>CM061244.1:87662110-90162110 GCA_030848705.1 Heracleum sosnowskyi | reverse complement strand
CTCCTTTAGAAACAACACAGGCTTCTTTTGAAAAAGTAACTAAAAATCCTTTGTCACAAAGTTGGCTGATACTAAGCAAGTTGTGCTTAAGACCATCCACCAATGCAACCTCATCTATGATGACATTCTCTTTTGAAATCAAGCCATATCCCTTTGTGTAGCCTTTGCTGTCATCTCCAAAAGCAATACAAGGGCCAGCTCTTTCCTGAAACTCTGTGAGCAGGGTAGAATCACCAGTCATGTGTCTTGAACAACCACTATCCAAGTACCAAAGATTCCTTTTGTCTCCCTGCACACAATAAAACCAAATCAAGTTGATTTTGGTACCCAAGTTTCCTTGGGTCCTGTCTTGTTAGCCTTTGCATTCCCTTTTGTACCATTTTTCACTTTGGGCTCAGATTGATTCAAATCAATCTTTACCCTTGGTGTTGATTTCTGAGGGTTGCTCATATTTTCATTCATAGCATGCATAGTTGGAGGAACAATCATGTTATTCATGTTCCATGGCATTTGTGGCATGTTAAACATATTCATGTAAGGATTAGACACAAATGGCATGCTAGCATATGGATTCTGAAATTGTGCATATGGAGCAAACATGTTAGACATAACAGGCATTGTAGGCATGGAACTGTTCATTGCAGGCTTGGGCATTTTCACATTAGCAGATTTCTTAACAGATTTGCAGTTAGTAGACAAATGACTAACACTTCCACAATTAACACATGTCTTTCTAGGAGCATATTTATCAGGTGTGTAATTGTTGTGTTTGTTAATTCCTACTTTGCCATTCCTGTTATTCTTTTTATTTCCCTTAGCCTCATTATGAACTTTCTCTACCTTGTCTTTCAATTGCTTGTTAGACAAGTGACCTATATTAGCTCTCTCAACAGGCTTCTCAATTTTCTTTGATTTACTAGACTCACCTTGAACAAAGTTCTTGGCGACAGGACCATACTTGTCATTAAGTCTAGTGAGTTTATTTTTTTCTTTGTCTGTCAACGAAACAGCCTGATCGGTTGATGGTTCATGTGTCAACGAAACATTGCATTCCGTTGACATATCAACCTTCAACAAATGATCATTGTTGTTTGTTGACTCTGTTTCTGATTCTAAGGTTTCACCAACATACCCTAGCTTCTCTTTGTTCCTTTTCCATGATTGCTCACAAAAGGATTCCACGCCTTGAACATTAATTATGTTGGCAGCAACATTCCTGGCATCCTTCCATTTTGCAATCACACCTTGTTCTATCTCAAGTTGTGTTTTAAGAATTTCTTCCCTTTGTAACACGTTCTCAAGTTCCTTCTTAGCATCCCTACTAACACATCTCATTTTCTCAAATTCAATGAGCTGTGCTTCTAACATTGCATTCCTATCACTTAAGAGCAGATTGGTCTCTTTTATTCTTGAATTCTCTTTAGTAAGTGATTTAAGAGTAACACGCAAATTATATAATACAGTAGACATTTCATTTACTGCACTATCGCATTCCTCTTTAGAAAGCTCAGAAAGATTAGTAATTGTTACCTGGTTGCTTGAGGAACTTGCTTCCTGCTCATGATTGTCAGCCATAAGAGCCAAGTTGACATACTCAACATCATCATCAGAATCTTCACCATTACCAGCCCAATCATACTCCTGAGACATGAAAGCCTTTTCTTTTTGTTTGAGAAGTTCAAAGTATTTCTTTTTATAATCAACAGGCTCAAATTTCCTGTTGCCCTTCTCAACCTTGGGCTTTCTGCAGTCTCCAGCAAAGTGACCAATCATTCCACAATTGAAACATTTTGACTTAGACTTTTCAATCCAGTTTGTTTTGCTAGGTTGAAAGTCTCTTCTTGGTGGCCTTGCTTCTGAGTTTCTTTTGAACTTGAACTTAGAGAATTTTCTAGACAGAAAATCAATGTGTTCATCAATCTCATCTAAGTCCTCCAAGTTGGCTGGTTCTGATTCTTCTTCTTCTGTCATCTTGTCTTTACCCTTGCTAACATCACTCCTACAACTAGATCGACTAGTTGTGGCCTTTGCAGTTTCTTTATTGTCATCTTCAAGTTGGTTCACAGATGCAATCAATGCAATAGATCCACCCTTCTTTTGTACCTTTTCAATTTCCTCATCTTGCTCCATTTCCAGCTCATAAGTCTTCAAGGTTCCATAAAGCCTTTCAAGAGTGTAGTCTTTGTACTCTTGAGTGTTTCTGAGAGAAACGGTCATAGGCTTCCATTCTTTTGGAAGAGCTCTAAGAAATTTAAGGTTTGAATCCTTGGTTTGATAGATCCTCCCATACAACTTTAATCCATTCAAAAGCTTTTGAAACCTACTAAACGTGTCATTTAGGGTTTCACCAGCTTTAAAATGAAAATGCTCATATTGTTGTATAAGGAGTTGCATTTTATTTTCCCTGACTTGCTCAGTTCCTTCACAGAGAGTTCTAACAGTATCCCATACTTCCTTAGAGGTTGTACAGTTGATAACATTGTCAAACATCTCTTGCTCCAAACCATTAAACAGAATGTTCATGGTCCTTTTGTCTTTATGAACTTCTGCAATATCTTCAACAGTCCATTCTGAGACAGTTTTTGGAATCTCTACATCAGGTGCATCATCTGGCAGTCCAACTCTAGAATCAAGCTTCATGGGAACGTGTGGACCTTTCTCAATGCAGTCTACATACCTCTCATCCATAGACATGAGATGTAAATGCATCTTTACTTTCCAGTGAAAGTAGTTGTCTTTATCAAGAACTGGTATCTTCACACCTGCATCCTTCTTCACCATGGTTTCTGTTTTTGGTCTTGATCTTTAAACTTCTTGTATGTTAGAAGCTCGCTCTGATACCAATTGTTATTCCCAAATGACCTAACAGAATTGTAGAAGGGGGGGGTTGAATACAATTCTTGATATTTTCTTGAAACTAAAACACTTTATAAAATAAAACTGAACTGAATAAATAAAACACAAGATATAAATAATTCAGTTGGATTGTTTGATGATCCAACTGAAGTGTTTTTATTGCGGAAATAATCTGTGATACAAAAGTACACAGCTGCTCAGTTACAAGGTTGTAGAGAAGAATTGCTCTCAAAATAGCTAATACAATCTATTTGTGTTTCTTCTCTCACTCTTTTTAAAGTAACTGCTACACTTGGTTATATATCCCAAGTTTACAATTCTACGTTTGGTTAAACTAAAGAATAATAGTAGTAACCATCAGTAGCTTGCTTTTCATTCCTTTTGTCCAATGGTCCTTGGAGATCTTAGCTTTTGTCTTCATGCTCATTATAATCATTCCCAAGAGCCTTATTGGAAATTGGAATGTTTCCTTATTTCCAGTATCCACTTTGATGGCTTCCAATGCACAGTACACTTCCATATCTCCTTTTAGATCTGTTCAGTAAACTGTCACTATCACTTTGTCAACTGTTCAAAAAGCAACATTGATTCGTTGATAGCAAGGAGATGTGTTTCGTTGATAGCTTCATTCTTCATTTCGTTGATGGTGTTTCCCTCGTTTCGTTGATGGGTAAACTCCATACCGTTGACAGAGTAATCTTCATACCGTTGACATGTCTTCACTTAGGCAGAATTACAAGGCATTACATATTTACAATTAACCAACCTATTTTGCCTATCTAGTACATAGTCAACATGACTTAGAAAACCTATCTAAAACATATAATAGAATGCCTATCATACTGTGAAGTATTGTACAATGCAATTGCTACAACACTCATTTCGTTGATGAGCTTCCTGTCAACGAAACAATGCTAAGCATGCTATTTCGTTGACAGCTACAAAATTGACTTTACACAAATTCTACTAAGTGTTTTATGCTTATCATCAAGAACAACATATTCCTAACAGTGATGGCTAATTGATTTCCTAGTTTGGTTGTGCTTATTCTTCTTGGATGCGTAGCTAACATCTAAGTTGTTTGTTAATCTCTATTGATTGCGAAAGTGGATATAGAGGTTTAGAACTTACCATGCTAGCATAGGTTTATGTATGTTTGTCATGCATGATTCGTAGGTAATTTTAACCATCTTACCTGCCCTATGTAATCTGAATGGGTGACTTGCTCGTTAAACCGTTATGTTTTCAAATCTTATAGACATATAGGGTCTAAACATAATTGGTGTCTGCTTAACTTCTATCTCTTTTGTGGATGTTTGAGTGGTTTGGTATACGTATACTGAAAGGTAGCGTGTACTGATTTCGTGTTATCCGATTAGTTGTCACAACCATCACATACATTGATTAAAGACAAAAGACTCTGAATGAAGTATTTAATGAAGTTAGGATCCCATGTTTTATTCTCATAAGTAATTCGACAGTAATCTCCTTAGTTAAATATAGTCTTGGTAATTTGCTTAGTTAAATTAGTTAATCACAACTCAACCTTGATATTTGTCTTAGCATTGAACAATAGCCATACATTGTTGCATAAGTGCATAACTGTAGTAAACCAGTCTCTGTGGGAACGAACTCTACTTATTCTTATATTACTTATGACCGCGTACGCTTGCGTGATTTTGTGCGAACACAATTCATCACTTAGATAAATTATGGATTCAGTTTGATTTCTACACCCATGTCCATAAATAAATATGATATTTCATTCCTATATATATAATAGTCATTATTTCACTTTGGTGAATTCCTCGATCTCTTGTATTCAATCACATTCAATGGCTCATTAGCAATATTCAAATTCACTTCATCATTCTCGATCTTGCTCACAATCGAAAAACATTTCCGGCTCATACATGCCCACGAAAACCATTTCATTATCCTTTTCGATTAAAAATTTATTATCACAAAACCGCACTTCTAGACCATTTTTAGTCAATGCAAGGACTGAAATAATATTAAGTCTTATTCCGTGAACAAATAACACATTTTTTAGAACCAGTATATTGTTCCCAAGATCCAATCTACATGTACTGAGTCCTACTACATATAGGTCGGTACCATTTTCCATAAAACATTATATTCAATTACACCAACAAATCGGTGTTGCACTTGCTCTCTATTTTGAGCATTACTAGAAATTTCCTATGGTTTAACATCGTCTTTTTCAACGATAAATTCCGATTCAAACAAAATTAATTTATTTGCCATGCTAAACGATCAACAATTCTAAAAGAATGAATAAATAATTCATTGTGATCAAACTAGACAGACAATCTCAATTAACAAAAATATAGGCAGACTAAGGCTACACCATGCAATAAATAAATAAAGCAAATTGCCTTAAAAAAATAGCACAATCAGGCGAGAACAAAAAAATATTAAATCACAAGCACTGTTAGTCGGCAAGCACCATCAATTTAAAAAATATGCAATTTAAATAATCCTAAAAACAATATACATCTGGCAAAAGAAAATTATCCTCTAACCAATCAAGTAGTAAATGTAAGTGGGAAAGAACTCAAATAAAATAATACAAACATGAACTCTATGTTAGCATGCGAAAAACATAACTCAAGGCTTCTAACAGAACATGCATAAAATTATATGTAATCAATAAAATAAAGAACTCAAATTAATATACAATGTTCACCTAAACAAGTAGACTAATATAATATAAAAACATTAAAAGAATCCATACAGACCACAAAACAAAAATCAAGGGCCTTAGCAATTCTAACAAAAATAAAAAATAAAATTGAACAAAGGCAATCATTATTAGACTAAGACTCGTAAAAACACACGGCTTAAGATATAAGATTATGGGATCAACGGTACAAACAAGAAAAAAAATTAAGGGTTGAACACGCAATAAAAGAAAATATCACAAGCACGACCACAACAAGCAAAAGAATTTAGTGAGGCATTCTTAGTGATAGGAGACAAAAAAAACACGCATATAAAATCCAAAAAGATAGCATAGAACATTACCCAAAAACCATGCCTCACAATTACAAAAACAATATTAAAAACAACAACTAAAAAACTGGTGTAAAGAACAATAAGAGGAAAAAGAATATATAAGCTCCAAGTCCGACGAAAGTGACTAGGCTTAACAAAAGATAGTAGATAAACGCAGCAACATCATCGATCGATGTGATTAAAAAAAAAAAGACCACCTCAGCTCTAATACAATTGTAGTATGATAGTAATAGAAAAGTTTATATTAAATATGTTATGCCACGTTTTGGCATAGTCCAAATTTCTCCATGTAATAATTATTAATTCAGATTAATAATTAATTGTTTGACCACTAAGTAATATCCTCTCCCTGAAACGAGGAAAGAATCAATCTCAATCAACGAATAACGGAAAATATCTCCAAACGATATTCTTCAAATCATGGAAAGAAATGCAGAGATGCCGCAAGATTGTAGGAAAACATGTGAAGATCGAACTATTTATGGGAACGTGAGGTTGATTGATAATCCTTGAACTATTTATGGGAACGTGAGGCGGATTGATAATCCTTGAACTATTTATGGGAACATTGGATGGATAAACTTTGACTATTTATGGGTTTGGACTGAATGGACTTATCTAATAACTTATTTTCCAAGAACTACGTGAGGCTTGATCCCTATATAAGGGTACGTAGGCACCTTGTATGACACACGGGAAAGAGGAAGAGAAAAAACCCATTCTCTATTCAATTTCTGAGGAGTCATCATACGAGCTAAGCCCCCAAAAATCCCAAATCCTCCTATTTTCATAATTCGTTATTCCAGCAATCTCCGATTTGGGTTGTTACGAAATTCTTCTAACAACAATTGGCGCTAGAAGGAGGGGATTATTTTTTGATAGTGGAGGACAATCAAATCATCTACATCATACGCAAGGGGGTTATTATGGATCTGGAGCGGCTTTAATGAAGGAGCGGAACGGTGGAGGCGGTGGTTCGTTCATGATTCTTTTCAAAATTAAGATAAGTTTTCTTATGCTTTTGTCCGTATACATAAGTTATCTTATAAAATTCGTAGTAAATTTAATACATGTCAGATTTTGATGATTTTTTATGATCCGAAAAGCTTTTACGATTTCCTGCAACTTTCGTTCTTGGTGTTTTCTCGGATTATGTTTCGATCTATTCTCGAAATCACAAAACATAATCAGATCCCGTTTTTCAGTATTGAGAAGTTAATCTCAGCAGATGTTTTATTTGATTCCCGATTCATTATAAGTCTGTTTCTGACGAGCCGTATATCATCGGAAAGATCTTTTCGTTTTCTACAACTTTCATGTTTTGTGTTTTCCAAGAAAACATCGTTTACAGGGTCAGAAAGATAAAAAACAGATCTGGACAGAATCTGAATCATGGAGATGTTAAAGAATTGTGATGCAATATTCGTAGCGCGTGATTTGATTACTTCACTAGCTCGTGCATGGACAAAAATAAGTGTTGAAGGTCCTTATCTGATAAGGGTAATGTTTTCGAAAGCTCTCTTTTACAATGAGGATTAATATTGAAGACCCTACTCTCAGAGAAGAGTCCATGAATAAAATTAGATTATTGAAGGTCCATTGGTAGATGGATATTTCTTGGTTGGCACGGAACATTCCTACAATCACGGGAAGAAATGCGGAGATGCCGCGAGATTGCAGGAAAACGTGTGGGACTGGACTTGATATGGTTGACACGAGACATTCCTACAATCACGGGAAGAAATGCGGAGATGTCGCAAGATTGTAGAAAACATGTGGGACCAGACGTGATATGGGCTGAAAGCGTGACATTTGAAATTGGGTAACTAATTAAAGCCTCAGCTCGGGGGCTCGTGGACAAACGAAAACACATCCTTATGTGGACAATGACACTTGAAAAGTTTGTACGCCAATTCGGACTATTTACAAAACTCTAAGCGACCGAAAAAATTTGGAAGCTCGAAGATTTTTAGTTCTCCACTACAGCAAGCTACACTGAAGAACTGGGGGCTTGTTGTTATGCCACATTTTGGCATAGTCTAAATTTCTCCATTTAATAATTATTATCAGATTAATAATTAATTGTTTGACCACTAAGTAATATCTTCTCCCTGAAATGAGGAAAGAATCAATCTCAATCAACGAATAACGGAAAATATCTCCAAACGATATTCTTCAAATCATGGAAAGAAATGCGGAGATGCTGCAAGATTGTAGGAAAACATGTGAAGACCGAACTATTTATGGGAACGTGAGGTGGATTGATAATCCTTGAACTATTTATGGGAACGTGAGGCGGATTGATAATCCTTGAACTATTTATGGGAACATTGGATGGATAAACTTTGACTATTTATGGGTTTGGACTGAATGGACTTATCTAATAACTTGTTTTCCGAGACATTTGAAATTGGGTAACTAATTAAAGCCTCAGCTCGGGGGCTCGTGGACAAACGAAAACACATCCTTATGTGGACAATGACACTTGAAAAGTGTGTACGCCAATTCGGACTATTTACAAAACTCTAAGCGACCGAAAAAATTTGGAAGCTCGGAGATTTTTATTTCTCCACTACAGCAAGCTACACTGAAGAACTGGGGGCTTGTTGTTATGCCACATTTTGGCATAGTCCAAATTTCTCCATTTAATAATTATTAATTCAGATTAATAATTAATTGTTTGACCACTAAGTAATATCCTCTCCCTGAAACGAGGAAAGAATCAATCTCAGTCAACGAATAACGGAAAATATCTCCAAACGATATTCTTCAAATCATGGAAAGAAATGCGGAGATGCTGCAAGATTGTAGGAAAACATGTGAAGACCGAACTATTTATGGGAACGTGAGGTGGATTGATAATCCTTGAACTATTTATGGGAACGTGAGGCGGATTGATAATCCTTGAACTATTTATGGGAACATTGGATGGATAAACTTTGACTATTTATGGGTTTGGACTGAATGGACTTATCTAATAACTTGTTTTCCGAGAACTACGTGAGACTTGATCCCTATATAAGGGTACGTAGGCACCTTGTATGACACACGGCAATTGACACTCAGGAAAGAGGAAGAGAAAAAACTCATTCTCTATTCAATTTTTGAGGAGTCATCATACGAGCTGAGCCCCCAAAAATCTCAAATCCTCCTATTTTCATAATTCGTTATTCCAACAATCTCTGATTTGGGTTGTTACGAAATTCCTCCAACAACAAAGTATATAAATTGTATAATCGGGAGATTTAATTTGTGAAAAATGGAGGGGGGGTTCCTGATAATGTTGTGAACAAGTAACCATTCTTTCATATGCAATTCTTCCTTTTATTTTAACTACGATGCATAGGCAATACCAACATATCCTCCACCCCTCAATTGTAACTGCCCATTTAATGTCATATTTAACACAATAAATACATTAATATTCTATTAATACATATTAATCACACAATTATCATATATTTTGTAACTCTCATCAACATATTTATTCTATATTATTTTATATTTGTAAAGACATCAACTAAGAATACACTTTTAAGAGTAAAAAAAGAAGTAAAATTTTCGAATCGAGAACATGTTCATGATTTGGACGGGCTAAAGAACTAGTTTATTTTTAATAAAATAACACAAAATTTTATTATTAACTATTTCAATTTCAAATGTATCTGAATCTTGGATGGATCGAAGAGGGTTAATACAAGTCTGGAACAAACAAATGAGTCGACTGCTCCAGCCTCCATGTCTGCACATGTGGGCACGTATTATACAATGAAAAAAATCATTTAGTTGTCTTGCATTAACTATAATAAAGTTGAACTTCATCAAAAAAATAAGTAATAAAGAAAACGAAACAATGTGATTAAATTTTTTTATTAAATTTTTTATTTGACTTAAGTACCTTGTCTGATTGTCAACTTAAATTGTTGAACTCCAGTATGATCCACCTTCTCCTCCCAAGTCCCAAGTCCCAACTTGTAGAACACATTTTATAAATACAATTTGGATTATATTAAGATAAATTAATCTTCATTTTGATTGAGGAGTGTTTATAATGTGTAGGTTATTTTTTTGGGTATGAACTAAATACACACTCACTTAAGCACGATGCTAATACGTATTCATGTAAGCCTCTTAAATAAGTACTTAGACATATTTTTCTCCGTTTTGAACTATTTTTTTCCCCACTATATCCAAAGTCCGAGCTGACTCTTTACTCTTTAGATCGTATTAGAATAATTTAATAATTAAAAGAAATTAAGAAAAATGTAAACGTGTTGCTAGCTGGCTGAAATGAAAACAAAGGGAGTTTCTAGTTTTTACTTTTTAGTATGGACACGCCTTGTCTTATCTAGAAGAATCATTTTTCTTTTTAAAAAACAAAGACAAACTGATTGTCAACAAGATAATTGAACGTTGATTATTTGAATATTGAAGCCTTATTTCTATGGTACAAGTTGAATTATGAGGTAACGAAATGGTAATGTGAGACGATATTAGCTCCCTCTAAGCCAATAATGTAGCTAAAATGGGATTAGTCAGTTGTTAAATAGAGGACTGATAAGTGCAAACAGCCTTTCAGAACAGAGTGGACAAAACGAAAAACATTGGTTTCATGAGGTATTAAGGCAGATGGTCTACAACAAATTATTGTTGCAACAAATTGTATCGCGAAAATTTTCCGCGGTACGTGTAAATGATGGGGCCTCATGTATACACATATAAAACCCTATTATACACGTATCACCGAAACTTTTCACATATGCTGCAACAATCGTTTGTTGTAGATCGTGCCGAAAGTCATTCTATATGTCATTCCAATTATTAAAACCAGGTCACTAGAAAGAAACTAATATACAAGCAAAAATGAAGAAACCAATTTACTATTACTTAAAAAACCAACTTATAATTAAGAGTAATAATTTACAAGCAGGCAATAACATCATGGACAAGAAAATCCAATCCAATATCATCCTATACACAGACTACTGACATGGCACTCAACTTTGCATTCAACTCTAGATTGAATTACTTGAGATGATGTGTTGATCAACCTGAAGATGCAAGGCCTTCAGTTCTACTCTTTACAATTTTATGAAACACTTCCCTAACTTGCCGTTCCGTTGGATTCAATCCTTGCTTTATAGCCTCATTAACTAATCCTAACTCCTTTACTCTCTTTACAACCTCTTCTTGCTTCTCCTCATTCAAAGGGAAGCCAACAGAATCAATCAGTTCATTCAAAAATCGCGCACATTTCTCAATGTCTTGAATCTCTTTCATCAAACCACTAGCAGCTCTCTTATCCCTCTTCTTCGATTCATCCAAAATTTTCTCATGAAGAGAAAGAATCGGATTAGCCCAAACAAACTGCTTAGGCATATGAAAACTAGTATGAAGACCGCGATCCTGACAAGGTATTGCGGCTACAAGTGCCCACATTACAAAATAAAGTACATTATTCATTGTATAAACAGCCACAGCTAGTCCATTGGTAGCCATAATCTCATTAGGCTTAGGAGGAGCTAAATTATTCCCAATTGCTTGCAACTGCTTAGCAGCTGACCAGGAACGTGAAACACTCCACGACAATGACCTATAATGTCCCATTGATTTCTGATCTTTCAGAACATTATTTCTCCCAAAAGACCTGTTCCTGTGAGAAACCGAAGAACTGCCCTCTTTCTCATCCAGCATTCCAATTGCTAAATCAATCAACGCCTTCTTTGCTCGACGAAATTGCCCTTCTCCAAGAGTCCTTTGAATATCCAAAGCACACAACACAATCTCCAATTGCTTCTGCCATTGCCTAATAATCTCAATACCATCACGGATCGCATTACAAACATCTAAAGCCTTCACACTCCTCTCTAAAAACTCCGAAAACAAACGATCCATTGGAGCTCTGTTTAAGTACCTTTTATTCCCAGACACCAATGTTGTAAACTCCTCCTGGCAATCAAGAAACACATTGAGTAATTTCTGAACCCAAGACAGTGATAAAAATTCATCAGCCTTATTCGCTGACAAATCACTAAACTTCTCAGCTACAAATTTTTGAAAAAATTCAAGCTCTTGATCTTGACTAGTTGAGTGAAAAGAATCCATTGAATGGACTTGATCACGACGTAAACTACGTAAACTAAAGAACGAACGAGTCGTGTGAGCAGCTGATGATCCTTGATAATCTGTTGCTGGCATTTCTTACATTCACCACAACCAAAGCCCCGAGATTTCTTTTTTCAAATTTTCAAAATTTTAAACAAGAATCAAGAATTACCCCAAATTTACAAAAACCCAATATAAATTAATCAAAAGAGACCAAGAATCTATCAAAAATCAAACCCAAGAACAAAAAATTTGACCCCTTTTTGCCCAAATTACACGAACCCTAGAAATAAAAAATCAATAGAGCTCAAGAATCTCTTCCAAAATCAAACCCCAATAACAAAAAATGTGATCTTTTTTAGAAACACAAACCCAATTTCTTGAAAAACAAAAAAACCCAAAAGGGATAAAAACTCAAGATTGATTATCAAGATGAAAATGGGTCATATATACATACAAGTGTTTGTGTGTATACATGAAGTGTAGGTAAAGAGGAGAATGAGGAGAGAGAGATATGGATGTTTTGAAGCCCTGATAGGGAGGAGAGTGTATATATATACGAATTGGACCGCGTACAATGGTTGTCGGGAACTAGAAGAGTTCGTCAAAATCAAGAGTTTACTAAAATAATCCACTTAATTAACGTTAATTACCCCTTTTTATCCTAATTTTAGCAGTAATTTATGTAATATTAATTCACACGCACTCTACACGCCTTACAAATTTGCGATGATGGCCCACGTATTTTAAGCAAGATTGAATCTGGGCCGTTGGTTTAAGTAAGGGAAGAACAGGTATTGATAAAATGCCACGTAGGAAATTGTGGAGGGGAAAGTGATGGGTGAAATTACAGGTGGCTGATGACGAGTGGTGGGACAGCATGGACGGAGTCTTGAGATTGAAAAGAGAGGAGTGACATAGCAGGTGGGACCAGGAGATTGCTGGTTCTACGTTGGCGCGTATTTAAGAAAATGACCTCGTCAAATTACTAGTCCCGCTTCATTGTTCACTACAACTAATGTTGTAGACTACTTCCACTTGTTTTTTGTTATTTTATATTTTCATATGCTGAAAATGTCAAATACTCAATAACTGTTATTTAAAATAAAATAAATAATTATATTTCTAACATAAGGTAACATAAGGTTTCTATTTTAATTTTCGTGTCATCTTAATCATTCACAGAAATTCTAAATAAATATAGAAAAAGACAATTGATTAATATTACGTTGAATGTTTTTATATTTATTACTATTTATATTTTTTTCAAAATTTAAATTCCAACTTATATTCTAAAATACATAATATAATATTAATATTTAATTCTAACATATAATATGCTGCTCCTAAAGAACCGCTCCCCTTTAAAGATGTTTTTTCCCAACTAACAACTCTATCGTTATTATCAAATTTAACAAATAACACATTAATCTACTAAATAAATTACATGATTTTCAATTTTATTTATATTCTTGACATGTAATAGTTAAAAATGTTGCTTTTATAGCCTTGAAGATAAATTTTTAAAATTTTCTCTTTGAGAAATTTTGGAACAGAACCTACATTTAATAACAATGAGATGAGATGTACTACATTAAAGAACCAGAGTAAATCCGGAAAAAATACACAAAAAGAGAGAATAGATACACCAAAGCTTTTATCAAACTAATAAAAAAACTAAATTAGATGGTGTAAAATCTCCACCTTGTTGTCTATAGTAGGGCTGAAGATTCGTGTGAATCAGATTCGTGTGCAAAATGTCATCATACATGCATCCACTTTCTTGCGTTGATAATACAACTACTGTCATCAAATTCCGCTTCTTCGTTGTACAACAAAACTTTGGCCTTTGTCTTCCTAAAAACAAAAATAATCAAAATCAAGAGTAAGTGAGAAAAAGTTCGGGTATGAAAATATAAATATTCTAAAAGCAACACAAATATGAGCTCGATGAAACAGAGAGAATAAACTTTTGGACTCTAAAAATTTGTTTATATAATCGTCTGGGTTCTTAATAAAAGAAAGTTGACATATTCTTGATTTTTAATATCTTTATATATATATATACTCCCTCCGTCCCTCTCATTTTTTACAGTTTTTTTACACTGTTTGACACACATTTTAAGGCTCCTATAAAGTATAGTTCTACAACTTATTTTTAAAACTTTCTTTTTCTAAATAAAAATTTAAACATTATATTTTTATTGAGAAGAAGAAAAAATTTAAAATAATTTATCGAAGCACATATTAAAGGAGCATTAAAATGTGTGTCGAGCCTTCGTCCTCCAATGTAAAGAATTGAGGGGGACTGTTAGATATGAATATCACCAAGAAACTAGACAAAGTGGGGGTGAATGGATAATTTGAATGTTTTTCGTTTTCTTGAAACTTAAAAGCTGTGTTAGATTGTGTAGTATGAAAATGCGGAAATAAAATAAACAGAACACACACAATCACTTTAATCTACTTTGTATAAAGTAAATCAAATACTACAGCTTCCAAAATTTCACAAGTGAAATTCTGGCTTCTAAACAAGAACAGTGTTTTCTTGTTTTCTTACAGAGAAAAAAGTGCTTGAATATTTATATGTATATCTCTCTTACTTCTAACTATAGGGTGTGCACAATATATATATATATATATATATATATATATATATATCCTATACAAACTAGTGTACACTCCTATTTACACAGCTACCCGTAACTGTAACTCCAACTTGTCCTTCCATAAGAGGTTAACTGTGTCAGGAAGGACCACTTGCTTTCTGTAGTCCTTTCCCGTATTTGTAGCTGCTTGTCTCTATTCTTTCTCTCCAAGTTTTGTTGTAGATTTGTCATCTGTCTTTGGACCACCTAACCATAACAGATGCTTCAGTATTTGTCTCCATTGAACTTTGATTATGTACCTTGATTTGTCTTGTTGTAAAACGGCTAAGTGTTGATATCGTGAACTCCAGCATATTCATTATCCTGAGACTTATCGACATAGAGCATTTGAGACTTTGCTATATGAGGACTTTGCGATATGAGTATTTTAGGAGTATGCGATATGGCATATTTCTGACTTCATGATATAGCCTTTTTGAGGACTTCACGATCTAGCCTTTTTGAGGACTTCACGATCTAGTACATTTTGACTTTGCGATCTCAACACTTCACGACATGAGTCTTGAAGACTTCACGACATAGTTCATTTTGGACTATGCGATCTCAGTACTTCACGACATGGATATTTGGGGACTTCACGACATAGCTCATTCTGACTTCACGATATGGGGACTTAGATAAATTTCTGCAACTTATTTCTTCAAGGCCTTATTCACATCCTGCTGCATAAACAATTTGAACTTCAATTTGGGTTATTTGGATTTGATGAACATTCAATTGCTCACTCTTGCTATTATATTGATGTTTTTAGTAGTCATAAGTGAAAGCGATGACTCCACCAGACAAAAGCGAAATGGCAAGAGGAAGAGTGAGAACCAACATGACAAAGATTAGCTTTATTATTCTGAGTGCATGTTTCAGATCCTCAAATATAGAGTTTCTCTTTTAGAGGTGTTTTTATATATGTAATTCTAGACTTAAAGTTGTAGCAATTGTTGTATTAGAGTTGAATCGGTATTGTGATCCTTGTACTTGTGGGGCGAGCAGTGGACAAGATTTTTTTTAAGACACTGTTAGGTCCTGATAAGTTTGTAGAAGGGGGGTTGAATACAAACTATACCGTTTTATCGAATTTGTTCTTTATAGAATAAAACAATTTAAGAACAAATTATGGCGGAATTAAATGAAACAGAATTCAAGTTAAATATAACTTATATTAAACTTGAAAGGTGTTACAAATGAGGTACTGATTACAAGATTAATCTCAAACTAATTAAAACAAATCTAGAATAAATTCGACATGAATTTATCTATTTTTGTAATAAAAAGATATAACAATAATTGATAATTTGAGATACGTTCTAGGGATAAAAATCCGCTAGATAGTTAAAGCAGTACAAGTGAATGAATTCTATTGGTTTGGATTTAACAGAATAATTCTAGAATTAATTCACTGTAAAAGAAATGATTTGTAGTTGCTTTTCTTTTTCTTGACAGAAGCTGTTCTTGATGAATGTAATATTGATAATCAATCTTCTATACTGTCTTGACATTTGATTTTGTAAAGCTAATCCACTTGATTAAAACAATCTGCACGTTTCTTTTCCTTCTGGTATGACTATCAAAATAGTCTGGAATGACTATGAAAATAGCCTTGTATGACTAACAAATGGCCTTGTATGACTATGTGAATTTAAGAGAATTTAATTAGAATTAATTAAAATAAGCTAGAATGACTATCGGTATGACTACTGGTATGACTACCGGTATGACTACCCTGTATAGTCATTCCAGTTCATTTTAATAAAGAATTCTAAATTAAATTCTAATTCTACTTTAAATTAATTCTGATAAATTAATTCTGATGAATTAATTTATTCAATAAATTAATTACTTAATTTATTTATTAAATTAATTCTGAAGAATTAAATTAATAACTAATTTAGAATAGAATTTAAATACTCATAGGATAGCAAAACCAATTCTTGAACCGCTGAAACTTGATGAAGAATATCCATTGTCTGAGGTTGTCATTTGATGCACTGTCTGGTTAATAAATGACTAACTTCAATCTCCGTTCTTCATCTTGACTTTAAGCTGTGGTCCATTGTGTGCTTTTGACTGTAGATCAACCTTTGTAACCTGTACATTTGTTGTCACAAATCTGAAACCTCTGTCACTTTAATAAATCCACTTCTTTGAAGACTTCACTGAGGCTTGAACAAATAATTGAACTTCCTTCAATGTAGAATTTCTTCAAGTCTGTAGGATGAATTTAATCTGTATTCTTCTGACAAATATGATCTTCTGAGATTCCTGTGACTGTGACAATTGAATTATTACTTACTTATTACAAACTTGTTTAAGTTGAGTTGAATCCTCGATGTAAACAAATAGGCCTAAACATATGTCTTTCAGACACTTTTAATATTGTTGTAATGTTCTGTAATACAAGTATTTATGCGAATAACGTTGTGGCGACCTAAATTTGCTAGGGGGCGTTACATATAATTGGAATGAAATTTTCATTTTCAACCACCAAATTGTCAATCCAAACATCAACACATGGGTTTTCTTCAATATATTAATAAAAAATCAGAATTTATTTAACTTTTATATTGAATTAGTGATCTTTATTTTAGCATTATTTTAGATTTGGGATGATTTATAATTATTCCTATTCAATTATTTTTTATTTTATTTTTTTGACAAAGACAGAGTTGGGAAACCAACTCAAAAACCGAGATCACTCCTCAGAACAGAGAATAACCGAACAGGGATATCAAAGACCCAATTAAGTGCCAGAAATTTCAGAAGAGCCTGCTTAGCAACCCAATGAGCAACGACATTGCAACAACGAGGCACGAAAGAGAGATTTATACTAAAATCAGACGCCATAGACTTGATATCTTCTATAAGAACTACAGAATTCCATGGCGGTGTAGCCTCACTTGAACACAGATTTATAGCTATTTTATAGTCTGATTCAATAATAGCATTAGAAAGTTGTTACTGCCTTATAATTAAACAAGCTTCATGAATTGCAAAGAGCTCGGTTTGAAGAGGAGAACTGGTTGAAATACAACAACCTCTACCATCCAAAAGCTTTCCATTAGAGTTTCTGCCAGTAACGCTGATGTAACACCCCCATCTATAATTAAATGAGAGAATACTTATTAAATTATAAACCTGCAAACAGAGCACTAAATACTTTCTAAATAATGCTTAAATAAGTCTAATAATCTCCATCATAATATTCATCCTCCAAAACAGTTCAAATCGATAAATACGAAAAAATCCAAAATCTCAAATGAACAATAAAGTCTAATAATGCTAGAAATAAGCAAATCCTAATAAATGGAATAAAGGGTGCTCTCCATCACACAGTTCCAGATCCCCCTAAGCACCTGCCAGAAAAAGAATATGGCATGAGCCAAATGCCCAATACGGATTTGGAATACAATTATAAAACAGGAAACATATATTACATAATTGACATTTTATAATAAAACAATTATTTTAAAAAAATGTATGGTTGAAGCAACGAAATGGTTAGGATATTTTATACCGAGATCAGAACAGAACAAATACAAATACACACATCATAGGGTACCTAATGTGTGCAACAAATCGGATAACGTGTACGGCATATACAACGTCACTGTTAAATCAAATCAAATCACAAACTCTGGGTGCACCCACGTATCCTGAAACAAATATCAAAATGCGCAAAGCTCCTCCCAAGAGCTATCAGAACAAAAGGATACGCCATGACCAATCACACTACCATGGAAGTGTCATGGCCACTGGTGCCGCAATGACATGGCTGTAGTACCCCTACCACTGGTTAACTCGGTATACTCTATATCACTAAGGGTTTAAATATAATATTTCGCAAAACTTTTAAAATCACAGAAACAGATATTTTCAATATTTCCAACAGATATAAAATGTACGCAATATCAGAAAATCGCAGAAACAAATATTTAGATATTTCGAAACAGATTTAAATATACTTTTCAGAATCAAAACAATTTTCATATTCAAAATGATTCAAAATCAAACGGACAGATTTGAGGTCAAAACTAATTTAATTTAAATATTTCTAAGAGGAGTAGCGCTGAATAAAAGAGGAGAGAATTCCGTACCTCGAATATAGCGATTAGAAATACTAACAAAATTCGTAAACGATCATTCAGATTCCCGAGCCTGGCCTAATTACATAAGGCAATTTATTACTAAAGCATAAAGATATATTCCTTTTTTTTAAAACAGATTTTTAATCTTACATAATCAAACTCACCATTTTAATTATCCTCCGACACTTTATACAATGTAGTATTAAAATAATGCAAATTACAACCCATTCAAAATTACATGACTTGCTTGTTTGTTATTTTTTTTTCCTTCCATAAAATCTAACCAACTTAATATATAATATTATATTAAAATAATGATCCAGGCACTAATTTTACTAATGGGGTTATAACACTCGGAGTCTGTAACTTTCGGACCATGAAATTGATGTTGCTGATGTACTAGTTTAACAAACCAACTCACGGTAATTGATTTTATAATAATTAAAACTTAAAACTTGGTGTGACCTTGATTATTAGCCTCCGTGTATTTGAACTATAAAATAGATGTATTCCTAGCTATCTTATAAATACTATAAGCTTAAATTTTATTTATAATTATTCTGTTTATAATTATATTTTTATTACCCGCAACACATGATTGTTTTTTTAATATTTATAATTATATTTATTTATGAATATTTTAATATTTAAAACGTTATTAGTTTACATGATTAAATTATTGTTAAAAAAGATTTAGCCAAAAAAAATTATAGTTAAAAATTTGATATTTATTATATTTTACACGCTCAATTTAATATTTGTTTATATTGAGTTATAAAAGTTAGATTTGGCCAATTTTACGGTTTACATGAAATTCACAAAATAATCTTTAATTTAGTTGTGGTTTAATAGTTCTTTTTCAATTAAAAACTATTCTAAAACTAAAAAGAGAATAAAGTGATGAAATTTAATGTTGAGAATTCTATTCGATTTAAGAAATCTACTTATATGTAGTTTAGATTATTAGAATAACTTTTATTAACCAAATATAGTTTTTGGTATATTTGGTTTAAATTATCAAAATACACTTTTTAGAATTTAAATATAATCCTATTATAAATAAAATACACTTTTTTAATATTTGATCAAACGATTTTCATTTATCTAGTTAAGATCTAATAGTCCTTATTAATTTGGTTGTCATGATCAAAATTTTGGATAAATCTCTATTATGCTTATTATATAAAATAGTTTAATATAATAAAGATATCAAGTATATACTGATATAAGTATCTTACTAACTGCTTTTACTTTTAATGTTTCGGTTTTATTTATAGTGTATATAAAATTTTAAAATACATTATTACTTTAAAATTATTAAACAGTATAAAAATTATGTTATGATTATATAAAATTTTATTGTCATATTATTATAGTCTTTATCGATTTGAATTTGTTCCTAATTTATTTTAATATTTTATTGAAAGAAAGATAAAATTTCTATATTTAAAAGAATTAGTGGAAAAATAAATAAATTGGTGCTACAATCATAAAAAAATATTTATTAAAATTTAGATACTCACTTTATTATTTGGGTTCTATCCTAAATTTTAGAAATTGAATTTTGACGATTTTACAACCCATGTGAAACTAACGAAATTATCTTTAATTTAATGATGATTTAATAATTATTATCTAACTTGACCAGTGACCTACCCATAAACCGAAAAGAAACGATGGTTAAGTATTATATTCAAAATTATTGTTTATGAATATGAAACCCTCAATATTTTAATAATATTTTGATATTATCCTTTTATGTTTGTTATATGTAAAATAATATAATTATAATTTGGATTAATCAAATTGTTATGTTCCTTCAGAAAAAAAATGTTTAAATTTATTCATGTACAGGAGTTCTCCTAAGTCTCTTATAACGCAGGGTCTACATGTATCATTGTTATATGATATACATGAGCATTATATTGATAATTTTTAATATTGTAATCGATATGAATTGTTATCTGATATTTGGTTTAACAATTATTATCTAACTCGAACTATACATAAATTAAAGATAAAAGATATTTAAGAATTTTTACATAGAAAAATTTTAAATTATCAAAATACACTTTTTAGTATTTAAATATAATTTTATTATTAATCAGATACACTTTTTAATATTAGATCTAACAATTCTCATCGATCTATTTAAGATCTAATTGTAATAATTAATTTGGTGGTCGTACACGGACCAGATCGATTTTAATTTTTTCTTAAATTGATTTTAATATTTCATTGAAATAAACATAGAATTTATAAATTTAAAAGAATTAGGAAAAAAATTAAATTGGTGCTACAATAATAAAAAAAATTATTAAAATTTAGATAATCACTTTACTCTTTGGGCTCTATCTTGAGTTTTAGACAACAGATTTTAACAATTTTACAGCCCACGCGAAGCTAACAAAATTATCTTTAATTTAATAATGGTTTAATAATTATTATCTAACTAGAACTATCCATAAACTAAAGAGAAAAGATAATTACGATTTTTTACATAAAGATTTCTATTCAATATAGAAAACATATTTATAATTGGTTTAAATTATCAAAATACACCTTTTAGTATTTAAATACTATCCTATTATTAATCAAATACAATTTTTAATATAAATATAACGGTCCTCATCTATTTTAATATTTATAGTTTTATAATCCAACGGATCATATACTTTTGGAGTACAGTGACCGACCAAAGTTTTGGATAAGATCTCTCTTACGCTTATTATATACTAGCTTAAAACCTGTGCGATGCACGGATTGTTAATTGTTATTTTATTATTATTTTTTAATTGTATTTGTTAAAAAATTAAGTAGACATGTAAAAATAGGTAAACACTTTTAATTAATTAAAAATATTAAGACATGTTTTAAAATAAATAAGTAAGGGTTTGCTCGTTATAGTTTTGGAAAAAGAGGGGTTTTAGTATGGAAAAATAAAAAATGTAACATATATTTAATTTAAAAAGGTAAATGCCCGTGATATTTTTTGGAAAATGAGGTTTCAAAATTTAAATTATTGAAATACGTTTTAAAATAAATAAGTAAAGGGTTTGTCCGTGATATTTTTAGAAAAAGAATGGATTTTAGTGAGAAAAATATAAAAAGTAAATTGAAAAAGACAATTTCCCGTGATATATTTAGAAAATGAGGGACTTTGTTAGAAAAAAAATCTATAATGTATTTTAGCTGAAAAGGTAATTGGTTATAAATAGGTATTTGATTATTTATATTTTAATATTTTTAGTAATTGCATTTGTTAAGAAAAATAAGTATGCATGTTAAAATAAGTAAACTTAAAAAAAAATTATAATATTAGGTTTAAAAATAAATAACTAAAGTTTGTCCGTGATATTTTTGAAAAATGAAGGGTTTTGGTAAGAAAAAATAGAAAAACTAACATGTTTTAGTTAAAAAAGTTAATTGCCCGTGATATATTTGAAAAATTAGGGGAATTTGTTAGAAAAAAATAATAATAAATTACGTATTTTAGGTGAAATAGGTAATTGGTTATAAATAGGTAATATTATTATTTAATAATATATTTATATAAATAAGTAAGGTTAATTAAGTAAAAACACAAATTTAGAAAGGGCAATTAAGTAAAATCACAACGTACCATACCGACCAACCAAACTTTTAATGTTTCGTCTATTATATAATAGTATTGATTTATATTTTAATATTTTTAGTAATTGCATTTGTTAAGAAAAATAAGTATGCATGTTAAAATAACTAAACTTAAAAAAAATTATAATATTAGGTTTAAAAATAAATAACTAAAGTTTGTTCGTGATATTTTTGGAAAATAAAGGGTTTTGGTAAGAAAAAATAGAAAAACTAACATGTTTTAGTTAAAAAAGGTAATTGCCCGTGATATATTTGAAAAATTAGGGGAATTTGTTAGAAAAAATAAATAAAAAATTATTTATTTTAGGTGAAAAAGGTAATTGGTTATAAATAGGTAATATTATTATTTAATAATATATTCCTATAAATAAGTAAGGTTAATTAAGTAAAAACACAATTAAGAAAGGGCAATTAAGTAAAATCACAACGTACCATACCGACCAACCAAACTTTTAATGTTTCGTCTATTATATAATAGTCTTGATAAGGAGTTAATTAGAATTTAAAAATTAACTAAAAACTTATTAGCAATTAATTTTCTTTTATAATTAATCTATAAATTTAATTATTTATTCTAATTCTAAATTAAATTATTATATATTATTTTTATTATTAAAATACCGTATTTTACAGCCGATAGCCATAGTGCCACATTTGAAAGCACCATTACAATTGAACTTCGCCAAATTTAAAAGGGGGGAGATTCCAGTGCAGTGAAGGATTGTTAACAGAGCTACAAGACTCTGAGCGAGAAGATTCTAATAACGATAAATACTTTGATTGAGCATATGAACTAGCCTTTAAAACCGAAAAAGAACAACAACCCGGAAAATTGTCAAAAACAAACTTATTTCTCGCAACGAAAAATGCATAATAATCTAATCATTCTATTCTATGTCAAAAGAATGCATTGAAAGTGTTAATACCCTCCCGGAAGAAGTCTCTTTGCCCGGAAGAAGTCTATTTACCTTCCAGATATGACCATGTCCCGGAAGAATTCAATGGACAACTTGTCACACCCAAAGTAGGACTAAGGAAAATAATTGAAGACAATACTTTCTCTGCCGGGTCAAAGACAACTCCTTCCTCCAGCACCTTCCCCCTCTTGGGCAAAGGTCGTTCCCTTCTCCAATACTCTTACACCAACTCACACCTGTCACAAGGAATGGAACACTCTTCCGGACCAGGGGACAAAGGAAGGTAACACTAAACCTTATAAATACTCAAGCAGCCTCACATATGCACAGGTTCTAATTTTTACATTCATTCACACACTCTCACATTTTCACAAAAGCTCTCTAAATTCAGTCACCGGCAATACACTTTCCGATATTGTTTCTTGTTATTCTCCACCACCAAGTTACTTACTCTCACGCCGGAGGTGCTTGACGGCCACCACCCCCGGTCAGGCATTGTTTTGCAGACTCTTTTCCAACAGCTACACCACATTCCCGACCAAGCATTGCCGGAAGAGGGACAAGTACGGTAGAGTGGAGCAAGGAGCATTATCATTTGGCGCTAGAAGGAGGGGGTTTCTTCCTTAAGAAAAGCCTCCACCAGTTCAACGTCACATTTCAGCAAAATTGAGGGTGGGGAAGGAGCATGTCAAAAAAAAAATTACCATCTCAAAATTTTTCTAACTCATTTTCTCACATTCTCGTCTCATTAGAAGGTGGGGAAGGAGCATGTCAAAAAAGAATTACCATCTCAAAAATATTCCAACTCATTTTCTCACCTTCTCGTCTCGTTAGCAGGTGAGGAAGGAGCATCTGACAAAAAAAAATTACCATCTCAAAATTTTTCTAACTCATTTTCTCACCTTCTTCGTCTCCTTGGCATGTGATGAAGGATCATCTTAAAACAAAAATTTATTATCTCCGAAATATTCTAACTCATTTTCTCACCTTCTCGTTTCATTAGCAGGTGAGGAAGGAGCATCTGACAAAAAAAAATTACCATCTCAAAATTTTTCTAACTCATTTTCTCACCTTCTCGTCTCATTAGCAGGTGAGGAAGGAGCATCTGACAAAAAAAAATTTACCATCTCAAAATTTTTCTAACTCATTTTCTCACCTTCTTCGTCTCCTTGGCGAGTGATGAAGAATCATCTTAAAACAAAATTTTATTATCTCCGAAATATTCTAACTCATTTTCTCACCTTATCGACTCATTAGCGGGTAAGGAAGGAGCATCTGAAAGAAAACATTTATTATCTTAAAATTTTATAACTCCTTCTCTCACCCTTGTCGCTTCCTTGGTGGGTGGGAAGGGACATCTCAAAAAATTTCTAACTCCTTTCTACCCTTGTCGTCTCCTTGGCGGGTGAGGAAGGGTCATCTCAAAAAAAAAGCGGGGAGGAAGAGTCACCTCCAAACAAAAAAATTTATTCTCAAAAAATTTTTTAACTCCTTCTCTCACCCATGTCGCTTCCTTGGTGGGTGAGGAGGGACATCTCAAAACAGAAAAAAATTATTATCTTAAAATTTTTCTAACTCCTTCTCTCACCCTTGTCGCTTCCTTGGTGGGTGAGAAGGGACATCTCAAAGCAAAATATTTATTATCTCAAAAAAATTTATAACTCATTTTCTCACCCTTGTATCCTCTTTGGCGAGTGAGGAGGGTCCTCTCAAAGCCAAATATTTACCATCTCGAAAATTTTCTAACTCCTTCTCTCACCCTTGTCGCTTCCTTGGTCGGTGGGAAGGGACATCTCAAAGCAAAATATTTAGTATCTCAAAAAATTTCTAACTCATTTCTACCCCTGTCGTCTCCTTGGCGGGTGAGGAAGGGTCATCTCAGAGAAAAAAAAATAACTAGCTCTAAAATTTGCTAACTCATTTTCTCACCCTTGTCTCCTCCTTGGCGGGGAGGAACCTCCAAAAAATAACAATAATAATAATAAATTACTATCTCAAAAAATTTGAACTCATTTTCTCACCTTTGTTGCCTCCTTTGGAAGGTGAGGAGGAAAACATTTTCTCAGAAAAAATTAAGTGATTATATTATCTCACGAGACTCATACAGACACAAAGCGGGGAAAGTACTTCAGACACAATTGCAACACCTCAGACACAACTATATCAGACAAAATTAAGTGAATTATATTATCTTATGAGTTTCATACAGACACAAGGCAAGTAACACCATCTCAGAAAAAATTAAGTGATTATATTATCTCATGAGGCTCATACAGACACAAAACAGACACAAAGCGGGGAAAGTACTTCAGTCACAATTGCAACACCTCAGACACAACTATATCAGACAAAATTAAGTGAACTATATTATCTTATGAGTTTCATACAGACACAAGGCAAGTAACACCATCTCGGAAACAAGTTACATTATATTAGACACAAGTAACATTATCTCAGGCACAATTGTATATATGGTACTATCTCATGAGTTTTATACAGACACAAGGCGGGTAAAACCGATTCGGACATAAGGGGCGTCACCTCAGACACAAGTAACATCTCAACAAAAATTGAGCGTACTATATTTATAACAAGGCCTCTTTATCAATTCTCACAGGGGCGTGGGGAAAGAGAGAAGTAACATTTGGCCAAGTCTCATTTTTGTGTAACAAACTCGTTACAATCCTCGTATTGCTTTGCTCGTGAGAAGTACTAGCTCCCACCATCTAACAACACACAAAAAAATTCTTTGGTAAAAATTTCAGGGGGCACAAAAAATTCATTCCTCCCCAGACAGTATTTTGCCCTCCTCCAACTACTTATACAAATTTCCACCAAAAATTCCTTTGTAAAAATTTCAGGGGGCACAAAAAATTCCTTCCTCCCCAGACAGTAGTTTGCCCTCTTCCAACTACTTATACAAATTTCCACCAAAAAATCCTTAGTAAAATTTCAGGAGGGCACCAAAAATTCTTTCCTCCCAGACAGTATTTTGCCCTCCTCCAACTACTTATACAAATTTCCACCAAAAATCCTTAGTAAAATTTCAGGAGGGCACCAAAAATTCTTTCCTCCCCAGACAGTATTTTGCCCTCCTCCAACTACTTATACAAATTTCCACCAAAAATTCCTTGGTAAAAATTTCAGGGGGCACAAAAATTTCCTTCCTCCCCAGACAGTATTTTGCCCTCCTCCAACTACTTATACAAATTTCCACTAAAAATTCCTTGGTAAAAATTTCAGGGGGCACAAAAAATTCCTTCTTCCTCACATAATACCCTCTACCTCAAAATTTCCTTCTTCCTCACATAATACCCTCTACCTCAAAAAATTCCTTCTTCCTCACATAATACCCTCTACCTCAAAAATTCCTTCTTCCTCACATAATACCCTCTACCTCAAAATTTCCTTCTTCCTCACATAATACCCTCTACCTCAAAAAATTCCTTCTTCCTCACATAATAACCTCTACCTCAAAATTTCCTTCTTCCTCACATAATACCCTCTACCTCAAAAAATTCCTTCTTCCTCACATAATACCCTCTACCTCAAAATTTCCTTCTTCCTCACATAATACCCTCTACCTCAAAAAAAAAAAAAAAATTCCTTCTTCCTCACATAATACCCTCTACCTCAAAAATTCCTTCTTCATCACATAATACCCTCTGCATCAAAAATTCCTTCTTTCACCTACTTATACAAATTTCCAACAAAAATTCCTTGGTAAAATTCAAGGAGGCACCACAAAATTCCTTCCTTCACCTACTTATACAAATTTCCACCAAAAATTCCTTGATAAAAATTCAGGGAGGCACCAAAAATTCCTTCTTTCCCAGAAAAATTTCTTTTCCCTCCTCCAAGCACATAGAAAATTTTCATTTTGAGGTCATTGCTAGCGGGCACTACCCACCAGCAATGTCCCGAGGGACAATACAAGTCAAAACAACAGATATTTCACGAACACAGAAACAAACACATTTCATTCATTAAAAAGGAATATAAGATAAAAAGGATCAATGAAGGACAGGCCCTCAAGATTTCAGTACAACATCAATTAAAAGGAGAATACTAAACTAAGCAGAGACATCTCCATCATCGGTCTCCTCGCGGTCTACCTCAACCTTCAACTCCTGCAACTTCATCAACACAACTTCACGTTTGGCCATTTCCCAATCCCTCAAGCGATCAATCTTGTTCATGTAGAAGCGGTGCAGCTGGTTTTTCTCACGGACTAGCTCTTCAATAGCATCACAAGCCCGAACACCAAGAGGCTCATCAATCCAAATGTCATAGTGACATTCCCTAGTTGCACAACGCTCAAATCTCCGACCAACATTGTTCCCAGCCCATACGGTCTTCAGGACCACTGACATGTCACAGTAACAAGTAATTCTCCTACCTTCCATGAGGGAGTTTTTAAAGACCTACACAAAGGAGATAAGAGATAAAAGATTTCAAGAAAGCAAGACAATTAAACACTGAGATACAACACAGGTATTTATAGGGCCTCACCAGCTAGCCGTTGTAAAAGAGCCGTTGAAGTCACTAATCTCAAGAATCCTACCAATGATATGCATTTACTCCTCCAACCCACTAAAGTAAGTCGAAGGAGTGGGGGGCAATGTTAATACCCTCCCGGAAGAAGTCTCTTTGCCCGGAAGAAGTCTATGTACCTTCCAGATATGACCATGTCCCGGAAGAATTCAATGGACAACTTGTCACACCCAAAGTAGGACTAAGGAAAATAATTGAAGGCAATACTTTCTCTGTCGGGTCAAAGACAACTCCTTCCTCCAGCACCTTCCACCTCTTGGGCAAAGGTCGTTCCCTTCTCCAATACTCTTACACCAACTCACACCTGTCACAAGGAATGGAACACTCTTCCGGACCAGGGGACAAAGGAAGGTAACACTAAACCTTATAAATACTCAAGCAGCCTCACATATGCACAGGTTCTAATTTTTACATTCATTCACACACTCTCACATTTTCACAAAAGCTCTCTAAATTCAGTCACCGGCAATACACTTTCCGATATTGTTTCTTGTTATTCTCCACCACCAAGTTACTTACTCTCACGCCGGAGGTGCTTGACGGCCACCACCCCCGGTCAGGCATTGTTTTGCAGACTCCTTTCCAACAGCTACACCACATTCCCGATCAAGCATTGCCGGAAGAGGGACAAGTACGGTAGAGTGGAGCAAGGAGCATTATCAGAAAGAAAAGAAAAAAACCCAGCATGTTTAAAACGTACATCAACCCATCAAGCGACGGCGTGACAGCGGAACTACCTGGTAATAGAATTAAAAAAAAAAATTGTGTCAACGGCAAGAGTCATGCGAGGCATGCATACAGTGAACCTTACCTGCCCATGTGTAACCGACTATTTGGGAAGCAAGTTAAGATAATGGTAATGTCGTTTGTTATAATCACAAGAAGTTGGAAGCAACAGAAAAGAATCGAATCCTATCCTATCGATCAAAGATGAACAAACACTTTTCCAGGTGAAGATGCATTGGAAGTTGAAACAACACTATTCAGGTTTCTCAAATGTCGGTTGGTTAGTTCCAGTAATTTTAGTCGGCCATAGGACTAAAAGAAAAGCCGCGCCCCCTGAACTAAATTGGATACATTATTTATGACCCTTTCTTTATTCTGTATTCAGCAAGAAATGTACCTAGAATGGCATCCTCATGGGCAGACTTCATGAGAGCATCTCCAAGGCTTTTAAAGATAGCCAATCTCACCTCCTTTGATTTTACGACAAATAAGTGAATCCAAGTCAGTTATTTGATCTTTTTACTCTCATTTTCTCTACTCGACCACTTGCAAAGTCATGAATTTATGTATTCGACTTATTTTTACTAGCTTTATACCCGTGCAATGCACGGGACGTTTAATAAGTTATTTTATTTTAGTGTTTTTATAATTTTATTTATTTATTAATATCTTTGTGTATTTTCATAAAAATATAAATTCATTAAGTTAATAATATGTTTTTTTATATGTATATATTATTTCGGTTTATGTTGATTATTTATATGTTTATTCATTATTTTTATAAATTCAATTTTAATAAATTTTAGTGTAAATATTTAAAATATTAAAATTATATCGGTTTATGTTGATTATTTATATGTTTATTCATTATTTTTATAAATTCAATTTTAATAAATTTTAGTGTAAACATTTAAAATATTAAAATTATACTACTTCTATTATTATTTACTTTTATAGAAATATTACTTTTTCTCCAAAGTAGAACATTATTAATAACTCTAATTACTCTAATTGTGTAATTGTTTTATAGTAGAGAGTTTTTAGCTTATAGTAGAGAGTTTTTAGCTATGTAGGACCCGTTTTATTTTTTTAATTCAATTTTAATAAATTTTAGTGTAAATATTTAAAAATATTAAAATTATACTACTTTTATTATTATTTATTTTTATAGAAATATTACCTTTTCTCGCATTATTAATAACTCTAATTACTCTAATTGTGTAATTGTTTTATAGTACACAGTTTTTAGCTTATAGTAGAGAATTTTTAGCTATGTAGGACCCGTTTTATAGTAGAGAATTTTTAGCTATGTAGGATCTGCTGACGACCAAACCAAACCCTACCATTTAAGTGCTTTATTTTATAAATTCAATTTTAATAAATTTTAGTGTAAATATTTAAAAATATTAAAATTATACTACTTTTATTATTATTTACTTTTATTGAAATATTACCTTTTCTCGCATTATTAATAACTCTAATTACTCTAATTGTATAATTGTTTTATAGTACACAGTTTTTAGCTTATAGTAGAGAGTTTTTAGCTATGTAGAACCCGTTTTATAGTAGAGAATTTTTAGCTATGTAGGATCCGCTGACGACCAAACCAAACCATTTAAGTGCTTTACACTAATTATATATAAAAATATTAAAATTATATCGGTTTATGTTGATTATTTATATGTTTATTCATTATTTTTATAAATTCAATTTTAATAAATTTTAGTGTAAATATTTAAAATATTAAAATTATACTACTTCTATTATTATTTAATTTTATAGAAATATTACTTTTTATCTAAATTAGAGCATTATTAATAACTCTAATTGTGTAATTATTTTATAGTAGAGAGTTTTTAGCTTATAGTAGAGAGTTTTTAGCTATGTAGGACCCGTTTTATAGTAGAGAGTTTTTAGTAATGTAGGACCCGCTGACGACCAAATCATACCATACCATTTAAGTGCTTTACACTAATTATATATAAAGATATTATTATTTGTTTCTTAATCAAATCAGTTGTAAAATATTAGTTATAATATATTTCTTTTTTAGATTTAGAAAATACTATAATGTTAGTTGTAATTCATTTTTCATAAATAAGTATATTTTTCTATAATAATTTGTCAAATTTTTAATTTAAAAATCTAATATATTACCGAATTTCTAGATCAATTATTGTAAACATTAATTTATTAAAATTTAATTTTTTATTGAAAAAATATTATTCAAAATAATAAAATACAGTTTTCAAAATATAACAAACCATTATATCTAATCCCATTGAAACAAAACCACTTTGTAAATGCTCTGAGTGAAACATATCACCAAAGTTACAATTCATTTAATGCATTAGTATTCATTAAGGGGATATAATCGGAAATTTAAGAAGAGTGAACAAGTGTCAGATAATGAATGAAGTTTAAATTTAAATTAATTAAATAATTGAAATGCGTAATAAATTAATTTATTTGAGTAACTTAGGAATTGAATATGAACTCTTGTAAATAATATGTAAACTTAAGAGTTTTTGTTGTTGATAGTTTTGGTTAATCACAAAAATAATAACCGTTAGATTTTTAAAAAAAAATAAATAAGAAGGATTAAATCTAATAATTAAAAAACATTATTCTTTATATATTTTGAATGAGATTCAGGGTTATGGTTCGTATTCAGTAAGAGCATTCACAATGGGTTCCCCATTCTTTTCCCCATCCCCATAATTTGAAGAAATCATGAATTTTAGCTAAAAAATGATCCACATTCGATTCCCCATTTTAGGAAAAATTTTGGGGACCAAAAAAAGAATCCCTATATTTGGGGACTTACTATTCATCCCCATTTCATATTTATATCATTTTTAAATGTAGGTGGTGTGAAAGATGATAAAATATAATAGTTAAAGTTGAAAAGAGAGATGAGAGAAATAAGTAATAAAAAAAGATATAGAGATAAAAATGGGGAATGGGATGTAGTAGATTTTTTGATGACAAATAAATTATAGAGATAAATTTGAGGAATTATCATTTTTAGTAAGTATACGGGAATGAAGATGGGGGAAGAGATGTGAATGCTCAAACATATAACATTTCAGTTTAATGATATTTTAAATGCGATTAAGAGGTTATCAATTATCATAGCTCGGTTTTGGTGGCCCTCTTCTGCGTCGACCATTGTGGAATGCTGAAAATAATTGGGTTTGGAATAAAAAAACAACCATATGCGGTGAGTGTAGTGGATTCAGCAAAGTGTTACTTTGATCAATCAATGGATTAACAGAATGTTTCCCTGACTGGTATTTCAATTTGAAGGTGTCAAATCCTGACAAAAATAAAATAATATTTGAAGGTGTCAAAATGCCAAAAATTGTCAATTTCACTTTGAATCCCTCAAAGGTATTCTTCTGATTCCAATAGATATACACCTAAAATATCATGCCTCACAGGATTTGTACTGGTACATTCCGCTAAAACATCCATTATTATTCATAATACAAAATTATCCAAACACATCTAATTTAATTTTTTACTCTCAATTTATCACCATAAACAACTTTAAATAATAAATTAAATCTAATCTGAATAGGCTCCAAATGGAAATCAAAACCATAAAATGGGTACAAAATCGACAATTTATAACCTTAAACAACTTTAAATCATCAATAATAAATTTAACACTGTCTGAACAAGCTCCAAATAAAAATCGAAACCATAAGATGGGTACAAATTCTAAACATCAAGCACATCGTTTTCTCAAAAAAGAAAAAACTTCAAACACATTATAATTAAAATAAATAAATAATGCCCTTTCAGACATGGATATAGACCATTTAAAATAGTATTCAGATTTAGATGAATAATGAAAAAAAATGAATTGCTTCTTCAACCAGATGATAACAAAGTGAACAAACACATAGTCACATAGATACGCACAAAACTAAATGTAAACAAGAAAAGAAAAGAAAAGAGAAAAGCCCTCAGATCTCATAGCATTAGTAAATCATCAACAGTGTAGAAATCAAATAGGATTCATCAAAAGCGTTTACTCTTCGCCCTGTCATTAAAAACAAGGTGCCCAGTGTGTGCTTTTTTGTGAATTTTTTTCTGGCAAAGAGTAAAAACAGATGATTATCAACCATGAGATATCACTGCTCAATATATTATGATTTCCATCATTGGGCAATTTCAGAATTCACAAAATATGAAATATTAATAAACCCACATACATATGAGTGAGTGTATGTATAAACTTAGATGCATACATGTATAATATTTGGGTGGGTTGTGGATTGTGGAAGGAGACGATGAAGAGAGAGTTGAAAATGGAGGTGTAGTGGTGGATATCTAGGGTTTTAAAGAGGAGCATTTGGTTTGGACAGAGTTGCTGGCCCGCTTCATTAGATGGGCTTGGGCCTAATGTAGGTTATTTTCATCACAATTCACAAGTCTATTTCACTATTTTTCGGATGTTTACGTAATTAGAAATATCAAATTTTGGTTCCAAATTTCTTCTCAACTAACTTTATAATCTACGAGTTTTAAAACTCGTGTGATTCACGAATTATTTTAATAATTGTTATTTAATTATTCATATTTTGATATTTTATTAACTAGTTGAAAAAGCCGTCCTTCGCGGCGGCCTAATAATTTTTTTAAAAAATCTCTATCAAATAAATTACGAAAACTCGGTCCTCGCTAATAAGCCGTCCTCCATGAAACACGCTTTCCTTTTTAATATATTGAATATATACTTGTCTTATTTGTTAATTTTTATGTTACTGTACTCCTTTATAATGAGACACTCTTTCGTTGAAAAAACATTTATATAACTTTACATATTTACTTCAAATAGAACTTTTAGTTATGTATTACAAACGCTTATTCTAATTCCAATATAACTTTTAATTGCAAGTATTTCTTTTATATCCGAACTCTTCTCCTCTATAAATCGAAACACCTATTCTACTTCAAATAGAACTTTGCAAGTACTTCTTTTATATTTTATATTTGAACTCTTCCCCTCTACAAATTCAAACACATGTTCTACTTCAAATAGAAGTTTTTTTTTTGACAAACAAAGAGATTTTATTAACTTGCATCAACGGAATCACAGCCGGGACAAACCCCTGAACTGACACTACAACCTGAATAGAAACAAATAAACGAGCTAAACAAATAGCCGCTTATGTTTTCAGACTGTTTAACATCATGAATTTCTAAATTCTTTGAACTAGAAAAGATTAAAATGGCTTCAAATAGAAGTTTTAATTATATGTCTTCGCTATAAATTCGAACTCTTCTCCTCAATAAATTCGAACATCCATTCTACTTCTAATATGTTAAAGTATATTTTTTTATTTATCAGTATTTAAAATTCTAAAATTCTAGAAAATTAGAAAAATAGATTGAGACGATCTTAGGGCGCCACCTAACCTCCCGCGTATCCTCCTTTATATATATATAAATATTGATGATTGTATTTGTCAAAAAAAAAGTTGGCATGTTAAAATAGGTAAACTTTTTTAAATTATTAAAAACATTAAAATATGTTTTAAAATAAATGAGTAAGACTTTGACCGAGATATTTTTGGAAAATGAAGGGTTTTAGTAAGAAAAAAATATAAAAAGTAATGTGTTTTATTATTTTATGATCTTTTTATAGACCGAGATATTTTTGAAAAATAAGGAGTTTTAGTAAGAAAAAAATAGAAAAGAAAACTGATGCCCAGTAATTAACAATTGTAGAATGGAGTTGAATACAATTGTATAAGATTCTCGACTTTAATAAACACAAATATGAATAATAACAGCTTTATTAAATTTGGTATAAAACTGTTACAAAACTCTCTCAAGAAATCCTTATGTTCTTGAAAGCTGCTAGGTACAATGATACTCGTGTATGCGATTGATTACAAATCAAAACATAAACTGTGTTTATACAGTACACACAGCTGCTCTATCGATTAGAAGATAAGACCAAATCAATTACAAACAATATTGATACATATCCTGACCGACAGCTACATTCCTATAAATAAAGAACCGACAAGTCATTTTTCCTTGTTTCTCTGAACTTGATAGTTATCTTGAAGTAACAATCCTGATCATCTTCCAGTCCTGATGATAATCCTGATCATAGTCCTGATAGCAATCTTGATACTGACGCTCGTGCAATACTGATGACGTCAGCAATCCTGATCAGTAGTCCAGATCCTAACGATCATTGAATCTTGATCTAACAACAACATGTTTTAATTGAAAAAGGTAAGACTTTGATCATGATATTTTTTGGAAAAAAGAGGGGTTTTAGTAAAAAAAATTGAAAAGGTAACATGTTTTAATCAAAAAATAATAATTGCCCGTGATATTTTTGGAAAATGAAAGGATTTTATTAGAAAATAAATATATTATATTATTATTCAATGATCTTTTTATAGACCGCGATATTTTTTGGAAAAATAGGGGTTTTAGTAAGAAAAAATTAGAAAAGACGTCATGTTTTAATTGAAAAAGGTAAGACTTTGATCATCATATTTTTTTTGGAAAAGGGAGAGGTTTTAGTAAGAAAAAATAGAAAATGTAACATGTTTTAATCGAAAAAAATAATTGCCCGTGATATTTTTGGAAAATGAAAGGATTTTGTTAGAAAAAATAGAATTTTCGTAAGAAAAAATATAAAAGACAACAAGTTTTAACTGAAAAAAGGTAAGACTTTGAACATGATATTTTTTGGAAGAATAAGGGATTTTAGTAAGAAAAAATAGAAAAAGTAACATGTTTTAATCGAAAAGGTAATTCCCCGTGATATTTTTGAAAAATGGAATTTTCCGTGATATTTTTGGAATTTATTTTTGGTGAAAAAGATAATTGGTTATAAATATATTATATTATTATTTAATAATCTTTTTATAGATAAGTAACGGTAATTAAGTAAAAACACGAAGTACCAAAAAACTTAATGTTAATTGTAAATATGTTATGCTATGTAATTCTGTTTAAGTGAAAATAAATGACAACAGATGAAGACTTAATGCTATCCACGGATGATCAACTTAATGCTATCCATGGATGACCAACTTAATGTTATCCACGGATGATCAACTATTTACTCATCCACGGATGTTCATCCACGGATAGTCAAGAACACTACCAACGGATGAAGCTCGAGACTAATGGTTGATGGTGACTTGACACTGGTGAAAGCACATGGATTGATAGAGTAAATAAAAAGAATATGGAAGCCAAACACTGGTGACCCTCAAAGAAGAAGAAACATTCTATTTCCATGCAAACATAAGAGATGTACAAACAAGCCAATTTGTCAAGAGTACAACATCTCAGTCATATGCATCTAGAATGAAGAAGCAAGCATACTGGACCTAGAAAATAGAGATAGTTTTTGTCTGTAGTATGACTTGTAAACTTGGGTTTTATAACCAAGTGTAGTAGTTCTTTGAAAATAGAGAAACAGTTTACATTGTCTTTGCTTATGTTTTCTCTCTAGCATTTTCTTAGAAGCAAAGAACTGTAATAACAAATGTGTATTTGTAACAAAATATCACAGATTATTTTTTCAATAATATATCTCAGGTGGATCACAAAACAATCCACCTGAAAATTTTAAAGTACTGTGTTCTTATCTTTATTTTATTTCTGTAATTTAGTTTATCTGTTCTTACTTTCAAGTTGCAGAAAAGTTGAAAAAAATCAAGAATTGTATTCAACCCCCTTCTACAATTCTGTAAGTGTGTAACTGGGAATAACAGAGCTGATAAAAAAAAACCAAATTATTGAGAACAAAACTCACCAAGAATATATTTAATTAAACAAACCAAAAAAATTAATTGATTTGGGATTTTTTTTCACGGTGAAAATCGATAGAAACACCCAATAGTTTCCATGCAAAGAAGAAAGAGGGAGAACGAAACCTAAGAGAGTTTATAACTTATGCGTAAATTCAGTCAAATATATCCTTGATTTTTTATTTTTAAATATGAATTTTTCCAAAATATTAACATTTCTTATATATCCTACCATATTCCAATATACATGGCCAGTCATTGTCGTATGTATTAGAAAATAATATTATTAAATTTTAAAATATAAACATTAACATTGAATAAAAAGATATAGTAGAGTATTGTTTGAATAATTGTATCTTTCTAGAAGAGAATCTATACTAATACTAAAACAAACACTCACTAACTCAATAGTTTGTCACTTTCCCATCTTTATCTCCTCCTTAATTATTAACTCCACTAACTCTCTTTTTTCATCCTTTTCTTCATTTTTTTTTCTTTTAAAAAAAATAGAAAATGTCATGTATTTTTAGCTGAAAAGGTAATTGGATGTAAATAATGTTAATATTTAATAATAGTTTTTTAAAAAAATAATAAGAGTAATTAAGTAAAATCACGAAGTACCAACCGACCGACCAAAACTTTTAATAATTGTTATTTTTATTATTTACTTTTTAATATTTTATTAATTACACTTTTTAAAAAAATAAGTAGGCGCATTAAACTTTTTTAAATAATTAAAAGTAGTAAAATATGTTTTAAAATAAATAAGGGCGTGTTTACTTTACTAGTTTTCTGAGAAAATTTTCTAGAAAAACCGGAAAAAGTGAAAACGTTTTCAAGTTAGGTTTTTGCAAATAGAAAACACTGAAAATTGGAAAACACGGTTTTCTAATCTATAACTATGTTTTAGAAAATTTTAGAAAACAGCTCTGGAGTGTTTTCTTAATTTGGAGAAATAGAAAACACGGGATGCTAGAATTGTTACCCACTGATAGAACCTCATTGGCTGCTGTTATGGATTAAAAAACGTACTTGTGTATTTAATGCTAAGGTTTAATGAGCTTCGAGCTTTAATGGCTGCACTTGTGTTTCGAGACTAAATCGGTCCTCACAAGATGCCTACGTATCTCTAGTGTTTAGAGAATCAAGCCAAAGACGTAGTTCTTGGTGTTGCCCTCGGGGCTATGGCGGCAGGGGCACACCAAGGACGTAGTGACTTGTATGTCCTTATTCGAGGATGAAGTCTAAAACGTAGTTCTAGGGGTGCCTTTATGGCTTGTTGCGCCTTCGAGGCGTTGTCGTATGGAGCTGTGGCCAAAACGTGACGTATGGAGCTGTGTCCAAAACGTAGTAGATGACGTATGGAGCTGTGTCCAAAACGTAGTTCTGATTGTAGGATCAGGGTCCTTATATAGGCGTCTGGAGCCTTGTATTTATGGTACGTTTAGGAGTCTTAGCGAATAAGTCTCCTTATTGATAATGGATAAACATTGTATTTCTTGCTGGAGAATTCGTTTCCTTGTTGATAAAGGCTATGACTCATTAATTGCCTTTAATTGAGATTCTGGATCCTTCTTTGATGAGTTTACCATATTTTGGACTCTTTTTATGAGCTGTATATTTTCCCTATTTATTAATTACGAAATTAATAAATAATCTGGGTTTTGGGCCTTAAATACTTGGCCTTTCCATAGAATCAGCAATTATATTTCTATAATTACTTTTCTATCCATATCAGCTGCACATTTTTTTGGTCGGGTTTCTGTGCTTAAAACATATAAAACATCAATTTGATAACAATTATGAGTTTATTTTTTCTTTTGCTAAATAAAAATTATGAAATTTTAACGGTAAAGAAACTTAAACTTAGTAAAAATTACACATTATTAACAATATTCTATTTATTTGTTTGACTTATTTATTACAAATTTAAACACCATAAAATAATATACAAGATAGACACTCTTATGTAATTTGTTTTATTAAAAGTTGAATGTTGTTGAATTAAGTAAAGACATGTCCACATGAAATTACTACTATGAACCAATAAAAAATGTGTTTTTTTTATAAAGTTTGCCTTAACAAAAGAATTAAATTTAGGCTTTTACTTTGTTTAACGCGTTGTTCAGAACTTTAAAATTTACGGTATATTTAATTTTAATTTCATAATTTTCAAATATCAAATTGTTTTTACATATGCACCTGATTTATATATTTTTAAGCAGGTAAAAAGGTTAATCCGATTAAGATTCATGAAAAAATATATATGATATAAATGTGATTTTTTATAATTATATGTAATTTTAAATAATTAGGCATATATTTTGTGATGTGAAAAGTAGAAAACTAATTTGATCAATGTTTGTATTAAATGAAACACGTTTCCTTAATTTCCACTAGTTTATATTTTTGGAAAAAGAGGGGTTTTAGTAAGGAAAAATAGAAAAGTAACATTTTTTAAAACAAAAATTAATTTAATAATGAAAAGTCACACGACATCTAAAAAACAATCGAGTCAAACAAACGTAAAACATATCAGTTTTAGTTGAAAATGGTAATTGTCCGTAATTAAAAGTATTAGAATAGGTTTTTAAATAAATAAGTAAGTGCTTGACCGCGATGTTTTTGTAAAAGCAGGGTTTTAGTAAAGAAAAATAGAAAAATTAACATGTTTTAGTTGAAAAAGGTAATTGCCCGTGATTTTTTTAGAAAAAGAGGGGATTTTGTTAGAAAAAATATTGTATTTTAGCTGAAAAGATAATTGGTTATAAATAATGTTATTATTTAATAATTTATATATTTTTAAAAATAAGTAAGGATAATTAAGTAAAATCACTAAGTGCCAATTTTAATGTTTCGTCTCGTCGTAAGAAAGTATAGACAGATACCGTAATATAATTAAAAATTATATATGTGTTATAAATAATAAACTAGCTTTATAACCCGTGCGAGACACGGGTATGATCTAAACTTATATTTCACTGGACTACTTACATGTTTTAAAAACGAAATATTTGTCCTGTTAGATATTTTTTATTTTGATTTTAATAGGACCTACTCCTATTTATAGAAAAGGTAAATTAAAATAACTTTGAAATTTTGAATTTTGCAGTAGTCGTTATTGAGTATGGACGTCCATTAGTTTGAATGAGACAATCAATAAATTAAGAAGAAATTGAGTTGATTTACATAAGTTGTCTTAATTTTATATGTTGTGTATAATATACACGCTAGTAGTTATCTCTTTCATTAATTTTATCAAATGCGTGATAGTCAACCACTTGCACGGTTCAGAACGTATGTTTTTTGTTTTGACGTAAATAAGGTGTAATACGACATGACTATATGGATGTTGATGGAAATGAACACATGAACACACGCTTAATCCGATAATCATGGTTACAAACGGTAAACCTAAGTTGTTAGCTTTATAACCCGTGCGAGGCACGAGTATGGTTTATTTTTTTTTATTGGACTGTTTACATGTTTTAGAAATGTACTATTTATCATGTTAGATGTTTTTCATTTTGATTTGTAATAGGACCTACCCCTATTTATAGAAAATATAAATTAAAATAACTTTGAAGTTTTGAATTTTGCAGTAGTTATGATTGAGTATTGACGTCCATTGGTTTGGAAGAGACAGTCAATAAATTAAGAAGAGATTGAGTTGATTTGCATGAGTTGCCTTAAATTTATATGTTGTGTGTATAATATACACGACAATAGTCTTTTTCATTAATTTCATCAAATGCATGATAGTCAACCACCTGCACAGTTTAGGCTATATGAATGTTGATGGAAATGAACACACGCTTAATCCGATAATCATGGTTATAAATGGTAAACCTAAGTTCTTAATTTAAACATTATCTTAAAATTATGTTCTTGAGTCCCAGATATTACGAAGATAATTCTAAGTAGCTAGATAATTTTGTTATTGATGTTCATTGACCATATTGGTTGCACGATGCTTTTTGTTTCAAGCGATTTTTGGTTTCTTTTTCAAACCTGCCTCATCATTGGGAGCAGTAATTGACGCCGTAGATATTGAGTTTATGTGCACTATAGTTTATCTGTCATGTCCATCTAGATTGTAGGAGGTACTTTGCACTTCGAATATACATTCATTGCCTACGATGTTGTTGACCATTTGAGTAATATTCTTGGTGGTTTTGTCTGTGTGTTGACGGATGTTTATTAGTTTGATCATCACGTTCAAATTATTAGTGCGTGTAGTATTTATTTGTCTTAAGTGATCCGATCCGATAGTTTTTTAATATTTTGAGTTAACGATATAGTTTATAGATATACATGCATGTATTGACATATTAATTATGAAATATTATTAAGTAATAATGAGTTAGATATAATTAGAGATATTAGTTATCTAATCATTTAAGTATTAATAGATAAATAAATATATATAATTATAAATTACAAACATATTATGATAATGGAGTAATTAATACAGAGATAATAGTGATGATTAATGAGTTAGATATACTTAATTTATGCATTAATTACAAAATTACTATTATATAATAAGTAGGGGTAATTTAGTAATTTTAAATTGAATAAATCGTCTCAATGAACCCCCTAGTTGCTCTAGATAATAATAGATAATAGATAGATAATAGATAATAGATAATAGATATAATAGATAGATGTAAAAATTAAAACCTAAATACTAAAAATAACATGAATATATTATTACGAAAAAAATTAAAAATATATAATCACCATAAAGCCCATTTGACAAAATTAGTCTTCCTCGGCCCAACAATGAGATACCATAGAAGGCCATCGTAAAGCCCTAAAGCCCATTTTCCACACAGACACTGACACACTACATAAAGAGAGCTATCTAGGGTTTAATACATTTTTATTCACCCTTGGCCGCACTCCCTTGATCAGCAGACCACACAGGTACTCCCTCTCATTTCTACCTACATGTTTACATTTGTTATTCGCTTAATCTAATTTATGAATTATTTGTTGAGGATTTATATGTATGTGTTGGTTTGTGAATTTGTTATGTTAGTTGATGTGTTTGATGTGTTTTATGAAATTTTGAGATGATGAAAAGGTTGAATTGTGTTGATTATTTTTGTGAAATTGATTTGGGTTTTGTAAAATGGGTGAAGAAGAAGAATGTCTCACAGGAAGTTTGAGCATCCCAGGCACGGTTCTCTTGGATTTCTTCCCAGGAAGAGGGCTGCTCGCCACAGAGGAAAGGGTACGATTTACGTTATATATCGCTTTTAATTTATTTTTTTTATGTCAAGTTGGTCATTGGTAATTGCAGCTATAGCTTTAGAAACGGAACTATTTCGGCTTTTCGCAGGAATTAAAAATGTCTATAATTTATTAAATAAAGATGCCCTCTGTTTTGGTTGATGGAGTTTTGTGTGTAGTTATAGTGACATCGAATGCTGTATATGTGCTATGTGCAATTACTGGGCTAATGATTCTTTCGTAAATTATGCAGTGAAGGCTTTCCCCAAGGACGACCCAACTAAGCCATGCAAGCTTACTGCCTTTTTGGGTTACAAAGCTGGGATGACCCATATTGTCAGGGAGGTCGAGAAACCAGGATCAAGTAAGTAACTGCTATGTTGTTACTTGCTTATTACTACCTATATCCATTATAAGATTGGTCAAATACGCTATTTCTTTTAATTGAATGGGTGTTGGTGGATGGAAGTTGCTAACAAAATTTTCAATGACAAATTTGGTATTGGGTATTAATTTGATATTTGGCTCAAACATTATTTATGTGCTTGTTACATTCTATTTTCATGCCACTTGGTACATGTTTCCTGGACATTTTGGTGGTGATGTGGTACACTGGTTGCATCTGATATATGATTAGATTAACTTTCCTTATATTACACTTGTCTTGTCTTAAATGGTATATTTGTTTACACCTTGCATACAAAAAGCTTTACCTTTTGAGACTTGAATCTTGTATCCACTATTGGAGTTGATTCATGATAAATACATTCACCGAGTTTGTTTGCAGGTGGCAAGGGAACTTTGAATTGTTGACATTTGATTTAGATGGCAGCTACCTTGTATGCTTAATATAAATTACTTTATTGGTTCTATGTAATTATATTTGTGCAGCTCAGAACAGTGAAACTGAAGTTATTTGTTCTTTAGATGCATATACATATATTTAAGGTTTTGTATAGTTGCTTAAAATACTATTTTCTTTATTTAGAGCTTCATAAGAAGGAAACCTGTGAGGCTGTGACCATCATTGAGACTCCTCCAATGGTGATTGTCGGTGTGGTGGCATATGTGAAGACCCCTCGTGGCCTCCGTTCCTTGAACACAGTGTGGGCTCAGCATCTGAGCGAGGACATCAAGAGGAGGTTCTACAAGAACTGGTGCAAATCAAAGAAGAAGGCTTTTACCAAGTACTCGAGGAAGTATGAAAGTGATGAAGGAAAGAAAGATATCCAATCTCAGTTGGAGAAGATGAAGAAGTATGGGACTGTTATCAGGGCTCTGGCTCACACCCAGGTAAATTGATTCATTTCTACTTGTATGTTCTAATCATTGCAATGGTACTGCATGCACACAAAATTTTTCGTTTATTCAAGGAAATATTTATCAATTATGGTTACTAAAATGCACATTTGCAAATGTCTTCCCTTGGATGCATGTTTTCAGTGCCCTACTTCATTCCACATTCTATGCCTTAATATGTTTTTTTAATCTATTTTTTCTTTCAGATTAGGAAAATGAAAGGCTTGAAACAGAAGAAAGCACACTTGATGGAGATTCAAGTTAACGGTGGGACTATTGCTCAGAAAGTGGACTTTGCTTATGGCTTCTTTGAGAAGCAGGTCCCTATTGATGCTGTTTTCCAGAAGGATGAAATGATTGACATTATCGGTGTCACAAAGGGTAAAGGTTATGAAGGTGTTGTTACTCGTTGGGGTGTCACTCGTCTTCCCCGCAAAACTCATAGGGGTCTGAGGAAGGTTGCTTGTATTGGTGCCTGGCATCCAGCCCGTGTTTCATACACTGTTGCTAGGGCTGGTCAGAATGGATATCATCACAGAACAGAAATGAACAAGAAGATATACAAGCTCGGAAAGACAGGACAGGAGAACCACACCGCAATAACTGAGTTTGACAGGTCAGTAACTTGTTTAGTCACCAAAATGTTTTGTCAACAGTTTATGTTGGAAGAACATATTAGATAAGAAATCTATGAAGTACAGGTGCATGTCTAAATTTTAATTGTAATTGTAATTTGACAGTTTCTTATATCCTGTTGACACCAGTACATGTATGTAATATGTGTGTATCTATCTCCAAACAGGACTGAAAAAGATATTACTCCTATGGGTGGCTTCCCTCATTATGGTGAGGTAAAGGATGACTATTTGCTGATCAAGGGATGCTGTGTTGGTCCAAAGAAAAGGGTTGTTACCCTTCGCCAGTCTCTGCTGACTCAGACATCGCGATTGGCCCTTGAGGAGATCAAGCTTAAGTTTATTGACACCTCTTCGAAGTTTGGGCATGGTCGCTTCCAGACCAGCGAGGAGAAGCAGAAGTTTTACGGGCGACTCAAGGCTTAATCAGCTCATTGCTCGCATTAAGATGCTTCTAGTTGCCAACAGTGTTTATTCAAGTACTTTAAATGTTAAAGTTTTGAGGCTACATTAGAAATCAATGTTTGTTTTATTGAGATTTTATATTTGGACCAGTTTTTATAATTGTGGAGCTTGCTGGCTGCCAAGACTTTTGCTCTTGAGATTTCATATCTGGAACTGTTTTTATAATTGTGAACTTGCTGCCTGCCAAGACCTTTGCTCTTATTATCAACTGCTGGATCTCAAGATCAAAGTAAATTTGTTCAAGTTCTAATGCATTGTGGATTTTGAAATTTTGTTTTCTATTTTTGCACAAGCATATATATATATTAGAATAAGAAGGGCAATAAAACCTATGCCAAGCCTCAGAAGAAACTCTCAGTAATCAGTCAACGAGTTCTATTGAAGATATAAAGTAGGCATGCTCAGGGCCAATACATATGGTAGAGATCTAACAATCTGGATTGAACATCATCCATAATGCCAGCAATTGACTTCTTGTGGCCAAAAACACTTTTGTCATGAGCGCTGAGCATTTGTTTCTCGCCAAAGATGACAACTGATAAGCATAAACTTGGGCTGTCAATATAGCGATCTGAGTTTAACATCATCTTCAATGTCTTGAAGGCGAATAAATAACTATGGCCAGGTGGTAGAGAAACTTTCAATGTGCATGTTTCGAGCCAAATTTCTCTTCCAATGAAACGAGAATGACAGCTAAAAAAAAAGATAAGCAGTTTCAGTCCCTCAGAGAACTTTTTTTTTTTTGGTTCAAGTTACCAAAAGCAACCAGCCTCGGCAAGGTGTTCAACCTACTATGAAGCTAACTATGGTGCGCATATCGTGTGTAGTGTGATACCTTGCTTAAGCCATACACCTCTGTACCAAGGAACTAAGTCAGCCTTGTAACGAATGCTATACCAAATCACACTGGAGGTACCTTGTGCTTCGCAGTACCTTCCCATATAAAGCAGTTACTTTCTGTAAGGGTAAAAGCAAGGTAATAAAACTGGAGAACCAGTTAGTGAAATCTTAATGAACATGGTATTGAAATGGGTATTGAGACAGTAGCATTTGCCGGGAGACCAGAGCTCTGAATAATGCGGGCCTTTGGGAAAGCAGCCATGCTTGATGACTTCCACCCAGAATGGGAGATTTGCTGTTGCCATTACCAACAGTGAAAGAGATATGTTTCTTGGCTTTATCTCTTGGGTTCAGCAGTTCACACCAAGTCGCCAAATCCAAGAACAGTCGGAGGGTATGGAAATCCTCCAAAAAAAAGTTTCTTTTAAGAACTGTTTCATTCACACAAGAAGCTCAAAGAGTCTTGCTATAAGTAACCACCTTTCAGAGATGCAGAAGGATTTGGGCAGCATTCCACTCAATAGTGGTTTTTGTAGACAAGTCCTCCCACTTCCTTTGGCAAACATATGGTGTGTGTGACCAGCCAAAATGAAGTCCCAGGATGGCTGAGTTGGTTAATTTAGAGTATACACGATGTCGTTTGCTCAGTGGATAATAGTAACAGGTCAATTTTAATATCAGGTGCATAACGTTATGATCACAGAGCGAATAGTAGAGTGGCACTGTGTCGTAGACTAGAGATAAATAGTGAGAGGAAAGTGGAGACTTTTAAGAACGGTTTCATTCACCCAAGAAGCTCAAAGAGTCTTGCTACAAGTAACCACCTTTCAGAGATGCAAAAGAATATTTTGAAGACAAGTCCTCCAACTTCCTTTGGCAAACATATGGTATGCCAAGAGTTTTGGCCCACCAATACAGTTTGCATCTCCCTTACATAAAGATTAGCCGATTTTGAAACGTCTGGGCAGTACATTGACTTGTTTATGAGCTGTTTCAACTTGGTTGATTGATATCTACTATAGGTTTAAGATGGTTATGTCTAACATTGTTGGAATAAATAGGTGTTCAAACTGTTCAGTTGAAACCCTTCTTATTGGATGATAATAATACACTAGTAGTAGGTACTCTCCAAATATACAAGTTCTTGATAAATTTCAAAATACGATATGAAACGGAGTACTTCAAATAATTGTTGAAAATTCTTTGCTAATACAAATTCTTGCTTTTTGTGATGTGAGTGTCATTCTTCTACTTCTCTGGACCTTGTTACCAGAGCACTGTGATCGCCTATTTTACTATTCTTAGAGAACCCACCGGTAGTGGCAGGGTTGAAGGCAAATTAAGTAACGATCAAAGAAATGTTTAAAAACAACTATCAGAATCAAACTATTGCTGTGACATGCCAGTTACTAGTCAACATTGGCTGTGCTGGAACAAAGATATATGTTGGAGTTGTATTCCAGGGGTTCATTCCAAGTGCGTTCATCACTCATCACGGATACGTGGATTCATATTTTATGCATACAGTTGTGGGGAGATTGTATAGATCTTTTCACTCTTACAGGCCGAAGAGTTGCTATGTTTTGCAAGTAAATAAAAAAGGTTTGGGGGTTGTTCGACTCGTGATATATCGGAAGTTACTTTTACGTTTAAGTATCTATTGAGGGGGTTTATTTGGTTGGAACGCAGAACTTATTTGCATTAACTGGGTAGTTGATCTTCCATACCCAATGAAATTCATATCATTCTGTTTGATTCCGCAATATTTGGGTAAATGACTTTCCACATACCAGTTTAGAAGGGTATAGAAGCAGAATATGTGGAAGCATATAGAAGCAGTACACATGGTTAGCACAGAGTGTGATAAGAGATATTGGCCCGAGTCCTAATGCCCGGTCCTTCAATAGTTGTTTTAGATTATAGAAAGAATTTGCAATAAATTGAACAAGCATAACAGAGGGAAAAAGAATAGATTTTGAAAGTAATTCAAACTAAAATGTAGTTTAAAAGGCTTCCAAGTGAAATCAATTCATCAGTGTTTCACTAGCAAAAGCATTTAACTAGGTAATACAATGTCGGTGACATACTGATTACTGACCATCCCCACAAAAAATGACCATATGTGACTGGCTAATTGATCACCAAAAGATCCTACAAACACTATCTCCTTTCCTAAACCAAGAACCTGAATTCTTTATCAGACAGCATAAAAATGGGGCACCACTCAAAATTTAAGAGGCAATATTTTGTTCTGAAACAAAGAACCCATTTCTCGATTAGATGCCCTATAATTGGGATACCCCTTTCAACTTAAAGTTCTTTCAGCAAGTGCAAGTCCTCATCTGATCTATTAAACCAAAAACTTTTGCAAAAAGAAATAAAATTTGAATCAACAGATTCACCAACTAGCTAGATAAGAGGTAAAATTCTTTGTCAATCATAAAGCAACTACCTTTCCTTTTGTTTGAAAACTATCTAAACTTCACAAGTATCTAGATTCAGTTTGCAAATCTTAAGAAGTTAACCATTCATCATTTGTTCAAAAACAAAAGCATAAATCATGAGTGTACAAACATAAACCACAAAGTAATAAACCCGAAGAGTAGATCATCAAAAGAGAACACGCAAAACAGTTACAAAATATTGATCACAACAAGTAATCATCATCATAAATTAGAATTCTAACCATAAACATTCTTTAAAAAGAAAGAATAATGAATCTAATACCATGCCAACTACTTCTCAACTTATTTCGAAACAACCCAACTCTGTAAACCATTCTATATTCAGTTTGCAAATCATAAAACATCCACCCTTTATCATCATTCTAAATCCAAACCTTACCACACAAGTCAAAAGATGACAAATATCAAACCAAAAAGAAACAAATTATAAAAAGTAGATCATTAAATCAAAGATCACCCAAAAGGGTTAGATCACATCAATTATAACAACCCATAATCACAACGATCAGCATCATCATTATTACAGATTTATGATTCTAATCAGGGTCCTTGGAATTTCTCACTCACCATCCTTTTATACTTAAAAACTACATAAACTAAGAAGTTCAAAATGTAGATGATAAGACAAAAGATCACCCAAAAGGGTGAAGATGACATACATAAATTATAGCAACACAAATCACAAGAAAAAAGAAAAACATACCCAAATCATCAATCAAACCGACAACTCAGTTTTGGAAACAAGAACCCCATCAGTATCAGCATAAATCCACTCCCCATCAAAAATCCTAGTCCCACCCACCATAACAGGGACATGTTTCTCCCCAATTCCTTTCTTACTCGCTTTCATCGGGTGCGAAGCCAACGCTCGCACCCCGATATCACACCCATTAATCTCATCCACATCTCTCACACACCCATTCACAATAATCCCAGCCCACCCATTATTTTGGGCCTGAACGACTGGATTGCCTCCTAAGATCGCACAACGTTGACTACCACCTCCATCAACAACAAGAACACGACCATTACCTTTCTCTTCCAGAAACTCGCGGACAAGAACGTTGTCTTCGAAGACTTTTAGGGTTACGACGGGCCCACAAAAGACTTGGCGTCTGCCGTAGATCTGAAAGATGGGTTGGAGTGCGCGAAGCTCGCCGCTCACGATGAGTTGTGGGTTTGCGTCGCAGACTTCAGCTGTGGTTACTAAGGCCATGCTTGAGCATCAGACTGAAATGATCTCAGTTTTATTTATGTTTGTGTTTGTGTAATAAAAGTGTGTGTTGTTACTTGTTAGTGCGACCTGCTAATTTTATTTAATTGGATTGATTTGTGTAAAGTAGTGGATCCATGGAATATTAGAATGTGTGATTGCCTTTGGACATACTACACTTTACACGATCCACTTGCCTTTCCATATTTTTCAATATAGTAGAAAAGTATTAGTAGAATGTTTTTCAATCATCAATATATATATAAAGGAGGATACACTGGAGGTTATGTGGCGTCCCTAAGATCGTCTCAATCTATTTTTCTAATTTTCTAGAATTTTAGAATTTTAAATACTGATAAATAAAAAAATATTCTTTAACATATTAGAAGTAGAATAGATGTTCGAATTTATTGAGGAAAAGAGTTCGAATTTATCGAGGAGAAGATTTCGAATTTATAGCGAAGACATATAATTAAAAGTTCTATTTAATGTAGAATAGGTGTTTGAATTTGTAGAGGAGAAGAGTTCAAATATAAAAGAAGTACTTGCAAAGTTCTATTTGAAGTAGAATAGGTGTTTCGATTTATAGAGGAGAAGAGTTCGGATATAAAAGAAGTACTTGCAATTAAAAGTTCTATTGGAAGTAGAATAAGCGTTTGTAATACATAACTAAAATTTCTATTTGAAATAGAATATGTAAAGTTATATAAGTATTTTTTCAACGAAAGAGTGTCTCATTAGAAAAGAGTATGGTAACATAAAAATTAATATATAAGACAAGTATATATTCAATATAATAAATTTGAGATTTTGATATTAAAAAGAAAATTTTGTTTCACGGGAGGACGGCTTATTAGCGAGGATCGAGTAATTTTCGTAATTTATTTGATAGAGTTTTTTTTTAAAATTATTACGTCGCCGCGAAGCGCAGCTTTTTCAACTAGTTATTTAATAAAATTATGAATTTTACTTCTTTTTTATAAAATAAATATATTATATACAAATATGTTTGTCGAGCACATTAAAATACGTGCAAAAAATGATTTTCGTAAAATGGAACAGAGGTAGTACATTTCTTCTTATCTATAAATATAATAATTCTTGAACGATTTAAAAGGGTATAAAAGTCATTTTACTTGCAAAAATAAATTGCTAAAAAGCCACATCAGCTTCACAAATCCTGCCTTTTATTTGATGCAGGTCAATCAAACCTAAATCAATTCTTTTATTTCAAATTTATCTTACCATATGCTAACGCCAGAATTTTGGAAACTAATTTATCAATTTTTCATTATTTCAATCATATAAAGCATCTCCAACCATATAGACCCTTTAGCTAAAATTCCAAAAAAAATACCTTAAATAAGAATTATAAAGATTTTGTAAAATTTTGTCAACTTCAATGGGATAAAACCCTTAGCTAAAAATTTAGATAATCGTTACAGGTTGGCTATATTTGTCGAACCTCTAGCGGCCTGTAGTGAAATTACACATCATCTATTGCCATATTAAAATAATATATTTCATTTATAACAACTTAAAATAATAATAACATACTATTTTTAAAATTTAGTCAACTATTATAGTCAACTCACACAATCCGTTACAGGTTCAACAAATTTTACATAATCAATATTTTAGATCATTTTAGCCAACACTGTTGGAGATGCTTTAACATGTAGCAATATGTACTTTTTAGAATGCTACTTAGAAAAGAGTAATGCTAAAAAACCCAATAAAATATTTCAAATTTTATACACAATGACGTGGCTGTCACTTAGTAATTTTTAATTCATATGTATGTAGGCGAGGTCCCATATTTTTATAAGGAATGTTACCGGTAAGAATGAATTTGGGAAATGTTTTGGGACATTTTGTTGGGTTAACTAGCATTTTTCCTTAGAAAAATATTAGAGCATCCAACTAATATTCTCAAAAAAAATATTCCAAATCTCTTTTAATTTATAACATTCCTAATATCGATCTAGCAATACTCAAGTTTACTTTTAATCAAACCCGTGCATGAGCATTTGCTGCAAGGGGTGGCATTCGACGTGGTTCTTTAATGTTTTATGACATAGTTTTATATATACTAACTTAAAATCGAGTTATGTACGATTTTTTTTAATATTATATAATTACTAATATTATTATTTTTTTATTTTATTAAATCAAACGATATTTTAGTTAAAAAAATGTAACGTGTTTTAACTGAAAAAGGTAATTGGTTGGTTATTTATAATTAAATAATTTAATCATAATAATTATATTTATTTTACCCGTGATATTTTTAGAAAAGAATAAATTTTAGTTTCAAAAATATTACATTTTACCTGAAAAAGAATATCACTTAATTATTAGTAATTATAATATTTTTTTTATTAATAGAACAATTCGTGATATTTTTGGAAAAGAAAAGAACTTTTGTTATAAAAAATAGAAAAGCTAATGTGTTTTAGCTGAAAATGGTAATTTGTCACTTATTAGTAATTATAACATTGTTATTTTGTTTTATAAAATAGAATTGCATGTAAGTACAAAATAAATATGTACCAAGATAAAGTGAATCAAAAAGTTGTTTTTATTCAATGATGTTACCTATAATTTTAAACAATAATATTTAATCAATATTTTAGGTACCATGGAGAAAGGATGGGAGTGTTGAAGTAGATATATGTTATGTTATAAGGAAAAAATGATGAGTTTATATTACAGAGGTTTGATTTTCTATTACCTAAATATGGGGTTAAGTTTTTTCTACCCTGAAAATTAAAGGGGACTAGTTTCAAATCCGTGCGATTCACCGATTGTTAGTTATTGTTTTATTATTTACGTTTTTTTAATTGTATTTGTTAAAAAAAGTAGGCATGTTAAAATAGCTAAATGCTTCTAAATAATTAAAAGTATTATTTTTAAAATAAATAAGTAGGGGTTTACCCGTTATAATTTTGGAAAAGGGGGATTTTAGTAAAGAAAAATAGAAAAGTTAACATGTTTAGTTTAAAAAAATTATTTTCCCTTGATATTTTTTGAAAATGAGTGAATTTTGTTAAAAAATGATTGGAGTATTGCATTTCACTTTCAACCCCTTAAATTTTGTTTACCTAAATCAAAGATAATTATATAAATAAGGAGAATGTGAATTGAAGATGAAAAATAAGGACATGATTTCTATCACAAATTTTGATAATTACAACTGTTGTGAGAGGAATTTGGTACAACACAAATTCGGAGGTTTACCGGAATATTGGAATAGAAGCGTAGAAACAAGCAACAAGAACAAGTTCGCACGTTGCTGCCAGGGTGTTCAACTGCCTAGAATTTCCATATTTTGTTAGATATAATTGCTGATGTTTGTTTATCAGTGTTTAAAGTATCAGGATACTATCAGAGTTTAGCTGGAAGACTGGTCAGAGTTTGTTAAACTCTGACAGTCAGAGTTTGCTTAGCTGTCGGTGTTATACACAATGAAGATTCTAGAAGCGATATACTTTGAAGAAGGATAGAAGCAAAGAGATATCGTGATGACTAAGGAAACGGAACAGAAGACAGAAGCAATTCTAAATTGATATTAATTGTATAGCTGATTTATAGGAATATCAATTAAAGATTGTATGTAGCTGTGTACTATATAAACACAGATAAGTTAACCCTAAAAGGGATGTGAATACTTGAAAGATTATTTTTGTAACCTAGCAGCTCTCTATGATATTTTACATCACCGAGAGAGGAGTTATTAATTCCATACAGTTTATTATTCATAAACAGTGTTCTTATTGTTATGCTCATACATATACTTGATTATATATTGTGTATTCGGCCTAACAATTGGTATCAGAGCCAAGGCTGTTTAATATATACAGTTTTACTTTGATCCAAACACAAGTATAATCATGGCTGAAAATATCCAAGCAGGTTCTAATCCCGAAAAGGTTCAACCAACTTCTGTGAGTCGATACGAGACGATTAGGGTTCCAATTCTCAGACTAGCGGAATATCCAATATGGAAGGTAAAGATGACCATGTTTCTGGAAGCCACAGATCCAGAATAGCTTGATAGAATCAATGATGGTCCTCATAAGCCAACTAAACTGTCTCCTGTTGTTGCTGGTCAAGAACAAAAGACTGTTCCAAAGGAAAAGAAAGATTTGACTCCTGAAGACATCTCATCAATTGCAAAGGATGCAAAAGTTAGACATCTTCTCCATAGTGCCTCAGATAATGTCATGTATAACAGAGTTATTGGTTGCAAAACTGCCAAAGAAATTTGGGATGTTTTAGAAGTCAGATGTCAAGGAACAAGTGCTATAAAGAAGAACAGGAAAACGATACTTACACAGGAGTATGAACACTTTGACTCGAGACCTGATGAAACTTTGACTGAGACATATGACAGATTCTGTAAATTGTTGAATGATTTATCTCTGGTTGATAAAGAATATGATCCTGAAGAGTCTAATCTCAAGTTCCTTCTATCTCTACCTGAAAGATGGAATTTAAAGACAACAATAATAAGAGATAATTATGAGCTTGCAGATACAGAGCTTGATGAAATCTATGGGTTGCTTAAAACTCATGAACTTGAGATAGAACAAAGAAACAAAAGATCTGGTAAGAAGACAAAATCTGTTGCTCTTAAAGTTGAAGAAAAGCTTCTTAAGAAAGAGACATCAAAGAAGAAAGCTAAGGGAAAGGCTTTGGTCATAAACTCTGAAAGTGAGTCATCAAACACTGATGATGACTCAAACACTGTTGAATCATCTGAATCCGAGGATGATGAAGAACAGATGATGCAAATGGATGCTTTGATGGTGAAGACTTTCAAGAAGATGGGTTTCAAGAACTTCAAGAAATGAAAGAGATTCTCGAGGAGAGATTCAAACTCTGAAAGGAGGAATTTCAGAAAGTCTGAAGGAAGGGATACCAAATCTGGGAAGAAAGACAAGTCTGAGATCCAGTGCTACAAGTGTAAAGAGATGGGTCACTATGCTCCAGAATTCAAGAAAGGAAAATCTGAAAAATCACTCATCACTAAAGGAAGAGACTGGGCAGACACTTCAGACTCAGATGAGGATGTCAACTATGCTCTCATGGAAACTGTTAAAGATGAATCTGAATCATCTGAAAATAAGGGCATAAGGGAGAGCACCCTAGTCTTGGACAGTGGATGTTCAGGGCACATGACTGGAAATAAAGCCCTGCTATCAGATTATGAAGAGAAGGCTGGCCCAAAAGTTTCCTATGGAGATGGCAACATAGGACGTACTCTGGGATATGGCAATATCAATCTTGGAAGTGTCATCATCACAAATGTAGCTCTAGTCCCAGGACTCAAGCATGATCTGCTATCTATGAGTCAAATCTGTGACAGAGGTTATCATGTAGATTTTGAACCTGAATACTGTGAGGTTATTAGCAAATCTACAGGGAAAGTTGTTTTAGTTGGACACAGACGTAATAATATCTATGAAGCAAGTTTGGTAACAAACTCTGAAGGAAAAGCTGTGTGTCTGTCTGCAAAGATGTCTAGTGAAGAGAGCTGGAAATGGCATAAGAAGCTCTCTCATCTAAATCTGAACAACATCAATGAGTTGATTCGAAAAGATCTTGTAAGGGGACTTCCAAAGTCTATACTCAGCTTAGATGGTCTGTGTGATTCTTGTCAAAAGGCCAAGCAAAGGAAGTTATCTTTCAAGAGTAAGTCTGAATCTTCAGTTGTGGATCCTTATCATCTTCTACATGTTGATCTATTTGGTCCAGTGAATGTAATATCTCTTGGCAAAAAGAAATATGCTTTAGTCATTGTTGATGAGTACACTAGATACACCTGGGTGTACTTTCTAGCAAAGAAGGATGAAACTGCCTTAACTCTGATGGAACATGTAAAGCTACTGGACAAAGGATCACAGTATAAAGTAAAAATTATCAGGAGTGATAATGGTACTGAATTCAGAAATGCAACAATGGAAAAATTTTGCAAAGAAAGAGGAGTGAAGCAAGAATTTTCTGCACCAGGGACTCCACAGCAGAATGGTGTAGTTGAAAGAAAGAACAGAACTTTAATCGAAGATGCCAGAACAATGCTTGATGAAGCAAAATTGCCAACTTATTTCTGGGCAGAAGCTGTTCAAACTGCTTGTTTTACTCAAAATGCCACACTGATCAACATGCATGGGAAAACACCATATGAAATGGTGAAGAAAAAGAAACCAAACCTAAAATATTTTCATATTTTCGGGTGCAAATGCTTTGTGTTGAAAACTCATCCTGAACAGCTGACCAAGTTTGACTTAAAAGCTGATGAAGGGATTTTTGTTGGATATCCACTGTCGACTAAAGCATTCAGAGTCTATAATCTGAGAACTAAAGTGATCATGGAATCTATACATGTGTCATTTGATGACAAGAAAATAAATGGACTTGAAGATGAAGAAAATCATGATCAACTACGCTTTGAAAATGAAGATCTAAACTCTGATGACATAAACTCTGATGGAGCCTATCCAACAAACTCTGTTGAAGCATACTCTGAACCTCTACTGGTAAACACTGAGGAAGTTTCTCTGACAGAACAAAATAGAGAACCAGTCGAGGGGGAGCAAGAAGATACTTCGGGAACATCTCAACATGATGACTCACATTCTGGAAGTGAGTCAGCTGAAGAATCTGACACAAACTCTGGCCCAAACTCTGGAAGTTTAAACACTGAACAGTCCAATTCAGGGAGAGCCTCAGAAAATATAGATGGTCAACAAGAAAATCAGGAGAGCATGGATCAAGGGGGAGGATCTAATAATGATGAAAGAAGCCACTTACCTACAGCAAGAAAATGGACTCAGGCTCATACACCTGATCTGATTATTGGTGATCCAGATGCAAGTATGAAAACAAGAATTGCTACAGCAAATGAATGTCTATTTCATGCATTCATATCTCAAACAGAACCAAAGAAAGTGGATGAAGCTCTTCAAGATGCTAACTGGATAACAGCAATGCAGGAGGAATTGAATGAGTTTGAAAGAAATGAAGTCTGGACACTTGTACCAAGACCCAAGAACAGATCTGTTGTTGGTACAAAGTGGGTTTTCAGAAACAAGACTGACAGTGAGGGAGTAATTACAAGGAACAAGGCTAGACTTGTGGCAAAAGGATATTCACAACAGGAAGGAATTGACTATGATGAAACCTTTGCTCCAGTTGCAAGGTTGGAAGCCATAAGGATTTTTCTAGCATATGCTGCTCACAAGAAGTTTAAAGTATTTCAGATGGATGTGAAGAGTGCTTTTCTCAATGGGAAACTTGAAGAAGAAGTGTTTGTTGAACAACCACCAAGGTTTGTGGACCCCAAGCACCCAGATTATGTCTACAGGCTTGACAAAGCACTTTATGGACTAAAGCAGGCACCTAGAGCATGGTATGAAACTCTGGCTCAATTTCTTTTAGAAAGTGGGTTCACTAGAGGTACAATTGATAAAACCTTGTTCTATTTCAATTCTGGTAATGATTTGCTTTTAGTTCAAATCTATGTGGATGATATAATCTTTGGGTCTACTAATGATAAACTCTGTAAGAAGTTTGCCAAGCTTATGCAGTCCAGGTACCAAATGAGCATGATGGGAGAGCTTAGTTATTTTCTAGGCTTGCAGGTAAAGCAAACAGATGATGGGATTTTTATCAATCAAGCAAAATATACCAGAAATCTACTCAAGAAATTTGGTATGCTTGATAGTTCATCTGCAACAACTCATATGGCAACTGCAACAAAGCTAGACAAAGACACAGGAGTTTCAGTAGATATGACAAACTACAGAGGCATGATAGGGTCTCTTCTTTATCTGACTGCAAGTAGACCAGACATTATGTATGCAACCTGTCTTTGTGCAAGATTTCAAGCAGATCCCAGAGAGCCTCATCTAACAGCTGTGAAGAGGATTTTCAAATATCTCAAAGGAACCATAACCTTGGGTTTGTGGTATCCTAGAGAATCAGAGTTTAAGCTTGTTGGTTACTCTGATGCAGACTTTGCAGGTTGTAAGATTGACAGAAAGAGCACCAGTGGAAGCTGTCAATTTCTAGGTGACAGACTAGTTTCTTGGTACAACAAGAAACAGAAATCAATTTCCACATCCACTGCAGAAGCAGAGTATATTGCTGCTGGTAGCTGTTGTGCACAGATTCTGTGGATGAAGAATCAACTGCTGGATTATGGGTTAAGGTACTCTAAAATACCTATTTTCTGTGATAATCAAAGTGCTATTGCTATGACAGGAAATCCAGCACAGCACTCCATGACCAAGCACATCAACATAAGGTATCAATTTATCAGGGAACATGTGGAGGAAGGAAATATTGAGCTTCATTTTGTGTCTACAGATCAACAGCTTGCAGATATCTTCACCAAGCCATTGAGTGAAGCTACATTTACAAGACTGGTAAATGAACTAGGAATGATCTCTGGTTTCGACTAGAGATACTGGTTAGACTCAAAATTTACTCTTATGTGATATGTTGCTCATGTTTCTATGCATATGTTAACTGTCATGCAAATCATGTTGTTAAACTCTGTTAGCATACTCTGATGATTAAACTCTGATGTTAATCTCTGATTGTGGTATTGTCTGAAACATAAAAACCGATGAAGAAAATAGTATGAAGCATGATTCTCAGTAAGTAATCATGAATCCTTCTGAGTTCTATATGATCTGATCTCAAATGTGTGCAGAAACTTTACACAGCATGATACTGTCTCTATATTTATAGCATCTCTTAGTTTATTGGTCCTATACACTGAGTCTGTATTAGTTGTTTGCACTTTCTCTCATAAAATATATGTGTTAAATGATGTCAGTTTAAACTCTTATAAATAGTTGCTGCTACTTCACCCCCAAGCAAAAGATGCAAAAACATGCACAAATTCCTTTGAGATTATGTTGTGCCTAGGAAGACCCAGGAACTTATTGTATGAAATAAGGGCTAAAATTTGAAATTTTTGGTGACTATTGCCAATCTCTGATTACTGGAAAAAGAAAAAAAAGAAACCGAGAAAAAAAAAAATTACAGGGGGTGAAAATAATAAATACATAGGTACAAAGTTTAGATGACATCAGATTTTGTTTTATATATGAGAGTTTGGGCAACCAGTTTTTACTGATTTAATTTGTGGATTTTATGCACTTTGAGATGCTCTAAATATTTACATTCAGTAAACTCTGCTATTCACACACAAATACTCACAACTGTGCACTTTGAGAAAAGAGTTTATTAATGATGTTGGAGAATTGATAAACACTGATGAACTGTGTACTCTACGCCGAGGTAATTTATTTTTAATCTCTGATGATTAAAATAAATAAATGTGTTTCAGACATTTTACATTTTTGAGAAACATTATTCTTTTTGAAAATAGAGGGTATGATTGACAACAGTTTGTATGTGTTTTGAAAATGATGAAACGTGTAAATAGCAATAATTATTGCCTGTTTTTACTGCGCATGCGTGTTGGAAACTACCACATTACTGCTGGCAATTACTGCATGTGTGACACCTGTTCCACTCACACACTTCACGAGTAAGCCAGTTGTGTATCTTAATGATTAAAACTCTTCAGTTTTCATCTTTGTATTTAATCATTATACACACAATGTTCGTATTCTTTACACACTTACTCCATTCACGGATATTGTCACACACACATTTTTACAAACACTTTTCACTTTCAAACACTTTTCACTTTTAAAGCTTATTCTCTGATCATTTTCAACTCTGTTTCTAATGGCAACCACTGTTTTCAATCTGTTGGTCTAGAGTTCGTTCCTAACAACTATGCAGCACCTTTGAGTAATGAGAACGCACCGGAGGCGTTTCATTTGTTTCAAAATTTCCTTGCTTAGTCTGATATTGGGCAAGCTCTTGTTGAACCAGCGAAGCTTTCTGGATTGCAAATCAAAGCTTTCTGGGAGACAGGCGTCTATGATGATGGAGGAGAATCTGGAACTCCTTCAATTGTTTTTGAGTTTGAAGACCAAGAGTTTATGGTCACTCCAACCACTGTTCGTGATGCTCTAGGCTTTGAAGATTTCAATGCTTATACAATCTCTGTTGGTGATGCTGAGCTACAGAGGATGATGAAGGATATTGGTTATAGTGGGTCCTTGGCAATGATTGGTCAATTGAAGCGACCGCTCTTAAGGAAGGAATGGAGTTTCTTCTTTGATTGTATAACAAGAGCGTTCGGGAAGAAATGCACAAATTGGGATGCTATTCCAATTGATAGTCTGCAAATCGGGTATTCTCTTCTCTATGGTAATAACTTTGATTTTGCTAGACTAGTTTTTCATAACATAGGAGAAAAGATGACAGAAAATAGAAGCGTAGTATATTTTGCTCGCTTTTGTCAATTGATAGTTTCTGCTTGTGTTGATGGGGTTGAGATTGCTGAGGATGATGTGATTCCCTCGTTTAAATTGCATAAGAGAATATTCTCTGATCTGACAAATAAAGATGTTAAGAAGGGAAATGTGGGGGACTTGTTACTTCCTGATTCCGTCCAACAGTTTCTACAACCACAACCTCAACCAGAGCCTCAACCATTAAACACTGATCCTTCATCTACTTCCCAAAGACCAAAATCTGGAGGTAGGACTAAGCATAGGGCTTTTAAAGCTGTCAAGGCTTCTAAAGCATCTTCTGATGCTGATTTACCAAAGACTGTTGGTACTTCAAGAATCAAGAAAAGGGCAAATAGACCACACTCTGATGCTGAGCCCTCACAGATCAAAAGAAGGAAGCTGATAGCTGATTACTTATTTGATGAAGTGGTTCAAGAATCTACCCCTGCTGAAGCTCCAGAAATTATTTTTCAAGATTCTACTGAGAATGCTATTGTGCCTGATGAAGCCAGAGCAAATGCTGATGAAATGGCTGACTTGAATGCTGAACAGCCTGAGCCAATCTTGGAAATGGAGATAGAGGAAAATGTTGAAGCACATCCCTCTGCAACTCTTGAAGAGTTTGATAGTGTTGATGAAACAGAGGATGTGGCAGTTGATCAACCAACAATGATTCTTGATGAGTCTATGGCTACTCACACAGAGCTATGCTCTGTTACTCACCAGGTTATTGAAAAGGGTGAGGAGGTTGATCAGACAACAGATGCTGCAGAGAATGTTTTTGAAGCTGCTGTAGAGCCTATTGTTGAGGCTGTTCAAGAAAATGAGGTTGAGAACTTAAACTCTGAAAAGATTGCAAATGAAGTTGTACAAGAAACTTTTGCTGAGAATGTTCCTAATTCTCCAAGTGCAGAGTCTTCAACAAAGTCTGATGACAAAGCTGCTTCTTCATCTTCTCCAAGGATTTCAATTCAACCAAATCCTAAAGTGCCTGAGTTTGGTGGTTCATCTCAACATAATACTGAAACTCATTTTCAGAATATGTACTTTACAAATTGGTCGAGTCATGAATGTATCTTTCCTAATCAAAGGGCAGCTGAATTTGTGTCCAAGACTGCTGCTACTAGCACAAATCCTGAGCTTCTTGCACATCTTAAAGCTACAATTGTACAAGTAAAGTCTCTTAACAATCGTTTTGATGAAACTCAGAAAGATGTTACTGGGTTGAGGAATGATGTGGCTGTAAGGGAACTAACTTTGAAACAAGAAAAAATTTCTTTATCTAGAGATCAGGAGGCTATAAGAACCAGGCTAAGCAAAGTTGAAGAAAATCAAAATGTCATGTCTGATAAGATTGATTCAATTGCTGCTTCACTTGAATTGCTCACATCAATGTTGATTCCTGATGATGTCAAAAAGGGGGAGAGAGTATTCAAAGACAAATGCAAGAAATCTCAAACTCTGAGCAAGAAGGATGATACTGGTGATGGTGGAGCAAAAGACAAAGAGTTTAGGTCAAAATCAATTCAAGAGCAAGGGAGACTAAGGTCAAACTCTGCTACTGCTAAGACAAACTCTGATAGAATAAACACTGCAGCTCAATCTTCTTCAAAAACTAGAAGCTTATTGCTCACTTCTCAACCAAATATTGATGAAGAGATTGCAGCTCAGTTGTTTCTGGAAGAGCATGGTGCAGATGCAACGATTGAAGACATTCAAGCTGAAGAGAAGATGCTGGCCGAAGAGCATGAAAAGAATTTGAAGTCTGGAAAAATCAAGAAGGCTGTTAAAGTTTCAAGGTCTAAAGAGAAAGGGATTATTATCAAGGAAAATGTAAATTCTCAACAAAGTTTACAATATTCAAGAAGACCAGTTGAAGCTAGTCTTGATAAAGGCAAATGGAAGCTTGTAGAAGAAAAGCAAGTACTGAAGAAAGCTCAATCAACCTCTGACAATGCTCAAGTTGACAAATCGTTAGAAGCTGTGACAACCACTGATACTACTCAAGTTGTACAGACTCAGTTATCTTCTTCTCAACTTCAAAGGATGTTTGCAAAACCTATTACAGTTCAACATTCTCATATTCCTGGAAATGAAAATATTCTTCAAAGCAGAACCATCATGGGCAAAGAATCTCGAGATAGATCTGGTTTAGGATCTCATAGAGAGAAAAGGGTGAATAACAGTCCTATGGATCATACCTCATTAGCTGAACCTGGTGTTGGTGTGACTCAAGAAAATCTTGATACTTTGGAGTCTGTTCAGTTAATACACCATAGAGGTTTGAAAAGGGATTTTCTGTTATACTTCAAGACTGATGGAAGAGTATACAGAGTTGGAGAAGCTGATATTGAACTGAAAATGAAGGAGGAGCTGGAGTATGTGCTGTATCTACTGAAAGTTAAAAATCAAAGAACTCAACAAACAGCTGAGGTATTAAGAAGAAGAATGATGAAAGCTAGAGCCCTCAGTGGCCTAAAGTCTGTAGGTTCTTATATACCAAAGTACAGAGATTATAATGGAAAGCTTGTGGAGATGAAGAGGAATAGTGCAAAACTTACAACAGCTCTTGGAATAAAGGTGTTGGAATTTAATCTGGATTCAGATAAATCCTTCATGATAAAGCTAGGTAATGAGATGAAAAAGAATAGTATCTATGCCTTGAGAGCTGCTATCTATCAAACTGGAGAGAATGATCCAGAGTTAAAGGAATTGAAAGAAATTATGGTAGCTGAGCTAGAAAGGGCTGAAAGAAGACTGCTTACAGATTATCTCAGAACTGTACCTGAAGTTGAAGAGATTAAGTAAATATAGTTTGTAAGTTTTTAAGTTTTCCGTTCTAAGTTAAATATAAACTCTGTGATTTTATAAACACTGCATTTGTTATATGTTTTGACATCATCAATTATCTGTTAACTTGTACATTTTTTTTATATATGCACAAGTTGGGGGAGATTGTTAGATATAATTGCTGATGTTTGTTTATCAGTGTTTAAAGTATCAGGATACTATCAGAGTTTAGCTGGAAGACTGGTCAGAGTTTGTTAAACTCTGACAGTCACAGTTTGCTTAGCTGTCGGTGTTATACACAATGAAGATTCTAGAAGCGATATACTTTGAAGAAGCGATATTAATTGTATAGCTGATTTATAGGAATATCAATTAAAGATTGTATGTAGCTGTGTACTATATAAACACAGATAGGTTAACCCTAAAAGGGATGCGAATACTTGAAAGATTATTTTTGTAACCTAGCAGCTCTCTGTGATATTTTACATCACCGAGAGAGGAGTTATTAATTCCATATAGTTTATTATTCATAAACAGAGTTCTTATATATTGTTATGCTCATACATATACTTGATTATATATTGTGTATTCGGCCTAACATATTTCATCCTTCTAAGACCTTTTACCATCATAGCCACCATATGTACCAGCTCTTCATCAGAATTTCCGTCCGAGTCTTCATCAGTACTTCCATCAGAATCAGAATCATCATCTGATTCCTGTACTTTTGCTTTTATCTTGCCATGGCTAGAATTTCTTTCCTTCACACCATCATTCTTTGAGTTTGCTTTCAAAGCCACTGTCTTTGGCTTGACTTTCACACCTTTCTTCTGCTTAATTTCTAGATCATGAGTTTTCAGCATTCCATAAATTTCATCAAGTGACACCAGATTCATCTTATAAGTGTGTCTTAAGAGAGATTGACGACTAGTCCATTCTATGGGGAGAGACCTCAAGAACTTGACATTAGAATCTTCAATTTCATACTCTTTTCCCACAAGAGATAATTCATTCAGCAGAGTGAGAAATCTGTCATAGATTTCTGTCAAATCTTCATTTGCTCCCGCTTTAAATTGCTCATATTCTTGAATAAGAATACCTATTCTGTTCTTCTTAATTTTTGTTGTTCCTTGACATTGAACTTCCAGAGCATCCCAAATATTCTTTGTTGTCTTGCATGCAATAACCCTGTTAGATAAGACAACATCCAAACTATTATGCAAAATGTTTCTAACCTTTGTATCTTTTATCATTGTAGCTTTTTTCTCTGGAGACCAATCATTCTTGTCTTTTGGAACTACGGTCTCAGGAGTAGTGATGGTGCCTGCAACTGGTTTGGTTGGGATGAATGGACCATCAGTGATCCTGTCAATGTAACCAGGATCTGAAGCTTCAAGATACATCGTCATTTTGACCTTCCAAGTTGAGATTTTGGATTTCTTCAGTATCGAAATTTTCATCGCTTCATATCTGTTTCCTGACATTTTGATCATTTCTGATTTATGAATCAATCAGTTCGCTCTGATACCAATTGTTGCCCAGTAAATAACGATTATAGAAGGGGGGTTGAATATAATCGCACAAACTAATCAAAATGAAACAGATATTATATGAATAATACCAGCTTTTATTAATCTTTATAAAAACTGATACAAACTCTCTCAAGAAACTATGAGTTCTTAAGAGCTTATAGGTTTACAAATGCTCGTGTAAGTTGTTACAATGTGTAAAACCTATCCCGTGTTTATATATACACACAGCTACATTTTCTGTTACAAAAGATAATCATTATTAAATGAGATTGATATTCTTGTCGCTTATCTTCCGTAAACAGTTGCTCTTCCTGAATTTGTGCAAATCGACATATCTAGCAAATCAATCATCTCCTGAAATTGTGGATCAATATCAATTAGTATAACTACTGATTCTGCTAACTCCGGATGATGATGTCATCTGTCGTCAGCTACTGATATGATAAGTACTGATTCACTCATTAAATCAATAATATCCAACATAGATGATAAATTATCCACTTTAAAGTTAATAAAATGACTTATAATTAATTGATTTAAATAATATTATTCCACCAACATTTTGTCATCTTAAATGTATAGTAATATAAAACAAAAAAGATTTTCAACATAAATTTAAGTAATTTAGGAATATGCATAAGTTGACCATCTATTATATATAAGTAATTTATGTTATATTACAATATAAATGTACAAATAAAATCATAACTAAAGTATTATCATTAGATCTTAATGATCAAAATACCAAATATTTTTTATATTCACGCCACACACAGACATGTGCATGATTTATAACATATGTCCATTTATGTTTAAGTGATATAAATATGTATAATTAAAGTTCAATTTAACTCCTTAGTCATTTTCTTATGTTTTGAAGTTAAATCAAATGTTTCATTATTAAATGACACTCATTAACAACAATTTTTTAAATAAATATTAAATACATGGGCAAATTTGTCTTTTCACAACATTCAAAATCTCTTGTTAAAAACTCACTCCTTGTATTTATCTCTTGCCTATTATACAATTTTAAGTAAACTTTACCGTAAATTTGTTTTCTTGTGAATCACATGTAAGTTTATTGCTCCAAAATTATGAGAACCACTTAATTTATCTTGTCAACAAATTAACTGTTTCAAAAATTTTGAGAATAATTTAACATGAATACTAGTTAATGAATTTAAAAAAAGTTGGAGAAATTATAAAAATACTAATTTTTTCGATTTTACAATTTTCTAAAAATATATGCAAAAATACGATTTACAACCAAAACAATCAAATACAACATGTTTTTATGTTTTTTTTGAAAAATGATTACAGTTGATTTTGATTGCATTTGAGGTTGCATTTGGTATAACGAGTTCAACTTGTTAAGCAACCTATTCTACAGCCAAAGATAATTTTAATTTTAAAAAAATTATATTTATGATTGTCGTGATTGATTTTGGTTGACGTAGGTTTCAAATATGGTTGCAAAAGTTGCATACCATATTTTTATAAATATTTTTTAAAAGTTACTATTTTTGCAAAATATTTTTTAAAAATTAGTATTTTTATAAAAAAAATTACGTACTTAAGTATTTTTGAAAAAACCTCAAAAATTATTATTTAAAATTTTTCCTTCCAAAATTATTAAACTGTATTGATTTTGCAAAAATTATTTAATTGTAATTTTAAATAAAGAAAGGGCTTTTTTCATAAATATCCCATTCCAAAAATATTTTTGCAAAAATACCTTTTTAAATTTTTTTTTTTTGCGAAAATACCATCTTATTTGCAAAAATACCTTCTGCAAACTGCAACCAAAATCAACCACAGATGCAACTTGTTAATAATGGTGTTTTTCCGGCGTCCTGATTTTAGGGTTGTAAACAACCCTAAACCCTAAATCCGTATACGAATTATCCGTCATTCTTAATATTTCTAAAATCCAAAATAGAAACATTGAACCCCAAAAGTTAACTATTGAACCCCTAGGTAAACCAAGACCACAAGTTTATCCCTTTTATTAATAATTTTTTTTGAATTCTTAGCTGTTTTTTCAATTATTTTTTAAAAAGTTGCATCTAGTTTCAACCACATATGCAACTGGATGCAAACTACGTAGGTTGTATTTGGAAAGTTGCATATCACACATGCAACCGGATGCAACCTACGTATGTTGTATTTAGTTGCAGAACGTATTTTTGCAAAAATCTTTTTAAAAGATGGTATTTTCGCAAATTATTTTTAAAAAGAAGGTATTTTTGTAAATATTTTGAGAAGATGGTAAAATCGCAAATAAACTTTAAAAAAGTGGTATTTTTGATAAATATCCGTAAAGAAATCATCATCCAAGTTTTTCCCAATTTTATTTAATTGCATTTTTAGTAAATTGCTAAGTTAAACCTACATAAAAAAGAGTAATAATAATTCCATTATGTGTGTGAGGCACAGAAATACAGAATAGTGTTAGTAAAATCGAAGTGATTGATAGATATACTTGATAGAAATATATGACGTAGCAATTTCAATTGGCGCCGCCGGACGACCTAAAAACTGAAAAATAGAGTGAACATACAAAGCGATTCACGCCGGAGATACAACAATCGTCACCGGAGGTACTATAAACACATACATGCCATTACTATTTCATCTCTCTTGTCTTATCGATCGATGCGAACACTTAATTGCTTCAGATATCTCTCTCTCTCTCTCTCTCAATCTCTCTCTCTCCACAGAGAGAGAGAGATTGGAGAGAGAGAGATTGAAACAAATTTGTGTTATGTCACTTTTTTCGAAAAGCCAAGTTCAGGACTGATTGAGTTCTATTTAAACACATTGAACTAGGGATGGTGCTAGTTGATTATATAATGTTGAATTGCTAATACATATTTGTAATGATTTTTTTTTCCTCTTCTTGCAGGTTATTTTTTCGAAAATGGCAGAGCCTTCGAAAGTCATCCATGTCCGCAATGTAGGCCATGAGATTTCGGAGGTATATTTTTCTGTTTAGTTGTGTGTTTTCTGTTTTTACATTGTTTAAAGTTTTTATCTTTGTGTGCTTGCTGTTGAGAAATCTTTAAGATAAAGTAGTTGATGATTAAAATGAATAGATGTCTAGTACAATAGTGGTTCATGTTTAGTCGATATTGAAGGTCGGTAATTTGTAAAAAGATTTCTTGGTATCACAAATGTGTTGGATTTAGTAAAAGAGTCAAGTAGCAATGAAATCAAACTCCTAGGAGGTGTATTATCTCCTTTTCAGCAAGGAGTTATCCAAGTGTTTTATCTTCCGGCGGTTGGTAGTATGATAAACTATCACATTTACATGTTAGCATACAGTGTAGGCACTTCCCGGATCATTTTAATACCTAGAGTGGCGTGCCCAGAGAGATTTAGGACTTGCTCTTTCAATGCCGTAAACTCTCAGTCTTATTTTTTTTCTTCTTCGTTTTCTCCCTCTTAATAAATACTTGCATCAGAACAAGAAAGAAGCCAAGAAGGTATATAAATACGGGGAGGTCGTTTTGGTTAAACTGGTTTTTCCAGCAAAAGAGTGGCCCGAATGTGGAAAAATGTCTCATGATTGTGTAGTATGACTTCTACTAATTAACAAAGATTTGTTAAGAAATAAGAACTAACGAGAGATACATAATCTTGGAGCATATTTGACGTGTGATATATGTATGCCATAGACCATTAGTATTATATTGTTCATATCAAACTTTAGTTCTTTCATCCTCAAACAAAAGGCTAAGTGAGTTGTTTTTTTATGCCTTCCATTTACTAGAAAAATGAAAACAACTCATAGTGGTAATTGCTTAAGAGAACACTGTCAGAGTGTCGGTCAATAAGTATCACTTATTAGGTACTGTACAATATCGTAGAAAGTGAGATGGTACAGGCGGCACTGCCATCTAAGTCACTTATGTTTGAGCTCAGTAGTGTTGAAGTGTGTTTTGTCAGACACTGTTATCCACCTAAGTAGCTTACATTATTTCTGCAGAATGATTTGCTTCAGCTTTTTCAGCCTTTTGGAGTTATTACCAAACTGGTGATGCTTCGTGCAAAAAATCAGGTATGTTCTTTGCTGTCATATGAAACGAGCTGTTTTAACAAGGGCTAGGTAGGTTTTGGCAATGCACTTATTCACGAACTTGGTTGCAGGCTCTTCTCCAAATGCAAGATGTGACTACAGCCGTGAATGCATTACAGTTCTACACAAATGTTCAGCCGAGCATAAGGTATGATTTTTGTTTATATTTTTATAAAAATGACACTTTATATATCCATTTCTCATGCATATCCGTTATCCAACCATGTCTTGTTTCATTTGGAATCTCTCAAGTGGTTGCTCAATATCTGACTGTTATGTCCAGGGGAAGAAATGTTTACATTCAGTTTTCGTCACACCAAGAACTGACTACTGTAGAACAAAATGCGCAAGGACGGGGAGATGAGGTTAGTATTCTGTATTGACAGATGAGCCCTTATAAGCGTGTATGTTGACATAGATTTGGGGAAGTATTTGATAGTGTTTCTGGTAATGACGCCTTACGAATAGAGGATAAACAAATAACATGCTTCTACTGAAATTTACAGAAAATCGACTTGATGAAACTAGCTTATTATATTACAACATAATACAAACTTTTAACATTCAAAATTTTGAATAGTCATCCATAGGCATTTTGCATTTCTATGCTATGTTAGATAGAGCATCTTGTTCTTGTGTCTATTACATGAAACGAGACGAGCTCTTTTCCAGATAACGTATCACTGGATGCTTTTGCAAAGAAGTTGAATTATGGATGAAAAACACTTAGAAACTACAATATTAATCTTCAAGGACCATACCTTGATTTTATCTGATCAAACCTTTTACAAAGATCAGTCTCTAATTTCGAGATCAATAATTTTTCTGGGTCTGGGAGCATTCTTGTAAATCCTGTTGAAAAGATTATTTTGACGGAGCTATCAGTTCGTACTTGATATATTCTCAGACACTGTTTTAAAATATAATTACTTTGAAGTAGCAAAAAGTCTTTTCTCTTTCCTTTTCTACTACTCAGTCCCACAATTAAAATCCTAGTATTTTTACACAATTTAATGTGCATTAAAAGATGCTTGTACTTTTTTTTCATGTTTCTTTTTTGTATGTCTTTGTTCTTTTACCCAACAAAGAATACAAAAAAGTATTTTTTTACAAGTACATTATTTTTATGCATCTATATTGCTTGATAAAAACTAAAAATCTTAGGACGTTTTATCTTAAGATGAAGGGAGTACTTTGTATAAATCTTCATATCAGATAATTATATTCCAGAATCTGATGTGGAACATCATATAGGGGAATGGCAAATTTTTTCAAAAAGTTTTCAGGCGATATAACATATTGACATGTTTTCTCCCACTTCTTGTGAAGTCGTCTAGATCAGGTCATTTACCTTCTGTGCTAAAAGAAGCAGCTATATTGCTTCTTTTCAAAAATCTTTATATCAGATAATTATATTCCAGAATCTGATGTGGAACATCATAAAAGGGGAATGCCAATTTTTTCCAAAAAGTTTTCTGGCTATATGTAACATATTGACATGTTTTCTCCCACTCCTTGTGAAGTCGTCTAGATCAGGTCATTTACCTTCTGTGCTAAAAGAAGCAGCAGGTCTAAATTTTGTAGTTAATAGTCGCTACTTGCTAGTATTGCAAGGATGTTTCAAGCTTTTGGTATGGACAAGGGAGATGACCTCCTGTTAGGTTTTTTAAAAGATGTTTTCTTTCCTTTTATAATAACTACAGTATAGATATGTACTGGATGGTGTCTAAGATCGTTTGAAGCTCAATTTCATACTGATTCCTCCCTCTTATCTAATGCTAAACTGAAACGATTACTACAATACTGGATCATAAACAATTCAGGGTCTTTTAGTGGCTCTTTTCTTGTTACTGTTTTTCCTATTACTTACTAAACTGAAATGGCTTTTCTCCTATAGATGAGTTTTAATGTTGAATTACTGGTTTGTTAACATGAACATATGTACCTTTGCCCATATTGCATCTGCGACTAACTTTAATGTTATATGCACTTGTGATCAATGTACTTCCCATTTGTCTTGCTCGTTAGTGCAGCGTAGTATGTGATATATTAATTTCTTTACATTAGTCTCTATTCTATCTATCTATTCTTCTCTATTCATTCTCTTCTCTTCTCTCTCTTCTCTCTATATGTTGGTATGCTGTCGGACGACTTGGGATACACAGCCTAATCGAATACTCTTAGTTACAATCCATCACATGCTATACCCTATAACCGTGGAAGTGCTGCATCAAGTGTTTTCTCCTCATGGATTTGTGGAGAAGATCGTCACTTTTCAGAAGTCAGCTGGTCAGCCTTCTTCAAGTTTTCTCCTCTTTTCGTCTCTCTTTCTCATGATTTCTTATTCAAATTGTTTAGCATATAAAAGCTGGATATGTCAACCTTTATTTTTGTCAAGTAAATCATCTTTGCATCTATGTTTTGAGATGTGAATGTCCATGTTTCCCTTTGTTGGAGCTGTTTCAATCTATGTCCAAAGAGCTATTAACAACCATATCAGTGTGTTTCGACTAACATTTTTTACTTAATCTGTTGCGTAGGTTTTCAAGCTTTAATTCAGTTTCAACTGAAGCAGAGTGCTATTGCTGCTAGAAACTCTCTTCAAGTATGTAATTTGTATTGTACTTCATATACCATGGTGAACAAGACTATGCAATTTTGTGTATATCTTGGCTCTTTAGAAGACATTTTGACACATTCTTTCCTTCTTAGGGCCGTAATATATATGATGGTTGCTGTCAGCTGGACATTCAATTCTCAAAGTAGGTTTTAAACCTTTTGGAAAATATGTGGCATGTGTGTGCATGCACCATCTATAGTCTATATGTGTGTGTATATATAATTATATCCACATCACTCATATTTTGATGTCATTATCTACAATTTATACTTCTTATTACTCCAGCCTTGATGAATTACAAGTGAACTACAATAATGAGAGATCAAGGTAAGTCTTTTGGCCTACTAATTAGAATTTCCTGGTGGATAATTATATGAAGTCATTGACATGCTGTTCTTCATATATGATCAGGGATTTTACAAATCCATCTCTTCCTTCAGAACAGAGAGGCAGATCTTCACAAGTAAGTATATTCCCTAATTCAGTTTCATATATATTTGGAACCCCATATATGCTCTAAACAAATGATTTATTTTTTCTTTGTGTTAGCCTGGTTATGGTGATGCAGGAGGCGTTTATGGCTTTCAACCTCCTGGAGTCAGGCCAGGTACTAAGTTTTCTGATTGCGGTTTTTTTTTTCTCTTTTAATCCACTATAGCTGTTTTCTAACTTTTTTTATTTGCCTCTTTCTTGTCCCAGTTGGATTCCCGCAGGTGGGTAGTGCTCTGATCATGTTTTAAGACCTTGAGATGTTTATATTGGAGCCTGGGAGTTACTGCTGCTGTAGACTTGACTAAATACTCTTTTTAGAACTAGCATATAATGCATGACATGTTTAAGAACACTAGATTAATTGGATATATACCTAATATATACTTCTTCACTGAGAATGGGTAGAACCGCAATAAATAAACAGATGTATTTTCAAAATACTCGAAAGTATTCAAGTAAAAAGTAATAGTACTTGTTTAGGAAACGAAGCTTTAAAAGTCTAAAAGTAGAAGCATATTTTAATAATACGAAAACTACTTGTACCCATTATCTACTTACAACTAGGCTGCTACCATGCATAAATGGAGAAAACAACTCCTTTAATTACTCTACTAACGTAATCTAAAATATTTCAATAATTTTCTCATCTATTATAATTAAACTTCACAGCGAATATACAACGAACTTTATCTGTATATAATTAACTTTTTATTCGAAGCAATGGAGTCATGATGATGAATATAAGGCCTTACCTTGATCTGCCTCAACTACAACAAGTATCATCCTTTCTTCCCAAGCATTCTTGTCTCTTGAGAATTGCTTCATACACATACAACTGTACAAGTCTTTTTCTGTTCTTATTTTTATTATGTATATACACAAGCTATGTTACGGGGACTGATTTATCGATTATCGATGGTGTGTAATATCAGTGTAGGGCTCCTTTTTCTTAATTTTCTTGGTTATATTCTAAATTTGCCAAGAGTATGGCATTATCGCTCAGTAAATGAAAGTCATAGTAAATAATGTTCACTATAAAGATATACTCAGAGCCAGATATTTAGTATAACTGGTAGTGGTTGAGGCACATACTCACAGGGATTGTTTGTTAAAATTAGTTTCTATGTAAAGCACATTCCATAGCAAATCGCCAAATCCGCTGTCTGCCTCTTCCCCTGTGGTGGCGGACACAACAAGAAGATTTAATGGATTTGGGGGGGGGGGGGGGGGGGGTAATTTTTTAATCCAATTAGTATACATGTATATTAAGTTAGATCTATGATATGTATCTTATTTTTTTGTAATAATTTGTTTTAAGAAATTTTTATTGAAAAGAAGGATTTGTATTAATGTAATTTAAGAATTTGAATTTTCTAATAACCAACAAGAGTTAAAAATAAAATGAAAAACTTAATAAATTTATACTTATAATCATAGTGTTAAAAGTCATTTGATTATAAAAACTAAAATTCCAGAATGACTGATTTCATGGGAAACAAACAGTACATAAATGATAAATCTATATTATTCATAACTAGGGAATCATTTGATTATAAAAACTAAAATTCCAGAATGACTGATTTCATGTGAAACAAACAGTACATAAATGATAAATCTATATTATTCATAAATAGGGAGAGTGTTATAAAATATAGGTAGATGGATGTACAAATGATATGTTGTGTCTGTCAGTGTTTGCAATGTGCTTGCACTGGGATACATGTGTATTATGAATCAGGGATTGTCTAACTGAGTGTCTCTGGTTCCACCTTCTACGTGTAGATGGATAATGCTGCTGCAATTGCAGCTGCCTTTGGAGGTGGTCTGCCTCCTGGTATAACTGGGACAAATGACAGGTGTACCATTCTGGTGTCTAATCTAAATACTGATGTAAGTTTCTCCTTTCTAGAGATTTTTTTTATCTTACTTGTTTAAAGGTTTTCTGGCAGTAGTAACCATTTTTTGAAGTTCTCATAAATTCACAACATTAATCCTGTTAACTTTTTGCCAATAGAGAATTGACGAGGACAAATTATTTAACTTGTTCTCACTATATGGGAACATTGTGAGAATCAAACTTTTGAGGAATAAACCTGATCATGCATTAGTTCAGATGGGAGACGGATTTCAGGCTGAGTTAGCAGTACATTTTTTGAAGGTATGATTTGATGTCTATATCTTTTATAGCGCCGCCTTTAATGTAGCATAAAGTTATTATTGATGCTTAATTTTACTGAAACGACTTCAGTATATTATATATATCTATACTATATTATTAAAGACGAAACATTAAAAGTTTTGGTCGGTCGGTCGGTTGGTCGGTCGGTCGGTATTTGGGCCGATTCACGGGCCTATCTATAATCAATTTATTAATAACCAATTACCTTTTTTCACTACATTACCTATTTTATATTTTTTTTAAACTAAACCAACTTATCTTCTAAAAATAAAACGGGCAACATATATATAATATGGTAATATTATTATATATTTATAACCATTACCTTTTTCAGCTAAAACACATTATTTATATATTTTTTACCTAAAACAACTCATCTTATAAATAGGACACATATATGGAAACCAAGTTATTGATAACCAATTACCTTTTTCAGCTAAAACATATTACCTATTTCATATATCTATTTAACTAAAACAAATCATTTTCTAAAAATAAGACGGGCCAATATATATATATATAATGGTAATATTATTATATATTTATAACCGACAGCTAAAACACATTATGTGTTTTATATTTTCTAAATAAAACAACTTATTTTCTAAATATAATACATGTAAATGGTAATATTTTTTTTATATAAATATTAATAAATAACAAGTTATTCTTTTCAGCTAAACAAATTACCTCTTTTATATTTTCTAACTTAAACAACTAATTTTCTAAAAGTAATGCAGACGACGTATATATAAAAAAAATTAATATAATTTTATATAATTGTTAATAAGGATATTACCTGTTTTATATTTTTTTAACTGAAACAACTCATGTTCAAATTAAAAATAACACGGGCAAAAGATAGATATATTGGTAATATTATTATATTAAACTTATGAAATTCATGTTTATTATAATTTTTTTAACATTCAATTTAAACGAGATAATTAATGAAAATAAAAGTAATAGTATATTCAAATAAACTCGGTATATTGAACAAGCACCTTTTTAGATTTTTAAGAGTAAAAAAATACGAATCATTAAATCTGTTATTTTGAAATATTTTATATTTTAATATCTAAAAGACTACTATTGATTACATCAATAATATATTAAATTTAAATATTATATTGTTAGATTTATAAATCCAATATATATATATATTAAAATTTTATCAAATTATATATAATAACTAAAATCTAAATAAAAAATAAGAAAATATTAAAGAAGACCGTGCATCGCACGGGATATAAGCTAGTATATATATATATATATATATATCCTATTTTGAAGTTGTTAAGAATATAATTGATCTTGTATGATGCAAGTGCCCCCTTATTTCTGTTCTTTATTCTTGTGGCTATATTTGTGTGTACAAGCAAGTTTCTGGATATGTAGGACGTATTTAGTTAGACTGACTGGACGAACCTGAAAGGTTTGCTATCATGAGTAGCTACTGATGATTGAATATTGGCTTTCTACATTTTGATGAGCATTATTGGAATCTTCACTTAAACCAATGGTCTTAATTTGCATATGGTATCATATTTAATTATATAATGATACGTTCAACAAATTTACAAATTCTTTTATTATTTATTATAATCATCCGATCACTGGTTGTTAAAACAGCTAGTACAGTAAACTAGAAATCTTGTAGCTTGTATCATCTCAGTCCCAAGTACAGATTTTTTTCCAGGCTAAACGTAAATCTTTTTGTACCATATCTTCCCTCTACATCCACGTGTTCTACCTACTTAGTGTGATGATGGGGTTTTACTTGAACTTCATTGTGAATCGGAAGTGTTGTTTGTTCTTCGTGATATGCTCATGACGGCTCTCTCTCTTCCGTTTCTTTGATTTGGCCATGAGAACTGATATTATGTATAAGGACTAAAGGATTTTTTTTGGGGGGGGGGGGGGTAGCCTTGAGCCTTTCTAATTTGACTTGTGGCTAGGCGGCACTTGGGGTGAAGCTAATGTCAAAACAAGACATGCACAATCCAAAATATTGCAAATCCTACACAATTTTACAAATCTGATCAGAATTTGTTGGCGACAAATTTTTTTATAGAGAGACTAAAGGAAAATAAAAGCTCAACATATGTTCTCCAAAGACTATAGGAGCAGTGGGCCGGGCTTTTTTCAGGCTTTTGCAAGGCCGGAGCAGACGGGCTTTTTGGGTTAATGTATTGGGCATCTCTAGTTGAAACTGCGTAATAGTTATTGGTTCCTTTAACTTTTGCTGTATATGACTTGACATTGAGCAATTGCTCCTAGATTGCCGTCACAAATGCTCTTTTATCTGACTTTGAATCTTGACCACTAAATTAGTTGTTTTTTCATAGTATATTAGGTGATATTTTTACCTGACGAACTAAACTGCATAATTATGTAGGGAGCCACTCTATTTGAGAAACGTTTGGAGGTAAATTTTTCAAAGCACCCAAACATTACTACCGGTGCTGAGACACATGAATATTCTAATTCAAATCTCAACCGCTTTAACCGTAATGCTGCAAAGAATTACCGTTACTGCTGTTCACCTACTAAGATGATACATTTGTCCACCCTTCCACAAGATGTAACTGAGGAGGAGATTGTTACTCACCTAGAAGAGCATGGAACAATCGCTAACACTAAAGTCTTTGATATGAATGGAAAGAAACAGGCTCTTGTCATGTTTGAAACTGAGGAGCAGGCTACCGAGGCCCTAGTTTGCAAGCATGCTACATCCCTCGGTGGTCAAATGATCCGGATTTCCTTTTCTCAGTTGCAGAATATATGATGATCTGTCATGTGGAACACAAGTAGGTATTCTTATTGGCATTGAACTGAAGCCATTTTCTTGCACAAGGACATGTTCTTAAACATTGTGTCTTTTTGTTGTATCTTTAGTTCTACTGTGATGCTGTAGTGGGATATATTTGCTCCTGACTCTGTATGATGATTTCCCTATCATTCTTCTAGGTTAGGAGTCGTTTGCTGTTATATACACGCTCATCCGAGTTTTTTTAGAAACGATAACAATTGGAAGTAGAGAGAAATGAAATGAGGTTATATCACTTGCACTTGCTCACTCCTGAGTTTGTAGTGATAATGAGAGGAAGAACATGGATGAAAGCGAAATGATAAGTAAAAAACAGCGTCATACTCTATCCCATAATGGAGTGAAAATGGACCTAAATAAAACAAGGCATTACGGTGAAATTGTACTTATCTTAACATGTTCAGTGTATCCCTTCTATTTTTGAAATAAGGGCCCTGAAATGGATCTTCCCTATTGTTCTCTCGTTTTGCAGACCTTCCTTGACCATTCCTTTGACTTATTATCATTATATTGTCAATTACATATACATATTGGTGAAGTTGCTGATCCCAAAATAAAGGATTTTTAAAATCTAAATAATCAATATTTTATTCTTAAACTCTTCATTTTCCCTCAAAAAAAATAATTGAAATTCTGCATTTTTGGATTATTATAAATTAGTTCCCTTAAATCAAACTCAAGTACAAACACATTTTATTGAGCACTGGGTTTGCTCTTAGCCTCCAACACAGAGGATAAAATCCCAAACTCAAAACAACCCACGTGCAACAATGAAATGGGTAGGTTGTCTCTTTCAGCTACATAATTAAAGCAAACATAAAACAGCTCTAAATTCACCACAAAAGTACTAAAAGTCCAAATAAAATAGACCCAATAAAAGCCCAACCTAACTTTATCAAAACAATTTCATTCTATGTGAAGAACATTAAAACTGGATGGTACCTTGTATACTGTTTTTTTCTTTCAGTTCTACTGTATTTAAAAAAAAATCACGTTATTGTGGCAAAAAAAAAAAAAAAAAAAAAAAAATCACGTTATTCCTTTGTTTGTCGTAGAAGATATAACAAAAATAATAAACAAATTACTTACGGGATGAATAAACTTATGTATTTTATTTCTTTTAAGAGAACTAGCTTAGCCCGTGCGATGCACGGTTACTTAAATTTTATTTATAATTATTTTGTTTATAATTATATTTTTATTACCCATGCAACACACGATTGTTTTTTTAATATTTATAATTATATTTATTTATGAATATTTTAATATTTAAAAGTTATTAGTTTACATGATTAAATTATTGTTAAAAAAGATTTAGCCAAAAAAATTATAGTTAAAAATTTGATATTTATTATATTTTACACGCTCAATTTAATATTTGTTTATATTGAGTTATAAAAATTAGATTTTGCCAATTTTATAGTCCACATGAAATTCACAAAATAATCTTTAATTTAGTTGTGGTTTAATAGTTCTTTTTCAATTAAAAACTATTCTAAAACTAAAAAGAGAATAAAGTGACGAAATTTAATGTTGAGAATTCTATTCGATTTAGAAATCTACTTATATGTAATTTAGATTATTAGAATACCCTTTATTAACCAAATACAGTTTTTAATGTTAAATCTAACAGTTTTCACCTATCTATTTAACATTAAACGATTTTTATTATTTTGGTATTAAATGAGTTTCCTTATTTAATTACAACTATTTTTATATTTTGACTTTTTAGAAAATCCAATCCTAATATAATATCTTTTAACTTATATCATTTTTAGATAATAACTTCTTTTTATATGATATAATCTTGATCATGTATTTTTTAAAGTATTGGATGTAACGGTTGAGAATGTTTTGGCGGTATTAAGGACCAAACTATCATGATAACATCATTAATTTTTCTTAATATTTATAATTTTTTTAATTTATAATTTTTTTAAATATTTATTGCTAAAATATAATATACTTTTTTTTGTAATATGTTAAAGATGCGGGAACTTTGAACTTTTGAGAAAATAAATTATCAATTAAAATATACTTTTTTTGTAATAGTTCTTTTTTTAAAGTAGTACACTGTGATCAAAATTCTCTATAAATTTCATTTTTTTATAGTATATCCGGTAAATATCTATGTTATTATATTAAAGACTAAATAATGAAAGCTTCCTTATAAGTTAAGTTTGGTCGCTTTGTTTGATCACTCAATCCATAATCGTTGAATCTTTCAAATTAAATTGTTGAAAAACGTTAGATATAACAGTAAAATTATCATGTAGAATGATCTAAGGTTTGAATCTACCAACAACATATTAAAATTTATAGGTTTTTTTGAAAAATAATAATTTTTTCATTTTTTTCTTGCAGACATATGTTATTTGATAATATTTTTTGTAAAGTACGATTTTTCAGAAAAGTACTATACTAATTGATTAGCAAACTTTTAAAGTTTCGAATTTAATAATTTACAATGTATATAGGTTTAAAAAGTTTGGCCTCTTCTGTAGCTGAGTCTAAAATTTCAAAATAAGGTTTTTTTTAATATGAATATAGTTCTGCTAACAATGAAATTAGGTCTATATGAGTTCTTATAAAACAAAATCACCATTTACGTATAATTTATTATTTAATAATAAATAATATTTGATTAGTTATGATATAAAACTTAATAAAATATGCACACTTCTTAGTATTTAAATATAATCCTACATTTAATCAAATACACATTTTAATATAAGTATTATATTCAAAATTATCGTTTATGAATATAAAACCCTCAACATTTTAATAATATTTTGATATTATGCTTTTATGTTTGTTATATGTAAAATAATATAATTATAATTTGAATTAATCGAATTGTTATGTTCCTTCAGAAAAAAAGTGTTTAAATTTATTCATGTACATGAGTTCTCCTAAGTCTAGGGTATCATTGTAATCGATATGAATTGTTATCTTGATATTTGGTTTAACAATTATTATCTAACTGGAACTATACATAAATTCAAGAGAAAAGATATTTAAGAATTTTTACATAGAAAAATTTTAAATTATCAAAATACACTTTTTAGTATTTAAATATAATTCTGTTATTAATCAGATACACTTTTTAATATTAAACCTAACAATTCTCATCGATCTATTTAAGATCTAACTATAATTATTAATTTGGTCGTATACTGATCGTACACTGACCAAATCGATTTTCATTTTTTCTTAAATTGATTTTAATATTTTATTGAAATAAACAAATAATTTATAAATTTAAAAGAATTAGGAAAAAAAATTAAATTGGTGCTACAATAATAAAAAAATATTTATTAAAATTTAGATAATAACTTTACTGTTTGGGCTCTTGGGCTCTATCTTGAGTTTTAGACAACAGATTTTAACGATTTTACAGCCCACGCGAAGCTTACAAAATTATCTTTAATTTAAAGATGGTTTAATAATTATTATCTAACTGGAACTATCCATAAAATAAAGAGAAAAGATAATTACGAATTTTTACATAAAGATTTCTATTCAATATAGAAAACCCATTTATAATAGGTTTAAATTATCAAAATACACATTTTAGTATTTAAATACTATCCTATTATTAATCAAATACAATTTTTAATATTATATCTGACGGTCCTCATCGATTTGAATATTTATAGTTTTATAATCCAACGGATCGTATACTTTTGGTAGTACAATGACCGACCAAAGTTTTGGATAAGATCTCCCTTACGCTTATTATATATAAGGAGTTAATAGAGTTACCGAAGTTACCTCCGGAAACTTACTTGAAGCAATACAATGAAATTCAAGTGCATAAAATCAGGGTATTTAATTGTGTTATCTCAGATAAATTTCCTAAAATAATCTCAGGAACTATAGGGGGGTGTTTGGTTAGGGTAGACTTGTCAATGGATCGGATTCGGATCGGATCGGCCTAAATCCATATCCGTGTTCATTTAATTTTATCGGATTCGGATCGGATCGGATCGGATCACACCTCGAATATTTTTAGAGGTCGATCCATATCCAATCCATTTAGTATAATGAATAAATGGATCGGATTTCGGATATTCATTGCTCCATTTATATTTAAAATATAAATAAAATTAATTATGTATATATTATCACCATTTTACAAAGAATTAGTAACACTTGATATTTTTACAATTTAATATTTTAATGTGTAAAATTTAAGTAGTATTCCCAAATTTTTCAATAATTTCATTGTTTAAACACAATGCAAACTCAAGTATAATAACATTCAATTTTGAAGTCGTGTGTGGAACTTGAAAAGACTGACATAGTGGCAGGAAAATAAAAAAAATTACGTATTAGGTTTAAGATTTTCACGTAAATTAACTTATCATAGTACGAAATAATTGTATATAATTTTTTTGGCTAAATAATATTTATATATAATATTATAATTAAGAGAATAAGGAACCTGAGAATCTCATGTAACTTTCATCATATAGTGTATAATTGTATAAAGATGTGTTAAAACATTTTGAAAAATTATGTATATCAAAAAAGATTGTGTAAAAATTTGAAAGATTATGTATATAAAAAAAGATTGTATCTCAAAACACAGTCACTTGATACATCATCTGAGGAAAATTACCAGAGATACATTTCAGGTTTCTTATTTACTATAATTAAATATATAAAATTTTAAAGAAAATAAATTTTATAATTGAAGAATCAGCCAAAAGATACGCGAGTTAAAAAAATAATAAAACAAGATGATTAAATTTTCTTATTTAAATTAATTGAAATAATGGTGTATTTGTTTTTATTTCCAACAATACCATAACAAAAAATTTGTACTTAAAAATGAAATAAATTTAGATAGTTGATTTAAAGGCAATCCAAGGAGTAATAATAGTTCTCCGGTTCTTTTTTAGTATTGAATTCTCTCTTGATCATAACCTTATATATATAATAGTTTATATTATATATATAGGGTCAGGTTCAAATTAGAACTTTGTTCTGATTTAGAACTTAGAACTAATATAAGCCTTAGATTTGTACCTAATCAATAACTTATTTTCAAGCGTTCTACTGCAGTACATGATATATGTCATTCTATTGCAGTACACAATTTTTTTCTTATATATTTTAAGATATAATATCTTTTACAGAACATCGAGTTTTCTTAATAAATTACATGTTATATTTGTAAAATAAATTAATTTTTTGACATGATACCATATTACTCTACCATATTACTCCCATTTTTATAAAAATATAAATAGAAATTATAATAAAAAAATATAATTAATAATGAATTAGAGTAGTACGTAACATAGATAAGTTCTAAGATTTCTAATTATAAGTGGTTCTATGTTGAACCTGACCCTATATATATATATAATTAAACGGACCGGATCGTGGATAAGCGGATCAGATCAGTCTAAATCCATATCCGATCCATTTATTATTCGGATCGTTCTTATCGGATCAAGTTCCGGATCAGATATATTTCAGGGCAATCCATATTTATTTAAATCAGTCCGGATCGGATCGGGTCGGATCAGATCGAATATCCGATCAATTGACAGACTTAGGTTGGGGGTAATAAAGAAACGGAAAGGGAAACAAGAAAGCTCATTCCCTTTGTTGATGTTTGTTTCATAAAAAAAGTTATTATCTTTTTTTTTTTTTTTAGTTTTAGGATTACCCAATATCCCTCCACATCCGTTCTCACCCCCACCTAAGTATTTCAATTCACTTTCTCAATTTTGTTTCATTTTGAATTATAATTTATATTAAATCATTAAATAATAAATTAGCATGTAAAATATTTTTAAAAATTGTAAAATAATTTATAATTTTGTTTTATAAATTAAAAAGTAATTTTGATAAAATTTATATGTTAATTATTTTAAAAACATTAATGATATTATTAAACTAAAATTTATATTAATTTATTAAAATATAAATAAACTAAATTGTTACAAATAAAAATATACTTGTTTCTTTTGCAAATATATAATATTAGAAAAAAACAATTACAAAGATAATCATATAATTTTTCTTTCCGTTTCCAGATCATAACCAAACTAGTAAAGCAATTCAGTATCATTCCTTTTATTTCTCTTTATTTCCCTTTCTGATTTTCATTCCATTTCCCAAATTGGAACCAAACGATCCCTTATTATCTTCTTTTAATTTAAAAACGAGGATGTTAAAATAAAGAGGATGTGAAACGCAATTAATCGTAAAAGTATTCGTATAGGCAAACATCTCGAAAATAGCTGTACAATTTTATTTTCACTTCCTTTTTTAAGCATAAAAAAATAAATAAAAGGAACACAAATCAAAGATGATCACCTGTTCGTCCATCCCTCTCTCACCCACAAACACACACACCGACGCACTCTCTAGGTAGTAGTAGATAGAACTTAGAAAAAAAGGATGTTTGTGTGTTTTATGATAACACACATGCAATGTCATCCCCCCAGTCAAACAATGTGAACATACATACAAAGTCGGTTTGTTGAAACTCTTTTGGCATCAATCTCCCTTTCCCTTTTATTAACACAACAAATCCAAACTATTCTTTCTTTATGATTCAAACATTTTGTATCTATCTTCCCTATCCCCCCCTACATCATTAAAAGGTGCTACACACTGTTTTATTAAAAATTTGCAGCCCCTATTTTAGTTTGTTCCTTGAAATTTTTCTTATATTTAATTTTATAATTCCCTTTGGTTCTAAGCAAAATTGAGTTGGGGGGTGTATGTGCATGACATAGAAAGGTGGCGGATACTAAAGATTCCGGTGACTATAAAGAATCTCCGGGTAAAGAAACCACCCAAGATGGCAGTACTCAAGAAATGAATCTACTTCAACAACAGTACTTAGCGGCGGAGAGACCTAGTACCATGGTGACAAGTGAGTTAACACATGTTGTACATGGTCAGCATAAGTCAGGTGATGAGTTACAATACTCTTACAGGCCTGAATTTACAAGTGGTATGATGTGGTTTGGAGGGGGAAGTGATCATAGTTTGGGATCATCATCACCAAGTTATAACTCAAGTTCAAGCTCTGGTTCGTGGGCTGCTGGTCAAAAGAGGACACGAAGTGATCAAGAAAGTAGTAGTAGTGTGACTCAGTTTTCTGGACAACAGCTGCAAAAGCTTCAAAGAGGGATTTTTCAAGAGTCATCTTCTCTTTCATCTGGTTTGTTTTTCTTTCATAATTAAATTACCATCTTCAAATCATTAGCTTTTTTGCTAAACATCTTCAAAGTATTTCATTTTTGGTAGATCCTGTGATTTTTGCAACCCCTTCAACTTTCTCGAACTTTCATTTCATGTAATTATTTGATATGCGGAGATTAGATTCCTTTTGATCAAAAATCCATAACTTTTATTCAGAGAACATATGTATTTAATTTCATATCCCAACAACTATAAGTTGTTAATTAGTTGATTATGATTTCAAATGATTGCTTGATCATGAAATTATACTGCTAGATATAGGAGATCATATATTCATATCTTTGATGTTTCCTATCTTCATAAAACAAATATTAGTTTCAGTTACTAGTGACTTCTTTTTAACGTAATGAGATAATTAGTAGATGTTTACATGTAAAATGGTCTAAAGCATCTCATATTGCATGTAGTGATTGACATATGTATCTTTGTCACAGTAAAAGAAGAAGAAGCTAGCATTGCACCAGCCACCGCAGCTGCAACCCCTCCCCCGGGGATTATCCAGTCTCCGCAGCCATCATCATATGAAAGAAGAAAATATAGAGGAGTAAGACAAAGGCCATGGGGAAAATGGGCAGCAGAGATAAGAGATCCACATAAAGCAGCTAGAGTATGGTTAGGCACATTTGAAACAGCTGAAGCTGCAGCTAGAGCCTACGATGAAGCGGCCCTCAGGTTCCGAGGCAGCAGAGCCAAACTTAATTTCCCCGAAAATGTAAGAATGGTTCAACCTCCAGTGGTTTCTCCACCATCACCCCAGATCATGGCCAATTCCAGTTCTCCAGCCACTCATTTGCAGCCACAGCAGTTTTTGAGTCAGCAATTTGAAGCTTCCGACGACACTCTCAAGGACTATTTCGAATACTCTCAGTTACTTCAGAGTACCGGAGACATTCAAATGCACCACCAGCCAAACTTGTTACATCAAATGATGAATGCCTCAACAGTACCTACACAATCATTTGGTGCTTCTTTCTCTTCACAGTCTTCAGTTACAATGTTGAATTCTCCGTTTACTCAACCGTTCTCAAATCAGCCAACTGGCTTGTTCCAACAACCAGCTGCCGGGACGAGAGGAGAGGGTTCTAGCCAAGATTTTCCGGCTACATCAAGCAGAATGTCCAGCCAATTCCCCCCATCTTCTAGTAATTAATTAGTACAAGTAATTTTGGTTACATTCAGAGTTTTTTTTAATATTCAAAAGGAGGTGCATGATAATATCTTTACTGTTGTTGAGTTATAATTAAGTTGATGTATACTTTGTGCTGATCAGCATGTTTTTTTCTTTATAAATACATGTAGGGTTCTGAAATGATGCCTTGAGACACACATTCCCTATTGCCTTTAACCAAGGTCGGCCATGAGCTTTCGGGGCCTTGGATAAAATCAGTTTTTTGGGTCATAACGTACATATGCATCGCATGTTCTACAAATATACACAGTTTTCGAAAATTTTGAGGATCTTGAGTATTGGGAGTCCTAGGCATAAGACTCACCACTCTCCCTTTAACCTTAAAAAGAAGAAATATAGACTTGTGATGCTATGGGCGGGCGCTCAACATGTCTTTCTGCTATATATATATATATATAAACTGATGATTTCTCTATTTAAATGCCAAAAGGCATTCACCACTAAAATATTAGCAAATAAAATTAAGCAGCAATTTTACAAAAATAAGTATGAGAAATCATTGATCAAAATCCGTAAAGACAAAGATAAAATGATGTGTTCTAGTAGATAGTAGAAAGCTTGATGATTTTCATTTACAAAAACTGAAAATGTTTGTTATAATCTTCACACTTGGACTCCATGGTCTTATAACAGAATTGTAGAACGTAGAATTACACTTTTGACCCATCAACCTTACTGAAAAGACCTAAATGCCCTTTACTCACATTACTCCCCCTCAAGCTGAGCCGTAGGAGGACTGGAGGCTCCAAGTTTGGACAGTAACCTGTGATGTTGCTTCACAGAGATAGGCTTAGTCAAAAGGTCAGCAACTTGATTAGCAGAGGGAACATATTGAGGCACAATCACACCATCTTGCACTTTCTCTCGAATATAGTGACAATCAAGTTCAATATGTTTCGTACGCTCATGTTGGACATGATTTGTTGCAATCGAAATAGCAGCAACATTGTCACACTTAAGAACAATAGAAGGCAAAGTCAATCCCATATCCTTGAGTAGAGCTGTCATCCAAGTTATCTCACAAGCAGTATGAGCCATAGAACGGTACTCAGCCTCAACTGTAGACCTGGAAACCACAAATTGCTTTTTACTTTTCCAAGAGATAGGAGAGTTCCCAAGCAGTAGACAGAAACCAGTAGTAGAACGTCTAGTAGTAGGACAACTAGCCCAATCACTATCACAATAAGCTGTGAGCTCCACTGCAGAAGATGATGCCAACAGAATACCCTGAGACACAGTACCAGCTAAGTAACGAAGCAATCTCTTGGCAGTCTGCATATGCACATTAGTAGGTTGATGCATAAACTGAGCTAATGTGTGAACTGCATAGGTGATATCAGGTCTGGTAACATTCAGATATATAAGCTTTCCAAGCAGTTGTTGATATGGATGTGGATTAGAAAGTACTTGGCCTTGGCCAAGAGTAAGTTTAAGATGAGCATCCAATGGAACTTTCAGAGGTGTAGCAGAAAGTAAACCATTGTTGGTCCTCGTGTATTGCAGAAGGGGGGGGGGGGGGGGGATGAATGCAATACTGATAAAATTCAATCTCAATTTCAACAACCAAAACTAAGATTTAATGTTATCAATAATATGTATGCATTCACAAACAGTATAATCTGAAGACAGGATTCACAAAATAAATGTTTTTATTTATTTTGCAAAGTGTTGCTACAACCTCAAGAGAGAATTCTTGAGCTTCGGTTTTCTTCAAGACACTTACTTGTCTTCATTTTTTTTTTCTAGAATGAATTGATAGTCTAAGTATAAACTAATCCTATCACTGTCAACACGGGTTTGTGAAGCTGCTGTCATTATCAAGTGGCAGCTTCTTACAGATTGCCTACCCATGTGACATTCATAAATTGCTAACATGTCAGATATACATTACAAAGAAAGCAACCTAGATTCATTCTATTTCCAGCTAAAACAATTCAGCAAATAGAGACTTGACCTTGCTCTTTGAATTGATTCACTTTTGTTTTGTAGTGCTTGAAGCTTCTGTCGTAGTCTTGCAGACTTGGTGCAGCCTAGGGATACTGCAACACGCCTGTTTCTTGAACATTGAAACTATCACGGGATTTGACTGAGAAGATACCTAGAACAGGGATCTTTCTTGAGACAGTTACTTTTGCCGCAAAGCTTGCTGTCACAGGAATGTGCTTTTGGTGACAGTATGAGTTCCCCGCATAGAGTGCTGTCGAGGTTTCCAAACTTGCTGTCGAGGGCTAAACTTGTTGTCGCGTAGTCTTCCGCCAATGTTGCTGTCAGAGTGAATATGCTGTCGTGACTTGCAACATTCTGTCTTCTTGTAATCTTACTGTCAATGCTTATGACAGTAACCTTTATTCATGCTGTCATTTAATATGCATTCTTTGAGGCTTGAACACAGAAAGTGAACTTCTTCCAAATTACACAATTAAAATAACATTGCATACTGATTACAAGAGTATACTTTGGCTGTGATAGTATGTTCTACTTAATTAAAAAATTAAGTACATAAAAAGTTAAGTTGTTTCAATGCTATCACCCATAAATCCCAACAATCTCCCCAATTTGTTTTTATGGATAATAACAACAAATTTACAATATATGCTGACAACTTAACTAACAAGATCAGAATGGATTAAGAATTTTCACTTAGCTTGAGATTTCCTCTTCTGTCTTGTTACATCCTCTCTTTTGAGAGCTTCTACCAAGCAGCCTCTTAGACCTTCTACAAGAGAGATTTCAGCAGGAGTGACTGCAGCATCTTCTATTTCTTCAATTATCTTCTTGATAGTAGGAGAGATAAGAGAACTAGCATCCCTGAGATTCAGCCATTGCTCTTGATCAAATGGATAGCTTCTGAAGTGGAGTTCTTCATGAATGAGCTTGAACCTACTTCCAGGATAAGCATTGAGAGACATCCTCCTTTGCTTGTCCAGCTTTGAACATTCTCCTTTTCTCCTTTCTAATATTTCCTTTATCTCATCAGAACAAATCTGCTCCAAGGGATGAATTGATCCAGCTACCATATACTGTAAATCCTTCAGAATAGTTGTTTTTAGCTTGTGCAAGCTGCAAACATAGATTTCTTCTTTTAGGTACTTCATTCTTAGGGGATTTTCCAGCATACATGTTTGATAATTTGGAGCTTCACTTTCTGCCTTGTTAGCAGTCTTGCATCTTTCCAGGAGTTCAGCTTCCTTCTTATCAAGTTCTGACTGATATTGAGAATATTGAGAAGATTCAGATCTTTTGCTTGGCTTGGGTTGCCCTTCCTCTGTGGGTTGGGTTTGCCCTTCTTCTGTGGGTAAATCATCAAACTCATAGTACCAGTGATATGGTATAGGAGAAGCTGGTAGATCAGTTGAAATATCAGCATCATCAAAATCTGCAAAATTGTAGCCAAATTTCTGATAGAATTCAGCATCCCTATCAGCCTGATATTTCAGAATATGTTCCATGACAGACTCTGGAATATTATCATAGCTCTCCAACAACTCTACCATTCTTTCCAGGTAGAAGAAGTCAATTCTCCTTTTATCTAAGGTTGATATCCTACCACTGGCTGATGTGGATACCAGATTGAAATCCTTATCAACCTTGGTAGATCTTGATTCTTCCCACCACAGAATGTACTCAATGACCTCTTGATTTGTATCCATCTTGACCTCAACACTCTTGATTTCTCTAGATTGCATCTGTTGTATCTTAAGACTGTTGGGAGGTATTGATTGAATTGGCATCCTAAGATTTCTGCCTAATCCAGTGGCCTTTTCCTATCCTGAGTACATGTGCTTTCCTTCAGGTTTCTGTCTAGAAAACCATGCTTTAGCTTTAGATTTCAGTCTTTTGGGCTTGACAGTAGCTTTGGCTTCATTCTTGACAGAACCTTCCTTGACATTACCTTTGTCGACAGTGTCTTCCATGATAGCATCTTCTATGACAGTTTCCTTGTCGACAGTATCTTTAGTGACAGCATCCTTTTCAGCATTTATGCAGTCAACATCACATCTAAGAATGCTTGCCTCCAAAGCTTCCAGTATTCTTGGCTCCTCTTCATCTGTTGCACCAGCATCTTTCTTTTCTAGACTAGGAGTTTCTTCATTGCCTTTATTCTGAGATTGAATACCAGTAGTCCCAGAATTACTTCCACCAGCATTGCCTGCATTTTCAGAAGCTTCACCACCTCCAATTTCATCATCATCATCATCATCTTGAAAAGGAACATCATAGAGGCAGCTTCCACCTTGATCAGCTCTTTTGGCATTGGCTCTAGAGATTAGCTCCTTCACTCTAGCTCCCAGTGCCTTGTCTTTCAACACCAGCATTTTGTAGATCTCTTGAACAGCAAAGACTCTTCCTGGATTGGCATTTGAGCTTAGTATTCCATCTAACACTCTCAGAATTGATTCAGTTTGCATCCTGGATGGACTGATCAAATTCATAAAGCTGTTCCTTCTTGTGCCATCCTTTGTAGTAGATCTGTAGAAAACACATGGTGGATTTGTGTAGACTTCAGGTAGCTTCTCTGTGATCATGTTCTGGATTTGCATATTCAAAATTTCATTGAATGGTGTTTGAGTTGCCTTGATCTTTCCCTTCATTGCACACAACACCTTTGCTGGCAGACTCTGCAATAGTTCCATTGTGATGAAATAAGATATGCCAGAAGTGAAGTAGATACTTACAGCCCATCCTTTCTCATCATTCACCATTACACTGACACTGGTGATTTGATCCTTTAGCAGTTTTGTGGTGTTGATTGGACTGTTGCTTGGAGCATTCATTGCTTCTTCCACTAGACTGCTAAATTCAGTGTCATGATTCTGTAATGTGCTCTCCCTATAATCCACCATTATAGTATTGGCTTCTTGATCAAACTCAGTACCAATGGACCAAGTATGTCCCTTATGGATGGATTCAGGCAGTTTCCCTTTACCTTTCCCAAGCTTATTTTGTTCCTCCATTTCTCTCCATCTTTTCTGTAGAGCAGTTTCTTGAGTTGCTGAAGTTGGTTCTCTAATTGTCACAGGAGGTAGAATTGGGTGTCTAGATGCAGGTCTTCTTTGCAGTGCATCTTGAGTTGCCTTAGACATCAACACCCTTTCTCCATCCAAGTCACCTTCAACAAGACCTTCAGCTTTATCCATTGGTTGTCCACTGCTTGGTTTGACTTGCTCCTCCTTTGTCATTGCTTTACTCTTGACTCCAGAACCTTGTTTTGCTCCCCCTTTGGTCTTCACAGTTACTTGCTCCCCCTGAGTTCCACCTGATTCCTGAATAGATATAGATTCTGATCTTGCTACCTTCTCCCCCTTAGTTGAGTTGGCAGCTACTAGGTCAGTAAGGAACTGTAGAGAATGGTGAGTGGCAGCAAAACCATCAACTACCAGTTGAGAGAGAGAGAGTCCATCTTGGAGTTCAAGGTAGCACATTGTCCTTCCAGAGCTGTGATCCTGTTACCAAAATTTGCAGATGAACCACCATTCCTGAACCTTCTTGGAGGGGAAGGAAAAGAAAGGGGCTTGGAGGCTATGGGGGTTCTCACACTCTCAGGGTGTTTTTGAGTGATCTCATCACCCCTCACAGTTTGACTCTCAAGGCCTAATGCCTGAATAGTGTGGGCTCCCTCAAGATCTCTCTGGACATGCTCAAGTCCCTCTCCTTTTGCCAGCTCATTTGGCTGCCTCTCATTTTTATGCTCACCTCTCTTTTCTTTTTCACACCCTCACTCAACCTAAATGCATGGGTTTGAGCAGTACTAACATGCATTGAATGAGAAGATTTAGAATGTACCTTCAAGAGTTTGGCAAGAGGAAGGTCATCATCAGAGGCATCCTCAAGGAGTACAGCATCAAAATCTGGCTGAGAGGACTGGACAACATCTTTGGCAGGAATGTTACTGTCAGTTGGAGTGTGGACAACAGGTTCTGGCATGACAGCATCTTTGGGATGTGGAGTGACAGTAGGTCCTGTGTTGACATTATCTTTCTCTCCACCCATGATAGCAGCTGTGTCCATGACATCAACATTTCCAATGTCCTTGACAGCAACAGAGGCTGTGACAGCATCTTCCTGAAGGTAAGATGCTCCTTGGAGTTCAGACAAAGTGTTGGCTGTTTCATTTTCTGATAGAATACCACTTTGCCCTTGCTCAGTGTTTGGAGGAGTGGTGTCCATTTCACTTTGAGAAATGGGTTCTTGTGGACCACTAGATGGGGGCTCATCCATGATTGGAGATGGATGATCAAAACCTGAAGGGTTGGGACTGTCCCCTTCTCTAGGTTGTGGAGAAGAAACAAAAGAATGTGTAGGGAAGGAAGAAGGTGAAAGTGTAGCAGAGAGTGGGGGCTGATTCACAGGAGAAACATGTGAATCATCAAAAGGAATAGAGAAATCCTCACTGTGCCCTAACTCATTGTGTGTTTCTTCAAGTGGAGGTTCCTCAGGTTGTGAACCATGAGTTTGTGCAGACTCTGTACAGGGTGCCTTGGGAGACAGGCCAATTTCAATAGATGCACCTTGTTGAGAAGGCACATCTAGGGAGGTGTTTGAATCCCTTTCAGTAACCACAGTTTGTTGAGAAACTGCAGCTTGGCTAACAGTGGTTTTAGTCCTCCTAGCTCTCTTCTTCTTAGGCTCAGGGGGAACCACTGGGGGTTCTGTTTGACTATCTTCCTTATTTGCTGCACTAAGTGCAGTGTCTCCCTCTTGACTAACAGAGCTACCACCAACACCAGCTTCTAAGGGTCGTTTTATGGATTCTTGCAAGGCTTCTCTTTGGGCTTTGGGAAGTCTAGAGGGCCTAGGCTGAGTGTATGGTGTTGAATGTGGGTTAACTGAATTTGGGTCTAATTCAGTTTCAGTCTCAGTCTCAAGAGTGAAAGAGTCATAACCAGAGGGTAATGAAAAATCAATGTTGGACACTTGATCAACCATGTGCTGAGTGAAACAAAGTGGAATATGTGCATTGATATTCTGTGAAGATAACAGTGTGTGTGTTCTTTTTCAAAACAGAGCAAGCCTCTAAACGAGGGGCATCATTATTAAAATCACAGAATGAGTTAATGCACATCATAAGAAAGCGAGGGTAGATTGATACCTTCTTACCTATGGCAGCCCTGAGGTGTGCCATGAGGAGAGCTCCAACATTCACCTTGTATCCATGGACAAGAGAATGTGTCAATTTCTTGATGTAGGAGGGTATTCCATTCCAGCCTGTGGACTTGGTAGAGAACACCTTGACCATGACATCAAAAATCATACTCCACTCCTTTCGCAGATGCTTCCTATCCATTTCACCAGACGGATACCATTTGGTTGTTCCCTCTTCGAGAATAGGGCCTGCATACCCAATCTTCAAGAAGAGCTTCTTGAGAGAGTCATCATTAGCAAGTTCAGCAAAATTTCTGCCTTCTTGAAGTGTAATTCCAAGAGCAGTGTTGATGACCTCAGCTGTAAGAATGTAGTGTTGCCCATTGATTGTGAATTGAATAGATGGGTTCTCACCCTCCGTTTGAGCAACAATAGTTTGCCAAAATGCCTCAATTCTGTCTAAGTCGAGAATGGGGGTTGAGGTAATGGCAGAACCGAGATAGGACTTGTTCATGAAAAACACTAGTCCTTTGAAACCTTCACCAGCATCATTTGGGGAAAAGATGCCAGCAAAGTTTGTTTGAGAGAGAGTCTGTTTGGGTGCCATGGAGATTCAAGAAAAGAAGAAAGTAAGAAAGTAGCTTTTTGCTTGAAGAAAAGTATTTTGCCTTGAGTTCGATGAGAGTGACATGTCTGAGTAACTGGGGAATAAAAGGGTATCTCAAACGTTTGTGCATAAAAAGTGGATTTAGAGAACGTGTCTTAACCCACTCACATAACACGTGAGTTACTGCCCGTTATTTACTGTCAAACGTGGGATGAATATCCAATTATAACGGTCCACTATTGATGACAGTAACCTGTGCGCTAGAAACAATCTGTCAGTAATAAGAGGTGGTGACAGTAGGTTATGTGCGACAGAAACTATTACGCAAAAACATGCTGTCACCGTTAAGCGTTTGAATGACAGTATCTTTTAAAAGTCTTGACAGAAAGTCTTTGCCTGCTGTCAAGAAGTTTGCTGTCAAGAGACATATGACAGTATCCTTCTTGACGACAGTAACTTAGATGGGAAATTGTTTCTGTCATGAACTTACTAGAATGCTGTATTCATAAACTTAACCTAAAAATGAACAGATTATGGATTTAGCAATGTAATGTTTTGAACACAGATACTATGCAGTTAACACAGACAAAACAAAAACTCAATAACCACAAAAACAAGAAACTTTATTTTTATTAATAAAATCATTTAAATAAGGCATTGAGTACATCATTTTATGATCTTATCAACTAAATCTAAGAGTTCTTCCTTAATCTCCTCTTCAGTGCGACCTTCTTCCTTGAGAAGTGCCTGAAACTCTTCCTCTTGTTCCTTCCATTTCTCTTCTTCCTTGGCTTGAATGGCTTGAGACTGTTCATCTTCCTCATGAAGCAAGTCTTCAAGTTCATCAAACAGGACTTCCACTTCATCTCTGATGTGAGATTCACACGAGACTTTTGGCCTGTACTCTATTCCTACTTTGTTTTCCATGATTTACTTTAAAACTGAGAGCAGACTGGTGAAACCTAAGGTTAATTTATAGGTAAAGCCGTCTAAGGATTAAAGTCTAATGGTCAACAGTTAGAGTACCCATACAACTACCACATAAGTAATTAATGGTCGTGTCCTCCTTTAATCCTACAGATTAATTCAAAAAGATGTGAAAGTCCAATGGAACAGATATTTATCTCTCAAACTTAGAAAATTACCACATTAATGTCATACAGGGTCTAAAAGTATGAGACTGGCACAAAATACAGACATGTAAAGTCAAATCAACACATGTTGTCACATAACAGACATAGACCAAGTAGACGGTAACTTCTCTTGACAGCAGGTTTGAAGTTGCTGTCATGAGCTTCAATAGAAATTTGAAAGTGCAGAAAAACTTGCTAAATTAACATAACAGATTCATCATTCCCAATTCACTTACCAACCTGTTGAAGGTTGCTTCATCCAATGGCTTAGTGAAGATGTCAGCAAGTTGCTTGTCAGTTGGGACATAGATCAGCTTCACAGTTCCTTGTTCAACATGCTCTCTAATAAAGTGATGTCTTATATCAATATGCTTTGTCCTAGAATGTTGAACTGGATTGTCTGAAATGGCTATGGCACTAGTGTTGTCACAGTAAATAGGAATGTCTCTTAGCACTAGACCATAATCCAGAAGTTGATTCTTCATCCATAGAATTTGTGCACAGCAACTGCCTGCAGCAATATATTCAGCTTCTGCAGTTGAGGTAGAAACTGAGTGCTGCTTCTTGCTAAACCATGAGACCAATCTTCCACCAAGAAATTGACAACTACCAGTAGTACTCTTTCTGTCAATCTTGCATCCAGCATAGTCTGAGTAACCAATTAGATCAAATCCAGCATTCTTAGGATACCAAAGGCCTAGGTTAGGAGTGCCTTTTAAGTATCTAAAGATTCTCTTGATGGCTACTAAGTGTGACTCCTTTGGATCACTTTGAAACCTTGCACAGAGACATGTAGCAAACATGATGTCAGGTCTGCTAGCAGTTAGATATAGGAGAGATCCTACCATGCCTCTATAGGTGCTTGAGTCAACTTTCTTTCCTTTAGGGTCAAGATCCAGACTAGTTGATGTGGACATTGGTGTCTTTGCACATGAATCTTCCAAGTTAAACTTTTTGAGAAGTTCCTTGATGTATTTAGCTTGACAAATGAAGATTCCATCAGGTTGTTGAAGAATTTGTAATCCCAGAAAGAATGACAATCCTCCCATCATACTCATCTCATATTTACTACTCATGAGAGAGGAAAACTTCTCACACAGCTTCTCATTTGTAGAACCAAAAATGATGTCATCCACATAGATTTGTACCATAATGATGTCTTTGCCATGGTGTTTGTAGAAAAGTGTCTTGTCCACAACTCCTCTAGTAAACTGATTTTCCAAAAGAAAGGTGGAAAGTGTGTCATACCATGCCCTGGGTGCTTGCTTTAGTCCATACAAAGCCTTGAAGAGTTTGTATACAAAGTCATACATTTCAGCATCCTCAAACCCTGATGGATGTTCAACATACACTTCTTCTTCCAACTCTCCATTTAGGAAGGCACTTTTGACATCCATCTGAAATACTTTGAAGTTGCAGTGTGCAGCATAGGCTAGAAAGATTCTTATAGCTTCAAGTCTTGCAACAGGTGCAAATGTCTCATCATAGTCTATTCCTTCCTGTTGACAGTAACCTTTAGCTACTAGCCTTGCTTTGTTTCTTGTCACTGATCCATTTTCATCAAGCTTGTTTCTGAAAACCCATTTGGTCTCAATGACTGACTTTCCCTTAGGTCTTGGAACCAACTTCCATACATTGTTTCTTTCAAACTGATTTAGCTCTTCTTGCATGGCTATCACCCAGTTAGAATCCAACAATGCTTCATCAGTTGTCTTGGGTTCCATTTGAGACAGGAAGCATGAAAACATGCTGTCAGCAGAGACTTTGTTCCTTGTCCTCACTCCAGAAGTAGGGTCACCAATGATAAGGTCATTTGTGTGATCTTTGTTCCACTTGGTGATTCTGGGCAAGCTACTTGATTGTACAGGAACAGTTGCTTCAGTTTGTTGAGTTGAATGCTCACCAATTCCATTGTCTTCACCATGTTCTTCATTGTCTCCAGAGTCATCATTGTTATGAATGTTAGAAGTTATGGTCTGTGACTAAGCTGGAGTTTGGTTGACAGTAATGGTATTGACAGTATCTTTGTCAACTTCAACAATTTGAGTGAAGCTAGGTTCTTCATCAACAATTTCCTCAGCTTCCAAGTATCCTTGATTCTCAAATCTGAATGTTTGCATCTTTCCTTCTTCATGCAGTCCTGGAAACTTGGTTTCATCAAATGTGACATTAACACTCTCTTCAATAATCCTGTGTTCCATAACATAAACTCTGTAGGCAGTCCTTTCTGTGCTGTAACCCATGAATAGTCCTTCAAATGCCTTGGTGTCAAATTTTCCTTTCTTCTCATGGTTATCCTTCATCATAAAGAACTTGCTCCCAAACAAATGAAAGTATTCGACAGTAGGTTTCTTCCCAGTTAGCAGACAGTAAGGTGTACTTGCATGAGTTTTGTTAATCATGGTTCTGTTTTGAGTATAACAAGCTGTGTTGATAGCTTCAGCCCAGAAATATGTTGGTAGTTTGGCATCATGCAACATAGTTCTAGCTGCTTCAATGAGAGTCCTGTTCTTTCTTTCTACAACTCCATTCTGCTGTGGAGTCCTTGCAGCAGAGAATTGTTGTACAATTCCTTCATCTTTACAGAAATTTCCAAGTGTGGCATTTCTGAATTCTGTACCATTGTCACTCCTCAAGATTTGGACTTTTGAGTTTGGAGTTCTATCAAGAACTCTGACTTGATCAATAATCACTTGAGCAGCTTCATCTTTGGATTCAAGAAATTTCACCCAAGTGTACCTTGAGTAATCATCCTCCATTACTAAGGCATATCTCTTTTTGGCCATAGATGGTACATTGACTGGTCCAAAAAGATCCATGTGGATCAACTTGAGTGCTTCTATGTTGGTGTTCATTTGCTTGGACTTGTGCACAGCTCTCCTTAGTTTGCCCATTTGACAATCTTCACACAGTCCTTCTTGACAGAATTCCTGTTGGGGCAAACCTCTCACTAACTCCTTCTTCATCAAAATATTCATTGTCTTGAAGTTGAGATGTGAGAGCTTCCGGTGCCAAAGCATACTGTCACCAACAGTTGCTTTACTGTAGAAACAGTAAACTTTATCCTTCTTTGTTGAGTTTAAGTCAGCAACAAACAAACTTCCTTTTCTAACCCCTTTTAGAGAGAGGCTCCCATCCTTCTTGTGATAGATGTTACACAACATCATATCAAAATCAACCTTGAATCCCCTGTCACTGAATTGGCTGACACTGAGTAGATTGTGCTTCAACCCATCCACAAGAGCAATGTCTTCAATGACAACATTTCCAATTTCCAGACAGCCATATCCCACTGTGTAACCCTTGATGTTGTCTCCAAAGGTTATGATTGGGCCAACTTTCTCTACATAGTGTGATAGTAGGGCTTTATCACCTGTCATGTGTCTTGAGCAACCACTGTCAATGATCCACATGACTTGATCTTTCTTCTTGCCCTGCAAAACAGAATGTGTTTAGGTTGCATATGGTACCCAATCCTTGTTGGGTCCTGCAGCTTTAGTGTCTCCTGAGTTTCTTCCAGTCATAAAATCACAAGCATCATCAATAACCTCCTGTTTGACTTCTCTTTTCACCCACTTAGGTTTAGAATTGGACTTGATCCTTTTCTTAGTGGATGAAGTCTTTTTGCTGTTGCTAGCAGGCTCAGAAGTCTCAACAGTGTGCATGTATGAGCATTTTTCAGTAGTAAGAATAGGTAAGTTAAAGCATGTACTCATGGCAGTGATCTTGCATGTCATACATTCAATGTTATTACAGACACTCATAGTTCTATGCATAAGGGGGGTTCTATGTAAGTTACCATTGAGTTCAGTAGCATTGATCTTATCCTCAATTGGTTTATTACAAACATGTGTTAAATGATGTGAAGATCCACAGTTATTGCATAGTTTCCTAGAAGCACCTCCAACATTAGTGTATCCATTTCCTTTATTGACACCTACTTTACCATTACTATTCTTAGACTTGGGAGTTACTGGATTGACAGTGTGTTCAGAAGTTGCTGTCGAACTCTCCTTGACAGTACCTTTTATTCCAACTGTCTTGACAGAAGGTTTGGAAGTTGCTGTCTTGGAAACATTCTTGACAGCATCTTTGGAAGATACTGTCTTGCCAACTGTGACAGCATCTTTTGAACTTACTGTCTGATTGCTTGGTAAGTTTACTGTCTTGGGGATAGTGACAGTATCCTTTCCATCCTTAGATGTGCTATCAACACCTTCATCCTCATCAAGAATTTCTTGTTTGATGAGCATGGCTTCTTCATCAAACTCAATTTCTGCAGCTTTGAAAATAGGAGTTTTAACCTTCTTGAGAATGGTGGGTTTGACAGCAGCATTTCCAGAACAATCTTGAATCACAGTTTCCTTTCCAGGTCTTCTACTATATGAAAAACCTATGCCAACAGTTTGATTTTCTGTATGCTTATCATTGTAATCCTGAACTATCTTAGATGAGTTTTTATAAGCCTTAATCTTGAATTCATTTTCAGCAATCTCATTCCTCAGGAATTCCTCAACTTCTTTAGCACATTTTAATTCATTTTTAAATTTAGCATTCTCTTGAGCTAAAGAGTCTAGTGAACTGGTTTTGAGAACAAGAGACTCATTTTCAGACTTTAGTGTTTCATTTAGCTTACTCACCCTAGTGATTTCCTCATTAGCAGCAGATAAGCTAGTATAGACATTGAACATTTCAGCACTTAAGTCTTTAATGGTTTTCTTATACTCATCAGTGGACATATCAAGTAAGACAAGTGAAGGTACCTGACTTGAAGATGTTGATGCTACTTCATCAGTGCTAGCCATGAGAGCTATGTTGACATATTCTTCTTCTTCTTCATCATCAGACTCATCCCAACACTTTCCTTCAGCCACATAGGCTCTACCTTGATTCTTCTTAGAGTATCCACCAGTTCCTTTCTCAAACCTCTGAACATGTTTGGGTCTTTTGCATTCAGTAGCAAAATGACCAGGTTCACCACAGTTGTAACATTTGAATTTTGACCTATCCACAAATCCAGTCTTGTATCCTCCTTTGGTTGAACTTCCCATAGCAGCCTTTGATGAACTTTCTTTGTTGAACTTGGATGCTTGGCCTTGGGGCCTGAATGACCTATCCTTCTTGAACCTAAAGTTCTTGAACTTTTTGGCCATGTAAGCCATAGTAGGATTGTCCATGCTTTCCAGTTCCTCCATTGTGTAGAAGTCTTCATCTTCCACATCCTTGAGCTGTAGTACTACTTTCTCATCATCTTCAACAACCTCTTCTATCTTCAAGGATTGTGCAGGGGTTGGTTGTGTGATTTGTAATACTTCACTTGGCTGTGTGATCCTTGGCACATGTGCTACTAGGGCACTTGACATATTAGCCATCTTGTTCCTTGTTCCACTTTGTATGGCTCTCTTTTGAAAGAGTTCAAGTTCATAAGATTTCAGAATGCCATAAAGTGTCTCAAAGGTTATATTGTTGAGATCTCTTCCTTCTCGTATGGCTGTTGTCTTGTGTTCAAGGTGATCAGGCAGTGTAAGCAGGAACTTGACATTCAATTCTTTTTTGTCATAGTACTTGCCATGTATCTGTAGTTCAGTTAAGAGCTTACTGAACCTTTCAAACATGGAAGTTAAGTCTTCACCAGGCTTGGCCATGAATGCCTCATATTGTGATATCAGTATTTGCCTTTGGTTGCCCTTAACTTCTTCACTTCCTTCACATAGTAAAGCTAACATGATCCACATCTCCTTGGCAGATGTGCAGCTTATCACACTTTCACACATGGCTTTATCCAACGTGAGAGAATCGAGCAAGATGAGTTGCAAGTGATCATCTAGCACCATTTTCTCCTTCTCAGGTTCCAAAAATTCAGAGGGATCTTTGGGAACCCAATGTGCAGGAATGACTTCACCATTTACTGTTGTGGCTTCAATTTCCTTCCTTGGAACGAAAGGACCATTCTCGAGGATTCCTAGGTATAGTGGATTCGCAGCTTTGATAAACAACAAGATCTTTCTTTTCCAAATGCTATAGTTCTCTTTATCAAAAGCTGGGATCTTGATACTGTTTGATTTCTGCATTGTCGTCGTGATCTCAGATATGTATGTTAATCTGTTCGCTCTGATACCAGTTGTTGGTCCTCGTGTATTGCAGAAGGGGGGGCGGGATGAATGCAATACTGATGAAATTCAATCTCACAAAACTAAGATTTAATGTTATCAATAATATGTATGCATTCACAAACAGTATAATCTGAAGACAGGATTCACAAAATAAATGTTTTTATTTATTTTGCAAAGTGTTGCTACAACCTCAAGAGAGAATTCTTGAGCTTCGGTTTTCTTCAAGACACTTACTTGTCTTCGTTTTTTTTCCTAGAATGAATTGATAGTCTAAGTATAAACTAATCCTATCACTGTCAACACGGGTTTGTGAAGCTGCTGTCATTATCAAGTGGCAGCTTCTTACAGATTGCCTACCCATGTGACATTCCTAAATTGCTAACATGTCAGATATACATTACAAAGAAAGCAACCTAGATTCATTCTATTTCCAGCTAAAACAATTCAGCAAATAGAGACTTGACCTTGCTCTTTGAATTGATTCGCTTTTGTTTTGTAGTGCTTGAAGCTTCTGTCGTAGTCTTGCAGACTTGGTGCAGCTTAGGGATACTGCAACACGCCTGTTTCTTGAACATTTAAACTATCACGGGATTTGACTGAGAAGATACCTAGAACAGGGATCCTTCTTGAGACAGTTACTTTTGCCGCAAAGCTTGCTGTCACAGGAATGTGCTTTTGGTGACAGTATGAGTTCCCCGCATAGAGTGCTGTCGAGGTTTCCAAACTTGCTGTCGAGGGCTAAACTTGTTGTCGCGTAGTCTTCCGCCAATGTTGCTGTCAGAGTGAATATGCTGTCGTGACTTGCAACATTCTGTCTTCTTGTAATCTTACTGTCAATGCTTATGACAGTAACCTTTATTCATGCTGTCATCTAATATGCATTCTTTGAGGCTTGAACACAGAAAGTGAACTTCTTCCAAATTACACAATTAAAATAACATTGCATACTGATTACAAGAGTATACTTTGGCTGTGATAGTATGTTCTACTTAATTAAAAAATTAAGTACATAAAAAGTTAAGTTGTTTCAATGCTATCACCCATAAATCCCAACAACCATGTTCAGTAAGTAAATTTGTCAAGTATTTTTTCTGAAAGACAAAGAATCCATACTCAGACCTACTAATTTCTAAGCCCAGAAAATACCTGACATCTCCCAAGTCCTTCATATGAAACACCTGAGCAAGCATCCTTTTAAGATCAGAGATAGTAGAAGAATCATTGCCATAGATCAGCAAATCATCAACATACACTAGCACCAGAACTATACTATCATTAACAGTCTTGGAGAACAAGCTATAATCACTCTTTGATTGAACATACCCCAAATCAATTAGAGTCACTGAAATCTTTTTATTCCACTGTCTTGGGGCCTGTTTAAGCCCATAAAGACTCTTCTTTAGCTTACAGACTAGTTCAACCTCAGAACTGGAATGCAGTAAATGCATACCTTGAACAATTCTACTGCCTAGGCCAGAGTAACCCTGTGAAAGCTTCATATATACTGTTTCTTCCAGATCACCATAGAGGAAAGCATTGGTTACATCCATTTGAATAGCAAACCAGTTGAAAATTGCAGCAACTGCCAACAAAGCTCTAACAGTAGACAACTTAGCAACTAGGGCAAACGTTTGTTCATAATCTACTCCATATGTCTGTTTGCAACCAAGAATAACCAGTCTAAACTTGTGTCTTTCAATAGTACCATATGGATTGTATTTTGTCTTGTATAACCATTTACAACCAATAGACTTATGACTAGTAGGAAGAGAAACCACATCCCAAGTTTGATTTCTTTCAAGAGCATCCAGTTCCAGATTCATAGCCTTGACCCAATGATCACGAAGAACTGCATCTTTAAAGAAAACATGATCCTTTGTAGACTGTAAGGAAGGTTGAAAACACCAAAACTGTGATGAAACAGATATATCTGCAATAACATTTAAACAAGTAGCATGAGCAAATGATGTGGTATAAGAACTCATCCAGCCTGGAGGTTTGATTTGTCTAGACAACCTCCTTAAATCAGAACTATCAGATGTGACTACAAATTGTGTATCAGGAACCGAAGTATCTGTTGTAGAAACAGGAGTCTCAGCTAATGTCTCAAAAAAGGACAAATCCTCTTCTGTATATGTAGTTGGAGTGACATGAGGAAGAGATGCAGACACAGAAGACATATACATTACTGTAGAGCATTTATTGAAGGGGAAAATATGCTCCTGAAATATTACATCTCTAGAAACATACACTGTCTTAGACAATAAGTTGAGCAACCTATAGCCTTTTTGTGTAGAAGGATAGCCCAGAAAAACAGATGGAATAGCTCTATTACTAAACTTATATGATTTAGAAGCATTATTAGCTGCAAAAGCTAAGTATCCAAACACTTTGAAGATTGTGTAGTCAACAGATTCCTCAAACAGTACCTCATAGGGAATCTTAAACTCCAAGGCTTGAGTTGGCAACCTATTTATAATATACACATATGTCATCACACACTCACCCCAGTATTTTAAATCCAAACCAGATTGAAAACGCAAGGCTCTTGCCATTTCTAGGATATTTCTATGTTTTCTCTCCACCCTAGCATTCTGTTGTGGCCTATGAACACATGATGTTTGATGTTCAATCCCACATTGTGCATACCATTCCTTGCATCTATATCAACAAATTCAGGTGCATTATCAGACCTAACTACCAGAATTTTCTTTGCAAACTTAGCAAGGACATACTGATAAAACATCTGAAAAGTATCCAAATAATCAGATTTGGCCTGCATGAGATGTATCCAAGACATTCTGGAATAGTCATCAACAATTGTCAGAAAATACCTATATTTCTCCCTTGTACACACTTTGTATGGACCCCAAGTGTCTAAGTGAATCAACTGAAAAGCTGCTGTAGCATGACTAGAACTCAATGAGTATGACAATTTCTGAAATTTAGATAGAGGACAGGTAACACACACATGTTCAGTAGCTAGCTTCATATACTGACTTAATAGTGGAATATGATTCATTACTCCTTTAGAAATATGCCCAAGTCTGTTGTGCCATAGATTATAATCACTGAGACCTTGCTTTGAAGAGACATGAAGACCAGAAACATACCTTACATTTGTAATTGCATTATTCGGGTAGTAAAGACCATTTTCCAATCTGCCAACAGCTTTAACTTGTTTTGACTTAGCATCCATAATCTCACAAGATTTGGAGAAAAACATCACCTCACAATCATTATCCTGAGCCAGTTTATGAATAGATAACAAATTATGATGAAATTGAGGCACATACAAAACCGTTGTCAATTTCAATCCATTGGAAAGAACCATATATCCTATGTGGGAGATAGGTGCAACAGCTCTAGTTGGAAGATTGATTGTAGAGTTTGCTTCAGCTGGCACAACATTGACTAGATTAGTAATAGTGAATGTCATGTGATCCGAGGCACCAGAATCCATGATCCACCTTGAATTGAGACTTGCTGCAGAGAAACAACTTACCATACTAGAAAAAGCCTCCAACTCATCATCTGTATCATACCTTTTTGCATTAGTTGGTAACAATTTTAGTAATTGCTCCAACTGTGCAGCACTAATTTGAACTGCAGATGTATCAGAATCTTTAGAGTTTTGACTCTGAAAAGCATTATTACTCATCCTGGAAGGTACTGGTTTAGTTCCAGTCCACCTTGATTGAGTACCAGATTTTGACATGAATTTAGTTCCTGGTTTTTTGGCATTTTTGTTATATCACTCAGGAAATCCAATCTTATGCCAACATTTGTCACTTGTATGTCCTTTTTTTATGACAAACAGTACAAATCACTTGTTTATCAGATACAGTACCTTGACTATACATAGCTGAGATATCATCATCAACTGAAAATTTCAGTAATTCTCTTTGATTTTCCTCTTGTTGAATTGCTGAACAAGCAACATCAACAGATGGCAAAGGTGTATTCATTAACAATTGAGACCTAATCGAGCTATAGACATCATCCAATCCATTCAGAAATTGAAACAACTTTGATTCTTCTTTTTGCATATGAATCGCATTCAACAACTTAACTGTATCAGGAGTACTTGTACTTATTTCAGGTAAAACATTCATTGCATCTAATTCTTCCCACACACTACTCAAGGATGTATAGTAATCAACAATTGATAGTTTATTTTGCTTCATAACAAAAAAATCACGAGTGAGTTTATACTTTCGAGATCCATTCGTTACAGCAAATCTAGTCTCCAATTGTAACCAAATTTCTTGAGCAGAATTCACAAACAAAATAAATTTACGAATTGAATCAGAAACACAGTTGTGAAGCCATGAGATTACCAGGTTGTTACACGTATCCCATTGCACACCGTCAGTTGCATCTGAAACAGATCGTAGAACCGTACCATTGATAAATCCGAGCTTTCGTTTAGACGCTAATTGTATCTCAAATGATCGCTTCCATGTGCGATAATCACTCGATCCAGTGAGTTTTGCAACACTAACAGATAGCGGACCATCAGATGGATGAATATATAACGGATTTTGCAAGTCTGAGAAGCTTAGTCGAGGTGCTGGAGTCATAGAACTTGATGTCGCTATGATTGTACAGACAATTAGCTTGAACACAATATATCAAACAGTTAATTTACACTAGAATTCAACACGATACGATCATCATCACCAATCAAACTTATATGATAGCTCTGATACCATAAAGACAAAGATAAAATGATGTGTTCTAGCAGATAGTAGAAAGCTTGATGATCTTCATTTACAAAAACTGAAAATGTTTGTTACAATCTTCACACTTAGATTCCATGGTCTTATAACAGAATAACAGAATTGTAGAACGTAGAATTACACTTTTGACCCCTCAACCTTACTGAAAAGACCTAAATGCCCTTTACTCACATTAATCCGTTTATTGGGTTCTGATGTACATATACAGTGCATATTTTATGTTTTACGTATAAGAAATTCAAAAATTTTGGCATTTAAAGTACCGTGGGCGAAATATTAATTGTTGTTCGTCTTATAATCAGGATCATCCGGCAGCTACACCCGTAGCTGTTTTCATACTGGAAAAAAAGATGAAAAGGTACACTGCGCAGTTTGTTTTGCAGCACCATTTGGTGCATACTGAAGTTACCCCGTGCTAAAACGTAACTTAATTTTCTATTGCCGCCGTCTTAAGGCAGGCATCTGCTTAAAAATAAATTAATAAATAAAATATTTGGCTTTGATCGTTTGATTCTCAAAAGGGGTATAAGTTCAAGTCGTGGGTTGTTAGTTTTGGTTGCTTTTAACTTTTAAGAGAGTACAATGGAGACCGAATATATATAACTTTCACGCATGCCATATGTGATAGATATAAATAATTCAGATTGTCAACTTAGAATTCAATATTAAGAATGTCAATGTGCATTCAAAATACGTAATATGTTATATAATACAATAGAATTTATTTATATTTAAATATTAATAATGACAAAGTACGTACATAATACGTAATATGTTGTATGCCAAATTTGTTTGTAGGAAAATGCCACAATGCTAAATGTTTGTAAAACTGATTCAATTTTTCTCTTAATTTTATTTGGTAAGTTCAATAGCATGTCTTAGATAAATCAATATACTTATCTTATATAAAGTGGAAGACGATGACGATGAGGTGACGGCTATTTTTCTAATTTTTGAAAAATTAATATGAAAAATTCAAAAATATTTCAGTTGTCTTTAAAATATTTATTAATGTAAGAAACTAAATATACAATTTAAATATTCTTACCTTTAAAAACTTTATAATGCAAGAAACTAAATATACAATTTTAATATTCTTAAATTTTTTATTAGAAAATACCTCAATTGTCTTTTAAATCTTTACTAATGGAGGAAACTAAATATATAATTTTAATATTCTTGTCTTTAGAATAATTACAAATGAAGGAAACTAATTATACAACATTAATATTTTCCTAAATGTTTTATTTATGATTCTACTTACTTACACAAAAAACTAAATATATTATCTTAATATTCTCCTAAATTTTTTATTTAAGTCAACGCTTAAAAATTTGAAAAATATTATGGAGAAGATGAGGGCGGTTAGGTGGGCCTCTCAAATCGTCTTGATATATTTTTCTAATTTTATCGATTTTTTGAATTATTAATATTAAATATTAGATAAATTTTCAATATTTTTCTTATTATTTTATAACGGAGGAAACTAAATATACAATGTTAATATTCTTATAAACATTCTCTACTACTAATCCAATTTATTTACTAATTTCTTTCTTACCATCTTTCAAGGAAGCAAGCTAAATATTTTATGTTAATATTCATCTAAACTTTCTCTTTAAGTCTAATTTATTTACTAATTTCTTTCTACTATCTTCTAATGAAGGAAATGAAGTATACTATATTAATATTCTCCTAAACTTGCCATACAAATCCCATTTATATCCTAATTTCTTTTTTACTATCTTTAATCGAGGAAAATAATAAATGAGACAATTTGAGAGGCATAGCTCGCTGCCCACATGTGTTCCTTTACAAGTACGGTAAGGTTGCGCCTCTCAAGTTGTCTTAATTTATTTTTTTAATTTTTTTAAAATTCTGAATTAATAATATCAAAGGTTAGAAAATTCTGAATTAATCCTAATCTCATATATTTTTTCTTGAATTTATAAAATTTATCTTGAAATCTCCTTTCAATTTTTTTTTTTAATCTTGAAATCAGATTATCATCATAATATTCTCCTAAAAAACTATTAGAAATTATGTTCTCAAAATGTTTTTGTAAAAAATCTCACGTTTAATTTATCTATATTTTTTTTTTGCTAAGGATTTATTTATATGTTTTACATATATATTAAAAAGTCATTTTTAAGTTTTACCTATAGAAGATAATAATTATATAAAATGCAAATTTTTATAAAATAATATATATAAGTCTTATTTTTTTTCATTTATTTTCTCGAGTACTTATATTTTAAACAATAAAAATTTAAATTTTGAAGAAAAGTTAAAATAAAATTTATGATATACTAAAATTGATTTATGAATGATGTAATTTATTTATTAAATTAATTTGTTATCTGTTTAGATTTACTAACAACGAGAAAGCTGGTCAATGGTCGGAAGCATGTTTAACGACATAGCGATTTCTTAGGAAGGACATATTATATACTAGAATTTTATATTGATGTTATATTATGTATTTTAAAGTAGAAGTTAGAATATGAATTTTGAGAAAATTAAAAATGGTGACAAATATACTACTATTTAATATAATACTAAAATAATAAAAAAATATTAAATAATTGTTCTTTTATATACTAATCCAAAATTTTGGTAAATGACCAAAAGAGAATTCAAAAAAACCCTAATTTTATGTTAAAAATATCATTTTATCTAAAAATATATTTTATAGAAATTTTTTATGAAATACACTTTCTCCATCTTATAATTTGTATCTTATTTTCTACACATTTAAAGATAAGTAAAAAAATATTTGTATGTAATAATTTAAATTATTTTTTGCTAAAGTTTAAGATCGAAAGTTCTATGCAACAAAAGAAAATTTTAATAATTCCTTCACGGGAAAAAAAGAAAATAAGTAAAAAAAATATTTGTATGTAATAATTTAAATTATTTTTTGCTAAAGTTTAAGATTGAAGTTCTATGCAACAAAAGAAAATTTTAATAATTCCTTCACGGGGAGTATACACCCCTTCTCCTTGTCCGATCACAACATTCTCATTTCTCCCTGTAAATAAATAAAGAAAAAAAAACATGGGTTGTTGAATGGATTGAATCTTTGGTTATAAGGTTGATTCGATATTAACTGCTGTTATTCTTCTCCTCCTCTCGGTAAAAAGCCGCCGTCCTTCCCCTTTCTCCTTTTCTTCTTCTTTAACGTAACTGACAGAGACTTTCATCGGTTTATCTCCGTTGAAAAGCCCCAATTGTTTTTTTTTTAGTTTGTTTTTTTAATAATCTTCTTTTTTGGGTAAGATTTTCTACTCATTTAGTTTGTTTTGGTTTGTTTTTTTAGATCTAAATTTTGTAACTTTCGGTTTTCTTTTTTCTTCGATTCAAGCGGGGTTTATTGAATTCGAGAGTTGATCGATTATCTCGTGTTCGTTTTTTCAGATCAAAGATATTTTCATTTGGATTTTTAGTTTGCAATTTTAGTATTGTTTTTCTCTCCATTGTGAACAAGCCTATAACCCGTGCGATGCACGGATGAATTTTAATATTTTTAATTTATTATTTTAGTATTTTTATATGATTTATTATTATTTTTTATCTTATTTTATTATCATTTATTTGTATTTTGATCTTAAAAAATTTTAATATGTTGTCGACGGAATAATATATTGAACTTTTGAATGTAGCTTAGAAAAATAGATGATATAAATATTTAATAATAATAATATGTTGTTGACGGGATTCGAATTTTGAACCCGTGGGAGTATTTTAGATACCAAGAAAATAATATTATTTTAATATTACATCCAACGGTTCTCATTTACTTATATTTACATTTAACGATTATTATTTAGAGGACCAAACTAAATGACCAAACTACCAACCAAATAGAGGATGGTTTGCTTATAATATTATAGTATAGATGAGTGTTGTTTTCTCTCCTTTGTTGTGAGTGTTGGTTTTGATTTAGTGATAAAAGTTTGTATGGAATTCTAATCATGATCGATAGCTCGATAGCTCAAACAGGTTACGATGAAGATGAAGCGGGCGAAGTGACTATCTCTTCACGAGGATAGACAATTGTTTATATTTTATGTTTGTTCATTATATTTGTAGATGCTGACTTTTTATTAATGAATTGATTCCATTATTCTTAAAAAAAAATTCCTTCACGAGAAAAAAATGAAAATTTTAATAATATCATGTACTACTAGTAAGGTTAATTGTATTTGGGTTCTACCAACCTTCTAGAATGGCTTTCACCTCAGAACTCGATGCATATATTCGTGTCTATCTAAATTTTCACAAACAAACAAACATGTCGATGTCAGTAACGCGTGCGGAGTCACGTGAGGAAGCTTTTATAAACAATCCTTTGGGACACGTGTTTTGACGTTACGTGACAAAACATAAAGTACAAAATGTAGGGCGATTTAGGTGGGACCGTTCCCACTCCATTTAGCTCGTGGAAATCGTAGACTGATATTCTCTCTGTCCTCTGATTTCTTTACAATTTTCTTTTTGGTATGTGTTTTTCATTTTTTTACATAACAAAAATAGTAATATTTTATAATATAAAATCCAATCACATTCACTATTTTCCTTCACTATACCTACTTTATACCCACTTTATACATTAAATATTGATTGGTCCTACCACTTTACATTTTTCTTATTTTTTCCTATTAATTTATACTTTTTCTTAATGTCTGTGTCGTCCCCTCAATGTAAAGAATTGAGGGGGACGGAGGGAGTATTATGGTTGATGTAACTAATTATTTATCATCATAAAATTATATGTAACGTGGATATATCACAATATATAGTTTCGGAAAAACATCATGAATTTGTACACATGCATCATTTATTTGGACACGTGGTTGTTACTTTGAATCGAAGGTAGAAGTGGAATACAAGAGCAATAGTTGTTTTTTTTAACCTTTTTTAATATTAAAGGTAAAATATACGAAATCATATGTGGCCTTATGTAACATAAGGCTCGAAAAAGATAATAAATAGTTCACGGCATAAGACCAAATTCGCTAAATAATGAAATACAAGACTAAAAACAAGATTAAAATCTTGATTAAGCTTTCTTCATTCTCTGACGCCTAAAATATTACGGGAGAGTAGTTGGAGCTAGAAAAGATCACTATGGTCTTCAAAGTTAGAATTCACTGTCTTTCCAATCTCTACAGACCTTTCGCCTGGAGTAAAAGCAGCGGCCATCCTCGAGGTGCTCCCCTGGTCCCCTTGCTCCGAAGATCCCTTTAATCCCTTTGATCCACTCGATCCCTATCAGATTCAGAATGACTCCCACCTGGTGTCTCCTTGCTTCCCTATCCACCATACCTACCATAGCCAAGGCCCCAGACCCTCTAGACCCACCAAGTCCGCCATGTCTACCATGATCCCCACGGTCTCTAACATTTCGTAGGTACTGTTCCTGTCTAAGAGTGAAGAAGCGGAGGCCAGTGTCATCATAGTCAAGTCCCTCAAGAGAGGCAAGGCATCCAAAGAAGTTAGCAGCTTTGAAGATCATCATATCATGTTTGCAAGAGGAGAAACGAGTTGCTTTTAATCTGAATGTGCTTCTATAGGTCACCCGAACCGGGACATTAACCAATTCAGAGGAATCATCCAAAATTCCCGCCCAGATACAAGTGGGTTTAAATCCTCGAGGGTCTAGCTGGATCAACATCCGATCAGCACCATCGTCCTCCAGAGCCCTAGAAGACTGGTCAAGGCAAATAAACTTCCCAATAGTACTAGCCACATAACAAATGCCCTCCAGAGATTTATTGGTCATTGGAACATTGTACATGATAACCCAAGAGAAATTGGAGACCATGTCAGCAAGGGAGAAGTCCAATATATCCTGCCAGCTACTAAGAATCATGACATTGTCCCTAAAAATAATTTTCCCTAGCTCTAACGCTTCCAACATACTCTGCTCATTCAAGAAAACAAATTCATAGTAACCCAAGTCATTAAAAGTTACTTCCTTCAAGTATCCCCAATCAAAAAGGCACAAGCCCTCACAAAAAGGCACAAGACCTCACAAAAAGGTGAGGTAGAGTATCCCCAATCAAAAAACCAATCAAGGACGCCATGTCCAAACCAGTGGTGTTAACATCACTATCAGTCTCACTAAGCTGCAAGCTACCATTCACATTAATCACATTACTTTCATTAACAGTCTCGTTCATATTAAGATTCACATTACCATTAACAATCGCAGTCATGTTAAGATTCATATTCAACACATTCATCACATTGGAACTTGACAAACTAATACCAGAGTCATTAATTGTCGGGGGGCCAACAAGACTAGCATTCGAGGTCCGAGTTTTAACAGCAGGAAAGAAAACAAACCCGTTATCATTCACAGAACGATTCAAGAGAGAATGCTGGGTAGGGAAGGAATATGTCACTCCAGTCGCAGAGCCAGCCTTCGTTTCAATCCTTTGATCCTCACTCATCGCAGAATTGTCCCCAATTTTCACCAAATCAGATCGCATCCGTCCTTGCACCATAGTGCTAAGATCTAATTCCAGAGAGGTAGAAGAAGAAGAAGATGGGTTTGTGCCCAAAGAGGACAAGACCCTCTTTCCTTTTGAATCTTCGAAAATCACTCTTGAATTGCAATTCAAGAAAGTTTTATCCAATGACTCAGCATGTGAGTCATCAATAACATCATAGGTAACCAAATCCCCAAAAGGAGATTCATCCCAAATCAAAGCGTCGCCACTCGATTTAGAGGAATCAGGAGAGGAATGGGTGAAGTAGTGCGGAAGAGACATGACAAAGATTGAAGAGAAGAGAGTGAGGACGAGGAGGAGGAGGAGGATGAGGAGGAGGATGAGGAAGAAGAAGAAGAAGAGAAAGAAGAGGAGGCGGAAAGAAAGCTTTTAGTTACCTAAAGTCATTCTTATACTCTTTATCTCCGAAAGTCTCTTAACAAACTCAAAAATCAATTTTTATAGTCATATGTACTTATATTATTTAGAGAAAGAAATATGATATTAACATAAAGGTGAAAAAAAGTGATAAATATTAATAAAAATGAAATAAGGAGAGATGAGAGAGTCTTAAAATTAAGAAGGATTTTGAAGGCCTCTTAAAAGTTTGTAAGAGTTTGTTGGAGTTCAAATTAAACACATTCTCCTCATAATTTGACTTAAAAATCTAATTAAGAGCTGGTTGGTGATGCTCTTAAGCACTTCAAATAAAAATGATAATAATTCATAATAAAATAAAAATGATAAAGTTATCCAAATTCATTTTCAAAATCATTATCTAATATGTAGTTATTAAAAAAATATTGTTTATTTTTCTTGAACTTCTGGGTGTACAAATGAATATTACAAATAAAAAACCGATACATGTCATTTCAAAATATTTTTAGGAGTTATTTTGAGATTTTTCAGCTGCAATCTGTTTGTTTTTGTCAAAAGCTGTAATCTGTTTTAAATTGCTCATGCTTTCTGTGTTTTTTTTTTTGCTAAATTGCTTTCTGTGTTCTTTTTGAAAGATTATGGATAATAAAATACTCATCAACAAACACAAAATATCAACGTGAGATATCTTTTGGTGTATAGTATAATATACGAGGGGGTCACAATTCGATTTTTCTAAATTATAAGCCAAAATTTGTTGCCGGAAATAGTTTCAAACTATCTGGTACGATTTATAAGAGCAATTTCAATGTAAAGATCCCTACCTATATTTGTTTTAATTATACATATTTTAGGGGTTTAGTCTTGCCATTTATGCCCCAATAAGACTTTCTATTCCCTGTAATTTATTGAGAAGAAAATCAAACCTCTTATTTAAGAAAAAATAAAATGAATCCTAAAATGTCACATTATCACTAATTCCCTATAATACAATATAAATCTCTCCAACCTTCTCACTCCTTACCTATATTTATTCAAATTTTGAATAAATATTACTTTTAAAATTTTAGGTAATCAGTATAGATAACAAAATTGGAGTAAAACAATTTTTTAATCTCTTATTTTTAAGTAATAATTATTTTATTATATTTTAAGTAACCAAAATAAAGATTTGCTTTGAAGATGCTCTAAGTTCTTGAAAACAGGGCCATTGTTAACGCGTTAGTTTCATTTTGCGCAGTAGCTGATATATTTGTTCGAATACTGAAAAAAAAATTACGGACAGCTTAGGCATTGCTGAAATATCCATAATATAATATTAACAGCAGCAGGTGATTAAGCTGCAATAACAACCAAATTTACCAATTACCACTATCATAACAGGGATTTGAAGACGAGAAAAAGGAATTGATAATCACACTAATCCTCTAAATAATAACACAGCCCACATTTTCTATCCGCTTTCTAAAAGAAAAGAAGACCAAGTATCACCAGAAAAAAAACAAAAGAAAGAAAATAAAAGAGGTAATGTAGAATTTCTACCTAAAATGAGGGTTAGATTTGATTACATGCAATTGAAAAAGCCATCAACTCTTCTTAACCTAAAACCAACAGTACTATGTATTGCATTCGCCACAACAAAGATCAACCACATAATCACCTTTGAACCCCTTTTCATTTAGACACTTCCTTAGAAGCAGGGTAGCCATTACTCTCTGCAACATTGGAGTTCATTCCAACAACCTCTTGGGCAATCTCCCAACTCCCACTTCTTCTTTCCCAGCTTGAATGCCTTGTATCCAGTTGACCTGTGGGAGGTCTTCGGTCTGAACCCACGACAGAATCAAATTCTGAGGAATTATGACGATGGACTTCACTTCCTCTGCTGCGAATATCTGCCTCAATATCTTCAATGTTGTGACGCTGAGAAATTTTCATTAGATCACCACCAAGCTCTAGGTCATCCTCCACCTTCATGCGTCGATCCTCATTGGCATCCTGGGTTTCTGATGTCCGACTGGTAGGCAAAGGAGGCCTTTGTACCTCCTCCTGTACATAGGCTCGGAAGTTGTTTCTTGAAGGCTTTATGGTTGAACAGAATACTTCTTGAAAATTACTCAGGCAACCCAGATTGTAGACATTTATCCTGTTGTCAGCTCTGTAACGGAAATTCTCATACGTAGTCTGAAAAGAAAAGTATATATCAAGTTCAACCAGATCACACCAAAGAAAAAAACAAAATCCCAATGGAGCCGCATTGTTATCCATGAACCAAGATGATAAGGAACACTGAAAAGCTGAAGGACTTCAGCATGTGATAATCGTTGCTACATTATACCATACCCTCCATATAAAAAGTCCCTAATTTGCACCTTCGTGATGCAGAATAATTAATTAGGAGTTATTTCATCAATTATTACATATTAACGTTTGGAGAAACATTCTGTAGATTGATCTTTAAATTTACAAACAATTGAAACTTAAATCTAGATGATACGTACCTATTGTATCTTAATGGCAATTGACAATTTACAATTACATTTCTTACAGATACACGAGGTCTAGTCTATTGTTTGTTTTGCAAATTGAATATTAATTATTTCTCTTTCCGGAGTTCATTCTGGGAGTTGTCCCAAAACCTGCAGTCTCTTGTCCAACACCATATTGATGCTTAGGACGGTACTGGAAAGAAATATATCTTACAAACATGCAGCTGGTAAAAACATGCCTGGTTTCACTAGCTCAACAACACTCCATTAGATGTATATCATCTGTTCGATTCCATTTGTCTGGACTAAAATGCAGGAGTGTGTCAAAAAGCATAGTAATATAAACACGAGATGCAGTAGAAGCATTTACAGTTGTCGGTAAATAAAAAAGAAACAAATATATGGAATAACAATCATGAATTGGCTTATTTCTCAGTAACTGTCAAACTCCAACAGCCATTTCAGTTGGAATCATAATATCAACCAGATAGCTACAAGCCTTCAATTGATAAAATAAAGAGATGCACATTGAGTTGGTCTATTACCATTAAGAAGAAAGACTACCCTTAAGCTACATTTGGTTTGAAGGAATGAAATCGGTGAGAATGGAATGAAATTTGTACTACTCCTACGGGTTAATATTTAAAATTTATTTTCATTCATCCATTCAGCTCAGATTCACCAGTTTGAGAACAACGATCCACTCTCCTTTCCTTTCTACCCATTTTCTTCACAAACCTCATCACAGGAAAATTGCATTATTTCAAACGAAATAAAAATTCACTCCCCTTCAGTTCTGTTCACAATTAATCTCTTCACTTCTCCTAACCAAACAGAGCACTATAATTGAATTTTTTGTAGGTACCTGACGTGCGAATCAGAAGTAAAGCTTACACCATCACTAATATATGCTTCATAAATTATATTTCCGATTTCCTGGGTTCTTAGACCTCACTATACTATTATCTCACTTCTTCATATACATTCTCTTTAGCAATCTGACTCACAGTATAAACAAGGTACACAAACCCTGTCATCAAAATAATATATACAAGCACATAAAATGAGCAAACCACATTCTATATATAAACTTTATGATACTAGAATTAGAGACAAATAAAAAGAAAATCAATTGACGTTTGTTTATACAATAATTCATGTTCATATATAAACAATATAAGTTTAAAATGAGTAACAAATATGAATAGCTAATTCGTATGTGCGAAATATATATATATATATATTCTTTAAAAATATTTAAATTAAAATTGAATAAATATAGTATTTACAATTTATGCTATAATATAAAACATTTTAAAATGAAGTAACACGGCTAAAAAATTCCATTACTAATTACTATTCAAAAAAACCAGGAAAACTATTTGAGAAAAAGAACAAATGTACATAAATGACAATTTTTAAAATATTTATATAACATTACATATCTATACTATATTATAAATATGGCCATGTCTCTGATAGCGCAGTCATAACATAATTTATAAAACAAAAGATTTTCAATTTTATAATAATTATAATAGAAGTACAATCCGTTCCTCTTTAATTTAAGATGTTTTCATTATTAATATATAAGAATTTGCAAATTCCTCTTAACTTGATAATTGTTTCTTTACATCATAATCCGTTTAAATTATAACATATTACTCTTAATATTTACAGTAATTTTTATTAAATTTTAATAATATATAACTAAGCCAAACAAAAATTATTATGTAAAATTTTTTATTTGGAGAAAAAGTTTTATATAAATTTTATTATATATGGAAAAACTTCCTAGAACCAGAAGTAGAATCCAATAATGACTTCTTCGGGTGAACACATAACACATTTACCTACTGGAACCATGTTTGCAAGGTGTCAACAATCGCAAGTGATTCAAACTAGGATCTTGAATCGATGACTTAAGCCTCTTTCTTAGCTTAGGGCGTTTAAAGAGCGTGACTCTTTAGTGAAAAAAGGGCCCATTTGATTCCATTCATGAATTAGCCCACTATGAGTCTACTGCATTTAAAAAAAAGATGACAATCCTAGCTTAGGCATAATCATACACAGGTTTGCCTTTGCATCTTTTTAAGATTCTTGGCTTGAAATTTCAAGTCATTTTATCAATTTTTGCTTAGTGTTTTCTAATTGATCATGTATATCTTCTTTGAATATTTGATTATTGGCTTGGTTGAATTTAGGGAAACACGCGTTTGGTTTTTTGCATGATTAAGCATACCAAGGACACACATTCTTAAGATTTAATCATTGCTAAGTTTGTCAATCATTAAGGATTGTCTTAAAATGATTGGTTTGAATATCTCATAGCGTAGTCTTGCTTAAAATTCAAACAATTAACTTTACATAACATCATTATATAATATTAAAACATTGTTCAATGTGAAGATAAATGTGTTTGTCACCAGTCTACTCCATACTAAAAGATATATACCAGAAATTGACTGCACAAGCTGAGCAACTACAGTTTCTTAGCTAGGAGATCAGTCTTATTAAATCATGGAAAGAGCAATCGACTGACCTGATTTGTGCTTATCAGGTACAGGTGAAATCCAGTGAGTCCGCCAACAAACCAGAGTGCAATAAAGCAATAAAGCATAAGCACAACGGATGCAGGTGAATGCTTCATAGCAAACCATACTGTTTCCTTGTAATCATCCATCACAAACTTGAAATACAAAGCCGACATGGCAAACACGTAGATGCACAGAAGCATCGAAGAAGAAACAAATAAGAAGAAGTACCGGTAGTTGCGCTGCAGAAATTCACATTTAAACAGCAGTTAAAATTAGTATGGCTTTAAAATGATAGTAGCAGATCTAACCATACAACACTAGGAATCTAAGTGCATTTTACACAAAATACATACAGAATATGCAATTATCAACACCCTAAATCTATGTAGGGCACTGAGTAGAGTACCTGTCCAATGCATTGACCCACCCAAGGGCAATGGTGATCAAAACGCTCAACACAATTGTTGCATATAGAGCAGTGTGAACAACGGGGAGGGCGGTATAGCATGCATGTGTCACAATATTTTACCCTAACAGGAATTCCATTGACCATAACTTCTTTTGTCCTGGGAAACTGTACGCTAGGTGTCTGTCTTCCCCCAATCTCAGCTGACGCAGAAGTATCGTAACGGAACTCCTCTTCAGGTGGATGTGAGTTACGGGGAACAATACCTGGATCCCGGGCTGAAGTAAGAAGAAGAAGTACCAATACCTATCAAATCAACTAAGAAATCATAATAAGCAACAAAAAGAGAAAAATATTTCAAAGATTGTTAGATATGTACGCTGTACAAAACCCCCAGGTTGACATGCTCTACTTCGTAAAAAGCAAAAGCTAGGAATAATATACACAAACATGTTTTGCAGTAGAAAAAGGATACTTGTTAAAAAAAATAGCAATTTGACTCTACATAAATGTAATTAATTATTATTACAAAAAAACTTATAAAAGGAACATGCTGACTGCTGGGACGTAGAGTCATATCTAAAATCATCTGTTTTTAAGCTACTGAAACTCTGCATATGAAATATAGAATCAACTAGCAACAACAAAACGTGAAAGACTAGTTTAAGGATTCCGATTAACTAACATAGATGGTAAAGACAACTGCCACCACCGGGATGGCATATCCTGCATTATATTGGGTAAACTCATGACGAAGATGCCTTCCGACCAATGCGCAAAAGACGATTATGGGAGCAGTGATCATCAAAATGGTGGCAATAACTGACCTCGCATCTGGCCCAAATATTAACCTCCCTTGTAGAAAGAATTTCTGCCAAATAAACATTATTAAATTTTGAACACAGAGCATCTCACAGCAAAGTACTAAAAAAATGATTTCATTAAGAAGATGCACACCGCGTGCCTATACAAAAACTATACCTAGTAGTAATATGCTTTTATGGTAGAAATGACAAATGAGGATAACAACTTGGTGACACACTAAAGAATGACAACAAAAGTTGACGGTGTACTTTACTGCTATGATTACTCCTGCTGAATAGACCACTTGTCCTTATTCACATGCTATTTATTAGTTGATGCCTTGATGGCCAATTTAAAAGCACAACTTTGGGGTTCTGTGGGGTGTTTGGTTTAAATACTGTATGTCTTGTTTCTTATTACCCAAAACCCTCTGTCAAGAGATTGAAAAAATGTTGAATAAGTTCTGGTGGAGCTCGAATGTGGAGGAGAATAAAGGTATCAAATGGCACTCTTGGGATGCTATGAGCATGTCAAAAAACAAAGGTGGCTTGGGTTTTAGGAATCTCCATGGTTTCAATATTTCTCTCCTGGGTAAACACTGTTGGAAGTTCATAAATCAACCTCAAACTTTAGTTGCTCGTCTCTACAAGGCAAGATACTATCCTGATTCGCACTTTTTGAAATCGTCTAAAGGTTCAGGGTATAGCTTTATCTGGTCAGGAATTCATACTGCGAAGGAATCGTTATGTAAGGGGTATAGATTGGTTGTGGGCAATGGGGAGGATATTTCTGCAACAAAGGATCCTTGGCTTAGGAATAAAGAAGGTTTTTCTGTAGAGGAGTGTCAAGCATATGCTGGACGGAATGAACAGGTCTCATACAGATATAGAGCATCTACTTCACGCATTTTTTTATTGCCCTTTTGCATCTCAGTGTTGGGCTCATTTGGGTGTTTCATATGATATGCAAAATGTCACTTCTGCTCCTGAATGGTTGATTGGTAAGCTTAGTTCTGCTCCTAATGATGAGTTAATCAAGATAGCAGAGGTTCTGTGGGGTGTTTGGTTCTGGGGTAATAAAAGGGTTTGGGAGGATAAAGTTGTGTCGCCTGCTGTAGCTATGGATTGGAGTGTGAAAGTGGTGTCAGATTGGATGAAGGCCAAGGAGAACAAGGTTCAGTGTGCTCCTAACAGTAATATTGAGTGAGTGATTGTTTCTCAAAGGTGGAAACCTCCAGAGCCTGGGTGTGTCAAAGTAAATGTAGATGCTTCTGTTTTTCCAGGGGCTGCGTACTTTTCGATTGGTATGGTGCTAAGAGATTGTCATGGGTCGTTTATTGAAGGAAAAGTCATTAGATTACCTAAGGCTTGTTCAGTTTTGGAGGCTGAGACCGTAGGAGTTTGTGAGGCTTTGTCTTGGATTGAAGCGAAGGAAGTGACACGGGCAGTTGTAGAAACAGATTCTCTGAGTACAGTTCAGGCCTTGCAGAGTCGAAGTGATAATCGGCGGGAGGTTGGTCATATTTTGCAGAATTGCAGGGGGAAGCTTCAGGCAAGTCCAGGATTCTCGGTGTCTTTTGTTCGAAAGCATGCAAACAATGTGGCTCATGAGTTAGCTAGATTGCCTTGTATGATTCATTTCTATAATGTTTTTACGTCTCCTCCGCCTTTAGTGTTGGAGACTCTCTTGTATGATGCGTCATTTTAATGAAAGTTGCATTATTTCAAAAAAAAAAAAAACACAACTACAGAGCTGCTTCAGAGAAATCTTTATGCTATGTCTAGATTGCATGTGTACACTAGGAAATATAAAAGATGGGGAAGAAAAGCTAAAGAACTCAATTAAGATAATAATAGAGGACAGTGCGGAATTCTTGTTTTAACCTCTAAAAATCAATTTCTTTCATTGACAAAGAGTGAAGAATCAAGTCTCACTTCCATATCTTATTGGTTCATGCAATCTGAATGTAGTATATGTAATAGGGAACATAATACAGAAAAAACAATTATAAAGAACTTTAAGACTTGAGCATATTTAAGACACTGGAACGAAATCTCTTCTACCACAATGGATTACAAGAGTTTATTAACGAGACTACCAAATCGCTTAACCTAACTGGTGATGAAGGGCAAGGGTAAGACTGCAAAGAACTGATATGATAAGTTTTACGCAATAGAATTGAGAAATTATTACTCACTGTAAACACTTGCTTTCCTGCTTTCCTGCTTTTTGTTTTTTAATTTAAGTACTAATGCATTAGTTTTAGTATTTACAATTACTTCTATTGCTGCTTCAAGAAATACCATTTAGGCTTTCCTCGGAATCTGTAATCACAAATTTACTCGGTAAGTATAATCAGTTCCTGATAAAGCAGCATAAAAACTGAAAGGGTTTTTAAGTTTCCCTGTAAGTGATATAAATCCTACGTTTTTCATACACAAACTTATCTATTCCACCTACTTTCTTCGACATCATCTTCTTAAGTAACTGAAGTTAAAAACTGCATTCTTCCAAGCACACCTAACAAATTAATGCCATAGACAACTCATGCATAATTGGTTGGTATATTCAACAGTGTAAAATCAGATACTACACTTGATTTAGTCAACATCGACGGGAACACCACCACATGGCCCCCTTATCATTCTACACAAATATTTCATATAAGTATAATATACAAGAATGATACCTTATCAACACTTACACTAGAACCTCTCAGCTTAACTAATTCAACCTGTACCCCATAAAATCCATCGTCTACTCGTAAAGTCTACCCTTTTGTACTTCACTATCGCGCAGCATTACCTAGTAGGCAGATGACTTGTGCAATGTGCATTACTCTTGGAAATTTTTCTAATCAATTACATCCACTCATACAAAAGATAAATTCAATTTAATTACACGTATTCCGAGGCAATCGTAATGGTTACAGAAGACCCCTACCATAAGAAAATTCAAACCCTAACATTAACTAGTTGAATTCATTAGTAAAAAAACACCAAATGCAAATCCAAAGCTGTAACAAACATATAATTTATAATTTAAAAAAAAACCCACAAAAATTAAACAAAACCCAGCAAGTAGAAAACAAACCCAGTTAAAAAAAACAAAAAAAATAGCAAATCAAAGCATAAGATTTCGAAAAAGGAGAGAGAGATACACAAATCTTACATTGCTTCCTTTCCAAACTTGATACACGCGCTTTGCCATAACACTTTAACAAACACAATCACAAAAATCTGACCAAGATTCCAAACTTGTGACTGCTCATATTCCACTTTGTTGTAAGAAAACCCACCACAAATCTCAGCTCATTAAACCCACAATATACACACAAAATTTATGTATGTATTAGGCCAAATTTGAGGTGGGTTTTGTGGGGATTTTACAGTGAATATGGTGATGAGGTCTAGAGAGGGAAAAGTGCCCCCTTTCCTTTGTGATCCGAGGAGAGAGACTGAGAGAGAGAGAGAGAGAGAGACGGTTTTGTAATGAATGTTTTGGGAAAACGAATAAATGGGATTTTCAAAGAAATTAAAAATATACTCCATTCAACTACTGCTGCTTCTTCTATTCTTTCTACATACGTCACGTTTTTGGAATTTTTGTTAATTAATGCGATCACTCTACTTTTTTCTATTTTTAAAAATGCTGGGCCATTTGTTTTTTTTTTAATCTGAAACCTGTGGATCCATTTGTAACACCAGTATTCCTCCGGATTTTAAATAAATTTTGTTATTTAATACGTGGTTTAGAGGATTATTCAGTTTAAAATTTTAATGGTTATCAATAAATTTAAATTTTCTAAAGAGTTATCATCATCATCATTTATTATAATACGTTAACCAATCAGAAATTTTATTTTAGGACCAATCACAGTCAATTCCTAAATTTTAGACCATTCATAATAAATTTAATACTTTCCTCATTACCAAAGTCCAATTAACCAATCAAAAAATATAAATTATAAATAACAAAATATAGATACAAACCATTCCTAAATTTTAGACCAATCATATTATATTAAAAAATTTCTTATTTATTATTCTAATCCTACTATACTAACCATGGTTAGTTAATAATTTTAATCTAAATATATTTTTTACTTTATTTAACATTGTCATATATTACATAACTAGGTTACTAAGTCGCGCTTCGCAGCGACATTAGAATATATTTGTTAAGAAAAAGAATATTAGAATAAAAATTGTGAAATTAATATCTACAAAATTATTTAAATTATCAAATAAAATATATTCTATAATATTTGCATTTGGTTAGGTAATATTTTAAAGTATTTACATATTCCTTTTGTTTATATAGTTTGATTTTTTATTTTCTTGGACCGATACCATTGTCATATATATATAAAAAGGAATTTATATTGATAAAAAAATAATAATTATTTGTAATAATAAAAATTGAAATACTTAAATATAATTTTTTTAGTCATTTTATCTTTAATATGAAGATTTATTATGTATGTTAAAATAATATGTTTAAACCCAAAATTTTGGAATTTGAAATAAATTTGTTGGGGCTTAAAGTAATTTTTTTAATTTAAGTTAAAAAAAATTTGTTTGTGTAATAACTTAGAAAATGACTTAAAGTTAAAAAAATAGTTTAAAATCAGAAGTTGGTAGGAGGTACTTTTTTGAATGACTTATTTTATTTTAATGTATTTATTTGATAAAAGTTAATATCATCATTCAAATGCATTATTTATCAAATTTAATTTAATTGTTACAATTTTAATAACTCATTAGTTTATCATAATACAGAATTACCCAAACAGATATATTACTTAAAATTTTATTTTTTACTTATAACTTTAAGTAGCTTTAAATCATAAGCAATAATTTTAAGTTTAGCCAAAAGGCTAGGGCTCATAATTATATATAAAAAAAATTGATCGCTTCAAAAGATTATTTTTAAAATAAAATTGAGAATGAAAATAAACATTAACATGTTTTGATTATATAAAAATTAGTTGAATTTTTTTTGTTAATAGATTTTTTTCAATATTATAAAGAAGCCATAGATATCACTGAATAACCAAACAAAGGGATAAAATACAGCACCTAAATTAAGGTAAAAATCTAGTAATATCAATAAATATTATAAATATTTAATATCTAAAATATTTAAAATTTAGTAATATCTAGTAAATTAATATCAATGAAAGAAATATTTGTAAAATATCTAATGATATTCGTTCAATCGAGATAAGATAGATTTATATATGTGTAATTTCTAAAACTATATATTATAAAAACATTAATAAAGATAATTATTTTTAAATTTTTTAATCTGGGTAGATGTGACAATTATTATATAGGGTCCATCATCCTCCTTATATAAATTTGTATCAACCATCTCGACCAACTTTTCCTACAAAGTTGTGGTACTGGTGATGGAGTTGTTTAAGAAAAAAATTAGAACAAATTAAATAAGCAAAACAAATAAATTGGGGTAACCAAAGAAGTAATATAAAATTACAAGAATAATAAAAAACAATTAACAGTTATATTAAAATTAATATAATGCATAACGTACTAATTTGTGACAATTTTGAGATCTTTTTTTTTTCAACCGCCTTTGACAACTTCAATGCCACTCAAGTAGGTCAAGTAGGTCAAGTAACCCACAATATCTAAATCAACATAAAAAAAATATATTAGAACATGATAGTTTGAATTATAACTTATATAATAATATTACTTACATATTACTCTAATATATTACTGCATCAAAAACCTGAGAGTATGTTGGTGTCATTAATACGTGCATCAATCATATCCGGACATATGAACTGAAATCCATGCAGTGATATGTTGACGATGCCTTCTTCCAATCTGTTAGACAACGTTATTCGTATGAAGAACAATTTAGACCTATGTGATAGTGGTCTATATTTTCCTGTACTTGAAACAACTTTCATATTTTTGATGATGTACACAGAGCCTTCCTCTAAAAGAATTTTGAACCGAGAGACCTGAATTTTCGGGATCGTAGCATAGATCAAATTTTTCTGTCATACAACATATCTTAGAAAAGTTAATAACATCATACAATTTGACAAACTAATAAGTTATAAGTATATTGATTTATTAACCTTTTCATCGATCAAAATCATGTCATCGATCAAAATCATGTCAAGACTGATCAGTTCTTCAGTATTTGGAGTGACAGATTCCCACATTCTACACACTCGTACTCTTATCATCCAGGTATAGTTGTTGTAGTTCAAAGCATCCAACATGGTGTATGCCATAGTTATATTGATTGTAAATATGGTTGTAAATATTTGAAGCTATGTAAAAAAAGTTTCGGTGTAGATTTTTTGTTATCAATGACCTTTAATTTATAGGTGTTTGTAAGGTCAATAACATTGAAATCCATTATGTTTAAAAGTCAAGAAGTATTACAAAATAAAAGTTCTATCAAGTTTGAAAATAATAAAAGAAAGTTCTATCAAGTTTAAAAATAATAAAAGAAAGTTTTATCAAGTTTGAAAATAATAAAAAAAAGTTCTATCAAGATTGAAAATAATAAAAGAGAAAATTGCAATTATTAATATAAGATCCTAAAAATTCGAAAATAATAAGGAAGTTGTAATTTCCTAAATCAAAGAAAGTTCTATAGTTTGAAAATAATAAAATAAAGTTATATCAAGATTGGAAATAATAAAAAAGAAAATTGCGATTATTAATATAAGAGCCTACAAATTCGAAAATAATAAGGAAATTGTAATTTTCTAAATCAAAGAAAGTTCTATCAAGTCCTACGAATTCGAAAATAATAAGGATGTTGTAATTTTCTAAATCAAAGAAAGTTCTATCAAGTTTGAAAATAATAAAAGAAAGTTCAATCAAGTCTACAAAATCGAAAATAATAAGGAAGTTGTAATTTTTTAAATCAAAAAAAGTTCTATCAAGTCCTACAAATTCGAAAATAATAAGAAAGTTGTGATTTTCTAAATCAAAGAAAGTTCTATCAAGTTTGAAAACAATAAAAAAAAGTTCTATCAAGTTTGAAAATAATAAAAGTGTAATTTTCATTTTCCTTCCTACAAAATCGAAAATAATAAAGGAAGTTGTAATTATTAAAATTAAAAATTGAGAAAATTAGAAAAATAGAACGAAACGATTCTAGATGCGCCACCTCACCGCCCCCGTCTTCTCTTTTATATAAGTATATTGATTGATTGATCGATTGTAATTGAGATTTTTTTTGAATCTTCAATATTATTAATTCAAAAAATTGAGAAAATTAGAAAGTTACTTTCTCCATTAGTAGAAATTTTAAATGCAAGAATATTATATTTATTTTTCTCCATTAGTAGAGATTTTAAATGCAAGAATATTGAAATTGTATATTTAGTTTTCTCCATTAGTAAATATTTAAAAGACAATTGAGATTTTTTCTAATCTTTGGTATTAATTAATTAATTTCTTATGCAAGTCCGATTTAATTTATAAACTTCTTATTTACCAAAACGTTCATGTATTTTCTATTATATCACATTAAAAAAAAGTTTAGGAGAAAAGAATGTTAAGATGTTAATTTCATTTGAAAAAAATATTATGAGAATATTTAGATAATAATAGAGGAAAGTTTAAAATAATGTAAGGTAATACACTTTTTTTATATAATTTAAATATTTTGAAGGCAAGAATATTATAATCAAATATTTAGTTTCCTCCATTAGTGATATTTAGTTTCCTCCATTAGTAAAAATCTATTATATTTTTACTTTCTCTATTAGTAGAGATTTTAAATTCAAGAATATTATATTTCATTAGTAAAGATTTTAAATGCAAGAATATTGAAATTGTATATTTAGTTTCCTCTATTAGTAAATATTTAAAAGACAATTGAGATTTCTTATAGTTTTTGGTATTAATTACTTAATTTCTTATACAAGACCGATCTAATTTATTAACTTCTTATTTACCAAAATATTCCTGTATTTTCTATTATATTACATAATAAAAGAAAGTTTAGGAGAGCAGTATGTTAAGATTGTAATTTCATTAAACAAATATTATGAGAATATTTAGATAATAACAGAGGAAAGTTCAAAATAATGTAAGGTAATACATTTTTTTTCTAATTTAGATATTTTGAAGGCAAAAATATTATAATTGAATATTTAGTTTCTTCCATTAGTGATATTTAGTTTCCTCTATTTCTAAAGATTTATTGTACTTTTACTTTCTCCATTAATATAGATTTTAAATGCAAGAATATTATATGTTTCCTCTATTAGTAAGCATTTAAAAGGTAATTGAGATTTTTTCGAATTTTTAATATTATTAATTCAAAAATTTGAGAAAATTAGAAAAATAGAACGAAGCGATCTGAGAGCGCCACCTCACCGCCCTCGTCTTCTCCTTTATATAATAGTATTGATTCTAATCTAAATACAGTAGTATTAATTATTCACTTTTTTAATTTAAAACAAATTGAGTTAATTTGCTATAAATAGATAATTTTTTATTTAATAATTTTTTTTATAAATAAGTAAAGATAATTAAGTAAAAACACGAAATACCAAAAAACAGCTATCGTACCTAACAAAGTTATAATTTTTCGTCTTTAATAATATTACTAGTTTAAAACTTGTGCGATGCACGGATTGTTAATTGTTATTTTATTAATTTTAATTGTGCAAAAAATAAGTAGGCATGTTAAAATAGCTAAACACTTTTAATTAATCAAAAATATTAAAACAGATTTTAAAATAAATAAGTATGAGTTTACCCGTTATATTTTTGGAAAATAAGGGGTTTTAGTAAGAAAAAATAAAAAATGTAACATATATTTAGTTTAAAAAGGTAAATGCCCGTGATATTTTTGGAAAATAAGGTTTTAAAATTTAATAATTAAAAGTATTTAAATACGTTTTAAAATAAATAAGTAAAGGGTTTCCTGTGATATTTTTGGAAAAAGAATCGATTTTAGTGAAAAAAAATAGAAAAAGTAAATTGTAAAAGGTAATTTCCCTTGATATATTTAGAAAAGGATGAACTTTGTTAGAAAAAATATATAATGTGTTTTAGGTGAAAAGATAATTGGTTATAAATAGGTATTTAATTATTTATATTTTAATATTTTTAGTAATTGCATTTGTTAAGAAAAATAAGTAGACATGTTAAAATAGATAAACTTTTAAAAAAATAATTATAATATTAAAATATGTTTAAAAATAAATAACTAAAGGTTTGCCCGTGATATTTTTGGAAAAGGAGGGGTTTTAGTAAAGAAAAATAGAAAAACAAACATGTTTTAGTTAAAAAATGTAATTGTCCGTGATATATTTGAAAAAGTAGGGGAATTTGTTAAAAAAAATAGAAAAAATAATGTATTTTAGATGAAAAAAGTAATTGGTTATAAATAGGTAATATTATTATTTAATAATATATTTCTATAAATAAGTAAGGTTAAATTAAGTAAAAACACGAAGTACAGTTAATTAAGGGCAATTAAGTAAAATCACAACGTACCATACCGACCAACCAAACTTTTAATGTTTCGTCTATTATATAATAGTATTGATATATATATATATATATATATATATATATATAATTCTAACAACATTATATTCAATAAAATTTATTTTTGATAATTATAATATTCAATAAAAAATTTTATTGATATTATTCATTAATTATATTCAATAATTATAATAAAATTTATTATTGAATAATAATAATAATAATACTCAATTATAATATTATAATATTATCATTACAAATATTATTGTTAAATATTATTATTATATTTAATAAAAAATAATAGGTATAATATATCATTAGCAAAAAAAACTCTATTATTGTAATACTATTATAATACAATTATCAATTAAAATTTTAAAATTATTTTCCAAGCAACTAAAAATAGATCATTATTTTTCAAACAATCATAGATATTCAATGATTTGTTTTTCCAATTGTAATAATCTAATGAACATATAATTTGAGTTGTAGACGAATTGAGATATCCAATAAGTTCGTTCGAGTCTGACTTGGTCCAAACTCGATAAGTTCGGTTGGGTATTGATAGTAGGTGATTTGTAAATGGCCAATTCACCTATTAAAATCAAGCCCAAGTCTAAAACAGTGCCTGCAAGGTCCAGAATATCCGCAAGGTCCACAATGTCTGCAAGGTCCGCAAAGACTGCAATGTCCACCAAGCCCATAAGGATTGGACATGACACGTCGCACAACAGACAAGTACGCACAAGACAAAGCTAACAAGGACAAGACACTGATGTCTGCAACAAAGCTGACACAAGTACATGGTCCAAACGTCAAGACAACATGCAACTGACACAAGGTGGACATTGACCCCCGACCAAGATCCTAAATTGTAGCTCTTGTCCCCCCCCCACGTGGACACTCAGTCATGTGCACTGCACATGACATGAGCCTATATATACCCCCTAGTCACTTCAACTCCGGGGGTTCACAACATTCATTACACTTTCACTATATTCAATTTCTGATAGGTTTTGCTCTACCTTCTCTCTACTTCTCTCTCTAGAAATTAATACCTATCTATATACTTGTATTATGATTTCCGTCCACCAGATACTTATTCTCACGCCGGAGGTGCTTACGGGGACATAACCCCCCGTGGGCATTTCCGTTTCAGGGAGCTCAGAGGCGATTCCGGTGAATTTCAGACAAGACACGCAAAGCTCAATAAGGCCAGCATAGCCCAACGAGTCTGACAAGCCCAACAAGGTCGACAAAGCCAAACAAGCATTACAAGCCCAACAAGCCAAACAAGCATATATTCCAGCATAATACTAAGGAAGTAGAGCCCGACGGTAGACGAATTGAGATATCCAATAAGTTCGTTCGAGTCTGACTTGGTCCAAACTCGATAAGTTCGGTTGGGTATTGATAGTAGGTGATTTGTAAATGGCCAATTCACCTATTAAAATCAAGCCCAAGTCTAAAACAGTGCCTGCAAGGTCCAGAATATCCGCAAGGTCCACAATGTCTGCAAGGTCCGCAAAGACTGCAATGTCCACCAAGCCCATAAGGATTGGACATGACACGTCGCACAACAGACAAGTACGCACAAGACAAAGCTAACAAGGACAAGACACTGATGTCTGCAACAAAGCTGACACAAGTACATGGTCCAAACGTCAAGACAACATGCAACTGACACAAGGTGGACATTGACCCCCGACCAAGATCCTAAATTGTAGCTCTTGTCCCCCCCCCACGTGGACACTCAGTCATGTGCACTGCACATGACATGAGCCTATATATACCCCCTAGTCACTTCAACTCCGGGGGTTCACAACATTCATTACACTTTCACTATATTCAATTTCTGATAGGTTTTGCTCTACCTTCTCTCTACTTCTCTCTCTAGAAATTAATACCTATCTATATACTTGTATTATGATTTCCGTCCACCAGATACTTATTCTCACGCCGGAGGTGCTTACGGGGACATAACCCCCCGTGGGCATTTCCGTTTCAGGGAGCTCAGAGGCGATTCCGGTGAATTTCAGACAAGACACGCAAAGCTCAATAAGGCCAGCATAGCCCAACGAGTCTGACAAGCCCAACAAGGTCGACAAAGCCAAACAAGCATTACAAGCCCAACAAGCCAAACAAGCATATATTCCAGCATAATACTAAGGAAGTAGAGCCCGACGGTAGAACGACTTATCATTTGGCGCTAGAAGGAGGGGAACTTCCCACGCTCTCCACACTCTGCAAGCCCATCCGTGGACTTATCCAATATGGCACCTGTTACACGTAGTTCTAATCAACAACCCCCTGTCATCCAGGAGGTTGGTGACCCTAGTCACCCCAACTACGTTCGAGTCCGTAATGCCGACACCGACTCAACCCTCAATGTTGGTCGCATAGCTCCTAGAGACCTAAGGGATGTGATCAACCAAAACCAAGAGGTTTTGGCTGTCCGAGTGGTTCACGCTCAACAACAACCGGAGCAAGTTCAACCTGTCATTGCCCCAGCAACCCCGAACGCACCTGTGGCCCTGAACCCTCAACACTTGACACAACAACAGGTCCAACAAATGAACCCTCAACAAAAGGATGCGCTCATCGCCTTCCTTCAATCTATGGTACAACCGGCAGCCCCGGTCATACAGCCTCTGGTCGATCCAAATGAGGGCGAATCCGAAGGAAACTCAAGGCACTCTCGTGCTCCACCCTTGCCACAAAGATCAAGGTCAAACATTCACAGTCGCCTCGGATCCTCACACGATCCTGATCATGAAAGGCACAATGGGGATCACCATAGAGACGTAACCTGGGCTCATTATAGAAGAAACCGCGAGTACGATTTGAGACACCAACTTGACGATCGCCGTCAACAAAGACGCGCAGAGTCCGAGCAACCAAGAGACATGCAACAAAGTCCTCCAAGAGGCCCTATCCCTCAGAGACGCAATGAACAAAGAACTCCCCCTTGGGAGCGAATTCACGACACAAGGGATGGGCTCACAGCTGAGCAACTTGCGGAGAAGAACGCTCGCTTTCAAAAACAGCTTGACCAGCTCCACAAGAAAGTTGATGGGGACCCCGACTTTGAGATAATTGAGTATCTGTTCACATTAAGGCTGGAAGCACAACCTCGAGACAAGAAAGAAAAGCACCCTCAACTCAGGTTCTACAATGGAGATAAGAATCCGGGCGACCATACCCAGTTTTTCGATCAACAAATGGCGCTGCATGACTATAATGACCTAACTAAGTGTCGGTTATTTGCTTCCACCCTTGAGGGTCATGCTCAAAAATGGTTCTCCCTGTTAACTTCGTGGAGCATCGACACGTGGATGGAATTCAGAGCAGCTTTCCTTCGAAGGTTTCGGGCAAACCGCCCGCACGATATCCACACTGTCTCCCTTGAAGGAATTGTTCAGAAAAAGGGGGAAAGCCTTGACGATTACATTCTTCGTTTCAAAGAAGGAGTGAATCGTGTCACTTTTGTAGATCAAGGCGAAGCAATCAGCGCCTTCAGACGAGGTCTAGACTCGTACGAATACAAAGACTATGTCCTTGATCTCATTCGCAAAGACCCTAAAGACTTAGCCAATGTCTACGCAATGGCATTCGAGTACATTACCGGAGACAATGCGCTTCGGGCCATGAGGCTTACCTGACAAAGAGAGCACTACAAAGCAAAAGTTGATCAGCATGCTCCTAAAGAGTTCAGCAACCATCACAAAGATAAGAAGCATAAAAATCATGGTTTCGGCCATCATAACAACACTACACATGATCATGGTCCACATCGTGGTGCACAATTCAATCGAAATGTCCGGCCCCAAACTCAGAACGCACCTAGGTTGCCTCCAAAACCGAATCAAGAATGGACAAGGTTCAACCGGAGCACTGCGGTCATACTCCAAGAAATTAAAGGCAAACCGTTCTTTGAAAAACCAAGGCCCATGATAGCCCCCATAACAAGCAGAGACCATACCAAGTTTTGTGACTATCACGAAGATGTTGGGCATGCGACTAACGACTGTGTATCATTCAAATACTTCCTCGAGAGACATGCTAAGGCTGGAAAGTTAGACAACTACCTCTCGCAAAAGAATGTAAAAAGAGTGGAGCCAGAAGGATCTAAGAAGCTTGTGATCAATGTAGTGGTCGGAGGTTCTCCACCACGACCACATAGACCTGACACCTCCGGGCACGACGATGTCATGGAGGTTGCGTATAGTCCACCAATTTGCAATGTCATCTCTTTTAGTGATGAGGATTACGAAGGTGTAGATCCGAATCACAATGAAGCCATCGTCATTACTCTAGATGTAGCCAATCATGATGTTCGCAAAGTATTGGTGGACAATGGATCCTCTGTAGACATTATCTTTCTCCATGCACTCAAAAGGATGAACGTAGAGCCTTACAAACTGGAACCAAGTGAACAATCACTATATGGATTCGGATACAATGTTGTGCAAGTCGACGGGACTATCCGACTTCCCGTCATTTTTGGATCCAAGCCAAGACAGGTCCATCATATGATCAAGTTTTATGTTATAAACTCCGCATCACCATAAAACATCATCCTTGGAAGACCCACATTGTCAAAACTTAGAGCAATAACATCTACACCACACCTCAAGGTGAAATTCCCAACCCCCCAAGGGGTGGGAATACTCAAGGCAGAACCTGAAGTTGCGGAACGGTGCTACGGGGCTGCCCTCGCAATAGGAGAAACCCACAAAGCCAATTGAAAGAAGGCTGCACTCAAACAACAACAAGAATCTGTGCCTTTGCGTGCCACTAAGAAAGCAGCAAGGCAAGCTGCACACTAAGCTCGCATAGCCGAATAAAGAAAAAATATGAAAGTTTGGACAAATACTTGCAGTAGAAACGGACCCCTGCATGCGGGATCCACCAGAGCCTACTGGTCATCCAGACGCAAGGCCCTCGCTTGTGGAAGAGACCGAGAAAATTGAACTTATCCAAGGAGACGCTGAGAAAGTAGTCAGCACAGGCATTGGACTCAGTGAGACTCTGCGAGCAGGTCTCATTCACCTGTTAAGAGAATATGCAAACATCTTTGCATGGAATGCATCTGATATGCCCGGATTGGACGAATCCGTTGCTCTGCATCGTCTTGATGTGGATCCCAATCATGAGCCAATCAAACAAAAACGTAGAATATTCGCCCCGGAAAGACAAGAAGCGATAGACGCTGAGGTTGAAAAGCTCTTAGCAGCAGACATTATATTTGAGATCAAGTACCCACAATGGTTAGCCAATGTTGTCATGGTCAAGAAACCTAATGGAAAATGGAGAATATGTGTCGACTACACCGACATCAACAAAGCATGTCCAAAAGACTCATATCCTCTTCCCACCATTGATCAACTCATTGATGCTACTTCCGGTCACCTTATGTTAAGCTTCATGGATGCATATGCGGGATACAACCAAGTCCCCATGGCTAAGGAAGACATTCCCAAAACTGTATTCATCACTCACAGAGCCGTCTATGCATACAAATTCATGCCTTTCGGACTTGTCAACGCGGGAGCAACTTACCAAAGGCTTATGAACAAAATTTTCAAAGGCCAACTAGGCCGAAACATGGAGGTCTACGTAGATGACATGATCGTCAAGTCACTATTTGTTGAAACACACCTTGAAGACCTTAAAGAATGTTTTGAGAACCTCCGAGCATGTAAGATGAAACTCAACTCGTCAAAATGCACATTTGGACTTAGCGCGGGAAAGTTCCTTGGTTTCCTTGTTAGCAGCAGGGGAATTGAAGCCAACCAAGATAAAATCAAGGCAGTCCTAGAAATGAGGGCTCCTAGAACTCAAAAGGAGGTCCAAAAACTTACAGGATGCCTTGCCGCTCTTAGAAGATTCATCTCCAAACTTGCTGAGCGCTGTCTACCCTTCTTTGAAGTTTTAAAGGGAGCAAAAAATTCTAAGTGCCTAACTTGGATGCCGAAGTGTCAAGAAGCATTTGAAGGAATCAAGCATTACTTGGTCTCAGCCCCAGTCCTAACCAAAGCACTTCCAGAAGAACCTCTTTACCTATACTTGTCCGCAGGACCCCTCGCGATGAGCATGACCCTTGTTCGAGAGGAAGACGGAGTCCAAAAGCCCGTATACTATGTAAGTCAAGTTCTCAAAGACGCAGAAACAAGGTATCATAACTTGGAGAAATTTGAATTCACCCTTGTCATGGCTAGTCGAAAGCTCAGACACTACTTTCAAGGGTGCGAGATCAAAGTTGTCACGGACCAGCCACTCAAGAAGATTCTTCACAAACCCGAAATCTCTGGCCGTGTTGTAAAATGGGCTATGAAGTTAAGCCAATTTCAACTTGATTTCATTCCTCGCACAGCCATCAAGGGTCAAGCCCTCGCCGATTTCATCATGGAATGCACATTCCCTGACCATGTTGCGCCTCCCGAAGGCCAATCATCTAGATCTGACAATGCACCCAGTTCAGACCAAGACATAGTCGACCTTAGAGAGAAGCGGTGCATGAATCATTTTATCAAGTCCCGATGGTTTTCAAATCCAGCAAGCCCTACGTTTCAAATTTAAGGCCACCAATAACCAGTCCGAATATGAGGCCCTTCTCGCGCGTCTCAGGTTGGCTCAACACCTAAAAGTTTCAAGGGTGCTTGTTCATAGTGACTCTCAACTCGTGGTACGCCAAATCAAGGGGGATTACCTGGCCAAAGACCCCATCATGATCAAATACCAACGTCTCTCCAAAGAGGCCATTGAAACTTTTGAACACTTCCAACTTCAGCAAGTTGAACGAAGCGACAATGCGGTAGCTGACGCCCTCTCCAAGTTAGCAACCTCCGACTTGGAGAAGCTAGATGGAGCGGTCTACCTTGAGTACCTTGAGAAACCAAGTATAGAAGAAGGTCCTTTGGTTTCCAACATTAACACGGAGTCAAGTTGGGTAACCTCTATCATCAACTACCTTCAACATGGAACCTTGCCATCCGACTCCAAAGAAGCTAGATCTGTGAAAACAAAGTCCACTCGTTTCAGTTGGATTGATGGAGCCTTATATCGCAAAGGATTTCATGACCCTTTACTTAAATGCCTTGTCCCATCCGAGGCTGAGTATTGTATGAAAGAAGTGCACGAAGGAATGTGCGGTGACCACATGGGGGGCAAGGCTCTAGCGCATAAAATTTTAAGGCAAGGCTATTATTGGCCTACTCTCTTCAAGGACTCCCTTAGCTATGTGCAAAAATGCAAACAATGCCAGTTCTATAGCAATGTGCCAAAACAAGCCATGGCTCCTCCATCCTCAATTCTCTCCCCCATTCTCTTTGCTACTTGGGGCATCGATCTCATGGGTCCTTTCCCACTTTCCCCAGGACGACTCAAGTATGTCATCGTGGTCGTGGACTACAGGACAAAGTGGGTAGAAGCCAAAGCACTTGCACACATTACAGACAAAGAATGCATAAAGTTCTTCCACAACTAAGTCATTCGTAGGTTTGGAATCCCACACACCCTGATCTCAGACAATGGGACTCAATTTGTGAGCAATGATTTTGTGGAATTTCTTGATGACTTTGGCATTATCCACAAGCGGTCTTCCGTCGCTCATCCTCAAACCAATGGTCAAGTTGAAGTCACCAATCGAAGCTTAGTGCGCGGACTTGAGAAAAGACCACAAGATGCTAAGGGGAAGTGTAACACCCCCAGATCCGGGGTCAGGAATCTGGGTTGTCACACTCCATCAATGATACAATACCTACATTACTTACAACATTCTTATAATACAACTCCAGAGACCCCAATCACTTACGCACACACACACACACAAGTTATAGCCTTGGAAATGAGCAACAATTATCAGCATTTGTTATTACAACCCAAATGTACTATCCAGTACCTCATCTATTATTTACAACCTCTACCTGAAGTTACAATAATAGACCTCACAATTCTATACAAGGTTTAGTAATACAAACCCACTCAAAATAATTCTCACTAATTCAATCTGCAACTATTCTGCTTACACCGACAGTATCCATCCTGCATCAACTAACTCCAGGGTGGCCTCTCCATTCCCTTGCTCTTGTAACACGTGGTGGATTCGGCAATGTTTTCCTCATGCTGAAATATTTAATAAAGCAAGAATGAGCTAATAGCGCTCAGCAAGAAATCTATCCCAGTTTAAATCTTTAAACCTTTTTGGAAGATAATCCATATGGGATCAAAGTTTTTTAACACTACTAGGGTCTAACCCCAAAATAGTATACCGTTCAAAACACCGTATGACTTATAATCATACTTATATACTCTTCGTAATCATTTGGAAATCCTTGGTATCAGTATGATAAACCAATACTCAAAACATATCTTTTTAAAATAGATATCAAATATTGGAATCAAGGCTTAAAGCCTATTCATTGATTCAAAACACTATATAGTTCGAAAATATCTTTGTAACCACATGCTATGCATTAAACGGATAAGAGACAAGTATAACATAAAGGATGAAGTTACGAGGAAAATTAATATAATGTTTCCGTAACCCAAAATCCACTTATGCATATATAATCTGAGTAAGGTTTTATCAGAGTCATAACTCATAAAATAAAGGATGAAGTTGCAAGGATTTATTGTAACTTCATTTTTTTGTTAAACACATTTCGACCCTCTGCCAACATGATCGGTAAACCTGTACTAAGGGGGAGACCCTTAGTCCCTTTCAATACATGTTGCAGAATTATCCAAGTTGGATGATGAACTAATACTGGAGTAATCTCCGCGCCAGCTGTCCAACCTTACTATGATCAGTAGCAGGTTGTACAACTAAAAAGGGTTTTCTACATGTAGATGGACGAACACGACAACCTGACATTTGTCTACCGCCTTTCTGGATCTCCCCGGCCCATTTGGGGCAATAAAATGATGGATCGGCGCGACTCAACCTCTTACACTTGCTCCTAGTTCAGATGAAATCCATGACTCTGAAACGTAAAGATCGTCCTCCTTTCCCAAGTGTAATACTTGTTGATACGACTCCACTAAGTAGTTATATCTAGGTTGGAAAGGAAGATTCTCCAATATTTCCCAAGCGATGCTTGTTAATGGATATCGACTTGTTCCATCAATTTACCCCTCGATCGTTGAGGTGGTAACACAACATGCGACTGGCAGCAATTAAATTGTTCCGAGAAAATATCTGTCCCTCGACAGTTTTTGAGTTGAGAGTTTAAAAAGAGTAGTAGTCACTTAAAACAGGTTTCCCATATTTTTGATAGTTGAGCGAGCATTTAAATCCTCTTTAAAAGACAAATTTAAATGGAAAAACAGTGTTTTGGGAACCTCTTTTTAATTTAGAATAATTAATAATACAGTTTAGAATATCCTTCATAATTATTGAAGGTCGAGGATAAACTTTAAATAATATTACTCATTTTAAAACGTGATAAAAGTATTTAATAAATAATCGAATAATATTTATTAAATAAATAAACTTTAAACGAATATTCAAAAATAATATTCATTAAATAAATAATGATTGAATGAACATTCAAAATAATATTCATTAAATAAATAAACCTCGAATGAATATTCAGAATAATATTCATTAAATAAATAAACCTCGAACGAATATTCAGAATAATCTTCATTAAATAAATAAACCTCGAATGAATATCTAGAATAATATTCATTAAATAAATAAACCTCGAATGAATATTCAGAATAATATTCATTAAATAAATAAACCTCGAATGAATATCTAAAATAATATTCATTAAATAAATAAACCTCGAATGAATATTCAAAATAATATTCATTAAATAAATAAACCTCGAATGAATATCTAAAATAATATTCATTAAATAAATAAACCTCGAATAACAGTTACCCGATATCTTTATCGGAAAAATAATCTTTCATAATCAAATCATAAAGCAAGTATCACAATATACTTTCGAAAACAGTTATGCATTCCATTATCATATATAACAGAAATAGTATTCAAATAGTATTTCTCGACTGAGATAATACTCAAATAACATTCCTTGAAAGATATAGTATTCTGCCGATGGAATCCCTCCGGGTTTCCACGGCTATCTACATATTTCAAAATACCGACTCCCGACCTAGAGTCGAAAACAATGAATATGCTCTTATATTTAGAGCTACTAGGTAAACCGGTTCATAACTACTTAACTCAAAAGATTTTATATAATCCAAAGGTCAAATCCATTTCAACACGAAATAAGATATATCGCAAAACTGTCCAATGTTATACATGGCAAAAGCAGTATTATATAGTCAATACTTCAAAGTATAGATTTGGAAACTTGCATCTATTATATGCATACATCAGGATATGGTACTTCAAAATACAGCATGTGATGAGAAAACTTGCCTGGAAATCCCGAAGTAGCAATAAGTCTCAGGTTGGTCCAGTAATCTAGAATCAACACAAGGTTCAAGATTAATAACTTAAACGCTTTCACCACACTAAGTATATACTAACTCAAGTACAAGTCCATTTTCAAGTTAACTCCTTAAGATCCTCTACTCGAGCATGCTCGCTCACACATTTTTATAAAATTGAGATTTAATCCTTTTAACACGAAATCTTTTCGAGGGTCTTCCTAAACGTACCTAGCATGTTAACACAAAGTTTCACATTCCAATAAGTCGCTTAAGGGGTTTGATCATTATCTCAACGTTCATGCAATGAACTACTTAGTTACGCGAAACCGCTTTCACTAAAACGGACGTTTCTCCTAAACCGTAAATCGAAACGATACGATTCTTTCGCTAAAACAAACTAGGAAACAAGGCCTACATGTTCATGGTCAGAAACTTCATGTTCATGCCCTTTAATGTAACCGTGATTTCTGCCTAAACTATCTAAGAAATTTCGGCATGGTAACGGCGCTTATACGCGATTCCCGTGTTTTTAAACACTCTAATCAATTCATCAATCCACAACCAACAATCACAACCCAATGATCTCCTCCAAATCATTTTATTTCTGTCTAAACATACTCATAACACTAATCACTAGTTCAACCATCAATTAATCCATTAAACCTCATACATATCTTGTAAATCATCTCTAAATCATACTATCACTAACAATCATCCATTTATACACTAATATCAAATCATAAGTAAAAGTGTGAGAGGGTTTATACCTTCCTTGGTACTTAATATAGACTATAAATGGCTAGTATACCCTTCCTTGCTCCTTGATTATCCTTTACAAGCCTTAAACTTTAAGATCAAAACAAGAAACCACTTGAAGTTACTATTCATCCTCATCTTGTAAAATCCATAACAAATCGAAAAATAAGAGTTTAGTGCTAAACGTTTTACCAGACCTTTTGCTCTTCATAAGATTTCTTTTGAGTTATAGATCGCCAAATTTAAAGCTTCCTAGCCAGGGTTTTGAGCCCCATCTTTCTGCTGAACAGAAACTGGACAGATTGGGTCTCCAACTTGGGGAACAGATTTGGCTAGGCTACACTCCTTTGTTGACCATGAAATTTAGAAATAATGTTACCCATGGAGGGGAGAATCTATGGTTAAAATTTGGTGATTTTAGGACAAGTAGATTTGGAGTTACGAACTTTTCTTTTCTCCTTGTGCAAGCTGAGCCGAAATTTGGGAAGAAAAATGGGGGAGAGTTTTCTTGCTTTTGCCTTGGTTGACTTGATAGAAATGATGATATTTTGTAGTTTAAAGTGGTGAGTCATGGCTTATTGCCTTGTCATTGGACACATGTCGGACATGCATGAGTTTGGATAAAGTAGCTTTACTGGTTTGATTTACTGGTTTGTTTCCTTTCACATGGATGATCCAAATGTTGCATTCCTCGAATTAATCTTGTTACATGTTACTTCCATGTCTATATTTAATCCTGTAAGTGTCGCGTTGTTCCGTCACCGCTTAATCTCGTAGAATATTCGTAGGGTTTCTTAAGTGTTCTATCGAAGTAGTTTACCGTAAACGTTCTTGATATCACTAATTCTTTTATTAAATCCATATCAATGGAATTGATAATTTAATCCTCCAATACTTTCAAATAATGATTAATCCGTCCGTTATTGATGAAATTTCGAAGAAAACAGAAAATGCTATTTTTCTGATTCTGACAGCTTTAGCATTCCTTCATTTTCAAAGTAGATCACTAATACGACTTCGAAAGTTCATTATCCCGACTCGTACATAGGGTGGTCTGAAAATCTTTTTCGGTTCAGAAATTTACTATTCATCAATTTTTTTTTAACTAAGTCCAAAATTTGGGATTATTACAGTCTCCCCTACTTAAAAGGATTCCGTCCCGGAATCTAAGAAAATAGCCGAGGTTACTCTTCCAATATAGTAATCTCCAGTTTTCAGGTTGACTCTTCAACTCTCTGGTTTCATTACAACACTTTCTCATCTCCAAGTTTATAACTTAACGCTCTGATACCATTTCTGTAACACCCCCAGATCCGGGGTCAGGAATTTGGGTTCTCACGCTCCATCAATGATACAATACCTGCATTACTTACAACATTCTTATAATACAACTCCAGAGACCCGAATCACTTACGCACACACACACACACACACACACACACACAAGTTATAGCCTTGGAAATGAGCAACAATTATCAGCATTTGTTATTACAACCCAAATGTACTATCCAGTACCTCATCTATTATTTACAACCTCTACCTGAAGTTACAATAATAGACCTCACAATTCTATACAAGGTTTAGTAATACAAACCCACTCAAAATAATTCTCACTAATTCAATCTGCAACTATTCTGCTTACACCGACAGTATCCATCCTGCATCAACTAACTCCAGGGTGGCCTCTCCATTCCCTTGCTCTTGTAACACGTGGTGGATTCGGCAATGTTTTCCTCATGCTGAAATATTTAATAAAGCAAGAATGAGCTAATAGCGCTCAGCAAGAAATCTATCCCAGTTTAAATCTTTAAACCTTTTTGGAAGATAATCCATATGGGATCAAAGTTTTTTAACACTACTAGGGTCTAACCCCAAAATAGTATACCGTTCAAAACACCGTATGACTTATAATCATACTTATATACTCTTCGTAATCATTTGGAAATCCTTGGTATCAGTATGATAAACCAATACTCAAAACATATCTTTTTAAAATAGATATCAAATATTGGAATCAAGGCTTAAAGCCTATTCATTGATTCAAAACACTATATAGTTCGAAAATATCTTTGTAACCACATGCTATGCATTAAACGGATAAGAGACAAGTATAACATAAAGGATGAAGTTACGAGGAAAATTAATATAATGTTTCCGTAACCCAAAATCCACTTATGCATATATAATCTGAGTAAGGTTTTATCAGAGTCATAACTCATAAAATAAAGGATGAAGTTGCAAGGATTTATTGTAACTTCATTTTTTTGTTAAACACATTTCGACCCTCTGCCAACATGATCGGTAAACCTGTACTAAGGGGGAGACCCTTAGTCCCTTTCAATACATGTTGCAGAATTATCCAAGTTGGATGATGAACTAATACTGGAGTAATCTCCGCGCCAGCTGTCCAACCTTACTATGATCAGTAGCAGGTTGTACAACTAAAAAGGGTTTTCTACATGTAGATGGACGAACACGACAACCTGACATTTGTCTACCGCCTTTCTGGATCTCCCCGGCCCATTTGGGGCAATAAAATGATGGATCGGCGCGACTCAACCTCTTACACTTGCTCCTAGTTCAGATGAAATCCATGACTCTGAAATGTAAAGATCGTCCTCCTTTCCCAAGTGTAATACTTGTTGATACGACTCCACTAAGTAGTTATATCTAGGTTGGAAAGGAAGATTCTCCAATATTTCCCAAGCGATGCTTGTTAATGGATATCGACTTGTTCCATCAATTTACCCCTCGATCGTTGAGGTGGTAACACAACATGCGACTGGCAGCAATTAAATTGTTCCGAGAAAATATCTGTCCCTCGACAGTTTTTGAGTTGAGAGTTTAAAAAGAGTAGTAGTCACTTAAAACAGGTTTCCCATATTTTTGATAGTTGAGCGAGCATTTAAATCCTCTTTAAAAGACAAATTTAAATGGAAAAACAGTGTTTTGGGAACCTCTTTTTAATTTAGAATAATTAATAATACAGTTTAGAATATCCTTCATAATTATTGAAGGTCGAGGATAAACTTTAAATAATATTACTCATTTTAAAACGTGATAAAAGTATTTAATAAATAATCGAATAATATTTATTAAATAAATAAACTTTAAACGAATATTCAAAAATAATATTCATTAAATAAATAATGATTGAATGAACATTCAAAATAATATTCATTAAATAAATAAACCTCGAATGAATATTCAGAATAATATTCATTAAATAAATAAACCTCGAACGAATATTCAGAATAATCTTCATTAAATAAATAAACCTCGAATGAATATCTAGAATAATATTCATTAAATAAATAAACCTCGAATGAATATTCAGAATAATATTCATTAAATAAATAAACCTCGAATGAATATCTAAAATAATATTCATTAAATAAATAAACCTCGAATGAATATTCAAAATAATATTCATTAAATAAATAAACCTCGAATGAATATCTAAAATAATATTCATTAAATAAATAAACCTCGAATAACAGTTACCCGATATCTTTATCGGAAAAATAATCTTTCATAATCAAATCATAAAGCAAGTATCACAATATACTTTCGAAAACAGTTATGCATTCCATTATCATATATAACAGAAATAGTATTCAAATAGTATTTCTCGACTGAGATAATACTCAAATAACATTCCTTGAAAGATATAGTATTCTGCCGATGGAATCCCTCCGGGTTTCCACGGCTATCTACATATTTCAAAATACCGACTCCCGACCTAGAGTCGAAAACAATGAATATGCTCTTATATTTAGAGCTACTAGGTAAACCGGTTCATAACTACTTAACTCAAAAGATTTTATATAATCCAAAGGTCAAATCCATTTCAACACGAAATAAGATATATCGCAAAACTGTCCAATGTTATACATGGCAAAAGCAGTATTATATAGTCAATACTTCAAAGTATAGATTTGGAAACTTGCATCTATTATATGCATACATCAGGATATGGTACTTCAAAATACAGCATGTGATGAGAAAACTTGCCTGGAAATCCCGAAGTAGCAATAAGTCTCAGGTTGGTCCAGTAATCTAGAATCAACACAAGGTTCAAGATTAATAACTTAAACGCTTTCACCACACTAAGTATATACTAACTCAAGTACAAGTCCATTTTCAAGTTAACTCCTTAAGATCCTCTACTCGAGCATGCTCGCTCACACATTTTTATAAAATTGAGATTTAATCCTTTTAACACGAAATCTTTTCGAGGGTCTTCCTAAACGTACCTAGCATGTTAACACAAAGTTTCACATTCCAATAAGTCGCTTAAGGGGTTTGATCATTATCTCAACGTTCATGCAATGAACTACTTAGTTACGCGAAACCGCTTTCACTAAAACGGACGTTTCTCCTAAACCGTAAATCGAAACGATACGATTCTTTCGCTAAAACAAACTAGGAAACAAGGCCTACATGTTCATGGTCAGAAACTTCATGTTCATGCCCTTTAATGTAACCGTGATTTCTGCCTAAACTATCTAAGAAATTTCGGCATGGTAACGGCGCTTATACGCGATTCCCGTGTTTTTAAACACTCTAATCAATTCATCAATCCACAACCAACAATCACAACCCAATGATCTCCTCCAAATCATTTTATTTCTGTCTAAACATACTCATAACACTAATCACTAGTTCAACCATCAATTAATCCATTAAACCTCATACATATCTTGTAAATCATCTCTAAATCATACTATCACTAACAATCATCCATTTATACACTAATATCAAATCATAAGTAAAAGTGTGAGAGGGTTTATACCTTCCTTGGTACTTAATATAGACTATAAATGGCTAGTATACCCTTCCTTGCTCCTTGATTATCCTTTACAAGCCTTAAACTTTAAGATCAAAACAAGAAACCACTTGAAGTTACTATTCATCCTCATCTTGTAAAATCCATAACAAATCGAAAAATAAGAGTTTAGTGCTAAACGTTTTACCAGACCTTTTGCTCTTCATAAGATTTCTTTTGAGTTATAGATCGCCAAATTTAAAGCTTCCTAGCCAGGGTTTTGAGCCCCATCTTTCTGCTGAACAGAAACTGGACAGATTGGGTCTCCAACTTGGGGAACAGATTTGGCTAGGCTACACTCCTTTGTTGACCATGAAATTTAGAAATAATGTTACCCATGGAGGGGAGAATCTATGGTTAAAATTTGGTGATTTTAGGACAAGTAGATTTGGAGTTACGAACTTTTCTTTTCTCCTTGTGCAAGCTGAGCCGAAATTTGGGAAGAAAAATGGGGGAGAGTTTTCTTGCTTTTGCCTTGGTTGACTTGATAGAAATGATGATATTTTGTAGTTTAAAGTGGTGAGTCATGGCTTATTGCCTTGTCATTGGACACATGTCGGACATGCATGAGTTTGGATAAAGTAGCTTTACTGGTTTGATTTACTGGTTTGTTTCCTTTCACATGGATGATCCAAATGTTGCATTCCTCGAATTAATCTTGTTACATGTTACTTCCATGTCTATATTTAATCCTGTAAGTGTCGCGTTGTTCCGTCACCGCTTAATCTCGTAGAATATTCGTAGGGTTTCTTAAGTGTTCTATCGAAGTAGTTTACCGTAAACGTTCTTGATATCACTAATTCTTTTATTAAATCCATATCAATGGAATTGATAATTTAATCCTCCAATACTTTCAAATAATGATTAATCCGTCCGTTATTGATGAAATTTCGAAGAAAACAGAAAATGCTATTTTTCTGATTCTGACAGCTTTAGCATTCCTTCATTTTCAAAGTAGATCACTAATACGACTTCGAAAGTTCATTATCCCGACTCGTACATAGGGTGGTCTGAAAATCTTTTTCGGTTCAGAAATTTACTATTCATCAATTTTTTTTTAACTAAGTCCAAAATTTGGGATTATTACAGTCTCCCCTACTTAAAAGGATTCCGTCCCGGAATCTAAGAAAATAGCCGAGGTTACTCTTCCAATATAGTAATCTCCAGTTTTCAGGTTGACTCTTCAACTCTCTGGTTTCATTACAACACTTTCTCATCTCCAAGTTTATAACTTAACGCTCTGATACCATTTCTGTAACACCCCCAGATCCGGGGTCAGGAATTTGGGTTCTCACGCTCCATCAATGATACAATACCTGCATTACTTACAACATTCTTATAATACAACTCCAGAGACCCGAATCACTTACGCACACACACACACACACACACACACACACAAGTTATAGCCTTGGAAATGAGCAACAATTATCAGAATTTGTTATTACAACCCAAATGTACTATCCAGTACCTCATCTATTATTTACAACCTCTACCTGAAGTTACAATAATAGACCTCACAATTCTATACAAGGTTTAGTAATACAAACCCACTCAAAATAATTCTCACTAATTCAATCTGCAACTATTCTGCTTACACCGACAGTATCCATCCTGCATCAACTAACTCCAGGGTGGCCTCTCCATTCCCTTGCTCTCGTAACACGTGGTGGATTCAACAATGTTTTCCTCATGCTGAAATATTTAATAAAGCAAGAATGAGCTAATAGTGCTCAGCAAGATATCTATCCCAGTTTAAATCTTTAAACCTTTTTGGAAGATAATCCATACGGGATCAAAGTTTTTTAACACTACTAGGGTCTAACCCCAAAATAGTATACCGTTCAAAACACCGTATGACTTATAATCATACTTATGTACTCTTCGTAATCATTTGGAAATCCTTGGTATCAGTATGATAAACCAATACTCAAAACATATCTTTTTAAAATAGATATCAAATATTGGAATCAAGGCTTAAAGCCTATTCATTGATTCAAAACACTATATAGTTCGAAAATATCTTTGTAACCACATGCTATGCATTAAACGGATAAGAAACAAGTATAACATAAAGGATGAAGTTACGAGGAAAATTAATATAATGTTTCCGTAACCCAAAATCCACTTATGCATATATAATCTGAGTAAGGTTTTATCAGAGTCATAACTCATAAAATAAAGATGAAGTTGCAAGGATTTATTTTAACTTCATTTTTTTGTTAAACATATTTCGACCCTCTGCCAACATGATCGGTAAACCTGTACTAAGGGGGAGACCCTTAGTCCCTTTCAATACATGTTGCAGAATTATCCAAGTTGGATGATGAACTAATACTGGAGTAATCTCCGCGCCAGCTGTCCAACCTTACTATGATCAGTAGCAGGTTGTACAACTAAAAAGGGTTTTCTACATGTAGATGGAAGAACACGACAGCCTGACATTTGTCTACCGCCTTTCTGGATCTCCCCGGCCCATTTGGGGCAATAAAATGATGGATCGGCGCGCCTCGACCTCTTACACTTGCTCCTAGTTCAGATGGAATCCATGACTCTGAAACGTAAAGATCGTCCTCCTTTCCCCAAGTGTAATACTTGTTGATACGACTCCACTAAGTAGTTATATCTAGGTTGGAAAGGAAGATTCTCCAATATTTCCCAAGCGATGCTTGTTAATGGATATCGACTTGTTCCATCAATTTACCCCTCGATCGTTGAGGTGGTAACACAACATGCGACTGGCAGCAATTAAATTGTTCCGAGAAAATGTCTGTCCCTCGACAGTTTTTGAGTTGAGAGTTTAAAAAGAGTAGTAGTCACTTAAAACAGGTTTCCCATATTTTTGATAGTTGAGCGAGCATTTAAATCCTCTTTAAAAGACAAATTTAAATGGAAAAACTGTGTTTTGGGAACCTCTTTTTAATTTAGAATAATTCATAATACAGTTTAGAATATCCTTCATAATTATTGAAGGTCGAGGATAAACTTTAAATAATATTACTCATTTTAAAACGTGATAAAAGTATTTAATCAATAATCGAATAATATTTATTAAATAAATAAACTTTAAACGAATATTCAAAAATAATATTCATTAACTAAATAATGATTTAATGAACATTCAAAATAATATTCATTAAATAAATAAACCTCGAATGAATATTCAGAATAATATTCATTAAATAAATAAACCTCGAACGAATATTCAGAATAATATTCATTAAATAAATAAACCTCGAATGAATATCTAGAATAATATTCATTAAATAAATAAACCTCGAATGAATATTCAGAATAATATTCATTAAATAAATAAACCTCGAATGAATATCTAAAATAATATTCATTAAATAAATAAACCTCGAATGAATATCTAAAATAATATTAATTAAATAAATAAACCTCGAATAAATATTCAAAATAATATTCATTAAATAAATAAACCTCGAATGAATATCTAAAATAATATTCATTAAATAAATAAACCTCGAATAACAGTTACCCGATATCTTTATCGGAAAAATAATCTTTCATAATCAAATCATAAAGCAAGTATCACAATATACTTTCGAAAACAGTTATGCATTCCATTATCATATATAACAGAAATAGTATTCAAATAGTATTTCTCGACTGAGATAATACTCAAATAACATTCCTTGAAAGATATAATATTCTGCCGATGGAATCCCTCCGGGTTTCCACGGCTATCTACATATTTCAAAATACCGACTCCCGACCTAGAGTCGAAAACAATGAATATGCTCTTATATTTAGAGCTACTAGGTAAACCGGTTCATAACTACTTAACTCAAAAGATTTTATATAATCCAAAGGTCAAATCCATTTCAACACGAAATAAGATATATCGCAAAACTGTCCAATGTTATACATGGCAAAAGCAGTATTATATAGTCAATACTTCAAAGTATAGATTTGGAAACTTGCATCTATTATATGCATACATTAGGATATGGTACTTCAAAATACAGCATGGGATGAGAAAACTTGCCTGGAAATCCCGAAGTAGCAATAAGTCTCAGGTTGGTCCAATAATCTAGAATCAACACAAGGTTCAAGATTAATAACTTAAACGTTTTCACCACACTAAGTATATACTAACTCAAGTACAAGTCCATTTTCAAGTTAACTCCTTAAGATCCTCTACTCGAGCATGCTCGCTCACGCATTTTTATAAAATTGAGATTTAATCCTTTTAACACGAAATCTTTTCGAGGGTCTTGCTAAACGTACCTAGCATGTTAACACAAAGTTTCACATTCCAATAAGTCGCTTAAGGGGTTTGATCACTATCTCAACGTTCATGCAATGAACTACTTAGTTACGCGAAACCGCTTTCACTAAAACAGACGTTTCTCCTAAACCGTAAATCGAAACGATACGATTCTTTCGCTAAAACAAACTAGGAAACAAGGCCTACATGTTCATGGTCAGAAACTTCATGTTCATTCCCTTTAATGTAACCGTGATTTCTGCCTAAACTATCTAAGGAAATTTCGGCATGGTAACGGCGCTTATACGCGATTCCCGTGTTTTTAAACACTCTAATCAATTCATCAATCCACAACCAACAATCACAACCCAAGGATCTCCTCCAAATCATTTTATTTCTGTCTAAACATACTCATAACACTAATCACTAGTTCAACCATCAATCAATCCATTAAACCTCATATATATCATGTAAATCATCTCTAAATCATACTATCACTAACAATCATCCATTTATACACTAATATCAAATCATAAGTAAAAGTGTGAGAGGGTTTATACCTTCCTTGGTACTTAATATAGACTATAGATGGCTAGTATACCCTTCCTTTCTCCTTGATTATCCTTTACAAGCCTTAAACTTTAAGATCAAAACAAGAAACCACTTGAAGTTACTATTCATCCTCATCTTGTAAAATCCATAACAAATCAAAAAATAAGAGTTTGGTGCTAACAGTTTTATCAGACCTTGTGCTCTTCATAAGATTTCTTTTGAGTTATAGATCGCCAAATATAAAGCTTCCTAGCCAGGGTTTTGAGCCCCATATTTCTGCTGAACAGAAACTGGACAGATTGGGTTCTCCAACTTGGGGAAGAGATTTGGCTAGGCTACACTCATTTGTTGACCATGAAATTTTGAACAAATGTTACCCATGGAGGGGAGACGCTATGGTTAAAATTTGGTGATTTTAGGACAAGTAGATTTGGAGTTACGAAATTTTCTTTTCTCCTTGTGCAAGCTGAGCCGAAATTTGGGAAGAAAAATGGGGGAGAGTTTTCTTGCTTTCGCCTTGGTTGACTTGATAGAAATGATGATATTTTGTAGTTTAAAGTGGTGAGTCATGGCTTATTGCCTTGTCATTGGACACATGTCGGACATGCATGAGTTTGGATAAAGTAGCTTTACTGGTTTGCTTTACTGGTTTGTTTCCTTTCACATGGATGATCCAAATGTTGCATTCCTCGAATTAATCTTGTTACATGTTACTTCCATGTCTATATTTAATCCTGTAAGTGTCGCGTTGTTCCGTCACCGCTTAATCTAGTAGAATATTCGTAGGGTTTCTTAAGTGTTCTATCGAAGTAGTTTACCGTAAACGTTCTTGATATCACTAATTCTTTTATTAAATCCATATCCATGGAATTGATAATTTAATCCTCCAATACTTTCAAATAATGATTAATCCGTCCGTTATTGGTGAAATTTCGGAGAAAACAGAAAATGCTATTTTTCTGATTCTGACAGCTTTTGCATTCCTTCATTTTCAAAGTAGATCACTAATACGACTTCGAAAGTTCATTATCCCGACTCGCAAACAAAGTCTTCCACTACAAAAGCATGGAGTGATAAGTAGATATACATGCAAGATGAGACTAAGTGCTTAGAGTAGTGCCAAGCGAATCATACTACAAGATCAACAAGACATGCAAGTCTGTAGCCAATATAAGTCAAGTACAAACACTGAATGTCCGAATATGAAAGGATAACATCATACTACATAGAATACCGTGGGACGCAGCCCGGATAAACGACTGAATGTCTAAACATAACAACATGCTAGTCTACTACATAAAATACTACGGGACGCAGCCCGGGTCAACTACTCCTCATCGGAAACACCCTCTGCATCATCATCTTCAGCCACTAGGTCAACACCCTGTCCAACAAATGATCTATCATATGAAAGCAAGTCATCCAAAGGGATCTCGTACTCTCCATATCCATCAAACGGAACCATCTCCCGAGATGAACTAGTTCCCCCAAAAGCTAAAGCACCATCAGTAGCCGTGGCCTTCTTGGCTTGTCTGTCTGCTACAAACTCCATAAAGTTGTGCTTCTCATAAGTGTATACATTACCCTCCCCAATGAACTCCTCTAAGGCAGTATATCCAAGACGGAAGGCAGGAGAACCCTTCTTGGTGACAAAGGCAGTGCACCCTTTGGTGTTAAGAAAAATCTCCACATGCTTACGGTAGTCATCCGTAGCCATGTGCATCAATCGGGCAATCTCTGCATCCTTGGACTGAATAACCTCTTTCTTCTTCAACTCAATATCCTATAACTCCCTAGCATGGTTCGCCCGAACCGTGGCCAGCTTTGCAGCCAACTTGGCCTTCTCTCCCTCAAGCCGTCGAAAAGAAGCAAGCAAGCCATCATGATCACCCTTCACCTTCTCAAGATCACTCTCTAGTAGGGCTATTTTGGACCCACTACCCTCAGCAAGCTCCTCCGCCTTTTCTGCGCGATCTTTGTACTTTGAGAGCATGTCTGGCACCACACAACTGATGGAAAACGCCTACATAAGTAAACAAAGACAAGGCATGAAAAACTACATGATATAGCCAAGGCACGACAATGTATGCAATGTGTGCAATGTATGCAATGCGTGCAATGTGCACAATGTATACAATGTGGGCAATGTACACGATGTATGCAATGTGTTCAATGTGTACAATATGTGCAATATACACGATGTACGCAATATCAAACATTTACAAAGTCATACCTCTGCATTGCGAGCCTGGAATGCACTAATAAACTTTGTGTCCTCCATGCTCGTGTAACGCCTCATATCCGCTGGAATTCGAAACGCCTTCAATGTATCCCACGGCTTACGGCCCTCCCCCGTCCAGCCATCACGAGTCCTAATATCCAGAGTAGACCAACCAACATCCCCCTCAGGCTCAGTCATCCACAAAATAGGCGGTCTTGGACCACGAATGATAGACTTCACTCCCGGAGCAATCTCAAAATCAGCAGAACCAGAACCAACACCTGATCCCCCGATTGTCTCCACCTGTCCACAAAGCCCTAACTCCGGAGCAACCGATGACCCTACGGGCACAGACACAACCTCAATATGCTGCTCAAGGGATATAGAATCCTCATGAGTATCCACATCTTCAGAGCTAGTATGAAACACATTGGATCTCTTCTTGGCTACCCTGTTCACTCTCCGAGAAGAACCAGACTCAGCATGCCTCTTCTTACTAACAACCCCACCAGCTTTAAATCCACGAACCGACTGGCCGGCAAAACAAGCAGTCAAACTGTCAATATCCATATCAGTGGGTATCACCTCGCGAAGCACTGCAATAACAAGGCAAACAACTGTCAATAAACTAACCATGAATATCTATGACCTACAAGTAGTGCAAGTTACGCAATGAATGCGAGTTATACATGAACTATTCAAAATGACTATCTATTTAAGAAACAAGACCATGTGTAAGGTGTCCAAAGCATGCAAGATGTGCAAGGCATGCAAAATGTGCAAGGTGGGAAAGTTATGCATGGTGTGCAAAGCATGCAAGGTGCGCAATGTGAGAAATAGGTGTAAAGCATATAAGGTGTGCAGAATCACACAAGTTAAACAAAGCAAATAAGACACTCACAGTTATAGTAACACATGAATGTGTTGTCACGAAAGAGACGGGGCTTCCATTTGTTCCTCTTGTAGACGTTTGTAAACGTCTGTATCGAACTCAAGATCGTGTCATTATAATCAAGATCAGGGGTGGCAATGTGAATATCCCCGACAAACAAAGGCAACCAGGCCAAGTCCCCTCCCCGAACCCAAATCCACTCAAAGTGCCACATCCTATGGGAGTTGTCCAACTCAGTCCATCTCTCACCAAACCTCTTATCTCTCTAGGTGAAACTAAATATAGGACGAGAGCTATTACAACTAGCCTGAAACAAGGACCAAAACAATCGGCGAGACGGAGCAATGCCAAACTCCGCGCAACGCACAATAAAACATAATATAGACCACAAGGCATTTGGTGCCAACTGATACAAGGCACAACGAAGATCCTTGCGAAGAAGGTGATACACAAACTTGTGAAGAGGAAATCGGAGCCCTAAACGAAGGTGGGCCAAAGGGAATGCAACATAACCCTCCCCACGTGGTCTAAATGGAACGTCATCGCGTCCAGGAAGCTCAATCTCATACTCAGGCGGAATACTGAAAGCTACCCTCATCTGCTCAAGACCCAGTGCACATCGGCTAGGAACCGTGGCATACTCCAAATGTCCAAACCTCCTCTCCATGCGGTCACTATCATATCTAGGACGAGACACACCCTACCTCTGTAACTCTCTCTCAAAAGTCTGGAAATAAGACTGCCGAACTATGCTCTCATCCTCAGGAATCGGAGGAAACAACCTAACCGTCGCACTCCATCCCCCCATCACACCCCTGAGAGGCGGACGATCAGATGGCTTAGGGCGAGGCTTAGCCCTGAAACACTCACTATGACCCTCGGGAATATCACGAAAAGAAATCTCTCTCGGACCGACATGACCTGTCGAGGTCCCTACACGATCCCGATCATACGGTGTCTGGCCTCGTGGTAAACTTATGGTCTTGGCCATCCAAGCTCGAGAATTCTCCCACACTTTACCTATAACGGGAAGAGAATAAATGGAGTCAAAAATAGGGTTCAACTCACGTGAACTCCAAAAACACTAAATCTTACGAAAAATTCTAAGTCACACCCGAACGAACCGCAAAACCAATTTTTATCTAAACCCAACCAAAAATTTTTGAAACCCATTTACACCATCAACACTCAAAATACCTACTAAAATCAATATTCATTAATATTGAAATCTTGAAATTTGAAAAAACCCTCCAACCCGCCTATGACTACCACCCACATATAACTATATCATATAGAACAATAGAATATCTAGCCTATACACTCGATGTACAACCGCACCTACACACAAAAATCAACAGTCTGGCAAATTTTTAACCTATATGTCATAACCTATATGCTCATGCTCATACACACAAAAAACGAACCAGATGTACATATTCTTGCCAACCAAAGTGCTAAAAACGCACGTATTTACATGCATTTCAACCCAAAAAATTATAAAGAAAAAGAAAGGTTGAAGAATACCTCGAGATTTGATAAAAAATGGAGTAAATGCAGCCTAACAACCTCTGAAATTTTCAATATCCAATATCCAACCCTCAAGCTTAGTGGTTGTTACTCTGCATATATTGATGTGTACACACATTTGTGAAAGTTATAAACGGTTTGTGAAATACAAAAGAAAGGAAAGATATATGCGAAAGTACCTTACATTCCAAGAAAAGCTAGCCAAGAAATCTATTGCAAATGGTCTCAAAATCCAGAAAAACGGAGCTTCAAACTCCACTCCCTTTTTTGCAATGTATGTAATTCGTATATATGTGTTGAGTGTGTTGCAAAAAGAAGACAACTTGCAAAGCTGGAAGCAAGAGTGTGCTTGAGGGCTCAACCCCTTTATATTGACATAATATGTTCACGTGAAGGCAGAATTTGCATATATATATATGATTTCATATTAATCTCTCGGGAACCACACACACCGCCATGCACCTGGATAATAGGTCTCGACCTATAGCTATCAGTGTGTATATTTCAATGTCTAGAATAGAGAAGCTGTTTCTTCGAAAGGAGACAAGTCGAGAACTTAAAAGAAAATACTGCAAGTAAAAAAGGTGGTACATGAAAAGGACATTGAGAAACCTTTTATCCAGCTGGTTAGTCACGAACTGCATCAAAGCCTCGACCATGAAATTAACTAGGGCCAAGTGCAAGGATGCATGCTCGGAAATATTACAAGCTAGCCCTCTGAAATATTACAACATACCGATTAAGACATAAGGCAAACTTTTTGCTCGGAACATCCGAGTGGTACATCATTTGCGAACAAATAAGATTGTGTACAATCGGAAAATAATGCATGCAAAAGAAATCCATGATTCAAAGATGTTTTAGTTGTTCTCTCAAAGAACTATGCTTATTCATCAGGGTGTCTTAATAAGCTCAAGGCGATCCTTAATGAACACAGCAGTCAGCAACTTATTATGGCATGCAAATGTTAAATCCGTACCCCTATGTGGCTTGATTTCCATAATGTTGTTCCATGTAAAGAAAACATATGTAACTGATGTACTGTAAACAACGGAAAACTACAGCAGATTAATTTACTGGAAGCCTGTATCATATAGAAAAAGGTGTAGAATTACCTTACATTCACAGAAAAGCTGGCCACAAAATCTACTGCGAATGATCTCAGTATATATTAAGTTTGTACATGTGTTGAGGGTGCTGTGACTATATGTTTGCATGTGCAACATAGAAAAGAGGGACAAGATAGTGACTAAACCCATAGTCACGGGAAATCAGGACAAAAGCTACGAAGATTTGGATGGTGTCAACATACACTCGCATGGTGTCAACATTTGGATGTTTAAATTGTGCAAAGATGATATACACCCCCAGTTGCTCATAAAAACTTTTGGACGTCTAGATGCACTTTAAACATCTCCTTGAGTTGCAGGCCACTACACAAAAAACGTAAATAAAGAAGCAGAGAGATGCGATTAATTTGAGAGAAATAGAAAGGTCAAGGACATCACACCATTCGAGACCACATACGGAACAAAGCATCCAAGCAAAAAACTTGCATGTGCATGGTGAAATATCAATGATGCCCAAACCCAACTACTCCATTTTATATATGTCAAACTCAAAAGCAGTAATAGGAAACATCCGAGCATGCACGATCATGCTATTAATCGTAACTGCAAAACCTTATATCTGTATTGTCAGCTGGCTACTGTATTCATTCGGCAAGTTAACAAGCTGAAAGTAGAGAACGCATACATGTATGCCCGTGCACGAAACAAAAAAAAATTAATAACATCAAAAGAAGACAATTGAAACTGTCAGAAGTCACGGGAACGAAAATATGCAAAAAGAAAAACAAAAAACAATCACTCTGGTCAACTCCCCAACTGGTGTTCGTATCACGCATGAGAAATTTTAGTTACTTGTCAATTTGAAGACATGCCAACTGCTTTGAACCCAAGCATCCGAGCATCCGAGCAACAAGACATCCGATCACACAAATTGCATGCCTACCATGTGAGCCCAACCACTTAGTTCTAGATGTCTACCTCGTTAATAAGAAAATTCTGGAACACTACTCTACTTATTTCCGAAGACATGGTACTTTCGCACTTAAGAAAAACACACTTCTCTTGAATGCATGGAATATTTATTCGAAGAGGGGCTAAGGATTGGAGTATATTGACACGATACAAGCTAAGGTGAAGAATGCATACATGCACCTGCATATTTTCGTGAATTGAAACAAGGCAATGGAATTCACTTCCTATGGTAGAAATTGTAGGCCACATTATTTCCGTATACATTGTGAAGATACGCTAGCCAACAACCGAGTGTTACTAGACAAGCCCTCGAATTAAAAATCAAGACCGACTATCCCTTGAGTTCAATTTTGACAATTAATCAAGTCAAAAGGGGTACATGCATTCATGTGTACAAGGATTGTTGTTAATATTAAACAAAAACTCAAGCAATGTCAAGCTTCCGAGCAAACGAAGGGAATTCGAGAAAAATGTGCATACACATAATCCGAGCATGCAAGGTGATCGGTGCATGTCAACAAGCTCATGTGGCTAACTTACTAGACAAATTAATTAGCTAGCGCATACATTCAGGCATGGTAGTTTACAAACTAAAAGACAAAAGAAAAAGGTGGCAAAGGGAGCCACGTGAAAGGAAGGAAAGAAATGGGATCAGTTGGTTTGTTAAGCATATGTGGACCATATGTTTATTTTATTAACCTTGTCAAATGCCAACTACTACGATATATTGGCTCTGTAAACTTCATTCACATGTCAATTACATGTGCAGGCCTGTCAGCATCAATTACAATGCATCCGAGCACTATTAGTTAAGTCATGGAGCCGTGCATGGAGTACCCATCCTCTACAAAACAATTTTTCTAAATGTTAATTAATAATAATAATAATAAATAATTAAAAATAACAATATTTTTAATTATTGATTATTATTATTATTAAAACTTTTTACAAAGGCCCTCCAGGGTCGACAAGGTTCTCCCGGATCGACTCGTCCTCTCGGACAAAACCCCTACTTAAGTCTTTGGAACTATCCAAACTTAAGTGGGGGCAACAAATTTTTTACAAAGGCCCTCCGGGTCAGCAAGGTCCTCTCGGATCGACTTGTTCTCTCGGACAAAACTCCTACTTAAGTCCTTGGACCTATCCAAACTTAAGTGGGGGGCAACAATTTTTTTTACAAAGGCCCTGTTGGGTCAACAAGGTCCTCTCGGATCGACTTGTTCTCTCGGACAAAACCCCTACTTAAGTCCTTGGACCTATCCAAACTTAAGTGGGGGGCAATAAATTTTTTGCAAAGGCCCTCTCGGGTCAGCAGCGACCTCCAGGGTCAACAAGGCCCTCTCGGACCGACTTGTCCTCTCGGACAAAACTCCTACTCAAGTCCTTGGACCAATCCAAACTTAAGTGGGGAGCAACGAATTTTTACAAAAGCACATTCGGCTCAACAAGATCCCCTTAAATTTACATATCCTCTCAAACAAACATCCTACCCAAATCCAACATAAATCTTTTACTACTCCTCTATCCCTCTAAAGAGGAATGAAGGAGTGGGGGGCAAATGATAGTAGGTGATTTGTAAAGGGCCAATTCACCTATTAAAATCAAGCCCAAGTCTAAAACAGTGCCTGCAAGGTCCACAATGTCTGCAAGATCCACAATGCCCGCAAGGTCCACAATGTCTGCAAAGTCCACAAAGACTGTCCACCAAGCCCATAAGGATTGGACATGACACGTCGCACAACAGACAAGTACGCACAAGACAAAGCTAACAAGGACAAGACACTGATGTCTACAATAAAGCTAGCACAAGTACATGGTCCAAACGTCAGGACAACATGCAACTGACACAAGGTGGACATTGACTCCCGACCAAAATCCTAAGTTGTAGCTCTTGTCCCCCCCCCCCCCCCCCACGTGGACACTCAGTCATGTGCACTGCACATGACATGAGCCTATATATACCCCCTAGTCACTTCAATGCTGGGGGTTCACAACATTCATTACACTTTCACTATATTCAATTTCTGAGAGGTTTTGCTCTACCTTCTCTCTACTTTCTCTCTCTAGAAATTAATACCTATCTATATACTTGTATTATGATTTCCGTCCACCGGATACTTATTCTCACGCCGGAGGTGTTTACGGGGACATAACCTCCCGCGGGCATTTCCGTTTCAATGAGCTCGAAGGCGATTCTGGTGAAGTTCAGACAAGACACGCAAAGCTCAACAAGGCCAACATATCCCAACGAGTCTGACAAGCCTAGCAAGGTCGACAAAGCCAAAAAAGCATTACAAGCCCAACAAGCCAAACAAGCATCTATTCCAGAATAATACTAAGGAAGTAGAGTCCGACGGTAGACCGACTTATCAGGTATGTTATCGAACTCAAGTTCGATAAAAAAAAATTATCAAATAATATTCAATTCGTTAAATCATTGCTTGAGTTCGAAAGATAGTTTATTTGTGAATAAGGTTGAATAAATATTGAAAAGTTTGATTATATTTTCGAGTTGGGCTCGCTTCAAACTCAATAACCTCGATTAAAATACATAAGATACTTTGCAAATCGTAATTTATAAAACGTAGTCAAATTTTAGCAAATTTGTGATTACATTAAATTAAAAAATTTATAAAAAAATATATTTATTTTCATCGATACAACAAAATCCTAATTATGTGTTCAATTGAATGTTGCAAAAATCGCTAATCGAAATAAATCGATATATGTATCGATATGAGATTTATCGAAAATTGGGAATTTATCGGAACGATAAATCGGTAATTAATCGGATATAATTTAATAATATATTTTATAATATCTATTAAATTAAATTGTTCGTTATATATCTACAAATATATCTATGTGTGAAAATACTAAAACAAATGAAAAATTGTTAATAAAGAGAACTAAAAAATTTAAAAAAATGAAAATATCTTAACAAGTAAGACATGCAAACAATTTCATAAACAAAATAGAAATACACCACTTGCAGGGTTGCAGATTAGTAATTTCAATCAAATAACACATCCTCTCACCCACCCTGCATCTACAACTTCTAATCAAATATATTTATTTTGTTAGGGTTGACCGATTTGGAATGATGATAACAAAATGCTCAAGACAAGAATTTGATTTTGACACCGAAGCTGATTATCAGAAAGCTAGTTCATAGAAGCTGATAAATCAGGAAGCTAACTAGAAGGCACTTTATCTATCCACATCAAATGATTGGAGGATATTCTGTCATCAAGTTAGGAAGCATTTCAGAAGCAAGCCAATGGACGTCTAATCAAGCACCAAGTGTTTCAGTGGTAAGTCTGCCTAATCAACTCAGTAATGATGAATCAATAAAGATGACAAGGTGTTTTATCTAAAGATGAAGCTAAGAGTATCCTTACTACGGATCAAGCTATGAAATCTCATCAAATCTACCGATACAAGCTGAGAACATCATATGCCATCAACGGATAAAAGCTGAGGACATCTTATCTCATCAACGGATAGAAGCTAGGAACAACTTATCCCATCTACGGATAAAAGCTGGGGACATCATATCTACGAATAAAAGCTGAAGGAAGTTGATCATCAGAAACAACTAAGGATGTCATGTTTTATCTATGGATGCGGTTAAGGAGGTCATGGTCTATCTATGGATGCAGTCAAGAATGTCATGTCTCATCTATGGATACAGTTATGGAATATTACTTCTACGGATATTCTGAGATTACCTTTCTACGGCTAATTGACGTAAAATGGCAGTCTACAGATATGGAATTAATACGCCTACTGATGTTCATCTCATTCAACATGAAAACAAATCTATGTAACGGAATCTTTTGGAGGTTTCTTTATTTTAACAGGTTGAATGGAAGACAGTCTCAGAGATCATCATTACACACCCGTGACTAAAAGATACTGGATGACGATGCAAAAGATGTATGGAATAGGGAGTCAAAATTGTAAATATGCGAAGGCTCAATTTCCTACAAATGAAATGTGAAGTCATCTTTTGTCTCTTATGTCTCGATGGATAAATAAGAGTTAAGGCAGCTACCTAGAAATTTAACTTCTAACTGGACACAAAGGAAAAGCTTGACAAGCATGAAGACCTATTTGAATACTACAAGTTTACTTATCTCAGCTGATAGTGACTTGACAGTCGGGTTATCGAGGAGAGGTCTCTTTCATGCAGATGTCACATGGGCTTGGAAGCTAGGTCAATTGCATGGACTTAGTAATTTTTGAAGAGAGCAGCACACTCAATCAGAAAGCACCATTTGGGAGTATACAAGTTTATCTTTGATGCCAGCCAAGGCATTTCCCGAATAGGATAGTTTCTGATACGAGCATGTGAACAAGCAGAACCAAAAATGTAATATTTTATTATGTTGTAGGTTTTGTTTGTAACACACAGTCGATGTATATAAGACTGTGTGGAGTAGCATAGAAATGTATGAGAAGAGAGCAAAAAGTTGAAAGAAAAACACTTAGGCTCTCTTCCATCATCTTTGTAAGCATCTGGAGTTTGTTGAAACACAAAACCAGAGAATTCTTCAATATACACCTCAGGTGGGCTTTTTATGAGAAACCCACCTGAAAAGTTTAAAAAGTTTGCTTGTCTCCTGCATGTCTTTTTAACTCGAAGAATTCATATTAGTTCATGGCTTGTTTGAATTCCTAGTTAATTTACCAACTCACTTACTCACGCTGTAAAAGGTTTGAAAAAGTTTTGTAAAATTAACTAGATTGTATTCAACCCCCCCTCTACAATCTAGGATGCAAAACCATCAAGGAAGAAGAGTCAGATGTGGAGACCTGGAAGTGCAATAACAAGAAGCTAGAGGATGTGGAGACTGCTCCCAAGATGGTAAAGCCATTTAGGAGTAATCAGACTCTAGGGAAACTGAGCAATAGGGTTGGACCAAGCTTCAAGAATTAGGTTCAATCACTAAGAAGCAAAACCATCAAGGAAGAAGAGTCAGATGCAGATGGAGAAGAATGCTTGGATGAAACAACAATGATTAACTGTAGTAGCAGCTACCCATCAGAAGAAAGTGCTACCAGAAGGCCCTGCATTCGATGTGGTAGAGTTAATCACTTGTATACTTCTTGCAGATTTGTTCATACAAGATCTACTCAACTGCCTATGATTGATATGCCTGTCATGCATCACATTTTTGCTAACAATGCTCGAGATTCAACAAGATATGCGAACATGCCATTTGTTCCCCATCCATATTGGTATGAATTCAATATGCCTCAAATGTCATGGAGCATGCCTGACGTGAATGATTTGAATGCTCAAACATTTCCTTGTCGAGCATCAAATTTTGATATTACTGAGCAACATGTGAATGCTAGTTTCTCAATGTCGGAACCAAGGGATTAGAAGGGGTCGAATCCTTTGAAGCTCAAAGCTCAGAAAGAGAAGATGACAGTCATAAAAGCTAAAAAGCCAAAGCTCAAGGAAACTTGGGTACCTAAGCCAGCCTGATGTGGTTTTGAAAGTGTGCAGGAGGAAGATACAGAGCTTTAGCTTCCTACTAAAGTTTCTGTCCTGCTCACTAATTGCTCAGAGGATCATAGCCCCTCTACTGATAAGTAGAGATGATATTTGTAGTCATGATTAAGTAATGAAGCATGACTTTGGAAAACAATATCATCAGTTAGGGTTGAAGCACTAGTTGATGGATATAAGCATTACTTGCTATGTATCTATCAAGCATGTGACAGAGGAAACTTTGTAGTTGTAGCCTGCATTGTCCATCAATGGAAAGACAATGAAATGGTAAACACTAGACACTTGTTAGAAAAGTGTATGTAGCTGATTTGCCTACTGCCTTGGAGGATTGCATGTTTTTGACCTCTTTGTGATAAGGCAAAATCAGATTAAAAGTAGCCAGTCAATAAGAAGATGTCTGAGTCATGATTAGAGGAACCCCAAATCTTGCCAATGATGGGTTAAAGGATGCATGCCATTAAGGGAAGCAATAGAAGACCTCAATCAAGAACAAAACATATCATACATTTGATTAACTCCTTCAGCCACTGCATATGAAATCTCGCCAAAGAATTTAGCTCAAGAATTCAGTGTGAAGAGATCTTATGAAACAAATGATAAAACTGCAGAGACTTTGCTTGGAAAATCAGGATAACTTTTTGAGTTCTGGAAAGTTGTGGCTGTTGCTACTTATTGAAGCCAGAATGTTTTCTCGATCATTCAAGCATCTGAAGGAGGGATCATCAAATTGTGTGTATAAGTGTAGCCAACAGTTTTCTCTTTTCACATTCCTTAGCCAAGGAAGTAATAGAAGCTTAGCTAAAGGAGATAAGGGAATCTGTGTGGAAAATTGCTTAAAGAACATTAAGTCCACGATCGAATACTTAACCTTTTACATTGGTTAAGTTTAACTGACATCTGGATAAATATTCTCAAGAAATAAATGAGTGGAAGAGAAGATCTTTTCTAAGAGGAAGTAGAGGTGTAACTGAGAGTGGTGGGTTCTTCTACGTGCATTTCTGACTATCTTTCATAAGAAATGACATTCTTGTGTAGGGGAAAGTAAGTAGCCATCCACGGTATTTTATGTTCTTCTCTGAAGGGTTTTCTGCATGGAACATCTACTCAGGGGGAGCATTTCTCAGAAAGTGTTAATCTACTTCTGCAACTTCAAGAAGACATCCTGTCAAAGATCGGATCTTTTATCTACTCAGAAACCCAGGATGGGTATGCAACTCATAAGGAGTGCATGTAGCTGGAAAAGCCCACAAGGCTTTAAGTCAATGAATCAACACTGTTATGGAGTCTAAATAGGTTGTTTCTAATGATGCCAGATAAATCAAGCTTATTGATGAGAGATTTTCTGGAATTCTCAGATTTAGGTTTGAAATGGAAGGTGGTTTTCGTATGAAGAAGATGATGATTATGTGGATGGATCAGTTTCTCCATGGGTTTTCTTCTAGACTATGAATGATTCAAGTCCAAATGAGTCATCCATAGGAAGGTTAAGTGGAGCATCTGATTGGAAGCCAGAATGGAGTATCCGTAGGAAGCTAGAATGGAGTATCCGTAGGAAGCCAGAATGGAGCATTCGTAGGAAGCAAGTGAAGCATCCGTAGGTGGATCACAACTCTGAATTATCACCCCAATGAACTTAGGGGGAGTTTTTCTGAGTTAAAGATCTACCTCACATAATCATACTGATGGGAATATTCTTACATCTTCAAGACCTGCACCAACCATAAGAAGCTTATTCCAAAAATCCAGAAGAAAGTCCTCTTGAAGACAGTTTTCGGGTTGAAGGAATAAGGTGTTCACTTGGATCAAGGCAAGATCTTCCAGCTCTCATAAATCTGCATGTCTACTTCATGGACATTAAATCTTTCTCCTTGAAGTTAATGGTTAAAGAAATGAGTGGAACATCTACCTTGTAATTCTCTAAATCTATTGTGCTAATATCAGGTTCTTCAAAGATTTTCTGTACAGGGATTCTGTGTTGGACAGTGCAGTGGAAATACCTATGATCCAAGTGTGACCAATAAAGAAGACATCAGTACCAAGCTGCTTATCGACCATCTTCTTCAGAATGGTAAGTAAGTGAGGTACGAACAAATTTCAATATCTTTATTGATGTCTTATATGTAGCCTGTGTTTAAATGACCTTCTTGAAAACTATGTTTTCCAGAAGAAGTAATTTTTTTTTGTCTAAGTCAAAATTTACTTTATCGATGGATATTCTTATCCGTAGATAGTCATTCATAACACTGGATTTGTTTCTTTGCTTTTTCTATGGATACTGACTTTCCGTAGATAATTTTCTACACCTATGGATACTATTTTTGCTCTTCTACGGATAATGCAAAAAGACAGTGTCTATATCTGCAGAAACTTGTAAATCTAAATCTCAGCCCTTGCATGTCTTATCCTTAGCTGAGATACGTGTAGTTTACGTAATATCTAGCATCACTGATCAGTAGCTTTGCTATTATGCTGAAAAGCTCATGCAAAGAAGTTCTGAGGAGATAAGTGAGTATTCTTCTAAGAATTCTCATACCAATTATTGACATTACTGAATTGAATACCTTGGTAGGAAATTTGTGTTTTGAAAAGATAATTGGTGATCTTCCTCATGACTAAGTAACAGAATGCTAGAAATTATGTTAACCACCTGTTTATGTACTAGTACCTTACCTTTTCTTGGAATTCTTGTGGTATCTCAAAAGATTATCATTCATTCAGTAATTGATAATCCAAGAGATACTTGCTATGCTCTAATTGGTTGTCTAGATGTTGATACTTGCAGGATAAATTCCTAATCAAGAAGACATAGCACAATTCATGCTAACCCCAAGAAAGAAGGTTCAGGTCATGACTCAAAAGAAATGCTTAGCCTAATGACAAATCAAAAGATGCAGCTGAAGCATTTAAGCATTTCTCAAAAGAGTCAAGCACATAAACCTCATGCATCATGCTATTGGAAGAAGTGTTGTGCATGTTGTAGTGGAACTACACTGTGTTCCAAGGGAACAATATTTAACCAGATATCTTGCCAAAGTTTTCAATGCAGCAACTCACTTGAGTTGATAAATGAGTTTGGCATGTAATAATTTCTTATTCTCTTACATATCTGTGTTAAATGCATGCAGCTAGTGATTTCAATCTCTGGATTTATTTGTTTATTTTATGTGTTTATTTGTTTGTTTTGTTTTAGTTATCATGACAAATCAATACAATTGAATGATGTTATGCACTAAGTAAAGTCGTCTAGAAATGATCTTCTGAGTAATATTTAATGAGATAGCAAGCTACTTTTCTCACTGATATTAAATAGTTGATCATCTCTAGACATTAACAAGCTAAGTGCATTACTGTTCTTTGAATTTTTCCATTGATAAATATTCAGGGATATCATTTGTCAAATGTCATATATTTAATGAATGATGTCAGCTGAATAAGTGTTTCAAAAATTCAAATTGTCTGCATGTTGCATTATTCAAAAGTATTGATGTTTTTAATTCTTTTTGTCTAGAGATTTCAGTTTAATATTATTTAGCTGAACATATTTATATGACCAGCTATTTAGTTTTATTCTCATCTTTATTCAAAATATATGTGTCATGATAATTTTCTTTTTGTAATCTGAGCTGAAACACATTTTTTCCACTCTAGGAACTCGAGTAGTCTCTTCATTTTCACTAGAGCGATTTAATGCATGTCTCTTCAGCTTTTCTAACCCCCCGTTTAACCCTAGTTAAACACAAGGGTTATCTTGTAGCTCCCTGCCTATTTAAAGGCAAAGGTTGAGCTCTCATCTCATCATCTAAATCTCTAAACACTTCTCCAAATGGCTTCAACAATTCTTGACATTATTCCTGAGGAGTTCAACCGTTTGTCCACCATGGACAAAATCTCCTTGCTTCAAGATAAGATTGACCTCCTCATTAGGGAGGAGAAGGACGAGATTCGAAGGGTGAGAGCTGCTCTTGATGCTCTCATGGCTCGCAACCGCTGGGGAGGTCCTGATGGAGGCCCTAAAGGAGCCTCCGGGGAGGCTGCAGCAGCTGCTTAACAGCTGTCTGTTTGTCTCTCCGGGGAGAGGGCAAGGGGACTAGGGGGGGACTGGAATGTTTTTCCTGTCCTTAATGTTTTTATGTTTTTTTATTATCAATGTAATTTATTTTTTTAATGAAATTTGGGGTTTTCCCCCATTTGTATTAAGATTGCTGTATGTGATGTGCATGTTTAAATTTTCTTTAGTTTTTGCATTTGAATCCATTTAACCTGTTAAAAATTGGTTTGCATGTTAACTGGACTCATTTCCTTAAATAAAAAGAAAAACATCTCAAAAACACCATCAATAAAATTTAATTACATTGTTTTGTTTTGTTTCGATGAATTAATCAAAGGTTAATCTATAAAATCAATCTGTTTAAGGATAACCTTGATTAATTTATCAAGAAGCCCTAATTGTTCAACTAACAGAATAGTGAGCTCTTTGAGCAACACAAAAGCTGTTTCATTTTTGCATGAACTCACTGAGGAAACATTAGAAGAAAACTTGAAGGAATTTGAAAGAAATTGACAATCTATCAAGTTAAAGACTTTTGCAGCTTCTGATGATCTTTATGAGGATGTTGAAACAATTAACGGGAAAGCTGGCAATCTTGAACTTTAGGAGAATAAACCTTCAATGGAGAAGACTCTTAACAGTTCATCATTGATAAAGGAAGATAATTATCTTATCTTTATCAAAACTCTCACTTACTAAAATCTAAATCATTTTTCTTTGCCTTTTCAAAAACTGAGATGAGAACTGTTTGGAATGACCCCCAAGTTCTCTACCCTATCAGTTACACCCTAATTTGTGATAAACAACTCCTAACCCCCTCTACAGTTTCTCAACAAACTGTAGTTGCAAAATTCTAGCAAATCTTAACCAGTTGGGAGTGTTGAAGGAGTTAAGTGAGGGTGAGGGCAGTGGTGAATATCAAGAAACCACTAGAAGAAAGGCGAGGGTGAGATTACCAGCCAAACTGCCTTATGTCTTCTCAAAAAGGCATAATGGTAAAAAAGGATTAGCTCATTTCTGGTTGTAGTCTCCCAAAAGACTATGATCATTGAAAAATTCTCTGATCTAGGAGCACTAATGAGGGATTGGGACACTGTGTGCATAATGTGGATTATTATCCTTTCTGTTTCTGAAGTAGAATGAAAATATATGCACAGGCACAGGGGGAGCACACACTATTCTTAAATTCAGTTTGATGCATCTTCTTCAAATGTGAGGATGCAGTCCCCAATCCATTTCTTCTCATTAAGTGATAATTGCAGCATACAACTCATCAGTACTTGATTCTCCATTTTTTGAACTCTTGGAGAAGCTCCATTCACCTAGTGATCATTCTCTTTCAGAGAATTCGTTGGATCACTAGTCACTTTTTGATGATCTTGATGTAAGCACTGTGCACTTAAATGTCACATTCAATCTTCACAGAACTTACATCAATTTCTACTTCACAAGTCCAATCTTCAAAATCCCCTACGGATATCCTTCATCCGTAGAAAGGTGTCTTTCAATCTACGGATAAGCTTAACCAGCAATTATCCGTAGACCAACAATGTTGAGTTCCACGATTCTTTCTTGAAAAACTATCCGGCTCATTCTGACTGAGTATCAAGGAATTCAATATAGTTGAGACATCTATAGGTTTGTGGGAAGGGAGTTAGTGGAGTGGCTGGCTTGAGACCAGGCAAAAGGAGAGGGAGATAATGAGAGGCATGCTATTTCTTCCAGCATGGCAAAAGGAGAGATTTTTCTTTTGAGTACCCCTTTAGTAAGGGAAGGTGAGTTGTGTGAAGTGAGCCAGGATGAGATCCTGATGCAAGAATAGAGAGATTCCTGAGAGAAATCTTTCGATCCTTGAAATGTTGGATTCTTGTACCCAGAAATCTTATTCAGTAACTCAGATTATGCCTCTTCTATCTTCATTGCTGATAACAAAAAGGGGGAGAAGTTAAAGAGAAGATATGTTGTTCTCAGGGGGAGTTAGAAGGAGATCTTAGACTTCAAAATTTCTCCTCTCTCGATTGCAATCTATTGGAACCCCTTAGAAGAAGGTATAGACTAAGTTACAGGAAAGTATATGGAATCTGACAGCTTCAAGTTGTTATTTTTGTTTTTGCAGCATCATCAAATTCTGTCCAGTATTAATCTCTATCTGAGGATCACTGAGAACATTGAAGGGTTTTGTTATCATCAACTTAAGGATTTATGCCAATTCTAACAGTCATAAATAGGGGGAGATTATTAGGGTTGACCGATTTGGAATGATGATAACAAAATGCTCAAGATAAGAATTTGATTTTGACACCGAAGCTGATTATCAGAAAGCTAGTTCACAGAAGCTGATAAATCAGGAAGCTAACTAGAAGGCACTTTATCTATCCACATTAAATGATTGGAGGATATTCTGTCATCAAGTTAGGAAGCATTTCAGAAGCAAGCCAATGGACGTCTAATCAAGCACCAAGTGTTTCAGTGGTAAGTGTAATAACCCCAAATTTTGGACTTAGTTAATTTTTTTTTGATGAATAGTAAATTTCTGAACCGAAAAAGATTTTCAGACCACCCTATGTACGAGTCGGGATAATGAACTTTCGAAGTCCTATTAGTGATCTACTTTGAAAATGAAGGAATGCAAAAGCTGTCAGAATCAGAAAAATAGCATTTTCTGTTTTCTCCGAAATTTCACCAATAACGGACGGATTAATCATTATTTGAAAGTATTGGAGGATTAAATTATCAATTCCATGGATATGGAGTTAATAAAAGAATTATTGATATCAAGAACGTTTACGGTAAACTATTTCGATAGAACACTTAAGAAACCCTGCGAATATTCTACGAGATTAAGCGGTGACGGAACAACGCGACACTTACAGGATTAAATATAGACATGGAAGTAACATGTAACAAGATTAATTCGAGGAATGCAACATTTGGATCATCCATGTGAAAGGAAACAAACAAGTAAAACAAACCAGTAAAGCTACTTTATCCAAACTCATGCATGTCCGACATGTGTCCAATGACAAGGCAATAAGCCATGACTCACCACTTTAAACTACAAAATATCATCATTTCTATCAAGTCAACCAAGGCAAAAGCAAGAAAACTCTCCCCCATTTTTCTTCCCAAATTTCGGCTCAGCTTGCACAAGGAGAAAAGAAAAATTCGTAACTCCAAATCTACTTGTCCTAAAATTACCAAATTTTAACCATAGCTTCTCCCCTCCATGGGTAACATTCGTTCAAAATTTCATGGTCAACAAAGGAATGTAGCCTAGCCAAATAGCTTCCCCAAGTTGGAGAACCCAATCTGTCCAGTTTCTGTTCAGCAGAAAGATGGGGCTCAAAACCCTGGGTAGGAAGCTTGAAATTTGGAGATCTATAACTCAAAAGAAATCTTATGAAGAGCACAAGGTCTGGTAAAATATTTAGCACCAAACTCTTATTGTTCGATTTGTTATGGATTTTACAAGATGAGGATGAATAGTAACTTCAAGTGGTTTCTTGTTTTGATCTTAAAGTTTAAGGGTTGTAAAGGATAATCAAGGAGCAAGGAAGGTATACTAGACATCTATAGTCTATATTAAGTACAAAGGAAGGTATAAACCCTCTCACACTTTTACTTATGATTTGATATTAGTGTATAAATGGATGATTGTTAGTGATAGTATGATTTAGAGATGATTTACATGATATGTATGAGGTTTAATGGATTGATTGATGGTTGAACTAGTGATTAGTGTTATGAGTATGTTTAGACAGAAATAAAATGATTTGGAGGAGATCCTTGGGTTGTGATTGTTGGTTGTGGATTGATGAATTGATTAGAGTGTTTAAAAACACGGGAATCGCGTATAAGCGCCGTTATCATGCCAAAATTTCCTTAGATAGTTTAGGCAGAAATCACGGTTACATTAAAGGGCATGAACATGAAGTTTCTGACCATGAACATGTAGGCCTTGTTTCCTAGTTTGTTTTAGCGAAAGAATCGTATCGTTTCGATTTACGGTTTAGGAGAAACGTCCGTTTTAGTGAAAGCGGTTTCGCGTAACTAAGTAGTTCATTGCATGAACGTTGAGATAGTGATCAAACCCCTTAAGCGACTTATTGGAATGTTAAACTTTGTGTTAACATGCTAGGTACGTTTAGGAAGACCCTCGAAAAGATTTCGTGTTAAAAGGATTAAATCTCAATTTTATAAAAATGCGCGAGCGAGCATGCTCGAGTAGAGGATCTTAAGGAGTTAACTTGAAAATGGACTTGTACTTGAGTTAGTATATACTTAGTGTGGTGAAAGCGTTTAAGTTGTTAATCTTGAACCTTGTGTTGATTCTAGATTACTGGACCAACCTGAGACTTATTGCTACCTCGGGATTTCCAGGCAAGTTTTCTCATTCCATGCTTTATTTTAAGTTATAATATTTTGATGAACTATATGCATATGGTATTATGCAAGCTTTCAAACCTCACGTCGTATATAGATGTGATGACATTAAAATTGTTGAGATGAAATATATGCATATGATAGATGCATGCAAGTTTCTAAATCTATACTTTGAAGTATTGACTATATAATACTGCTTTTGCCATGTATAAATTTGGACAGTTTTGCGATATATCTTATTTATTGTTGAAATGGATTTGACCTTTGGATTATATAAAATCTTTTGAGTTAAGTAGTTATGAACCGGTTTACCTGGTAGCTCTAAATATATGAGCATATTTATTGCTTTCGACTCTAAATCGGGAGTCGGTATTTTGAGATATGTAGATAGCCGTGGAAACCCGGAGGGATTCCATCGGCAGAATACTATGTATTTTGAGGATTGTTATTTGAGTATGATATCATTCGAGGAATGATATTTGCTTACTATATCTTTCAAGGAATGTTATTTGAGTATTATCTCAGTCGAGAAATACTATTTGAATACTATTTCCGTTATATATGCTAATGGAAGGCATAACTGTTTTCGAAAGTATATTGTGATACTTGCTTTATGATTTGATTATGAAAGATTATTTTTCCGATAAAGATATCGGGCAACCGTTATCCGATATTTATTTATTTAATGAATATTATTTTTGAATATTCATTTGAGGTTTATTTATTTAAGGAATATTATTTTTGAATATTCATTCGAGGTTTATTTATTTAATGAATATTATTTTTGAATATTCATTTGAGGTTTATTTATTTAATGAATATTATTTTTGAATATTCATTTAAGGTTAACTTATTTAATAAATATTATTCGATTATTTATTAAATACTTTTAACGTGTTTTAAAAATGAGAAATGTTATTTAAAGTCTATCCTCGACCTTCAATAATTATGAAGGATGCTCTAAGCTGTATTATTAATTATTTTAAATCAAAAAGAGGTTCCCAAAACACTGTTTTTCCATTTAAATCCGTCTTTTAAGAGCATTTAAATGCTCGCTCAACTATCAAAAATATGAGAAACCTGATTGAAGTGACTGCTACTCTTTTTAAACTCTCAACTCAAAAATTGTCAAGGGACAGATATTTTCTCGGAGCAATTTAATTGCTGCAAGTCAAATGTTGTGTTACCACCTCAACGATCGAGGGGTAAATTGATGGAACAAGTGGATATCCATTAACAAGCATCGCTTGGGAAATATTGGAGAATCTTCCTTTCCAACCTAGATATAACTACTTAGTGGAGTCGTATCAACAAGTATTACACTTGGGGAAATGAGGACGATCTTTACGTTTCAGAGTCATGGATTTCATCTGAACTAGGAGCAGGTGTAAGAGGTCGAGTCGCGCCGATCCATCATTTTATTGCCCCAAATGGGCCGGGAGATCCAGAAAGGCGGTAGACAATGTCAGGCTGTCGTGATTCTTCCATCTACATGTAGAAAACATATTTTTGTTGTACGACCTGCTACTTATCATAGTAAGGTTGGTACGACGGGCGCGGTGAAGGCTCCAGTATTGGTTCATCATCCAATTTGGATATTCCTGCAACATGTATTGGGGTGAAGAACCGATCATGTTGGTAGGAGGTCGAAAAGTGTTTGGAAATAAAGTTACAATAAATCCTTGCAACTTCATCTTTTATGGGTTATGACTCCGATAAAATCTTACTCAGATTATATATGCATAAGTGGATTTTGGGTTACGGAAACATTATATTAATTTTCCTCGTAACTTCATCATTTATGTTATACTAGTCTCTTATTCGTTTAATGCATAGCATGTGGTTATAAAGATATTTTCGAACTGTATATATGTTGAGAAGGTATTTAAGATATATAGTATATTGAACTGTATAGTATTTTGAATCAATGGATAGGCTTTAAGCCTTGATTCCAATATTAATATCTATTTTAAAAAGATATGTTTGAGACTTGGTTTATCATACTGATACCAAGGATTTCCAAATGATTACGAAGAGTATATGAGTATGATTATAAGTCATAAGGTTTAAAGATTTAAACTGGAATAGAATTCTTGCTGAGCACTATTAGCTCATTCTTGCTTTATTAAATAGTTCAGCATGAGGAAAACATTGCCGAATCCACCTCGTGTTACAAGAGCAAGGGAATGGAGAGACCACCCTGGAGTTAGTTGATGCAGGATGGATACTGTCGGTGTGAGCAGAATAGTTGCAGCTTGAATTAGTGAGAATTATTTTGAGTGGGTTTGTATTACTAAACCTTGTATAGAATTGTGAGGTCTATTATTGTAACTTCAGGTAGAGGTTGTAAATGACAGATGAGGTCCTGGATAGTACATTTGGGTTGTAATAACAAATGTTGATTATTGTTGCTCATTTCTAAGGCTATAACTTGTGTGTGTGTGCGTAAGTGATTGGGGTCTTTGGAGTTGTATTATGAGAATGTTGTAAGTAATGCAGGTTTTTTATCATTGATGGAGCGTGACAACCCAGATTCCCGACCCCGGATCTGCGGGTGTTACAGTAAGTCTGCCTAATCAACTCAGTAATGGTGAATCAATAAAGATGACAAGGTGTTTTATCTAAAAATGAAGCTAAGAGTATCCTTACTACGGATCAAGCTATGAAATCTCATCTCATCTACGCATACAAGCTGAGAACATCATATGCCATCAACGAATAGAAGCTGAGAACATCTTATCTCATCAACGGATAGAAGCTAGGAACAACTTATCCCATCCATGGATAAAAGTTGGGGACATCATATCTACGGATAAAAGCTGAAGGAAGTTGATCATCAGAAACAGCTAAGGATGTCATGTTTTATCTATGGATGCGGTTAATGAGGTCATGCTCTATCTATGGATGCAGTCAAGAATGTCATGTCTCATCTATGGATACAGTTATGGAATATTACTTCTACGGATATTCTGAGATTACCTTTCTACGGCTAATTGACGTAAAATGGTAGTCTACGGATATGGAATTAATACGCCTACTGATGTTCATCTCATTCAACATGAAAACAAATCTATGTAACGGAATATTTTGGAGGTTTCTTTATTTTAACAGGTTGAATGGAAGACAGTCTCAGAGATCATCATTACACACCCGTGACTAAAAGATACTGGATGACGATGCAAAAGATGTATGTAATAGGGAGTCAAAATTGTAAATATGTGAAGGCTCAAATTCCTACAAATGAAATTTGAAGTCATCTTTTGTCTCTTATGTCTCGATGGATAAATAAGAGTTAAGGCAGCTACCTAGAAGTTTAACTTCTAACTGGACACAAAGGAAAATCTTGACAAGCATGAAGACCTATTTGAATACTACAAGTTTACTTATCTCAGCTGATAGTGACTTGACAGTCGGGTTATTGAGGAGAGGTCTCTTTCATGCAGATGTCACATGGACTTGGAAGCTAGGTCAATTGCATGGACTTAGTAATTTTTGAAGGGAGCAGCACACTCAATCAGAAAGCACCATTTGGGAGTATACAAGTTTATCTTTGATGCCAGCCAAGGCATTTTCCGAATAGGATAGTTTCTGATACGAGCATGTGAACAAGCAGAACCAAAAATGTAATATTTTATTATGTTGTAGGTTTTGTTTGTAACACACAGTCGATGTATATAAGACTGTGTGGAGTAGCATAGAAATGTATGAGAAGAGAGCAAAAAGCTGAAAGAAAAACACTTAGGCTCTCTTCCATCATCTGTGTAAGCAGCTGGAGTTTGTTGAAAAACAAAACCAGAGAATTCTTCAATATACACCGCAAGTGGGCTTTTTCTGAGAAACCCACCTGAAAAGTTTAAAAAGTTTGCTTGTCTCCTGCATGTCTTTTTAACTCGAAGAATTCATATTTGTTCATGGCTTGTTTCAATTCCTAGTTAATTTACCAACTCACTTACTCACGCTGTAAAAGGTTTGAAAAAGTTTTGTAAAATTAACTAGATTGTATTCAACCCCCCCCCCCCTTCTATAATCTAGCTTGCATTGTTCTGGGAATAACATATTTAATAATATATTTTATGATATCTATTAAATTAAACTATTTATTATCTATCTACGAATATTTATACTTCATAATTTTATTATAAATAAATATATCTATGTGTGAAAATACTAAAACAAATCAAAATTTTTTAATAGAGAACTAAAAAATTGAAAAAAAATGATAATATCTTAACAAGTAATACATGCAAACAATTTTATAAGCAAAATAGAAATATACCACTTGCAGGGTTGCAAATTAGTAATTTCAATCAAATAACATCTCCTCACACCCACCCTGCATTTACCAATTCTAATCATCTCCCCATCCCCCCTCTCTCTCTCATATATTCATATCACTTTCCCTTTTCATATATACACACATACATATAAAAAATGTTAATAAAAGTCGAAATTGGAATGGAAGAAACGACAACTCCAATTAAGGCATTAAACTTTCGTCGGAAAACAAAATTTCTTTCAGAATTTTTCTTCACAACTGTGATATTCATCGATTTTCATTGAATGTTGACAAGATATGAAGAAAAACGATTAGTACACCGATTCTGGCAGATGAGATCGGAAATCGACCGATTTTCGATATGTCGGCCGATTAATCGCCGGAATCGGCGATTTATAACACTGGATCAAGTTTTAATTTATATAAATTTGAAAATGAAATAATAATATATGTACTCAACTAACGAAAAAATATTCAAATCAATCATTAACCAATAAGTTTGCAACAATTTACTTAAAAGTGTTTATTTGTATTAGTGTAATAGTTAAGGGAATGACGATCAATCGTAATAATCAAGTCGATACACATTCGACCTACTGTGATCTAATTTTAGCATTGTCACGCAAATCCTACAAATCGATCACCATTCAGAAGTCTTAATAATTGATCATCATCGTCGTATGAACGTGAATAACACGGAATCAACAAATATAATCAACCAAAAAAAGATATGTTATAAAGAATAAAAAGACAAAATCTTCAACATTTTACTATCCGAGAATGGAACCAGATATGCATCTTTTAAGAGTAATATGAAAAATGAATGGATAAAAAAAAATTTCCTTACCATTAGTTTCCTATTATGTTTAATTTGAGAACTTTTTTTCATCGTTACTTTATATATATAATCGACTTTCAAAATAAAAGCTAAAGATATTAATCATTTGAATAATTAAGAACGTATATATTGAGATAGAGTAATATTTTGATGAACCCTGTTGCCCAGTAATAATCTATTGTAGAAGGGGGGTTGAATACAATAGTATAAGATAATCGACTTCTTAATGTATATATCACAAATATGAAAGAAAGATAACAGCTTTATTAAATATGATATAAAACTGTTACAAACTCTCTCAAGAAATTCTGATGTTCTTGAGAGCTGCTAGCTTACAAAAACTCTCTCAAGAAATTCTATGTTCTTAAGAGCTTCTATTCGATTATGTTCACGTACGTGTTGTTGTACATAAATCGAAACCAAAACTGTGTTTATATACTACACAGCTTCTCTATCAATGATAAGTCCTAATCAATTACAAAGATTGAAACCTATCTATAATTGATAGCTACATTCTACAAACCAGGAACCGACAGAATAAACTTCCATGTTTAACTAGACTCCAAATATAACTCGTAGTAGGAATCCTGATCAACTTCCAGTCCTGATGATCAATCCTGATCCCAGTCTTGATATGTATCTTAATCCTGACGACCATGTAATCCTGATGACGTCAGCAATCCTGATCAGTTGAGTCTAGCTCCTGACGATCATTGAATTCTGAACTAACAATCTCCCCCAATCTCATACTTTGTGAAATAAAGTATAGATTCCTAAGATTCAATGATGTCAAAAACATATATACAAAATGTACAGAATCTGCAGCAACAACTTATCTGTTTAAATTCTTTGATAGAACAGATTCATCTTCAAGAAGTTGGATAACAAATTTTCTTCTTTTTCTTCAAGAATTTGAATCAGTCTTTCCTTAAGATTTCTGAGTTCTTCATCTTCCTCATTAATCTGATAGATAGCTGCTCTGAGATTCAATATGGAGTTTCTCTGAAGACTATGCTCTTCAAGCAAAAGATAAGTAATTTCCTTCCCATCAGGATCGAGAGTAAGATGAGTCATGCCAAAATTTACTTCTTTAACAGCAGTACCCCTTTGCATTTCCACATCCTGACCTCTTTGATTTAAGTACATGGGAGTAGAATTACCATTGAAATTACTGTTTCCATCCAGTCTTCTTCTTATTGTTGACAAAATCATGTCACTCCATTCTTTGCATATTTGATTCTTCGATCTCAAAAGATAATGAACATATTTCAGTTCCTGTGTAGTTTTCATCAGCAGATCTTGAATAGATAAAATCTTCACACTACCATCTTTCATGAAGTACAGAAGCTTTTGTCAAAACCATCATGACAATCTATAACTATATCAACAGCTAGTAAATTGTTCAGGTTTTCAGAAGTTAAAGTACCTCCAATTTCAGTTAAGGAGTAAGGATCAACATATGACATATTCAGATATTCAGCATCCCTGTGTCCAATACCTCCTCTTGAATTACTTGTCAATTGCTTCAGATTTGAAAACATCTTTAACCAGAGTGCTTTTGATCTAACCATCCCAGATAAATCAACAACACTTGAAGCGCTTGTAATAATTCCTCCAGACTAAAAATTGATAAGTGTATCACAACTTAATGTGCTAATATTTTTCCACTTCTTATCCTTTTCCTTTTCAAAGGCATAGCTTCTTTCCAGTGAAGACTCTTGTCTGCTTGGGTTCCTCCACACTCTTCTGTTTGAGAGTTTAAGCCTTTGTACATAGAGATTGAAATCTCTATTTGTTGATCTTGTAATTTCTCTTCTTCTGGCTTCTTCTTCTTCATCTACTTCCTTGTTGTGAGAATCAACCACAGTAGATAAAATTATCAAGTCAATCTCTTGCAGAATTTCAGAATCATCAGGATCTTGAATATTATCAGGAACAACATCAGGATTAGATTCTTCAATTTGATTTGTATTGCAGAGAGTTGATTTTCTTGATTTTCTTCTCAATTCAGGTTCTTCTTCAATATTTCCATCATCACCAAAAGTAGATCTGTCAGGAACTACTAGAGTTTGAATAGGTTCAAGATTTCTTCAATTCTTAACCCTCGAGACCTTGTCTGTCTAGATATTGTTTGAGTTGAAGAACCTCTTCTACTTCTTCTAGCTCCTCTCCTACCTCTGCCTCCTCTACCTCTAGCAGAAGCAGGGTTATTAAAGCTTTCCATCATTTCTCTCTGTTGTCTTAAGAATTCTTCATGTGAGAGATCAGGATATTCTTCACTTGCTGTAGAGAGTGCTTTTCTTGCATATAATTGTTGAACTCTTTTATCAGTGTGATATAGAGTAACAATTCTGCCATCTTTTGTAGAAAACTTCTGGAATAAATTTGATGCATCTTCAGGATTATCAATAATCACATCTTCATCACCTTCAGGAATTGTAGCAAGAGTATGTCCATGACCAGGTGTCAGGATTTGTTCTTCCGTCAGGATCTGAGATTGCACCAATGTTCTTATTGTCTTAACTCCAGAATCAGAAACATGAGTTTACTGCGTTGTTTGACTTTGTGAAGTTTGAATTGTAGACTTCATAACAACATCATCAGAGGTTTCTCCTTGTATCACTTTGTCACTACCATCATCTCCAGTATCATCATCATTATTCCTTAATACTAGATCAGGTGTGCATTTTGTCTGACTAACCTTCTCCCCCTTTTTGACATCAGGATTTGACAATAAATTCAAAATTAAGGAAAGAGAGGCTTGAATGTCAGTTACCTTGGTATCCAGAGAATCAATCCTTCTGTTGATAGAGGTTTGTTTAGAAATAACATATTTCACTTGGGATTCTACTACCCTTAGCTGAAAAGCAGTAGGCACCTTTGTAAAATTTTGAGAAATATCATTCCTCACCAACTCAGTTGAGTTCTTGATAGAATCAATCTCACTTTTTAGACTTTTGGATAACAAAGTTGTAGCCTTCAAATGATTCTTCAAGTCTTGATTCTCTATAGATTTCACTGCATCATAGGCATGTTCCAAAGCAGAAGAATAACTTACAGATTTAGCAGATCTATGCCATGAATTGTTCCATTCATTCTGTCTAAGTGCCTCAGCAGGATTAAAGGAAGGAATAGAAAAACCTTGTCTCTGATCTTTCCCAGTGGAAGCTTTGCTAGCCATATATGTACTTGATGAACCAAAATTAGTTCCAAGACTAATTTTGAGTGCTGTAGCAAGCTGTTCCTTCTCTTTTCGATTCTCATCATCATCACTATCATCAGAGTCATCATCATCAGTACTATGAGTAACATCAGGATCAGGAATAGCTATACCTTTCATTTTATCCTATGAATCTGTGATAGGATGATCCATTGGTCTTGAACGAAGTGGCTGTATCAGGATATGTTCAACATCAGGAGCACCACTAGCGTCAGGATGAACACCATCAGGATTTGATATGTTTGCATCAGTATTTGCTACTAATGGTTCTTGTGGAGCTTGAGGTTCAGAAGCTTCTTCAACACTTTGAGTCAAAGGTTCTTGTGTGCTTCCCTCATTGACAGTGTCCTCGACCAATCTTTGAACTTCATCTGCACCAGAAATCCCTTGAGCATTGTCAGGAAATTTCTCAGAAACTGTAGCTTGGCCTGCATCTTCACTTTGAGAAGATGATTCTTGTGTAGCTGGAATGTCGATGTCTTCATTCTCCCTTTGAGAAAATGGTTCTTGTGGGACCATTCCACGAGCTAAGCTTTCACTCAAACTTTGATTGAGTGGTTCTTGTGTGGCTGGATCATCAGAAAGAGCTGCTGAACCACTTTGAGGTTCAGGTTCTTGTGGGCTTGATCCTTTCAGTTTCTTCTGTCTCTGATAGACTAACTCTTCTGCCTTCCTTAGCTTTTCCATTGGATGTTTTATCCCAAGATTTGAAGCAGCAGCACCATACTTCTCCCATGAAATATCAACATGTCTTTTTGTTGGAGAGTCATGTGCTGGAGAGTCTGAAATATTAACCACTTGACTTGGTGCAGCATCAGGAATACTAACATCAGGATTTGCTTGAGCATTAGAAACTGATTGCTCATTCAGAATAGAAGTGTCCTGTACATCAGTATCCTTCTTCTTTTCTAAAGGAATATGATACCTGCTTTTTGATAACTTCCTTTTCTTCTGTGGTGTAGACAATGGAACCACAGCTGCAGTAGCAGTATCAGCAACTTCCTTATTCACATTCATCACAGAGGATATAGGTAAATCATCCTCTGAATCAGTTTCATCCCTGAGAACTAATTTTCTTTTAACAGAAACAACCTCACCTCCCTTTGCAGCTTTCTTCACCAGGACCCCTTGTACACCCCCTTGTAACTTCTTTTTAGTGATAGGTGTAGAGGAAAAGTCCTTTGAACCTGATTGCCTTCCTGACACATCAGTTCTAGCTGACTTCTTTGCTTTTACAACTAAAGTCTTTTGAGAGACATTAGAGGTGGCAGTTGACTGTTTAGACTGTTTAGGATGAATGCTTGGGTTAGGAACAAGGTGTGATTGGCCTTGCCCCATAGCATTAGAAATTAAACCATAACGAGTAGGCATTTTCCTATGCAAGAAAAACCTAACCTCGTCAGGAATAAAAGCATTTCCTATGAAACCATTTGCCTTATCAGGATTGAAAAACGCAAAAAAAATTAATATGAAGTAAAATAAAATTTTATTTATGAAAACAAAATTTATTTTGACAATCCTGATAGATGCTGTTTTAAAAAAAAAATGATTACAGAACAAATAGCATAATACCCATGTAACCATTCTTACCAATTACCGAGGCAAAGTAATTATGAGAAACTGAACAATCGCCTCGATAAACAAAAATGACCTGCATCCTTAACACACATTCTCTATAAAATAGAACTGTTAAGCACAATCATCATATATCTATTAAAACACACACCCTCTCCAGAGAAAAACTTACGAAAAACCTTTCACCTTCTTTGTTTTTCAATGGCTGCCAACCATCAAAACAACATACCTGAAGAAGAGCTTGACTTGATTTGGCAAGAGATGGATGAGGCTCTTGCTGAGATGGAGCCACAACCAGTTCCTGATCCTCAGTAACATGAAGCGTTTATAAATGCAATGTTTGATGTGGTTTGGCATAACTTCCTGCAAGCCAATCCGAACTGGAATCCGCTTGATAACCTCATCTATGAAGAGGATGAGGATGATGAAGAGGATGAGGATGAAGAGCTCGTACGAGAGCCTGAGAGGAGGAAAAAGAAGATCTTGGATGCTCGCAGGTCTTGCAAGTTGGAGGCTTGGAAGAGTCCCGGTGATCATGGGGACAAGCCACCTTCAAGTGCATCTGCTCCCCTCCTTGTCCTTTAAGGATGGAACAAGAGATCTTCTAATCCTGATGGACTGTGAAGCTGCTCAGGAGCGTTCATGCTTATTTGAAGGGCACGTGTTCCTGAGTAGAAAAGTAGACTAGGAAAAGAATATGTAATTTCCATTTTCATTTGTAAAGAATCTTCAAGATTTAATGAAAAATATCAATTTTCCCAATTGTTCTTGTCCTTCTTACTTTTCCTGCACAATTTGTTAGTAACACTACATTTGATACATAATATAACGAATAGTAATCGCTGACAAAAATATAATTGCAATTGAAAATTAAGACTAAATAACTTAATCAAAAGACTAAGTAATGATCTTATTTGTCAGAGTTTACCAGGAGTGTTGTTTGACAAATTGTCTTAGAACTTCTGGTTTCCATACCAGCTTCAAAATCTGAGCATCAGGATTTGACCAGTTGACTTCCTGTCAGGATAACATCCTATCAGGATTTGATCAAAGAAAACATACCTTTCTGAATAACCATCAGGATTTGACAGTTATCAGGATTTCCTCTCTGTAGCTTTCCTCAGAAATTCTCAAAGTTCATCATTCCAAGTTCATTCACCAATTTATTGAAAGTAGCTTCAGGTAGTGGCTTGGTGAATATATCAGCTAGTTGTTGATCAGTAGGAACAAAGTGAAGTTCAATTGTTCCTTCCAGAACTTGTTCTCTTATGAAGTGATATCGAATACTGATGTGTTTAGTAAGAGAATGTTGAACTGGATTTCCTGTCATTGCAATAGCACTTTGGTTATCACAATAAATAGGGATTTTTGAGTATGACAGGCCATAATCTAACAACTGATTTCTCATCCACATTATCTGAGCACAACAGCTTCCTGCAACAATGTACTCAACTTCTGCAGTTGAAGTGGAAATGGATTTTTGCTTTTTACTGAACCATGAAACTAGTCTTCCACCCAAAAACTGACAGCTTCCTGAAGTACTTTTCCTGTCTATTTTGCATCCTGCAAAATCAGCATCTGAATAACCACACAACCCAAAATCTGATTCCCTTGCATACCAAAGGCCAAGTGAAGAAGTGCCTTTGAGATATCCGAAAATTCTTTTGACTACAATCAGATGGGGTTCTCTAGGTTTTGCTTGAAATCTTGCACACAGACAGGTTGCAAACATGATATCTGGTCTACTTGCAGTGAGATACAATAAAGAGCCAATCATTCCTCTGTAGTGAGTTACATCTACCTCAGCACCTTGATCAGAATCAAGTTTGGTAGCTGTAGCTATGGGAGTTGTAGCAGGAGAACTATCTTGCATGTTAAACCTTGTCAATAAATTCCTTGTATATTTAGACTGATTGATAAAAATCCCTTCATCAGTCTGTTTAACTTAAAGACCAAGAAAGTAACTCATTTCTCCCATCATGCTCATTTGATATCTTGACTGCATAAGCTTGGAAAACTTTTCACAAAGCTTATTGTTTGTTGACCCAAAAATGATATCATCAACATAAATCTGAACTTACAGCAAGTCCTTACCATGATTCAAATAAAATAGAGTTTTATCAATAGCACCTCTTTTGAATCCACTTTCCAGTAAGAATAGAGCTAAAGTTTCATACCATGCTCTTGGAGCTTGCTTTAGTCCATAAAGTGCCTTATCCAATCTGTAGACATGATCTGGATAGTTAGGATCAATGAAACCAGGAGGTTGCTCAACATAGACTTGTTCCTCCAGTTCTCCATTTAAGAAAGCACTTTTAACATCCATCTGGAAAACCTTGAATTTCTTATGTGCTGCATAAGCAAGAAATATCCTGATGGCTTCTAGTCTTGCAACAGGAGCAAAAGTTTCATCATAATCAATTCCCTCTTGTTGAGAATACCCCTTTGCAACTAGTCTTGCTTTGTTTCTGATTATTACTCCATCAGAATCAGTCTTGTTCTTGAAAATCCACTTTGTACCAACAATTGATCTATTCTTTGGTCTTAGTACCAGTTTCCAGACTTCATTTCTTTCAAATTCATTCAGTTCCTCTTGCATTGCAGTAACCCAATCAGCATCTTTAAGTGCATCTTCAACTTTCTTTGGCTCCTCCTTGGATAGAAAGTTATTGTATAGACATTGATTCTGAGTTGCACTCCTTGTTTGAACACCTGCATCAGGATCCCCAATGATCAAATCAAGAGTATGACTTACAGTCCATTTCCTTGCTGGTGTTAAATTGTTTCTTGAAGTAGATGCTCTCCCTGGATTGGTGTTATCTTGATTTGAAGAACTTTCTTGTCTTGAAGCTCCCCCTGAATTATTGCTATTTCCTCCTGATAAGTTATCAGGATCATCACTTGAATCAGTATCTGAAGAATTATGTCCTGATGATTGTGTTGACTCTGAACTTGTAGTAGAATGTTGTTGCTCCCCCTCAACATTAGCACTACTAGAAGTATTACTATTGATTGCATCATCAGTATTTGCACCATCAGCATCTGGTGTGTCATCAGGATTTGGTGACCCATCAGGATCTGATGTATGGACAGGATCTGATTCACTTTCTTCAGGTTCCTTGGTAGCTTCATTTTCAAAAATCAATCTATCATGAGAGTCTTCATTGATTCCAGCTATCTTCTTGTCATCAAAAGATACATGTATTGACTCCATGACAGTCCTTGTCCTCAAATTAAAAACTCTGAAGGCTCTTGATGCAGGATAGCCTATGAAAATTCCTTCATCAGCCTTTGTTTCAAATTTCCCTAGCTGTTCAGGATGAGTTCTGAGAACAAAACATTTACAGCCAAACACATGCAGATGCTTCAGACTTGGTTTCTTTTCCTTGAGTGACTGATAAGGAGTAACACCATGTCTGTTTATTAATGTGAGATTTTGAGTGTAGCATGCTGTGTTGACTGCTTCTGCCCAGAAATATGTAGGTAACTTTGCTTCTTCCAACATAGTTCTGCCAGCTTCAATAAGAGTTCTATTTTTCCTTTCAACTACTCCATTTTGCTGAGGTGAGCCAGGAGCAGAGAATTGTTGAATGATTCCTTTGTATTTGCAGAACTCTTCCATCTTTGAATTCTTTTCTTACTGATGGTCATGATATTGACTGGACCAAATAGATCAAGATGTAGCATGTGATATGGTTCTCCAATAGAGGATTCTGATTTACTCTGGAATGATGTCCTTCTTTGTTTTGCTTTCTGACATGCATCACAGAGTCCATCAGGAGTATATAACACTTTTGGTAATCCTCTCACTAAATCTTTCTTAACCAACTCATTGATATTGCTGAATTGTTGCCTTACTGACTACTTTATAATGAGTGGAATAGAAGATGACATGATAACCTCTGTCAGTGATTTGACTAATACTCAACAGGTTGTGTTTTAGTCCCTTCACTAGAGCTACTTTTTCAATGATGACATTTCCAATGATTATATTGCCATATCCCAAGGTTTGTCCAATGTTGCCATCTCCATAAGACACAGTTGGGCCAGCTTTTTCCTCATATTCTGATAACAGGGCTTTGTTTCCAGTCATGTGCACAGAACATCCACTATCCATGACTAACACATTTTTCTTTTTACCCTGCAATCAGAATAGAAACACACTAGTTAGAACATTTAGGAACCCATACTTGTTGGGTTCCTTTTCCATGCAATTTATTAAATTTCACAGCAGAAGACTTTCTGACTTTAGCAGTCCTGACATGATTTACTCCATCAGGATTTGCTTTGTCAGTATCAGTATTAACAAAAGCATGTTCCAACTTGACATTCTTAAAGCTACCAAAGTTTGCACTATTTTTATCAACTTTAGGCAATGGATCATAAAAGTTATAGTACAACTCATGATAATCTTTACAAGTATAAATAGAATGCCATATACTACCACAATGAAAACAGGACTTCTGTGGTTTATAAAATACTGATCTATTCCTAACATCAGACTTAGGAATATCAGTAATCTTCTTCTTACTCTTCTTACAATCAATAGCAAGATGATTAGAGTTACCACAGTTAAAACAACACTTTCTAGGTGCATTTGGGATATATTTGTAACCATTCTCTTTGTTGATCCCAACTTTACCATTCCTGTTTCTCTTAACAGTAGCTTCCTTTTTCTTATCTGTCACCTCACAGATTTTATCCTTAAGCTGTTTCTGAGACAATAAACCTACATTCTTAATGACTTTATTCAAGACAGGTTTAGACTTTATGATTTTAATTCCTTGTGTAGAAGTAGATCCCTTTTTAAAAGTAGAATTGGAATCCTTACCAAAAACAAAATTACCAGGAGTAATCTTAGATTTGGTTGCATCTATAACATGTCTATAGGTCTTTGGACTGACTGTCTCATCAATGACAATTTTCTCTTTCAATTTCTTATCCTCATCTGACTTATATCCTAGACACTCTTTCCAATTCTTAGAGGTATTAATCTCATGAAATTTCCTACCAGAGTCTGTCCAGGTTCTGATTTTCTCATTAGCATTTTCAAGTTCCTTTTCAAGAGCAGTACATTTGGATTTCATCTCTAAATACATGTGATTCACATTATCACATTCTTTTTGTACTTCTTGCATACGAGAAAATTCAGCTTCTAATATATCATTCCTTTTTCTAAGTTCAGACATCTCAGATAAGATCCTAGTATTTTCAGCAGTTTGACTTCTAAAGCTAATATGTAATGACTTTAGAAAACGTCTTAACTCAGAAGCATTATCAGTATCAAAATCAAAGATAGTATTTAGTACCTTATCATCAGGAGCAGCAGTTACATCAGCATTGGCCATTAGAGCATAGTTGACCACCTCAGTATCAGATTCTGAGGAAGAGTCCATCCAATCCTTGCTTGATGTGATAAGTGCCTTCGTCTTCTTGCACTCAGAAGCAAAGTGACCCATACCATTACACTTGTAGCATCTAACCTTTGACTTGTCAAATTTGCTACCCTTGCTGTCCTTTTTGATATACTTATCTTTGTTTGGATTGAAATCCTTTTTCTGAAAGTTGCCTTGTCTTCTATTCTTCCTGAACTTCATCCTTCTGAAGTTTCTGACAATCATAGCAACCATCTCTTCCATGTCTGAGTCAGAAGAATCATCATCAGTATTGGCATCAGCATTGCCATCAGTATCTGATGAAGAGTCATCAGGATCTGACTCAACTATTCTTGTTTTACTTCTAGAGACCTCTATAGCTTTTCCTTTTGATTTAGCCTCTGCTTTCAAAGCAATTGATTTTGCCTTGCTGCTTTTCTTGTTCTTTCTCTGTTGAACTTCAAGATCATGAGTTCTTAGCATCCCATAGACTTCATCAAGAGACACAATGTTAAGATCATACTGATGTCTAATGATCGATGTCTGAGTGTCCCATTCTTCAGGTAAAGCTCTTAGAAACTTGGTGTTTGAATCTTCAGTTTCATATTCCTTGTCAACTAAAGATAAACTGTTCAATAGTGTCAGAAATCTATCATATAGATCAGTTAGGCTCTCATCGGGTCTTGCATCAAATTGTTCATATTCTTGAATCAAAAGAGCCCTTATGTTTTTCTTGACAGATGCAGATCCCTGGCACTGAGTTTCCAAAGTATCCCAGATTTCTTTTGAAGACTTGCATGCAATCACTCTATTTGACATGACAGCATCAAGACTACTGTGTAAGATATTCTTTATCTTTGGTTCCCTGAGTACATGAGCTTTTTCTTCTGGAGTCCATTCACTTTTAGCCTTGACCACATAATGTTCAGGTACTGTATCTGTTCGTTCTACAATTCGTGTAGGAATATATGGTCCATCACGAATCCTATCCAAATAGTCAGGATCCATAGCCTCCAGGTACATCAGCATCTTTACCCTCCATGTTGGATATTCTGATTTCTCCAAGATGGGAATCTTCATGCTTTCATACTTGGTTGTCGACATCTTTAGATCGTATCTGATTCAGAATTAAATCAGTTTGCTCTGATACCAATTGTTGCCCAGTAATAATCTATTGTAGAAGGGGGGTTGAATACAATAGTATAAGATAATCGACTTCTTAATGTATATATAACAAATATGAAAGAAAGATAATAGCTTTATTAAATCTGATATAAAACTGTTACAAACTCTCTCAAGAAATTCTGATGTTCTTGAGAGCTGCTAGCTTACAAAAACTCTCTCAAGAAATTCTATGTTCTTAAGAGCTTCTATTCGATTATGTTCACGTACGTGTTGTTGTACATAAATCGAAACCAAAACTGTGTTTATATACTACACAGCTTCTCTATCAATGATAAGTCCTAATCAATTACAAAGATTGAAACCTATCTATAATTGATAGCTACATTCTACAAACCAGGAACCGACAGAATAAACTTCCATGTTTAACTAGACTCCAAATATAACTCGAAGTAGGAATCCTGATCAGCTTCCAGTCCTGATGATCAATCCTGATCCCAGTCCTGATATGTATCTTAATCCTGACGACCATGTAATCCTGATGACGTCAGCAATCCTGATCAGTTGAGTCTAGCTCCTGACGATCATTGAATTCTGAACTAACAAACCCCTCATAAATGAATTGTGAAATTTAATTCTAGCCAACCATTTCAATATATGAGATCTAATCTTATTCACCAAATATATGCTCCATCTTCAAATTCTATCACCCAATAATGTTATCCACATCTACATACACTCCCACAATCTCCTTTTTACTTCAACCACAATCTCCGACCACCAGCAACCACTGGATCTAGCCATCAACTTTTGTCCCAACCTCAAACCACCACTTCCGACAACCACCTACAAATCTTCATCTACATATTGAAATAACCAAATAATCACATTGTCATCACTCATCACCGGCCTTTCTACCATCACCGTCACTACCATTACCACCAATATCTACAGGTCATCATTATTTGATTGAAAACCAAATACAATACAAGCCAATATCACCATAAAAATCACAAAACTCGACAAAAATTACCAAGTCATACGTTTGAATATGAGGAAAAAGACCGAAAAGACGAACTTGAAGAAATAAATAATGTGTCATAGAAACATGTGTTGGTGAAGAGTCGATAAAATCGATACGACATAAATAGATTCGAAAAAACCGAGGGAGGGTTTAAATTTTAATCATGAATGTCTATATATAAAATAGACCACTATTACAAAATTTATCTAAAAAATGATTAATTACTACTTTAACTAATGAACATAAACTTATATACTTTTTATGATACAATGATGTCTTTTATAATTTGTATACCTATATTTAGGTATTAATGAATATATTAATACAATTCGTGTAAAGGATATGTACTTCTATTTTTTTAATTTTACATTATAATATTATGTAAAAATAGATAAAGTGAGACGCTTCACATCAACAAATGTTAACAACATCATCTATCAGAATCGAAAGATTATGATGCAATAAATATAGAATCCTTAGAGATAGCATGTTGAATATAACTTTAAAATATATTATGACAAATTTAAAGCCTCCATTGTAGGAAGGGACAAGCGACCAGTATCCTGAAAAATTGAAAGTCATCATAGAAAAAAAATCTAGCACCTACTTTATCTTTGAATGAAAAAAACAAATGGTACATGGAAATACTGTCTACTTTGCTACAGACGTGGTTGAGAAAATTCAAACCTCCGGAGGTTCTACACCCTCACAAAAATTTGAAATCAACTCACATAACGTTCATTCGGTCATGGTGAATGTACAAATTTCAATTAAAACAGTTAGTTGTGAAATATGTACAGGATCATCTTTCAGACACCTTATAATCAATTACTTATTTATTTATTTTGAAATAGGTGTATGATTCTGCCAACAATGACAATGCTATTGACGGTACTCTAGAGTTAAAACCAGGAACAAATACACGCATTCGCATAAATGATAATGGAGCTACTAATAAGAATAAATCTAAATTAGTTTAGGGTGTTCAATATTTTCATCCATTTGGCATTGATGTTACGTTCCAAACAGTTTTTAACTTCTTATTTTTGTGTCAGTTTGTCATTTTAATTAATTGAGGCATTGGTTGTCATCTTCGCATATATAAATTTTGGTTACAAATATTTATTTTCAAAAAAAACTATATTCGTTTATCATATATCATATTTACTGATACATGTACACGTGTCAGCATAATTCGTAAAGATATGTGGAAAAAGATATTGGAAACGGTTTTGATTTTAAAAAATCCCTTAAAACTTAAAGAAAATTATCGAGTTATAATAATAATGAATTTACAACTTTTGACATAGTGTTTTCGGTGCGTAGCACGGGTAAAATACTAGTTGATTTTAATTATACTAGTTTATAGCCCGTGCGAAGTGCGGGTTCATTTATATAGATATATTAATCGAATATTTATGTTAAATATTTATTTATTCTTTTATATATGTTTACTTAGATTATATTATATATTTGAAAGTATTTTGAAACAAACAATATGAATATTAAGTAATATTAAAATTTGTATTTTTTTGGTGTTCTAACACAAAATATTATTAGTATTAGATATTAACATGTTATTGATTATATTCAAATTTTAATATAATTCACTAATTTTGGAATTATAAATATTGGATTTTATATGTTGTTGATGTGATTCGAACTTTTAAACTATATTAATATATTTGGAATTTTAAATATTAAATTTAAATATATTGTTAATTAGTTTCGAACCCTTGATATTTGATATTTGATATTGTATTAGTACTTGTTTATAGCCCGTGCGAAGCGCGGGTTCATTTATATAGATTTATTAATCGGATATTTATATTAGCTCACTCTTGCTATTTTCTTAAAATCCCCTAACAGTTAAGAATGATGAACAAAAGTTATCCAGGCAGTCAAGGAAAAGCAAGGGAAAGATCAATGACAATTTGACGAGGATTAGCTTCTCTGTGACATATGTATGCCTCAAAGTCCAAGCTATAGCTTTTGGGAATAGTACCAAATCTTAATAGCTATGTATATCAGTCTTTATGGTATGTAGTGACATTTGTAATAACTGTAATATAGAATTGCGTGAGAATGCGATCTTTGGGTCTGTGTAGTGGATGTCAAATGTTGTGAATATAATTGATTTTAAGCATTGTAATACACGGGTACGAAAAGCTTGGTTCCGTGATGACTCAAATATGTGAGATGCGGGTTTGTGGGCGTCACATACACCGTATATATTTGTATAATTGAGGTAACCATCCAAATTATAACTTTATTTTGTGATAATAATATAAATATAAATGGAAGCGTTGTATACCTAAATTGAAACTTTCCACTAATATATTATAATTTTTCAAATATATTTTTATTATAATTTTTTTGTTTCCCTTTTTTCAAGTTATTGTAAAATTCTCATATTAAAATTTTACAAGTCAATTTTGAAAGAATTTGGTTTCAAGTTATTAAAAGATTTTAAAAAGAACTCGGGTTGTTGAATTCTAAATAAAGTATAATCAAAAGAGGTTGTAGTTATGTAATATATACTTTGTTAGTTTTTTTTCCAATTTATAAAATTAAATAAATTTATAATTAATTAGGTCTCATGAGTACTTATGCCTATTCAATAAAATACTATAATTTTAATTTAATTATAGATTATTTTAATTTTACACCGTACCTATCATATATATATATATATATATATATATATATATATATATATATATATATATATATATATATATATATATATATTTATATAATAAATGTAATCGTCAAAATTATAACTACATTTGTGATAATAACATAAATATAAATGGAAGCGTTGTATACTTATATTGAAACTTTTAATAATACTATCATATTCTAATTATAATTATTTGTAATTTAGTATTAATTCTAATTAAAGTATAATTTAAAGAATTTGTAGTTATGTAATATATGTAGGTTGAATTTATTTTTTTAATAAAATTATATAGATTGTAATTTATTTGATGATTTTTTATTTTTTTGGGACACAGACTAATGTAGAGCTTTGAAATTCTCATAAGTTTTGATGATGTATTGTTAGCAAGCTGTTAGCTTCATTATGATATAAAACAACAAGCTACTTCTATTATTTCTAACATTGTTTTGCAGAACATATATACTATAATGTTTATCTTACTGTCAGCAAGCTAACAATGCAGAAACAGGGCTTGACAGCAAGCTAGCAGTGCTAAAACAGAGTTTATCAGCAAGCTGTCAGAACTCCGCCTAGAAGTTGTTCTAGTCAAATGCAAGTCCGTTTTTACGGAGATCTTATAGGACTTGATTTGTAGGGACTCTAATATTTGTATAAATATATTATCTAATATTAGAGCTCAGGTTTTTCAAAATACTCGTTCAAAATGTTTTCCTATCTTTTACGAGTTGTTAGTTTTCAAAGTCTATCTTTTCAACAACTCTCATAAACTGATTTTTGAACTATATACTGAAGTACTTTGTTTTAAACGTTTTATCCTCCTAAACTTCAGTATGGGATTGCTGTGTGAACATTTGATTTTCAAATTATGTAACTAACTTGAACATGAGAATGGGATTCAAGACCGTTGCAAGTTGTTTGATAATTTGAACGTTATATGTTTATCATATATGTTCTTGTGAGTGTGTTATTCATTTTTTAACTCAGAGAAAAAGGAGAGAACACTACAACACTACAAGAAACAACTTTGTGCTTTTCATTCAAAATCTTTCTTACTTGAGCTCTAGTATTCGTATTCGTTTATATTTTTATATTGAGTTCATAGTTTGAGTTGTATTGATTTATGTTGGTCCTCGTGTATTGCAGAAGGGGGGGAGGGATGAATGCAATACTGATAAAATTCAATCTTAATTTCAACAACCAAAACTAAGATTTAATGTTATCAATAAGATGTATGCATTCACAAACAGTATGCTCTAAAGACAGGATTCACAAAATAAATGTTTTTATTTATTTTGCAAAGTGTTGCTACAACCTCAAGAGAGAAATCTTGAGCTTCGATTTTCTTCAAGACACTTGCTTGTCTTTCTTGCTTTCTTCCTAGAATGAATTGATAGTCTAAGTATAAGACTAATCCTATCACTATCAACACGGGTCTGTGAAGCTGCTGTCATTATCAAGTGGCAGCTTCTTACAAAGTGTCTACCCATGTGACTTTCCTAAATTGCTAATAATGTCAGATATACAATACAAAGAAAGCAACCTAGATTCATTCTATTTCTAGCTAAAACAATTCAGCAAATAGAGACTTGACCTTGCTCTTGAATTGATTCGCTTTTGTTTGCAGTGCTTGAAGCTTCTGTCGTAGTCTTGCAGACTTGGTGCAGCTTAGGGATACTGCAACACGCCTGTTTCTTGAACATTGAAACTGTCACGGGATTTGACTGAGAAAGACACCTAGAACAAGGATCTTTCTTGAGACAGTTACTTTTGCCGCAAAGCTTGCTGTCACAGGAATGTGCTTTTGGTGACAGTAGGAGTTCCCCGCATAGTGTGCTGTCGAGGTTTCCAAACTTGCTGTCGAGGGCTAAAGTTGCTGTCGCGTAGTCTTCCGCCAATGTTGCTGTCAGAGTGAATATGCTGTCTTGACTTGCAACATTCTGTCTTCTTGTAATCTTACTGTCAATGCTTATGACAATAACCTTTATTCATGCTGTCATCTAATATGCATTCTTTGAGGCTTGAACACAGAAAGTGAACTTCTTCCAAATTACACAATTAAAATAACATTGCATACTGATTACAAGAACATACTTTGGCTGTGACAGTATGTTCTACTTATTTAAAAAATTAAGTATATACAAAGTTAAGTTGTTCCTATGCTATCACCCATAAATCCCAACAATCTCCCCCAATTTGTTTTTATGGACAATAACAACAAATTTACAATATATGCTGACAACTTAACTAACAAGATCAGAATGGATTTAGAATGTTTACTTAGCTTGAGATTTCCTCTTCTGTCTTGTTACTTCCTCTCTTCTGAGAGCTTCTACCAAGAAGCCTCTTAGACCTTCTACAAGAGAGATTTCAGCAGGTGTGACTGCAGCATCTTCTATTTCTTCAATGATCTTCTTGATAGTAGGAGAAATAAGAGAACTAGCATCCCTGAGATTCAACCATTGCTCTTGATCAAATGGATAGCTTCTGAAGTGGAGTTCTTCATGAATGAGCTTGAATCTACTTCCAGGATAAGCATTGAGAGTCATCCTCCTTTGCTTGTCCAGCTTTGAATTTTCTCCTTTTCTCCTTTTCTCCTTTTCTCCTTTTCTCCTTTCCAATATTTCCTTTATCTCATCAGAACAGATCTGCTCCAAGGGATGAATTGATCCAGCTACCATATACTGTAAATCCTTCAGATTAGATGTTTTTAGCTTGTGAAACCTGCAAACATAGATTTCTTCTTTTAGATACTTCATTCTCAGTGGATTTTCCAGCATACATGTTTGATAATTTGGAGCTTCACTTTCTGCCTTGTTAGCAGTCTTGCATCTTTCCAGGAGTTCAGCTTCCTTCTTATCAAGTTCTGATTGATATTGAGAATATTGAGAAGATTCAGGTCTTTTGCTTGGCTTGGGTTCCCTTTCCTGAGTTGGTTGGGTTTGCCCTTCTTCTGTGGGTAAATCCTCAAACTCATATGTAATAACCCGAATTTTTGGTAAAATTAAAAATTTTCTTATTATAATTAAGTGCATCAGTGAATAGTGAATTTGGTGGATGAATAGTGATTTTGAGGGTTAAGAAAATTTGTCATGCCACCTATGTACGAGACGTAGTGTGGATATTCCGAAGTCATATTAGTGATCTACGGAGTAAATAAGTGAATGCAAAGACGATCAGAATTCAGAAATTCCAAATTTTATTTTGGTATAGTATTTGACCGGGCAGCGAATTATATATTATTATATTCAAGAAATGAGATATTAAAATTGAGGATTTGAGGATTTAATATTTTGGAATTTTATTATTTTATTAAAGTCGATTTAAGGATTCGATTGTTGGAGTGAATAGTGAATATGTACTATTCACTACGAGAATCGCGTAGAGTTTTATTCGCTCTTTTTAGGAAATATTTCGAATCGTTTCAAGAGGAACAAGGCAACATTTACAGGATTAAATATAGACATGGAAGTAGCATGTAACAAGATTGATTCGAGGAATGCAACATTTGGATCATCCATGTGAAAGGAAACGAACCAGTAAAGCTACTTTATCTAAGCCAGTGCATGTTGGACAAGTGTCACAAGATGAGACCACCAAAGCTATGACTCACCACTTTTATACAAATATCTCATTTCAAGTAAAATAACCAAGGCAAGGAAAGAAGAACTCTCCCCCCATTCTGCCCAGCAGGAGCATCAAGGAAAGAAAAATTCATCTCTCCACTTCTATCCATCCATAAATCAGCAAATTTAACCATAGCTTCTCCACTCCATGGGCAACATTCGTTCAAAATTTCATGGCCAACAAAGGAGTGTAGCCTAGTCAAATCCTTTCCCCAAGTCGGAGAACCGAAACTGTCCTGCCTTTTCCAGTTTCGACCAGTCACCTTAGAAAGCCAATAAGTCGAGCTTCATGCATCCCCTGGTGATGAGATAGGACTCAAAAGAAATCCCTTAAAGAGTAGAAGGTGTGGTAAAAAGTTGAGAACCAAAAGTTTGGTTTTTGATTTTATATGGATTTTACAAAGTGATGATGAATAGTAACTCCGAAATTTTGTTAACTTGTTTTCTTGATTGGATCTTAAGGTTTAAGCTTTGTAAGGAGTATCTAAGGCTTGTTGACTGATTGTGAGCACTGGTTAGTGTTGCTAGAGCTTCCAAGAAGGTAAAACCCTAACCCACCTTTGAGTTTTATATGAGTTTTGAAGTGGTTTTGATGTTCATGTAAGTTAAGATCATGATTAAGTGATTTAGTGATTGTTTGGATTTGTTTAAATATGTAAAATGATGGGTGTTGGATTTGAGCCTCGCCACTGATCTTAGAGGTGTATTATGGTTGTTTGTTGAGGTTGTGGATGTATGGTATGCCCGGTGTGGCTTGGTTATGTTGTGACAAAAATTGGATTATTCAATTTTAAGCCGTCGTAGTGCCCGATTTTTGGTAACTCTAAAAACTGCCTAGAATCCGAAAACCTAACTGCCTCTTTTGGTTCAATGATGAACATGAGTGTGTAGAGCCTTCTTTATAGTTTACGTGAGCGCAAGAATCATGTTAATCCGATTTACGGTTTAAGAGAAAAGTGAGTTTTAGTAAACGTCGTTCGGAGGAACAACCCATCTCTGGTCAGTCACTTTGAGGCTATATTTGGACCACTTAGAAGCCATATTAAAATTTGAAACTTTGAGTAATAATACTAGAGAACGTTAGGAAGGCTCACGAAAACGATTCGTATTAAAAAGATTATTTTTCGATTTTATAAAAATACGACAGCAGAGGTTGCGCAAGTGAAAACCCCTAAGAACATGACTTAGAAACCAATGTTGTAAATGGTTAAGTATAACTTGTATTCGAGGATCGATTTCGGACTAAACCTACGACTTAAGTGATTGTCGATTAACATGGACTTAGTATGAGCCTATAACGAGCTAGTAATGCCTTGGTTGTGTTTCGCTTACGTGTTTAAGCATTGAGTACAAGTGGATTATCCAGGGGATTAATCGTACGTTTTCTTTGACTTTGTCTAGATTGTCCGGCATCGTCGCGAACCCCTATCACTTCTCGAGTATCAGGCAAGTTTTCTAAACCCATACTTTGAAGTATTAGTTATATAATACTGCTTTTGCCATGTATAGTGTTGTATAGTTTTGAGATAAATGATTAGATCGTGTTAAATAGAATCTAACCTTTTGGATATTATACGAGCTTTAAGATAATGTACTTATGAACCGGTATACCTTGTAGCTCTATAGATAAGAGCATGTTTATTGTTTCGACTCTAGACCGGGAGTCGATATTTTTGTTATATAGATAGTCGTGGAAACCCGGAGGGATTCCAGCGGCAGAGTACTATTCATCTTGAGGAATATTATTATTAAACATTATTTATGTTCCGGAAAGTATTTATTACATGGAAATGATTTGATTATGGGCTTCTAAGCTAGATATGGGATATTAGTTAGAAGCCAGGTTTTTATAAAGGCCATAGGTTAAGGGCGTATGATATTTCTTTAGATCAGAAGTAATTATATTTTTGTATGTATTAAAGGTTATTTTCCGATAAAGATATCGGGCTACGGTTATTTGAGGTTTATTTATTTAATGAATATTATTCTTGAATATTCATTTAAGGATTATTTATTTAATGAATATTATTCTTGAATATTCATTTGAGGTTTATTTATTTAATGAATATTATTCTTGAATATTCATTTAAGGATTATTTATTTAATGAATATTATTTCTTGAATAGTCATTTGAGGTTTATTTATTTAATGAATATTATTCTTGAATATTCATTTAAGGATTATTTATTTAATGAATATTATTTCTTGAATATTCATTTGAGGTTTATTTATTTAATGAATATTATTCTTGAATATCCATTTAAGGATTATTTATTTAATGAATATTATTCTTGAATATTCATTTGAGGTTTATTTATTTAATGAATATTATTCTTGAATATTCATTTAAGGATTATTTATTTAATGAATATTATTTCTGAATATTCAGCTGAGGTTTATTTATTTAATGAATATTATTTCTAAATATTCATTCAAGGTTTGTTTATTTAATGAATATTATTTTCGAATATTCATTTAATCAATATTTACTTAATGAATATTATTTTTCAAATATTCATCTAAGGTTTACTTATTTAATAAATATTGTTAATTATTTTTAAATCAAAAAGAGGTTCCCAAAACAATATTTTTCCATTTAAATCTGTCCTTTAAGAGGATTTAAATGCTCGCTCAATTATAAAAAATATGGGAAACCTAATTTAAGTGACTGCTACTCATTTTAAACTCTCAACTCAAAACTGTCAGGGGACAGATATTTTCTCGAAGCAATTTAGTTGCTGCAAGTCTAATATTGTGTTACCACCTCAACGCTCGAGGGGTAAATTCATGGAACAAGTCGATATCCATTAACAAGCAACAGCTTGGGAAATATTGGAGAATCTTCCTTTCCAGCCTAGATATAACTACTTAGTGGAGTCGTATCAACAAGTGTTACACTTGGGGAAAGGAGGACGATCTTTACGTTTCAGAGTCATGGATTTCATCTGAACTAGGAGTGGTATAAGTGGTCAAGTTGCGTGGACCCATCCAACTTTTATTGCCCCAAATGGGCCGGGAGGTCACTGTAAGGCGGTAGACAATGTCAGGCTGTTGTGATTCTTCCATCTACATGTAGAAAACTATTTGAGCGGTGCGACCTGCTACTGATCATAGCAAGGTTAGGCACAGCGGACGCGGTAGCAACTCCTGTATTAGTTCATCATCCAATTTGGATATTCCTGCAACATGTATTGGGGTGAAGAACCGATCATGTTGGCAGGAGGTCGAAAAGTGTTTGGAAATGAGGTGGCAATAAATTCTTGCGACTTCATCTTTTATTATGAGTTATGACTCTGATAAAACCTGACTAAGGATATATATATATGCATAAGTGGATTTTGGGTTACGGAAACATTTTATTAATTTTCCTCGTAACTTCATCTTTTATATCATATGACTCTGTGGATACCCTACATAACATGAGTTATGGTAAGGGAGTTGTTTATGCTGAATCACCTTATAACTTCATCTTTTAAGTTATATGTTGATATTCTGCTTACATAGCAAATATTTTCGGAAAAGTTATATTGGTTTACTTTGAAACCTCATCTTTTATATTATACTAGAACCTTGTTCATAATATAGCAAAAGTTTGCAGAAATATTATGAAAATGATATTTGAAATACAATAATGGTACTGTTTTTTTTTTTGAATACATTCCGATAAGGAAATAATTTCAGTATCGAGATATTTTGACAAATTATTGTCTTATACCCGCTTTATTCTGGGTTGAATTAAAGGCAGAATTATGCCATACTTTCACTACCTTGCTGAGCTATCGCTCACTCTTGCTATTGTTTTATATATATTATATAGCAGCGAAGCAGGATGCCAATGGGACGTCACATACCCCGCAAGGCGTTTTCATAAACAGTTTCTAGCAGTGGTCCCGAAGAGTAGTACGAACCAATCGAATCAGGCTACAGCTTTTGGTATTCCACTTATGTATAGATATGAATGGTATGAGAGGATTGTGAGCATCAGAAGGCTAAGTTGGTAATGTAACATTACTTAGAAATTGTATCAGTGACAGATTCAAAGACATTTGGGTATTGTAATAAAAATTATTTGTTCCGCAGTTGTTGTATCGTGTCATTTCTGAGACTCTAACCTGTGTGTGTGTGTGAGAGACATATATTGTGGGGTCATGAGCAGGTGAATTATGCACGGTGTGAGTAATACAGGTAAGGCAAGGAGTAAATGGATCGTGACTACTCTAAATCCCTGACTCCGGATTTGGGGCTGTTACATCATAGTACCAGTGGTATGGTATAGGAGAAGGTGGTAGATCAGTGAGAATATCAGCATCATCAAAATCTGCAAAATTGTAGCCAAATTTCTGATAGAATTCAGCATCCCTATCAGCCTGATATCTCAGAATATGTTCCATGATAGGCTCTGGAACATTATCATAGCTTTCCATCAACTCTACCATCCTTTCCAGGTAGAAGAAGTCAATTCTTCTTTTATCTATTGCCATCATGTTACCACTGGTTGATGTGGCTACAAGATCAAAGTCCTTGTTCATCCTGACAGATCTTGATTCTGGCCACCACAGAATGTACTCAGTAACCTCTTGATTAGCATCCAGCTTAATCTCAACACTCTTGATTTCTTTTGATTGCATCTGTTGTACCTTAAGACTGTTGGGAGGTATTGATTGAATTGGCATCTTCAGATTTCTGCCAAATCCAGTGGCCTTTTCCTTTCCTGAGTACTTGTTCTTTCCATGAGGTTTCTGTCTAGAAAACCATGCTCTTTCTTTAGCTTTCAGTCTTTTGGTCTTGACAGTAGCTTTGGCTTCATTCTTGACAGAATCTTCCTTGACAGCACCTTTGTCGACAGTATCTTCTATGACAATATCCTTGTCGACAGTACCTTTGGTTACAGCATCCTTTTCAGCATTTATGCAGTCAATAGCACATCTAAGAATGCTTGCCTCCAAAGCTTCCAGTATTCTTGGCTCCTCTTCATCTGTTGCATCAGCATCTTTCTTTTCTTGACTAGGAGTTTCTTCATTGCCTTCATTCTGAGATTGAATACCAGTATTCCCAGAATTACTTCCACAAGCATTTCCAGCATTTCCAGAAGCTTCACCACCTCCAACCTCATCATCATCATCATCATCCTGAGGAGGAATGTCATAGAGACAGCTTCCACCTTGATCATTTCTTTTGGCATTGGCTCTAGAGATTAGTTCCTTCACTCTAGCTCCCAGTGCCTTGTCTCTCAACACCAGCATTTTGTAGGTCTCTTGAACAGCATGAACTCTTCCTGGATTGGCATTTGAACTGAGTATTACATCTAACACTTTCAGAATTGACTTGGTTTCCATTCTGGATGGGCTAACCAAATTCATGAAGCTGTTCCTTCTTGTGCCATCCTTAGTTTTAGATCTGTAGAAAACACTTGGTGGATTTGTGTAGACTTCAGGTAGCTTTTGTGTGATCAGGTTCTGGATTTGCATATCCAATATTTCATTGAATGGTGTTTGAGTTGCCCTGATCTTTCCCTTCAAAGCACACAACACCTTTGCTGGCAGACTCTGCAATAACTGCATTGTGATGAAATAAGATATGCCAGAAGTGAAATAGATACTTACAGCCCATCTTTTCTCATCATTCACCATTACACTAACACTGGTGATTTGATCCTTTAACAGTTTTGTGGTGTTGGTTGGACGGTTGCTTGGAACATTCGTTGCTTCTTTCACCAAACTGCTAAATTCACTGTCATGGTTATGTACTGTGCTCTCCCTGTAATCCACCATTAAAGTATTGACTTCTTCTTGATCATACTCAGTACCACTGGACCAAGTATTTCCTTTATGGATGGATTCAGGCAGTTTCCCTTTACCTTTCCCAACCTTATTCTGTTCCTCCATTTCTTTCCATCTTCTTTGTAGAGCAGATTCTTGAGTTGCTGAAGTTGGCTCTCTAATTGTCACAGGAGGTAGAATTGGATGTCTAGATGCAGGTCTTCTTTGCATTGCATCTTGAGTTGCCTTGGACATTAACACCCTTTCACCATCCAAGTCACCTTCAACAAGATCTTCAGCTTTATCCTTTGATTTTTCACTGCTTGGTTTGACTTGCTCCCCCTTAGACATTGCTTTCCCCTTAACTCCCCCTTTGGTCTTCACGGTTACTGGCTCCCCCTGAGTTCCACCTGATTCCTGAATAGACAATGATTCTGATCTTGCTACCTTCTCCCCCTTAGTTGAGTTGGCAGCTACTAGGTCAGTAAGGAACTGGATAGAGAGCTAAGTAGCAGCAAAACCATCAACCACCAGTTGAGAGAGAGAGTCCATCTTGGAGTGCAAAGTAGCACACTGTCCTTTCAGAGCTGCAATCCTGGTACCAAAAGTAGCAGAGGGGCCACCATACCTTAACCTTCTTGGAGGGGAAGAAAAAGAAAGGGGCTTGGAGGCTATGGGGGTTCTCACACTCTCAGGGTGTTTTTGAGTGATCTCATCACCCCTCACAGATTGACTCTCAAGGCCTAATGCCTGAATAGTGTGGGCTCCCTCAAAGTCTCTCTGGACATGCTCAAGTCCCTCTCCTTTTGCCAGCTCATTTGGCTGCCTCTTATTTTTATGCTCACCTCTCTTTTCTTTTATCTCTCTTTTCTTTTGCACACCCTCACTCAACCTAGATGCATGGGTATGAGCAGTACTAACATGCATGGAAGGAGAAGATTTCGAATGTACCTTTAAAAGTTTGGCAAGAGGTAGATCATCATCAGAGGCATCCTCAATGATTACAGCATCAAAATCAGGCTGAGAGGACTGGACAACATCTTTGGCAGGAATGTTATGGTCAGTTGGAGTCTGGACAGCAGGTTCTGGCATGACAGCATCTTTGGGATGTGGAGTGACAGTAGGTTCTGTAGTGACAGTATCTTTCTCTCCACCCATGACAGCAGCTGTGTCCAGGACAGCAACATTGCCAGTGTCTTTGACAACAACAGAGGCTGTGACAGCATCTTCCTGAAGGTAAGATGCTCCTTGGAGTTCAGACAAAGTGTTGGCTGTTTCATTTTCTGACAAACTACCACTTTGCCCTGGCTCAGTGTTTGGAGGAGTGGTGTCCATTTCACTTTGAGAAATGGGTTCTTGTGGACCACTAGATGGGGGCTCATCCATGATTGGAGATGGATGATCAAAACCTGAAGGGTTGGGACTGTCCCCTTCTCTAGGTTGTGGAGAAGAAACAAAAGAATGCATAGGGAAGGAAGAAGGTGAAAGTGTAGTAGAGAGTTGGGGCTGATTCACAGAAGAAAAATGTGAGTCAGCAAAAGGAATAAAGATATCCTCACTGTGCCCTAACTCACTATGTGTTTCTTCAAGTGGAGGTTCCTCAGGTTGTGAACCATGAGATTGTGCAGACTCTGTACAGGGTGCCTTGGGAGACAGGCCAATTTCAATAGATGCACCTTGTTGAGAAGGCACATCTAGGGAGGTGTTTGAATCCTTTCAGTAACTACAGTTTGTTGAGAAACTGCATCTTGGCTAACATTGGTTTTGGTCCTCCTAGCTCTCTTCTTCTTAGGCTCAGGGGGAACCACTGGGGGTTCTGTTTGACTACCTTCCTTATTTGCTGCACTAGGTGCAGTGTCTCCCTCTTGACTAACAGAGCTACCACCAACATCAGCTTCTAAAGGCCTTTTTCTGGATTCAAGCAAGGCTTCTCTTTGGGCTTTGGGAAGTCTAGAGGGCCTAGGCTGAGTGTATGGTGTTGAATGTGGGTTAACTGAATTTGGGTCGAATTCAGTTTCATTCACAAGAGTAAAGGAATCATAACCAGAAGGTAATGGATAATCAAGGTTGGTCACTTGATTAACCATGTGCTGAGTGAAACATAGTGGAATATGTGCATTTAGATTCTGTGATGACAATAGTGTGTGCGTGTTCTTTTTCAAAACAGAGCAAACCTCTAAACGAGGGGCATCGTTATCAAAATCACAGAAAGAGTTGATGCACATCATAAGAAAGCGAGGGTAGATTGATACCTTCTTACCTATGGCAGCCTTGAGTTGTGCCAGGAGGAAAGCTCCAACATTCACCTTGTATCCATGGACAAGAGAATGTGTCAGCTTCTTGATGTAGGAAGGTATTCCATTCCAGCCAGTAGACTTGGTAGAGAACACCTTGACCATCACATCAAAGATCATGCTCCACTCCTTTCTCAGATGCTTCCTATCCATTTCACCAGACGGATACCATTTGGTAGTCCCCTCTTCGAGAATAGGGCCTGCATACCCAATCTTCAAGAAGAGCTTCTTAAGAGTGTCATCATTGGCAAGTTCAGTAAATTGTTGTCCTGCCTCAAGTGTAATTCCAAGAGCAGTGTTGATGACCTCAGCTGTAAGAGTGTAGTGTTGCCCAGAGATTGTGAATTGAATAGCCGGGTTCTCACCCTCAGTTTGAGCAACAGCAGTTCGCCAAAAATCCTCAATTCTGTCTAAGTCGAGAATGGGGGTTGAGGTGATGGCAGAACCGAGATAGGACTTGTTCAAGAAAAACACGAGTCCTTTGAAACCTTCACCAGCATCATTTGGGGAAAAGATACCAGCAAAGTTTGTTTGAGAGAGAGTCTGTTTGGGGGCCATGGAGATTTCAAGAAAAGAAGAAAGTAAGAAAGTAGCTTTTTGCTTGAAGAACAGTATTTTGCCTTGAGTTTGATGAGAAAGAGAAAGATATGTCTGAGTAACTGGGGAATAAATAGGGGTATCTCAAACGTTTGTGCAAAAATGGATTTCAAGAACGTGTCTTAACCCACTCTTAAACACGTGAGTTACTGCCCGTTATTCACTGACCAACGTGGGATAAATATCCAATTTCAACGGTCCACTATTGTTGACAGTAACCTGTGCGCTAGAAACAATCTGTCAGTAATAAGAGGTGGTGACAGTAGGTTTTGCGTGACAACAACTATTGCGCAAAAACTTGCTGTCACCGTTAAGCATATGAATGACAGTATCCTTTACAAGTCTTGACAGAAAGTCTTTCCCTGCTGTCAAGAAGGTTTCTGTCAAGAAACACACGACAGTATCCTTCTTAATGACAGTAACTTCGATTGGGAATTGTTTCTGTCATGAACTTATTAGAATGCTTTATTCATAAACTTAACCTAAAATTGACAAATTATGGATTTAGCAATGTAATCTTTTGAACACAGATATTATGCAATTAACACAGACAAATCATAAACTCAAAAACCACAAAAACAAGAAACTTTATTATTATTAATAAAATCACTTAAATAAAGCATTGAGTACATCATTTTATGATTTTATCAACTAGTTCTAAAAGCTCTTCCTTAACCACTTCTTCAGTGCGACCTTCTTCCTTGAGAAGTGCCTGAAGCTCCTTCTCCTCTTCTTGCACCTTGGCCTCCTCCTCCTTTTCCTTTTCCTCGTCTATTTCATCGAGGGCATCCAACAGCACCTCGAAGAGCTCCTCAACCTCTTCATTGTAGGGTTCACTATCGCACCGTTTTAGCCCGACTTCAATTCCTACTTTGTTTTCCATTATTTACTTTAAAACTGAGAGCAGACTGGTGAAACCTAAGGTTAATTTATAGGCAAAACCGTCTAAGGATTAAAGTCTAATGGTCAACAGTTAGAGTACCCATACAACTACCACAAAAGTAATTAATGGTCGTGTCCTCCTTTAATCCTACAGATTAATGCAAAAAGGTGTGAAAGTTCAATGGAACAGATTTTTATCTCTCAAACTAAACAAGTAACCACATTAATGTCATACACGGTCTAAAAGTATGAGACTGGCACAAAATACTGACATGAAAAGTCAAATCAACACATGCTGTCACATAACAGACATAGACCAAGTAGACAGTAACTTCTCTTGACAACAGGTTTGAAGTTGCTGTCATGAGCTTCAAAAGAGAATTTGGAAATATAGAAAACTGAGTAAATCAACATACCAGATTCAGCATTCCCAATTCACTTACCAACCTGTTGAAGGTTGCTTCACCCAATGGCTTAGTGAAGATGTCAGCAAGTTGCTTGTCAGTTGGAACATAAATCAGCTTCACAGTTCCTTGTTCAACATGCTCTCTAATAAAGTGATGTCTTATATCAATGTGCTTTGTCCTAGAGTGTTGAACTGGATTATCTGAAATAGCTGTGGCACTAGTGTTGTCACAGTAGATAGGAATGTCTCTTAACACTAGACCATAATCCTGAAGTTGATTCTTCATCCATAGAATTTGTGCACAGCAACTGCCTGCAGCAATATACTCTGCTTTTGCAGTTGAGGTAGAAACTGAATGCTGCTTCTTGCTAAACCATGAGACCAATCTCCCACCAAGAAATTGACAGCTACCAGTAGTACTCTTTCTGTCAATCTTGCATCCAGCATAGTCTGAGTCTGAGTAGCCAATTAGATCAAATCCAGTGTTATTGGGATACCAAAGGCCTAGGTTATGAGTGCCTTTTAGGTATCTAAAGATTCTCATGATGGCTACTAAGTGAGACTCCTTTGGATCACTTTGAAACCTTGCACAGAGACATGTAGCAAACATGATGTCAGGTCTGCTAGCATTTAAGTATAGGAGAGATCCTACCATGCCTCTATAGGTGCCTGAGTCAACTTTCTTCCCTTTAGGGTCAAGATCCAGACTAGTTGAAGTGGACATTGGTGTCTTTGTTGGTGATGAATCTTCCAAGTTGAACTTTCTGAGAAGTTCCTTGATGTATTTAGCTTGACAAATGAAGATTCCATCAGGTTGTTGAAGAATTTGTAATCCCAGAAAGAATGACAATTCTCCCATCATACTCATCTCATATTTGTTACTCATGAGAGAGGAAAACTTCTCACACAGCCTCTCATTTGTAGAACCAAAAATGATGTCATCCACATAGATTTGTACCAGAATGATGTCCTTGCCATGGTGTTTGTAGAAAAGTGTCTTGTCCACAACTCCTCTAGTAAACTGATTTTCCAAAAGAAAGGTGGAAAGTGTGTCATACCATGCCCTGGGTGTTTGCTTTAGTCCATACATAGCTTTGAAGAGTTTGCATACAAAATCATACATTTCAGCATCCTCAAACCCTGGTGGCTGTTCAACATACACTTCTTCTTCCAACTCTCCATTTAGGAAGGCACTTTTGACATCCATCTGAAATACTTTGAAGTTCCAATGTGCAGCATAGGCTAGAAAGATTCTTATAGCTTCAAGTCTTGCAACAGGTGCAAATGTCTCATCATAATCTATTCCTTCCTGTTGACAATAACCCTTAGCCACTAGCCTTGCTTTGTTTCTTGTCACTGGTCCATTTTCATCAAGCTTGTTTCTGAAAACCCATTTGGTCTCAATGACTGACTTTCCCTTAGGTCTTGGAACCAGCTTCCATACATTGTTCCTTTCAAACTGATTTAGCTCTTCTTGCATGGCTATCACCCAGTCAGAATCCAACAATGCTTCATCAGTTGTCTTGGGTTCCATTTGAGACAGGAAGCATGAAAACATGCTGTCAAAAGCAGAGACTTTGTTCCTTGTCCTCACTCCAGAAGTAGGGTCACCAATGATGAGGTCATTTGTGTGATCCTTGTTCCATTTGGTGATTCTGGGCAAGCTAATTGACTGTACAGGAACATTTGCTTCAGTTTGTTGAGTTGAGTGCTCACCAATCCCATTGTCTTCACCATGTTCTTCATTGTCTCCAGAGTCACCACTATTATGAATGTTAGAGGTTATGGTCTGTGACTGAGCTGGAGTTTGGTTGACAGTAGTGGTATTGACAGTATCTTTATCAACTTCAACACTTTGAGTGAAGCTAGGCTCTTCATTAACAATTTCCTCAGTTTCTAGGTATCCTTGATTCTCAAATCTGAAAGTCTGCATCTTTCCTTCTTCATTCAGTCCTGGGAACTTGGTTTCATCAAATGTGACATTAACACTTTCTTCAATAATCCTGTGTTCCATCACATAAACTCTGTAGGCAGTCCTTTCTGTGCTGTAACCCATAAATAGTCCTTCAAAAGCCTTGGTGTCAAATTTTCCTTTCTTCTCATGGTTATCCTTCATCATAAAGCATTTGCTCCCAAACACATGAAAATATTTGACAATAGTTTTCTTTCCAGTTAACAGACAGTAAGGTGTACTTGCATGAGTTTTGTTGATCATGGTTCTGTTTTGAGTATAACAAGCTGTGTTGATAGCTTCAGCCCAGAAATATGTTGGCAGTTTGGCATCATGCAACATAGTTCTAGCTGCTTCAATGAGAGTCCTGTTCTTTCTTTCTACAACGCCATTCTGCTGTGGAGTCCTTGCAGCAGAGAATTGTTGTACAATTCCTTCATCTTTACAGAAATTTCCAAGTGTGGCATTTCTGAATTCTGTACCATTGTCACTCCTCAAGATTTGAACTTTTGAGTTTGGAGTTCTATCAAGAACTCTGACTTGATCAATAATCACTTGAGCAGCTTCATCTTTGGATTCAAGAAACTTCACCCAGGTGTACCTTGAGTAATCATCCACCATTACTAAGGCATATCTCTTCTTGGCCATTGATGGTACATTGACTGGTCGAAAAAGATCCATGTGAATCAACTTGAGTGCTTCATTGTTGGTGTTTATTTGCTTGGACTTGTGCACATCTCTTCTTAGTTTGCCCATTTGACAATCTTCACACAGTCCTTCTTGACAGAATTCCTGTTGGGGCAAACCTCTCACTAACTCCTTCTTTATTAGAATATTCATTGTCTTGAAGTTGAGATGTGAGAGCTTCCTGTGCCAAAGCATACTGTCACCAACAGTTGCTTTACTGTAAAAACAGTAAACCTTATCCTTCTTTGTTGAATTTAAGTCAGCAACAAACAAGCTTCCTTTTCTGACCCCTTTTAGAGAGAGGCTTCCATCCTTCTTGTGATAGATGTTGCACATCATCATATCAAAATCAACCTTGAATCCCCTGTCACTAAATTGGCTGACACTGAGTAGATTGTGCTTCAATCCATCCACAAGAGCAATGTCTTCAATGACAACATTTCCAATTTCCAGACAGCCATATCCCACTGTGTAACCCTTGCTGTTGTCTCCAAAGGTTATGATTGGGCCAGCTTTCTCTACATAGTGTGATAGCAGGGCTTTATCACCTGTCATGTGTCTTGAGCAGCCACTGTCAATGATCCACATGACTTGATCTTTCTTCTTGCCCTGCAAAACAGAATGTATTTAAGATGCATATGGTACCCAATCCTTGTTGGGTCCTGCAACTTTAGTGTCTCCTGAGTTTCTTCCAGTTACAAGTTCACAAGCATCATCAATAACCTCCTGTTTGACTTCTCTTTTCACCCACTTAGGCTTAGAATTGGACTTGATCCTTTTCTTAGTGGATGAAGCCTTTTTGCTGTCACCAGCAGGCTCAGAAGTCTCAACAGTGTGCATGTATGAGCATTTTTCAGTAGTGAGAATAGGTAAGTTAAAGCATGTGCTCATGGTAGTGATCTTGCATGGCATACATTCAATGTTATTACAGACACTGATAGTTCTATGCATAAGGGGGGTTCTGTGTAAATTACCATTGAGTTCAGTAGCATTGATCTTATCCTCAATTGGCTTATTACAAACATGTGTTAAATGATGTGAAGATCCACAGTTATTACATAGTTTCCTAGAAGCACCTTCAACATTAGTGTATCCATTTCCCTTATTGACACCTACCTTACCATTCCTATTCTTAGACTTGGGAGTTACTGGATTGACAGTATGTTCAGAAGTTGCTGTCGAACTTTCCTTGACAGTACCTTTTATTCCTACTGTCTTGACAGAAGGTTTGGAAGTTACTGTCTTGGAAACATTCTTGACAGCATCTTTGGAAGATACTGTCTTGCCAACTGTGACAGCATCTTTTGAACTTACTGTCTGATTGCTTGGTAAGTTTACTGTCTTGGGGATTGTGACAGTATCCTTTCCATCCTTAGATATGCTGTCAACACCTTCATCCTCATCAAGAATTTCTTGTTTGATGAGCATGGCTTCTTCATCAAACTCAATTTCTGCAGCTTCGAAAATAGGAGTTTTAACCTTCTTGAGAATGGTGGGTTTGACAGCAGCACTTCCAGAACAATCTTGAATCACAGTTTCCTTTCCAGGTCTCCTACCATATGAAAAACCTATGCCAACAGTTTGATTTTCTGTATTCTTATCATTGTAATCCTGAACTATCTTAGATGAGTTTTTATAAGCCTTAATCTTGAATTCATTTTCAGCAATCTCATTCCTCAGGAATTCCTCAACTTCTTTAGCACATTTTAATTCATTTTTAAATTTTGCATTCTCCTGAGCTAAAGAATCTAGTGAACTGGTTTTGACAACAGATAAGCTAGTATAGACATTGAACATTTCAGCACTTAAATCTTTAATGGTTTTCTTGTACTCATCAATGGACATATCAAGTAAGACAAGTGAAGGTACCTGACTTGAAGATATTGATGTTGCTTCATCAGTGCTAGCCATGAGAGCTAGGTTGACATATTCTTCTTCATCTTCATCATCAGACTCATCCCAACACTTTCCTTCAGCCACATAGGCTCTACCTTGATTCTTCTTAGAGTATCCACCAGTTCCTTTCTCAAATCTCTGAACCTGTTTGGGTCTTTTGCATTCAGTAGCAAAATGACCAGGTTCACCACAGTTGTAACACTTGAATTTAGATCTATCCACAAATCCAGTCTTGTATCCTCCTTTGGATGAGCTTCCCACATCAGCCTTTGATGAGCTTCCCTTGGTGAACTTGGATGCTTGGCCTTGGGGCCTGAATGACCTATCCTTCTTGAATCTAAAGTTCTTGAACTTTTTAGCCATGTAGGCCATAGTAGGATTGTCCATGCTTTCCAGTTCCTCCATTGTGTAGAAGTCTTCATCTTCCACATCCTTGAGCTGTAGTACTACTTTCTCATCATCTTCAACAACCTCTTCTATCTTCAAGGATTGTGCAGGGGTTGGTTGTGTGATTTGCAGAACTTCACTTGGCTGTGTGATCTTTGGCACATGTGCTACTAGGGCACTTGACATATTAGCCATCTTGTTCCTTGTTCCACTTTGTATGGCTCTCTTTTGAAAGAGTTCAAGTTCATAAGATTTCAGAATGCCATAAAGTGTCTCAAAGGTTATATTGTTGAGATCTCTTCCTTCTCGTATGGCTGTTGTCTTGTGTTCAAGGTGATCAGGCAGTGTAAGCAAGAACTTGACATTTAATTCTTTTCTGTCATAGTACTTGCCATGTATCTGTAGTTCAGTTAAGAGCTTACTGAACCTTTCAAACATGGAAGTTAAGTCTTCACCAGGCTTGGCCATGAATGCCTCATATTGTGATATGAGTATTTGCCTTTGATTGCCCTTAACTTCTTCACTTCCTTCACATAGCAAAGCTAACCTGATCCACATCTCTTTGGTAGATGTGCAGCTTATCACACTTCCACACATGGCTTTATCCAACGTGAGATAATCGAGCAAGATGAGTTGCAAGTGATCATCTAGCACCATTTTCTCCTTCTCAGGTTCCAAAAATTCAGAGGGATCTTTGGGAACCCAATGTGCAGGAATGACGTCACCATTTACTGTTGTGGCTTCAATTTCCTTCCTTGGAACGAAAGGACCATTCTCGAGGATTCCTAGGTATGTGGATTCGCAGCTTTGATAAATAACAAGATCTTTCTTTTCCAAATGCTGTAGTTCTCTTTATCAAAAGCTGGGATCTTGATACTGTTTGATTTCTGCATTGTCATCGTGATCTCAGATATGTATGTTAATCTGAAGGCTCTGATACCAGTTGTTGGTCCTCGTGTATTGCAGAAGGGGGGGGGGATGAATGCAATACTGATAAAATTCAATCTTAATTTCAACAACCAAAACTAAGATTTAATGTTATCAATAAGATGTATGCATTCACAAACAGTATGCTCTAAAGACAGGATTCACAAAATAAATGTTTTTATTTATTTTGCAAAGTGTTGCTACAACCTCAAGAGAGAAATCTTGAGCTTCGGTTTTCTTCAAGACACTTGCTTGTCTTTCTTGCTTTCTTCCTAGAATGAATTGATAGTCTAAGTATAAGACTAATCCTATCACTATCAACACGGGTCTGTGAAGCTGCTGTCATTATCAAGTGGCAGCTTCTTACAAAGTGTCTACCCATGTGACTTTCCTAAATTGCTAATAATGTCAGATATACATTACAAAGAAATCAACCTAGATTCATTCTATTTCTAGCTAAAACAATTCAGCAAATAGAGACTTGACCTTGCTCTTGAATTGATTCGCTTTTGTTTGCAGTGCTTGAAGCTTCTGTCGTAGTCTTGCAGACTTGGTGCAACTTAGGGATACTGCAACACGCCTGTTTCTTGAACATTGAAACTGTCACGGGATTTGACTGAGAAAGATACCTAGAACAAGGATCTTTCTTGAGACAGTTACTTTTGCCGCAAAGCTTGCTGTCACAGGAATGTGCTTTTGGTGACAGTAGGAGTTCCCCGCATAGTGTGTTGTCGAGGTTTCCAAACTTGCTGTCGAGGGCTAAAGTTGCTGTCGTGTAGTCTTCCGCCAATGTTGCTGTCAGAGTGAATATGCTGTCTTGACTTGCAACATTCTGTCTTCTTGTAATCTTATTGTCAATGCTTATGACAGTAACCTTTATTCATGCTGTCATCTAATATGCATTCTTTGATGCTTGAACACAGAAAGTGAACTTCTTCCAAATTACACAATTAAAATAACATTGCATACTGATTACAAGAACATACTTTGGCTGTGACAGTATGTTCTACTTAATTAAAAAATTAAGTATATACAAAGTTAAGTTGTTCCTATGCTATCACCCATAAATCCCAACAATTTACATCGATTGTATTGCTCATTGTGTAAGTGTTTGTTGCTGAGTAATGAGCTGTGACACATGATTCAGGGAACTAGTTAGTTATAGAAGTTTATACTTGGGAAGTATAGTACTTAGAGGTCTTTTGGTTCAGGGAACAGGGTTGTCAGCAAGCTGCTATCAGTGACAGTGAAGAAGGGAGATATATTGATTAATCTTGTAATCGGTTTTATAATTGATTAATAATATATTCTCTTACCAGGTTTGGTAGGGGACCAGGACGTAGACCATAGAGACTAGGGGTCGAACCTGGCTAAAATTCTCGGTGTTCTTTACTTGCTGTTTATTTACTTTCTGCACTGCATATTTCTTATCAGTAAGCTGATAAATTAGTTTATATCCGTAACAACAAGCTGACTAGTTTAGTTAAATATTCGGTAAAGTTATAAAATTGGATATAGTTAGCCTAAAACACCTATTCACCCCCCCCCCTCTAGGTGTAATTTCATTTGGTATCAGAGCTTTGGTATACTAATATTTCTATAACAGGAAAAGTATTGATCTAATGGCTGACAATTATCCCGAAGGAAAGTCCGATTATCGTGCTCCACTCCTTACTGGAACTGACAACTACAACTGGTGGAAAGGTCGAATGAGAACTTATTTATCCAGAGATCCATTTGTTCTAAGGATTGTATAGAAAGGCCTATATGTATTCCTTGATAAAGATGGCAAAGAAAAAGATGTAGATGATCTTACTCTGGATGAGCTAATCAAATATGGCTACAATGGGAAGGCAAGGAATTCTCTTATGAATGGTCTAAATCAAGCTGAGCATGCCAAGGTTTCTGCACTCAAATCAGCTAAGGAGATGTGGGATGCTTGGGAAACATATCATGAAGGATCCAAATCTCTAAGGAAGGTGAAACTTAGCAAGATCATGAATGAGTTTGGAAATTTCAAGCTCAAGGAAGATGAAACAATCAAAGAAAGTCAAGCTAGATTTCAAGTCAATATCAATGCACTAGAGAGACTTGGAAAGAAGATCAAGAGAATTGGATGAGGAATTGGCTCTCATGTCCAGAAAAATCAAGAGAATGATTGAGAAGAAAAACAAATTGAAGACAGAGAAGGGCAAAGATTTTGCGCAAGAAGAGAGTCAAAAGATTCAAAGGAAGTTACATGCTATGAATGTGGCAAGAAAGGTCATTTCAAAAGGGACTGCTACAAGCTGAAGAATAAGCTTAAGCAACAAGCTGCTCCAAAGGACAGAAGGAAATCAAAAGCACTTTTGACATGAAGTGATGATGAGGATTCAGCTTTTGAAGATGAATCAAGTGATGAGATGGTGAACCTGGCTCTTGTAGGTCTTGATGATGAAGATGCTCATAATGAGAGTGATGCTTCAAAATCAGATGACAATGGAAGTGAGGTAAACTCATATGACTATGATTCAAGTTCTAATGATAAATCTTTAGATGAACTAACCTTGCAGGAACATAGTAGTATATCTATTGTAAAGTTCATGGAATTGAAGAATGAGAACAATGAGCTTGAAAGGACCAATACTCAACTAAGAAAGGTCATTGCTGAATTCATGGGAAAGAAAGCTCCAACAAGCAATCATGATGAATTTATTGCTGATTTAAAGGCTAAATTATCTCAATCTGAAGGAATAAACAAAGCTATACTAAGAAGGAATGATACATTGATGAAGATGCTCAGTGATCTTAGGGCAGAACTCAAAGCAAAAGATGCATGCCTTGAGACAGTCACAATCAGAGAATCTTCTTATGCAAAAGAGATATCACAGCAAGCTGATAAGATCAAACAGTTGGAAGATGAGATAGAGAACCTTCATAAAGGAATGGGCAAGTTTGTTCAAGGAGAAGAAGTGCTAAAAACTATGATAAAACAAACTAAAGTTCCATTGGATAAGGAAGGACTTGGAATGGCTTCAACATCAAAGTACAAGACACTTCAATATGAAGGCAAACATGGTATTCTTTATGATTATGCTATGTCATGGAGAATCTGCTTCAAATGTGGAAAGAAGGGTCATTTCGCCAGGAATTGCAAAGTTCAAGATGGTGAACCAGCAAGCCGGAACAGACAGACAAGTCACAGATAGCAAGCTGCTAGAACAGAAAGACCAAGGAATCAAGCTCACAAAGTGGTCCAAATGTGGATCAAGAAATCTGATTTAAATGCTCTTTATGTGTTATCAACTAACCATGTTGGACAACAATAAATATGGGTACCAAAATGTGAGTTGTGTTTGTTTGTTTTTTAGGTATGTCTTGTGGCCAAAATAAAAGCAAGTCAATGGATTTTGGACAGTGGATGTACAAGACATATGTGTGGCGACAAGTCTCAGTTCCTTAAACTCAAGATGAAAACAATTGGTGATAACAAAACACTCTGCATTCTTTGCAAAGGAACAATTGGTTATAGTATCATTTCAATTGATAAAGTATAATATGTTCAAGGTCTTAAATATAATTTGCTTAGTATAAATCAATTATATGATGATGGACATACTGTTGTTTTTGATAAGGAGAAATGTACTATTGATGTTGGCACTAATAAAGTCCCCCTAGTTGCTAGAAGGGAAGGAAATATCTATATTTTGGACTTTGAGATGCAGGAAACAGCATGCTGCTTGGCTGCTGTGGATACTAATCCAGATCTTTGGCAGAGAAGGCTAGGACATGCTCACATGGACTTACTCAACAAGCTGTCTGCAAAGAAGCTAGTTCGAGGATTACCCAAAATGAAGTATGTCAAGAAGGAAACCTGTTCGGCTTGTCAATTAGGCAAACAAATCAGGACTCCTCATAAGTCAAAGAGTATGGTATCAACTACTAAACCTTTAGAGCTTCTTCATTTAGACTTATTTGGTCCGGAAGCATATAAAAGTATTGGAGATAGAGGCATTTCACATGAACTCTCTACTCCAAGAACGCCATAGCAAAATGGGGTTGTAGAGAGAAAGAAAAGGTCTTTGCAAGAAACAGCAAGGACATTGCTGCAGGAAAGCAAGCTGCCAAGAAGCTTTTGGGCAGAAGCTGTCAACACAACAAGCTATGTTCTTAACAAAGTACTTATCAGGCCTATTCTCAACAAAACTCCATATGAATTGCTGAGGAACAAGAATCCAAACATTGATTACTTCAAAGTCTTTGGCTCAAGGTGCTTTGTACTCAAAACTATTGATAGAGATGGTAAATTCGATGCTAAATCTTATGAAACAATATTTTTGGGTTATTCTTTAACAAGTAGAGCTTATAGAGTCTATAATGAGAATACAGATATTGTTGAAGAATCTATTGATGTTTCATTTGTAGAATCTAATATTGATCTGTCAAGATAAGAGGAAGATATTGCAGGTGCAGGTACTGACAACAAGCTGACAAGAACATTCACAGTATCTCAGCAAGCTGACAAACAACCTGATGCAACTCCAGGGATAGAAAAACAAGCTGAAACATCACCTACAGTTGATGCAACAATTGACATGTTGTCAAAACTTACCTTGGAAGGTCCTAGAGGTCAGAGATCAACTGAAAAGATGCATATCTATGAAGGAGATGAAGCTTCTCCTCCATCAAAGAGAATTAGAGTCAATGAGGAAGTCATAGCTCAACATTCTCTACCAAAGTCAACAAAGATAGTGAAGAAAAATCCTCTAGAGCTGATCATTGGTGATAAATCAGAAGGTATCAAGACAAGGAAAGGTCAAGCCAATTTTTGTGCATTTGCAACCTTTCTAGCTCAAGAGGAACCAAAAGAATGTTGATGAAGCACTTCAAGATGACAATTGGATCATGGAAATGCAAGAAGAACTCAATCAATTTGAAAGATGTGATGTTTGGGAACTTATAAAGCCACCTAAAGATGCTTCAATCATTGGTACTAAATAGGTGTTCAAGAACAAAGTTGATGAATTTGGCACGGTTACTAGAAACAAGGCAAGACTTGTTGCACAAGGATACAATAAACAAGAAGGAATTGATTTTGATCAAACTTATGCTTCGGTTGCACGACTAGAAGCAATAAGAATGTTACTTTCATTTGCATGCTTCAAGAAATTCAAGCTACATCAAATGGACGTGAAGAGTGCATTTCTTAATGGTTTCTTAAAAGAAGAAGTCTATGTTAAGCAACCTCCTGGTTTTGAGAGTGAACAATTTCCAAATCATGTCTTCAAGTTGAAGAAGGCATTATATGGACTTCGCCAAGCTCCTAGATCATGGTATGAAAGGCTAAGTAAATTTTTGATCAAAAATGGATTCATTCGAGGTAAAATCGATCCTACATTATTTACAAAGCATGATGGCACTGATATTTTAGTTGTGCGAATATATGTGGATGATATTATCTTTGGATCTACTAATGATTCTATGTGCAAGTGGTTTTCTAAGTGTATGCATAGTGAGTTTGACATGAGCATGATGGGAGAGCTCAATTATTTTTTGGGATTTCAAGTCAAGCAAACTCCAGAGGGTATATATGTGCATCAATCCAAGTATATAAAGAATCTACCGAAACGCTTTGGATTTGAAACTGTCAAGTCGAAATCAACACCAATGAGTCCTGTCAGCAAGCTGACAGCAGATGAACAAGGTAAAGATGTTGATGTTCGAAAGTATAGAGGTATGATTGGTAGTTTATTATACCTTACGGCCTCTAGACCAGATATTATGTATAATGTTTGTGTATGTGCGAGGTTTCAAGCTAAACCAAAAGAGTCTCACTTGAATGCTGTTAAGAGAATTTTCAAATATTTGAGTGGAACTATTACTCTTGGTTTATTTTATCCTATCACAAATGCTTTTGATCTTGTTGGGTATAGTGATGCAGATTATTCAGGTTGTCAAACTGATCGGAAAAGTACAAGTGGTGTTTGTGCATTTTTAGGACAGAGTTTGGTGTCTTGGCAAAGCAAGAAACAAAATTTTGTTGCATTGTCCATGGCTGAAGGAGAATATTTAGCAGCTAGTAGCTGTTGTTCTCAAATTTGATGGATGATACAAACACTTCGTGATTATGGAATTAAATGTACTACGATTCCAATCTATTGTGACAACACTAGCACCGTCAATATATCAAAGAATCCGGTGAATCATTCAAGGACAAAACATATCGATGTTCGACATCATTTATTGAGAGTCAATGTTGCAAAAGGTAAGATCGAGCTGGTTTTTTTTCCACGGAGGTCCAGCTAGCTGACATCTTCACTAAACCACTGGCTGAAGAGAGGTTTAATGTTCTTTGTCGAGAACTTGGTATGTGTGATGTCCAGACAACAAGCTGACTATGGAAAACTGGTATTATCAGCTTACTGCTTCGCTTTATTATTCCCTATTTGCATGCATGACAAGTGTCATCTATTTTCTGATTTTTTGTATGCATGTGTATTAATTTATATTTGCATACTATGTATATGGTAGGTTTATGATTAGACTCCACTTTCTTGGTAATTGTGTCGTGATTATTGTCTTAATTACATAATTTCAAATTTATTTGAATTAGTTTGAATAATGTTTGTTCAAATTCTGTGTGTGTAATATCTGTCCTCGTATTGGGAGTAAATCAAATTTCAGTTCTCAAGATGTGGTTGTGTGTGCTATGTTTATTGCTGGAAAGAACTTTAATTTGTCTGATTTGGCTTTGAAGAATATGCTTGATGCTGTTGAGGGTGCATCGTCCACTTGTTTGCCATACGGGTTGTTATTGACTCGAATTTTCGAGTGGTATGGTGTAGATTTTCGTGATGAAAAATCACTTGTGGTTACTGAGTTCTTTGATAAGAAAACTTTTGATCAGAACTATCTTAAGGTCGACAAGGATGGTACTTTAAGTCAAGTAAAACCTCCACCTCCTCCACCTCTTCCAGTTATTGAGCCTAGTTCTGTTGTTTCTGCTGTTGAATGGGATGCCTTCATGTCTCAAGTGTTGGTTAATCAGAAAAAGGTTTTGTGTGCTCTGGATAAGATTCAGCATGAAGTTAAGTTTATTCGAGAACTACTGGTCCGTCTTCGGTCAATCTTGGTTTGGATGAGCTTTTGGTTGCTACAAAGGAGATTGTTGTTGCTGGTGTCAAGGAACCTGTTCCTGCTGATGTTGTTTTTCCTGATCCTAAGTTGGTGGATTCCATTGAGGACATGTCCAATGAGCATGGTGGAGAGGATGAAGAAGATGCCCATGAGACTACTTAATTCTTTCCTTTTTAATGATTAAGGGGGAGAAATTTTAGGATGGGTTGGGTATTTTGTGTTGGTTATTTGATTTAAGTTTAAGAACATGTTTAAGTTGTTTTGGTGGCTGGTTTTAAACTCGGTTCTATGTTTGTGATCTTAGCATATGTTGCTAATGTGGTACTTGTTTGAATTTGTTGGTTTGTTAAGTACTTCGTGATCAGGTGTTTGTTTAGACCTGATTTAATTATGAATGCATGTGTTAATTTGGTTTTATTATTAGCATTTCATAATTATAATTGAATATGTGATTGTTTGTTTAGTTAGTTTTATATCACATGCTATAAATTGTTAAACAGGGTTGCAAGGATTTAGGGGGAGTTTTAACCCTCCTAAAAATGTTCAATAATCATCAAAAAGGGGGAGATTGAAATTCTCATAAGTTTTGATGATGTATTGCCAGCAAGCTGTTAGCTTCATTATGATATAAAACAGCAAGCTACTTCTATTGTTTCTAACATTGTTTTGCAGGACATATATACTATAATGTTTATCTTATTATCAGCAAGCTAACAATGCAGAAACAGGGCTTGACAGCAAGCTAACAATGCTAAAACAGAGTTTATCAGCAAGCTGTCAGAACTCCGCCTAGAAGTTGTTCAAGTCAAATGCAAGTCCGTTTTTTATGGAGATCTTATATGACTTGATTTGTAAGGACTCTAATATTTGTATAAACATACTATCTAATATTAGAGCTCAGGTTTTTCAAAATACTAGTTCAAAATGTTTTCCTATCTTTAAGGAGTTGTTAGTTTTCAAAGTTTATCTTTTCAACAACTCTCCTAAACTGATTTTTGAACTATATACTGAAGTACTTTGTTTTAAACGTTTTATCCTCCTAAACTTTAGTATGGGATTGTTGTGTGAACATTTGATTTTCAAATTATGTAACTAACTTGAACATGAGAATGGGATTCAAGACCGTTGCAAGTTGTTTGATAATTTGAACGTTATATGTTTATCATATATGTTCTTGTGAATGTGTTATTCGTTTTTTAACTCAGAGAAAAAAGAGAGAACACTACAACACTACAAGAAACAACTTTGTGCTTTTCATTCAAAATCTTTCTTACTTGAGCTCTAGTATTCATATTCGTTTATATTCTTATATTGAGTTCATAGTTTGAGTTGTATTGATTTACATCGATTGTATTGCTCATTTTGTAAGTGTTTGTTGCTGAGTAATGAGCTGTGACACATGATCCAGGGAACTAGTTAGATATAAAAGTTTATACTTGGGAAGTATAGTACTTAGAGGTCTTTTGGTTCAGGGAACAGGGTTGTCAACAAGCTGCTATCAGTGACAGGGAAGAAGGGAGATATATTGATTAATCTTGTAATCGGTTTTATAACTGATTAATAATATATTCTCTTACCAGGTTTGGTAGGGGACCAGGACGTAGACCATAGAGACTAGGGGTCGAACTTGGCTAAAATTCTCGGTGTTCTTTACTTGCTGTTTATTTAATTTCTGCACTTTATATTTCTTATCAGTAAGCTGACATACTAGTTTATATCCGTAACAGCAAGCTGACTAGTTTAGTTAAATATTTAGTAAATTTATAAAATTGGATATAGTTAGCCTAAAACACCTATTCACCCTCCCCCCCCCCCCCCCCTTTTAGGTGTAATTTCAAGTTTTTCTATATGACGTTATTTTTTAACTAATTAAGACTATGTTTAGTGATGTGTTTTAGCTTGATTAGGATGTTGCCAAAACCAAACCAACCATTTATACCTTGTTTCGCTTAATATATTATACTAGTAATATGCCCGTGCTTCGCATAAGGAACGATATTTGTTTTAATATAATTTCTAATTTTATATCTTGACTTTATATAAGTGATTTGTTATATTATATTTATATTATGACATATATTATGACATTGATTTTGTTCTCTTTGACAAACATACTAAGAATATTACACGTTAGTGCAATTGTAACGTTCACTTCAAAGTAACAATATCACACGTCATTTTCAGAGTAGTAATATTATACGTCCCTTTCAAAGTAATGTTGAGGTCGTATTTAATTACGTCCTTCTCAGAGTAATAAGATTATACGTCCATCTCAAAGTAACGTTGAGGTCGTACTTAATTATGTCCTTCTCAGAGTAATAATATTATACGTCCATCTCAAAGTAATATTGAGTTCATACTTAATTTTTGTTAATACGAAAAATAAAACATCTGAATGAAATTTAAACAAATGAAAAATCAGAAATGGTAGGATTAAAGTCATTAAATCCTTTGATGACATGAATAACACATTGAAATGATTCTAAGATTTGAAAAACATAATAATTGAATCCTACCAATCATAATATTCGATATCTTGAACGGAAGAAAGCAGTATCTTGAAAAGAATAAGCTGCAATTTGCAATGCACACATTTGGTTTCCCACAAATGTTTCATCTTTAGCTGTTTGCCCCAAATTTCTCCATCATGTCGATAGTTTAATCCATCAACGGTCTTATCACATAGCGCGTCCCATAGCTCGTCCGGGTAAGGAAGACCATCTATCTGGTACATTGGGTCAGGATTTCTGGCATTTGGGCACAATTTATAAATTGGCAGAAGTTTCTGTTTATTGGATATGTAAGAATATCTGTCTTCGAGTAACCTCATCAGTTGTAGCAGGTTATTTCTCACATGGCAAGTTTTGAAAAAGGAATACATTTCTTCAGATGTCTTCATTACATCGAAAGGTCTGTATATTGCTTTAAAGAACAAAAAGTAGAATGACGATGGAAAATGATTACCTGCAAGTTGGGATAACATATTAAGGTGGTGTTGAACGTCATGCTTCCTGAAAAGATTATCAACTGAGTTGTAGAACATAGCTTGTTGAACTTTGTTCTTAACAGCAAAACCAATAAACCCACTAAACTGGTAACGTGTTGCTTCATAATCATGTCGATGAAATCTGTATAGTGAATCCCATTCAAGCTTTTCCAGGACATCCTTGATTCTGTGTGTTGTTTGCTTAGTTACCCATGCCATCAGAAATTTTGAGAAGGTATTGAAATCACGAATACCAAATATAATGAAATTGAAGATCAAGCTCATCTCATCTGATGGAAGGCTGAGTATATTATCATTCACCATTATTATGATTAATAGGAAATATATGAGTAGGATGGTAATATGTGGTGTGATTAAGGGAAAATGTTTGATGAGAAAGTGGACAATCAAGAACAATGTCAAGTTAATTATTGGAGAATATGGCGAGTTGTAGTTAATTTATCTGTTTCTCACATTGCATCAAATACATGAAAGTTGCATATAAACTTTTAGTATTCTCAATAAATGCTTGATATTTTGATGTTTGTTAGCTGTGTTAGAAATGAGTACTACTAGAAACTAGACAGAGGGGGGGGGGGGTGAATGGATAGTTTGATGTATTTTCCGATTCTTAAAAACTAAGTAACAGACTGTATATGATTATGATATGTAATATGCAGAAAGTAAATAACACACACAATCACTTTAATCTACTTTGTATAAGCAAATTAAATACTACAGCTTTCCAAGAAATTCACAATCGAATTTCTGGCTCCTAAACAAGAACAGTTTGAACTTGCTTGCTTACAGAGAAAAGAGCTTAAGATAAGAACTATGTGTGTCTCTCTCTCTTAGCTAACAATAGGATGTGCATGATATATATAAGCCCTATACAAACTAGTGCACACACCTATTTTTACACAGATACCCCTTGCTGAAAGTCCAACTTGTCCTGCCATAAGACGTTAACTGTGTCAGGAAGGACCACCTGCTTTTCGGAGTCTTTCCCGTTTCTGTAGCTGCTTGTCTCTTATCTTTCTCTTCAAGTTTAGCTGTAGATTTGCCATCTGTTCTTTGGACCACCTTGCCAGAACAAATGCTTCAGTATTTGTCTCTTTTGATTCTTGATTCTGTACCTTGATTTGTCTTGTTGTAAACGGCTAAGTGTTGATATCGTGAACTCCACTTCATTCCTGACTTCGCGATCTCACTTGTGAGGACTACGCGATATACCCTTTGAAGACTTTGCGACATAGGTCATTTGAAGACTATGTGACATAGGTCATTTGACGACTATGCGACATAGGTCATTTGATGACTATGCGACATAGGTCATTTGCAGACTATACGATATAGGTCATTTGACGACTATGCGACATAGGTCATTTGACGACTATGCGACATAGGGCTTCTGAGGACTTCACGATCTAGGCTTCTTTGACTTTGCTGACTTCAACACTTCACGACATGTGTCTTGAGGACTTCTCGACATAGTACAAAATGGACTATGCGATATAGTACTTCGCGACATGGATATTGGTGACTTCACGACATAGCTTTCTTCTGACTTTGCTATATAATGCCTTAGACAAATTTCTGCAACTTATTTCTTCATAGCCTTATTTATCTTTATCCTGCTGCATGAACACTTCTGAACTTCTACCAGGACAATTATTCAATGGCCTATATACAATCTAGATGCAAGAAACTTTACTAAGCTCATTATAACTTTGAGCATACATGATCAAGCTATTGTTCATGAGAACAAGACAAGTACATACAGAGACCTATACTATACCCCAGTGATAGAGTTCACTGGGTCATGTAATGTGACATAGTCACATAGTGTAGGCTTGTTAATAGTGGTATTCAGACATGTCTTGAGCCTAACAAGCTGTATATCCATGTTGTTGCTATAATTTATATTACCTATTAGGCATCATAATATTTGGAGAAAATAACAAAATTTCTTAAAAATACGTGACAATAACCTGATATGATAGTATGTAGTATTCTATAATGGATAATTTAATAAAAATATTATTATATGATGAATCCTTTGTTTACTTAATTTTTTTTTATTATTTTACTTAATTACACTTATATATCTATAAAAACAATTTTTAAATAATAAAACCTATTTATAATCAATTATCCTTTTCATCTAAGCTCCATAATTTTGAAAATTTTAACAGGTAATTATATTTGTCAACTAAACATGTTTTCTTTTTTATTTGTTCATACTAAATTAAACAAAATGCATCACACGGGTTTTAAGATATAGTAATTCAATTTATATCCATTTTTGAATTTTTTAAGATAATGTAAATATTTTTTATAGACGGGTATATCATACGTTGTTTAAATAAATAGTATTTGTATAATTGGTATACCGGAAGATGTTTCTGTTAAAATTTAAAGACATCATTAAAGAATACAACCGTCTAAAATTTCTAATTTAAAATTTAGTGTGACAATGGGCTGTTTTTATTTAAACATATATTCTATTTTTGCACATACAACACCATCTCAACACCACATTGAGATCTAAACACCACTACATTTTAACTATATTTATCTATCTATCTATCTATAAATAAATATGTGACCTTTAAACTTGAATTTACTGGATACTTGCAGATTATACTTCAACATGATGACTTCAAGACATGCAAACAAAAAGAAGTTTTCAGACATGAATATCATTTTGGTGTCGGAGCACTTTGAAATTTATAAACATAGGCTGTTGAACATAGGCTGTAGAAATAGGTTTGTTCAGTGTAATCTTGAAAAGATTATATGGATCTTAATGCAGATTCTGAAGATGCGGAGCAGGATGAAGTTCAGGATGTCAATAAACAGTTAATGAGAATGTTGTAGAGGCTGATGAAATCAACAACAACTTCATATAATTTTCTGCAACTCTTTCTTAGTGCCATGTTCATAACAGAACTCAAGGAGTGGTAACAGAATCACAACTCTGTCTCTTTACTTCTCCTGTTTTGACAGGTTTTTATGAAATTATTGTAAAAATATAATTGTTCTATGTTTGTAGTCTATTCCAAAGTTTATAGTTTGTGCAAACAGACAATGAATAATGGGTGAGAGGGTTGTCTATGGAGCATTGGATTGACTGTGAATGACGGGAGAGCTAGGTTTTCTATTGGATAAAACAAATTTGCAATGGATAATGAGATGAAGAGGAGGCAGAACCAGCTAGCATTGGATTAAAGCAATGTTTGTAATCTAGCTAGGTTTGTTATTATTTAATAATAATAATAATTTATATGGGCTACATATTGATATTTCAATTATATAAGCTATTTATTTTATTGGGCTAAATTAAGTGATTTTTAGTAAGGAGTCCAAATTAGATTTTTTTTTTATTTAGAGTATGGGCCAAATAAGTGGATACCCAATACCAAGTCTAATTTAATTATAATGGGCAGTTAAATTAGACGGTATACGAAAGGGTTATAGTCCCCAATATATTAAACATGTAATAGAGCTTTTCTTCTACCCATCAGAAATAGAGCTCGCTGTGGAATGCATAAGGATGTTTAATTGAGGAAGACAATAACAAGCACAAGACTGCTACTACTTTTGCCAATCATGGATACAGGTACGCTTCCGCTTATATATTAACCTCGATAATTGAATATGATGTTTACGATCCTTGTCTCCACTAGAAGAACTTTGTGTTTATAGAATTACAAAAGTTCTTACAATTGGCATCAGAGCCTCATCGTATTTTTTAATTATCGGGTAATATAATGAGTTTGAATCGTGATATATGATAATTATCTTGTGTGTTCCGATTCAAAATATTGTTTGGATGTGCATTTTTTATCGTCAAAACCATGTTTACATGATATAAACGTCTTGAACTCTGGCACGAGGTGATGATTACATGTGACTTAATTTAGTTTTCATAGTTGTTGTCTTGGATTTATGTATAATATTTCTTTTTTATCGGCTAAATTGGTTGGCCATGTTTTTGGATTTAGTCAGGAATCCAAATCACTTTATGCCATGAATTTGGTTCATCAGTTTTATATATAATTTTTTGTGTGGCGATATCAATGTTTGTGTAACAGTTTAGTTACTCTTTTTCATGTGTATAATGGATTAAAGGTACTAATATAAATTTATGTTATGCTTGTTATACATGTGTTAGCTTTTGTGTTGTTTTGACAAGTAATTATTATAGTATCATTCTGAACTCCCAAGTACACATTATAGAATATACTTTTGGCTCCTGACATTGTCAAGCTACTTGTTCTCCGTTGAGTTACGACTATTTAAATAAACTACAGTACCTTAATAGTTATGTAATTCGGTTAGTAAGCTTAAAATAAATTTATGATATATTTGTGACGTAAATTTTACTATTGGCAATTTAGTATTAACTTATTAATTTAAGTGGTCAAATATTTTTAATTTAGTTGATTTAAGCAATATGTTGCCAAAGTAACCTCTTTTGTGTAAATTAATTAAATTAAAATATTATTATGATGATTGAATATTTTAATTTTATGTAAATTTTATCGGCCCAAAGGAAGGTATAATTTGGCCAAAATTAAAATATTCTTGTGATAATAAGTGTGTAGCAATATTAAGTTTTTCATGTGAATAATAAGTCGGTCCAAAGAAAGGCGTATTATTTGACAGAAATTTATTGTTAACACTTGATTGTTGCGTTGAGAGTACCAATTGCAAATTGATTTTTCTGTCCAAAGACTAAAATTCAGTGTTGCTCTGGGTATCTTGTGATGGTGTTGCCAATTTTTGAGTTTACCACATTATATATGTATATATAAGTTTTGAGCATTTTGTGTCATTGTTTTCTATTTCAGTTACTGCTACAATTAATTCTGCTTCTGCTCAATTGAGTATGATTCCAATGTTGAATGGGACAAATTATGTCACATGGAAAGAGTATGTTGAGATCGTTCTTGGGTGCATGGATCTTGACCTTGCGTTAAGGAAAGAGCAACCCGTTCCTACTGCGGAAGATCCGAAAATGGATCAAATTGAGAAATGGGAACGCTCTAATCGCATGTGTCTAGCGATCATGAAGCGAACGATTCCAACTGGTTTTCGGGGCTCTATTGCTGAGAGCACAAATGCCAAGAAGTTCCTCTCTGAAATTGAGCAATATTTTGCTAAGAATGAGAAAGCGGAAACGAGTAATCTTCTGTCAAAACTCGTGACCATGAAGTATAAGGGAAAGGGGAACATAAGGGAGTACATCATTGGGATGTCCAATCTTGCTGGCAAGCTTAAAGAACTCAAGTTAGAACTTTCGGATGAGTCTTGTTCACTTGGTTCTTATTTCACTCCCTCCTCAGTTTGGTCACTTCGTGGTGAGTTACAATACTCAAAAGGAAAAATGGACTCTTAATGAGCTCATTTCACACTGTGTGCAAGAGGAGGAAAGGGCATTGCGAGACAAGACTGAAAGTGCTCACTTGGCATCAAGCTCTCATGACAAGAAGAGAAAGAGAGGTAAGGATATTGCAAGTGGAAAACCCAAGCAGTCACAAGAGAAACAGGATAAGGGACCAACCTGTTACTTTTGTAAGAAGGCAGGACACATGAAGAAGGAGTGTTCCAAATACGCTGCTTGGCGTGTGAAGAAGGGTAAGACTTCTGCCTTTGTTTGTTCTGAAGTTAATTTGGCTTCTGTACCTAAGGATACTTGGTGGGTAGATTCTGGTGCTACTACTCACATAAGTGTATCAATGCAGGGTTGCCTGTGGAGTCGACCACCAATTGATGCTGAAAGATTCATCTTCGTGGGCGACGGCAATAAAGTTCCAGTTAAAGCTGTTGGAACATTTAGATTATTATTGAAAACTGGTGTTTATTTGGATTTGGTTGAAACTTTTGTTGCACCGTCTTTTAGACGGAATCTTATTTCTATTTCCTCTTTGGACAAATTTGGATACACTTGTTCCTTTGGAAATAATAAAGTTAGTTTCTCTTTAAGTTCAATTGTGGTTGCCACTGGTTCTTTAATTGATAATCTTTATATGCTTGAGACTGTTACTTTTAATAATGAAATTTTGCACTCAAGTGCAAGAGGTACAAAGCGTAAGTTAACTGAGAATTCTGCCATGTTGTGGCACAAGCGTTTAGGTCACATCTCTAAACAGAGAATACAAAGGCTTGTGGATGATAGAATTCTCGATCCCTTAGACTTAAGTGATTTTCAGGTTTGCATTGAATGTATTAAGGGAAAACAAACAAACTCAAGAAAGTTAGGTGCCAATAGAGCTACGAGTGTCTTAGAACTGATTCATACCGATATATGTGGACCATTCCCTACAGCCTCTTGGAACGGTCAACGGTATTTTATCACGTTCATAGACGATTACTCGAGGTATGGTTATCTATACTTGATACATGAGAAGTCCCAAGCTCTGGACGTGTTTAAGGAATATAAAGCTGAAGTTGAACTTCAGCTAAATAGTAATATCAAAGCTGTCAGATCTGATCGTGGTGGTGAATACTACGGAAGATATGATGGATCAGGTGAGCAACGTCCAGGACCCTTTGCTAACTTCCTAAAGGAGTGTGGAATAGTCCCTCAGTACACCATGCCAGGCAAACCTAATATGAATGGTGTGGCTGAGAGGCGAAACCGTACTCTTAAAGATATGGTTAGAAGTATGATAAGTCATTCTTCTTTACCTGATTCACTTTGGGGAGATGCACTAAAGACTGCAATTTATATTCTTAATAGGGTTCCATCAAAAGCGGTGACCGAAACCCCTTACAAACTTTGGACAAAGAAAGTGCCTAGCATTAGGCACTTACATGTTTGGGGTTGTCCAGCTGAGGCAAGGCCATATAAGCCGAATGAAAAGAAATTGGACTCTAGAACGGTCAGTTGCTACTTTGTTGGATATCCGGAGCGTACTCGCGGATTTAAATTTTATGATCCCACTACTAGATCCTTCTTTGAGACCGGTAATGCAAGATTTTTTGAGGATGTTGATTTTGGGAGGGAAGATATAGGTAAAAGTATTGTCTTTGAGGAAGATAGTCATGGACCTATTCATGACACTCCTGAGAACAATGATCAGATTATGGTACCTATCATTGTTCAAGGGCCTCCGATTCAAGACAACACTGACATTCCTCATGAGGAACCGATTCAACAAGATCAACAACCTCATGAATCACAAGAAGTGCCATTAAGGAGATCCACTAGAGAGCGAAAAAGTGCAATTCCAGATGATTATATTGTTTTTCTACAAGAACATGAAGATGGAATTGGTGTTGGGGAAGATGATCCTATTAATCTTCAACAAGCCATGCAGAGTTCTCATTCTCAGAAGTGGATCGATGCCATGAATGAAGAGATGCAATCTATGAAAGATAATGACGTTTGGGATCTTGTCGAGTTGCCTACAGGATCAAAACCTATTGGTTGCAAATGGGTATTTAAAACCAAAAGGGATTTGAGTGGTAACATCGAAAGATATAAGGCTCGTCTAGTCGCAAAAGGATTCACTCAAAAGAAAGGTATCGACTACAATGAGACTTTTTCTCCGGTGTCCTCGAAAGACTCATTTAGAATTTTTATGGCACTTGTGGCTCATTATGACCTTGAGCTACATCAGATGGACGTAAAGACAGCGTTTCTCAATGGCAACATTGGTGAGACAATTTATATGGTGCAACCAGAAAACTTTGTCTCTGGAGATTCAAAGACTATGGTTTGCAGATTAAAGAAGTCCATCTACGGTCTCAGGCAGGCTTCTCGTGAATGGTATCACAAGTTTCATCATGTAATCACATCATATGGTTTCGAAGTGAACTTGGTGGAACATTGTGTATATCACAAGTTTAGTGGGAGCAAATTTATCTTTCTTCTCTTATACGTTGATGACATTTTACTTGCCACTAATGATATGGGCTTATTGCATGATACCAAGAAATTTCTCACTGGTCAATTTGAGATGAAGGACCTTGGTAACGCCTCTTTTGTATTAGGAATTCAGATACATCGAGACCGTTCTCGAGGTATTATTGGATTGTCACAAAAGAGCTATATCGAAAAGATTCTGGAAAGATATGGCATGAAAGATTGTGCATCGATGGATACACCCGTGTCTAAGGGAGACAAATTTAGTCTCAAACAGTGCCCTGAAAATGAACTTGAGATAAAGGAAATGCAAAAGATACCGTATGCCTCGGCAGTGGGAAGTCTTATGTATGCTCAAGTTTGTACTCGTCCTGACATAGCATTCATTGTTGGAATGTTGGGGAGATATTTGAGTAATCCGGGAATGGAACAATGGAAAGCAGTCAAACGAGTCCTACGGTATTTGAAGAAAACAAAAGATTATATGCTCACATATAAGAAATCAGATCATCTTGAAGTCATTGGATATTCAGATTCTGATTTTGGAGGATGCATAGATGAAAGGAAATCTACTTCAGGCTATGTTTATCTACTAGCTGGTGGAGCAATTTCGTGGAGGTCTGCCAAACAGACGCTCATCGCTTCATCCACCATGGCTGCAGAATATGTAGCATGTTTTGAGGCATCCAATCAAGCATTATGGCTGCGAAACTTTGTCACTGGTTTGCGTATTCTTGATGGTGTTGAAAGACCATTGAAGATATTCTGTGATAATAAATCGGCAGTGGAATATTCAAACAACAATAGGAGCACTACAGAAGCAAAACATATAGATATAAAGTTCCTAGTTGTTAAAGAAAAGATACAGAGTGGACAGATTTCTATAGAACACATTGGGACCAACTCCATGATTGCGGATCCGCTCACTAAGGCTTTAGCGCCTAAAGTTTTTCACGGGCACATTGCTAATATGGGTGTTGTCTTATGTGACACTTTGGTTTAGTGGGAGTTTGTATTTTGGTGTTTTATGTTATAAACATTGAGTTGTTTATGTTCTGCAGAATACAGTTGATGGAATTTTTATTTTATTAAATGTCACTCTGCTTTTGTTCAAATTTATCATTGTGGTTTAACATTGAGTTGAGAAAATTTGAATCAATCTCATTAGAGGTTGACTTTGGACTAGTTGGAAATAGACATAATATAGATCACATTATTTGTAATTTCCATGTCACTCATCCGTACTTTGATTCATGTCGTTAAATATATTGGTGTGGTGATCAAGGAAGGTTTAGTCACGTTATGATAGTGATGAATGCCGCCTGAATCTCATACTAATATAGTAGACGGACCGAATTGTTTTGGTAAAATCTAAAGGGTAAATGAATAGCATAAAGTTGCGCACTAAAGGTTTTGTATAATTGATTATGGATTAATATGCAACCCAAGTGGGAGATTGTTATTATTTAATAATAATAATAATTTATATGGGCTACATATTGATATTTCAATTATATAAGCTATTTATTTTATTGGGCTAAATTAAGTGATTTTTAGTAAGGAGTCCAAATTAGATTTTATTTATTTATTTAGAGTATGGGCCAAATAAGTGGATACCCAATACCAAGTCTAATTTAATTATAATGGGCAGTTAAATTAGACGGTATACGAAAGGGTTATAGTCCCCAATATATTAAACATGTAATAGAGCTTTTCTTCTACCCATCAGAAATAGAGCTCGCTGTGGAATGCATAAGGATGTTTAATTGAGGAAGACAATAACAAGCACAAGACTGCTACTACTTTTGCCAATCATGGATACAGGTACGCTTCCGCTTATATATTAACCTCGATAATTGAATATGATGTTTACGATCCTTGTCTCCACTAGAAGAACTTTGTGTTTATAGAATTACAAAAGTTCTTACAAGGTTATCTATGAATGATGCAATATACATCTCTTCAAGCAAGCAAACAATCCAATGTACATCTCTTCAAGCAAGCACATAATCTCTACCATTTTTCCTCTAAGATGTTTTTGATTGATAATATTTGACATTTGCCTAACAGTTTCAAGAATTTCGAAAGGTCTAAAAATTGCTTTGAAGAATAAGTATGAAATAGAAGATGGGAAGTGATTATCAGCAAGAGAATTTAGCACTCCGAGATGGTGTTGAATGTTTTCCCTCAAAAATAGTTTCTGTGATGAATTGTAAAACAGTGCTTGAGTAACCATATGTCGAACAGCATAAGTGATGAATCCGTGGAACTGATCACGGGTAACTTCCATTGGATGCTGGTGGAATGCATATAGTTTATCCCAGTTAAGCCTTTCTAGAACAGATTTGATGACATGTGTGGGTTTTTCTCGTTCCCACACAATCAATAACTTTGAAAAGGTGCTGAAATGATCTAAATCTACGATAATGTATGAAAATATCATGCTTACAATATCGGGTTCTGCTTGTAGGATCGGTGGATTTTCCATTTTGTATGATGTTGAGTAGAAGTTTAGGTATTGTAAAGGAGATTGAGTTCTTTGGATAGATATGTAGTTTAAAGTTAAAAGAATATAGACAGACTTCTGTAGACAATGGACTTATACATATATATAAAAAGTTATAGAGATATTAATTGAAAGAATTAAGGGATAAATTAGTGGAACATGGGAAGGTGTGAAATTAATGACATTATAATTATGACATTGTAATCAATCCATGCACGCCATATCTGTGAATATCTTAGATTGAGAAAGTAAACAATTTCCAATGTTCACATTACTTCTTTCATACTCTAAAAATCTACTTTTTATTATATAAATAAATAAATAAATAAACATGTTATTATCCAATACAATTAATTATATTGAAATTTCAAAATAACATCAACTTGTCCCCGTTATGATAATATGTTGATTGTTTTATATTGAAGTCTTGATTTTTTATTTATAGCTATTGAAACATTTCGGTAGAATCTCAGGACATTCAAATATAAATATTTAAAAATAATTTGAAATGTGATCTTAGCTTAAGTGAATTTTATATTTGATTAAAACTTATTTGTTTACTTCTATTCAATTTCTTTTTATACTCTCTCATCCCATTTATTCCTTCATATATTTTTGAATGTTAAGTTTTCAAAAATAGTAAATTTTATATTTAAAACTTATTTATCATTAGAAACATAAAAATTTTAATCATTAATTCTATAATAAAAATAACAATAAAATAAAATAAAATGATTTTTTTTTAAAATTGTACTACAATTTAAATTTTAGTATCTCTTGATCCTTTTGTATTTGGAGTTCTGCTACAAAAAAGTGATCGATTTAAAATTTTTAATAAATTCTTGAAATTATAATTTTAAAATAATACAACCCCTAATTTTTCATGGAAAAGAATGGGTTCTATAAATAATTTTCTTAATTTTAATAAGAATAGTTGGTCCTTTTTATTGTCAAATTATAAGTAATATGTTCGTGCTTCGCACACAGTATTATATTTAGAGTAATGCTAGAGGTACCGAATTAGGTACCGAAATCTGGTACCGAATGATGTGGCATTGATGACGTGACAATTTAGAATGATTTTATTGGTGGAATTAATGTGAATGCAGGGGGTCCATTATTATTAGCCAATCAGAATATAACACATGACATTCGGTACCAAATTTCGGTACCCAATTCGGTAGCTCTAGCATTTTCTTATATTTATTTGCTTATATTTGAGAAAAGAAAGCAAAAAATTAATAGTACTTGCATATTTTTAGCGAAAAATTCTTAAATTTTGTCCAACATTATTTAGTTGTTCTTTTGTAAAATTTGCTGCATAATAAAACATTTATATGATATAACATTTACATAATATATTGAAAAATCAAAACATTTATTAAAACAATAAATATCATATAATACATAATATTCATGTGAGAAAAATCAATGAAAAAACTTGATTAGAAACAAATTTAACTATTTTTTAAAATTCTTGTTACTTTAACAAATTATTTTTAAAATATATTGACTCATTAGAATGATATTGAAATAATTGTCAACCACTATTCAAAAGTTAAATATATAAGTAAATATCAAAAGCAAAATCACTCATCATATAAATATACATATGTATAAAATAATCAAAAGGGAAACCACTCCTCAGATAAATATACATATTTATAAAATTTGTGACATATATACATTTTAGTATTAAACAAATATCTAGATATGTTCATGCATTTTCACTTGATTAATAGAAATGCATTCTATTATTACTATATATATATATATATGCATATTGATAATTAATATTAAAAATTATATAAGTATTTGTAGGTTACATTTTGTTCCGAAAACTATCATATTTGTCACATCATGAAAGTCTAATACTTATAATTGCAATAACTTTCATAACTTTTGTAAAATTGTAAAACACTCTTACATTTCATTGTATAACATGTGATAAAAAAATCATGGTAATTAGATTTCCGTATGTTTGAAAAATTATTTACAAACATACCTAAATTTTGATATATTCTTTTAAATACTTTCAATTCATAATAATTCATCATTTGCCGCCGCATCAAAACTTCTCGTCTCCTCTGCACTTGTTATCTTGACTCTGCATACAAAAAATTACAAAAAATTCTTCTATTATTCTATTCTCTTTATAAAAGAGAAATGGTCCCAAGAATGATCTCAGAGGAGTTGCTTGGTATTAAAAATGCTTTTAACCTCTCGGATGCTATCTGAGGTCTTCTTCAAGCATAATAAGCTCTTTATAAAATCTTAAGGTAACTTTCTTAAGCATAATAAAATCTAAGTAAATTTCTTAAGATAATAATATTTTTTAGTGTAAATTTTTAATGATAATTTTATAATTGTACATAATATCCTGAAATTATAGTAAAATCCTACTATTTTTGTTCTTATATGAGTTCTCAGCAGTACCACATGGTAATCTCAGAATTTTGAATCTCATGTAAAAAATATATTATATTTTAAATTTGATTGTAGGTAACATTTTAATTAAAGGTTTTTGGTCGCGGCCTATCAGCGACCATATTTATTATTAATATTTTTCATTGTGATTTCGTTTTTGTTAGATTAACTTTAGAAAATTAATTCAAAAACACTTTTAAATTTATTTTAGCCTATTGTTATTAAATGAGATTAATAACCTTAGTATGGTAGGCAGCACTATACCTTGAGTTTGAATGTACCACTATAGCTTGAGTTTAAATGTAACATTTGTGCTATTCACTAACCCCACATTAATATTAATAAAAGTAATCATAATATAGAAATTTAAATTAATTTAAAATAGTTAAAATGACAATAAAAATATGACTTTATTAAGGACAATAAACTACAATTATTATTATTTGATAAATAAATAATTTAAAATTTTTATGATAATATAATATATACAAAGTAATTAGGTAAAAGATTTCTCGACATGTAGGCTATACCTCGCACTTTAAACACAAAAAATAAAAAGTTCAATAAATAAAAAAGAAGATTCTTTTATCCAAAAATAAAGTTTCATATTTAAATTAAATATTTATAATTTACAAGATAATAACTACACGTTAATTATATATCATAGATTCACAATTTCTTTTAAGATTACACAAATTCATGATAGCAACCTTTATATCTAAGTAATTCTTTTACATAAAATCTACTATTCTCTGTCCGCTCATTTATTTACATTTATGTTGGGCACGAAGATTAAGAAAATGTATAAAATAAGGAATAAAAGTAAAAAAAGTAAGTAAAATGCTACCAATAATATAAAGTGAGTATAATGGAGGAAAATTGTGGGTACTAAAATTGTTGCCAACAAATATAAATTTTAAAAATTATTTTAATCATTTCATTATTAAAGCTGTTTTGACCAATTTAATTACAAAAAATACAAAATGTTTGGGCACCTCATAAGAATAATTCGAGTTATATGAGAGTACCACTTCAAAATAATTTATTTATTTTTCATGATATATTCGTAAAATATTTGTGTGTGACTCTTTTAAAATCTTATAAGGTAATACAATAATAGAATTTGGTATATTTGGATTAATTTTTTCAATTTTATAATCAAAATGATAAATTAAAATAATAAATATTATGAAAATATGGCACATCAATAGAGTAAAATACCTATTTCAATTTAGAGTGAAATGATTTAAAACCTACATAACTAAACAAAATTAACAGTAAGTATGATTTGATTTCATTTGAACATTCTTAAGATCATATTTTTTGAAAAAATACTTAAAAATACTTTTTTTACTCTACGAAAATGGGAAAAAGAATTCAATTAACTTTCATTCATCCGGTCATCTTTTCCCTACAAAATTTTTATAGGGTTATAAAGTCGACACTAACCATCAAAATATGAAGAGATTGGTGATTTTTACTACAACCATAATCTTGTGAATTTTTCATTTTCTCTTAAATTTTAGAGAGCAAACATTATTCTATCATAATTTAGAGCTCACTTTGATACCATCATAGCCAGAAGAATTTATGGTAGTATAATAAACACTACAAGAAAAACGGTCATTTCCTACCATTTAAAACATACCAAAAAACATTGGTTGGAAATGACTGAGCATTTCCAACCAACAAAGAAATTGGTAGGAAATGATGCGTTGGTCATCTTTTTGGTGTTTGTTAGATAATGTTGAACTTGTCGGAGAACTAGTACTACTTTTGTTGGGTATTTGATGTTTTAGTTGGATGTAGAATGAAGTTGTTAGAAACTTGTTGGATGTTTTAATCTAATTGCAAGTAATTTTAGTTACTAGTCATTGTATAATTATAGTGTATTATTTGGTTTGGATGTTATGATTGATGTTGATGAATGTGGATTGTGGATTGTACAATTGTTTGTACAGGAAATGACCAAAACAAAAAGAATTTTTCAAAAAGAAAAGCCACCATTTCCTACCAAATCTGCACATTTCCTACCAAGCTTACCATTCGAAACCCAGAATGGTAGGAAATGCTTGGTAGGAAATGCTAATTTACATGGTTTCTGATATAAAACCAACCAATTGACATATTAGAAATTGGTAGGAAATAGATCTTGACTGAAGTCAAATGTGATGTGGCAAAAATGACTTGGACTGGTCCCACTTGACATGTGGATGACATGTCAACATTGGGGGACCCCTTTAAGCTGACGTGGCTCTTGACGTGTCAAGTGATGTGTCAAGGCCCCACATGCCAAGTGGCTGCCCATGTGGCAAGCCACATGGGCAGCCACTTGGCATGTGGGGCCTTTTAGAAATAACCTAGCAATTTCTACCATTAAGCATTTCCGACTTGAGCAATTCCAACCAACGGGTTTGGTTGGAATTGATTCCATTTCCGACCAAAATGTGGCCATTTCCAACCAATTAAATGGTAAGAAATGGCCGTTTTTCTTGTAGTGAAAGCATCCTACTTATGTCTCGGCCAAAGATACTATTGGCAAATATTATCTGAATACATGAGTTTCTTGAAATCAAGAATTAATTCACACCTTATCCCACATTCAAACAATAAATTCACTCCACCTGATCACCTTAAACATCCAAAAACTAAACTAAATACATTAGCAAACCGAGGATCAGTTTACCACCTAAACCCACTTAACAAAACTCTATGAAACTAAATAACTTTGGCTAGTCAATATGATCTCCTCCTAAACTTTTCCTACTACATTTTAACAAATACAGTGCAACCTCATGCTTAGCCTATAGTTTACTGCATTACCTTTTTCCATTGTATCCCTGGTTAAACACACCTTTTCACTTGTATTAGAAACAAACCTGATATCATTAACATTTTACAATAAGCTGAACTTGGAATTGAAAGTACAGTCCAAATGCATTAAAACTTAGAAGCCTACTAAATTTTCAACTTTAGATGGCTAAATTTGGCCGAAGTCAAGCCACACACATCTCTTAAATAAAAACATATCCTCCAAACTTATAAAATGCATCCTCAAGTAGTAACACCACTCAATATAATTTCAAGTGTTATAATTATAAAAGTAATCATAAACAAAGAATTTTTCATTGTAGTTTGTGGCCTCCATCCAGATTCAGTGTTTTCTCCCTACACAATCATTCAAACTGGTTCAAAACTACACACTCCCAAATTGTCCACTAATTATGTATTAGTTTATTGCCTAAATATATGGCACGGTAAGGTTTTACGATACATAGTCCGATAGTCGAGGTTATAAGTACAAAGTAACGCACTGTCATGATGCCATACTTAGAACATATAAAAATTACAACAAAAAGGAGCATACTAAACATAAAATCTACTAAAATCATACTCGACAAACAACCATTTCACATTGTGAGCAATACCTTGCTTAAATTTTATGTTGATAGAAATTTGAATATAACATGTTAACAAAATATACAATAACGTACATGTGCTCTTCTGTCCATGCTACACCTTTTTCCCTTTGTTGATCAGAAGGCCGAGCCACTATTATCTGTTCCCCTGGTTCATAGAATTGTTTCTTTCCTAACTAACTTTGATAAGCTACTGACTTGCAATTGTGGCTCAGACATTGATAAGCTACTGCAGCAGCCTTCTTAGCCCCTTTTTTTGAGTACTGGCCTTCTAGTGTCGGGTCCATTATCCTGTCAAGTTTCTTAGGATCCCTCAAAAATGGCTTGGCCCAATCGGTTAAGTTCTTGTCTCGACTTGGCCGGCTCTTGTCCATAGCTCGTCGTCCAGTTAATATTTCTAGCGACACAACTCCATAGCAAAACACGTCGCTCTTTGTGCTCAAATCACCTAAAAGTTCAAGAACATTTATTTTAGTTGTGCCAGCTTTGGTATTATTCTAACAACCATTATTAATAACCAATTTTTTTTATACAATTTTAACGTTAATGTTTTCTCAAATTACATAGTAAATAGGAAAATAAAGTTCCAAATATTATTTTTTAGAATTATAGGTAATGATATATATAACACAATTAAAGTGAAACAACCTTTCTTTAAATTAATCATTGTTTTTTTTATATTTATGGAACTAAAATAGGAATTATTCTTTGCATGCTGTAACATCATTTTATCTAATCCTTCAAAATTTAATATTAAAATCTTATTATTTCTTTCAAGTAATTATTGTTTTATTATATTTCAAGGTTTTAAAATAGGATTATCCTTTGCATGCTCTATCGTCATCTATCTATTATATATATAGTACGGAGTTTGGTGTAAGCAATTTTATTCTAATGGACCATTTTACCCTTACTTATACTATACATTTTTAGGGTTATTTTGGTCTTTTAACATCAATAAATTTATTACATATTATTAAATGCTACAAAATTATATACATATCATATATCTCATTCTATTATAGTATCATTTAGATTTATTGTAAATTTTTATGAATTAAATATTGTTAAAAATATTATTTGAGAAAATTTATAAATTAAAGCATGTTTGTGAATTGTAATTATTTATCTCTATTAAAACAAGCTAACAAAAAAAAAACTTTCGTGTATATAAGTGTAATACAAACTTGTACTAATTTTAATATCGTATAATTCATCAATTGTTACTCTAATATACGGACGTACAAAAATTTTCCGAAAAAATAAATAATTTACTCATATTTAAAGTATGACGTGCATTGCACTGGCTAAAGACTAGTTTTACCTAATCCTTCAATGTTAAATAATCTCCTTTTTTTCGTTAATAAAAATTCACAACACAACCTGCACTACAAGGAAACAGGACAAAACTGACCACTGCATATGGTCGGTTATAACCATGAACGGTCGGTTTTACGGCTAAAACCGACCGTACGCAGTGGTCGGTTAAAGCCTGGTCGGTTTTGCCAACATGGTCAGGTTTAAGGCTAAAACCGACCGTATGCAGTGGTCAGTTATGTGAGTTTTCACAAATTAATATGTGGGTCCACTTACAACACGTGGCACAACGTGGCACCACGTCAGTAAACTAAAACCGACCGTAGGCGGTCGGTTATATCAAAATGTAAAATGTTGACTGACACACATAACCGACCGTGGTCAAATGTGCACAATCGGACGGTTTTATAGCAGTACGCTGGTTAATTGTCAAAACCGACCACCTTATAACCGACCACTCTGTAAGGAGATGGTCGGTTTTACACTTTGAAGGTGGTCGGTTATGTGTTTGTACGGTCGGTTTTCTGGTAATGGAATGGTAAAAAACGGTCGGTTATGCAGCATAACGGTCGGTTTTCTGTGTTTATTTTTAAAAAAAATTGCAGATTTTGCTGTTTTCCCTGTACCATTCCAATACCAATATCAACCAACACATTGTATCCCCTGTACCATTCCAATTCCAATACCAATATCAACTATAACATTAAATCCTATACCACTAACTACAACAAAATGAAGCGCAAACATAATTGATAAAAGATAAACATTAAAACCAAATTCAAATCCGATAAACGGATAAACCATAAAATGTTAAGTCCGATATTTTCGGACATCCAACCAACAAAGTAACATCATTACAACCAACCAACAAGTTCAGATTTAAAATGCATAAAACAAAAGACATAAAGAACTACGACGACAAAGAAACCGGAGAGTCGTCGGAACCATTCCCATCTTGGCCATCCCCACCATTGCCTTCATCATCGCCAACCTCCACGTCCGAGGCCACGTCCGAGGCCTCGTCCACATCCGTATAATCTCTTTCTTCCACATGGTAAACACTAGCCAACCAAAGAGCCCCTAAAATTTTAAAAAAAATACGAATATAAGTACATATCGTTAATATCATAAAACCACAAGTTCATATCTCTATGTCACAAGTGCATGTTTTGCAATCAAATGAATCATAAATATTTCACATTATATAAAGTCACAAGTTCATGTTTTGCAATCAAATGAATCATAAATATTTCACATTATATAAATCAAATCCAAAACATTATATAAAAACAAATAATCAAAGCAAGTAAATCTAATTCTTAAATCCAATTCTTAAATCCAATTCTTAAATCCAAAACAATGCTCTAATAAATATCTCAATATCAACATAGACTAATAAAACAAATACATACATATAAGAACATATCAAATGGTAGTATCATTACCGACCGATACGTGCATGCAAAAAAAGTAATTTTCATGTGTTTTCAAACAAATTATACAAACCGAGCAAGCAAACAACTAATCGAAGCCATAAACAAATAATCGAAACCATAAATCGAATCAAACCAACAAACCCTCATAATCAAACCAATAACCCAACAAAAAATACACATACATACAAACAAATACAATCAAAATATAAAAACGAAACAAAGAGAAACAAATAATCGAAATTGACAAAGAGAAACAAATAATCAAAATATACATACACGAATTCATACACACACACACACACACATACACACACACACACACACACACACATATATATATATATATATATATATATAGAGGATTAATAAAACTCACATCAAGTTGAGAAAGTGGAGATGATGAATCCCTAAATTGAGAGGCACGGATTCGAGTTGAACGAACTGAACGGACCGATTTCGCCATTTGTGAGAGAGTTTAAGAATTGAGAGAGTTTGAGAGTTTTTAGTGTTTGGTAAAAAAGGAATGTGAAAGTGCAGATTCTTTAATTATACCCAGACTAAAACCGACCGATCGGGTGGTCGGTTTTATTATTGGGCTTTGTGACACATGCAGAACGACATCGTTTTGTTAATGGCGGGGGGTTTAATTTTTAGTGAAAATTTTTCCCCCAAAAATTTGACGGTCGGTTTTATTATAGTCGGTCGGTTTTAAGAAACCCTAGAAACCCTAATGGTCAATTTTAGTGAACCCTAGAAACCGCTAAAACGAAATAAACCTTAGAAGAAGATAATTCTAATTAATTATATAGCGTAATTTTTCATACATAGATCAATTTTCATTGATTCTAAACATCGGTACGGTTGGATCATGTAGATCGTGTAATTTAAATTTTATTTTAATTATTTCTCAGTTTTAGGTGATATGTTCATATATTTATTATAAAAATGTGTTTGTAATCATCAAAATAGGCTAATTTTTTGTGTATAAATATATTTTTCAGTGATGATAACATCCGTACGGTTGGATCATTAAAATTATATTTTTATTTTCTATGTCATGTTAATCGAAGGTTAAATTCAACTGAAAGTGCATATCTAATAAGCGAGATGTGCATTTGAAGAGGTATTGTTCAACATGATATTATGTTTATTATATTTTTAAATTTTATTTAAATGATATGAAAATAATTTTCACAATATCCGTTTATGTTGATATTTTATTATAATAATAAATTTTAATTTCAATTTAATTCACAATTAAATGTACTGATTTTACATTTTTAAATATAATTAAAACCTTAATTCAAGCAATGAGATCTGATAAAATATTGGTTTTAAACATAGTAGTACAATTATAATAATGAAAAGCGAGTGTAATTTTATAATATTTTTTTAAGAAATTAATTTATTTAAATATTTAAAATATAGAAAAGTTGACTGAGAAAGTCATAACCGACCGAAGTCAAAATGCACCATCGGTCGGTTTTATAGCAGTTTGTTATCAAAATGTTATAACCGACCACTTCAAAACCGACCATCTTATATATATATCGGTCGGTTTTCTGGGAAATTAATGGTAAAAATTGGTCAGTTATGTGTCTAATCGGTCGGTTTTCTGGGAAATCAATGGTAAAAAATGGTCGGTTATTTGTTTAATCGGTCGGTTTTCTGGGAAGCTAATGATTAAAAAACAATACCAATACAACTAGTAACAATTGATCATTCATTATAAGTTCAAATTACAAACAATATTATTCAATATCGTCAAAACCATCACCGTCTTCATCATCATTATCATCGTTATCATCACCTCCTCTTTCTTCTTCCTCTTCTTCATCTTCCTCCTCGTCCTCCTCGTTTTGTTCTTCTTCTTCTTCTTCTTCTTCTTCTTCTTCTTCTTCCTCTTCTTCTTCTTCATGATTTTCATGCCGAATGAATGGGCCATATTGTGCAAAATCAACAAAGAGTGAAAAGCTCCCGGCATTAGATCTATCTTCTTGAAAGGCATCCTCAATATCGTTTTGCACAATGATAATTTCATCAAGTGGACGACTTTTAGACTTGACCACCGTATATATATTGCTTCGTGGATTCAATACACTTGGAGCATAATGTACTTGAGAGGCTTGACTAGCTAAAATAAAGATCTCATTAGACCTCAATCTTGAAGTTATATCAATGGTCACCACTCGATTCTTATCCATCTTCACACCGTCACCGATATTGTCAAACCATATACACTTAAACACATATACATGATTGTATCCATCATAAGTAAGTCTCATAATTTCTTGTAGTTGACTATAATAATCAAGATTATTTTCGTGTGAAGTGCCTTTGACAATAATACCGGAACCGGATGCGGATGTCGTCGAAAATTTATATCCATTAACTTGACAAGTCTCAAAAGTCACGACTCTTAGTGATGGTCCTTCAAGCAAGTCCTTAAAACGAGGTCCCTCTGTCTCATCATTCTCAACCTAGTTATAAAAAATTAATAAAACATGTAATGATAAAATCAAAATCGAGATTTAAATTTTGCTAAATGTAACAAATACCTTTTTTTTAAGCCAAGTTTTAAATCGAGTCTTGACAATACGATCTAAATCTTGAGGAGTTGTTCCCGGACGTTGTCTCATAACGCGATTTTGGTACCTTCTAAAATATAGGAATAGAGAAATAATAGAAACATGTAAATAACATAAAATAATGCAAATATGACTATATCACTAAATTAGGACAAGATATAGGTACCTTAGGTAAGGTTGAACTTCAGGAGAGTTTAAAAGAACATATTCTTCTGCAAGCAGTCGTTCATCATCATCCATATATCTCGCTCTTTCTTTTCCGAGACATTCAATTGGATATCTAAAAACTTCTAATTTATCAGAATTTTGTACATCAAACAAAACTTCGTTACGACGTACTTTATTATGAACCGAATCGGAGGCAAAATAAAGAGAACAAAAATTAAGAGCCTCTTCTTCCATATATCGTTCGGCAATTGAACCCTCAACTCTTGCTTTATTACCAACCTTTTGTTTTAATTTTCCCAACAAACGCTCAATTGGATACATCCAATGCCAATAAGCCGGCCCGGCTAGTTTGATTTCTTCCGCTAAATGTACAACCAAGTGTTCCATTGAATCAAACCAAGTTTGAGGAAAAATTGTTTCCAACAAACACAAAGCTCTAATAACCGATTTCGCCATTAGATCCAAATCGGTTCTTGTCACAACAGATGAGCACAAATCTTGAAAAAAATTTGAAATTGTCGTCAAGGCATCCACAATAGGCGTTGGTAGAAGCTCGCGGATTGCAAGAGGCAACAATTTTTGAAGAAATATATGACAATCATGGGATTTGAATCCAAAAAATTTACACTCATCAACATTGCAACAACGAGATATATTGGAAGAATAACCGTCTGGAAGTTTCAATGAGCAAATCCAATGGCACAAAAGTTTAAGTTGTTTTTTATTTAAGGAATACGGTGCTTTTGGCATTTTGCCATTTTCATCGATCCACAAATGACGCAACACATCAAAGTGTTTGCAATCCGACCTTGCTTTCCTATGATCCTTTGATTTTGCCGCATTTACAATAGTAAAAAATATGTTTTCAAACACATTTTTTTCGGTATGCATGATATCAATTGAATATCGTAAAGTATGCGATGACCAATAAGGGAGTTCATAAAAAATTGGAACATGAGTCCAATGATGCTCTTCCCCATAACCGGCACTCCTTAACTTGGAATTAGTCTTTCCGGGTGGTGGAAAAATTATATCGTCAAGAAACTCCTTTACATCCTCCCCGGACAAACGACCACAAAACAATCTTCTTTCATCATTATCAAACAAATTACTTTTTTCGCGCAATGGATCATTTGGTTCAAGAAATATTCGGTTCGTGCCATAAAAACTACATTTTCCCGAATGTTTTAATTGAAACCCTTGCACACTTCCACCACACACTTGACATCCCATTTTTCCTTTACCCGACCAACCACTTATCATACTCATAGCGGGAAAGTCACTAATAGTCCACATAAGAGCCGCTCGCATTGTAAAATTTTGCTTTAAAGATTGGTCATACGTTTCCACTCCGGTATTCCACAATATCTTCAATTCATCAATGAGAGGCCTTAGACAAACATTAATATCTTTGCCGATGCTATTCGGACCCGGAACAATATCGGTCATAAACATATAAGGCCTTTTCATACACATTGATGGCGGAAGATTATAGACAACAACAACCACGGGCCATACACTATATGTTTTCTTTCCGGTAGGGCCAAATGGGTTGAAACCATCGGTTGCAAGGCCAAGTCTTATATTACGAACCTCATTAGCAAATGATGGATAACGAAGGTCAAAATTTTTCCATTCATCTCCGTCCGCGGGATGGCTAAGCTCTCCCTCTTTCACATCTCGATTCTTGTAAAATCTCATATGATTGGATGTATGCGCCGACATGTATAAGCGTTGTAGTCGAGGAATCAAAGGAAAATGTCTTAAGATTTTTTTTGGTATTTTTTTACCATTTTTCCTCGAAACATCCCGATAACGATCTTTACCACATATATCACATACAATTTTATCTTTGTCATCTCCATAAAATAACATGCAATCATTCTCGCACATATCAATTTTTTCATATTCAACCCTCAAACCCTTCATAATCTTTTTCATTTCATAATTGGTTTTGGGCAATGTGTGTTTCTTTGGTAACACATCCGCAAGAAGTTCAAGCAAACTATCAAAAGCTTTATTACTACAATTTGAATAGTTTTTGAATTCTAATAATTTTGCGGTCAAGCTTAATCTTGTATACTTTATATTGTCCGGATAAATAGGGACTCCATTTTCAACAATTAACTCATAGAATTTTTTAGCACTATCATTTGGAGCTTCTTCTACATTACTAGTTCCCGTATCCGTGGTGTCATAATATTCATAATTTGCACCGGCAAAATCATGTAACATAGCATTAAAATCAACCGGTTTTTCCACCCTTGGAGGTTCCCGATGACTACGATTATGTGATTTTCGACTCTCATTTTTTTGCACAACTTCTTCACCGTGCGATGTCCACACCGTATAACCTTCAAGCATCCCTTTAGATAGCAAGTGAAATCTAATTTCATCAATGTCTAACCAATTCAAATTCTTACAAATCTTACAAGGACACTTCATTTTACCATCCTCCTCCACATTTTTCTCCTTTGCAAAATTTAAAAAAACCTCTACACCATTTCTATATTCGGGAGTTAAAGAAATTTTATCGCTTTGTATTTGATTACCTATCCAACTTCTATCCATATTTGCCATCTACATGATATATGTAAACAAATAATTTAACATTCACATATAATTGTAAAAACACATACATATATACATTGAATTATAAACAAATATATGTAATCATAATTAAATACAAAATAGAAAAAAGAAAACTTACATTATATGATTTGTATCACTTCTTCTATTTGTTTTCTTCAATTCTCTTCTTCTTTTTTCTCTTCTCTTTCTTTTCTATGTTTTGTTTCACTTGAAGAAATGAGTGTTTTAACAATAAATTAACGTGACATAACCGACCGACGGCGGTCGGTTATAACTTCTCGGTAAAACGACGTCGTTTTACCTTGCCGCAGTACAAAATAATTCAAATTTAAATATTTTTAATTCATTTTCGGGCCTACTGTCAGTTACGGTCGGTTTTAACGTTGACATGTCAGCACGAAAACCGACCGTTATTATGTGGTCGGTTTTGACTCTGCCACATCAGCCAAAACGATGCCGTTTTGTTTGAAACTACAGTGATAACCGACCGACTGACAGTCGGTCGGTTTTTGTAGCTCCCGTTTTGTGGCGGTCGGTTTTATACGGTCGGTTTTGTCCTGTTTCCTTGTAGTGCTGCTAATGGCTTTTCTTCTGATTCTTCTCTCGTTGCTCCATGTTTTCAAAGGTACACAATCTTAAGATATATTGATTCTCATCCATAAACAAACACACTACATAACTTACTACTTCTTTACCCATACAATAACATCACTAGAAATGAAATAACAGACTGACAAACCCGGTTTAGCATTAAGAATATGAAATGTCAAATGATGTAGATCCCATGTATTAGTATTTAAGTGACAGATGCTGAGAACTTTGAAAGAGACCCCGTCTTCATTAACAACGGGTGTAAGCAATAATTGTGGTGTTCGTCACAAAGAGAAGAGTACGCCATTTGTAGTCTTTAATTGTCACCATTGGGAGAGAATCATTGTTCAGGAGGTGCTCGTTGTTGGTGAAGACGGGGTCTCTTTGAGAGTTCTCAATCTGTTACTTGAATACTAATATCCGGGATCCACACCATTTGGCATTTCATATTCCTAATGCTAAACCGGATTTGCCTATCTCTCATTTCATTTCTGGTGATGTTATTGTATGGGTAAAGTAGTAAGTTATGTAGTGTGCTTATTTAATAATGGTTTTAAACCGAAATCGACCAAACCAAAATTAGGTTGCAATTTTTTTTTGATGTTATGGTTTGTGGTTTGGTTATGGTTTAAAAATTTAGAAAACCGAAAATTATGATTAGGTTGATTTTGCGATCCAAAACCGCCCAAATCATCCAATACTCACCCCCAAGCCTACAAAGGATTACTCATGAGTTAGATTTTCTAAGAACGAGTACAAATATAGTAATATGTTGGAATGATGATATTTGGAACTTTTAATGGTGCTAGCTAGGATCACACAAATACAATAGATTATAGAGTAGATTTATTTGTTTATACGAAATACTTGAATGGAAATCACATCACTTAGTCTGATAAAGTAAAGAAAAAAACTGACCTGGCCCGAATGAATCAGAGCAACTGCAGCGCAAGGCCACTTCCCATCTTGGGAAGATAAAAGCTGGACTTGGTCAAAAAGAAGGTGGCCACATGCATTGGAGTTAAATGAAAAAACTGGTTGGTGGACTCTATGGTGGCCAAAGGCCAACTGACTTAGCACGATTATCAATGTAAAACATGTTCCTGTTTGATTATGCTTTTTATCTTTTATATGCTAAAAATGTGAACGTTGTGCATGTAGCCGTTGATTTTCTAACGGTTAAATTTATATCCGTTGTAATTTTTGCCTTATAAATAGTAAATCACTTTTATTCATTTCATACTTTACATTTCATCTCCCTGAATTTTTTTCTCTCAACAATTTTTCTACGATGACACAACAAATGGAATAGCACAACCAAATTTAGGCGAGGAGCCTTTTGTTCCGTATGAGAACTATATCGAAAGAACTATCCAGATTCGTGATCGACAAAAATATCTTCAATTACAGACTGACTTGGTGGAGCATATCTCACAATTCCACGATTCCCGTTAAATTATTTAAATTTTATGTTTTGAATAATAATTATGTTGTTCTTGTAGTGTTTTTTTAATTATATGTCATGTATTTGAATTTATGGAAAAGTATTTTATTTTATCTTTAAATTTAAATTTATGTAAATTAAAAAATTGTATTTTATTAATTTGAGTTATTTACTAACCAAATATTATAACTTAATTATATATAAACTAAGTTTAATTTATAAATGACCTTGGAAACGAAAAAGCAATGTTAAAATATAAAAAGAGAGCATTTTCCGTTGGAGTTAGCTGCCCAGTTTTCTTTGGTGCCCAACTTTTGCTTAGGTGTAAGTTCTGTGGGGTCAAAAACTTGGGAGATGGCCAAGTACCACTGCGGTTGCTCTCAGACCCATTGCAGGCCATGCAATATGGACCAAATTTGACCGATTTCCTTCCAATGGTGTGTATTTCTGTAGAACAAGAGTTTAAGTTAGGAGTAGAAGATAACATCCAGATAGTGAGAGACTCTTAAATCTTGGCCCATTAGGAAATATTACAAACAATGCACAACCCCTCAGTTTAGATTTTAGATGATTGTTTCTTTAAGTTCTTAGTCACTAGCATTACCTTGTTTGGGCAAGAAAGATAGCTTTCTCCCCAAACAGCATCATCGCGTTGTGATTTTAGAAGTAAACCCACAGCTTTGCGGATCATTTCACAGTTGTTATATGTCTTTCCAGCTGCAGTTAGACCACCAATAGCAAACCAAGTGCCATATGTGAAGGCTGAAGCACACACCCCAATTCCCATACCTGTATGCGTCGATCCCTATGTTTAAATTTGCAACTGTCAAGTAAAATATTAACACTTCGCTGGTGGAACTTACCATGAACCATCTGGCATCAGTATGTCTTCCAGGTATTGAACAGAATTTAAAATACCACCTTGTATCTCTTTCTTCCTATGCCCAGGGTATGATTTTGTGAACATAACCATTGCTTGTATTGCAGACGAAGTGCATTCAATCAAAATCACAATATGTGATGAAACCTACTCATGTTCAATGACAATGTCTGCAAAGAATTCTATAGGGTTGAGAAGCTGCAAAATAAACAATTAAAAGAAACCATAAGTTATACATGAACATATTATGTCTCAACTTCAATTTGTGCATGGTCAATACTCTGTTCTGCAACGGTCAGAAATATTAATCTGCTTTAAACAGAGTATTGGAGATGGCACTTGTTTTGACCCCTTGTTTAAATATAAGTGAGGTGTAGCATAGTTGGTGGAGGGGAGGCTGATCTGCCAGGCTGAATTAAGGACTTGTTCAATGTTATTAAGCTTATTTTCTAGTTTAGCCCAACTGTTATAGTATCCAAGTTTTTTATTTTCATTTAATTATTCTCCATTGATTTTTCATGTGTTTCTTAGAGTTTTTAAAGGCATGACTTCTTATGGAATCTCACTTTGAATATAGAGAATTAATATTTACTTATTATAATATTCATAGGTTTAAAGAAACTACCTCCATCCATTCTGAGGATCCAGCAGGTTCCCATTGTTGGCCATATTACTTAAATTATGCTGCAAGCTCAAGTTCCCAGCTGGCATCCTGCAAATTCCCAGCTGGCATTCTTCCTGCCAGCTAGCTAGTTTGTTATGCTGTTAGTTAGTTATGATTCTGGATTCATTGTATATATAGTAGGGCTTCTTTACATTCTGTTTTCTAAGTTGTAACAATTAGTTTTCTGTAATCAAACAAAGCAATCTCTCTTGATAGATATAGTTTACCTCTTTATCTTCACATCTTTCTCCATTGTTTCTTCTTGAATCTTGCTGCAAGCTAGTGGTACAGTATGCAATGGCGTCATATTCTGCAAGTTTAACATTGTATCAGAGCAAGTTATGATAATTCTAAGGCAAAACAATCGCCTCTCTATCGCGTCTCTATCGTCTTCTTCATCGTCTATCGTCTTCATCGAATTAGGTGTTTTCTGATCTAATTTCCCCAAATTATACTCTGTTTATCGTCTACTCTACTATATCTGTATAATTACATGATGATTGAGTGTTTTACGTAATCATATCGATTACATTACTTTGTTCTTAGATTGATCTACGTAATTACTCATTTCTTTTGATTTTGATTCGACTTGTATGACTTGCGTCTTTTCTTGAACATCAAATCATTTCCGCTGCTCAATTTTCTTAATTTCTTATCAAATTTGTTATTCAACCTTTTCTTGATAAATTCATGGCCACTTCTAGTTCCACTCCACTAGACACCTCTTCTCGATCTTTTCTCGATCAAGACAATCCTTTGTATCTTCATTCTTCTGATAATCCTGGAATGAAACTTGTTAGTGATCCTTTTGATGGTAGTGGTTTCAGTAATTGGAAACGTTCCATGAATATAGCTTTATCTGCTCGAAACAAGTTAGGTTTTGTTGATGGTACACTGACCAAACCAGATATTGCTGATCCGACATACAAAAGCTGGTCCAGGTGCAATGACATGGTTATATCCTGGTTACTTGGTTCTTTGTCAAAATCCATTGGCCGTAGTGTCATTTATTCTAATTCTGCACACCAAATGTGGCAAGAATTGGAAGAGCGCTATGGATCTCCGAATGGTACTCAATTGTTTGCTCTACATAAAGAAATATCTGATCTGTCTCAAGGGAATAGCAGTATCCCTGATTACTTCACTAAGCTCAAAATGCTCTGGGATGACATTGATTCCTTATCTCTTATACCTACATGTTCTTGTGGATGTACTTGTGGCGCTTCACTCAAACTCTCTAAACTTCAGCAGGATCAAAGGGTGATACAGTTTTTAATGGGGTTAAATGATTCTTACACGCCTATGCGTGGTTCTATTTTGATGAAAACACCTCTTCCAAATATTGGACAAGTTTACAGTATTTTACTTCAAGAGGAGTCACAAAGAGAAATCCATTCTGGAGGACAATTTCTTGCAGATTCTGCTTCATTTCATGTGAATTCATCTCGAGCATCAAATTTCCAATCTATTAGAAAACCTGGTTTTGACTCAAAGAGAAACAATCTCCTGTGCAATTATTGTAAGAAACCTGGTCACTTAATTGATAAATGTTACAAGCTACATGGATTTCCAGCTGACTTTAAGTTTACAAAATCCAAACGAAATGGTATGGCTGCTCAGGCTGATATTTCCACTGGTGATTCCAATTCTCTTGCTAATGCAGCTGATATTACCTCACAGACTTCTCATTCTACCTCTAATGTCAACATATCACCTGATATGTACTCTCAACTTGTCAATTTACTGAAGAATTCTTCACAGCAGGATTCCTCTCCAACCTCAGCCAATTTTGCTGGTAACATTAACTTCTCTACTGCATGTTTTTCTGATCTCAATACTGTTACATGGATACTTGATAGCGGGGCTAGTGATCATATGTGTTTTCACAAGGATTTGTTCTCTAGTTTTGAGCCACTTTCAACTATTCTCACTGTCACTCTTCCTACTGGTCAATCTATTGAAATCACTCATGCTGGAAATATTCCTATTTCATCTGAAATCATTTTACAAAATGTTCTTTATGTTCCCCATTTCAAACTCAATCTTCTTTCCATCAGTAAATTGACACAGCAAATGAATTGTGTTATCAGTTTTAATCATGACACTTGTATTTTGCAGGGCTCTTCTCTGAGGAAGCCGTTGGTACTTGGTAAAACTCAGAGAGGCCTGTACTTCTTCCATCATCCTTCTGTTGCATCTGTTGCTCCATATGTTCCTTGCCAATCCTCTCTGTCTAATAATCTGTCCACTGTCTGTAATGCCTCTATTCTGACGTGGCACCGTAGACTAGGACATTTACCTTTAGCAAAAATCAAAACTCTCTCCATTTGTAATGTTGATTTCAGCAAATCTTGTGACATAAATACTTGTGATATTTGTGATAAATCAAGACAGCAAAGATTGCCTTTTCCTCATAGTCAAATTCGTTCAAAGGCATGTTTTGATTTAATACATATTGATATATGGGGGCCTTATCCAGTCAAAACTTACAATAAATATAGCTATTTTCTGACTATTGTCGATGATTTTTCCAGGGCAACCTGGACACATCTACTTAGTACCAAAAGCAATGCATTCTCTTTTATTAAGTATTTTGTAGCCATGGTTGATACCCAATTTCAAACTCATGTCAAAGCTGTTCGTACTGACAATGCATTAGAACTTGGCCTTAGTCATGATGCTAGTCAGTTTTTTCTTCAAAAGGGCATTTTACATCAAACTTCCTGTGTTCATACTCCACAACAAAATGGTGTTGTGGAGAGGAAACATAAACATCTTCTTGAAACCTCACGTGCTCTTCTTTTCCAGTCAAATTTACCCAAACAATATTGGGGTGATTGTGTATTAACTTCCACATATCTCATCAATCGTTTTCCTTCCACTGTCCTCCACGGAAATACTCCTTATGAGATTTTATTTGGAACTAAACCATCTTATGATCACTTAAAGCCTTTTGGATGTCTTGCTCATGTTGCTGTTCCTAACGTCAATAGGGATAAGTTTTCTCCTCGATCCGTCTCTTGTGTTTTTCTGGGTTATATCTTTGGAAAAAAGGCATACAAGTTTCTTAGTTTAGAAAATCGTTCAATCATAATTTCTCGAGATGCTAAATTTCATGAAACTGATTTCCCTCTAGTCAAATGCAACAATTCTTCTACTTTTATCCCTTTACCAGTAAGAGATTCTAATTATGATGATCCTTCCTTTTCCACATCCCAGCAACCTGAATCAAACATCAATGATTTCCAGCAACACAATGACAACACTGATCCTATTTCTAATCCTCTTGTCCTTAGAAAATCTAATCGCACTGTTAAAGTTCCTTCTTATCTACAGGACTATGTACATCCTTTACATGCTCAATGTTCCTCGTCCTGTTGTTCTTATACACTCACTTCATTTTGCCCAACTAGCACTTCATCAGTATTTTTTTCTCACATCTGTTGTGCTGTTCCATCTCTTTTGCCTCCTGCTGAACCCTCGTCCTATGAAATTGCTGCTCAATATCCGGAATGGCAACAAGCCATAGCCAATGAATTCTCTGCTCTAGAAGCTAATAATACATGGTCTATTGTACCTCTTCCCAAAGGCAAGAAACCGATTTCTTGCAAGTGGGTTTTCAAAGTAAAACAACATTCTGATGGCTCTATTGAACGTTACAAAGCTCGGCTTGTTGTTAAGGGATTCACACAAAAAGAAGGTATTGATTATACCGAGACATTTTCTCCTGTTGTTAAAATGACCACAATTCGAGCTCTCGTTGCTACAGCTGTAAAGAAAGGCTGGGAAATGACACAATTAGACGTCAATAATGCGTTTCTATATAAAATTCCTCCTGGTTTACATGTGTCTGATCCTTCCTTAGTTTGCAAGCTCATAAAATCTCTATATGGCCTCAAACAGGCTTCGCGTGAATGGCACTTCAAGCTCAGTTCTGCCTTAATTTCTAAAGGCTATCAGTTCTCTAAAAATGACACTTCTTTGTTCTATAAAAGAACTGGTTCTTCTGTTACATTTCTAGCCGTCTACGTTGATGATATCCTGGTAACTGGTAATGATTCTTTGGAGATATCTGCTATTAAACAATATCTGGACTCCACTTTCAAAATCAAAGATTTAGGTCGCTTACACTACTTTCTGGGAATAGAGTTTACTTATGTTCCTGATGGAGTTGTTCTGACACAACGCAAATTCATTCTTGATATGTTGAATACCTTTAATTGCTCTACGTTAACCTCCGTGGTTAGCCCATTGGATCTCACTGTCAAGCTGATACCAAGTGAAGGTCCTCCTTTAGATGATCCTTCCTTATATCGCACACTCGTGGGAAAATTGAATTTTTTAACAAATACTCGTCCAGATTTATCCTTTGTTGTTCAGCATTTAAGTCAATTCATGTCTGATCCAAGGTTACCTCACTGGAATTCTGCCATCCATGTCCTTCGTTATCTCAAATCAGACATTAATCGTGGTCTTCTTTTCAGTAATTCTTCTGATTATAAGGTCGAAGCTTATTGTGATGCAGACTGGGCTGCTTGCCCTCATACTAGACGATCTGTTAGTGGTTTTGTTGTTTTTCTGGGTGGTAGTTTAATCTCTTGGAAGTCAAAGAAGCAACATACTATTTCACTTTCTTCTGCTGAGGCCGAATATCGATCTCTTAGACGTGTTACTGTAGAACTTGCTTGGTTATCTCGTTTGCTTCATGAATTTGACATACCTGACATTAATCCTATCCCTGTTAAATGTGATAATATGGCTGCAATTTATATTGCTAAGAATCCAGTTTATCACGAACGAACAAAGCATATTGAACTTGACTGTCATTTCGTTCGGGAAAAGCTTGGTTCTGGGCTCATATCCTTAAGTTTCACACCGACTTCTTCACAACTTGCTGATGTGTTCACTAAACCCTTGCCAGGAATTCATCATCAAACAGTTTTGTCCAAGTTGGGTGTTCATTCATTCCCCTCCAACTTGAGGGGGGGTGTTGGCCATATTACTTAAATTATGCTGCAAGCTCAAGTTCCCAGCTGGCATCCTGCTGGCATCCTGCAAATTCCCAGCTGGCATTCTTCCTGCCAGCTAGCTAGTTTGTTATGCTGTTAGTTAGTTATGATTCTGGATTCATTGTATATATAGTAGGGCTTCTTTACATTCTGTTTTCTAAGTTGTAACAATTAGTTTTCTGTAATCAAACAAAGCAATCTCTCTTGATAGATATAGTTTACCTCTTTATCTTCACATCTTTCTCCATTGTTTCTTCTTGAATCTTGCTGCAAGCTAGTGGTACAGTATGCAATGGCGTCATATTCTGCAAGTTTAACACCCATGCAGCTAGCCCCTCCATTTCTACTCTACAGTTACTGATGGAAATCAATACAAGTCATGATCTTATGTTGATGGTATAAAAGAGCATTTTATTACATGCATAACATCTGTAGTTGTCTTGAAAAAATTAGACTGATTACCCAAAGTATGATAGCATGTTCAATAGGAAAAGAAATTAAGGGTTCATTCTCATCACCTGTAGGGAAAGCAGTACATTGACAGCATCAAACAATCTGCTGTCTTCCAATTTACTGCCAACATTAGCCGTTGGCATTCTTGACAAAAGTAGGCAACACTAAAGCACCACAGAAGAGGAAATATATTGTGATTCATTTTTATTGTTTTTGTTATAAATTTAGGAAGTATTACAATTCAGATGAGTTATTAAATACCTTTAATCCTTATGCGGTACAATTAGAAACTTGCCATCCATGATATTGATCTGGAAAGGTCCAGGATCCTTTAGAAATATATGGCGCTGCATGCCTTTGAATTCGCCAGAAGGATTCTCTGTGACCTGCAAGGATATATTAGTATAATTGATAGTGTTTTTAGGGCACACATTCTTCCTGGGAAGCACACTTGTTAGGATAAATGAAGATAAGTGTAGCTTCAAGCCTCAACCTGGGATCTCTTTATGAAATCATGTCCTTTCAAAAGAGTTTGAGAAATTTCGTCTGTGAAATAACTTGCCAATAATGCTTGTATGGCAAAACCAGTATCCCATTCCTGACTACCAAAGCTCTGCATTTAAATTCCATTTGCATAATTTAGTGGCAAGTAAAAAAGACTTGTAATAAATAAAGTGCTTTGCTTCCAGTGCTTTTCATATGTATGAATTTTCATTAGGCATATTACTTTCTGAGCAAATTTTTTCACAAATGATATGTAAAAGTAAATTTTGTAAATTATATTTACATGTATAAATAGTTTAAACTCTTAATTGCTTCTATCCTGGTTGAAAATGACTAATGAATTATGGACATAACCTTCACATTAGATTCGGACTTCTATTGTTAACGATTTGTTTACTTCGTCGTGTATAGGGGTTCCCAGGGGCCAGGACCTTAGTCACTCAGATAATAGTTGCTTGATAAAAAACCTTGTGTGAACGTGTCTTGCGGCCGCGTGCTGAATCAAAAATCAAAAGTCCTACCAATAGTATGCATACAATAAAAATTAAACTCCAGAGTTCTACCCTTTTTATAAATTATCAATGTTTACGAATGATGTGTCTATATTTGCATATTTATGAGTTCATGGATGCTCATGTGTTAATTTTGGCCATGTTTATTAGGTTGATGTTTTATCTGCTGTAATCATACTGGATTGGTTGACACAGGATTAGACTATTTTTATTCAGTGACTTTGATTATGGCATAACTGCAAACGCAAAACACTATAGACTATACTTGCATGATCGGTCATCTTGGTCGAGCTAGGCGCTTAAATGATGCAAATAATTTAATGAAGAATATGCCTTTCGAACCTGATGCTGCAACATGGGGTGAGCTACTTGGTGCAAGTAGGATATACAGAGATACAGAATTGGGAGAGAAAGCTGCTCATATGATTTTCCAGATGGAACCTGATAATATGTTCTTGTCTCGAATTTATATGCAGCTTCTGGTCAATGGGGGTGATGTTGGGAAAATGAGAGTAAAGATGAGGGATACTGGGGTAAAGAACTTACCTGGATATAGTTGGATTGAAGTGCAAAACAAGATTCACACATTTTCTGTTGGTGACGCACTCCATCCACAGCGAGAAAGTATATGTTCATTCTTGAAAGAGTTAGATTTACGGATGAAGAAGGAGGGTTATGTTTCATCAACAAAATTAGTTTTACATGATGTCGAAGAAGAGGAAAAGGAGCACATGTTCAAGCATCATAGTGAAAATTTAGCAGTTGCTTTTGGGATTCTAACAACACCAGCTGGAAGACCTATACTATACGTGTCATAAAAACCTGCGTGTGTGCAGACTGTCACACTGCGATAAAATACATATCGAAATGTTAATATACTGGTGATTGGTCAGTGTAAAATGACTTGGTAATGAATTGTAATTGGAGTATGAGGTTTTCCATACATCTGTTTAACAGTCTAAAGTATTTAGTTCATTGAGGATGTTAACCAATATTCCAGTTAGAGAGTGAAAGACAATGATGCGATCGTAACGGAGGTAATTTCTGCAGCTGCAACACCGCTCGGAGGTAATTATGACATAATATCCTGGGGATGAGTTTATGGCTACTTGAAATCTCAAGCTAACTAGCATGATATACTGGCAAATTGCAAATATATTACTCTTATATTTCCCATATCTATTTCTTTCAAAAATTACGTCCATTGTTAGAAAATGATCCGTCCCTTGTAAAGATTATCATGCTAATTCTTTACTAATGTTCCCGCTCCTACTGGAAGCACAAAGATTGTGGCTACTCAAATCTCAAATAAGCACAGACATTTCAAGTTCATAAATTTTTTACTTGCAGGAGATTACATACATATTTTTCCTTGATAATCATATTGAGAAAATCTTGTCCTTTCCATCCTTTTTTATATTAAATAACTTTTTGTAGCTTTACATGCTTCTTCATAGTAAATAACTTTTTAAAATTAATAAAGGGTAGAAAAAAATATGAAAAATGACAATTTAAACTTTGAATTCATTTAAATCGACATCAACAAATTTTATATATTTGTAACTACATACTAATTACATATTTTCCATAATTTTCCTATAATTTGAAATTTTGAATAGTAATACTGCTTAATATTACTTGCCATTTTATCTCATTCTAAATTTTATATATAAAAAATAAATTATGAAATATCCATATATAAATTGTTCATGTAACCTATATATGAAAAAGGAAATAATTTTTTTTTAAATTAGTCACACATAAAATAAAACAAGAAAATGATGATTTTCTTTTTAAACACATATCAACATATGTTTAATATTTATAACTATTTACTAATTACGGTTTTTTTTTCATCTTTTTCTCCTAAATTGCTTAATACAGTAGAATCTCGATAAATGTATATTCGATAAACGAATAACTTCATCAAATAAATAATTTTTTTCAATTATAACATAATAAAGACATTATTTTTTTAACTTCAATAAATGAATAATTTCAATGCATATTTAGCAAAACAAAAAAGAAAAAAAAGAATAATTTCAATGAATGAATAAAGTTCTCGGATCCAACGGTATTAATGCATATTTTTTGTAAATTGTTAATGAAGTGATATATATAATAATTTAAGTATTTTGAATCACCGTTGAGATGGATAGTGATATATAGTGATAACTACCTGAAACAAATAAGATATTTTATTATTATTGCAAGTTGTAGCAAATAACATCATTTTAGTTATTCTCTCCATTCTTTTCATGCTTCTCTCCTAACTCTAACCAGCAAGTTACCAACTCTACCCAGCAAGTCACTATAAAAAAGCATTAGCCAAGCCCAGAGGTGGATTTAGGATTTTGTTATTTTTTGGCTCGAAATTAACCAAGGTTCGATTCCTCTGGCTTGTCCTTTTGTTACTCTTTTCATGGTGGCATGGTTCATTTTGTGCGTGCTGATTTTTTACTTCTGTTTTCTACTCCTGTTCTTTTAGTAACTTTTTTCCCAGAATTCTGTCATAATTTTATTTGTCCGTGAAAATTACTTTAGTTATACATGAAATTAATTGGACCCCAAATTTCAAATAACTTCATTTTATTTATTTTGTCTATACAATTCAATTATGAAATTATTAATTTATATTATATTTTTATTTAATTATAATTAAAAAAATTGTAAAAACTGATTCTATTATTTTTTTGGACCGCCCTCGAAAATATTTTGCATCCGCCGCTGGCCAAGCCAATAAAGATTCATAACACAACCTACCAATAGCTTTTCTTCCGATTCTTCCCTCATTGCTCTTTAGTTTCCCAAACAGTATTAATATCTAATAATAATCAGCTAGCTGAGCCCATAATTCAAGCTCAACTTGGTAACAAAGAAGCCCCTAAAACAAATTCAGAAAACATCCCGCAGCTTTATTCTAGCATTATTGTTATAGATAGTTAAGTTCCGAGAAGCATTGTCGATTTCTTTTAAGGAGATAAAATCTGAACTCGTTGGAGGTGGATGCTTAGGCTGTGTTTGTAAGCAAAAAAGCTTTTGAATAAATACAGCCTAAGCATTCACCTCCACCAAGTTGAGATTCTAAGTATCCACCTTCAACAAGTTCAAATTCTATCCCCCTAAAAGAAATGGAACGATGTTTTTGAACTTAATTATCTTTAACAGTTGATTGTATGAATGTGTTAGAAAATGGAAATTTTGAGTCATATTTTAAATATGTTCTTGATAGAATTTCCGGAAACTAACAATTGGAGCTTGTTATGAGAACTTAAACTTTCATGTTTGGATCTAAGATATTTTCTTAGTGTAATCCATAAATAAATTGAGTTGAAATGGGTTGCTTGAATGGGTTATGTGGGTTATTTAAGTTGAACTAACTTATATCGCATATAGAAATGGTAATGAGAGGTTGGTGGATTTATTTAGAACCATGTGTAAGAGTAGTGTACAACTACTAAGACATGTGGGTGTGCATGGTGTTATTGTGTGCCTCGCCTCGCCACGTCATGACACGACTCGGGTCAAAGGGCGATTTGGGCGAATGTCTCGGCGTCTCGCGTACGCGAGGCGACCTGGGCGAGGAATTTTATTACATATTTATTTAATATTATTTATTGATTTAATTTAACAATATCAGTATTTATTTGTAACAGTTCAACGAACGGGGTCAGGATTTATATTAAATCCTGATGGACCAGTTCTTGGATTAACTCCTGATGGCCTGGACCAGTTAACTACTGATCCTGATGGCCTGGATTAACTACTGATCCTGTGGGTCAGTACTTTGAGTCAAATCCTGATGATCGGTCCAGTACTGATGCCACTCCTGACGGATAGTAAGTCCTGATGGCTTGACTTGAGTAAGTACTGATGGACCAGTAAGTATTGACTGAGCTGTAACTGATATTAAATACTGATGACATCTGTTAATGATAATTAAATCTTCAGTTACTATTTTCTTTTGATTTGTTACGTTTATGTTGTATAATATATACAAAACTAAACGTTTTGACACAATAGTGAGATTGTACTGAGATACACAAAACCCTAGCATCATATTCTCTCTGTTCTCTCTCTGAATACATACATACAGAATATACATAGTTTTTGGGCGAACTGAGGTGCAGGTCGTTGTTGATCATTGCCATTACTGTGAGTGGATTAATCTGAGCTGTTTTATCCTGGAAGTGATATTACTGCAACCCAACACAGCGTAAGTGGGGCAATAATATCTTCAAGAACAATCAAGACTTCTCTAAGGTTTGACGACTCAGTTGTTCTTTATCTATCAATACTTGTTAAAAGCTACAGAGAGATAAGTAATTATTTCTTATCTTGTTATTTACAGTCTTTGATTATTTTCTTGTTTCGACCTTCGTGTTTGTTTTGTTACTTGGTATATTTGTCTGTTCTTGTTAATATAAATATATATAACTGCCCTATTGTTGTTGTGTAGTTTAGTGAATTATACCCAACAGAATGATCGTGATGTTTGTCGGAAAGAGAAGATTACGCGTAATTGTCAACGTTGTTTGGGAGGTGCCCGTTGTTGGGACGGATCACATGTGAGTTATATTTGTTTTGGTTTATATTTTAAAAGAGAATTAAGGAGTTGTTGTTTTTATATTTCGATTTTGTGTTGGTGAAAGTTATTATTTCAGGTTCCAAGTTATAATCTGTTGTTTCTCTAAGTTTTACTGTTTTTACAATTGATTATCTTTGCAATCGGTTGTGTGTGCTAATTAATCTCAGGATGTTTGTTTTCTGATTGGGTGTGTAAAAACAACATTTATCTTTTGGATGTTTGATTTCTCCATCTTATATTATCTACTTAATTCAGTCTAGTTTCTTAAACCTAGTAGATGTGATACCTGTTGCGGAAAATCATCACTTCCCATTTGAGAATTGATTAACAGTTTTGCTGCAGGATGAAGAGGTGTTGGATCTCTCAAGGTTTGCCAATTATCTTTACTGATGCGACTTCTATATATCATTTCTACAAGAAATGTTGAACTAAAGTAACCCTAAAAATTCATTCTATTTAATTAGCTTTAGCTTAAGGTTTATCATCAAAGAAAAGGGAGCGCACCAAATTTTTAATCCTAAAGTTTCACATGTTCAACTTCGCATCTTGGGCTCACTTATGTGATTTAGCTTAAAATAATTTTTGGATTCTTCAATTTCTTTTAATGTAGATCATCAAGTGCATCAGATACTGAGAAGATGATCTATGGCAGTGATGTTCATGTTCTCCACGGGGAAAAACCGTCTATGAGGTTATTCGTATGTGAAGATCCTTTGTTTCTCGTTTACATCCTTTTAGTTGAAAGAAACTTAACAAACAATCCTCATAAATTGTATGAAAAAGTTTCCAAAAGAGCAAGGAGCTAATACGTGAATGGATTAATTCAGGTTGATCATTCAATAGTCGAGAGCTTTGTACAAAGAGGAGGAAGAGTGATAACATTGTGAGTCTATCCAACATAAGCTATTAACGGAGAGACAAAAGTATTCATGTTTAACAATGCTACGGGAATAAGTGTGACAACCTTGGTGAAATTCTGGAAAATGAATTCTGCAAATCTGAAACCTTATCCATTGACTGGGGATCAGCTGCAAAGTAGCTCTCCTCAATCGCCATTCTTTTGCTTGCTTAATCAAACACAAAGGACAATAAATAACGGACAAAAGCCAAGCAAACATGTTGAATTTGTTCATTTAAACGTTAATTAAAAAGACTCAAAAATCGCTATGCGACTATAAACTTATTGTTAAGGTATCATTTCCACTTGATTGTTAAGAAACACTGTCCAACTGTTAAATATTTGACGAACAATATAGAGTCTTTACATAAAGGCTCAACATAGAAGCATAAACAATAGATTATTGAATATAGAAAAAGTGATGGTCTTTCTATATACAAGTCCAGTATTTGGTGAACTGGAAGACTACCTTGAACATGAATATACTCATGGGTTGTAGCACCAGAATTTGATTCTGCATTTTCAGATATTACCATTTCTAAATTATTGACTTAAGGGCGAGTCTATTTAAAGGGAAAATGTATGATATGAGATGACTGTTATCATTTGATTACATGCTGAATAAACATAAACTCGAGATGAAATCGCTTAAAAACCATGATTAGAAGCAAATTCAGTGAAAATTTCGAATATCTATTACTTCAGCCTTGGCAGGAAACTTAATTAGAAATCTTTTAAACTTCTATTTTGAATAGGTAAATTGCCTCATGCTTATAGCACGTGTTCTTAGTTTCATGTAGTGCAATATGTAATGGTACTCATCCCAATATTTATCTCTTTTGTGTTTCTGTTACTTTTATAGTTAAGTTGAAGGAGATTGAGCTCCTATATCACTGTTTCCTGACAATTCTATAAAACACATTTACAATGAATCGCAGGGCCGTTGTTCCACATCGGATGGTACCATTTTTTCTACCAATACAGCCCAAATTCTGCAGTTTGGGGAAACATTACATGGGGCCATGCAGATCCAAAGATTTCATAAATTGGTTTCATCTCCCCATTGCAATGGTTCCCGATAATTGGTTTGACAGTGATGGTGTTTGGACCAGCTCTGGTCCAATACTACCAGATGGTCAAATTATTATGCTATACACAGGTGGTGGTGTTGATGGTACTCAATTGAAGAACTTAGCCTATCCTGCAAATCTTTCTAATCCACTCCTCCTGGAATGGGATAAGTATCCTGGTAACCCTGTCACGGTTCCCCCTCCCGGGATTAAAGAGTATATAGACCCCAGCACAGCCTGGCTTGGCCCAGATTGAAAGTGGCGTATCACAATTGGGTCGTTGGTTAATAACTCTGGTATATCACTGGTATATAAGACTACTGCCTTCAAGACCTTTGGGTTGTTGAATGGCCTATTACATGCGATTCCGGGTACATGTATGTGGGAATGCATTGACTTTTACCTAGTGTCACCGACTACTACACATGGATTGCACACATCAGCTAATGGGCCAGGTATTAAGCACGTTTTGAAAGTTAGTATGGCATTTGGTATGGAGGATTACTATGCAATTGGTACTTATGATCCAATAAACGACAATGACACCTGATGACCCAAAAGCAGATGTTGGTATAGGCCCCAGGGTGGATGATGGAAAATTCTATGTGTTGTTGGAGGAATTTCGTAACAACCCAAAATCGGAGGTTGCTGGAATAACGAAATATGAAAATAGGGGGATTTGAGATTTTTGGATGTTTGGGGCTGAGCTCGTATGATGACTCCTCAGAAATTGAATAGAGAATGGGTTATTTCTCTTACTCTTTCCCGAGTGTCAATTACCGTGTACCATACAAGGTGCCTACGTACCCTTATATAGGGATCAAGCCTCACGTAGTTCTTGGAAAACAAGTCATTAGATAAGTCATTCAGTCCAAGTCCATAAAATATCCAAGATTTATGTTCCCATAAACAGCTCAAGAATTATCAATCCACCTCATGTTCCCATAAATAGTCCAAGGATTATCAATCCACCTCACGTTCCCATAAATAATCCAGTCTTCACACGTTTTCCTAATATCTTGCGGCATCTCCGCATTTCTTTCCATGATTTGAAGAATATCGTTTAGAGATATTTTTTGTTATTCGTTGATTGAGATTGATTCTTTCCTCGTATCAGGGAGAGGATATTACTTAGTGGTCAAGCAATTAATTATTAATCTGAATTAATAATTATTAAATGGAGAAATTTGGACTATGCCAAAACGTGGCATAACAACAAGCCCCCAGTTCTTCAGTGTAGCTTGCTGCAGTGGAGAACTAAAAATCTTCGAGCTTCCAAATTTCTTCGGTCGCTTGGCGTTTTGTATATAGTCCGAATTGGCGTACACGCTTTTCAAGTGTCATTGTCCACATAAGGATGTGTTTTCGTTCATTCGCGAGCCCCCGAGCTGAGGCTTTAATAAGATACCCAATTTCAAATGTCAGCTTTCAGCTCATATCACATCCGGTCACACACGTTTTCCTACAATCTCGCGGCATCTCCGCATTTATTCACGTGATTGTAGGAATGTCTCGTGCCAACCATATCACGTCCGGTCCCACACGTTTTCCTGCAATCTCGCAGCATCTCCGCATTTCTTCCCGTGATTGTAGGAATGTTCCGTGCCAACCAAGAAATATCCATCTACCAATGGACCTTCAATAATGTAATTTTATTCATGGACTCTCCTCTGAGAGTAGGGTCTTCAATATTAATCCTCCTTGGAAAAGAGAGCTTTCGAAAACATTACCCTTATCAGATAAGGACCTTCCACACTTATTTTTGTCCATGCACGAGCTAGTGAAGTAATCAAATCACGCGCTACGAATATTGCATCACAATTCTTTAACATCTCCATGATTCAGATTCTGTCCAGATCTGTTTTTTACCTTTCTGACCCTGTAAACGATGTTTTCTTGGAAAACACAAAACATGAAAATTGTAGAAAATGAAAAGAGCTTTCCGATGATATATGGCTCGTCAGAAACGGACTTATAATGAATCGGGAATCAAATAAAACATCTGCTGAGATTAACTTCTCAATACTGAAAAACGGGATCTGATTATGTTTTGTGATTTCGAGAATAGATCGAAACATAATCCGAGAAAACACCAAGAACGAAAGTTGCAGGAAATCGTAAAAGCTTTCCGGATCATAAAAAATTATCAAAATCTAACATGTATTAAATTTACTACGAATTTTATAAGATAACTTATGTATCCGGACAAAAACATAAGAAAACTTATCTTACTTTTGAAAAGAACCACGAACCACCGCTTCCACCGTTCTTCTCCTCCATTAAAGCCGCTCCAGATCCGATAAAACCCCCCTTGTGCATGATGTAGATGATTTGATTGTCCTCCACAATCAAAAAATAATCCCCTCCTTCTAGCGCCAATTGTTGTTGGAGGAATTTCGTAACAACCCAAAATCGGAGGTTGCTGGAATAACGAAATATGAAAATAGGGGGATTTGAGATTTTTGGATGTTTGGGGCTGAGCTCGTATGATGACTCCTCAGAAATTGAATAGAGAATGTGTTCTTTCTCTTTCTCTTTCCCGAGTGTCAATTGCCGTGTACCATACAAGGTGCCTACGTACCCTTATATAGGGATCAAGCCTCACGTAGTTCTTGAAAAACAAGTCATTAGATAAGTCATTCAGTCCAAGTCCATAAAATAGCCAAGATTTATGTTCCCATAAACAGCTCAAGGATTATCAATTCACCTCATGTTCCCATAAATAGTCCAAGGATTATCAATCCACCTCACGTTCCCATAAATAATCCAGTATTCACACGTTTTCCTAATATCTTGCGGCATCTCCGCATTTCTTTTCATGATTTGAAGAATATCGTTTGGAGATATTTTATGTTATTCGTTGATTGAGATTGATTCTTTCCTCGTTTCAGGAAGAGGATATTACTTAGTGGTCAAGCAATTAATTATTAATCTGAATTAATAATTATTAAATGGAGAAATTTGGAATATGCCAAAACGTGGCATAACACTATGCATCCAAAACATTTTATGACCTGAACAAGAAAAGAAGGATTAATTGGGCTTGGATTCCTGAAAGTGATAGTGAATCTAGTGACCTCTTGAATGGATGGGCATCTCTACAGTTAATTAATATGTGTATCAGAGCATCATTTACTTACTCTTAGTTATTGTTTGCATCTGTCTGTTGATTTATTTTGCGTGTGTTTTATGCAGACCATTCCAAGAACAATTGTGTTTGATACAACTAGAACAAATTTACTTCTGTGGCCAGTTGAGGAAGTAGAGAGCTTGAAATTAGGATGTTATGTTTTGACAAGCTCAAACATGAGCCAGGTTATGTTTTTCCATTCAACATAGGTTCAACCACACAGGTTTGTCACTGTTTTCCTTTTCGTAACTCTATATTTTCGAAGCAAAGTACATTGGGCCTAATGCTATATATACATAATACTTGTTGTCCAATGTTAATGAACAGTTGGACATAGTAGCTACATTTGAGATAGATAATGAAGCATCGGAAAGTACAGTTGAAGCCAGTGCAGATTACAAATGCAGCACCAGTGGTGGTGCAGACAGTCGAGGCATTTTCAGACCATTTGGAATTTTAGTACTTGCTGATGAATCATTGTCTGAGTTAACTCCAGGGCCGGTCCTGAGATTTAGTTGGCAGTAAAGAATTAAAAGTAAAATTTTACATAGTTTGGAACATAAAACGAAAAGAAAGTATATTGTACTAATCACCTTAAATATATAGAAACAAGTTATTGAAGTAGTTTGTACACCATTATGTGCTTCAAATCAGACTTCAAAAAAAGTGTTGCAAATCATGCTTCTACAGTCTTCTTCATCTTATAGTTTTGAATTAGTGCACCTACAAAAATATGACTTGTAAAATTCAATCGCATCTGAAATGACTTATTCTTGCATTTTTAGAAGCATATAGCCATCAATCATAAGCTCAATATTAATATTTTTCAGCATATTGATGTGAGGACTTGAGAAATTTCAGCATTTGGAATTTGAAATTAGGTTCATATGCATCGTATCTACACATACTCATACATGGATGAATAGAATTTTGGGTCCCCGGTCCTCGTGGGCCTAGTGCGGTCGCACCATCTGCACTTCTGCGCATTTCTGCGCTGGTCAGTCAAGGTATGCCTCATTTAATTCCTGATTTAACTTCTATATTTCCTTGATTAAATTTGAATTCCTCGTAACGTATTACAGAAAGTGATACAATAAAACAGAAATCGGCCAGTTCCCTATAGTCATTGTTAGATTCTTCTTTACATGATGTCAGTCTGAAGTTTATATCCATGAACCAACAATGTTGTGTAATCTTGCGTATATTTTAATTGCAGATTATCATCAGCTTCTGATGTTGCAAAGTCGATTTACACAATCGCTTCTTTGATTTTAGTGGTTAATTATCTGCCTTGTGCTGCAAATGTATGGAGAAAGTTGTTAGGAATGATACTGTGCCTTTCGATGTTAAATTTTGATTGGAGAAACTTGTTAGGAATGATACTGTGCCTTTCGATATTAAATTTTGATTTAACAAATTTGTGGAGAAATCTGTTATGATTGATACTTATCTATATCTATATTATATATATATAGTTAAGTTCTATGGAGACCACCTTTTTTGTGGAGACCTGGAGACCACATACGTTCTGCAATCTAAATTTAGCAAAATATAATATTTTATAAATTATGTTCTATGAAAATAACTATTTTCATTTAAAATCTTTAAAATTATATATGTTTTGCAACTAAAACATAGCAAAACATATTGTTCTTCAAAACATGTTCTGTTTGCAGAACATTCATGTTTAGTTTGCAGAAATTACATAATTTTCAAGATTTTCAATGAAATAGTGATTTTCATAGAATGTACTTTGCAAAACAGTAAGTTTTGCAAATTTTTGATTACAAAATATGATATATTTTGCCAAATTTAGATTGCAGAACGTATGTGGTCTCCAAGTCTCCACAAAAAAGGCGGTCTCCATAGAACTTAACTCATATATATATACTATATTATTAAAGACGAACATTAAAAGTTGTGGTCGGTCGGTCGGTATTTGGGCCAGCTCTATCTATAATTTGGGTCTAGCCAATTTATTTATAACCAATTGTTTTTTTCAGCTAAAATACATTACCTATTTTATATATTTTTCTTACTAAAACAACTAATCTTCTAAAATATTAATTGTGATATATATAAAAAGATTTAATCTATTAGTTTTAATAAATTTAACCATGTTATAAAAATTATTTATTTTAATATTATTTATATACCTATAAATGTCGAAAGGAAAACTTATTTTAACTTAAGAATTTGGGTATAGGGTCTTATTATGTATATATATAAATAAATAAATATGAAAATTAAATTATTATATGGCAAAGATGAGGATAATGTTATATGTATTTTTTTTGTTTAAATTAAAATAGGATATTGTGGATATAATATAAATAAACTGTAAATATCTATCATTAAATTGGAGATACGTATTTAAAAATCGAGGCATCACCGCCGAGAAGAAGTGATGCCAAGATATTGATATAACTAAGATAGAATTGGCCTCAAATTAATTTATTTTATAAAATAAGTTTTTTAATATTAATTGTGATAGATATAAACATCTAATCTATTAGTTATAATAAATTTAAGCATGTTATAAAATTTATTTATTTTAATATTTCGTTATATACCTTTAGAATTCGCAAGGAAAAAAAGTGAGAAAATTAATAACATTTATATAAAATGTAAAATATAATAATTAATCCGAAACTAAAAAAAAAAGATTATGAAACAAGAATAATTGTAGTGCTCAATAGATTTTGATCCGATATAATTTTATTCAAATATGAATTGATCCCGAATATGAAAGTCCGGATCCAAAGTATATAAATTTTGTAAAATTAATAAATTTAAGAAGTGTAAAGCATACTTTATTATAATGTTATATTTATTTTTACTTGAATGTGTGGAAGACTGATCGATATATACCAAATGTGGTAAAACTCTTAAAATGTCCCAAACTTGCCAATAATTATGTGCAAATATTTAAATAAAGGTTAAATATTTGAGATAAACATAATTAGGATCAATATAAATATATATTATTGAATTCATTTATTTATTTAAATTTAGGAAAAAATTACATTTAAAAAAATAATATTTAAAATAAATAATATTTTGATAAATTTATGCCATAGCGTAGCGGGCACAATGACTAGTATATATAAATTGGTAATATTATTACATATTTATAACTGATTATCTTTTTCAACTAAAACACATTATATATTTTACATTTTCTAACTAAAATAACTCATTTTATAAACATAACACATGAAAAATAAATATATAATGATAATATTGTTATATATAATTATTAATAAATAACCACTTACCCTTTTCAGCTAAACACATAACTTTTTTTTTATTTTTTCTACTTAAACAACTAATTTTTCTAAAAGTAACACGAGCAACATATATATAGAAAGGTAATATAATTTTCTATTTTCTAATTTAAACAACTAATTTTCTAAAAGTAACACGGGCAACATATATATATATTTGAGCTTTTTTCATAAATACCCACCCCTAAATCTTTTTTTTCAAAAATACTATGATTTTTTGAACTTTTTGCAAAAATACTATCTTTTTGAAATTATTTTCAAAAATACGGTCTGCAACTAGATGCAACAATGTGCAACTTTTGCAACCAGAATCAACCAGATGCAACTTGTTAGTAATGATGTTTTTCCGGCCTCTGATTTTAGGGTTGTAAACAACCCTAAAATCAGGGTAGGTTAGGGTTTAGAGTCTAGGGTTTAGGGGTCCGTATACGAATTATTCGTCATTCTTAATATTTCTAAAATCCAAAATAGAAACATTGAACCCCAAAAGTTAACTATTGAACCCCCAGGTTAAACCAAGACCACAAGTTTACCCCTTTTATTAATATTTTTTTTTGAATTCTTAGCTGTTTTTTCAATTATTTTTTAAAAAGTTGCATCTAGTTGTATCTGGTTGCTTTGGTTGCATCTGGTTGCGTTGGTTGCAGACCGTATTTTTTGAAAATATTTTTTGGTTGCATCTAGTTGTAGACCGTATTTTTGAAAATAATTTCAGAATATAGTAAAATTGAAAAAAAACTTAGAAAAAGTAGTATTTTTGACAATTTCTCTATATATTTATATATATATATATATATATGTAATATAATTTTATATAATTATTAATAAGTAAGTAACTGCCTTTTTAAGGAAATTGTCTGTTTTATATTTTTTAATTGAAACAACTCATATTCGAATTAAAAATAACACGGGCAAAATATAAAAATAATGACAATATTATTATATTAAACTTATAAAATCCATGTTTAATATAATTTTTTATAATATTCAATTTAAATAAGATAATTAATAAAAAAATAAAATTAATAGCATATGTTAAAAGAAACTCGGCACATTACAGGGCACATATTTTGTTATTTGCACTTTAGTCACTCTTAGATTTTTTAAGAGCAAATAAATACGAACAGTTAGATCTATTATTTAAAAATACTTTTCTATTTTAATATTTAAAATACTACTAAAGATTACGTCAATAATTTATTAAATTAAAATACTTATATTGTTAGATATATAAATCCAATTTATTATATACACATATAAATATATATGAAAATTTTATCAAAAAATATATAATTACAAAAATATAAATATAAATAATAAAATATTAAAGCAAACTATGCATCGTACGGGATATAAGCTAGTTGTTGTGGAATAAAAAACGTACTTGTAAATTTAATGCTAGGGTTTAAGAGCTTTTGAGCTTTAATGGATGTTCTCGTGTTTCGTGACTAAATCTGTCCTCACAAGATGCCTACGTATCTCAATTAGTTATTGAGAATCAAGCCAAGACGTAGTTCTGATTGAAGGATCAGGTCCTTTATATAGGCGTCAGGAGCCTTGTATTTAGGGTATGTTTGGGAGACTTAGTGAATAAGTCTCCTTCTTGACGGTGGATAAGTATTGTATTCTTTGGTGGGTAAGTTTTTCCTTATCGTAGGATAAGGTGTTAGGCTCAAGACATGTCTGAATACCACTATTAACAAGCCTACACTATATGACTATGTCACATTACATGACCTAGTCAGTTCTATCACTGGGATATAGTATAGGTCTCTAAATGTACTTGTCTTGTTCTCATGAACATAAGCTTGATCATGTATGCTCAAAGTTATAATGAGCTTAGCAAAGTTTCTTGCATCTAGATTGTATATAGGCCATTGAATAATTGTCCTGGTAGAAGTTCAGAAGTGTTCATGCAGCAGGATAGAAATGAATAAGGCCATGAAGAAATAAGTTGCAGAAATTTGTCTAAGGCATTATATAGCAAAGTCAGAAGAAAGCTATGTCGTGAAGTCACCAATATCTATGTCGTGAAGTGCTACATCGCATAGTCCATTTTGTTCTATGTCGAGAAGTCCTCAAGACACATGTCGTGAAGTGTTGAAGTCAGCAAAGTCAAAGAAGCCTAGATCGTGAAGTCCTCAGAAGCCTTATGTCGCATAGTCATCAAATGACCTATGTCGCATAGTCATCAAATGACCTATGTCGCATGTCGTCAAATGACTTATGTCGCATAGTCGTCAAATGACCTATGTCGCAAAGTCTTCAAAGCCTATATCGCGTAGTCCTCACAAGGGAGATTGCGAAGTCAGGAATGAAGTGCAGTTCACGATATCAACACTTAGCCGTTTATAACAAGACAAATCAAGGTATAGAACCAAGAATCAAAGGAGACAAATACTGAAGCATTTGTTCTGGCAAGGTGGTCCAAAGAACAGATGGCAAATCTACAGCTAAACTTGGAGAGAAAGATAAGAGACAAGCAGCTACAGAAACGGGAAAGACTCCGAAAAGCAGGTGGTCCTTCCTGACACAGTGAACTTCTTATGACAGGACAAGTTGGACTTTCAGAAGGGGTAGCTGTATAATATTGTGTGTGCCTAGTTTGTATAGGTGAATATATATCGTGCACATACAACAGTAAGCTGTAAGAAAGAGAGATACACATAGTTTTTATCTTAAGCTCTTTTCTCTGTAAGCAAGCAAGTACGAACTGTTCTTGTTTAGAAGCCAGAAATTCGATTGTGAATTTCTTGGAAAGCTGTAGTATTTAATTTGCTTATACAAAGTAGATTAAAGTGATTGTGTATGTTGTTTACTTTCTGCATACTACATAACATAATCATATACAGTTTATATTTAGTTTCAAGAAAGCAAAAATACATCAAACTATCCATTCACCCCCCCTCTGTCTAGTTTCTAGGTGATATTCATTCCTAACAAGTGGTATCAGAGCCTAGGCTGTTAACGTACAAACAGGAAAAGATCAAGAATGAGTTCACAGAAACTGAGCAGTATCAAGATTCCTCCCTTTAACAAGGAGCACTACAGTTTATGGAAAAAGAAGATGTTGCTTTTCATCAAAGCTTCTAACCCCATGTATTTAGATATTCTAAAACATGGTTCCTTTATTCCAATGATCGAGATTGGTGAAACAACCAATGGCACTGAGATTGTACCAGCAAAACATGTGCCCAAAGACCCCTCAAAATACAGTGATCCTAAAAAGGAGAAAGTAGCACTGGATGGACATCTTCAACTTATCATTTGTGAATCTATGGATTTCAACATGTATGGCACTGTTGCTCACTGTACTAGTGCCAAGAAGATGTGGGATCTTATAGAAGTGCTCTGTGAAGGAACTACTGAAGTAAGAAAGAACAAGAAGCAGATTCTTGTCTCACAATATGAAGCCTTCATGGCTCAGCCAAAAGAGGGAATCACAGAAGTGTTTGAGAGATTCAATAAGCTGATAAACGAGCTCAAACTCTATGACAAACACTATGAGACAGAAGAGCTCAACATGAAGTTCTTACTAACTCTTCCAGATCACTTGGAACCAAGAATCTCTTCCCTCAAAGAAAGAGATCTAACAAAGATTGGTTTTAATGTGTTGTATGGTGTTTTGAAGACATATGAGTTAGAGCTGTTTCAAAAGAGATCTATTCAAGCAAAGCAAGGATTAGTGGCCAATACCTCTTGTGCCCTTATTGTTGACAATCTAGGTCAAAGAATGGATTCTCTAAAAATCAGTCATGTCAAGATTGAGGAACTGGAAAGTGATGACACTGGTGATGAAACTCAGGTTGTGTATGATTTACCTGAAGAGGATGAGTTCTACAGCATAGATGAACTGGACAAGATGGAAAACAAATCTTTTGCTTATATGGCTAGGAGATACCCTAACATCAGGTTTAAGAGGAAACAGCCATTCAAGTCTAGATTCAATAATGGAAATGCTGGTGGTTCAGGTAGCTCAAACTCTTTCAACAAAGGAAAAGGGATTGCTGGTACAGTTAAAGGAGGATACAAATCTGGGAGTGTGGATAGGTCCAAAATAAGATGCTATAACTGCAATGAACTTGGGCATTTTGCCACTGAGTGCAAAAAGCCTAAACAGGTCAAGAAGGACAAAGCATACTTAGAGCTTGAAGCTAAGTATGAGGCTCTACTCAAGAAACAACAGGGTAAAGCTTTTATTGCTGAGGGAAAATGCTGGGATGACTCTGATGAAGAAGAAGAACAAGAGTACTCAAATTATGCCTTGATGGCATTTTCTGATGATGGTGATTCTAGTCAGGTACCTATTCTTACTTCTCTTGATATGACTCCCCTTAAATATAAGCAAACTGTTGAAGATATGAGTACTGAGATGTTTAATATTCATACTAGCATGTTAGTAGCAAATGAAGAAATTGATAGACTAACTGCTAGAAATCTTGAGCTTACTGAAAAGAATGAGGAACTTGAGTTAATGGTTGTGAACCTTGATGGTTTGAAAAAGGAGGTTGAGTATCTTAAAAACAAAGTGATTTGTGCTGAACAAATAGAGAAAGCTCTTAGGGAACAAATTGCTGAAACTGAATTGAAACTAAGAAGCTTTAAGAAGTCCTCTGAACTTATTCAAACCTATCACAAGGAACACACTGAAGATAGCAAGGTTGGAGTTGGTTTTGACTATGAGAATGATAAAGGAAGGAAGAAGGCAAAGGGCAAAGGAAAAGAATCTTTTACAAACAAAAATGCCCCAACCATTCTATCTAGTGTTGAACAGCCCATCTTCAAAAAGAGTGTTGTTGAGTTTGATGAAGAACTATTGATCATCAAACAACAACTTCTTGAAGAAGATGAGGCTGCTAAAGACACTTCTTCCTCTCCTGAATCTGTCAGTCAGAAAGAGACCAAAGACAATCTTGTCAAGAGTCCTAAAGCAAAGAAAGAAGTTGTTAAGAAAAAGAAACAAAACAGAAATGGTAAGGTAGGTGTCAACAAGGGTAACAATTATGCTTATGTACCAAATGCTTCCAGGAAACAATGTCAGAAATGTCTATCTGTTAATCATTTGACTCATAAGTGTAACAAACAAGTGAATGTTGAAGTTGATAACCTGAGTAACCATTCTGCTAGCATAAGCTCTAGTCATGATTCCTTCTGTGGTAAGCCTAATTGCATGACATGCTATGTGACTGTGATTGCTAACTGTTTATCTCTAAAGCATAAACTTGATTCTGCACAATCTAGTGAATCACACACACACATGCACACTCACAGGACAGGATCCCCAATCAGGGTTGAGAGGGTGAACACTTCATGTGAGCCTAAGAGTGTGAACTCCAAAGCCACAAACAATATGAAGTATCCTACTGTGATGAATGCAACTTATGACAGAAGAATTGTTAACAAAAATGTTTCTAAATCAACTGGACCCTACCATGTGTGGGTACCAAAAACAACTTAGTTACTTTGTGAATGCAGGGCAACAGGAATAAAAGAGTCATATGGATCTTGGACAGTGGATGCTCAAGTCACATGACTGGTGATATAGCCCTGCTATCACATTTTGAGGAAAAGACTGGCCCATCAGTAACCTTTGGAAATGACAACATTGGTTATACAATGGGATATGGCAGTATAAAATCTGGAAATGTCATTATTGAAGATGTAGCATTTGTTGAAGGACTGAAGCATAATCTCTTGAGCATTGGACAATTTACCAACAGGGGTTTCAAAGTGGAATTTGATGAAGATCATTGTTCAATCTCAAAAAGAGAAAGTGGTGAAGTTGTTCTAACTGGTGTGAAGAAAGGAAGCCTGTTTGTAGCTGATCTCAAGGTTGCAGACAAGGGAGAAATTTGTTGTTTCTACACTAAAGCCACAAATGAGGAATTCTGGCTATGGCACAAGAAACTGTCTCACTTGAATGTTCAGGCAATGAACTCTCTAATCAAGAGAGAACTCATCAGGGATTTGCCTGCCTTGGAGTTTGTGCAAGATGGAGCATGTGAAGCTTGTCAGAAAGGAAAGATTAAAAGATCTAGTCACAAGAACAAGTTGCTCAATACAAACTCAAAACCTCTGCAGCTAATTCACATGGATTTATTTGGTCCTGTGAATGTAATGTCCCTTTCCAAAAAGAAATATGCTCTAGTAATGGTTGATGATTATTCAAGATACACTTGGGTGGAATTCCTATTCTCCAAGGATGAAGCACCTCAAGTCATAATAGAGCATATCAAGAGAGTTGATAGAGAAGCACAAAGCACTAGTTCCTCTGTAGTTGCTTTGAGAAGTGATAATGGGACTGAGTTCAGAAATTCAACATTATATGAGTTTTGCAAAGATAAAGGAATTTCTCAACAATTCTCAGCTCCTAGAACACCTCAACAAAATGGAGTAGTTGAGAGAAAGAATAGAACTCTCATTGAAGCTGCAAGGACAATGCTGTTGGATGCAAAACTACCTACTAGCTTTTGGGTTGATGCTGTTAACACAGCATGCTATGTGCAAAATAGAACATTGATCAATAAGAAGTCTGGCAAAACTCCTTACTCATTAATGACTGGAAAAAGAGCATCCTTCAAGCATCTGCATGTTTTTGGAAGCAAATGTTTTGTGATGAAAGATACCTCTGAGCATCTTGGAAAATTTGATGCAAAAGCATTTGAAGGTATCTTTATTGGATACTCTCTGGAAAGGACAGCATACAGAGTGTTTGTACCGGAGCAACACAAAGTCATGGAAAGCATGGATGTTACCTTTGATGACAAGAAAACTCCTGGACTTAAAACAAGTGATCAAGACAGCGTGCCATTAAGATTTGAGAATCAAGGAATCTCACATGATAGCTATTAAAAGGATTTTCAAATATCTGAAAGGGACTCCTAATCTTGGGCTATGGTATCCAAAGGGAACTGGGTTCAACCTGGTTGGTTACACAGACTCTGATTATGCTGGATGCAGAATTAACAGGAAGAGCACCTCTGGAAGCTGCCAATTCTTAGGCCAAAGGTTAGTGTCCTGGTTCAGTAAGAAACAACAGTCCACAGCAACATCCACAGCTGAGGCTGAATATATTGCTGCTGGTAGTTGATGTGCTCAATTGCTTTGGATTAGAAATCAACTCATGGATTATGGACTAGTGTTAGAACACATTCCACTGTTGTGTGATAATACTAGTGCAATATCCATAGTTGCCAATCCTGTTAATCATTCTACTACAAAGCACATTGAGATCAGGTACCATTTCATTAGGGAACATGCTGCAAATGGTACCATAGAAGTCTCTTATGTTCCAACTGAGAAACAATTAGCTGACATATTTACTAAGCCTCTGAATGAAGCTGTCTTCAACATACTTGTGAGTGAAATTGGAATGCTCAATCCTTCATTTAGTTGTTCTAAGTAAGTATGCTAGTTAATTGTTGCAGCAGTAAATTTTCACTGTATATAAATGCTCTATTTATTTGGAGTGAAAATTAGCTGAGATATGATCTATAAATATTTCAGTATTTTACTGCATATTTTTCAAAATCATATTTTGTTGTGGAGTTGTGAGCTTTTGAGACATCTCGATATAGATGATTTTGAGAGTTCACGACATAGTACAAATCAAACACACTTATATCGCAAACTGTTAAAATTGTGAGACTTTGCGATATAGTTCATTTCATGAGTTTGCGACATAGTTCATTTTAATGACTTTGCGACTTAGAATAACTATATCGACAAGTCTCCATATTTGACAGAATTTTGATTTAAATTTACTTTATTTCAATTTTTGATTTAAGTCTGACAAAATCTTAAAATTTCAAAAAGAGAGTTTTAGACAAGGTATTTTTTACTATATCGCAAAGTCATCCAAAATCTGATATCCTCAAGACTTTGCGACATAGTTTAATTCAGGACTCTGCGATATACTTTGCAAGGACTTTGCGGTACAGGCCATTTTAAGACTTCACGACATACATTTAGACTGTACATATTCATAACTCCATATCGCAGTGTCTCTATCATATAAATACTTTTTGTCGACCGTTCACAACTTTTCATCTTGTCATTTGCTCTCAATTTCTAAAACCTAAACTCTTCTCTCTCTTCTTCAATCTCAATCTCAATTTCAATGGCACCCAAATCTCAAACAGCTTCCTCTTCAAACCCTTTAACCATTCCCAAAGAAACAAATCTTCTCACCATTCCCTCTGAGGCTGAGGCTAACCCAAGGTACAAGTGTTTTGTACGGTTCTTGAACACTTCATACCTACGCCAAGCCCTAACCCTGAACCCTACCTTGTATGTCGATGTGTTGGAAGGATTCTGGCGAACGGCGTTGGTATCAACAATGGCTAGGGAAGATGGAACCTCATTCCAGGAGGTTAGTTGTTCAATTGGAGGCAAACACTTCCAGTTTGGTGAAAAGGAAATCAATGAAGCTTTGGGGTTCAAGGTGGAGGGTCATGACCAAGAAGCTACAGATGCTCAAATCGTAGACTTCATGACCTTCATTCTGTATGCTGATGAGATAGATACTGGAAAGCTCAATAAGAAGTTTGTAAGAAGGGAGTGGTCATTTCTGTTCGACGCACTCCAGAAGGTGTTTCTATGCAGGAAGACAGGATGGGATCATATCAGTCACATTGCTGTGAAGCTAGCCTACTCCCTGGCCAACAACCAGGAGATCAATGTGGGAGCCATAATTCTCAAGGAATTGGCTCAGAGGCTAGGCAGGACCGTTCGTGGTAGAGGTAATGACATCTTTTACCCTCGTTTCCTTCAAGTTATTTTAAATTATCTTGATGCAAATATCCATGAATTGGAGGGTATAGATAAAAATAAAATGGCTTATTCCAAGTCCTTGTCCAAAGTTCTATTTGGCTCATTGGACACAAGGAATCAAGTGGATGTGATTCTAAGTGTGACCAAGCATATGCAGGACACATTTGAGTCTTATCCACTTGATAAGCCCATATACCATGCACTTTCCTGGACAGGGGAGGCTGAGACTGAAGGAGCTACACAGTCTAACCCCAGCCTTCCCATCCCATCCAGTAACCCAATTGCAAACACCACTGTAGAAGCTAGGCAGCCAAGTGCATCAGTCTCCCAAAAGACTGATGTTACTAAAAAGAAGACCAAGAAGAGACCCCTAAAAGTAATTCAAGAAACTGTAGAGTTAGAAAGTGAGAATCCTGAGTCACCTCTCACCAGACAAAGTAAGAAATCCAAATCCAAACCTACCACTGGATCCTCCCAACAGGATTCAGATGTGGAAAAAGGGGTACACCTATTACTGTCAATGGCCTCCCAACAGGTTATTGGCATTGAAAAGAGTAGTCTCCCCACTACAATCTGTACTGAGTCTGCACAGGATCAAGAACTCACTCTTGATCCTAGGAGAAATAAGGATGCTGACACATTGAGTGGAGAGCACATCACACTTGAAACTCCTCCTATTTCTCAGGGGGAGTTGCCAAAATTCAATCCACACCACACTTCTCTTCCAGAATCTACATCTAACATTTCTTCTCAACAGATTAGTCATTCACATGACTTTTCTGAAATTGATCAATCACAATCCAACACTGTGATTGAGCCAACCTCAAGTGACATGGTGCATGACACTGTGCTCACCACCCAGGACCCACATCTAGTTGGTCAGGGAATGCATGCTGGGGCATATCCTAATGACACCAACACAAACATGGAGGATTCACCAGTTTTCACTGGAGACTCTATGCCAAATTCTCCCATCCTTAGGGATGTGGAACTGTCTTCACAGACAAATAGGGCTAATGTTGTAACACATCCCATTTCAATGGAGACAGCATTAGACTCTACAACCATTCCAAGGCTGGAGGAGACTCAAAAACTTTCATCCCTTGAAGTGCCTAGAACTAGCTCTCACTTGGCTCAGGCCACTCTGTCAGAATGGCTGAAGCCTGTGCAACATGACAGGCCTTCAGGATCATCAACCGTGCCTTCTCAAATGACAGAAGAAGCCATTCAAGATCTACATGTGGCACAGATTGATGAGTTCTCAAAAATAGCTCAACACCTCCTCACCTCAAACTTGCCAAATGCTGATTATGAGGCTATTCTTCTTTGCCACAAGGAGGATGTTGTAGCTCAGCAGGAGAAAATAGTGGATGCAGCTGAACCAGAGGGAAATGTGGATGCCTGGTTGGATGCTAAGAGATCTATCAAGCTCAAGGAGGCCCTAGCTTTTCTGAGAGAAAATTACCTCACCTCTCTAGGCTCCAATGCAAAAGATCTCTCTCCTGCTGCAGTCTATGATGCTGTCAATGATGTCTACAAGAATCAATTGAAGGCTCTGCACTATCTTGGGAAAGGGCTTCAATCAGAGATTTATTCAATCCAGGAGGAGACATAAAGATCCCTCACTAAGTTAAGAAACTCATATCTCTCTGATTTTCCCAAGGTGGATGGCATCCTCAAAGAAATCCAGAAAACCAATTCCAATGTCAACATGGTGGACATCTCTCTAGCCATGGTCACGGACAACATCAAGAAACTGGCTACAACATTGGAAAATCAAGTCAAGGCCAACATCAACTCTAATGCAATGCTGAATGTTATTTGGAAGAATCAATATGGTGACAAATTGGTGGATGAAGTTCCTATGTCAAACATCTCCAAATTTGACTTTGCCAAGATCAAGGATCAATCTCTAAATTCTTTCAAGTCTCAACAGCTATTCTCCAAGGTGGATGGTCTAGAAAGAGAAGTGGCCTCTCTGAAAGATGAAAACAGGATACTTGCTCAATCTCTAAACCAGCTCAATGACAAGCTGGATGACCAAGGCAACAATACCTCCAATATCCTGCTGGTGCAACAACAAATGCTGACTTCTATGATGAGACAAATGAACCTGCCTATCCCTGGGGAAGCTCAAGGCATCTTGTCTGATTCCAAGCCTAAGGGGGAGAAACAAAAGGAGGTCATTCTAAAAAAGAAAGGGGGAGTACCTGCCAAGCAACAGAAGCTTAAGGGCAAAATTTCTGAAGAAACAATCAAACCAATAATCCTACCCCCTGTAGAGGTCACAAGTGCACAAGGTCAGAAAAGCACAGTCACAACCACCTACTATCCATCCACTATGCCCAAAGATACTTCAGCTACTCAACCTGCTCAACCTACTCCTAATGCTCAACTTGTCAAAGCTACAGTTATCACAGAGACCAAGCTACAGGAAGTTGCCAATTCAAACATCTATCATGATGAGGCCTTCCTGGAGTTTCTGAAAGCCATCTACATAAATGCTCATGAAGATGCAAGAAGCTACAGAGAGAAGCTCAAGGAAAGCATAAAGTACTTCACAGTTGCAGTAACGAAAATCAGGGATGTTCATCTAAGAGAGGTTATCATGGTGTGCAAGGACAATTGCTTGTGGCATCTATCATTTCAAACTCTAGAGAGACTGAGATTTACTGAGCTGTCAATCATTCTGGAGTTGATTGAAAAGCATGGAGTGAACAATGAAAGTCTATACAATGACTTGAAGATAGATCAAAATCAAAGATTGCCTGAGGTTATCTCCAAGCCAAGGACAATTATCTACCAAAGTCTATCTCAAGACAGAAACATTGACCAACTTGTCATTCCCTCAGACCTAACAATGAAGAACAATGCAAAGATCAACCAGGTGCTGCAAATGCTGAGAGCCAAGAGAGGAGTTAGGACAGCTGAGGAATTGGAGATGATTCACACTCTACAATCTTTTCTGATTCATGGAGTCATTCCTGAATCTGTCAAAGAAAAGAGCAAGAAGAAGGATGGTGAGGATGATGATGAAGAGAAAACCTACAGAAGGAGATCTCAATCAAGGAGGGATAAGGTTGAACCAAGTGAAAGTAGCAGGAGCAAATCCTCAAGGAAGACAAAAGGTGCTGATGATGACAAGAGGGATTCTAAGGGGACAAAGGAAACAACCAAGAGAACAAGAAGTGGAATTCAACAAGTCAAGGACATTGCTAGCAGTACTTTAACCACAACACAAGACTCTAAGTCTAGGGTGGGTACTGTTAGTAATGATCCTCCAAAATCATTATCTAAGACTTCTGAACCTGAATTGCCACAGAAGAAAGAAGGAGCCACAAAAGAAACATCAAAAAGACACTTCCACAAAGTCACAGCTAGTGGAGTGTTACAGTGGATGAAGGGAAAAGGAATGAAGCTACTTCCAAGTGATGTGGCACTGAAGACTAATTCTCCTTGTTCCAGAAAGGTATCTCTTGTGAAGCATTTGAAGATCAAGAGTGTACCCAGAAGGATAAGGATAACAAAGAAGACTGGAAAACTCACAAATGTTATTGGCATCAATGTGCTTCCACTAGATGAGGACTATGATGAAGATGCCCTAGCATTTTTGAGGGCTCAAAGGATCTTTGAAGTCAAAGTGAAGTTGGATCATCTAGAGATCAAGTACACTGATGGAAGAGAAAGGATAATGAAGCAAGGAGGCTGGCAATATTTCTATATGTATGAGCTTGAAAGGATAAATGCCTTACTAAACTTTGAAGAAAGAGAAGAAAGGATATGGAAGATAGATATTGCCAGGTTCTTGAAAATGCATGCGGATTATGAAGAAAACCTGAGAAAGGAAAATGAAGAGAAGATAATTCAGAAAGAGAAAGAAATGGCTGAAATGGAGGAAAGAGCAAAGGAGCTAAGAAAGAAAGGGCTTTGCAGGGTAAAACAAAATCCTTATGTTGTGGAATACAAAAACTCTAATGGAGGCATAAGCAAGATAAGGATGGAGTTTCTGAATTCATATGTAGAAAGTGCTCTTAAAGCTGCAATTGATGATCTAAAAGACTCTCCTCTCATTGAAGAACTGATTGCAAGAGAAGAACTTCAAGAAGCCATCATAGACATGAAGAGAAGTGAAGAGATAAGGAAAAAGAAGATTTATGATGATTTACTAGAAAAGCAATTGGAAGCTGAAGCTGCTGACCAACAAAGATAATCTGTAATCTTTCAAGTTTTCTATGTAATCAAATTCTTGATCTCAATGTTCTTAAATTGTCCTCTCTGCTACTTAATTTCCTTTTATGTAAGTTAGGCTTGTTATCAGACATGAAATTGTGCCTAAGGATCTTACTCATAATTTGGGGGAGATTGTTAGGCTCAAGACATGTCTGAATACCACTATTAACAAGCCTACACTATGTGACTATGTCACATTACATGACCTAGTGAGTTCTATCACTGGGATATAGTATAGGTCTCTAAATGTACTTGTCTTGTTCTCATGAACATAAGCTTGATCATGTATGCTCAAAGTTATAATGAGCTTAGCAAAGTTTCTTGCATCTAGATTGTATATAGGCCATTGAATAATTGTCCTGGTAGAAGTTCAGAAGTGTTCATGCAGCAGGATAGAAATGAATAAGGCCATGAAGAAATAAGTTGCAGAAATTTGTCTAAGGCATTATATAGCAAAGTCAGAAGAAAGCTATGTCGTGAAGTCACCAATATCTATGTCGTGAAGTGCTACATCGCATAGTCCATTTTGTTCTATGTCGAGAAGTCCTCAAGACACATGTCGTGAAGTGTTGAAGTCAGCAAAGTCAAAGAAGCCTAGATCGTGAAGTCCTCAGAAGCCTTATGTCGCATAGTCATCAAATGACCTATGTCGCATAGTCATCAAATGACCTATGTCGCATAGTCATCAAATGACCTATGTCGCATAGTCGTCAAATGACTTATGTCGCATAGTCGTCAAATGACCTATGTCGCAAAGTCTTCAAAGCCTATATCGCGTAGTCCTCACAAGGGAGATTGCGAAGTCAGGAATGAAGTGCAGTTCACGATATCAACACTTAGCCGTTTATAACAAGACAAATCAAGGTACATAACCAAGAATCAAAGGAGACAAATACTGAAGCATTTGTTCTGGCAAGGTGGTCCAAAGAACAGATGGCAAATCTACAGCTAAACTTGGAGAGAAAGATAAGAGACAAGCAGCTACAGAAACGGGAAAGACTCCGAAAAGCAGGTGGTCCTTCCTGACACAGTGAACTTCTTATGACAGGACAAGTTGGACTTTCAGAAGGGGTAGCTGTGTAATATTGTGTGTGCCTAGTTTGTATAGGTGAATATATATCGTGCACATACAACAGTAAGCTGTAAGAAAGAGAGATACACATAGTTTTTATCTTAAGCTCTTTTCTCTGTAAGCAAGCAAGTACGAACTGTTCTTGTTTAGAAGCCAGAAATTCGATTGTGAATTTCTTGGAAAGCTGTAGTATTTAATTTGCTTATACAAAGTAGATTAAAGCGATTGTGTGTGTTGTTTACTTTCTGCATACTACATAACATAATCATATACAGTTTATATTTAGTTTCAAGAAAGCAAAAATACATCAAACTATCCATTCACCCCCCCTTTGTCTAGTTTCTAGGTGATATTCATTCCTAACATAAGGACTGTGACTAGTTATTTCCTTTGATTGAGATTCTAGATCTTTCTTTGTAGAAGACAGACTTTTTTGATGATTTTATGAGCTGTATATTTTCCCTATTTATTAATTACGAAATTAATAAATAATTAGGGTTTTAGGCCTTATTTGTCGGGTCGTATTCTTGGACCAATCTAGGTCTAATTAATACATCATTAATTACATTTCTAGGATTACTTTTCTATCCATATCATTTGCCCTCCAAAATCTTTTTGAGTTTTTCACTGAAGTTATTGTTGATCTTGCCTTGGGATCTGTGCATTTTTCTTTGACTTTTTCTTCTAGAAATTTTTGCATATTCAATAAATAAATAAATGTATTCATTTATTAAATTTTTTTAAGGGGATTTTCGACCTCGGTTTCGACCTCAGTTGGGTCCAGGTCGAAGGTTTCGACCTCAGTTTCCCATACGTTTTTTACCTCAGTCGTTCGATCTCGATCCAGGGTTCCTTCGACCTCGATTTCGACCTCACTTGGTCCCAGGTCAAAGGATTCGACCTCACTTTCCTATACGTTTTCGACCTCGATCCAGGGTTTTTTCGACCTCACTTGGTTCTAGGTCGAAGGATTCGACCTCAGTTTTGCATATTTTTTCGACCTCGGTCATTCGACCTCAAACCAAGGTTTTTTCGACCTCACTTTCGACCTAACTTGGTCCTAGGTCGAAGGATTCGACCTCAGTTTTGTATGTTTTTTCGACCTCGGTCATTCGACCTCAAACCAAAGTTTCTTTGACCTCAGTATTGAGGTACTGTCGACCTCAGTTTCGACCTCAGTCTAATACTTTTTCGACCTCAAATTGGTCTTAGGTCGAACAAATCGACTTCACTTTTATATACATTTTCGATCTCAGGCTTTCGACCTCAATCTAGTACTTCTTCGACCTCAAATTGGTCTTAGGTCGAACAAATCGACTTCACTTTTATATACATTTTCGATCTCAGTCTTTCAACCTCAATCTAGTACTTCTTCGACCTCAAATTGGACTTAGGTCGAACAAATCGACTTCACTTTTATATACATTTTCGATCTCAGCCTTTCGACCTCAATCTCTATTGGGCCTTGATTTTTGTTGGGCCTCAATCTCTTTTGGGCCTCGATTTCTTTTGGGCCTCGATTTTTGGAGCCCAAAGAATGATTGTGGGCCTTGACCGGCTGTAGACGGTTGCCCTTCTCTTGACTGATTGGGTGACCGGCTATTTTGGTTATAAAATAGTGAGATTTCCATTTCACTCTTCACTTCTCATTTCTAGTTTCTAAAAATTTCTCTTAGTTTTCTCTCTAGTCTTTCCGTAGTTTCTCCGTGGTGAGGCAATTTTCGGCGATTTTTCTTCAAACATATTCATCATTTTCTGGGCTTTTTTCTTCAACATTTGAAGATTTCTGGGTTTGATCTTGAAGATTTCTGGAAATTTGTTTTGAAGATTTGAAGATCGATGGCTGACCGTGCAACACAACGCCTTCAAAAGATGAACCAAGCTTCTGAGAGAGGTACCATCACTATTCACTCTTCATATATGTCTTTGCAAGATATGATTAGAGAACGTGATGACGACTACCCCTCAGTGTGTCACTTAGATTCTTTTGACTGTAGTAATAAGTTCCATGAGGTCGATAAGATTAGGGACTATAATAAAATGTATAAAATTAAATCCCCCCTTAGACTTGTCCCAGCTGGCCCAGGAGATCGTTCCTGCCATTGGCGTCCTGATGCTCTCTGCATTTACAAGGACGCCATTGTTGCAGGACTTAGGTTTCCTTTCCATGAGTTCATTCCCAAGTTATTAGCAGATGTTAGGATTAATCTTTGTCAACTTCCTCCTAATGCTTGGAGAATTATAATGAGTTTTATAGATCTTTGCTTAAAGAACAATTTTCCCCTTTCTGTTTCCTTATTTAGAAAAATATTTCAATTTAAGAATAGTGTTGCAATCTCCCCTGGTTGGGTTTATATCAACCATAGGGCTTCCACACCTCCAATATTCCACCCAAAATCCATTCCTGATAATAACCCAAAATGGAAGAATGAGTTTATGTATCTGGTTTGGGAAGGAGGGGATTGGGGTACCCTGTTCCGTAGATCGTTTAGTAGAGTTTCGGATGGTAGTCCCAATGATATAACCTTGACTGATGAGGAGGTTCATGCCTATGCTGAGCTAACCAAGGACAACTATGCCACCTTGGCTTATCGATCGTAACAGACAAGGGTAATTCTCGTTCCTTAGTTTCTTTTACTTATCTAAGATTTTCTTATACCCATTGTTTCTTTCTTATTTGTTTTTGCAGCTGCGACCTTTAAAAATAAGACCAACGAGCCCGTAGATGGAGAAACTGCGAGGATGAAAAGGGCTCGCTTGGGAGGGAAAGATCCTCGGGCAGCTTTTGATGGCCCAGCATTTCTAAGGCCCCATTAGGATTCTGTGGAGGAGGTTGAGGCTCCTCCCTCATCCAAGGCCTCTGTTTGGCGCCCCAACTGGAGTATCAGGAAGAAAGACACAGTTGTCGGGGTGTCCAAACATGCTGCTGAGTGGTCCTATCACTCACTTACTCCTTGTGACTACAAGGACTTTGTGACCAACTCTACTATCGAGGGAGTTGAGCATGCAAGTTCTCAGGCCATGGCCGCGGTAACCTTTCTCTTCATTTTCTTTTTGTGTCTTACTTAATATGTTATAAATCTCTTATTTAACTTGTGCTTTATTTGCAGACTAATGCTAACTTCCAAGGGGCTTTCTTTTAAGCCAAGGCTTGGCGATCATCTTCTGAAGCCAACCAAGGCAAGTTTGAGAAGTCCCAGGAGGAGGTGGGCTCCCTCAAGGCTATCCTGGCTAGGAAGGAGAAGGAGTTGGCTGATTCCCAGCCTGAGCTGGTTGAGCTTAGGAAGAGAAAGGATGACTTTATCGATGAGTACCTTGACTCTCAGGAGTACAAGGACTTAATTGGTAAACATGACGAGCTTCTCTTTCCAGTTCAGTTTACCAAGGGATGGGATGGTGCTTTGGCAGATGTCTTGGAGAAGATTCCTGGGTCACTTAGCCTTTCTGACTTCCCGAGCCCTTATGCTCCTACCCCTTTAGAGGTGGCTTTGGCTGGAGAGGATGATATGGACGAAGATGATAGTGTTAGGAATGAATATCACCTAGAAACTAGACAGAGGGGGGGTGAATGGATAGTTTGATGTATTTTTGCTTTCTTGAAACTAAATGTAAACTATATATGATTATGCTATGTAATATGCAGAAAGTAAACAACACACACAATCACTTTAATCTACTTTGTATAAGCAAATTAAATACTACAGCTTTCCAAGAAATTCACAATCGAATTTCTGGCTTCTAAACAAGAACAGTTTGTACTCGCTTGCTTACAGAGAAAAGAGCTTAAGATAAAAACTATGTGTGTCTCTCTTACAGCTTTCAGTTGTGTGTGCACGATATGTATTCACCTATACAAACTAGGCACACACAATATTACACAGCTACCCCTTCTGAAAGTCCAACTTGTCCTGCCATAAGAAGTTCACTGTGTCAGGAAGGACCACCTGCTTTTCGGAGTCTTTCCCGTTTCTGTAGCTGCTTGTCTCTTATCTTTCTCTCCAAGTTTAGCTGTAGATTTGCCATCTGTTCTTTGGACCACCTTGCCAGAACAAATGCTTCAGTATTTGTCTCTTTTGATTCTTGGTTCTGTATCTTGATTTGTCTTGTTATAAACGGCTAAGTGTTGATATCGTGAACTGCACTTCATTCCTGACTTCGCAATCTCCCTTGTGAGGACTACGCAATATAGGCTTGGAAGACTTTGCGACATAGGTCATTTGACGACTATGCGACATAAGTCATTTGACGACTATGCGACATAGGTCATTTGATGACTATGCGACATAGGTCATTTGATGACTATGCGACATAAGTCATTTGACGACTATGCGACATAGGTCATTTGAGGACTTCACGATCTAGGCTTCTTTGACTTTGCTGACTTCAACACTTCACGACATGTGTCTTGAGGACTTCTCGACATAGTACAAAATGGACTATGCGATGTAGCACTTCACGACATAGATATTGGTGACTTCACGACATAGCTTTCTTCTGACTTTGCTATATAATGCCTTAGACAAATTTCTGCAACTTATTTCTTCATGGCCTTATTCATTTCTATCATGCTGCATGAACACTTCTGAACTTCTACCAGGACAATTATTCAATGGCCTATATACAATCTAGTTGCAAGAAACTTTGCTAAGCTCATTATAACTTTGAGCATACAAGATTAAGCTTATGTTCATGAGAACAAGACAAGTACATTTAGAGACCTATACTATATCCCAGTGATAGAACTCACTAGGTCATGTAATGTGACATAGTCACATAGTGTAGGCTTGTTAATAGTGGTATTCAGACATGTCTTGAGCCTAACAATCTCCCCCAAATTGTGAGTAATATCCTTAGGCACAATTTCATGTCTGATAACAAGCCTAACTTACATAGAAGGAAATTAAGTAACAGAGAGGACAATTTATGAACATTGAGATCAGGAATTTGATTACATAGAAAACTTGAAAGCTTACAGATTATCTTTGTTGCTCAGCAGCTTCAGCTTCCAATTGCTTCTCTTGTAAATCATCATAAATCTTCTTTTTCCTTATCTCTTCACTTCTCTTCATGTCTATGATGGCTTCTTGAAGTTCTTCTCTTGTAATCAGTTCTTCAATGAGAGGAGAGTCTTTTAGATCATCAATTGTAGCTTTAAGAGCACTTTCCACATATGAATTCAGAAACTCCATCCTTATCTTGCTTATGCCTCCATTAGAATTTTTGTATTCCACAACATAAGGATTTTGTTTTACCCTGCAAAGCCCTTTCTTTCTTAGCTCATTTGCTCTTTCCTCCATTTCAGCCATTTCTTTCTCTTTCTGAATTATCTTCTCTTCATTTTCCTTTCTCAGGTTTTCTTCATAATCAGCATGCATTTTCAAGAACCTGGCAATATCTATCTTCCATGTCCTTTCTTCTTTTTCTTCAAAATTCAGTAAGGCATTTATCCTTTCAAGCTCATACATATAGATATATTGCCAGCCTCCTTGCTTCATTATCCTTTCTCTTCCATCAGTGTACTTGATCTCTAGATGATCTAACTTCACTTTGACTTCAAAGATCCTTTGAGCCCTTAAAAATGCTAGGGCATCTTCATCATAGTCCTCATCTAGTGGAAGCACATTGATGCCAATAACATTTGTGAGTTTTCCACTCTTCTTTGTTATCCTTATCCTTCTGGGTACACTCTTGATCTTCAAATGCTTCACAAGAGATACCTTTCTGGAACAAGGAGAATTAGTCTTCAGTGCCACATCACTTGGAAGTAGCTTCATTCCTTTTCCCTTCATCCACTGTAACACTCCACTAGCTGTGACTTTGTGGAAGTGTCTTTTTGATGTTTCTTTTGTGGCTCCTTCTTTCTTCTGTGGCAATTCAGTTTCAGAAGTCTTATATAATGATTTTGGAGGATCATTACTAACAGTACCCACCCTAGACTTAGAGTCTTGTGTTGTGGTTAAAGTACTGCTAGCAATGTCCTTGACTTGCTGAATTCCACTTCTTGTCCTCTTGGTTGTTTCCTTTGTCCCCTTGGAGTCCCTCTTGTCATCATCAGCACCTTTTGTCTTCTTTGAGGATTTGCTCCTGCTACTTTCACTTGGTTCAACCTTATCCCTCCTTGATTGAGATCTCCTTCTGTAGGTTTTCTCTTCATCATCATCCTCACCATCCTTCTTCTTGCTCTTTTCTTTGACAGATTCAGGAATGACTTCATGAATCAGAAAAGATTGTAGAGTGTGAATCATCTCCAATTCCTCAACTGTCCTAACTCCTCTCTTGGCTCTCAGCATTTGCAGCACCTGGTTGATCTTTGCATTGTTCTTCATTGTTAGGTCTGAGGGAATCACTAGTTGGTCAATATTTCTGTCTTGAGATAGGCTTTGAAAAATTATTGTCCTTGGCTTGGATATAACCTCAGGCAATCTGTGATTTTGATCTATCTTCAAGTCATTGTATAGACTTTCATTGTTCGCTCCATGCTTTTCAATCAACTCCAGAATGATTGACAGCTCAGTAAATCTCAGTCTCTCTAGAGTTTGAAATGATAGATGCCACAAGCAATTGTCCTTGCACACCATGATAAATTCTCTTAGATGAACATCCCTGATTTTCTTTACTGCAACTGTGAAGTACTTTATGCTTTCCTTGAGCTTCTCTCTGTAGCTTCTTACATCTTCACGAGCATTTCTGTAGATGGCTTTCAGAAACTCCAGGAAGGCCTCATCATGATAGATGTTTGAATTGGCAACTTCCTGTAGCTTGGCCTCTGTGATAACTGTAGTTTTGACAGGTTGAGCATTAGGAGTAGGTTGAGCAGGTTGAGTAGCTGAAGTGTTTTTGGGCATCGTGGATGGATAGTAGGTGGTTGTGACTGTGCTTTTCTGACCTTGTGCACTTATGACCTCTACAGGGGGTAGGATTATTGGTTTGATTGTTTCTTCAGAAATTTTGCCCTTGTTTTTCTGTTGCTTGGCAGGTACTCCCCCTTTCTTTTTCAGAATGACCTCCTTTTGTTTCTCCCCCTTAGGCTTGGAATCAGACAAGATGTCTTCAGCTTCCCCAGGGATAGGCAGGTTCATTTGTCTCATCATAGAAGTCAGCATTTGTTGTTGCACCAGCAGGATATTGGAGGTATTGTTGCCTTGGTCATCCAGCTTGTCATTGAGCTGGTTTAGTGATTGAGCAAGTATCCTGTTTTCATCTTTCAGAGAGGCCACTTCTCTTTCTAGACCATCCACCTTGGAGAATAGCTGTTGAGACTTGAAAGAATTTAGAGATTGATCCTTGATCTTGGCAAAGTCAAATTTGGAGATGTTTGACATAGGAACTTCATCCACCAATTTGTCACCATATTGATTCTTCCAAATAACATTCAGCATTGCATTAGAGTTGATGTTGGCCTTGACTTGATTTTCCAATGTTGTAGCCAGTTTCTTGATGTTGTCTGTGACCATGGCTAGAGAGATGTCCACCATGTTGACATTGGAATTGGTTTTCTGGATTTCTTTGAGGATGCCATCCACCTTGGGAAAATCAGAGAGATATGAGTTTCTTAACTTAGTGAGGGATCTTTCTGTCTCCTCCTGGATTGAATAAATCTCTGATTGAAGCCCTTTCCCAAGATAGTGCAGAGCCTTCAATTGATTCTTGTAGACATCATTAACAGCATCATAAACTGCAGCAGGAGAGAGATCTTTTGCATTGGAGCCTAGAGAGGTGAGGTAATTTTCTCTCAGAAAAGCTAGGGCCTCTTTGAGTTTGATAGATCTCTTAGCATCCAACCAGGCATCCACATTTCCCTCTGGTTCAGCTGCATCCACTATTTTCTCCTGCTGAGCTGCAACATCCTCCTTGTGGCAAAGAAGAATAGCCTCATAATCAGCATTTGGCAAGTTTGAGGTGAGGAGGTGTTGAGCTATTTTTGAGAACTCATCAATCTGTGCCACATGTAGATCTTGAATGGCTTCTTCTGTCATTTGAGAAGGCACATTTGATGATCCTGAAGGCCTGTCATGTTGCACAGGCTTCAGCCATTCTGACAGAGTGGCCTGAGCCAAGTGAGAGCTAGTGCTAGGCACTTCAAGGGATGAAAGTTTTTGAGTCTCCTCCAGCCTTGGAATGGCTGTAGAGTCTGATGTTGTCTCCATTGAAATGGGATGTATTACAACATCAGCCCTATTTGTCTGTGAAGATAGTTCCACATCCCTAAGGATGGGAGAATTTGGCATAGAGTCTCCAGTGGAAACTGGTGAATCCTCCATGTTTGTGTTGGTGTCATTAGGATATGCCCCAGCATGCATTCCCTGACCAACTAGATGTGGTTCCTGGGTGGTGAGCACAGTGTCATGCACCATGTCACTTGATGTTGGCTCAATCACAGTGTTGGATTGTGATTGATCAATTTCCGAAAAGTCATGTGAATGACTAATCTGTTGAGAAGAAATGTTAGATGTAGATTCTGGAAGAGAAGTGTGGTGTGGATTGAATTTTGGCAACTCCCCCTGAGAAATAGGAGGAGTTTCAAGTGTGATGTGCTCTCCACTCAATGTGTCAGCATCCTTATTTCTCCTAGGATCAAGAGTGAGTTCTTGATCCTGTGCAGTCTCAGTACAGATTGTAGTGGGGAGACTACTCTTTTCAATGCCAATAACCTGTTGAGAGGCCATTGACAGTAATAGGTGTACCCCTTTTTCCACATCTGAATCCTGTTGGGAGGATCCAGTGGTAGGTTTGGATTTGGATTTCTTACTTTGTCTGGTGAGAGGTGACTCAGGATTCTCACTTTCTAACTCTATAGTTTCTTGAATCACTTTTAGGGGTCTCTTCTTAGTCTTCTTTTTAGTAACGTCAGTCTTTTGGGAGACTGATGCACTTGGCTGCCTAGCCTCTACAGTGGTGTTTGCAATTGGGTTACTGAATGGGATGGGAAGGCTGGGGTTAGACTGTGTAGCTCCTTCAGTCTCAGCCTCCCCTGTTCAGGAAAGTGCATGGTATATGGGCTTATCAAGTGGATAAGACTCAAATGTGTCCTGCATATGCTTGGTCACACTTAGAATCACATCCACTTGATTCCTTGTGTCCAATGAGCCAAATAGAACTTTGGACATGGACTTGGAATAAGCCATTTTAGTTTTATCTATACCCTCCAATTCATGGATATTTGCATCAAGATAATTTAAAATAACTTGAAGGAAACGAGGGTAAAAGATGTCATTACCTCTACCACGAACGGTCCTGCCTAGCCTCTGAGCCAATTCCTTAAGAATTATGGCTCCCACATTGATCTCCTGGTTGTTGGCCAGGGAGTAGGCTAGCTTCACAACAATGTGACAGATATGGTCCCATCCTGTCTTCCTGCATAGAAACACCTTCTGGAGTGCGTCAAACAGAAATGACCACTCCCTTCTTACAAACTTCTTATTGAGCTTTCCAGTATCTATCTCATCAGCATACAGAATGAAGGTCATGAAGTCTACGATTTGAGCATCTGTAGCTTCTTGGTCATGACCCTCCACCTTGAACCCCAAAGCTTCATTGATTTCCTTTTCACCAAACTGGAAGTGTTTGCCTCCAATTGAACAACTAACCTCCTGGAATGAGGTTCCATCTTCCCTAGCCATTGTTGATACCAACGCCGTTCTCCAGAATCCTTCCAACACATCGACATACAAGGTAGGGTTCAGGGTTAGGGCTTGGCGTAGGTATGAAGTGTTCAAGAACCGTACAAAACACTTGTACCTTGGGTTAGCCTCAGCCTCAGAGGGAATGGTGAGAAGATTTGTTTCTTTGGGAATGGTTAAAGGGTTTGAAGAGGAAGCTGTTTGAGATTTGGGTGCCATTGAAATTGAGATTGAGATTGAAGAAGAGAGAGAAAAGTTGAGGTTTTAGAAATTGAGAGCAAATGACAAGATGAAAAGTTGTGAACGGTCGACAAAAAGTATTTATATGATAGAGACACTGCGATATGGAGTTATGAATATGTACAGACTAAATGTATGTCGCGAAGTCTCAAAATGGCCTGTACCGCAAAGTCCGTGCAAAGTATATCGCAGAGTCCTGAATTAAACTATATCGCAACGTCTTGAGGATATCAGAATTTGGATGACTTTGCGATATAGTAAAAATACCCTGTCTAAAACACTCTTTTTGAAATTTTAAGATTTTGTCAGACTTAAATCAAAAATTGAAATAAAGTAAATTTAAATCAAAATTCTGTCAAATATGGAGACTTGTCGATATAGTTATTCTAAGTCGCAAAGTCATTAAAATGACTTATGTCGCAAACTCATGAAATGAACTATATCGCAAAGTCTCACAATTTTAACAGTTTGCGATATAAGTCTGTTTGATTTGTACTATGTCGTGAACTCTCAAAATCATCTATATCGAGATGTCTCAAAAGCTCACAACTCCACAACCAAATATGATTTTGAAAAATATGCAGTAAAATACTGAAATATTTATAGATCATATCTCAGCTAATTTTCACTCCAAATAAATAGAGCATTTATATACAGTGAAAATTTACTGCTGCAACAATTAACTAGCATACTTACTTAGAACAACTAAATGAAGGATTGAGCATTCCAATTTCACTCACAAGTCTGTTGAAGACAGCTTCATTCAGAGGCTTAGTAAATATGTCAGCTAATTGTTTCTCAGTTGGAACATAAGAGACTTCTATGGTACCATTTGCAGCATGTTCCCTACTGAAATGGTACCTGATCTCAATGTGCTTTGTAGTAGAGTGATTAACAGGATTGGCAACTATGGATATTGCACTAGTATTATCACACAACAGAGGAATGTGTTCTAACACTAGTCCATAATCCATGAGTTGATTTCTAATCCAAAGCAATTGAGCACAGCAGCTACCAGCAGCAATATATTCAGCCTCAGCTGTGGATGTTGCTGTGGACTGTTGTTTCTTACTGAACCAGGACACTAACCTTTGGCCTAAGAATTGGCAGCTTCCAGAGGTGCTCTTCCTGTCAATTCTGCATCCAGCATAATCAGAGTCTGTGTAACCAACCAGGTTTAACCCAGTTCCCTTTGGATACCATAGCCCAAGATTAGGAGTCCCTTTCAGATATTTGAAAATCCTTTTGATAGCCATCATGTGAGATTCCTTGGGATCAGACTGGAACCTTTCACAAAGGCATGTGGCAAACATGATATCAGGCCTGCTAGCTGTGAGATAGAGTAGTGATCCAACCATGCCTCTGTAGACCTTGATGTCTACTCTTTTGCCTTTCTTGTCTTCATCAAGCTTGATTGCAGTGGACATGGGAGTTTTTGCAGGGGATGAGTCTTCTAAACCATATTTCTTCAAAAGATCTTTGACATACTTTGATTGGTTTATGAAGATGCCATCCTCCCTTTGATGTACTTGAAAACCTAGAAAGTAGGTTAATTCTCCCATCATACTCATCTCATATTTGCTTTGCATCAACTTAGAGAACCTTTCACAAAGTTTTTCATTTGAAGAGCCAAAGATGATATCATCCACATAGATTTGAACAAGAATGATATCATTTCCATGCTTCTTGAAGAATAGGGTTTTGTCAATTGTACCCCTGGTAAATTGATGCTCAAGAAGGAATTGAGATAGAGTCTCATACCAGGCTCTTGGTGCCTGTTTGAGTCCATAGAGTGCCTTAAGCAGTCTGTACACAAAGTCTGGGAAGTTTTCATTTTCAAAGCCAGGTGGTTGAGATACATAAACTTCTTCAGCAAGATCACCATTGAGAAATGCACTTTTCACATCCATTTGATACACCTTGAAATTTGAGTGAGCTACAAAAGCCAGGAAGATTCTGATGGCTTCCAGTCTAGCTACAGGTGCAAATGTCTCATCATAATCAATGCCTTCTTGCTGACAGTATCCTTTGGCAACCAGCCTTGCTTTGTTTCTAATTACCACTCCTTCTTCATCCATCTTGTTTCTGAACACCCATTTGGTGTCAATAACATTCTTTCCTTCAGGAGGTGGCACTAGCTCCCATACTTTGTTTTTCTCAAATTGATTCAATTCTTCTTGCATGGCAACAATCCAATAAGAAATCTTCAAAGCTTCTTCAACTACCTTAGGTTCCTCTTGTGACAGAAAACAGCTATACAGACATGTATTCATAGTTGCTCTTCTTGTTCTAACTCCCTCACCAGGATCTCCAATGATTTGATCCCTAGTGTGGGCTCTGTCCCATTTCCTTGTGTGCCCCTGTTCATTTCCTTGATCTGTTCCAAGCTCATTTTGGTTGACAGTTGCATTCTCTTCTTCTCCCCCTGTGTTTGTGAACCCTTGCACAGGTGTCTGAAGAGGATTGTCAACTTCAAGAATTTCATTTTCTAGAACAGTTTGAACAGGTGGTTCATCTTCACTTTCAGAATCTCAAGATAGCCTTGATTCTCAAATCTTAATGGCACACTGTCTTGATCACTTGTTTTAAGTCCAGGAGTTTTCTTGTCATCAAAGGTAACATCCATGCTTTCCATGACTTTGTGTTGCTCCGGTACAAACACTCTGTATGCTGTCCTTTCCAGAGAGTATCCAATAAAGATACCTTCAAATGCTTTTGCATCAAATTTTCCAACATGCTCAGAGGTATCTTTCATCACAAAACATTTGCTTCCAAAAACATGCAGATGCTTGAAGGATGCTCTTTTTCCAGTCATTAATGAGTAAGGAGTTTTGCCAGACTTCTTATTGATCAATGTTCTATTTTGCACATAGCATGCTGTGTTAACAGCATCAGCCCAAAAGCTAGTAGGTAGCTTTGCATCCAACAGCATTGTCCTTGCAGCTTCAATGAGAGTTCTATTCTTTCTCTCAACTACTCCATTTTGTTGAGGTGTTCTAGGAGCTGAGAATTGTTGAGAAATTCCTTTATCTTTGCAAAACTCATATAATGTTGAATTTCTGAACTCAGTCCCATTATCACTTCTCAAAGCAACTACAGAGGAACCAGTGCTTTGTGCTTCTCTATCAACTCTCTTGATATGCTCTATTATGACTTGAGGTGCTTCATCCTTGGAGAATAGGAATTCCACCCAAGTGTATCTTGAATAATCATCAACCATTACTAGAGCATATTTCTTTTTGGAAAGGGACATTACATTCACAGGACCAAATAAATCCATGTGAATTAGCTGCAGAGGTTTTGAGTTTGTATTGAGCAACTTGTTCTTGTGACTAGATCTTTTAATCTTTCCTTTCTGACAAGCTTCACATGCTCCATCTTGCACAAACTCCAAGGCAGGCAAATCCCTGATGAGTTCTCTCTTGATTAGAGAGTTCATTGCCTGAACATTCAAGTGAGACAGTTTCTTGTGCCATAGCCAGAATTCCTCATTTGTGGCTTTAGTGTAGAAACAACAAATTTCTCCCTTGTCTGCAGCCTTGAGATCAGCTACAAACAGGCTTCCTTTCTTCACACCAGTTAGAACAACTTCACCACTTTCTCTTTTTGAGTTTGAACAATGATCTTCATCAAATTCCACTTTGAAACCCCTGTTGGTAAATTGTCCAATGCTCAAGAGATTATGCTTCAGTCCTTCAACAAATGCTACATCTTCAATAATGACATTTCCAGATTTTATACTGCCATATCCCATTGTATAACCACTGTTGTCATTTCCAAAGGTTACTGATGGGCCAGCCTTTTCCTCAAAATGTGATAGCAGGGCTATATCACCAGTCATGTGACTTGAGCATCCACTGTCCAAGATCCATATGACTCTTTTATTCCTGTTGCCCTGCATTCACAAAGTAACTAAGTTGTTTTTGGTACCCACACATGGTAGGGTCCAGTTGATTTAGAAACATTTTTGTTAACAATTCTTCTGTCATAAGTTGCATTCATCACAGTAGGATACTTCATATTGTTTGTGGCTTTGGAGTTCACACTCTTAGGCTCACATGAAGTGTTCACCCTCTCAACCCTGATTGGGGATCCTGTCCTGTGAGTGTGCATGTGTGTGTGTGATTCACTAGATTGTGTAGAATCAAGTTTATGCTTTAGAGATAAACAGTTAGCAATCACAGTCACATAGCATGTCATGCAATTAGGCTTACCACAGAAGGAATCATGACTAGAGCTTATGCTAGCAGAATGGTTACTCAGGTTATCAACTTCAACATTCACTTGTTTGTTACACTTATTGACACCTACCTTACCATTTCTGTTTTGTTTCTTTTGCTTAACAACTTCTTTCTTTGCTTTAGGACTCTTGACAAGATTGTCTTTGGTCTCTTTCTGACTGACAGATTCAGGAGAGGAAGAAGTGTCTTTAGCAGCCTCATCTTCTTCAAGAAGTTGTTGTTTGATGATCAATAGTTCTTCATCAAACTCAACAACACTCTTTTTGAAGATGGGCTGTTCAACACTAGACAGAATGGTTGGGGCATTTTTGTTTGTAAAAGATTCTTTTCCTTTGCCCTTTGCCTTCTTCCTTCCTTTATCATTCTCATAGTCAAAACCAACTCCAACCTTGCTATCTTCAGTGTGTTCCTTGTGATAGGTTTGAATAAGTTCAGAGGAGTTCTTAAAGCTTCTTAGTTTCAATTCAGTTTCAGCAATTTGTTCCCTAAGAGCTTTCTCTATTTGTTCAGCACAAATCACTTTGTTTTTAAGATACTCAACCTCCTTTTTCAAATCATCAAGGTTCACAACCATTAACTCAAGTTCCTCATTCTTTTCAGTAAGCTCAAGATTTCTAGTAGTTAGTCTATCAATTTCTTCATTTGCTACTAACATGCTAGTATGAATATTAAACATCTCAGTACTCATATCTTCAACAGTTTGCTTATATTGAAGGGGAGTCATATCAAGAGAAGTAAGAATAGGTACCTGACTAGAATCACCATCATCAGAAAATGCCATCAAGGCATAATTTGAGTACTCTTGTTCTTCTTCTTCATCAGAGTCATCCCAGCATTTTCCCTCAGCAATAAAAGCTTTACCCTGTTGTTTCTTGAGTAGAGCCTCATACTTAGCTTCAAGCTCTAAGTATGCTTTGTCCTTCTTGACCTGTTTAGGCTTTTTGCACTCAGTGGCAAAATGCCCAAGTTCATTGCAGTTATAGCATCTTATTTTGGACATATCCACACTCCCAGATTTGTATCCTCCTTTAACTGCACCAGCAATCCCTTTTCCTTTGTTGAAAGAGTTTGAGCTACCTGAACCACCAGCATTTCCATTATTGAATCTAGACTTGAATGGCTGTTTCCTCTTAAACCTGATGTTAGGGTATCTCCTGGCCATATAAGCAAAAGATTTGTTTTCCATCTTGTCCAGTTCATCTATGCTGTAGAACTCATCCTCTTCAGGTAAATCATACACAACCTGAGTTTCATCACCAGTGTCATCACTTTCCAGTTCCTCAATCTTGACATGACTGATTTTTAGAGAATCCATTCTTTGACCTAGATTGTCAGCAATAAGGGCACAAGAGGTATTGGCCACTAATCCTTGCTTTGCTTGAATAGATCTCTTTTGAAACAGCTCTAACTCATATGTCTTCAAAACACTATACAACACATCAAAACCAATCTTTGTTAGATCTCTTTCTTTAAGGGAAGAGATTCTTGGTTCCAAGTGATCTGGAAGAGTTAGTAAGAACTTCATATTGAGCTCTTCTGTCTCATAGTGTTTGTCATAGAGGTTGAGCTCGTTTATCAGCTTGTTGAATCTTTCAAACACTTCTGTGATTCCCTCTTTTGGCTGAGCCATGAAGGCTTCATATTGTGAAACAAGAATCTGCTTCTTGTTCTTTCTTACTTCAGTAGTTCCTTCACAGAGCACTTCTATAAGATCCCACATCTTCTTGGCACTAGTACAGTGAGCAACAGTGCCATACATGTTGAAATTCATAGATTCACGAATGATAAGTTGAAGATGTCCATCCAGTGCTACTTTCTCCTTTTCAGGATCAGTGTATTTTGAGGGGTCTTTGGGCACATGTTTTGCTGGTACAATCTCAGTGCCATTGGTTGTTTCACCAATCTCGATCATTGGAATAAAGGGACCATGCTTTAGAATATCTAAATACATGGGGTTAGAAGCTTTGATGAAAAGCAACATCTTCTTTTTCCATAAACTGTAGTGCTCCTTGTTAAAGGGAGGAATCTTGATACTGCTCAGTTTCTGTGAACTCATTCTTGATTTTTTCCTGTTTGTACGTTAACAGCCTACGCTCTGATACCACTTGTTAGCAATGAATATCACCTAGAAACTAGACAGAGGGGGGGGGGGTGAATGGATAGTTTGATGTATTTTTGCTTTCTTGAAACTAAATGTAAACTGTATATGATTATGCTATGTAATATACAGAAAGTAAACAACACACACAATCACTTTAATCTACTTTGTATAAGCAAATTAAATACTACAGCTTTCCAAGAAATTCACAATCGAATTTCTGGCTTCTAAACAAGAACAGTTTGTACTCGCTTGCTTACAGAGAAAAGAGCTTAAGATAAAAACTATGTGTGTCTCTCTTACAGCTTTTAGTTGTGTGTGCACGATATGTATTCACCTATACAAACTAGGCACACATAATATTACACAGCTACCCCTTCTGAAAGTCCAACTTGTCCTGCCATAAGAAGTTCACTGTGTCAGGAAGGACCACCTGCTTTTCGGAGTCTTTCCCGTTTCTGTAGCTGCTTGTCTCTTATCTTTCTCTCCAAGTTTAGCTGTAGATTTGCCATCTGTTCTTTGGACCACCTTGCCAGAACAAATGCTTCAGTATTTGTCTCTTTTGATTCTTGGTTCTGTACCTTGATTTGTCTTGTTATAAACGGCTAAGTGTTGATATCGTGAACTGCACTTCATTCCTGACTTCGCAATCTCCCTTGTGAGGACTACGCGATATAGGCTTTGAAGACTTTGCGACATAGGTCATTTGACGACTATGTGACATAAGTCATTTGACGACTATGCGACATAGGTCATTTGATGACTATGCGACATAGGTCATTTGATGACTATGCGACATAGGTCATTTGATGACTATGCGACATAGGTCATTTGACGACTATGCGACATAAGTCATTTGACGACTATGCGACATAGGTCATTTGAGGACTTCACGATCTAGGCTTCTTTGACTTTGCTGACTTCAACACTTCACGACATGTGTCTTGAGGACTTCTCGACATAGTACAAAAAGTGACTATGCGATGTAGCACTTCACGACATAGATATTGGTGACTTCACGACATAGCTTTCTTTTGACTTTGCTATATAATGCCTTAGACAAATTTCTGTAACTTATTTCTTCATGGCCTTATTCATTTCTATCCTGCTGCATGAACACTTCTGAACTTCTACCAGGACAATTATTCAATGGCCTATATACAATCTAGTTGCAAGAAACTTTGCTAAGCTCATTATAACTTTGAGCATACAAGATTAAGCTTATGTTCATGAGAACAAGACAAGTACATTTAGAGACCTATACTATATCCCAGTGATAGAACTCACTAGGTCATGTAATGTGACATAGTCACATAGTGTAGGCTTGTTAATAGTAGTATTCAGACATGTCTTGAGCCTAACAGATAGGATTCTGGATCCCGGGCATTCTTCTCCCCTTGGTCAGATAGCTGGCACTCCTTCTGGTTCTAGCTCTAGCTCAGAAGAAGAGGAGGCTGATACCGGTGACAAATGAGGAGAAGCTTAATTAGTGTAGTTTTTCTTTTATAGCCGCATGTGGCTTTTATTTATGTAATCTCTGCCTTCGGGCATAACTTAACTATTGTAAGTTTTAATTTATCATCCTTTGATTTTCTTGCATTTCTGAATTTTTGCATGTTTGTCAACACTTGATGCATATAAACTATCATAGAAACATGATAATGTTGAATAAAATCATAACTTTGAAAATGGGTTCAACCCTTACATAATACTCTACTTTCTACCTTGAGTTAAAAACTCGGATTGGTTTCATCGACCTTATTTCTACTTGTCCTAATAGTGAGTCCAATTAGGAAACACTAAACATAGTAAACTTTTAAGTTTGCAGCATACCAAGTTCTTGGCACTTCGATCCCTTCAAGGGTTTCCAACTTATATGAGCCTCGTCCAAACACGTTCTTGACCCGATACGGTCCTTCCCAATTTGGGGCCAACTTCCCTTTCTGTCCAACTTCGGATGCTTCAATCTTTCGGAGAACCAAATCTCTTTGACGAAAGAATCTCTCTTTAACCCTTAGGTTATAGTAGAAAGATGCCCTCTTCTGATGTTCAACTACTTTAGCATTTGCCTCATCTCTAACTTCATCAATTAGATCTAAGGCCAACCTCATGCCTTCTTCATTTGTCTCTGGCTCATAAGCTTTAACTCTTGGAGATGCGTGAGTAATCTTCACTGGAACCACTGCTTCTGCTCCATATGCTAACAGAAACGGAGTTGCTCCAGTGGTGACTTTGCAAGTAGTACGATATGCCCACAGTATAGGGAGCAATTCGTCCACCCAAGTGTTCCTAAAGCGTTCAACTCTTTTCTTTAGTCCATCAAGGATAATTCGGTTTGCCACTTCAGCTTGTCCAAATTTGCTTCTTCTCTTGGAATGTGTTCCACATAACATTCATCAAACTGAGTCATGATGGCTTTGACAAGTTTCATATACTTAGCCATGACTTCATATCTAGCCTCAAATTCTCCATTCACTTGGGAAACTACCAGCCTCGAGTCTCCACATACTTTCAGAGTCTTAACTCTTAAGGCTCCAGCCAGCCCTAAACCAGCTATCAGGGCTTCGTACTCAGCTTCATTGTTCATTGTTGGGAAGTCCAGTTTTAGTGCATACTCTAAGAGGAATCCATCGGGACTTTGCAGCACCAAACCTGCTCCACTTGATTTTGTTTTTGTTGCTCCATCAAAATAGAGTACCCAAAATTCTTTGGACACCATGTCTTCATCCTTCTTGTCTTCTTCTTTTCCTTCCAATACTACTTCCTGCCCCCCGACTTCTTGGGTGTCAATGGTGCATTCAACCATGAAGTTAGCGAGTGCTTGTCCTTTTATTGTCGTTCGAGGTTTATACTTGATGTCAAATTCTCCCAATTCTATAGCCCATTTGATCAATCTTCGCTAACTTGAGGACCGTGTAAGATGTTTCTTAGAGGTTGATTAGTCAAAACCTCTATCTTGTGTGCCTGGAAGTATGGGCGTAGCTTTCTTGAGGCCATGATCAGGGCTAAGGCAAACTTCTCTATCGTAGAGTAGTTTATTTCCGCTCCATGTAGAATCTTGCTCACGTAATAGATAGGCTTCTGAATTTTCAATTCTTCCTTTACCAAAACAGCTCCAAGGGCAGTGTTAGAAACCGCCAGGTATAAGTAGAGAGTCTCTCATTGTTTTGGTTTTGCCAACAATGGTGCCTCAGCCATGTATTTCTTCAAGGCCTCCTGGCTTTCTGTTGTCCATTCAAAGTTTTTCACGTTCTTGAGTGCTTTGAAGAAAGGTAAGCACTTCTCTCCTGACTTGGAGATGAATCTCCCCAATGCTGCTACTCTTCCTGTTAATTTCTGAACATCCTTGACAAACCGTGGCGGCTCCATGTCTAGGATTACTTTGATTTTATCGGGGTTAGCCTCAATTCCTCATTTAGAAACTATTAGGCCTAGAAACTTTCCTGACCCTACACCAAAGGCACACTTGGCTGGGTTTAACATCATTTTATGGTGCCTCAGCACTTCAAAGGCTTCCCGTAGATGGTTTATATGATCAGCCTTATCGAGGCTTTTAACCAACATGTCATCCACATAGACCTCCACAGTCTTTCCAATTAGGTGTTCAAAGATTGTGTTCACCAACCTTTGATAAGTTGCTCCTGCATTCTTAAGTCCAAATGCCATAACCAAATAATAGTAAACACCAAAGTCAGTGACGAATGATACCTTGGAGATGTCATCTTTGTGCATTTTAATTTGGTTGTATCCACTGAAGCCATCCATGAAGCTCAACATCTCGTGCCCAGCTGTGGCATCTATCAGAGTATCAATTCTCGGCAAAGGAAAACAATCCTTAGGACATGCGTCATTCAAGTCTGTGAAGTCCACACACATCCTCCATTTTCCATTGGCTTTTTTGACCATCACTGGGTTAGCCAACCATTCTGGAAATTGAATTTCTTCAATGAACCCGGCTTCCAAAAGCTTATCTACTTCCTGCTTGATGGCCTCCTACCTCTCTGGAGCAAAATTTCTCTTTTTCTGTTTCACAGTCTTCCTTTCAGGATCTACGTTCAATTTGTGGGTTATCAACCGGGGATCAATCACTGGCATATCGGTCGCTGTCCAAGTAAAAACATCATTGTTTTCTTGAAGAAAGGATATGATTTTGCTTTTCAATGGTTCAGGTAACAACGCTCCAATGTAAGTAACCTTCTCCAGTTCACCAAGAATTAAGGGAATTGGGATTAAATTCTCAACTGGTTTCCCTCTTCTATCCTCATTATCTCTAGCATCCATGCCCTCAATGGGGAGAACCTGCCCCCGATTCCATCAGGCCTTAAAGCGGCTACATAACAACTTCTAGCCATCTTTTGGTCTCCCAGTTCTTCACCAATCCCATTTCTTGTTGGGAACTTGATTTTCAGATGATAAGACGAGGCAACAACCTTGAACGCATGAAGACCTGTCCTTCCTAGGATTGCATTGTAGGTTGAGGTTGCCTTTATAACTATGGAGTTCAACATTTGAGTAGACGTTTTCGACCCTTGCCCCATTGTCATTGGGAGTTGGATTGTACCTTCTACCTTTGATTCCACTCCATTGAATCTGTATATGGGCATATTCGAAGGTGTCAGCTGAGAGTCAGTATAGCCCATCTTGATAAAAGCATCATGAAACAAGATGTCTACTGAGGCTCCATTATCAACCAGAACTCTCTTTGTCTCAGAATTGCCTATCACAGGTACGATGACTAAAGGATCATCATGGGGAAATTTCACTCCTTCTAAGTCAGAGTCATCGGAACCTATTGCTATTTCCGTTCTGGCACGCTTCGGTGCTTCTCCTACAACAGTCAACACCTCTCGGGCATAAGCTTTCCTTGAGTTTCGGGAGGACCCAGCGGCAGTTGGTCCTCTAAATATCATATTGATGACAGGCCCTCGGGGTTTAGGATTGTGATCTTGATCATTGTCTCTTTTATCATAATCCTTCATTTCATAGTTTCCTCAGTGACTCCCTTGATTCCCATCTTTAGTAAACTTATTGAGTTTTCCTCTTCGAATCAAAAACTCAATTTCATCTTTCAGTTGTCTGCAATCATCTGTGTCATGACCAACTTCTTTGTGGAACCTACAGAATTGGTTCTGATTCCTTTTGGACAAGTCGGTCCTTAGTGGCTTCGGCCATCGGAGATCTTCTTCCTTTGCTATTTCCATCAAAATTTGTCTCCTGGGAGTATTCAATCTTGCATACTCTGTGAACCTTGGCCCGAAATTGTTCTTCTTAGGTGGAGAATCAGAATCTTTTGAGGTTCTAGGAAACTTTTCCTTAACATCATATTCCTGGGTCTCCTTTCTTTTCTTTGAATTTCCACTTCCACCAGTAGTGGGTTCATACTTCCTCATGCTTTCTTCAGCCTTAATGTACTTTCTGGCTCTATCTCGGAGCTTCAACATGCTTTCGGGTGGATGTTTTGCCAAGGACCTTTTGAAGTGATCACCAGTTGTTCCTTGTTGCAGGGCTATCATAGCTACTTTATCCTCTAAGTCTGGGACCTTCAGAGCCTCCCTAGTGAATCGATTTATATAATCTCTCAAGGCTTCATTCTTTCCTTGCTGGATTCCCATAAGCGATGCAGAGCTCTTCTCATGCACCCTTCCACTAACAAATTGGTTGATAAACGCCTTGCTCAGCTCCTTAAAGGATCCGATAGAATTGGGAGGTAAACGGCTGTACCAACGTTGAGCCATGCCCGCTAGGGTTTGTGGAAACGCTCTGCACTTAACCGCATCATTGGTTGGTTGCAACAACAGTGCATTAGAGAACGTTTTCACGTGATTCGCGGGATCTCCTGTTCCATCATAAGCTTTGATCGTTGGCATCTTGAATTTCCTGGATATGTTAGTTTTCATGATGTCTTGAGTAAAAGGCGGTGTAGGATCATCAGGATCTCCAAGAGGTAACAAAACATTAGGATCACCCCTTGGGGCTTCAGCCCTCTTAGTTCTTCTCAGTGTCAAATCTAAATTAATCACCGGGACTCTGTGTGCTTTTGCTGCTTCTTCTTCTGCCAATAATTTTTTGAGCCTTACAGTTTCTGCCTCATAGGCCGCAATCCTTTCCTTAGTAGTTTGGGGTTGTTCCCGATTTGTTTGGGAAGATTGCCTTCTCCTTGGGGCAACATCCCTTTCTTCTCTAGTTGAGTAATTCTCATCCTCAGTATAGGGACCTGAGTAGTCTTGAATCAAGGGGGTCTGCCGGGTTTGAGTTTGTTGGTTTTGGGGTCCCAGACCTTGAATGTAAGGGGGAAAATATGCTTCATGGTAGTTTGGATTGATACCACTGCTGCCCACCGTGGGTCGAGGTGGCATACCATAGGTTGGCATCCCTGGAGTTTGAGTGGCGTATTGGGGGAGATCCGTGGTTTGAAGTTGAAAGCCATGTGGTGCATTCATGAACAGGGGTGAGGTTGTGATTGGTTGTTGGATAGTGGTCTCTTGTGGATCAGGTCCATGAACGACCATTTGCAGGGGATTCGTCCCTTCAACCGAAATCGGAATTTCCGGTCCTTGAGTGGTGGTGATTGGCGGTGGCTGTAACACCCCCAGATCCGGGGTCAGGAATCTGGGTTGTCACGCTCCATCAATTATACAATACCTGCATTACTTACAACATTCTAATAATACAACTCCAAAGACCCCAATCACTTACGCACACACACAAGTTATAGCCTTGGAAATGAGCAACAATAGTAACATTTGTTATTACAACTCAAATGTACTATCCAGGATCTCATATATTATTTACAACCTCTACCTGAAGTTACAATAATAGACCTCAAAATTCTATACAAGGTTTAGTAATACAAACCTACTCCAAAAATTAATTCTCACTAATTCAAGCTGCAACTATTCTGCTCACACCGGCAGTATCCATCCTGCATCAACTAACTCAAGGGTGGTCTCTCCATTCCCTTTCTCTCGTAACACGAGGTGGATCGGCAATGTTTTCCTCATGCTGAAAGATTTAATAAAGCAAGAATGAGCTAATAGTGCTCAGCAAGAAATCTATCCCGGTTTAAATCTTTAAACCTTTTAGGAAGATAATCCATATGGGATCAAAGTTTTTAACACTACTAGGGTCTAACCCCAAAATAGTATACCGTTCAAAATACCGTATGACTTATAATCATACTCATATATTCTTCGTAATCCTTTGGAAATCCTTGGTATCAGTATGATAACCAAGACTCAAAACATATCTTTTTAAAATAGATATCAAATATTGGAATCAAAGCTTAAAGCCTATTCATTGATTCAAAACACTATACAGTTCGGTGTACTGTATGTCGTAAATACATTTTCAACATATATACTCGCATATCTATTTAGATATCTCATACTGTTCAAAATACTGTAGAATATCAATAATGGACACCTTTTATAAAAGAAGCAAGAATGAGCACTATAGCTCGACAATCAGATATAACAGCTTAATCATATATGTAAGCTAATATCATAAAGGAAAACCTTTAAACTTCATTCGTATACAGAATGATATTTTATTATTCTTTTCGTCAAAACATGCCATACAGTACCACTACTGTATGAGGAACATCATTACTTATCACTGCCACATTATCCGCAACTCAGCGCCTAGCCTAGGAACATCTTTTCTGAAGATTAAAAATTTATATTTTTGTGTAAATAGTAGAACCTTTAATCATATAATAAGGTTCTATGATTTTTAATCATATTTGAAATATTTAATAAATACCCAAATAATAAATATTGAATTATTATTCCATAATAATTCACTTAAATGAATATTCAAAGTAATATTTATTTAGTTAATAGATATTCAAAATAATATTTTTTAATAATATTATTTAATATCACACATTAAATATCCAATAGTATATATATATTGGAATATTTAATCATCAAATATTAAACATAGCTATCCCTGGACCCTCCAGTATCTGACAGTATTATTGAAATAAGGTAGTAATTTAACTCTCGGTCTATTATTTTAAAATCAACGTACGCCTGCTCTATACTTAGAGCCTTTAAACCTCGGTTTATATCTAGTGTTTACCTAGCATATAAACCTTATATCTTACGAAATCTTTTACTAAAAGCGTAAACAGTTTTAAAAAAAGTTCTCACAACATTAAAGTAGAATATATATCAATCACATAAATCACAACAACATCATTTATATGAGGTAGGGTTTGAAAACTTGCATGCATCTATCATATGCATATACTACGTCTCAACGTTTTTAATACCATCACATCTATATACGATGTGAGGTTTGAAAGCATGCATAATATCATATCATATATTACATTTAAAAGCATGCATCTATCATATGCATCATCAGAATATGGTACTTTAAAATACAGCATGGAATGAGAAAACTTGCCTCGGGTCCTTGTTGTTAGGGGTTCAAGAACTTGTCGCAAATCTATAAACAAAGAAATACTTGATCAGTCCCCTAACGTAATCATTCGCTCATAACACTCATTTAAAGTCAACTATATGTTAAACACATCATGTAGTCACGTTATTCCTCAACAAGGTTCGTATTTTAATCGACTCGAAATACTCCTTTTATCTTAGTCGCAATGGTTGGTCAAAGTAGTACTCTAGAGTTGACTTTTCATAAAGTTACTATTACGCGACTCGCACTCTAAAATTTTTAATAAATCCAAAAACTCGTATTTAAATACGAGACCACTTCTAAAATCATCTTGAGTATTTGTAATATTTATCATAAAAGTTTCGATCTCAAAACAGGGGTTTCACTTGGTGAAATGTATTCTCAAACTTGGATGAGCTACGGAAAGTTACTATTCGCACGCCTTCCACTAAAACGCTCATATCTCCTTAACCGTTAATCGAAATGACACACCGTTTTCGCGTGCGCGATCTAGAGAGAGAATAAAACAAAATCCTTGAAAATGTTTTTCTGCTTAAGGGGATGAAAATCCCGAGAGCAGCAGGTTTAGGGCAGTAGAGTGCAGAACCACTTACTCCTCGCGCAGCTTTGGTTCCGACATTTTTATAAAATCGAAAAATTATCTTTTTAACCCGAAACCTTCTCGATTCACCTACTAACTGTCCATGTTAGTATCCATTTTAATATCATGACCTAATTCTATTTTTAAGGGGCTTGATCATATTCTCAAAGTTCAAATAGTGAACCACTTGGTTTCTCGAAACCACTTCTACTAAAACGGGTGTTTCTCCTAAACCGTAAATCGAAACGATGCGATTCTTTCGCCAAAACAAACTACACAACAAGACCTACATTATCATGGTCAGTTAGGGTTGCTTCCATATCATGGAGTTACCCGAGGTTTCTGCCTAAACAACCTAATAAAAATCTGGCATGGTAACGACGCTTAAACGTGATTCCCGTGTTTAAAACACTTAAACAAACCACCATTCTTCAACCAAGCAATCATACTTCTAATTTCCCAAATCAAGCAACTTATATTCTGCCTAAACATGTTCATATCAATACTCATAAGTTTAACCACTAATTAACCACTAAACATCATCATAATCATGCAAATATCCTTAATATCACATCATCACTAAACATTATCCATATCATCATTATAATCAAAGTATAACAAAGGGTGTGAGAGGTTTATACCTTCCTTGGTACTTGGTAAAGACTAACAATAGCTTGTATACTCTCCCTTGATCCTTAATCATCCTTAAAACTCAAGAACAAAACAAAAAAATTCATGAGTCACTATTCCTGCCTCAACTTTGATCCAATCTTTAACCATGCTACACTTCTTTGATGGCCATGAGATTTTGAAAGTACCTTGGGTATATAGTGAGGGAGCTATGTTTCCAATTTGGTGATTTTAGGACGAGTATATTCGGAGTTATGAATTTGTCTTTGCTCCTTGCTCATGCTGGGCAGAAAATTCTGAGAAATGAGGGAGATGGGTAGTTGCTTGCTTTTTCTTTTCTTTCTTTTGTCAAAATATCTCTAATTTGGATGCATCTTATTTGTGTGGTCTTTATTTGGTTTGGTCATCAAAGACACATGGCCTTTCTAATTTGTGGTTGTGGTGAAAGTGGTGACAAGGTGGTGATTCATCACCTTGTCATCACCTATGTCACCCCTATGTCACCCCTATGTCACTCTTCTGCATCATGCTTCTGTCATAATTTGTATCCTCAATCCTCTTATATGTTACACTTGATGATCTTATATGATACTTCTCCCTTGATTACGGTTTAATCCATAATTCGTTACGCTTTTGTTTCGCGATAGTTTCAAGTGATTCTAAAAACGTTTCTCTGTACCTATGCTAAGGGATACTTCCTTGATCTTTCCATTACCTTGGTTTAATATATGATCCTAAATTTCTCACCTTGGCTTAAGATATGATCATGGATTTCTCATTCGACATACTTCCTCAAAACGATCAAATCAATACATCCTTGACTGTCCAGTGAATAGTGATTTAAAACTCGAATGGAAATCTTCTGATTCTGATCGCGTTTACATTCACGTATTCTCCTTATACCTCCCTAATATAACTTCGAAACATTCATTCCATGTCTTCCATATGGTGTGGTCTGAAAATATTTTTCATCAGCAAATTCACTATTCATCAAAAATTTTAACTAAGTCCAAAATTTGGGGTTATTACAGTCTCCCCTACTTAAAAGGATTCCGTCCCGGAATCTAAGAAAATAGCCGAGGTTACTTTTCCAATATAGAAATCTCCAGTTTCCAGGTTGACTCTTCAACCCTCTGGTTTCATTACAACACTTACTCATTCCGGTCTGTGATATCTACCGGACGCTTTATATAAGCCAATTCTGGTTGTACTCTTATACACCCATTTTCTATCAACATCCGATTATCCTTGCAATCGGCGGTACAATGCTTACCGTAACTTCGGTTGTCTGAAATGTTTCTTTCGGTCGGTCCGTCGGTCTACGGATCCTACGTAGTGCTCGCACTCAAACTCGTCGCCAAACATGTTTGGAAAACTCCTCCCGAATCGGGAGTTCAATCATTGGTTCTTATCTGACACGATGGTGACTGGAACTCCACGTCACCCAATTATCTATTTCGCAACTCTTCGATTTAAGATCTCTTGCTAAAAACAAAATATGAGTAGACTCATTTGATCCATCAATTATAGCTCAATTGACGTCATAGTCCGACTTGATTCTTGTTGATCCTATCACAGAATCCATTATAGTAAAATTACATTCCTAATCAGGAATCTCTACTAACTGTGATAGTCAACTAGGTCTTTGTTCTGCCTTCATTTTCTGACATAGCCAATATTTGTTTACCAATCGATAAATCCTTTTATTTATCGGGCTACCTATAACATTTCCTTAACTTTCTATACCTTTTTGTACTCTCCGCGTAGCTGTCTCTTTATGACAGATCTTTATTCCTTCATTCGTTCTGGCTCAATCAGGACCTTTAAATAATCGTTGTTGTATTCTTAACTTCAAACTTCATCCTTTCAGTTCCTCTTATTAGTCATTCCGAAAAATTAGCATCCTTTATCTTTTGAACATTAGGAACCCAAACTTAGTAAAAAAATACCTCATGATTCCTTTATCATCTTTCTCTGCCTTTAATTCTTTCTTCAACATTGACTTTATACCTTCACCCGTCATTCGCTCTTGACATAACTTGATTTCCTGCAGCAATTTCGGTTGCATTGCAATCTCAACTAGTCTTTCAATACCATTTCCGGTTAGCTTAACCTCAATTTCCATTTTCTCAAATCCATGGATTAACTTTATCCGACGATGTTATCATCTTAAGTCTCTCTTTCCTACTAAGGGCATTGGCCACCACGCTGGCCTTCCCTGGGTGGTAAAGAATCCCACCGTCATAATCCTTGATTAGCTTTAGCTATCTTTTCTATTATCACGGTACGTTCTTCCTGGAAAACGTATCTAATGCTCTTATGATTGTGTAAATCTCGCAATTCTTTCCATACAATTAGTGCCTCCAAAACTTTAAAGCGAAAACTATCGCTGCCAATTCTAAGTCATGCGTAAGGTATCTAAATTCATATTCCTTTAATTGTCTGGATGCATACGTAATCATCTTTCCGTGCTGCATAAGCACATACTCTAATCCTTCATGTGATGCGTCGCTATAGATCACAAAATCTCCCTTCCCGTCTGGCAGTACCAGCACAGGGCGGTGACTAGTCTCTTCGTTAATTCCTGGAAACTTTTTTCACCTTCCTCAGTTCATTCAAATTTTCAGTCTTTCGAGTAAGTCTGGTCATTGGGGTTGCTATTATAGCAAAATCTTGTACACTTCTTCGGTAATATCCGGAAAAATCCATAAAATTTCTCACCTCAGTTGGTGTGGTTGGTCTTTCCCCGTTTGAAACGGCTCTTATCTTAGCAGGGTCAACCAATGCTCCTCCATTGTTGACCACATGTCCTAAAAACTGTACTTCCCTTAGCCAAAACTCGCACTTTGAGAACTTGGCATATAACTTTTCTCTCCTCAGCGCTTCTAACACTATCCTCAAACGTTCTGCATGTTCTTCCTCGGTCTTTGAGGTAAACCTAAATATTGTCGATGTCACTATGACACACTTATCCAAATACTTCTTGAAAACTAGATTCATCAAGTCCATTAAAGTTGTAGGGGCATTCGTTAGCCCAACGACATCACTAAAAACTAATAGTATCCATACCTAGAGCGAAACGCAGTCTTGGGTACGTCCTCAGGTTTAATATTCAACTGGTGGTATCCAGTTCTCAATCAATCTTCGAGAATTTAACGGCATCATGCAGCCGATCGAACAAATCACCGATCCTTGGCAGGGGTATTCATTCTTAACAGTTAGCCTATTCAGCTTTCGATAGTTTATGCACAGCCTCATGCTGCCGTCCTTTTTCTTCACCAATTAACACGGGTACATCCCACAGTGACGCACCTGGTCTTATCATTCCTTTCTCTAATAATTCCTACAATTGAGAGACTAATTTCTTCATCTCGACTAGAGCTAGTCGGTACGACCTTCGAAACTAGCGTCGTTCTAGGAGCTAATTCTATAGCAACTCTATTGCTCTATCGGGTGGTAACCCCAGAAGATCTTCTGGAAATACATCCTCGAACTCATTAACCACAGGGATATTCTGTACACTAGGTACTTCCCGTTTCATATCCGTCACAGTCGCTAAACAAGGTTTACATCCTTGGAGGTCAATCGTTCCCTTGTCCGACAATCTGAATTCTTACTTTCTTCCTTTCTCAATCTATTCGCGTTTCATACTCTATTTTCTTTATGCCCATTTCTTTCTCGTCCACTTTGCTTCCATTTCTATCACAGTCGTTTCATTAACCAAGGTAACATAATCAGTCGTTTCGAACACTTCATTATTCTAAATTCGCATCATGCGAACCAAACCTTGGCAATTTCCGTAAACTTCGATTCATAATTTATCGGACTCATTTGTTTTAGCTCTCAGCTTCAACACTCTATTTTTCCAAATACTAAGGAAAATACTTGCATGGTACCAAGAATACTTCAAGCAACAAAATGCTTTATATATATAAAAAAAACTTTATAAAATTCTCGCTGAGGGGGCGACCTGGTTGGGTCTCAATCAAATTATCGTTTGAAATCTTCCCACCATACTTCACTGCATACAAATGCATCGTGAATTCACTTATATAAATTTGACCGAAAGTTGAACTTAGTGATACAATAACTAGTCCACTTCAAGAATCATTAGCAATTAGCCGAACAAAACTGGCTAGTTCAACTCGTTTGAAACGAAATATCTAGCCAGGGTAATTAGCTAGATCTTTATCATAGTGTTTAAAATCTCAACTAGTTTGAACGATTAACTAGTCATTCTTAATAGCGTATATAGCTAGACAGTTTCAATCTGCTAGCACAAAATCTTAACATCTAGCCATTGAAAGAAAGAGAACAAAATTTTGGCTACTCGGATGCGCACTCAGACCCCAAGGGTAAGAGGAGAAGAAGAATTGAAATGTAATGACCATATCGGTTGTTGGTCGCATTCTATATTTTAATAATGAAATACAAGAAGGGTTACCTTGACATAAACCCTTTAGGGTAACTCGGGTTATGAAAAGGAAAAAGGAAAAAAGAAAAAAAAATTCATTGAATGGCGTACTAGCAAGTAGATAGCACAATGGGTCAATTATTACCCCTAAGTTCTCACATCACCTTCTACAAGGATGATCCTATCTTCCTGCCCTTATGGCTTAGGGTACTAACCAACGGTACCTCAAAATTGTACAAGTCCTTAGATAGGTCGGGAGTTCGAACATATTCATCATTCCCCAATAGTCGTCCAGAGATTGGGCCTCTTACGGCCGCATCAACACATCCTCAAAAAGATGGAGGTCCATTAACGTATACGTAATTTCTTAACACTAGTCGTATCAAATGAATCCAACCCCAGGCCACCATAAGTCTCATTCTTCATAGGTCCTGAGATTGTCGCATTGCTTGTTGCAACCATACGTGTCTTTATCAGAATCACGCTATCCATTCTTCATATCTTTGATTTCTAAGTTGAGGTATCATGGCCTATCGTACGAAATATACTCGCGATGCGATTTAGCGCGTTCGTCTCACGATAACGTTCTGGTACTATATGTACGCAAAAGTCTCCTTCTTAGGTATCAAAATATCCATCGACGGAAAAGACACCAACTCTGGTGGAATCATTGTTCTCAAGGCTTGGACCTTATACACAAGATAATGCCTTAACTAGTCCACGCAATTTAGTAATTCGGATCGCGTAGAGGACTGTAAACGTCTTAATCTTCACATGTGTTGCCTTCTCGTGGCAAACTACGATGAACTACAAACACTTAGGTTCTTACTAAGTCAAGTTATCCATTGGTATTGGCCATTCCGACCTTACCCCAACTGCGACCGAGACTCTGCTCCGCGTTTTATCTTAATGTCCTTCATAATCCAGGTATAATTCTAGACTTTCATCTCATCGTTATGATGGTCTTCAACGGTCCTATCGGTCCTCCGATAAGTCCTCAACTAAACTCTTTAATCTTAACATCCTCAATGGCACTACCTCTGGTAGTCCACTAAACGAACTCTATATGAGTCCTCACGTCATTCTCTCACTTATAACTCTTAACACTCTCATATCCAAGTTTATAACTTAACGCTCTGATACCATTTCTGTAACACCCCCAGATCCGGGGTCAGGAATCTGGGTTGTCACGCTCCATCAATTATACAATACCTGCATTACTTACAACATTCTAATAATACAACTCCAAAGACCCCAATCACTTACGCACACACACAAGTTATAGCCTTGGAAATGAGCAACAATAAGTAACATTTGTTATTACAACTCAAATGTACTATCCAGGATCTCATCTATTATTTACAACCTCTACCTGAAGTTACAATAATAGACCTCAAAATTCTATACAAGGTTTAGTAATACAAACCTACTCCAAAAATTAATTCTCACTAATTCAAGCTGCAACTATTCTGCTCACACCGGCAGTATCCATCCTGCATCAACTAACTCAAGGGTGGTCTCTCCATTCCCTTGCTCTCGTAACACGAGGTGGATCGGCAATGTTTTCCTCATGCTGAAAGATTTAATAAAGCAAGAATGAGCTAATAGTGCTCAACAAGAAATCTATCCCGGTTTAAATCTTTAAACCTTTTAGGAAGATAATCCATATGGGATCAAAGTTTTTAACACTACTAGGGTCTAACCCCAAAATAATATACCGTTCAAAATACCGTATGACTTATAATCATACTCATATATTCTTCGTAATCCTTTGGAAATCCTTGGTATCAGTATGATAACCAAGACTCAAAACATATCTTTTTAAAATAGATATCAAATATTGGAATCAAAGCTTAAAGCCTATTCATTGATTCAAAACACTATACAGTTCGGTGTACTGTATGTCGTAAATACCTTTTCAACATATATACTCACATATCTATTTAGATATCTCATACTGTTCAAAATATTGTAGAATATCAATAATGGACACCTTTTATAAAAGAAGCAAGAATGAGCACTATAACTCGACAATCAGGTACAGCAGCTTAATCATATATGTAAGCTTATATCATAAAGGAAAACCTTTAAACTTCATTCGTATACAGAATGATATTTTATTATTCTTTTCGTCAAAACATGCCATACAGTACCACTACTGTATGAGGAACATCATTACTTATCACTGCCACATTATCCGCAACTCAGCGCCTAGGCTATCGTTACAATGTGCAGCACAACTCCAATTGGAGGGAAGGGAATATACTGGAACCACGATACACGGTGATCAGCTGTTGTATAGTAACGTAACTTTTCTACTAGTAGAAGGACGACTTCCTATTCGGTTATCACCCTGGCCGTATACGGGCCACTGTGCTAAGAGATCACTACCTCGGCGCCTATTTCATCACCGGGTAAGCCTTAGCACTCAAGAGATCACTACCTCGGCGCCTTTTTCATCACCGGGTAAGCCTTGATAATTTTTGGCACTACCCCGGCACTTGTTTCATTGCCGTGTAAGCCCTTCCAGTTCCCATGATAAAATTTTCAATAAAACGGAAATCGGAATTTAATCCTATTTCCCCCAAGTACAAATACTTGTCAAAAACTTTGTATCCGTTCAGAATTCCTTACTCCAGAGTATTTGAAGGGAGTAAGTCACAGTGTGGGTTGACATTAGTCAACGAAACTACAGATGATTACCACGTATTTTGAAATCATGACCAGGGAGTTTATTGAAATTTTCAGAGTTTAGCAAGTTTGAAATTCTTTACTTGAATGGGGAAGTCATCCCCAGCTATAGGTATTCTAGAGGAACAGTGGAAGTAAAACTCTGTCCTCGACTTCTTGAACTAGATTCCCAATTTACGATGAGTTAGAAAACACTATTCGCATTTATTTATCTTTAAATATCTTAAGATAATAATTGGGAATCTCTGTTTTAATATCTTTTCTGAAGATTAAAAATTTATATTTTTGTGTAAATAGTAGAACCTTTAATCATATAATAAGGTTCTATGATTTTTAATCATATTTGGAATATTTAATAAATACCCAAATAATAAATATTGAATTATTATTCCATAATAATTCACTTAAATTAATATTCAAAGTAATATTTATTTAGTTAATAGATATTCAAAATAATATTTTTAATAATATTATTTAATATCACACATTAAATATCCAATAGTATATATATATTGGAATATTTAATCATCAAATATAAAACATAGCTGTCCTTGGACCCTCCAGTATCTGACAGTATTATTAAAATAATGTAGTAATTTAACTCCCGGTCTATTATTTTAAAATCATCGTACGTCTGCTCTATACTTAGAGCCTTTAAACCTCGGTTTATATCTAGTGTTTACCTAGCATATAAACCTTATATCTTACGAAAGCTTTTACTAAAAGCGTAAACAGTTTTAAAAAAAGTTCTCACAACCTTATATCTCCCTCGCTTTTGTTTCGCGATAGTTTCAAGTGATTCTAAAAACATTTCTCTGTACCAATGCTAGGGGATACTTCCTTGATCTTTCCATTACCTTGGTTTAATATATGATCCTAGATTTCTCACATTGGCTTAAGATATGATCATGGATTTCTCATTCGACATACTTCCTTGTTGCCCAGTAATAATCTATTGTAGAAGGGGGGTTGAATACAATAGTATAAGATAATCGAATTCTTAACGTATATATCACAAATATGAAAGAAAGATAACAGCTTTATTAAATCTGATATAAAACTGTTACAAACTCTCTCAAGAAATTCTGATGTTCTTGAGAGCTGCTAGCTTACAAAAACTCTCTCAAGAAATTCTATGTTCTTGAGAGCTTCTAACTTGACTCACAAATACTCAAGTGTATGATCGATTATGTTCTCGCTCATAAATCGAAACCTAAACTGTGTTTATATACTACACAGCTTCTCTATCAATGATAAGTCCTAATCAATTACAAAGATTGAAACCTATCCATAATTGATAGCTACATTCTACAAACCAAGAACCGGCAGAATAAACTTCCATGTTTAACTAGACTCCAAATATAACTCGAAGTAGGAATCCTGATCAGCTTCCAGTCCTGATGATCAAACCTGATCCCAGTCCCGATATGAATTCTGATCCTGACGACCATGCAATCCTGATGACGTCAGCAATCCTGATCAGTTGAGTCTAGCTCCTGACGATCATTGAATTCTGATCTAACAATCTCCCCTAATCTCATACTTTGTGAAATATAGTATAGATTCCTAAGATTCAATGATGTCAAAAACATATATACAAAATGTACAAGTATCTGCAGTAACAACTTATCTGTTTAAACTTTTTGATAGAACAGATTCATCTTCAAGAAGTTGGATAATAAATTTTCTTCTTTTTCTTCAAGAATTTGAATCAGCCTTTCCTTAAGATTTCTGAGTTCTTCATCTTCCTCATTAATCTGGTAGATAGCTGCTCTGAGATTCAATATAGAGCTTCTCTGAAGACTATGATCTTCAAGCAAAAGATAAGCAATTTCCTTCCCATCAGGATTGAGAGTAAGTTGTGTCATGCCAAAAGTTACTTCTTTAACAGCAGTACCCCTTTGCATTTCCACATCCTGACCTCTTTGATTTAAGTATATGGGAGTATAATTACCATTGAAATTACTGTTTCCATCCAGTCTTCTTCTTATTGTTGACAAAATCATGTCACTCCATTCTTTGCACATTTGATTCTTCAATCTCAAAAGATAATGAACATATTTCAGTTCCTGTGTAGTTTTCATCAGCAGATCTTGAATAGATAGAATCTTCACACTACCATCTTTCATGAAGTACAGAAGCTTTTCTTTCTTGTCAAAACCATCATGACAATCTATAACTATGTCAACAGCTAGTAAATTGTTCAGGTTTTCAGAAGTTAAAGTACCTCCGATTTCAGTTAAGGAGTATGGATCAACATATGACATATTCAGATACTCAGCATCCCTGTGTCCAATACCTCCTCTTGAATTGCTTGACAATTGCTTCATATTTGAAAACATCTTTAACCAGAGTGCTTTTGATCTAACCATATCGGATAAATCAACAACACTTGAAGCACTTGTAATAATTCCTCCGGACTGAAAATTGATAAGTGTATCACACCTCAGTGTACTAATATGTTTCCACTTCTTATCTTTTTCCTTTTCAAAGGCATAGCTTCTTTCCAGTGAAGATTCTTGTTTGCTTGGGTTCCTCCACTTTCTTTCATTTGAGAGTTTAAGCCTTTGTAAATAGAGATTGAAATCTCTACTTGTTCTTCTTGTAATTTCTCTTCTTCTGGCTTCTTCTTCTTCATCTACTTCCTTGTTGTGAGAATCAACCACAGTAGATAAGATCATCAAATCAATCTCTTGCAGAATTTCAGAATCATCAGGATCTTGAATATTATCAGGAACAACATCAGGATTAGATTCTTCAATTTGATTTGTATTGCAGAGAGTTGATTTTCTTGATTTTCTTCTCAATTCAGGTTCTTCTTCAATATTTCCATCATCACCAAAAGTAGATCTGTCAGGAACTACTAGAGTTTGAATAGGTTCAGGAATTTCTTCAATTCTTAACCCTCTAGACCTTGTCTGTCTAGGTATTGTTTGAGTTGAAGAACCTCTTCTACTTCTTCTAGCTCCTCTCCTACCTCTGCTTCCTCTACCTCTAGCAAGAGCAGGGTTATTAAAGTTTTCCATCATTTCTCTCTGTTGTCTTAAGAATTCTTCATGTGAGAGATCAGGATATTCTTCACTTGCTGTAGAGAGTGCTTTTCTTGCAAATAATTGTTGAACTCTTTTATCAGTGTGATATAGAGTAACAATTCTGCCATCTTTTGTAGAAAACTTCTGGAATAAATTTGATGCATCTTCAGGATTATCAATAAAAATATCTTCATCACCTTCAGGAATTGTAGCAAGAGTATGTCCATGACCAGGTGTCAGGATTTGTTCTTCCGTCAGGATCTGAGATTGCACCAAAGTTCTTACTGTCTTAACTCCAGAATCAGAAACATGAGTTGACTGCGTTGTTTGACTTTGTGAAGTTTGAATTGTAGACTTCATAACAGCAGCATCAGAGGTTTCTCCGTGTATTACTTTGTCACTACCATCATCTCCAGTATCATCATCATTATTCCTTAATACTAGATCAGGTGTGCATTTTGTCTGACTAACCTTCTCCCCCTTTTTTGACATCAGGATTTGACAATAAATTCAAAATTAAGGAAAGAGAGGCTTGAATGTCAGTTACCTTGGTATCCAGAGAATCAATCCTTCTGTTGATGGAGGTTTTTTCAGAAATAACAGATTTCACTTGGGATTCTACTACCCTTAGCTGAAAAGCAGTAGGCACCTTTGTAAAATTTTGAGAAATATCATTCCTCACCAATTCAGTGGAGTTCTTGATAGAATCAATCTCACTTTTGAGACTTTTGGATAACAGAGTTGTAGCCTTCAGATGATTCTTCAAGTCTTGATTCTCTATAGATTTCACTGCATCATAGGCATGTTCCAAAGCAGAAGAATAACTTACAGATTCAGCAGACCTGTGCCATGAATTGTTCCATTCATTCTGTCTAAGTGCCTCAGCAGGATTAAAGGAAGGAATAGAAAAATCTTGTCTCTGATCTTTCCCAGTGAAAGCTTTGTCAGCCATATATGTACTTGATGAACCAAAATTAGTTCCAAGACTAACTTTGAGTGCTGTAGAAAGCTGTTCCTTCTCTTTTCGATTCTCATCATCATCACTATCATCAGAGTCATCATCATCAGTACTATGTGTAAAATCAGGATCAGGAATAGCTATACCTTTCATTTTATCCTGTGAATCTGTGATAGGATGATCCATTGGTCTTGAACGAAGTGGCTGTATCAGGATAGGCTCAGCATCAGGAGCACCACTAGCGTCAGGATGAACACCGTCAGGATCTGATATGCTTGCATCAGTATTAGCTACCAATGGTTCTTGTGGAGCTTGAGGTTCAGAAGCTGCTTCAACACTTTGAGTCAAAGGTTCTTGTGTGCTTCCCTCATTGACAGTGTCCTCGACCAATCTTTGAACTTCATCTGCACCAGAAATCCCTTGAGCTGTGTCAGGAAATTTCTCAGAAACTGTAGCTTGGCCTGCATCTTCACGTTGAGAAGATGGTTCTTGTGTAGCTGGAATGTTGATGTCTTCATTCTCCCTTTGAGAAAATGGTTCTTGTGGGACCATTCCACTAGCTAAGCCTTCACCCAAACTTTGATTGAGTGGTTCTTGTGTGGCTGGATCATCAGAAAGAGCTGCTGAACCACTTTGAGGTTCAGGTTCTTGTGGGCTTGATCCTTTCAGTTTCTTTTGTCTCTGATAGACTAACTCTTCTGCCTTCCTTAGCTTTTCCATTGGATGTTTTATCCCAAGTTTGGAAGCAGCAGCACCATACTTCTCCCATGAAATATCAACATGTCTTTTTGTTGGAGAGTCCTGTGCTGGAGAGTCTGAAATATTAACCACTTGACTTGGTGCAGCATCAGGAATACTAACATCAGGATTTGCTTGAGCAGTAGAAACTGATTGCTCATTCAGAATAGAAGTGTCATGTACATCAGTATCCTGCTTCTTTTCGAAAGGAATTTGATACCTGCTTTTTGATAACTTCCTTTTCTTCTGTGGTGTAGACAATGGAACCACAGCTGCAGTAGCAGTATCAGCAACTTCCTTATTCACATTCATCACAGAGGATATAGGTAAGTCATCCTCTGAATCAGTCTCATCCCTGAGAACTAATTTTCTTTTAACAGAAACAACCTCACCACCCTTTGCAGCTTTCTTCACCAGGACCCCGTGTACACCCCCTTGTAACTTCTTTTTGGTGAGTGGTGTAGAGGAAAAATCCTTTGAACCTGATTGCCTTCCTGACACATCAGTTCTAGCTGACTTCTTTGATTTTTCAACTAAAGTCTTTTGAGAGACAATAGAGGTGGCAGTTGACTGTTTAGACTGTTTAGGATGAATGCTTGGGTTAGGAACAAGGTGTGATTGGCCTTGCCCCATAGCATTAGAAATTAAACCATAACGAGTAGGCATTTTCCTATGTAAGAAAAACCTAACCTCATCAGGAATAAAAGCATTTCCTATGAAACCATTTGCCTTATCACTGTAGACTAAGGACTTAATATTATTCTCAGTAATTCTACAGATAGGTAGAACTACATCATTCTCAAAAACAACATTAGGACACAAGTGATTAAAGATTAACTGTAAAAATCTAAGAAAACAGACAAAACCTAACTTATCTGATTTCCTATCACTTAAAGCTTTTAAGATAAACGACCCATAATCAAACACTGTAGAATGAATAAGAGAGTACCCAATTTTGAGAGATCCTGATGGAAGAGCATCAAAATTTGATGTCTTGTTCAGGAAACAGCGGCTGATCGTATCAAAGAAGAAATTCCATTCCTTCTTAAGCTTTGTCCTAAAGAGATCGCCATATCTCTTTACTTCACCATTGTAGCCCAACTTTGTAACAAACTCAAAAAGAGTAGAGTCCGAAACATTAGCAGGAATAGCATCACCAAGAACAGGTAAATGCAGGGCTTCCTCCACAATTGTAGGAGTCACATAGTGAGTAATTCCATTATGTTCAAAACTCATCAAGATGGTGTCAGAATACCCTTTGTCAAAAGTAACTGAGTTCCACACCTGCATTACAGACTTAAAAGAAACACTTGCAGGTTCTGTTAAAGCAAACTTCAATGGGCTTGAAGCTAGAAAATCTTGAATTATATGAAACTCATTGGGTAAATCTTGATGATTTAGAATAGCCACAAAATTGTTAGTGGCAAAAGTAACACCACTAATCACTGTTTGTTTGTTCATGAATGATGAAGACGCCATTGTAATTCTTAAAAAATCTTGAGAATTAATGTTTGAAAACAGTTAGGGTTCGTAAGCACAGAGAGAGAAATAGAAACTCGAAAAACTGATGATGAGAAAGTAATTAATGATAAGTAAAAGTATTTTGTTAGAACAAAACTTTACTCTCAATAACAGGTGGCAAGATATGATTTGTGCACAAATAATTAATGGACTGATTACGTGTGTAATTGAAGAAAACTGCACCGCTTTCTATGTGTATGTATATGTATATCTATGACAGTGCAACACACGCGCGCATACAGTTGTCCTACTAAAACTCAACCGTCCATCAGCAGATACTGACGAAAAATTAGGCACAAATTAAGTAATGAAATACTGACCTGAACATCAGGATTGACCAGTTGACTTCCTATCAGGATTGAGTCCTATCAGGAATAGATTAAAGAAAACATACCTTTCTGAATAACCATCAGGATTTGACAGTTATCAGGATTTCCTCTCTGTAGCTTTCCTCAGAAATTCTCAAAGTTCATCATTCCAAGTTCATTCACCAATTTATTGAAAGTAGCTTCAGGTAGTGGCTTGGTGAATATATCAGCTAGTTGTTGATCAGTAGGAACAAAGTGAAGTTCAATTGTTCCTTCCAGAACTTGTTCTCTTATGAAGTGATAGCGAATACTGATGTGTTTAGTAAGAGAATGCTGAACTGGATTTCCTGTCATTGCAATAGCACTTTGGTTATCACAATAAATAGGGATTTTTGAGTATGACAGACCATAATCTAACAACTGATTTCTCATCCACATTATCTGAGCACAACAACTGCCTGCAGCAATGTACTCAGCTTCTGCAGTTGAAGTGGAAATGGATTTTTGCTTTTTACTGAACCATGAAACTAGTCTTCCACCCAAAAACTGACAGTTTCCTGAAGTACTTTTCCTGTCTATTTTGCATCCTGCAAAATCAGCATCTGAATAACCACACAACCCAAAATCTGATTCTCTTGCATACCAAAGGCCAAGTGAAGAAGTGCCTTTGAGATATCTGAAAATTCTTTTGACTGCTATCAAATGGGGTTCTCTAGGTTTTGCTTGAAATCTTGCACACAGACAGGTTGCAAACATGATATCTGGTCTACTTGCAGTGAGATACAATAAAGAGCCAATCATTCCTCTGTAGTGAGTTACATCTACCTCAGCACCTTGATCAGGATCAAGTTTGGTAGCTGTAGCTATGGGAGTTATAGCAGGAGAACTATCTTGCATGTTAAACCTTGTCAATAAATTCCTTGTATATTTAGACTGATTGATAAAAATCCCTTCATCAGTCTGTTTAACTTGATGACCAAGAAAGTAACTCATTTCTCCCATCATGCTCATTTGATATCTTGACTGCATAAGCTTAGAAAACTTTTCACATAGCTTATTGTTTGTTGACCCAAAAATGATATCATCCACATAAATCTGAACTAACAACAAGTCCTTACCATGATTCAAATAAAATAGAGTTTTATCAATAGCACCTCTTTTGAATCCACTTTCCAGTAAGAATAGAGCTAAGGTTTCATACCATGCTCTTGGAGCTTGCTTTAGTCCATAAAGTGCCTTATCCAATCTGAGACATGATCTGGATATTTAGGATCAATGAAACCAGGAGGTTGCTCAACATAGACTTCTTCCTCCAGTTCTCCATTTAAGAAAACACTTTTAACATCCATCTGGAAAACCTTGAATTTCTTATGAGCTGCATAAGCAAGAAATATCCTGATGGCTTCTAGTCTTGCAACAGGAGCAAAAGTTTCATCATAGTCAATTCCCTCTTGTTGAGAATACCCCTTTGCAACTAGTCTAGCTTTGTTTCTGATTATCACTCCATCAGAATCAGTCTTGTTCTTGAAAATCCACTTTGTACCAACAATTGATCTATTCTTTGGTCTTGGTACCAGTTTCCAGACTTCATTCCTTTCAAATTCATTCAGTTCTTCTTGCATTGCAGTAACCCAATCAGCATCTTTAAGAGCATCTTCAACTTTCCTTGGCTCCTCCTTGGATAGAAAGTTATTGTGTAGACATTCATTCTGAGTTGCACTTCTTGTTTGAACACCTGCATCAGGATCTCCAATGATCAAATCAGGAGTATGACTTGCAGTCCATTTCCTTGCTGGTGTTAAATTGTTTCTTGAAGTAGATGCTCTCTCTGGATTGGTGTTATCTTGATTTGAAGAATTTGCTTGATTTGAAGCTCCCCCTGAATTATTGTTATTTCCTCCTGATAAGTTATCAGGATCATCACTTGAATCAGTATCTGAAGAATTCTGTCCTGATGATTGAGTTGACTCTGAACTTGTAGCAGAATGATGTTGCTCCCCCTCAACATTAGCACTACTAGAAGTATCAGTATTGATTGCATCATCAGTATTAGTACCATCAGTATATGGTGTGTCATCAGGATTTGGTGACCTATCAGGATCTGATGTATTGACAGGATCTGATTCACTTTCTTCAGGTTCCTTGGTAGCTTCATTTTCAAAAATCAATCTATCATGAGAGTCTTCATTGATTCCAGTTATCTTCTTATCATCAAAAGATACATGTATTGACTCCATGACAGTTCTTGTTCTCAAATTAAAAACTCTGAAGGCTCTTGATGTAGGATAGCCTATGAAAATTCCTTCATCAGCCTTTGTTTCAAATTTCCCTAGTTGTTCAGGGTGTGTTCTGAGAACAAAACATTTACAGCCAAACACATGCAGATGCTTCAAACTTGGTTTCTTCTCCTTGAGGGATTGATAAGGAGTAACACCATGTCTGTTTATCAATGTGAGATTCTGAGTATAGCATGCTGTGTTGACTGCTTCTACCCAGAAATATGTAGGTAATCTTGCTTCTTCCAACATAGTTCTGCCAGCTTCAATAAGAGTTCTATTTTTCCTTTCAACTACTCCATTTTGCTGGGGTGTGCCAGGAGCAGAGAATTGTTGAATAATTCCTTTGTATTTGCAGAACTCTTCCATCTTTGAATTCTTAAATTCAGTACCATTATCACTTCTCAGTATCTTGACTTTGTACTCTGTGGTTGTCTCAATCATTCTCACATGATCCAACAGAACTTCAGGAGACTCATCTTTCTTGTGCAGAAAATACACCCAGGTGAATCTAGAATATTCATCAACAATTACAAGAGTGTACCTTTTCTTACTGATGGTCATGATGTTGACTGGACCAAATAGATCAAGATGCAGCATGTGATATGGTTCTTCAATAGAGGATTCTGATTTACTCTGGAATGATGTTCTTCTTTGTTTTGCCTTCTGACATGCATCACAGAGTCCATTAGAAGTAAACAAAACTTTAGGTAATCCTCTCACCAAATCTTTCTTAACCAACTCATTGATATTGCTGAAGTTGAGATGAGAAAGCTTCTTGTGCCAATTCCAACTTTCATCTACTGATGCTTTACTGATTAGACAGGTAGGGGAGACATCAGTATTTGATTGAATGTTGGCTTCATATATGTTACCATGCCTGTAGCCAGTCAGTGCTATCTTTCCTGTTGCTTTACTGACTAATTCACAATGTGTGGAATAGAAGTTGACATGATAACCTCTGTCAGTGATTTGACTAATACTTAACAAGTTGTGTTTCAGTCCTTTCACTAGAGCTACTTTTTCAATGATGACATTTCCAATGATTATATTGCCATATCCCAATGTTTGTCCAATGTTGCCATCTCCATAAGACACAGTTGGGCCAGATTTTTCCTCATATTCTGTTAACAGGGCTTTGTTTCCAGTCATGTGCACAGAACATCCACTATCCATGACTAACACATTTTTCTTTTTACCCTGCATCAGAATTCCAGAACACTAATTAGAATGTTTAGGAACCCACACTTGTTGGGTCCCTTTTTCATGCATTTTATTAACATTCACAACAGAAGACTTTCTGACCTTAGCAGTCCTGACAAGATTTACTCCATCAGGATTTGCTTTGTCAGTATCAGTATTAACAAAAGCATGCTTCACCATGACATTCTCAATTCTATCAGACTTTGTACTCCTATCTAACTTAGGCAATGGATCATAGAAGTTATAGTACAAATCATGATAATCTTTACAAATATAAATAGAATGCCATATACTACCACAATGAAAACAGGACTTCTGCGGTTTATAGAATACTGATCTATTCCTAACATCAGACTTAGAAATATCAGCAATCTTCTTCTTACTCTTCTTACAATCAATAGCAAGATGATTAGAGTTACCACAGTTAAAACAACACTTTCTAGGTGCATTTGGGATATATTTATAACCATTCTCTTTATTGATCTCAACTTTACCATTCCTGTTTCTCTTAACAGTAGCTTCCTCTTTCTTATCTGTCACCATACAGATTTTATCCTTAAGCTGTTTCTGAGACAATAGACCTACATTCTTAGTGACTTTATTCATGACAGGTTTAGACTTTAAAATTTTAATTCCTTGAGTAGAAGTAGATCCCTTTTCAAAAGTAGAATTAGAATCCTTACCAAAAACAAAATTAACAGGAGTAATCTTAGATTTGGTTACATCTATAACATGTCTATAGGTCTTTGGACTGACTGTCTCATCAATGACAATTTTTTCTTTCAATTTCTTATCCTCATCTGACTTATATCCTAGACACTCTTTCCAATTCTTAGAGGTATTAATCTCATGAAATTTTCTACCAGAGTCTGTCCAGGTTCTAATTTTCTCATTAGCATATTCAAGTTCCTTTTCAAGAGCAGTACATTTGGATTTCATCTCTAAATACATGTGATTAGCATTATCACATTCTTTTTGTACTTCTTGCATACGAGAAAATTCAGCTTCTAATATATCATTCCTTTTTCTAAGTTCAGACATCTCAGATAAGATCCTAGTATTTTCAGCAGTTTGACTTCTAAATCTAATATGTAATGACTTTAGAAAACGTCTTAACTCAGAAGCATTATCAGTATCAAAATCAAAGATAGTATTTAGTACCTTATCATCAGGAGCAGCAGTTACATCAGCATTGGCCATTAGAGCATAGTTGACTACCTCAGTATCAGATTCTGAGGAAGAGTCCATCCAATCCTTGCTTGATGTAATGAGTGCCTTTGTTTTCTTGCACTCTGAAGCAAAGTGACCCATACCATTACACTTGTAGCATCTAACCTTTGACTTGTCAAATTTGCTACCCTTGCTGTCCTTTTTGGTATACTTGTCTTTGTCTGCATTGAAGGTCTTTTTCTGAAAGTTGCCTTGTCTTCTATTCTTCCTGAACTTCATCCTTCTGAAGTTTCTGACAATCATAACAACCATCTCTTCCATATCTGAGTCAGAAGAATCATCATCAGTATTGGCATCAGGATTGCCATCAGTATCTGATGAGGAGTCATCAGGATCTGACTCAACTATTCTTGTTTTACTTCTAGAGACCTCCATAGTTTTTCCTTTTGATTTAGCCTCTGCTTTCAAGGCAATAGATTTTGCCTTGCTGCTTTTCTTGTTCTTTCTCTGTTGAACTTCAAGATCATGAGTTCTTAGCATTCCGTAGACTTCACCAAGAGACACAGTGTTGAGATCATACAGATGTCTAATGATCGAGGTCTGAGTGTCCCATTCTTCAGGTAAAGCTCTTAGAAACTTGGTGTTTGAATCTTTAGTTTCATATTCCTTGTCAACTAAAGATAAACTATTCAATAGTGTCAGAAATCTATCATATAGATCAGTTAGGCTCTCTTCAGGTCTTGCATCAAATTGTTCATATTCTTGAATCAAAAGAGCCCTTCTGTTTTTCTTGACATATGCAGATCCCTGGCACTGAGTTTCCAAAGTATCCCAGATTTCTTTTGAAGACTTGCATGCAATCACTCTGTTTGACATGACAGCATCAAGACTACTGTGTAAGATATTCTTTATCTTTGGTTCCCTGAGTACATGAGTTTTTTCTTCTGGAGTCCATTCACTTTTAGCCTTGACCACATAATGTTCAGGTACAGTATCTATTCGTTCTACGAACTTTGTAGGTATATATGGTCCATCACGAATCCTGTCCAAATAGTCAGGATCCATAGCCTCCAGGTACATCAGCATCTTTACCCTCCATGTTGAATATTCTGATTTCTTCAAGATGGGAATCTTCATGCTTTCATACTTGGTTGTCGACATCTTTAGATCGTATCTGATTCAGAATTAAATCAGTTTGCTCTGATACCAATTGTTGCCCAGTAATAATCTATTGTAGAAGGGGGGTTGAATACAATAGTATAAGATAATCGGCTTCTTAACGTATATATCACAAATATGAAAGAAAGATAACAGCTTTATTAAATCTGATATAAAACTGTTACAAACTCTCTCAAGAAATTCTGATGTTCTTGAGAGCTGCTAGCTTACAAAAACTCTCTCAAGAAATTCTATGTTCTTGAGAGCTTCTAACTTGACTCACAAATACTCAAGTGTATGATCGATTATGTTCTCGCTCATAAATCGAAACCTAAACTGTGTTTATATACTACACAGCTTCTCTATCAATGATAAGTCCTAATCAATTACAAAGATTGAAACCTATCCATAATTGATAGCTACATTCTACAAACCAGGAACCGACAGAATAAACTTCCATGTTTAACTAGACTCCAAATATAACTCGAAGTAGGAATCATGATCATCTTCCAGTCCTGATGATCAAACCTGATCCCAGTCCTGATATGAATTCTGATCCTGACGACCATGCAATCCTGATGACGTCAGCAATCCTGATCAGTTGAGTCTAGCTCCTGACGATCATTGAATTCTGATCTAACATTCCTCAAAACGATCAAATCAATACATCCTTGATTGTCCAGTGAATAGTGATTTAAAACTCGAATGGAAATCTTCTGATTCTGATCGCGTTTACATTCACTTATTCTCCTTATACCTCCCTAATATAACTTCGAAACATTCATTCCATGTCTTCCATATGGTGTGGTCTGAAAATATTTTTCATCAGCAAATTCACTATTCATCAAAAAATTTAACTAAGTCCAAAATTTGGGGTTATTACAGTGGCTGGCTTCCTTGAGCACCTGCCTCAGAGGTGAGAGGAAGCTCTTCAGAAGTTTGAGTATCTCGAGTCGTTCTTCGCGTGTTTGCCATGGTTGATGTTGTCGTCCCATAGACGGCGCCAAATATTGTGGAATAAAAAACGTACTTGTAAATTTAATGCTCGGGTTTAAGAGCTTTTGAGCTTTAATGGTTGTTCTCGTGTTTCGTGACTAAATCTGTCCTCACAAGATGCCTACGTATCTCAATTCGTTATTGAGAATCAAGCCAAGACGTAGTTCTGATTGAAGGATCAGGTCCTTTATATAGGCGTCAGGAGCGTTGTATTTAGGGTATGTTTGGGAGACTTAGCGAATAAGTCTCCTTCTTGACGGTGGATAAGTATTGTATTCCTTGGTGGGTAAGTCTTTCCCTTATCGTAGGATAAGGACTGTGACTAGTTATTTCCTTTGATTGAGATTCTAGATCTTTCTTTGTAGAAGACAGACTTTTCTGATGATTTTATGAGCTGTATATTTTCCCTATTTATTAATTACGAAATTAATAAATAATTAGGGTTTCGGGCCTTATTTGTCGGGCCATATTCTTGGACCAATTTAGGTCTAATTAATACATCATTAATTATATTTCTAGTATTACTTTTCTATCCATATCACTAGTATTATTATTATTAACGAAATATTAAAAGTTTTGGTTGGTCGGCCGGTCGGTATTTGGATCGGGCCTATCTATAATTTGGGTTGGGTCTATCTATAACTAATTTATTTATAACCAATTGTTTTTTTAGCTAAAACACATTACCTATTTTATATATTTTTCTAACCAAAACAACTCATGTTCTAAAAATAAAATAAGTAACATATATATAAAATGGTAATATTATTACATATTTATAACCGATTAACTTTTTCAGCTAAAATACATTACATGTTTTACATTTTTCTAACTAAAACAACTAATCTTCTAAACATAACAAATGAAAAATAAATATGTAATGGTAATATTGTTATATATTATTATTAATAAATAAACACTTATCATTTTCAGCTAAACACATAACCTTTTTTTATTTATTTCTAACTTAAACAACTAATTTTCTAAAAGTAACACGAGCAACATATATATAAAAAGGTAATACAATTTTATATTATATATATATATATATGTTGCACGTGTTACTTTTAGAAAATTAGTTATTTAAATTAGAAAATATAAAATTGTATTACCTTTTTATATATATGTTGCTCGTGTTATTTTTAGAAAATTAGTTGTTTAAGGACATTGCTTGTTTTATATTTTTTAACTAAAACAAATCATATTCAAATTAAAAATAACCAGACAAGATATAGATATAATGACAATATTATTATATTAAACTGATAAAATCCATGTTTAATATAATTTTTAATAACATACAATTTAAATAAGATAATTAATAAAAAAATAAAAGTAATAACATATGTTAGAAGAAACTCGATACATTACAAAACACATATTTTGTTATTTGCACTTTAGTCACTTTTAGTTTTTTTAAGAACAAATAAATATAAACAATTACATCTACTATTTAAAAACATTTTATACTTTAATATCTAAAATACTACTAAAGATTATGTCAACAATTTATTAAATTAAAATATTTATATTATTAGATAAATAAATTCAATTTATTATATACACATATAAATATATATTAAAATTTCATCAAATAATATATAATTACAAAAATTTAAATAAAAAATAATAAAATATTAAAGAAAACCGTGCTATAAACTAGTTAATACTATTATATAATAGACGAAACATTAAAAGTTTGGTTGGTTGGTATGCTACGTTGTGATTTTACTTAATTGTCCTTAATTAACTATACTTCGTATTTTTACTTAATTAACCTTACTTATTTATAGAAATATATTATTAAATAATAATATTATCTATTTATAACCAATTACCTTTTTTGCCTAAAATACATTATTTTTTCTATTTTTTCTAACAAATTCGCCTACTTTTTCAAATATATCACGAGCAATTACCTTTTTAAACTAAAACATGTTTGTTTTTCTATTTTTCTTTACTAAAACCCCTCCTTTTCCAAAAATATCACGGACAAACCTTTAGTTATTTATTTTTAAACCTATTTTAATATTATAATTATTTTTTTAAAAGTTTACCTATTTTAACATGTCTACTTATTTTTCTTAACAAATGCAATTACTAAAAATATTAAAATATAAATAATCAAATACCTATTTATAACCAATTATCTTTTCAGCTAAAACACATTATATATTTTTTCTAACAAAGTCCATCCTTTTCTAAATATATCACAAAAATTTGCATTTTACAATTTACTTTTTCTATTTTTCTCACTAAAATCCATTCTTTTTCCAAAAATATCACAGGAAACCCTTTACTTATTTATTTTAAAACGAATTTAAATATTTTTAATTATTAAATTTTAAAACCCCATTTTCCAAAAATATCACGGACATTTACCTTTTTAAACTAAATATATGTTACATTTTTTAATTTTTCTTACTAAAACCCCTCATTTTCCAAAAATATAACGGGCAAACCCATACTTATTTATTTTAAAATATGTTTTAATATTTTTATTAATTAAAAGTGTTTAGCTATTTTAACATGCCTACTTATTTTTTGCACAATTACAATTAATAAAATATTAAAAAAATAATAATAAAATAACAATTAACAATCCGTGCATCGCACATGTGTTTTAAGCTAGTAAGTCATGGACTTGTAGTTATTATTTAGTAAATATATTGTAGCGGAGTATTGTGTACGGGACTAGGGGTGTCTGTGAGTAAAATAAAAAGAAAAATGCTAGAGGTCTCAAAAAATTGTTTCAAAACATGTCCCAAATTTATTTTTAAAGGTAACAATTTTTATAAAAATATGAGATTTCACATACATAAATATGAGTTCATAAATTAAAAGTTGACAAGTGTCGGTCACATTATGTACAAATTTTGAAACATTTTGTTGGGTTCCTATCATTATTTAAACAAAAAATAAGTTGCAAGTAGATCATAAGTTAAGCAATGGGCTGGAGTGTATGTCAATCTGGATATCATTAGTGGAAATAATTTGGTTTTGGTCAAATATATATATATAGGGGAAGTCGAACTCCTTAAGCGAGTAACCAAGTAACTTTCAATTCTAGCCACCTAAACCTAAACCGCTCTACCTAAACCTGTTACCTAGAACAGGTGACTATGAGACTGTTAAGCATAGTTACATGTCAAAATTCATAAATTAGATTTATTTCAAAAACAATTTGTAGTATAAAATATATTTGTATAACTACAACAAATTAAAACGTCTTGCAAAATGAATCTCATGTTCTGATAAAAAAATGTCTTGCCACTATTGTCATGAAAAATAAATATATTATGTAAAAATACATGATGAAACATAAAATAATATAAGTTTGTAAATCTAAAATACAGAACACTAGTTTTATAAAATTGAAAAATAATTACAGTACACGTAATATAGAGATTTTGTAAAATAAAACTATAAAATTAATTATGTTTTATATTTAAAATACTGTATTTTGTTTAAATCTAAAATACAGAACACGAGTTTTATAAAATTGAAAAATAATTACAGTACACGTAATATAGAGATTTTGTAGAATAAAACTATAAAATTAATTATGTTTTATATTTAAAATACTGTATTTTGTTCACAATAAGATATTAACTTATATATAGAATATTATATGTTCTATATGTGAAAAAGTAAAATTGAGAAATACAGAACAAAAAAAATTATACAGTACATGGATCGATCATACTATACATGAACATACATTACATATAACAACCCGTTAATAACACTGACTATATTAAATTAAATCATATAATAATTGTTAAGTCTTACACCATGTGTTGGAACGTGGGATGATCATCACGTGTAAGTTGTTCTAAATGGAACGTGGGATGATCATCCGTGTAAGTTGTTCTAAATTGGCCACTGAGGAAGGGTTACTAGGTTACTCAAAATAAATGAGTTCCTCGTTAAACCATCCTCTATATATATAATGTATAGAAACACAAACGGATTTTGCATTTGTAAGTGATAATTAGGGTCATTTTATTGGTTGTGTTATTTGTGATATTTTAGTTTAAAATTATGCTAGAAGGGCCCTTTATCTGAATTTTATGAGTTAGGATAAAAATATGGTCATATATTTTTATTCTTATCGGAATACATGTTACTCCAAGATTACTTTGGAACGTTTTGGTTCTGCAATGCATCGTATTCAGATATGTCTTTTAATAATGGACAACAATTAATATCATGTTCTGCCGTATTAAGTAAAATTATTTTTCAACATTGACATTGACATTGACGCTGCTGGGTTCATTGATGGTAGCATTGGTGTGGGTGCAGTTATTAGAGACGACCAAGCTCGGTTTGTTGCAGCTAGGGGCAAGAGAATTGCAGGTGCTTGGAAATCGCGAGAAGCGGAGGCGCTTGGCTTAAAGGAGGCTTTGTCATGGGTCATTGATAGAGGCTATACGCACTGCATTTTTGAAACGGATTCGTATGTGTTAGCTGCTGCTTGTAATGGTAATGCAGGAGAAGCTTTCTTTGGTACTATTGTGAGGGATTGTATGCATTTGTTTCAGCACGTTAATCCTGTGCTAGTTACTTTTATTTATCGATCTGCGAATAGTGCAGCTCATGTGTTAGCAAAAGCTGTCTATTCTATGCCAGATAAAGGGGAGTGGCATGTTACTCCACCTAGTTTTCTTAGTCATGTATTGGATTTGGAGATGATTATTTGAATGCAAGTTCAATTTTACTCAAAAAAAAAGTAAAATTATTTACTATTAGTCTATTACTTCTGTCTCACCCATTTATTTATATTTAGATTGAGCACGGAGGTTAAGAAAAAATAACAAAGTAGGAGGAAAAGTAGAAAAAATGAGTGAAGTGGTGGTACCAATCAATATTTAATGCACTACAAGAAAAACGGCCATTTCCTACCATTCAATTGGTTGGAAATGGCCACATTTTGGTCGGAAATGGAATCAATTCCAACCAAACCCGTTGGTTGGAATTGCTCAAGTCGGAAATGCTTAATGGTAGGAATTGCTAGGTTATTTCTAAAAGGCCCCCACATGCCAAGTGGCTGCCACATGGGTAGCCACTTGGCATGTGGGGCCTAGACACGTCACTTGACACGTCAAGAGCCACGTCAGCTTAAAGTGGTCCCCAATGATGACATGTCATCCACGTGTTAAGTGGGACCAGTCCACGTCATTTTTGCCACATCACATTTGACTTCAGTCAAGATCTATTTCCTACCAATTTCTAATATGTCAATTGGTTGGTTTTATATCAGAAACCATGTAAATTAGCATTTCCTACCAAGCATTTCCTACCATTCTGGGTTTCGAATGGTAAGCTTGGTAGGAAATGTGCAAATTTGGTAGGAAATGGTAGCTTTTCTTTTTGAAAAATTCTCTTTTTTTTGGTCATTTCCTGGACAATCCACAATCCACATTCATCAAAATCAATCATAACATCCAAACCAAATAATACACTATAAATACAATGGCTAGTAACTAAAATTACTTTCAATTAGATTAAAACATCCAACAAGTTTCTAACAACTTCATTATACATCCAACTAAAATTAAGAGTTTTAAGGTTTAATCTTCCTCACTATCCGAGCCTTCACCTTCAGATTCCCATCTCCACCTTCCAAATCTCCTTCTGCATCTTCCATTGCACATGCACCTTCCATTGCACAAGATTTACCTTCACAATCAGCCTCAACATCGCCTTCATCGTCGGAAATGTTCGTCACATCGTCCTCCTCATCGGAACTATCACCCATGACCTACAACTGAAATAACACAAAAACACAGAGAAGAGCATTTGAGTCACCACATTTGAGCACATCTTATATACATTTGCAAACCAATGTAACTCTTATATTTATTGATACAAATATCCTAGTTTGTAATTTTTAAATCATGATTATACATGTATGGACATAGAGTGTTCTGCATTTGGTTCATCTACATGGCATTAGATAATCAAGCCAGGCACATCAATATCTAAACTTTAGTAACATCAAGGCATTCTTCTATATAATTTTAAGCTTATTTTTTTATTCTCACTCAAACAGGGTGTTGATAACGGATTTGATCATTATGTGGATCCAATATTTTTCAACACCAGTTCAAAGGTAAAAACACCTGCTTTCAAAAATATCCTTATGATACATGATATACTTATTAAAGTTATTTCTACGACGAGTCTCCATATTTTTGTTATGAATGCATGTCACCAGGACAAAATTTTCTTTTACCACTAACCTCTCTGATTTTCTCCATTGATCCAAAATAGTTCGCACAAACATTATAAAAATAAATTACTTCTATACTTTAAACAAAGACAGAGCAGATGCAAACCACTAATTTGACAATACATTTTACATGAAATAAATGTACCAGAGGGTATACTCGTCCAATACACACACACACCTATATTGTACTACATATCTATCTATGTCTAATCCAGAAATTAACTTACATCTTTGGAGGTTGTTTGTGGTTCTGACTTGAGAGATCACCCCAAGAAATGTCTTCCACACCCCAGGAGGCTTCACACCAGCTTGAGGGTCTTTAAATGCCTGCCGCAAAAACAAAGGCATGTGAGAAATGACAGGCAGTACCAGAACTAAAACAAATAATACTGAGAATTATGTCAATTATCTTGTCGAGGAAAGGACACTATTGAAAAATAAATTTCTGGCAATACAGTATACTTCCTTGATATTCTTCCTTGATATTTCAGAACAAAATAAGGAGTTTTCACAAACAAACTAGCGCAACTGAAATGTGGAAATATAGCAATAATCAACTGAGCAATCCTGTCACCAGCCTTCACTTCAAAATCAACATCAGAGTAGTTAAACAAGATGACTCCAACAGGACCTCTGTAGTCAGCATCAATCACACCGGCACCAACATCAATTGAATGCTTCCATGCCAAACTAGATCGCGGGGCTACATATCAAAATTATTTATAACTAAGAGCACATCTGATAGAGAAGATACTTGCTTGCAAAATTAAAGTACTAGAGGGTAACTAATTAACATAATGCAAAAAGACCTTTAGACAATTGAAATAAACACACCGTAACATGATTGTGTTATTTTTTTTTAAAAGATGCTTATCGTGTTGTGAATAAACAGCTTGCTACATAAACATTTCTGCTTGTATAACTTGACAAAAATTATATATCTTTTTGTCCACACTTCCGAACAAACTAATAACATGAATCAATCCATTGATAGAGGCAGGGCAAACAATCTCTTTAGAAAATAATAGATGTGCTTCATATACATTTTTATACAAACCCTTAATAACAAGCAAAATTAAATTGCATTTGCCAGTTTAGAAATTCATATGTTCAACAAACATCACTCTACAGCTAATTCTCCATCTTTATCACTATATAATCAATAGTTACCCGTAAATAATGAGAAAGTTACACAAGTGGATATATTTTAACAAAATTTCATTGGGAACTTTGATCAAACAGTTTATAAACAAAAAAGCCATGCTCCAAACCATCATTTACAAACAAACAATTCAACTAAAAATGAGTATAAAAAACAAACAAATAATTAGATAATAAAAATATATACCAATACGAGCATAAGTTCCTTCAGGTACTGCTATTCTGAGATCTGTTGGAACCAACGCTTTGCCTCTAGCAGGTACTTTGATCTCCGATGCACTACATTTCATAAACAACAAAGACTATTACACACACTCATACACACACAAACGAATTGATGATGAAGATAAGGAGGAGTACCTGGAGAGATCATAATCAGCGGAAAGAGGGGAACCCTAATTTAAACCCCAAATCGATTGAAAACCCTAATTTTATTAAAGTTGGTTGAAGCCCTAATCGATTGAAGCCCCAAATCTATTTGTGAAACTGATTAAACGCCAATTGTTTGAGTGATTTGATTTGTTTACCGTCGAGAGAGTGCGAGAGATGGAAAAGAGATAAGAGTGTGAGAGTGTAAAGAGATAAAGTGTGAGAGTGAAAAGAAAAGAGAGAAGAGTGATGGCGGTATATTTGCCGCTCGGTTTTTTGTCTGAAATTTTCAGCCCCCCGCTCTTATTTTCGTGTCTGTCTGCTGTGAGGTTTTAACAAAAAAATATTTTCTATAGCAAAAATTGGGTTGCGTAGAATCGAACCCCTGCCTTCTCCCAGAATAACCAACTGCCCAACCACTGCGCCAACCATGCTTTTGTACTAAATTAACAGTAAATTATATGTATCATGCTCCGAATCAATTTTGTAAATTATAAGTTTGATAGATAGATTCATTATAAAAATATAGGAGCTTAAATTAAAAAAATCTAAAATTTCACATACAACTAAGAAATCAACATATTTAATCATCCGTAAGGTTAGATCGTTGAAAATAAAATTAAAAAAATCGAACATCGTAACCCTAGACAACCCCTAAAATATGAGTATAAACTCTAACTCAATCTTCGAACACCGACACTGTTTCGTTTTCTAAACGACTTTAACTTTTTGTAATTCTTTTTTGTTTAAATTTTTTTCCTTACCTTCATCAAACTACAAAACAACGTTTCATCTAAAAAAAATTAATTTATCAATATGTCTTTATATTTTTAATTTTTTTCCGATATAATTAGGTTTTAGCGAATAACATAAAAACATAAAAATGTAAGTTTAAATCAACTAATTTTTATCCTCCACTACTAAAATGAGTAGATCTTTATGTCCGTAGAGTTTGATTAACAAAAAACATGATAACCGATAACAAAAATAAATAATAAAAACACATTCTCCCATAATTTTATTTATTTTTATTATTTTATTAAGACATCAAAACCTACCATCCACTCTCCGAGAATGACCAAGTGCTAAACCACTGCACCAGCAACACTTTTGCACTAAATCAACCGTAAATTTTCTATTTCATACCCCAAATCTATTTTATACATTATAATTTTGATAGATAGATTCATTATAAAAATATAGGAGTTTAAATTAAAAAACTCTAAAATTTTACATACATCTAAGAAATCAATATATTTAATCATCCGTAAGGTTAGATCGTTGAATTTATTTTTTTTAAAAATCGAAAAGTGTAACCCTAGACAACCCCTAAAATATGAGTATAAACTCTAACTCAATCTTTGAACACCGACACTCTTTCGTTTTCTAAATGACTTTAACTTTTTGTAATTCTTTTTTGTCTAATTTTTTTTCCTTACCTTCATCAAACTATAAAACGACGTTTTATCTAAAAAAATATAATTTATCAATACGTCTTTATATTTTTAAATTTTTTTCCGATATAATTAGGTTTTAGCGAATAACATAAAAACATAAGAATGTATGTTTAAATCAACTAATTTTTATCCTCCACTACTAAAATGAGTAGATCTTTATGTCGATAGAGTTTGATTAACAAAAAACATGATAAGCGATAACAAAAAATATAATAAAAACACATTCTCCCCTAATTTGCATTCTGCAACCCTTTCCTACCAATTTTGGTAGGAAATGCACTTAATAATTGGACCAATAACAAACAGCCACGACCGATGACATGGAAGCGGGGATCAGAAAAAGTTAAAATTTTGCATTCGGGTCTTTTCCTACCAATATTGGTAGGAAAAACACCTGGAAAAATAATAATATTTATATTTTAAGAAATTGTTTATTAATCTAAAAATGTGAGGGATTGTGACGTGGAAGGTGGGGTCCTTTCATTATCAAAATGCAACTAAAACCTACCAAAATCGGTAGGTTTTGTTTTCCTACCAAAGTTGGTAGGAACAGGTTGCTGGTAGTTTTTGTTGACGAGGCTACTTACGTGGATGGTGGGGTATCATCACATTCATTTCCTACCAGTTTTGGTAGGTTTTGATTTCCTATCAAAACCTACCAAAATCTAGTAGGAAATGACCCTGACAAAATTTCGTTATTTTTTTTCCCCGAAATTGTTTATTAATTTAAAATACGTGAGGGATAATGATGTGGAATGTGGGGTCGTTGAAAAGTCAAATTGTGACCAAAACCGACCGAATCTGGTAGGAATTGATTTCCGACCAAGAATTGGTAGGAATTGATGCTTGCGTGTACAAAACTTGGGACCCACAGACACCATTTCCAACCAATTTCTTTGTTGGTTGGAAATGCTCAGTCATTTCCAACCAAATTTTTTTGGTATGTTTTAAATGGTAGGAAATGGCTGTTTTTCTTGTAGTGATGTATAAAGTGAGTATAGTGGATCAAAATAGTGGAAGTAGTTGATTTTTATATTGTAAAAGTTATTATTTTTGGTAAGTTTAGAAGTGTAAAGAATTGGAAGCGACATCCCAAAAATTAAATTGTAAAGAAATGATTGAGACATATGTAGTATATAGAAAATAATTTAAAATTATTTAAAAATGAATTCTCACAATCCATTTTGGACATGATTAAAAAATAATTAAAAGATAGTAATTTTTCATATGAAAGTTGATAGTAAAATACAAAGGTCTTGGGCAAGCAAAAATATAAAGGTCTTGAAAGATTACAATGTTAAAAAAAAATAAAAATAAGAATCAAGTATTGAAGTAAACCGCCAAAACATATATTTTGTTATATTTCACTTTCGTCCTAGATCTTGCATAAAAACTATTTTGGTCTATTTAAATGAGTTGTGTTATGAAAGGTTTATTTTTTCCTACGTATTAAAAAATCATTGAGATAAAAATATTTTATCTCCTGTGTTATGGATTAAAACACGTGCTTTGTGAATTAAATGCTAGGGTTTGCGAGCGTTCAAGCTTTAATGGCTGCTCTTGCGTTTCGGGACTAAATCGGTCCTCACAAGATGGCTACGTATCTCTGCTGTATAGAGAATCAAGCCAAAAACGTAGTTCTTGGATGAAGGACGAGGGTCCTTATATAGGCGTCAGGAGCCTTGTACTTAGAGTATGTTTAGGAGACTTAATGAATAAGTCTCGTTATTGATAACTGATAAGGAGTGTTTTGCTTGGCAGGCAAGTATTATCCTCATCTGATAAGTGCTGTGACTCATCGTAATATTTGATTGGGATTCTGGATCCTTCTATGAAGATATTATCATATTTGGACTCTTTTATGAGCTGTGTATTTTCCTTTATTTATTAATTATGAAATTAATAAATAATTAGGGTTTCGGGCCTTTTGTCGGGCCTAATTCTTGGACCAAATTAGGTCTAATTAATATATCATTAATTATTTCTAGGGTTATATTTCAGCCCATATCATTTGCCCCCCAACTTCTGGGAAAATACCCTTGGGATTTTTGTAGAAGTTATCACATTTTTTCCTGAATTTTTCCATTTTTTCCAGAGCATTTTCTACCAGAATTCTAGGTCATTTTCGACCAGGACTGGGATGAAGTCGAATAGTTCGACCAGGAATTTTAGTATAAATTCGACCAGGATTTTTCGACCAGGAATCCAGGCTATTTTCGACCAGAATTCTAGGTCATTTTCGACCAGGAATCCAGGCTATTTTCGACCAGAATTCTAGGTCATTTTCACAGTTGTTTTCGACTAGGAAGTAGGACGAGGTCGAACATTTCGACTTTGATTTCTAATGTAAATTCGACCTCATTTCTTCGAACTCGACTTCCAGTGTCTTTCGACCACGATTTTTAGTCCAATTTCGAACAGAAGTTTTGGCCAGGGTCTAGTGTATTTGCGAGCAAAAACTTCGACCAGGACCGTGTCGAGGTCGAACATGTCGACCTCAACTTTTAATTGAATTTCGAACAGGGTTTTTCGACTTCAATTTATTTAGATTCGAGCTCAGCTTAATAATTTCGATCAGAAATTTTGAGGTGTTTTTCGAACTCGAATTTTCCAAGCTCAACTTGGGTCTTTTTTTGACCTCAATTTTTCAATTCAAATTCGACCTCAAATTGCCACAAGGTCGAATAATTCGATTTCTTTTTTTAGTTTATTTTCGAACTCACTTTTCCGATCTCGATTTTTGGTAATTTCGAGCTCGATTTCGTAGTTGTTTTTCGACCTCAAATAGGTTTCAAGTCGTTTAGTCCGATTTGGTTTTTTTTAAGGTAATTTCGAACTTGATTTCTCGAACTTACTTTCAGCATATTTTCGATCTTGAATTCGCTTTATTGCCTTAGAATTATTTCTAAAATTTGAGATAGAATTTTCTCAAGCTTTCAACCTTTTGGGCCTTTATATTGGGCCTTCGTATTCTGTTGGGCTCTATTGAGATTGAGCCTTCCTTTTAGACTTTGGGCCTTGAATTTTTTAGGCCCTAACTTCTTATCAGTCCTTGAACCCTCTTAGGTTTAATTCTTGAGCCTCCTCTTTTATTTGGGCCTTGGGCCTTGACTTTTATTGATCATAATTCTTTTTGGGCTTTAATTCCAGCAGCCCAAAGAGTAATTGTGGGCTTTGACTGGCTGTAACCGGTTAGACTTCCCTAACCGGTTGAGTTTCCAGTCACTTTGCCTATAAAAGAGTGAGATTTCATTTCTTACTCTTCACTCAAAACTTTCCAAAAATTACTTTCCTTAAATCTCTCTGTCTTTCTTCCTTTTTCTCTCTTTTTCTCCGTAGTAAGGCGATTTCTGGCGAGCTTTCACGGTGGTGTTCTTATTTTTCTGGGTTCAAATCTCCTTACCAAGAAGGTTTCTGGGTTTTAATCTTCATAGCTTGAAGATTTTCTGGGTTTCTGGGCTTTCACCTTCATCCCTTGAAGGTTTTCTGAGTTTTTGTTGAAGATTTTCTGCATTTTCTTTGAAGATTTGAAGATGGCTGATCATTCTGCTCAACGTTTGCAGAAATGAATCAAGCTTCTAAGAGAGGTATCGTCATCCGTTCTCCCACTATGTCTTTACAAGATATGATATTAGAGCGTAGTGAAGAATATCCCTCTGTATCGCATTTAGATTCCTTCAACCATAGCAATAGATTTCATGATGCTGATGCAATTGCTAATTATAAGAATATGTATAAAATTAGGCCACCTTATAGGTTAGTCGTAGCTGGTCCTGGGGATCGTTCCTGCCATTGGCGCCCAAATGCTCTTTGCATTTATAAGGGGGTCCTTGCTGCGGGAGTTCGATTCCCATTCCATTCTTTCATTCCCCTACTTTTAGCCGACGTAGGAATTAATCCCTGTCAGCTACCTCCAAATGCTTGGAGGTTGATTATGTGTTTTATTGTTTTGTGTTTAAAAAACAAATTCCCTCTTTTTGTCGCCCTTTTTAGAAAGATATTTCAATTTAAGAATAGCTCTTCTCAAGCCTTGGGTTGGGTGTACATTAGTCACCGTTCTTCGACACCCCCCATTTTCTATCCAAAATCCATCCCTGACAATAACCCCAACTGGAAGGATGAGTTTATGTATTTGATGTGGGATGAGGGGGATTGGGGCACCCTTTTTCAGAGCTCGTTCAGTAGAGTGTCAGATGGTAGCCCAGATGACATAGTCCTGACTGAAGAGGAGGCTCATGCTTATGCTGAACTCATCAAGGATGATTATGCCACCATGGCTTGGGAGCTCCTGGACGAGTTTGTACTTAAGTCTCTGAAACTTTCAAAAGTTTCTGATCAGGGTAATTCCCTTTCCTCTATTTTCTTATATTTGTATTAAGATTGCCTTATATCGATTGTTTTCCTTGACTTTTGTTTGCAGCTGCTGAGTTTATTAACAAGCAGAATGAGCCGGAAGGCGGGGAGACAGCCAGAATCAAGAGGGCTTGCTTGAAGGACCCCAGGCTGGCTGCTAAAGGCCCTTCTATTCTGAGGCCTCATGTAGCCGAGGTTGAAGAAGTCGAGGGCTCTTCCTCAGTTAAGAGCTCAGTTTGGCGCCCCAACTGGGGGATTAGGAAGAAGGACACCATAGTTGGGGTGGCCCAGCATGCTGTTGAGTGGTCACATCATTCCTTAACTCCTTGTGACTACAAGGATTTTGTGGCCAACTCTACCATTGAGGGAGCTGAAAGCGCGGGCTCTCAAGCTTTTGCTACTGTAAGTCTTTATTCCCTTTTTATTTTGTAGTCCTTAGTATATATTAAGTTATCATACTAACTTGTGATCTGTTTGTAGGCTAATGCCAGCTTTCAAGGGGCTTTATTCCAAGCCAAAGCTTGGTGTGCATCCTCGGAGGCCAACAAGGCTAAGTTTGATAAGGCCCAGCTGGAGGTGGGTTCTCTTAGGGCTTCTTTGGACCAGAGGGAGAAGGATCTGATTGATGCTCAAGCGGAGCTGGTGGAGCTCAGGAAGGGGAAAAATCGCATTATTGATGAGTACTTTGACTCTTCCGAGTACCAGGAGATTATTACTCAGCACGATGATCTCCTTTTCCCCGTCCAGTTCACTAAAGGATGGGATGAGGCTTTGGCTGAGGTCTCGAGGAGACTTCCTGGATCTCTTACCATTTCTGACTTCCCCAGCCCCCATGCTCCTAACCATTTGGAGAAGGCCTTGGCCGGAGGGGATGATATGGATGAGGATGACAGGATTCTCAATCCTGAACATGCCTCTCAGCCTGGCGAAGAGTCTGAGGAATCCAGCTCTGGTGAGGAGGAGTCCGGTGAGGAGGAGGAGTCTGAGGAGGGAGAGGAGTCTGGCCCTGAGGAGCCATAGCTGTTTGTAGCTTTTATTTATTTTATGTAATTCTGCCTTCGGGCATAACTTTAACTTTATTGAAAGTTATTTAACTTATTTTCTTCATGCCTTTTAATTTCTCGTGTTTGCGTACTTAATTCGTACTTTGAATCTTATGAACATCAATATGCAATGCTTTGTAGAATATTTTGGAAATTGCTGAATAAATTCATAATTTGAAGAAATGGGTTCAACCCTTACATAGTTGGCTACTTCTACCTCAAGTTTAAAAACTTGGATTGGTTTCATCGACCTTATTTCTACTTGTCCTAATAGTGAGTCCAATTAGGATACACTTAAACATAGTAAACTTTCAAGTTTGCAGCATGCCAAGTTCTAGGCACTTCAATCCCTTCCATAGTTTCCAACTTGTATGAGCCTCGTCCATACACATTCTTGACCCGATAGGGCCCTTCCCAGTTTGGGGCTAACTTTCCCTTTTGCCCAACTCCAGATGCTTCAATTTTTCTAAGGACCAAGTCCCCTTGACGAAAGAATCTATCTTTAACCCTTAGGTTGTAGTAGAAAGATGCTCGTTTCTGATGTTCAACTATCTTGGCATTCGCCTCATCTCTAATTTCGTCAATTAGATCTAAGGCTAGCCTCAAGCCTTCTTCATTTACTTCTGGTTCATAAGCCTCAACTCTTGGAGATGTGTGAGTAATCTCCACTGGAACCACTGCCTCAGCCCCATATGCTAGCAAGAAGGGGGTAGCTCCAGTGGTGACTTTACAAGTAGTACGATAAGCCCATAGTATGGGAAGCAATTCATCTACCCAAGTATCTCTGGAGCGTTCAACTCTTTTCTTCAGTCCATCTAGGATAATTCGATTTGCAACCTCAGCCTGCCCATTTGCTTGAGGATGGGCAACGGAAGTGAAGCGCAACTTGATATCATTCTCATCACAATACTTCTTGAACTCGTCATTGTTGAATTGAGTTCCATTGTCCGTTACCAGGATTCGTGGAATTCCATATCTGCATATCACATTCTCCCAAAAGAAGTGCATCACTTGCTTGGTGGTTATTTTGGCCAAAGGTTTAGCCTCAATCCACTTAGTGAAGTAGTCAATCGCTACTATCAGAAATTTTCTCTGTGCACTTGCCATTGGAAATGGCCCAAGTATATCCATTCCCCACATAGCAAAAGGGATAGGTGAGTTTACGGATGTCAACATCTCAGGTGGTTGTCTAACCACTGGTGCATGCTTCTGGCACCGTTCACATTTCTTCACATAACTTTTTGCATCAGCAAGCATACTTGGCCAATAGAAACCTAGACGAGTAACTTTATGGGCCAAAGCTCTGCCCCCCAAGTGCTGTCCACAGATCCCTTCATGAACTTCTTTCAGGGCCAATTCTGCCTCTTGAGGTCTCAAACACTTCAAGTATGGAATAACAAAAGATTTCTTGTATAGAATTCCCTCAATTAGGGCATACCTTAGTGCTCTGACGTATAGCTTTCGTGCTTCTGAAGTGTCGTTAGGCAGCCACCCAGTTTCCAGATGAGCTTTGATGGGATCAATCCAACAACTGGTAATACCAATGGGTGCTACCAACTTTCCGTTGATGCTTGGGGTCTTTAAGACTTGGAAGTATACACTCCCTGCGTAATTTTCAATTTCAGAAGAGGCAAATTTGGACAAGGCATCGGCCTTCACATTTTCCTCCCTCGGAACGTGCTCCACATAACATTCATCGAACTGAGTCATGATGGCTTTGACAAGTTTCAGATACTTAGCCATGACTTCATCTCTGGCTTCGAACTCTCCATTTACTTGAGAAACAACTAACCTTGAGTCTCCACAGACTTTCAGAGTTTTGACCCTCAGGGCTCCAGCCAGCCCTAAGCCAGCAATCAAAGCTTCATACTCAGCCTCATTGTTTGTCGTTGGGAAGTCAAGTTTTAGTGCATACTCTATTATGAATCCATCAGGACTTTGCAGCACTAAACAAGCTCCACTTGATTTTGTTTTTGATGCTCCATCAAAATAGAGCACCCAACATTCCTTGGACACCATGTCTTCATCTTTGCTGTCTTCCACTACTACCTCCTGCCCCCCGACTTCTTGGTTGTCAATGGTACATTCAACCATGAAGTCAGCGAGTGCTTGAGCTTTAATGGCCGTACGAGGCTTATACTTGATTTCAAATTCCCCCAACTCAATAGCCCATTTGATCAATCTTCCACTAACCTGAGGGCTGTGCAGAATGTTCCTTAGAGGTTGATTAGTCAAAACCTCTATCTTGTGCGCCTGGAAGTATGGACGTAGCTTTCTTGAGGCCATTATCAAGGCTAAGGCAAACTTCTCTATGGTAGAGTAATTTATTTCTGCCCCATGCAGAATCTTACTCACATAGTAGATGGGTTTCTGAACCTTCAATTCTTCCTTTACCAAAACAGCTCCAAGGGCAGTGTCGGAGACTGCCAAGTATAGATAGAGTATCTCTCCTGGCTTTGGTTTTGCCAACAGTGGTGCTTCGGCCATGTATTTCTTCAGGGCCTCAAAGGCTTCTTGGCTTTCAGGTGTCCACTCGAAATTTTTCACATTTTTGAGTGCCTTGAAGAAAGGTAAGCACTTTTCTCCTGACTTGGAGATGAACCTTCCCAAAGCTGCAACTCTTCCCGTCAGTTTCTGCACATCCTTAACAGACTTAGGTGGTTCCATGTCTAGGATTGCCTTGATCTTGTTGGGGTTAGCTTCAATTCCTCTCTTGGAGACCATCAGGCCTAAAAACTTTCCTGAGCCAACCCCGAAGGCACACTTCGCTGGGTTTAACATCATCTTGTAGTGCCTCAGCACTTCAAATGCTTCTCGAAGATGCTTTATATGGTCTGCCTTGTCGAGGCTCTTGACTAGCATGTCATCTACATAAACTTCCATTGTTTTACCAATCAATGGTTCAAAAATCTTGTTCACCAATCTTTGGTATGTGACCCCTGCATTCTTAAGTCCAAATGCCATGACTAAATAGCAGAAAACACCAAAGTCGGTGATGAACGATACCTTTGAGATGTCATCCTTGTGCATCTTGATTTGGTTATATCCACTGAAACCATCCATGAAACTTAGCATTTCTTGCCCAGCAGTGGCATCTATCAAAGCATCAATCCTTGGTAAGGGAAAACAATCCTTAGGACATGCGTCATTCAAGTCGGTGAAGTCCACACACATTCTCCACTTTCCATTAGCCTTCTTGACCATCACTGGGTTAGCCAACCATTCAGGGAATTGAATTTCTTCAATGAAGCCTGCTTCCAAGAGTTTTTCTACCTCCTGCTTGATGGCTTCTTGTCTTTCTGGAGCAAAATTTCTTTTCTTTTGTTTCACTGTCTTCCTTTCAGGATCCACATTCAATTTGTGGGTTATCAATTGGGGATCAATCCCTGGCATATCAGCTGTTGTCCAAGCAAATACATCACTGTTTTCTTGGAGAAAGGATGTCAACTTGCTTTTCATAGATTCAGGTAGTACAGTTCCAATGTAGGTGACTTTATCCGGTTCTCCTGGAATCAGGGGGATGGGAGCAAGATCCTCAGCTGGTTTTCCTCTTCTTTCTTCATCGTTTCTGACGTCCATGTCCTCAATTGGGAGAACCTGCCCCCCAACTCCATCAGGCCTTAACGCGGCTACATAACAACTTCTAGCCATTTTCTGATCACCTTTCTCTTCGCCAATTCCATTCCTGGTAGGGAACTTGATCTTTAAATGATAAGATGAGGCAACAGCCTTAAATGCATGAAGACCTGTTCTTCCCAGAATTGCATTGTAGGTTGAAGTCGCTTTGATAACTATGAAGTTCAGCATTTGAGTAGACGTCTTTGAACCTTGTCCCATTGTCATGGGGAGTTGAATCGTGCCTTCTACCTTCGATTCTACTCCATTGAACCCATATATGGGCATGTTTGAGGGTGTTAGCTGAGAGTCAGTGTAACCCATCTTGATGAAAGCATCATGGAACAAGATGTCCACTGAAGCTCCATTGTCAACAAGAACTCTCTTTGTTTCAGAGTTGCCTATCACAGGTACTATGACCAGAGGGTCATCATGGGGAAATTTCACTCCCTCAAGATCAGAATCATCAAAATTCAAAGACACTTCAGTCTTGGCACGCTTTGGTGCTTCTCCAACCACAGTCATTACTTCACGGGCATAAGCTTTTCTCGAGTTTCTGGAAGGTTCGGCAGCAGTTGGCCCTCCAAATATCATATTGATGACAGGCCCTCGGGGCTTGGGATTTCGGTCTTGATCATTGTCCCGTCTATCATAGTCTTTCCTTTCATAATTTCCTCTCTGACTTCCCTGGTTTCCATCTTTGGTGTACTTACCAAGCTTTCCTCTTCGAATCAAGAACTCAATTTCATCTTTCAGTTGCCTGCAGTCATCTGTCTCGTGGCCAACTTCTTTGTGAAACCGGCAGTATTGGTTTTGATTTCTTTTTGACACATCGGCCCTCATAGGCTTCGGCCATTTAAGGTCTTCTTCCTTTGCAATCTCCATCAGAATTTGGCTCCTAGGAGCATTCAATCTTGCATACTCCATAAACTTAGGCCCAAAATTGTTCTTCTTGGGTGGTGAATCAGAATCCTTTGATGTCCTAGGATACTTCTCCCTTGCATCATACTCTGGAGCATCCTTTCTCTTCTTTGAATTTCCATTGCCAGTAGCAACGGGCTCATACTTTCTCATGCTCTCCTCAGCCTTGATGTATTTTCCAGCTCTATCTTGTAGTGACAACATGTTTTCGGGGGGATGTTTAGCCAAAGACCTCCTGAAGTGGTCATCGGTAGTTCCTTGCTGTAGGGCTATCATAGCCACTTTATCTTCCAAATCTGGGACTTTTATAGCCTCCTTAGTGAATCTACTCAAGTATTCTCTCAATGTTTCATTCTTGCCTTGTCGAATCCCCATAAGAGAGGCGGAACTTTTCTCATGTATCTTCCCACTAACAAATTGATTGATGAATGCCTTACTCAGCTCTTTGAAGGATCCAATAGAATTGGGTGGAAGGTGACTATACCAACGTTGAGCCATACCCGCTAGGGTTTGTGGAAACGCCCTACACTTTGTAGCGTCATTGGCAGGCTGCAACAGCAGTGCGTTTGAGAAGGTTCTTACATGATTTGCGGGATCTCCCGTTCCATCATAAGTTTTGATGGTTGGCATTTTAAACTTCCTGGATATAGTGGCCTTCATTATCTCTTGGGTGAAGGGTGGTGTAGGATCGTCAGGATCTCCTAAGGGTAATAATACAGTAGGATCTCCTCTTGGGGTTTCAACCCTTCTGGATCTCGGAGGAGTAGGATCCAGATTAATTACTGGAGTTCCCGGCTGCTCTTGCAGCCTCTTCTTCCTCTAACTTCTTTTCGAGTTTTGCAACCTCTGCCTCATGGGCTGCAATCCTTTCCTGAGTGGTTGGCTCCTTGTTTGCAGAACGTCTCCTTCGCGGGGGATAGTCATCATCAGTATTGTAATTTTCATCCTCAGTGTGAGGACCAGAGAAATCGTCTCGAAACATCTGATGAGTTTGGGTTTGTCGGTTCAGGGGTTCCAAACCTTGGACGTAAGGGGGCACATATGCCTCATGGTGTACCAGATTGGTACCACTGCCGCCCACCGGGGGGCGAGGGGGCCTGCTATGGGTAGGCATCCCAAGGGTCTGATTCACATATTGAGGGAGATCAGTAGTATGGAGTTGAAGGCTTCTCGGGGCATTCACGAGCAGTGGGGAGGTAGTGATCATTTGCTGGTGAGTGGTCTCTTGTGGATTAGATCCATGAATGACCACCTGCAGGGGATTCGTCCCTTCAATTGGGATCTCCGGTCCTTGAGTGTTGGTGGGGATATTCGTCCCTTCAGTGCTAGTAATTGGTGGTGGTTGAGCTCCTTGAGCACCGGCCTCGGAGGCAGCAGGAGTTCCTTCAGAAGCTTGATTTGTTCTTCGTGTGACTGCCATGGTTGATGTTCAGAGTCCCACAGACGGCGCCAAATGTTATGGATTTAAACACGTGCTTTGTGAATTAAATCCTAGGGTTTGCGAGCGTTCAAGCTTTAATGGCTGCTCTTGCGTTTCGGGACTAAATCGGTCCTCACAAGATGGCTACGTATCTCTGCTGTATAGAGAATCAAGCCAAAAACGTAGTTCTTGGATGAAGGACGAGGGTCCTTATATAGGCGTCAGGAGCCTTGTACTTAGAGTATGTTTAGGAGACTTAATGAATAAGTCTCGTTATTGATAACTGATAAGGAGTGTTTTGCTTGGCAGGCAAGTATTATCCTCATCTGATAAGTGCTGTGACTCATCGTAATATTTGATTGGGATTCTGGATCCTTCTATGAAGATATTATCATATTTGGACTCTTTTATGAGCTGTGTATTTTCCTTTATTTATTAATTACAAAATTAATAAATAATTAGGGTTTCGGGCCTTTTGTCGGGCCTAATTCTTGGACCAAACTAGGTCTAATTAATATATCATTAATTATTTCTAGGGTTATATTTCAGCCCATATCATCCTGATTTCTATTCTTTTCTTTGCATTTCATGTAAAAGTCCTTCTTTGATTAACTTGTAGAAGTTTAGGGAGCGACACATAATTCATTTTTCTTGATGTAGTGGTCTTTCTCTAATTACCTTTACGAACTTCACGATATGTTTGTCTATTTCTTATTTTGTTTTATCCTTTTTCCATTTATGATATGTAAAAGTACATATTAATTTAAATGTAATAATATGATGAATTACACATACAATTTGAACAAAATCAGCACCGGCAATATCACAGACTCCGAGTCTATGTGTATAAAATTTGCAATGACTTTGGCATTGGGAAAGAGTTGTAGTTATGAAGTATTCCTTCCGTCCCACTCAATAATTATCATTTAGGTTGGACATGAAGTTTAAGAAAAAAAATAGGTAATGTCAATAGTTATCATTTAGGTTGGACATGAAGTTTAAGAAAAAAATTAGGTAATGGAGAAGAGTAAAGAAAATGAATAAAGTGGTGAGATCCCTCAATATTTAAAGTATAAAATAAGTAAAGTGGAGAAAATTAGTGAAAGTAGTTGATTTTTATATTATAAAATTTTACTATTTTTGAAAAGTTTTGAAATATAAAGAATTGTATGAGATATCCAAAAAAAAGTGTAAAAAATGGAAGGAACATAGAGGGAGTTATAATTATAGTGTAATTTTAAACTCAAAATTGTTCATTGGTCACAGATTCAGCCATTGATCCACCAACGTCCCACACCTTGCTATCAAGGTGATAACAGTATCATATACATATATATGTTTTGCAACTAAAACATAGTAAAACATATTGTTCTGCAAAACATGTTCGGTTTGCAGAACATTCATGTTTAGTTTGCAGAACTTACATGATTTTCAACATTTTTAATAAAATAGTGATTTTCATAGAATATACTTTGCAAAACAGTACGTTTTGCAAATTTTTGATTACAAAATATGATCTATTTTGGCAAATTTAGATTGCGGAACGTATGTGGTCTTCAGGTCTCCACAAAATAGGTGGTCTCCATAGAACTTAACTCTATGTATATATTCAAGTATTTATGAATTATTGATGGATTAATGAGTTTTTGACTTTTTGGTGTTGTGGTTGGACTAATACACTATAAATTTATTACATAACAATTATGTTGGCATTGAAGAAAAGATAACACATCAAGTACTTGTCAAAACGCAAATTTTTAAGGGAATAATTCATTAAAATACTGAAATCCAGTCACGACAAACCCCTAAACTGTCAATTACAACCTGATTGTGAAACAAAAAATGAGATAAACAAATAGCCGTTTTGTTTTCAGATCGCTTAACACATAGAATATCCAAATTTTTTAATCTAAAGAGTATTACAATGACATCTCAAACAATCCAACCTACATCAGCTATGAAACTAGTAGCATCGCAATTGACCTTCACATAAGCACCATCTGTAGCCTAATTTTCAGAACTATCAGGTACATCGACTGATATTGAAGCAACAAATGCCTCCAAAATATGAACATTTTTTTGTTGTGAAAGGTGAGTTTTTGCGGTATTCACCACCATCCCAAATTTGATGTAAGCCTTACAAATCACCCAAAATATCATATAAATCCTTCTGAGAAAAAATACCAAAACCCATAACAAAACCACACAAAAGCATCAAAACATAACAAATTAACATCCCAAAAAAATGGGCACAACTAAACAACATTGATAACAAGGTACTCGACAAAAACTCACCCAAAAAGGATTATATCTCGATTTTATTAAAAAACTAGTAAATATAATAGATGATGGGAGAGCGAAGTGACTTAATAAGTGAAGGGGATGAAGGTTGAAGAATGAAAAAGTGACGGATAGAACCCTAGTTTTGGGAATCGACTCTCAAAACAGCAAAGAGAGAGAGTTTTCTAAAAATAAGTTAATTATCAAGAAATAAGTTTTAAGTTGTACTCCTCGGTCTCCCTCAATTCTTTACATTCAGGGGACGACGCGGAATTTAAGAAAAATATAAATTAATATGAGAAAATAAGAAAAATGAGTAAAGTAGTGAGAAAATCAATATTTAATATATAAAGTGGGTATAAAATAGGTGAATGCGGTTGGATTTTATATTATAAAATGTTATTATTTTTGGTATGTAAAGAAATTAGAGAGACGTACCAAAATAATGTAAAGAAATAAGAGAGACAAAAAGAATAATATACAGTTAGTTTACAAGGATTCGATCACACATTATTATTCTATAAAGAGTAAGTAAGAATTTCTTACTTATTCGTATCGGTCAAAGAGGGATAACTCTGATCAAATTCCTATCACTACACATTTAAAACGCATATTCGAATCGAATCAAATGAATTAAATGATAAATGTCGTGCATGGTCAAATCGCAGCTTTTTTGTTTCAACTTCCACTTTTTTTATTGATCAGATGTCCGGGGTTAACTTGCACACATTTCGATTAATTTTGAATGCGACTAACACACATTTTACTGTTATGACCGTTTACTTAAATTTTAATATCACACAGAAATCGAATATAAAATTTTGAAATGATAAGTCCCTAAATCCCAACGTCCAACTAGGGGCCTGTTTGGCTGAGGGTTTATAAGTCAGCTTATGACTTATAAACCCATTTCAGCTTATAAGCGGTGTTTGTGTACTCAGCTTATTTCATTAACTTATAAATTATAACTTATTTTTTTAGCTCATGACTTATGATGAGGGTGTTTGTCTACCCAACTTATAATCTAACTTATAACTTATAAGATGATAAGTTGAATGTTAGAAAATACTAACATTTTGCTCAACTTATTTCATTTTTCATGATTTCTTTATCTATTTATACTTTTAAATGTTTATATTTAATCTAAAATGTTATTTTTATATTTTACTAACATTTTAGTAGTTTATATTTTTATATTTATACTAACATTTTAGTAGTTTATATTTTTATATTTATACTTTTAAATGTTTTTTAATCTAAAATGTATTTATCAAGATCATTATATTAATTAATTATTTTTTCAATTTAATTTAACAAAAAAATTATTAACTTATAAGTAAATTTATCCAAACACTTACGTAACTTATAAGTTTGCATCAACTTATCACTTATAAAGCACTTACTCATTTTAAGACATAAGTTCACTTTTTTAAGTTCTCCCAAACACTTATAAGAATCCATCAACTTATCACTTATAAAATATTTATTCATTTTAAGTTATAAATCAATTTTTGTTTGATACCCCAAATGCCCACCAGGTGAGCTACCCGATGGGGTTTTCAACCCTCACTTTGTTCTTTGTTGCTTTCGTTGTTGGACAAGACACATAATTCCTTGTTCAATGAATCGCATTTGGTCAATTTTTCCGAAGTCCGGTTTTTACATTATATACTGGCGGCTGGGCTAGGCCTTTGAATCGGATGCCATCGTGTAACTTTAATCAGAGTGCTTGATACACAAATTCATTTACTACATATTTATTTTAATAATTATTTTTTAGGCCTTTTGAACTAATAAAAGCCATTATTTATCATTTCACCCGCATCATATTTATTTTAGAGTTTTTTTTCATAAATACCCAACTCAAAATTTTTTTTGTAAAAATATTATGTGTTATTTAAATTTTTTGCGAAAATACCAAAATATTTGTAAAAATACCAACTTTTTGAAAATATTTACAAAAATACGGTCTGCAACTACTTTCAACCATATCTGCAACTGCAATCAAAATCAACCACATATGCAACTTTTTAATCAAAAATGATTTTTATCCGACAACAACCCTAAAATCAGGGTAGGTTAGGGTTTAGAGTCTAGCCTAAACCGTAAACCATAAGTCCGTATACGAATTATTCCGCATTCTTAATATTTCTAAATCCCAACATTGAACCCCAAATGTTAACTACTGAACCCCAGAACCCCAGGGGAACGACTTAAATCAGGAACACAAGGTTACCAAACATCGTACTAGCATTTTTTTTGAATTCTCAACTGTTTTTCAATCATTTTTTAAAAAGTTGCTTCTGGTTGCATCTGGTTGTGCAGACCGTATTTTTGGTTGTAGTTGCAGAAGGTTGAAAGTAGTTGCAGATCGTATTTTTACAAATATTTTCAAAAAGTTAATATTTTGTAAATATTTCTAGAAGATGGTAAAATTGCAAAAAAACTTTAAAAAAAGTAGTATTTTTGATAATTTCTCTTTATTTTTATTTTATTACACACAGTGTGCATCTTTAATTTGAACTAGCCTAAAAACCCGTGCGAAGCACGGGCCTGCTTATTTACTGAAATAATATATCGCACGAAAATGTATATATATCGAAACAATTTTGTAATTAAAATTAATTTTGAATTTATCTTATATTTGTATAAATTTTTTTAATTTTTTTTAATATTTAATAAGATTTCACAAAATTTGGAAAAAAAATCTATAAAATAAAGATCAAATTATTATTTTCATCTGACAAAATATTAATTTAGTTTTAAATGTCGTGAAATGCATTTTATCAAATTCAACAATTAAATATAATCTAAATGATTATTTTAGTATAGTTGTTCATATATGATATGGATGTATCTAAACTAATGTGTTTTTAACGAAATGACAATATACTTGTAAATAAAATATAAAGTTGGTCAGGTACGTAAGACTACACACCATGATCACATCTTAAAATCTTTTAGTCTAAAGTCCGTATATAACATTAGTGTATGTAAATTAATATGATAACGTAACTGTGCCAAACCCAAGGCTTTGGGACTTGTTCATAGTGAGTATTATTGATATTAAGAACAAATAGAAACAATGTAAAATTTGAAACACGGTCGAACTATTGTTCTTGTTTCAATTATAATCAGGTTTACCGGAGTTTTCTATGTTGGAGAAAGTATAATTTGTAAATAGGTATTTTGCCTTAGTAGTTGTTGTTTGTTTTTCAGCGATCAATTGATTTGGTTTTTTTTATTTTTTTGCAGTCTAGAATATAAATCGTTAAATGCACACAATGTTGTTGTAATATAATCGAACACATGTGAATGAGATAGAGGATTTTAAAAAGAAGCTGAAGGTTGGTGCATCTTTGCACACTCTCACAAGACAAATACTTTGGGAGATGAGCACCTATTGCAATATGGAGTATTCATATCACGTGTTTATTTTTTTAACTTGGGAACTGATTTCGCACTTCTCTCTTGTGTCCATCACTGTATTAAATTATATGATCACACTTAGTACTTTAATAATATGTTTGGAATGTCGTTTTACAGTTACAAATTTTAATCCAATTTTTTTTATAAATGATCATCGTGTACTAATAATAATGTATTTTAACTTGACTATATATATGTATTTTATGTAATTAATTAAGCGTTAATAATATCGAATTCAAAATTCAAATCTCATTTCGATTAATTTAATATATATACATATATATTGGCGACCGGAACGCCCTTAAATTCATATATATATATATATATATATATATATATAGGGTAGAGTTCAGGAGAGAACTCATATTTAAAAGAGAACGAGAGAACCAATCCTGGCCCTTCATTTCTTCTACAGTCAAGATGATTAACCTATGGTTAAAAACCGGGGTTAAAACCTGCTGTCTTTTTACTGATGATCTATCAGTTATCTGATGATACGAATTTCTCGTATTAATCATTCTGTCTATTCCTATTAGGGTTTCTAATAAGATTATAGCCGAGAATTCTTCTCAGAGAAGATATCTCTGTTTCTATCTGTAAGGAGAACTTACGATAAAACCGAACTTGTTCAGTTTCAAATTCTTCTAAATCCCAGATAAGGATTTGAATTGCTCTATTGTCTTTGTTAGAGACAACTTTCCTAGATACCTGTAAAAGATGCTCTAGATATTGATGGTTATCCATATAAATCATGGCATTACCTTCTATATTGACAAACCACGGCTGTGTATTAGTCATAATTTTTAGTTCTTAGAGAACTTGGATGATAACAGTCAATCATTATAAATGATGAATTAAAATAATTCAGAATAAATTTATAGATAGAAATTGTAAGTGATCTTACCGGGTATCCCTCTGAATGAACTTCATTAGTAGCATTGATTGTATCGTTGAATAAAACCTTAGTTAGAATTCTTCTTCTCATGCTAATCTGCCATGTGGTCGCTCAATCCATGGTCGGCGATTTCCCTAAACGGCCACCTGCCTAAAGCGGTACTTTCCTTATGACCCAAGCGGACTCCAGAGTCTAAGACCAGACACTAAGCATGAAACAGATTTTGAATTCGAACTAAACTGTTTTATTTAATACAATATATTACAATGATTCATTAAGAATCCCTAAGTCACACTTACAATCCCTAATGGGACTACTCACTCTTCATTCTTTATCACTCTGTGTACAAAGTTGCACGACTGAATTAATTTTCGAATGTCTTAAAACTGAAAATAACTCATCCTTTTAAAGAAGAAGGACTGAGGTTCTATTACAAGAATAACGTAAGTACTTACGTATTTTCTTCAATTATTTGACAGCCAAAAGATTCCTGTCAAAAAGTAGTGCTCTACTTTCAAAAGTAGATTCCCACTATCTCAATTATGAGCTTCTCTTATTGCTTGGACAGCTCCTTGACACTGACATACCATCATGGTGGGGTGTGTCTTTGTCGTGATACGTCGAATATCTCTGCAAATTTCAAAGATGTGATACCCAAACGTCTTTTTTGTGTCGGCAACTGTTTGAATACAGCTGTTTAACACTTCCTGATCTACACTGCTGGTTGAGGTAGATGTCACAAAATATAATTGAGAGGCATAATTGATTCTCAATTTATCTGTATTTTTTATGCTCAATATTTTCTCTAATATTTGGGCATATTTATGGACCGCCATCTCTCTGAGATCCTTCTTTTCCAGCTTAACCTCCATCTCTTGACTTGGACTGTAGGTCATTTTGCTGACAATTCCCAATTGAATGAAATGAAATGGTTTGATCAAATCATCTTCAATCCAGAACGGGGTTGATGATTGTACTTTGATAAATATAGCTTTACCTTTAGCACAATTCTTCTTGAATGTCTTTACGGCTTCCCTGAATCCTTTTGGAAAGCTTTTTAATTCAAGAATGTTTTCTGAGGGGTAGATTAAACTTACTAATCCATTGCAGAATGTCTCGTAGATTAATTCATGATTGGCATTCGGATAGAAGTTGAATGTACTCAGATTCTTTTTGTCCGTGGTATAGAACTTGTGTTCCACGAACTTTTCTTCAGTAGCTCTTCTCCCAAACTCGTAGAGATAATAAAAGCTGTCGAAGATTGTTTCCCCTGAATCTTCATCAAGAGAAATGATAAGATTATCCGTTTTTACTGCTCCTAAATTTGTCATTTTTGGAGTAGTTTTCTTCAAAGCCTCTTTGTAGATAGGCTTAAGTGCTGCACTGCTGATGATTTCTAGCGGTGCCATCATCATTTCTTTGGAATAAAGATCCGCCGAAACTCGTGCTTCTTGAAGTGTTTTGAACTTTTTGTAAGAAACACCTTTAATTCCAGAAACTGCCTGTGAGACAATTCCCCAGTTGTTGTAAATGCCTTTTCCTGGACCATTATAAACAACATAATAATTTTTGGATTTTTGAAAATCCTGATAACCGTGAGGTTGTGCTGATATTTGACTATCAGTCTTATGTGGGATTGGAATTCCCCCGTTAGGCTCCAGTATTAAATCTGAAGTTTCTGCTAACGTTGTCGAGGTTTGAACCTCAGTTGTAGTTGTTGGCGAACTACCAGCCTTCAACGGGTTTGTTGAGTCTTTACCGGCAACCGTTTGCACCGGACTAGTTCCAATTTGTTTCATTTCTGAACAAGGTGATGGAATGACCTTTTGTTGAGTGTCCTCTGGATAAATCCTGAGAAACTCCATTTCAGCACGAACTATTTGAAGCTCATCCTGGATATTCTGTAGTTTTTTCAACAGAATAGTTTCTTTAAGGGACAATTTCTCCATTTTATAAGAAAAATGGGGTCTCAAAGAAAGAGATTGATATTAGGCAAGCGAAGCCTTTTGATCTTTTGAGAGATCTATAATAGTAGAGAGGTATTTGTGAAGGTGTGATCTTCATAGTTAACAATCCTGCTCTATTTATAGGACTCTTGGAATGATCCTCTGAATACCTGTCCATCATAAAATTCAAAAGTAGAAATTTTATTGGTTAGTATTAAATTCTCTAGTTAGGAAATCTGCTAGACAATTTTTTGTTCCTTCAATGTGTTCTACATCAAAAGAATATCTGGAAAGCCACTGTTGCCATCGCACAAGTCGACCTTGTTTGTTATCTCCTGCAAGCTTAATTCGCAGAAAATAAGTAAAGTTTTTATTATCAGTTCTTACTAAAAATTTAATAGGAGTAAGATAGATAGAAAACTTGTTGATAACCCTTATTACTGCAAGGTACTCTTTTTCATTAGAGTGGTAATTCCTTTCAGCATTTTTGAAGCTACCTGAAGTATATCTGCATATTAATTCTTGATCTGAATTAATTGCTTTGAGAACTCCTCCCCAGTACTCTCCTGAAGCGTCTGTCTCAATGATAAGCTTATCTTCTGGTTGCGGGTGATAGAGTTTTGGAAAACTCTTTAGATTCTTCTTGACTTTGCTAACGTAGCTGGAGTCTGAATCTTCCCATTTCCATGGTATATCCTTTTTGAGCTTAGCCTGCAAAGGTGCACGTAAAGCTGCAAGTTTTGGAATGTAATCAGATGCATAGGTTAATATTCCTAAAAACCTCTGTAACTGTTTTTTGTCTTCAAGTTTATCTGGGAACTTATGAATATGTTCTAAGATATGTGGTTGAGGGCAATGCGTTCCTTGATCAATTTCTAATCCTAAGAAATTAATCTTTGTTTTGAAGAGTTGAGCTTTCTTCTTGGATAATATGATTCCAAGTTGTTGGCATTTCTTCAAAGTTGTTGCTAGATGTCTGAGATGATCCTGCTCATTATCACTAAAGATAAGAATATCATCTACATATACACAACAAAATTTTTCAAAGGATCTAAATGCATTTTGCATATGTCTTTGAAATATGGAAGGTGCCTGCTTCAAACCGAAGGGTACGACGATCCATTGATAATGTCCTTGGGGACATGTGAATGCAGTCAATAGCTGAGATTCTTTATCTAACAGTACCTGCCAGAATCCAGATTTGCAGTCTAATGAGCTAAACATTTTCTTACCTCGAATAAGGGTGAGAAGTTCATCCTTGTTGGGTAAATTATGGCTATCACCTATTGTCGCATCATTAATGGACTTGTAGTTGACTACCATTCTTTTCTTCCCACGTCTTCGTTCTGCTTCGTTTTCAACTAAAAACGCCGGAGACATGTGTGGTGATTTGCTGGGTATGATGATTTTCATATCCAGAAGCTCTTGAATCTGTTTACCAAATTCTTCTCTGTCCTGAGGGCTGTATTTCATAGGTTTTACCTTAATCACAGTTCTAGGATCTTTGAGCTTGATTGTTGCTTTCATCCATTTCTTAGTCTTTTCAGGGTCTAAGGGATTTTCTGAGCAAACTGAATCTAATAATTTTTCAATTATAGATTTCTTTTCTATCTCAAGAACTAAATTTTGTATAATAAAATTCGATTCTTTATATTTTTTAATACTATCCTTCCCCCGTTCTAAAAAGTGAATTTTATTAGAACTAATATTGATAGCATCGGGTTTTTGAATCTTTGATTTCTTTTTCATAGATTCAAGGAAACCTTTAACTCCAACTCTATAAGCTGTAGTTACCTTACTGATATATACTTCTTTTCCTGAAAGGGTTAGTATAATCATTTTTGTAAACTGAGTAAATGGTTCATATAGCTGGCAAAAATTGTTACCTAATATGAAGTCAATATCAGATTCTTGTTGATAAACAGTTGGAATATGGAATATTTCTCCTGCTATCAAAACGTTAAGGTTTTTACATACCTTATTAATTGAAATGGTGCTTCCATTTGCAATTTTTACCTGTATAGGTCTTTCTGCGTTAACCCAATGTTCTTCTGGGATAACGTACTTGCTTGCCACGCATAAGCTTGCGCCTGTATCAACGTAGCAATGCAATTCTATTTGTTTATATCCTGCAAATTTCAATTTTCCAGATATGTAAATAGAATTAGGGTTAGTAATATTTGACATTACTAATTCTCCAATTTCTTCAATCTGAAGAAGATGATTCATCGGATTCCGATTCTTCAGTCTCGGTTTCAATTTCTTCAATTGAATAGATTTTTCGTTCTTCTTCATACGGGTCTTCAATAGGATCATAACCCAAATAAAGAATTTGTTCAAGCATCTTGACTTTGTCATCATGCTTCTTTCTATTAGGGCATTCATTTGCATAATGTCCTTCTTCGTTGCAGATCCAGCACCTGCAGTTTTTCTTGCCTTTTGGGCAGAACTTTTGTTTATCGTTAGACGATTTAAAAGATTTTTTCTTTACATATTTACCTGGCCTAAAGGGTTTCTTTTTCCTGGTAAACTTGTATTTTGAAGATATATTTTTCTTAGAATATTTCTTCTTCTTCTTATATTTTTTGTCATAATTAGGATTACAACCAAAATTATAAGATTCTTCTGAAAGCTTAGCACAACAAACTTTGCTAAATTTCTTAAGCTTCTTCTGCGTCTTACTGAAATCGCAATAACTAAGGATTTCATTCTTGACAATTCGTTGAGCAAAGGCTAAACTATGTTGTGTCAGGACTGTTTTTTCCTGCAAAAACTTAGTCATGGCTTTTTCTCCTACCAAAGGTATCTTGCGAATGTATTCTTCGACATAGACATGATACTGATTTTGGTCTCCTGTGTTTATCATATGCATTTCATATATACAAAAGAATTTATCTATGAGGCATATATCACACAATTGCATTTTACTAAGGGCTAACTTAGCATTTTGCTTGATTTTATCTTTTTCTTGTTCTTTAGCGTGGATGTAATCAACACCTAAAAACATGGTATAGATAGAATCTACTATAGTATTAAAGGCTTGTATTGGTTCGAACATATCGAGATTCCAATTTACGTCTTTAACAAATCTATTAACAACTCCTGCTGTTTTATGATCAACTAATAACAAAACTGTACTAGCATCATCATATGATATGGGATTAGTTTGAATTATTAAACTAATTTCTTTTTCCCAACTATCGATTAGAGTTTTTCTCCCTGATTCACAATCGATATTAAGTACATTAGAACCGAATAGACTTTGACTCGTTCTAAATTCAGTAGTAGGTGGGTAAAAGTTACCTTTTCTCCTGTTTACTGGTCTTTTTGTTCCTGAGGTTGATGCCGCGAATGGATTTTCATCCTGATTTTGATTAACATCTTCACCTTCTTGTTTATTCACCCTGAATGTTTGTTGAGCAAACTCTTCTTCTGATGAATATTCTTCTTGAGAATTTGACTCTTGAGGATTATCTTCAGGTGAGCTAAATTCGTCAATAACATTTAGATAATTTGTAGAATTAAAACCAAATAAGGATTGTAATTCTGAATTATCTGATACTTTTTGATTAGCAAGCTCGTTGTCTTCCAATCCTAAAAGTTCTAATGCTTTCGCAAATTGTTTTTCTTGTTGGTCGTCCTGAATTTCTGACTCAAGTACTTTCCAAAAGAATTTTTCTATGTCTTGCATATAGTTCATGTCTTCTTTATAGATGGTGAACCGAATGGCCAAGTCATACTGTTCGGATTCTTTCCAGTTCCGAGTTCTTCGTTACCTACATCATGGTTAGGATAACTGTATCGATAACGGTTTTTACCTTTATCTTTGCTTCCTTGTTCTGTGGATGAAACAAGTTGTTTGTTCTCGGTAGCCTTTGATTGTTTGTTGATGGCTTCAAGAATTTCTTTATTGCAGTGACAATCCTGAATTGTTGCTTTCAATTCTGTAATTATCTTTGCAGCTGCGGCTTCAATAACATTGTTAGCACGCTGTTCTTTAAGCAACTTAAGAATTTCTTCTATCTGAGGCTTAATAATATCTTGGAATTCTTTAAGACTCATCCTAAGATTCTCTTAAGGTATTCTTCGATTTCATTTAACTTAGAAGTGAAATCTAAAATTTCATTTCTATCGATAGGGATTTTTTCAAGATGGTTAATCTTTTCTTCAATTCTATCGATTTTTTCAATTAAAAGAGTTTTTAGGTCTTCTAATTTCTGGCTATCTCTATCTCTCCCTCCTAAAAGAGTGGAGAATCTGTCATAAACAGTTTTTGTTTTAGACAATTCTTCACTGGGATCTTTACTGAGTCCAAAATAACTCAATAGTTTATAACATCCTAGTAAAATTCTACCTGTAATCTGGTTAAGATTATTAGTAGAAGAAATAAGAGTTGTTAGACTCTGATTTCCAGTATATCCACTAAAGATATACTTTCTTTGCTGACTATTTGATCCTTCATTCAATTTCTTGATATTAAGGATTTTTCCTTTCTTACAGATGTATGGCTGTATCATAAAAGGGGTAGTCATAACTATTGTAAAAGTTCTAATCTTTGACATAGATTATCAACTTTTCTAGAGACACTTTTTAGCAAGTTGCTATCAGATGTCTCTCCAATTTCTAGACTGTTTCTTCTGAAACTCATTCTAGGTTGTTGTCCTAACAAAGGTTTATCTTTAGCAATATCAATTGCCCAAGAATTATCTAAGGGTCTGATATCAGAAAATTGTTTTTCTTCAACCGATCCTATTTCTGAGAAAACATCTTCTAATTCTATGTTTTCCTCTTTCCTATAGTCGATACTATGATGACTATTGGTTAATGCATAAGCTACCAGATAGGTTATGCTAAAGACTTTATCTCCTGGATTCATCAAATTTTCTCTTTCGAATTGATGTACAAAAGATAAGACTTGATCTATGTTCTTGGTGTCTTTACTAAATGCATATTTAGGATAAACTGTGAACATAAATTTTTGGTAAGCTAAGTTTCCTCTAGCTGCTCCCAAAATACAATCATTACGGTCATTGATTCTGTTGTCTATTAAGGCCATCTTAATGGGTGAATCTATACCTTCTTTGAATTCTGCTTTTAACAGAATTTTTATAGCTCCTAAATGAACTACGTTAATGGTGGCTCTAATCTTAGAGTCGATTTTCTGAAGGTTTCTATTGATCTCGTCCTTAGTGATAAGGGGTAGGAACACTGAACCTTTAGTATCTTTAATGTCTATATGCATTTCTTTTGTTTTAACAAAATAGAATATAGAATTTTTTCTTTTTAAGAAATTTAACATCGGGATGTTAAATATTTTCTCTTTTTTCAAATCAAGTTTTGTTTTCCTGATTTTAGAAAGAATGTCTTGCTTTACTAAAAAGCTACCTCGAAAACCTTTTTCATTTTCAGAAAATTCGATTTCAAAATTATTCTGAGTTTCCTCAGAGTTTTCCTCAATTTCAGACATATTTAAGCATAAATATTTCCTGTAATTGTAGATTTTACCATCTTAATATGGTTTTCAAGATTTCTAACCTGAGTTTGTAGATTAGTAATCTCAATCCAAGCGTTGATGATTTCCAAAGCTGTGTGGTCGTTGACCCATTGTGCTTCTAGATCTTCATCGTATTGGATCCTGAAGAAATGATCTAATTGTTCTTTTAAAGGAATTAGTTCACTTTCTTTTCTTTTTATGTACCTGAATTTCTCATAAAACCAAGTCATAATTATTCAAAGTATAAGTCCAAAAATACAATTAAGTACATGGCTTTGATACCAAGTGGGGGTTCGTCCAAATAATATTAAAGTATGATTAAATACTAGAATAATTATAAGATTTTGCGGAAAAAGAATTAGATAAAAATCTAATTTTTTCAATTTGTTATGAATTTTACAAATCAAAATAGATAAGTAAAAAGATGAATGGTTTGGATTAGAATCAATCGGACGGTTCAGATTGGTTCTTTGGTGTACTCCAAAATTATGGTTCTCTTTGGAACCTTTGCCTATATATATATATATATATATATATATATATATATTGAAATCGTAGATCCAACCATATATTTGAAAAAAGATTACATAATTGTTTTTTAGTATATTAACTTATGTACAAATTGGCATGGTTAATGATGCAATTTATAATTTATAGGATATAAAATTTGAGTCTTTGTCTACTTGATACAAATAAATATTATTTACAATATAAAAGTAATTCTATTATTTTTGGGTCAATTTTAGAACAAGTTGTTTTCGTGCTTATTTATTTATGTTTTTTTTATATGTTATTATTTAAGAGATAATTGAAATAGAGTCCAAAATTTAAATCTCATATATATTAATTTGATTAAATATTTTTCGATCCAAACTCCTTTAAATTCACATTGTGTTTTTTTTTAAATCGTAGATGCAATCATACAAACGAAACAGTAGTTACGTAAAAATTGTTAAATGTATTAATTAAGTTACTTACAAATTACAAATTAGTGCATAGATGATGCAAATTGTAATTTATATATAAAAAATATGAACCACTATCTATGTATAGTTGCATGGTTACATTTGCAAAAAACAAAATATGTTATAGATGAAAACATTCGTCTACTATTTTTAAAAACATTTAAAAGAAATTAAAACATTCGGCTATATATGTATTATTTCGACCGAAACGTTCTTAAATTCAAATTATTTTTCTTAAAAAAATTGTAAGTTCAATCATATAGATGAAAAGATGACGTAATAATTATCGAGTATATTAATTTATGAAAAAATTTATATGATAGACGACGCAATTTGTAATCTAATACGATATAAAGTTCAAACCGTTATATATTTAATGCAAATAAATAAAATTTATAATATTAAAATAATCTTATTTTCTACGGGTGAAATTTATAATATTTTGTGTAATTTGTTATTTTTGTACGATCTTTTCTTTTAGTACCGTTAGATTTACAAAAAAAATATGAAAAATATTTATGTAAATCATTTGTGTAGATAGATTCCCTATCTTGCGAAGTAAATTACAAAATTGTCGGTATATAACATAGGCGATGCAGTCTTAACATTGTCAGATATAAACGTAGGGCTGAGACTTATTACAAAATCTATTAATATTATTTAAAAGTCATCCATGCGGCGTCTCACTCAATTTTTTTACTTTTAAAATTTTATAAAAATTTTATACTCTAATCTTATATGTTATCTATAATCTTATTATTATGTAGAAATTATACGTTATCTATAATCTTATACTCTTTTAAAATTTTATTTTTTATATCAATCATTTAAAATAAAAGAAAGAGAATCGTAGAGTATGTTCAATCCATTAAAATATTTTTGGTAATTATATACAATGCAATATTTTATAAATAATATAAACCAACATTTTATTTATTTAAAAATAAAAAATTATAAAAAAGAAGATGAGAGAAGAAGAGAAATTAACATTAATAAGATTTTAAAGAAAACTTAAAACAAAATGTACTATGCTACTTATGCATGAGCTTGATTAGAGAAGATTAATGGTTCAATTTACTACACTAACATAATCTTATCTACTATTTGCATAAATATAAAAGAGTTGACGTTTTTGTAATTTTTTAGCATGCAGGGGCAAAATCATAAATTCAAGGTATTAAAATGACATATATCAATAATTTAAATTGATAAAAGAGAATTGTAGATTATGTTCAATTGCTAAAAATATTTATTATAACTATGTATTGTGCAATATTCTAAAAATAATATAAATCAATGTTTATTAACTCAAAAAATAAAAAAATTGGAAGAAGAGGTGGTTTATCTAATAAGAGTTTGAATATAAACTCAAAACAAAGTGTAGCACAGTTGGTTATGACATGAGTTTGACATGGATATGTTAAGGGTTCGATTCCCATCATTAACATAATTTCACAATTTTTACATTTTTATTAAAGAATGGTATTTTTGTAATTTTAGAAAATATAAGGGTAAAATCGTAACTTCACAGCCATTAAAATGGCAAACTTTGCCCTTTGTTGGCTTTTAATATATAGAGAAAGATTAATGCAAGCAAAAAGCAATAATACGACGTAAAGTTTGCTCGTAAAATGCATTCTCAGCGTACAGAGTTGAGCAAACGTAAGTAACGTCATATCAAGAATTGGAGCTAACAATTTAGAATGAAGTTCCAGCATGCTTTTTACTTTCAATATTCAAAGTATTGAAATTTAAAGGTCTAACTTTATATTTCGAATATCTCTTCGACCAACTAGCTAGCCTGGTGGAGGTTCAATTTTAGGATTAAACACATGTTCAATTATTCTGGCTATAGTGTTGGCAAAAGTGGGCGACTTTAGCAAACCGGTGAAAAGCATTATTCACAAATGACAACCAACAAAAAACTTCAATAGAGAAAAACATATAATAGGCCCATAGTATTGCAAAATATGTTTTTCTTTTCAATTTATTAAAGTTCTAATTTTACCTTTACTCCTCTATAATATTTACGAGGGTTTTAAAATATGTTGTGCAAATTATATGTTTGATAAAAGCGACTAAGGTGTTTGATAAAACTGAATAAAAAATACTGAATGATTAAATTTACTGATTAAAACAATGTCTGAATAAAATTTTACTGAATGATAAATGACGTTTGATAATCCACATGTATAACTAAAATTTCACAAATTTATTATTTAATTAATTTTATTCCAAGAAAATTTAATTTATTCTCTTCGTTCCAAAATATGTCATTTCGATTCTTACATGTACAAAAAGAGTTACTTTCACATATTATTTTTTAATAAAATATTACATTTATATTATTTATTAAAAAGATTGAAAAATAATATATAAAAATAACTCTTTTTCGCAATCTAAATATGTCCAAAAGGTCAAACTGCCATTTATTTTGATACAGAGAGAATAAATCATGAGACAATTCAAGTGTTTCAAAGTGATTTACAACAATATTATTTTAATTGAAACAAAATTACTATAACTTGGAAGAAAAATAGTAATTTGGATAAAATAATATATCATCATAAAACATAGGATTATAGAAGTGAAAAACTATTAGAAAGAAAAAGAAAGTGAGAAACCACTCCCATGTTATATTGACAATTCATTCAGCAATAGTACTTATCCAAACAGGTAGGGGTACAACATTTACCGATTCAAAGGTTATTAAGTGATTTCTGATTCAAAAAATTCGTTTGATAAAATATTATACATCTGAGCGAGAGCAAAACTTAATCAGTAAGAGACTATTCGTAACAAATAATTTTGTAATAATACTCGCTCGTCTTACATGTAGATTGTGCGACTTTCGGCACGTAACTTAGAGTGTTTTGATTATTCATCTGGAAATAATATTTAATAATTTTCTAAATATATGTTTAATATTTTAGCTTTAAGTTTTTTTAAGAAAACAATTTTTATAGAATTATGTGCAAAAAGCTTTAACAAAATGTGGAAAATGACAGAATGGAGATTATTTAACTACTACAAAGGAAAGTAGCGAGATAGACAAAAAACAAAAGCTCTACGCAGATTTCTGTTTCCACTTCCATTTCCATCTTTTTTTCTGGAGAGAACGTGCATTTAAATAAATATTCTGTTTATCCAAAAACTAGATTTTCTTTTTTTGAAATATATTACGACTAGTCAACTTGAACAATTTATTAAAGTCTTGGTTGGTTTTTCTATATAAATCCGTTTCGGAAGAACCGAAAGAGTCACACACAGATATCAAAACCAAAATGGCTTCCATAACTTGTGCTTCTCTGTTCTCTCTGCTCTTTCTTTCACTACAACTTTCATACTTGTATGTTTCAGAAGCACAAACAGTACCTATAGCCAAAGGACTCTCATTAACTTTCTTTGACACTACTTGCCCAAGGTTGGAATCCATTGTTAGGAAACAACTCGAGGAAGACTTTGGTAAAGATATCGGCCAAGCTGCTGGCTTACTTCGCATGCACTTCCACGATTGCTTTGTTCAGGTACATTTCTAAAATTACCAAATATTTCACTCATTTTGTAAATTACTTGATACTCATCAGGGTCATGTCAGCTACGAAGTCCGGAATTTTATATAAAAATGGTCATTTCGTGCCCATACTATACTAGCTAACAACCCGTACAAAAGCACAGGAGGAATCGAATCTGAATTTAGTGATAATCAAATTTGATAATTTGATACTATATATTTAACGACATTTATACATGATTTTTTTTATTAATAACAATATAGATTAGTACAAAATCATTTTAGCTTATAGGCACGCATTCCTCGTAAAGCATTTTAATAGACAATTACTTGTGTCATATTAGCTAATTACTCTCTATCTAGTACAAAATGTTCAGATTTCACTTACTCCTAACTAAAAGACAGTAAGAGTGGAGCTTAAATGCTAATTTCTGACGTAAGTAAATCTGCAGGGATGTGATGCATCTGTATTACTTGATGGTTCAGCCAGTGGACCGAGCGAGCAGGACGCACCTCCAAATCTGAGTCTAAGGCCCAAGGCATTCGAAATTATCGAAAATATTCGCAGACAAGTGCACAGGCGCTGCGGTGCAATTGTGTCATGCGCTGATATCACCGCTCTCACAGCCCGCGATGCAGTTGTTTTGGTAAGACACTTGAGACCCTCTCTTAAATCTTAATACAATTTAATACCATCAAATGTAGGGCTGAGCATAACAGAAAAACCGAACCGAATAGTAGAATTTTGGTTCGGTTCGATTCTAATTTTCTGAAAATTCGGTTTTTTTGGTTCGGACCGAATGGACCGAAATAAATATCGGTTCTGTTCGGTTCTTTCACAAAAAATTCGGTCTGAATTGAATAGACCGAAATATTTTTATTTTATATTTATATAATTTTTATATATTAATTTTATATGTATGTATGTATTCAAACTTTTGCATGACTTATTTTTGGTTCAAGATTTGAAGTTTGAACTATTATATTTATATTTAATATTTGTATTTTTGGTTCAAGATCATACTTGTATTTTTTTGAAATACAAATTTTTTATTTGAAAAAATAAAGAACCGAACTGAATAGCATTATTTCGGTTCGGTTCTGATCTGGTCCAAAATACAACTTCGATTTGATTCAAAAAAAAATGATAATTCTGTTATTGGTGTAAAGAGACCAAATGCTCAGCCCTAATCAAATGAAATTTGAAGCTCGATTTCTTCATTATTGGATGAGACAAGTCGAATTGGTCCCTTACCTTCTGTCATTTATTGCAGTATTAAATTTTCTAGTTGACACGGCTATCTCCAGCTTTATATATAGTACTAAAAATATAAAATCATGTATATAAGTCATGGAATATGTCCAGCTTTCGTCTAAGACATGGAATATGTCCTGAATTTCATTTTTAGCCACTTATTAGTCTAAAAGTTTTGCCAGGCAATTATTTTCCAACCCTCATAATGAGAGTATGAGAATTGAGACCCCATGCATGCACTATCTTATCCGAATCTGTTCCACGTACTAAAATTCAAATGTATTAATCTCTTTCTAGAAATGCACGAGCAATTGCCAAATGACCATTCTCGCCACAGTTTTCTACGGTAGTTGTTTTGAAGCTAGAAAATGACACCAGTGATGTCTCTGTTTTTCAAAATCATGTCGATATTTCTCATTTTCCAACAAAATGAAAAATCGATATTTTGTTGGTTTATTTATAACTTTATTCAGCCGAAACTCCGGGGTCGAAAATCATCTTTTGTATAGCCGTTTTGAACTTTTGAGGTAGTAATTATCTTGTATCAATCTCCATGTCCACTCTACTTATGGGAAGATATTACAGAAAAATGCGTATAAATTTGAAATTTATATACTTAAACACAAAGCTAACATAACAATTTTGCCTATTCTGATAAATTAGTCGGGTGGCCCAGACTACAAAGTGCCACTTGGAAGACGGGATGGACTCAACTTTGCAACAACACAGGCCACACTAGACAACCTTGTTGGACCATTTGCCAATACAACTGAAGTTCTCCGTCGTCTTGCCAGGAAAAACTTAGATGCCACAGACACAGTCGCGCTCTCTGGTGCCCACACTATTGGTCTAAGCCACTGCAGTTCATTCACTGATCGTCTGTATCCACAAGACCCTACAATGGACCAAACGTTTGCTAAAAACCTCAAAATCTCATGCCCTCAAAATGCACAAGTTGATGCCACAGTCTTCCAAGATATTCGAACTCCAAATGTGTTTGATAACAAGTACTATCTTGATCTGATGAATCGACAAGGGTTGTTTACTTCGGACCAAGATTTGTATACCGATAGTAGGACTCGTGGCATTGTTACAAGTTTTGCAGTTAACCAGACTTTATTTTTCGAGAAGTTTGTGATTGGCATGTTAAAGATGGGGCAATTGGACGTATTGACAGGAACTCAGGGAGAAATTCGGGCTAATTGTTCAATGAGAAACTCGGACAACACATTATTGTCTTCTGTTGTGGATGTGGCTGAAGAGGCTAGCCAGTTTATAGGTTTTTAAGGAGATCTAGAACTTGGTTGAACACATATGCATGTCCTGCTAGTCAAATTTTAAAATAAAACTTTGTAAGAGGAAGTAATTAGTTTAGATTTGTTGTACTTTTTGTTCAAAAATAAATGTTTTTCATGTTAGCATCGGAGGTTGTGCATCGCATATGTAAGGGTATCTAATAAATATAATTTATTTGCAATTTTTGGTCTTTCTAACGGGGAACTCTTAGTTATATTATTTTTGATCATGTATTAATAGGCATGTTCTAAATTTTTTAATGTATAATTGTGTAACGAATGTAGTGTTTTGACTCTAATTTTTTTTTTGGATAACTGTTTTTAATTTTATAAATAATAAAGGGGGAATCCATTACAGAGACTCAGCTCCAAGAAGGAGCAAGTTCAAGTTTACAAACAAAGTTTGTAATGCAAGCATCAGGATCACCAAATTTAAACAAAACAAACAACAAAATAGTCTAGTCGGCTTCAAGAAAAACAACCAAATTCTGAATTTCATCTTGCTTCCACCAGCAACGGCTCGTTTGATCTCTTTCTGTTCCATCAGTTCCCTTTCCTTCATTTTAAGACAACGCAACTTGCTGTTGTTGTTGCGGTTTCCATCCTTATCAAAGTCAACATGCTTCACCCTGTCCTCAAACTCAGAAAAGCCGCTTTTGTCACCAACTTTGTAGGTAGTCCTAGACCTTTCCACATAGAGTTCACCACACACCATCTTGTTCTTCTCTGCGAGATGCTCAAAACTCCCACTCTGTTTGTCCTCATTCTTGACTCGGAATGTCTACTGATATACATTCACATGAATTTCATTGCTTTTCGTCACGAACTTTGAGTAATCGGTACCATAGCCACCAAGAGCATAAGCTTCTGCCAAACCTAACACCCAACACTCAACGAGACCAACAATGTTAAAATCAGCAACAAGGGCCATATGAAGTAAAGCCCAAGGAATAACACACGATACCATGCCAGAATATTCAGTTATCTTCTCAACCAGAAGATGATCATCAATATGTTGCATTGCAGAGCTCAAGGAAGTCGAATCCATAAAATCATTTAAAACAAAACACCAAAATTCCCTACACCTAAGGAACATCACAAGTTCATAGAATGAAGCACTGACCTCCAAACTAACATCCATTTTTTCCACAAGGACATAGCTATCCGACTTGATTTTCTTAAGCATGAAACCAAATATCATTCTTCTAATAAAATCAAAAGAAATCAACCTATCCCAAGGAATAAGAGCATCACCCCTTGAACATATTTTCACAATTGGAGCCAGAATCACATACTCAGGAAAAGGCCAGTAAAAACCAAGTAGGGTAGCATCACTAGCAGTCAAGACAGACCTTTGCACAATAGATACTTGTTTCTCTTCTTGTAAAATAAGAAAACAAGCATATAAATCCAAGTCTAACCAATTCGTAACAGCCAAAGCTTTTAAAGAAGCTCCAACCAAACAAATAGAAAAACACACATCACTATCTTTAAGATATATATCATGACAAACATTCAATGTTTCTCCAATCACTTGATTTACCAAATGAAATAGAAAATCTATGAGCGCAATTTGGGGGAGAGTCATATTAGTTATCATGTGTGAAAAGCCTAAGCAAAGCATACACAAGTGGTATCTAATAATCTTGTTATTTTGTGGTTCATGTAGAGTATTGTCAACACTAGTAAACATCTTTGTTGGCGTCCTCTCAAGCTCATAAGAAAGGCCATGTAAAATTGAAGCTCTATCCATGTTAAAATGAAAGAAGCGGGTCGAAAAATCGAGGTCTCAAGGAAGAGAACCCCAAAACACGCAAAACACGCAACAGTAAATCCCTTTTGTCGACCAGAAAAAGGGTCAAGTTCAAGTACATAATACATCTCCAGTGTCAATAGCCCAATACAATTCTTAGAGCCAAAATTAGAAGCAAGCAGCTTGGTACCATTAACAATCTCATAATCAACATGTTATTCCCAGACAATGAATCAAGATTGTAGAAGGGGGAGTTGAATACAATCTTTAAAAATTTCTTTGGTTCTTGACAGAAAAGATATGAAAGTAAATTCAAAAACAGAAAAACAAACAAGATAAAGTTAACACAAGAATTAAAAATTCAGGTGGATTGATTGATCCACCTGAGAGATTTTTATTAGAAGAAATCTCTGTGATGTTTATGAATAAACACACAGCTACATACACACTATTCTAGCTTCAGTAATTTACAGGTGATATTGCCTTGTGCTCTCTAAATTGCCTAACTGATTTATTGAGTTCTAGAATAGTGCTACACTTGGTTATATAACCCAATTTTACAAGATATTTCGAACTGCTAATAATACAAAAAGTAACTCTGTCCAAAATCCTTGCTTCTCCATTATAAGTAGTGGTCCTTGTGTTGGTAGTTTGCCCTTCTTGGCTGATTGTCTTTTATGGAATTGCTACAATAGACCAGACAAAACAGAATGCTTCTTTTTCTCGTGAGTTTACCAGAAATACTGGTTTCCATGCTCTGTGAAATCTGTCAACTCATGTGCTCTGTCAGAACTGTCCTTTTCACAAAGTACATATTGTACCTGTAGAGGTTATTTGAGTTGCATCCGTTGAGAGTATTTTGACCACATCCGTAGAAGGCTAGTACTGATATCCGTAGACAGTACTTTGACTACATCCGTAGAAGGCTAATACTGCTATCCGTAGACAGTCAATTTCACTTATGTAAAATTACAAGGCATAGTCTATTTACAATTAGCCTCCCTATTCTACATATCCATTAACAGTCAACATGACTTATTCAGCCTAAAACTAATACTCCAACTTTTACATCAGAATTACACATGCATGTTACATTGAGTCTTATCCGTAGATAAGCTACCCTTCTACGGATACTGCAAAAGCATGCTATCCGTTGAAGGCTAAATTTTTACTTATACAATTTTCACTAAGTTAGTTTAGTTATCATCAAGAAACAACATAGTTCCTAACAATCTCCCCCAATTTATGCCTGGTTGAGAATCAGACATAAATTAAGAGTCTTGATGATAACAAAACCACTTCTAACAAATAAACAATAAACAATAAAAATTGTATTAAGCTAATTTATTGAGATACTGAAGAGTTGAGAAATTTACATAGATAGTGCTCCTCTAGGCTGAGTAGATTCATTTCCTTTTCTTCTTTCTTGGAGGTAGAACCTTCTTCTTTCCTTGGATGGCATAGTTGGTTTCAATTTTTTCCTGAAGCTTCCTGTAGAAGGTGTCTTCTTCAACTAGCTTGGATTACAACCACCTAAGGTATTGGGAACTAGCCTTAGGCAGTTGATCCTCTAGCCTGAAAAACCTTCTACATCCCTCATCATCTCTGAACTCCATCATCCAGTAAGGTTGGAGGTGGATTCTTTGACCATTGTATGGGATCTTCAATTTTCTTGGAAAACTTTCAGGCTGATTCCAACTAGCCCTTATCCCTTCAATCTTCCTCATTACTAAGCTCCTTGCAGTTGGAGAAAATCCCTTTGAGCTCTTGAAGCTTGAAAAAACTTTGACTAATGTGGGATATCCTTCATTTAGAATTCTCTGCAAGGGCCATGTCCTTTCTACTACACCCTTGTAGACAAACACTAGCCTTTCTGGAAGATTCTTGTGTTTATCAATGCCCCTTACTTCAATAAGTTCATCCAGGAAGAGGTCCAAAGTTGTAAACTCTTGTATGTCAGCAATGTATAGATAATCAGCTTTGTCTTCTATTGGCTTGACAACTTGAGGTACAGTTTGAAGTTTGATTAGCCCCTTTGGAGTTTTCTTCTTTGGTTCCCTTGCTCTTTTCTTCCTTTCAGCTTCTAAGATAATTTCTGGGAATACCAAATTATCAGACCCCATGGGTTCATCTTTGGGCTCTACTAGGGTGTTTGAAGGTTTGATGATATCATCAATTGTGAAGGTCTTTCTCTTTGGTTTCTCAATCTCCTCTTATTTTTCTAGAGAGACATGCCTTTTGGATTTTAATTTCAGCCTCCTAGTAATAAGATTTTTCTTAGGCACTGTCTTTCCTTTGTTTTTCTTAGGAGCGGTGACCACTTCTTCTTCAGCCACATCTTCTTTCTCTAGCTCCTCCATCAGTTCACTGGCCAGTCTAGCCTGCTTATCAGGTGTAGACTCATATCCCTCAGGATTGGCTTCTCTTGCAAGTCTAGCTACCTCCTCCCTTTTAGATTCAACAAACCTGGGATGGCTGATTGTTAGGTGAATTGGCTTTCCATTTCTGATGATTACAGCCATCCCCTCTCTGGCTAGCACATCCCTGGTTTCTTTGAATGCTTTGATGTCTTTGCCCAAGAGTTTCTTAGCATCTGGCTTGGGAAGTGGAAAATCCACTTGGAGTTTGTTTTTGCCATGCTTCTTGGTTGGAGAGCCAAACCTACCACTCCATACGCCTTCACACTCCTTGTAGAGAGATGGCTCAGCATCATAGAAGCTTTTTGGGAGCTCAACCTCAGGAGTTAGAACTTTTAGAATTGTAGTAGTGGCAGGCTCTGTAGTTGAGAAGCGAGTTGAAGTCACAACTTTAAAGATTGATTCTTTGATCATCCTTTCTGTGTTGAGAATTCTTTGCTCTATGACTTCATTGGCTTTAGATACTTCCATTTGCCTTGCAAGCACCTCTTCTTCACTTAGACCAGAGAAATCCAATTCTCCTAGTTTGATTGTAACTTGAGGGACCATAGTGAATTGGAATTCACTTAGATTGGCTATCACTTCTAGAATCTCCCCCTCAGTTGATGCTTTCACCACTTCCATCCTAGCTAGTTCAGAGACTACTAGTGTACTCTCCCCTTTTTTGTTATCATCAAGGGTTTGAGTAGCACCAGGAGCCTACAACAATTGTTGGAGGAGTTGTGTTTGCAGTTTTTGTTGCTCTAGAAAGAGATCCAGCTTCTCCTCCATTTTATCCACCCTCCTAGATAGAGATTCCACACTCTTATAGAGAGTGTTTTCTTCCACAACTCTTCTTCGAATGGTCCTGATAGTGGTGAGAGGGAATGCAGTATCAAGCTTCTTGTTTATGTTGTCCTAGACATTGTCAATTATTTCCTTGACCTCATCTATCTCTGTTTTGTGATGCAGAATCTGCATCTTCTGTAGTTGGAGATTTGTCATGAACTTCGACATGATGAGTTTCTGGGATGGATTAGCTGACCTGAATTCAGTGGAAGCTTTTTGATATTCTTTTAAGATCACCAGGTTGATTGTATCAAATTTGGCTTCTGTGTCAAACAACCAACCTGGTGTGCTTCCTGAGGTGGAAGGGCCTTCACCACCTCCTTCACCACCATCTGAGTCCTCTTCCATTTCTTCAGAGTCTTCATCATACTCAAAATCTTCACCAGCTCCTGGAGGCAGATTAATGATTGTTTCCTTTGCCCTAGACATTAATTCAGTGGTGTGTACTAAATTCAACATCCGTTCTGCCTCCACATTGCCATGGCCAGCCAAGACTTGATAGGCTGGAACAGGATGAGTAAATGTCTCAGCATTCAGGTTGACTTGATCCAACTCATTTTGATATTCAAGTTGGAACAGCCTCTCCCTGTCTGCATCACTGACATCCATTAACTCATTTGCAATGGCCGAGTCTTCCATCCTTATATCCCCAGTACCTGCTTTTCTCTCGTTTTCTCTCTTTTTTTGCATCAGGGGCTCCCCCTGGCTCACACTCCTCACACCCTCACCTTCACCTACTAAGGTGGAACCCTCTTTGCTCACTTTTACCAGACTGGAAGAAATAGTCTGTCCCTCTTTCTCTCCCTCTCCTTTTGCCTAGTAGCAAACCAGCCCCTCACTCTCAGTAACATCACTCCCTTCCCTCAATCCTAGAAGTGTTTGAACCACTACTAACTTATCCACACTTGATGTTGTAAGATTTGAAGTTTGTAGTGCAAGTGTGGAAGGAGTATCTGTTAGATCAGAATTCAATGATCGTCAGAAGCTAGACTCAACTGATCAGGATTGCTGATGTCATCAGTATTGCATGGTCATCAGTATTTGATCAAGCGTCAGTATCTTATTGATCATCAGGATTCCTACTCAGACTATGATCAGGATTGATCATCAGAACTTGAAGCTGATCAGGATTCCTACTTCGAGTTATATTTGGAGTCTAGATAAACATGGAAGTTTATTCTATTTGTTCCTGGTTTGTAGAATGTAGCTATCGATTAAGGATATGTTTCTATCTTTGTTATTGATTAGGACTTATCTTGTTATTGATAGAGAAGCTGTGTGCACTATATAAACACAGTCTTGGTTTCGATTTATGTATTCATTCGAGAGAGAACATAATCGAATAGAAGCTCTCGAGAACATAGAATTTCTTGAGAGAGTTTTTGTAAACTAGCAGCTCTCAAGAACATCAGAATTTCTTGAGAGAGTTTGTAACAATTTTATATCAGATTTAATAAAGCTGTTATCTTTCTTTTCATATTTGTGATATATACATTAAGAAGTCGATTATCTTACTCTATTGTATTCAACCCCCCTTCTACAATAGATTATTACTGGGCAACAATTGGTATCAGAGCAAACTGATTTAATTCTGAATCAGATACGATCTAAAGATGTCGACAACCAAGTATGAAAGCATGAAGATTCCCATCTTAAAGATATCAGAATATCCTACATGGAGGGTAAAGATGCTGATGTACCTGGAGGCTATGGATCCTGACTACTTGGACAGGATTCGTGATGGACCATATATACCAACAAAGTTCGTAGAACGAACAGATACAGTACCAGAACATTATGTGGTCAAAGCTAAAGCTGAATGGACTCCAGAAGAAAAAGCTCATGTACTCAGGGAACCAAAGATAAAGAATATCTTGCATAATAGCCTTGATGCTGTCATGTCAAACAGAGTGATTGCATGCAAGTCTTCAAAAGAAATCTGGGATACTTTGGAAACTCAGTGCCAGGGATCTGCATCTGTTAAGAAAAACAGAAGGGCTCTTTTGATTCAAGAATATGAACAATTCGATGCAAGACCTGAAGAGAGCCTGACTGATCTATATGATAGATTTCTGACACTATTGAACAGCTTATCCTTAGTTGACAAAGTATATGAAACTGAAGATTCAAACACCAAATTTCTTAGAGCTTTACCTGAAGAATGGGATACTCAGACCTCAATCATTAGACACCAGTATGATCTGAACATTGTGTCTCTTGATGAGATCTATGGGATGCTAAGAACTCATGATCTTGAAGTTCAACAGAGAAAGAACAAGAAAAGCAGCAAGGCAAAGTCAATTGCTTTGAATGTAGAAGCAAAATCAAAAGGGAAAGCTATGGAGGTCTCTAGAAGGAAAGCAAGAGTAGCTGAGTCAGATCCTGACGACTCTTCATCAGATACTGATGGCAATTCTGATGCCAATACTGGTGATGAATCTTCTGATTCAGACATGGAAGAGATGGTTGCTATGATTGTCAGAAACTTCAGAAGGATGAAGTTCAGGAAGAATAGAAGACAAGGCAACTTTCAGAAAAAGATCTTCAAAGCAGACAAAGACAAGTATATCAAAAAGGACAGCAAGGGTAGCAAATTTGACAAGTCAAAGGTTAGATGCTACAAGTGTAATGGTATGGGTCACTTTGCTTCTGAATGCAACAAGACAAAGGCACTCATCACATCAAGCAAGGATTGGATGGACTCTTCCTCAGAATCTGATACTGAGGTAGTCAACTATGCGTTAATGGCCAATGCTGATGTAACTGCTGCTCCTGATGATAAGGTACTAAATACTATCTTTGATTTTGATACTGATAATGCTTCTGAGTTAAGACGTTTTCTAAAGTCATTACATATTAGCTTTAGAAGTCAAACTGCTGAGAATACTAGAATCTTATCTGAGATGTCTGACCTTAGAAAGAGGAATGAGATATTAGAAGCTGAATTTTCTCGTATGCAAGAAGTACAAAAAGAATGTGATAATGCTAAACACATGCACTTAGAGATGACATCTAAATGTACTTCCCTTGAAAAAGAACTTGAATATGCTAATGAGAAAATCAGAACCTGGACAGACTCTGGTAGGAAATTTCATGAGATTAATACCTCTAAGAATTGGAAAGAGTGTCTAGGATATAAGTCAGATGAAGATAAGAAATTAGCAGAGAAAATTGTCATTGATGAGACAGTCAGTCCAAAGACCTATAGACATGTTATAGACTCAACCAAATCTAAGATTACTCCTGTTAATTTTGTTTTTGGTAAGGATTCCAATTCTACTTTTGAAAAGGGATCTTCTTCTACTCAAGGAATTAAAATTATAAAGTCTAAACCTGTCATGAACAAAGTCACTAAGAATGTAGGTCTATTGTCTCAGAAACAGCTTAAAGATAAAATCTGCGAGGTTACAGATAAGAAAAAGGGAGCTACTGTTAAGAGAAACAGGAATGGTAAAATTGGGATCAATAAAGAAAATGGTTATAAGTATATCCCAAATGCACCTAGAAAGAGTTGTTTTAATTGTGGTAACTCTAATCATCTTGCTATTGATTGTAAAAAGAGTAAGAAGAAAATTGCTGAAATTCCTAAGTCTGATGTTAGGAATAAATCAGTATTTTACAAACCACAAAATTCCTGTTTTCATTGTGGTAGTCTATGGCATTCTATTTATACATGTAAAGAGTATCATGATTTGTACTATAACTTTTATGATCCATTGCCTAAGTTTGAAAGTAGTACAAAGTCTGATAGAACTGAAAATGTCATAGTGAAGCATGCTTTTGTTAATACTGATACTGACAAAGCAAATCCTGATGGAGTAAATCCTGTCAGGACTGCTAAAGTCAAAAAGTCTTCTGCTGTTAAATTTAATAAAATGCATGAACAAGGAATCCAACAAGTGTGGGTTCCTAAATATTCTGACTAGTGTTTTACTATTCTGATGCAGGGTAAAAGAAAAAATCTGTTAGTCATGGATAGTGGATGTTCTGTGCACATGACTGGAAACAAAGCCCTGTTATCAGAATAAGAGGAAAAAGCTGGCCCAACTGTGTCTTATGGAGATGGCAACATTGGACAAACCTTGGGATATGGCAATATAATCATTGGAAATGTCATCATTGAAAAAGTAGCTCTAGTGAAGGGACTAAAACACAACTTGTTGAGTATTAGTCAAATCACTGACAGAGGTTATCATGTCAATTTCTATTCCACACATTGTGAAGTAGTCAGTAAAGCAACAGGGAAGATAGCACTAACTGGCTACAGGCATGGTAACATATATGAAGCCAACATTTTCTCAGATACTGATGGCTCCCCTACATGTTTCATCAGTAAAGTTTCAGTAAGTGAAAGTTGGAATTGGCACAAGAAGCTTTCTCATCTCAACTTCAGCAACATCAATGAGTTGGTTAAGAAAGAGTTAGTAAGAGGATTACCTAATGTCTTATATACACCTGATGGACTCTGTGATGCATGCCAAAAAGCAAAACAAAGAAGGACATCATTCCAGAGTAAATCAGAATCCTCTATTGAAGAACCATATCACATGCTACATCTTGATCTGTTTGGTCCAGTCAACATCATGTCCATCAGTAAGAAAAAGGTACACTCTTGTAATTGTTGATGAATATTCTAGATTCACCTGGGTGTATTTTCTGCATAGAAAAGATGAAACTCCTGAAGTTCTGTTGGATCATGTGAGGATGATTGAGACAACCACAAAGTACAAAGTCAAGATTCTGAGAAGTGATAATGGTACTGAATTTAAGAATTCAAAGATGGAAGAGTTCTGCAAATACAAAGGAATCATTCAACAATTCTCTGCTCCTGGCACACCTCAGAAAAATGGAGTAGTAGAAAGGAAGAATAGAACTCTTATTGAAGCTGGCAGAACTATGTTGGAAGAAGCTAAATTACCTACATATTTCTGGGCAGAAGCAGTCAACACAGCATGCTATACACAAAATCTCACATTGATAAACATGCATGGTGTCACTCCTTATCAGTCACTCAAGAAGAAGAAACCAAGTCTGAAGCATTTGCATGTGTTTGGCTGTAAATGTTTTGTTCTCAGAACTCATCCTGAACAGCTAGGGAAATTTGAAACAAAGGCTGATGAAGGAATATTCATAGGTTATCCTACATCAAGAGCCTTCAGAGTTTTTAATTTGAGAACAAGAACTGTCATGGAGTCAATTCATGTATCTTTTGATGATAAGAAGATAACTGGAATCATTGAAGACTCGCATGATAGATTGTTATTTGAAAATGAAGCTTCCAAGGAACCTGAAGAAATTGAATCAGATCCTGTCAATTCATCAGATATTGATGGGTCACCAAATCCTGATGACTCACCAGGTACTGATGGTGCTAATACTGATGATGCAAACAACAGTGATACAACTAGTAGTGCTAATGTTGAGGGGGAGCAACGGCATTCAACTACAAGTTCAGAGTCAACTCAATCATCAGGACAAAATTCTTCAGATACTGATTCAAGTGAAGATCCTGATAACACATCAGGAGGGCATAGCAATAATTCAGGGAGAGCTTCAAATCAATCAAATTCTTTCAATCAAGATAACACCAATCCAGGGGGAGCATCTACTTCAAGAAACAATTTGACACCAGCAAGGAAATGGACAAAAGATCATTCTCCTGATTTGATAATTGGAGATCCTGATGCAGGTGTTCAAACAAGAAGTGCAACTCAGAATGAATGTTTATATAATAACTTTCTATCCAAGGAGGAGCCTAAGAAAGTTGAAGATGCACTTAAAGATGCTGATTGGGTTACTGCAATGCAAGAAGAACTGAATGAATTTGAAAGGAATGAAGTCTGGAAACTGGTACCAAGACCAAAGAATAGATCAATTGTTGGTACAAAGTGGATTTTCAAGAACAAGACTGATTCTGATGGAGTCATTATCAGAAATAAAGCTAGACTAGTTGCAAAGGGGTATTCCCAACAAGAGGGAATTGACTATGATGAAACTTTTGCTCCTGTTGCAAGACTAGAAGCCATCAGGATATTTCTTGCTTATGCAGCACATAAGAAATTCAAGGTTTTCCAGATGGATGTTAAAAGTGCTTTCTTAAATGGTGAACTGGAGGAAGAAGTTTATGTTGAACAACCTCCTGGTTTCATTGATCCTACATATCCAGATCATGTCTACAGATTGGATAAGGCACTTTATGGACTAAAGCAAGCTCCAAGAGCATGGTATGAAACCTTAGCTCAATTCTTACTGGAAAGTGGATTCAAAAGAGGTGCAATTGATAAAACTCTATTTGAATCATGGTAAGGAGTTGCTGTTAGTTCAGATTTATGTTGATGATATCATTTTTGGGTCAACAAACAATAAGCTGTGTGAAAAGTTTTCCAAGCTTATGCAGTCAAGATATCAAATGAGCATGATGGGAGAAATGAGTTACTTTCTGGGTCTTCAAGTTAAACAGACTGATGAAGGGATTTTTATTAATCAGTCTAAATACACAAGGAATTTACTGACAAGGTTTAACATGCAAGACAGTACTCCTGCTTCAACTCCCATAGCTACAGCTACCAAACTTGATCCTGATCAAGGTGAAGAGGTAGATGTAACTCACTACCGAGGAATGATTGGCTCTTTATTGTATCTCACTGCCAGTAGACCAGATATCATGTTTGCAACCTGTCTATGTGCAAGATTTCAAGCAAAACCTTGAGAACCACATCTGATTGCAGTCAAAAGAATTTTCAGATATCTCAAAGGCACTCCTTCACTTGGCCTTTGGTATGCAAGGGAATCAGATTTTGGGTTGTGTGGTTATTCAGATGCTGATTTTGCAGGATGCAAAATAGACAGGAAAAGTACTTCAGGAAGTTGTCAGTTTTTGGGTGGAAGACTAGTTTCATGGTTCAGTAAAAAGCAGAAATCTATTTCCACTTCAACTGCAGAAGCTGAGTACATTGCTGCAGGAAGTTGTTGTGCTCAGATAATGTGGATGAGAAATAAGTTGTTAGATTATGGCCTGTCATACTCAAAAATCCCTATTTATTGTGATAACCAAAGTGCTATTGCAATGACAGGAAATCCAGTTCAGCATTCTCTTACTAAACACATCAGTATCAGATATCACTTTATAAGAGAACAGGTTCTGGAAGGAACAATTGAACTTCACTTTGTTCCTACTGATCAACAACTAGCTGATATATTCACCAAGCCACTGCCTGAAGCTACTTTCAATAAGTTGGTGAATGAACTTGGAATGATGAATTTTGAGAATTTCTGAGGAAAAGCTACAGAGAGGAAATCCTGATAACCGTCAAATCCTGATGGTTATTCAGAAATGTATGTATCGTTGATCAAATCCTGATAGGACTCAATCCTGACAGGAAGTCAACTGGTCAAATCCTGATGCTCAGATGATTGAAGCTGGTATGAAAACCAGAGGTTCTATGCTAATTTGTCATTAACACTCCTGGTAAACTCTGGACAATTAGATTATTACTTAGTCTTTGATTAAGTTTTCAGTCTTAATTATCAATTTCAATTTCATTATTATCAGAGTTTATTATTTATCATCTCTATATCACTATGAGTGTTACTAACAAATTTTGCAGGCAAGTACAGGAAGAAAACAATTGAGAAAATAGACAAATTTCATTAATACTTGAAGATACATTACACATGAAATATGGAAATTACATATTTGTTTTCCTAGTCTATTTTCTACTCAGGAACTCGTGCTTTACAGATAAGCATGAACACGTGCCCTGCAAATTAGCATGAATGCTCCTGAGCAGCTTCACAGTCCATCAGGATTGGAAGATTTCTATGTCCTTAAAGGACAAGAAGAGGAACTGATGCACTTGAAGGCGGATCGTCATCGTGATCACCGGGATGCTTCCTTGCCTCCACCGTGCATGAAGCACTTGCATCAAGCACTTTCCTTCTTCTCCTCTCTCGCTCTTCAACGAGGTCCTCATCCTCTTCATCATCCTCATCGTCTTCATCCTCTTCATAGATGAGATTCTCAAGAGGATTCCAGGCAGGATTGGCTTGCACAAAGTCGTGCCACAACACATCAACCATAGCGTTTATAAACGCTTCATATTCCTGAGGGTCAGGAACTGGTTGTGGCTCCATATCAGCAAGAGCCTCCTCCATCTCCTGCCAAATCAAGTCAAGCTCTTCATCAGGTATGTTGTTTTGATTATTGGCAGCCATTGAAAAATGAATAAGGTGGAAAGTTTTTGGTAAGTTTTTATTCTTTGGCGAGGGTTTTTGTTAGATAGATGCTGTTATGATTAACAGTTCTCTTTTATAGAGAATGTATTTTAAGAATGCAGGTCATTTTTACAATCTCAAGGAGACGGTTCGGTTTTCCATAAATATTTTTGCCTCGTTTGCTGGTAAGCGTGTTTTAATTCTATGACCATTAATTTGGTTATTTTTCTTAAACCAAAACGCTATTCAGGATTGTTAAAATAAATTTTGTTTTCTTAAATAAAATTTTATTTTAATCTTATTGAATATTTTTTTTCAATCCTGATATGGCAAAATATTTTGTGCGGAAATGCTTTTATTCCTGATGAGGTTAGGTTTTTCTTACATCAGAAAATGCCTACTCGTTATGGACTACTTTCTAATGCTATGGGGCAAGGTCCAACCCACCTTGTTCCTGACACAAGCATGCAACCTAAACAGTCTAAACAGTTAACAACCACCTCTACTGTCTCTCAAAAGACTTTAGTTGTAAAATCAAAGAAATCAGCTAGAACTAATGTGTCTGGAAGGCAATCAGGTTCAAAGGATTTTTCCTCTACACCACTCACTAAAAAGAAGATACAAGGGGGTGTACAAGGGGTCCTGGTGAAGAAAGCTGATAAGGTTGTTAAGAATGTTCCTGTGAAAAGGAAGTTAAGGTTGATTGATGAAAGTGATTCAAAGGATGACTTACCTATATCCTCTGTGATGAATGTGAACAAGGAAGTTGCTGATACTGCTACTAAAGCTGTGGTACCTTTATCAAAACCACAAAAGACAAGGAAATTATCAAAGAGCAGGTATCATATTCCTTTGACAGTGCAAATGAAGGATACTGATATTCAGACATCAAATCCTGATGAGTCATCTACTCCTGATGCTCTAGCAAATCCTGATGTTAGTATTCCTGATGCAACAACAAAAGTTGTCTCTCTATCAGACTCTCCAGCCTCTCCATCTCAGATTAGAGAAATTTCTTGGGAGAAGGTTTCTACAACTGCTTCCTTGGTTGGTCTTACACCTACATCAAAGAAAAAGAGGAATGCAGAAGAGTTAGTCTATCAGAGACAGAAGAAGCTGAAAGGATCAAGCCCACAAGAACCTGAATTTCAGAGTAATTCAGCAGCTACTGTTGATCCTGCCACACAAGAACCACTCAATCAAAGTTTGGGTGAAGGCTTAGCTAGTGGAATGGTCACACAAGAACCATTTTCTCAAAAGGAGAATGAAGACATCAACATTCCAGCTACACAAGAACCATCTTCTCAAAGTGAAGATGCAGGCAAAGCTACAGCTTCTGTTGAAAGATTGGTCGAGAACATTGTCAATGAGGGAAGCACACAAGAACCTTTAACTCAAAGTGTTGAAGAAGCTTCTGAACCTCAAGCTCCACAAGAACCATTGGTAGCAAATACTGATGCACGCATATCAAATCCTGACGATGTTCATCCTGACGCTAGTGGTGCTCCTGATAATGAACCTATTTTGATACAGCCACTTCGTTCAAGACCAATGGATCATCCTATCTCAGAACCACAGGATAAACTGAAAGGTATTGCTATTCCTGATCCTGATATTACTCATGATACTGCTGATGATACTTCTGATGATAGTGATGATGATAATGAGAATCAAAAAGAGAAGGAACAGCTTGCTACAACACTCAAAATTAGTCTTGGAACTAATTTTGGTTCATCAAGTACATATATGGCTAGCAATGCTTTCACTGGGAAAGATCAGAGACAAGATTTTTCTACTCCTTCTTTTGATCCTGCAGAGGCATTTAGACAGAATGAATGGAACAATTCATGGCACCAATCTGATGAATCTATCAGTTTTTCTTCTGCTATTGAACATGCCTATAATGCAGTGAAATCTATAGAGAATCAAGACTTGAAGAATCATCTGAAGGCTACTACTCTGTTATCCAAAAGCCTGAAAAGTGAGATTGATTCTATCAAGGGCTCAACTGAAAAAGTGAGGACTGATATCTTTAATAATTTTACAAAGGTGCCTACTACTTTACAACTAAGGGTAGTGGAATCCCAAGTGAAATATGTTGTTTCAGAACAAACCTCAATCAATCAAAGAATTGATTCTCTGGATACTAAGGTAACTGAAATTCAAACCTCTCTTTCCTTAATTTTGCAATTATTGTCAAATCCTGATGTCAAAAAGGGGGAGAAGGTTATTCAGACAAAATGTACACCTGATCTAGTATTAAGAAATAATGATGATGATACTGGAGATGATGGTGGTGACAAAGTGATACAAGGAGAAACCTCTGATGCTGTTGTTATGAAGTCTACAATTCAAACTTCACAAAGTCAAACAACGCAGTCAACTCATGTTTCTGATTCTGGAGTTAAGACAGTAAGAACATTGGTGCAATCTCAGATCCTGACGGAAGATCAAATCCTGACACCTGGTCATGGACACATTCTTTCTACAATTCCTGAAGGTGATGAAGATGTAATTATTGATAATCCTGAAGATGCATCAAATTTATTCCAGAAGTTTTCTACAAAAGATGGCAGAATTGTTACTCTATATCACACTGATAAAAGAGTTCAACAATTATATGCAAGAAAAGCACTCTCTACAGCAAGTGAAGAATATCCAGATCTCTCACATGAAGAATTCTTGAGACTACAAAGAGAGACAATGGAAAGCTATACTGCTCCTGCTAGAGGTAGAGGAAGCAGAGGTAGGAGAGGTGCTAGAAGAAGTAAAAGAGGTTCTTCAACTCAAACAGTACCTAGACAGACAAGGTCTAGAGGGTTAAGAATTGAAGAAATTCCTGAAGCTTCACAAAATCTAACAGATCCTGTTATCAAGGATATCATGGAGAAAGAAGACAAGGAATTTGTTGAAGAAGAACCTGAATTGAGAAGAAAAACAAGTAAATCAACTCTCAGCAATACAAATCAAATTGAAGATTCTAATCCTGACAATATTCAAGATCCTGACGAATCAGAAATTCTGCAAGAGGTTGATTTGATAATCTTATCTACTGTTGTTGATTGTCACAACAAAGAAGTAGATGAAGAAGAAGAAGCCAGAAGAAGAGATATTACAAAAAGAACATATGAAGATTTCAATCTCTATCTACAAAGGCTTAAAGTTTCAAATGAAAGACAATGGAGAAATACAAGCAGGCAAGAATCTTTACTTGAAAGAAGCTACACTTTTGAAAAGGAAAAGGATAAGAAGTGGAAACATATTAGCACATTAAGTTGTGATACACCTATCAATTTTCAGTCTGGTGGAATTATTACAAGTGCTTCAAGTGTTGTTGATTTGTCTGATATGGCTAGATCAAAAACACTCTGGTTAAAGATGTTTTCGAATCTGAAGCAAATGTCAAGTTACACAAGAGGAGGTATTGGACACAGGGATGCTGAATTTCTAAACATGACTTATGTTGATCCTTACTCCTTAACTGAAATTGGAGGTACTTCTTCTGAAAATCTGAACAATTTATTAGCTGTTGATATAGTTATAGATTGTCATGATGGTTTTGGAAAGAAAGAAAAGCTTCTGTACTTCATGAAAGATGGTAGTGTGAAGATTCTATCTATTCAAGATCTGCTGATGAAAACTACACAGGAACTGAAATATGTTCACTATCTGTTAAGATGGAAAACCAAGTGTACAAAGTATGGGCTGACATGATTTTGTCAACTATAAGAAGAAGACTGGATGGAAACAGTAATTTCGATGGTAATTATATTCCCATGTACTTAAATCAAAGAGGTCAGGATGTGGAAATGCAAAGAGGTACTGCTGTTAAAGAAGTAACTTTTGGTATGACCCAACTTACTCTCAATCCTGATGGGAAGGAAATTGCTTATCTTTTGCTTGAAGAGCACAGTCTACAGAAAAGCTCCATACAGAATCTCAGAGCAGCTATCTACCAGATTAATGAGGAAGATGAAGAACTCAGAAATCTTAAGGAAAGACTGATTCAAATTCTTGAAGAAAAAGAAGAAAGTTTATTATCCAACTTCTTGAAGATGAATCTGTTCTATCAAAAAGCTTAAACAGATAAGTTGTTTCTGAAGATACTCGTACATTTTGATACATGTTTTTGACATCATTGAATATTTGGAATCTATACTTTATTTCACAAAGTATGAGATTGGGGGAGATTGTTAGATCAGAATTCAATGATCGTCAGAAGCTAGACTCAACTGATCAGGATTGCTGACGTCATCAATATTGCATGGTCATCAGTATTTGATCAAGCGTCAGTATCTTATTGATCATCAGGATTCCTACTCAGACTATGATCAGGATTGATCATCAGAACTTGAAGCTGATCAGGATTCCTACTTCGAGTTATATTTGGAGTCTAGATAAACATGGAAGTTTATTCTATTTGTTCCTGGTTTGTAGAATGTAGCTATCGATTAAGGATAGGTTTCTATCTTTGTTATTGATTAGGACTTATCTTGTTATTGATAGAGAAGCTGTGTGCACTATATAAACACAGTCTTGGTTTCGATTTATGTATTCATTCGAGAGAGAACATAATCGAATAGAAGCTCTCGAGAACATAGAATTTCTTGAGAGAGTTTTTGTAAACTAGCAGCTCTCAAGAACATCAGAATTTCTTGAGAGAGTTTGTAACAGTTTTATATCAGATTTAATAAAGCTGTTATCTTTCTTTTCATATTTGTGATATATACATTAAGAAGTCGATTATCTTACTCTATTGTATTCAACCCCCCTTCTACAATAGATTATTACTGGGCAACAGTATCCGTAGAGGTAATAGAGGTGAATGTCAACGGATAGCAGCTTTGAGGCATATCCGTAGACAGACAAACACTTGTCAACGGATGAGAGATATCCGTAGACGAAGAAAAAGGAGCAGCTTTAGAAATGGAGACTATGGCTGAATCTGTGGAGATTGATTTTAAATTTAGTGTCATAGATGGAACCAAAGTCTCAGAAAAAATGGATTGGTGGTCCAACAAATCATCAAGAAGATGATGACCACCAATTTCAGAGTGGGGCTTCTCCAAGAATGTTAAAGATGGAGAATCAGGAATAGATGTGTGTATCATGTCCACATCTACAAAAAGAGTTAATGAGCTAGGTATTTTTGTTTCAATTTGAAGGTTCAAAGAGTGGGGCTGTGACTCCACATTTACTGGAGCCACATCAAATTGAATTTGAGATGGTGCAGAAACACAACTTGAAGTTGTGGTCTGCACTGTGTGTGTTCCCTGTGCAACCCCAGTTGTTTTTTACCTCTTTCTCCTTTCATAGGCCTTTGACATATCTTTAGGGCTTCTAGTGTTCCTATCCCTCTTGTGTTGTGTCCCTGGTTGGGGACTATTTTCAATAGTAACATCCGTTTGGGAGGATGTCACTAGGGATGTGTTTGTTTCCTTTTCAACCACTGTATCTTTTTGAGAAGATATAAGGTGGCTAGGCTGGGACTCACTTATCTCACCCTCCTTATTCTTGGGGTTTCTTTGATGTTCACCCATTCCCTCACCTCTCACAACCTCCTTCACACTCCCCTCAAGTGGTTTGGTGGTTTTTACAACAGGTGCCTTTTGAGAGGCACCTGAGGTTGGCTTTTTGGATTTGGATTTGGAAATTTTAGAGGCGGCCACTTGGGTAGGAGGCTGTTGAACAGTTCCAGTCTCCATAGTGGCACTTGAAATCAAAGAAATTGAGGGTACAGAGGAAGGTATAGTAGAGGAAGTTACCTGAGTTACCTGTGCCTCCTGAGCATCATTGAAAATTGGTAGGTATACCAATTGTACCTCATTGTTGTGGTTCATCCTGTTCAAGTCCTCAAGGACTCTCTTATTTTGAACCCAACACTCCTTGGAGTTTGCAGGGAATTGGATGACCAAGTTACTCTCTACATGGTTAGCTAGCAACATGAAAAATCTAGCATAATAGACATTCTTACTTCTAGATGCCTTATTTCCTAGTTTAGCACCAAGTTCAAATAGAATCAAGGACCCTAGGTTATAATAGCTATCATTTAAAAGCATGTAACAAATGTCTAGCATAGATAATGTAACAACATCATAGTTGCTAATCTTACCAGAGAAAATCTTAAGAATGACATCAAAGAAAAAGCTCCATTCTTTTACCATTGCTCTTCTTTGAATCTTGCTTAGATTAGCAGTATGTAAAGCATAATTGATGGAATTGAGCATATTAACAACATCATTATCATTATGCTTTTCTAATCTATTGTTTTCAGGCAAGTTCAAGCATGCTGTAATGACATCACTGTTAATTATATGTTCCTTACCTTGAAGAATGAAGGTTTGTAGCATTGACATAATCGAACACGGCAGATTCCCAGATGGATTCAATCACCGCAAAGTACAATTTGGGGGCTTCAAACATGGCTTTGGAGAACTTACAGTTCTGGAAAAACCTCATCATCTTGTGATATGATGTGTTCTTCTCATCAAAGTCCACCAGTGCGGTGAAATTGTTCTTCTCGTACGTGAAACCAGTAAGAGACATTTTTTTGTTGGTTGGTGCCATTGTTACAGAGCTTGAATTATAGAGAAAGGTTTTGCTTTGAGAGAGAAAGATGATCTTTTGCCTTGAAGAATTTTGGGAAATGATAGAAAATGATTAATTGAGAGTAAAAATCAATTTATACTCCCCCCCAAATAATTCACTAAGAAAATCAAAATAATTGAAAGAAATTATTTGATTGGTGCAAGAAATAGCCGTTTCAAAATAATGAGCTTAAAAAGTAAAGCCACGAATTTACTACAATTACATACATACTGCTGTACGCATGTAACTACGGATGGGATTGTGACTTTTAACGGTTACGATTAGAACTGTACTATCTACGGATAGGATTATACCTTTTGAGATTCAACATCCGTAGAAGAACAAAAAATTAGTATCCGTAGAAGTATAGAAAACCCAGTGTCAAAAATGACCATCACCGGATAAGGGTATCCGTAGAAGGAGTAATTTTGACTTAGACAAAATTCTTACTTTTTCTGAGAGTTTTAATTCTCATAAAAATCATTTTGACACTGGATGCATTACAAATTATCAGACATTTAAATTAATTAAGAGAAGTTAAGCATACCTAGCTCACTTACCAACCTTGAGAATGTTGATTCATCAAGTGGCTTGGTAAAAATGTCTGCAATTTGTTGTTCACTTGGAACAAAATGAAGTTCCACAATACCATTCATCACATGTTCCCTGATGAAGTGATACTTAATGTCAATGTGCTTGGTTCTTGAGTGTTGCACTCGATTCTTAGTTATGACAATTGCACTAGTGTGGTCACAGAAAATTGGAATCTTATTAACTATTAGACCATAGTCTAGTAGTTGATTTTTCATCCAAAGAATCTGTGCACAGCAACTTCCAGCTGCAATATATTCAGCCTCAGCTGTAGAAGTATAGACATAATTTTGCTTTTTACTGAACCAAGAGACAAGCTTATTTCCTAGAAATTGACAGGTGCATGTTGTACTTTTTCTATCAATTTTGCAACCTGCATAGTCTGCATCTAAATAACCAATTAGATCAAAACCAGATTCTCTAGGGTACCAAATGCCAAGGTTTCGTGTTCCCTTGAGATAGTTGAAAATCTTTTTGATAGCAATTAAGTGAGACTCTCTAGGATCAGCCTGAAATCTAGCACATAGACATGTAGCAAACATAATATCAGGTCTACTAGCTGTTAAATATAAAAGTGAGCCTACCATTCCTCTATAACTTGTAATGTCCACAGATTTTTCCTTAGTGTTCAATTCAAGCTTAGTGGCAGTTGGCATGGGTGTTTTAGCAGGAGAACAATCCATTAGATCAAATTTCTTTAACAGATCAAAGATATATTTAGTTTGACTAATGAAGATTCCTTCTTTCACTTGCTTAACTTGTAAGCCAAGGAAATAGGTAAGTTCACCTATCATGCTCATTTCATATTTACTTTGCATAAGTTTGGCAAACCTTTTGCAAAGCTTCTTATTTGTAGACCCAAATATTATGTCATCTACATAAATTTGAACAAGTATACTAGAGCCATTAACATTTCTAAAGAAGAGAGTTTTATCAACAGTACCTCTAGTGAAGTGATTCTCTAAAAGAAACTGTGACAGTGTGTCATACCAGGCTCTAGGTGCTTGCTTCAGTCCATAAAGTGCCTTGAGTAGGAAGTAGACAAATTCTGGATAATTTGGATCTTCAAAACCAGGAGGTTGAATGACATACACCTCCTCTTCTAATTCCCCATTCAAGAAGGCACTTTTGACATCCATTTGATAGACCTTGAAATTGGCATGGGCTGCATAGGCTAGGAATATCCTTATTGCTTCCAATCTAGCAACATGGACAAATGTTTCATCATAATCTATTCCTTATTCTTGAGAATAGCCTTTAGCAACCAGTGTAGCTTTATTCCTACGGATGCATCATTTTGGCTTCCTATCGATGCACCATTTTGACTTCCTACGGATGCACCATTTTGACTTCCTACGGATGCTCCATTTGTCCCTTCTATGGATGGCTCAATAGAACTTGAGTTGTCCATGTTTGAAATAATCATTCTTGGTGGGACTGGTTCATCCTCATGATCATCATCTTTATCATCATAATATAGACCTTCCACCTCATTCTCAAACTTGAGAGTTTCATGAAAACCCTCATCTGTGAGACCTTGAATTCTGACATCATCAAAAACAACATGTACAGATTCCATAACAATGTTGATTCTGTGATTGTAAACCCTGTAGGCATTTCCAGCTGCATAGCCCACAAAAGTGGCTTCATCTACCTTTGACTCAAATTTTCCAAGATTTTCACCTTAATTTCTCAATACAAAACATTTGCATCCAAAGACATGTAGAAAATTTAAAGATGGTTTCCTTCCCTTGAGCAGATGATATGGAGTCATCCCTTTAGCTTGATTAATCAAAGAGATATTTTGAGTGAAACATGCAGTGTTAACTACTTCAGCCCATAAATATGTGGGTAACTTTGATTCACCTAGCATTGTCCTTGCAGCCTCAATTAGAGTTCTATTTTTCCTTTCCACCACTCCATTTTGTTGTGGTGTTCTTACTGCAGAAAACTCATGAATGATCCCATTATCCTCACAAAACAGCCTCATTGTTGAATTCTTGAACTTAGTGCCATTGTCACTCCTGATTCTTCTGACTTTGAGATCAGGATGATTGTTAGCAGCCTTGATGTGATTGATTATGATTCCACAATCACAAGGCAGTATCTTTTCTTTGAGATTGACATGACATTTACTGGTCCACATAAATCCATGTGTAATAGCTGTAGAGGTTGCTCAATTGTTGAATCTGACTTGCTTATGAAAGAGATCTCCATTTGCTTCCCTTTCTAGCAAGCATCACATAGTCCATCCATAGAAAATTCCAACTGTGGAATTCCTCTCACTAGGTCTTTTCTTACCCGATCATTCATTGATTTGAAGTTTAAATGTGACAGCCTTTTGTGCCATAGCCAACTCTCATCTTTACTTGCCTTACTCAGAAGACAAGTGATTGAATCTAAACTTGTTGAGTTGAAGTCAGCTATATATACATTTCATCTTCTGTGGCATGCCAACACCACATTGTTGTTTTCTTTGTTTGAAACAACACAGGCTCCTTGATTGAATGAAACTGAAAAACCTTTATCACATAGTTGACTAATACTCAGCAAATTGTGCTTGAGTCCATCAACTAGTGCTACTTCATCAATGATGACATTTTCCTTTGAAATCAAGCCATATCCCTTAGTGTAACCTTTGCTGTCATCCCCAAAGGTAATGTTAGGGCCAACTTTTTTTACAAACTCCGTGAGCATGGTAGAATCTCCAGTCATGTGCCTAGATGTAAAGCAAAATGTAACATAAGATGTAACAGAGATAACTACAACTCAACAAAGAACAAGACATACAATAATATTAACAGAAACACAGGAGTCCAGAAGTAAAGAAGGAAAGGTAAACTCAAAAAATCAAAATATGGTATGTATTCTTGTAGTCCGTAAACAGGTCACGGAAAGAAGTTCATTAATATGTTCAAGCCTCAGTGACAAATAAATAAACAAGACTTTCAAGACTACAGAAGTATTTGAATGATTAAGAGTTAGTACCATAGGATTCCAGTGATTTTATTGAAGCAAGCAGAACAACAAAGGACTTATCAACAACATTGAATTGAAGACATAGAAGTATTGATCAAGTGTTAGTCATCTGTGAACCAGACCAGTTGTACCAGTTGTCAGCACCTAAAAGATCAAGATGTTTATCGTCTCGGAAGAAGTTGATTTAAGTCTAAATCTGAAACATCCTGAAAGTGAAAAGAATATTACAAGGTATGTTTAGGTTTAAATGAAAGTACAATATGCTTGCTGAAAAAGGAGAGAATCTTCAAGGATCAAACTGCATAAGAAAAGATTCGATGGTTTTCTTTTTAGAAAAACCATCGAAATTGATCAAGTGGACTTGGATGAAAAACCATCGAAGAAGTAATTTTTCATTCGATTGATTTTATTTAAAATCTATCGAAGGAAAAATTAATTAACTCATTCGATAGTTTTTATTTAAGGGAGCAGGTGAAATTGTATTGTTGTGTCAGGTTGATGAAAAATTGAACGGCCATGATTATTTCAAGAAATGGTTCGATAGTTTTTCAAGTCTATAATTTCAGAGAAGAGGTTGTGTCTTCCTCAGTCAGTTTACATTTAATTAGAAGAAGCAGAAGAATTTAAGAGCTCAAGAACATTGACAAAAGAAAATTTATAGTGCCTTAAATTCTATAGTTTGTATTGATTATTGTAACCTGAACTCATTGAAGCTAATCCTACGGATTAGAATTGTAGCACCCCTCGCGGTTTATATTTATAAAACGATATATTCCCCGACTCGTGTTTTGATTTGGTGTATTTGATTTCGGACTAGAACAGAAAGAATTATCTGCGAATGAAATTGAATAATTTGTGAGTATCGTATTCAACCCCCCTTCTGCGATACTTTGGACCTAACAATTGGTATCAGAGCTTCTTGATTGACGTATAAATCAGATCCGGTGAATGAGACCAAAATCAAACAAGGCTTGAAAATTTGAAGCAATTTTTTTAACTTTCAAAAATTTTCATTTAATTGGAATTTCTTGAATTTTGAACAATTTGAAATTTTCAGAAACCATGAGTGCTCAATACAAACCGTTTGTACCAATGAAATCAGTAGGTGAATCTACAACTCTTGAAGGTACTAGAGTTCCTCAAAGTCATATCCCAAAGGAACTGTCTGAGTATACAGATACGGATAAGGAACTGATTTGATTGGATACAGGTTTGATGTTGATATTAACAGACTCCGCAGACAAGGAAATGAGCTATCAGTTAATGAACTGTGTAAGCGGGAAACAAATGTGGGATACCATAAACTTGATAATGGAAGGAACTGAAGACGTGCAGGAAAACAGATTGGACATCCTGACTTCTCAATATGAATCATTTAGGTCACTTCCTGGAGAAAGTATAACTCAGGTCTTTGAGAAGTATACTAAGTTGCTGAATAAATTAACTATGAAAGGGAAGACCTATCCTCTGAGAGAGACAAACAGGAAGTTCATGATGACACTGCCCCATAATGTAGAACACAAGTCCTCATCCATAAGGGAAAGAATAGACTTTACTAAGATGCCATTGGAAATGATTTAATGCAAGCTTAAAATTTATGAGATGGAGCAAGAACAAAGAGTGATAATCTACGGACCAGGGACAGTAGACAACAAGAACACCGCACTCGCAAGATCAACTGCACTTGTAGTGAATGAACCAAAAACTTCGGATATTCAGGTTCAAACCCCTAGAGCTGGAAATGAAGCAGTAATAGAGGCTGAAATGGATTCTGCAAATCTGGGTGTTGATGAAAGTGATTACTACACCCTAGAAGAACTTGAGAAAATGGAAGACAGAACCATGGCGTACTTAGCTGCAAAGTTTAGCCACATTCGTTTCAAGAGAAACCCTAAGTACAAGTTCAAGGGCTCAACAAATAGATTTCAGAAGAACAAGTATTCTTCAGGCTCTGGCTTTAAGGGAGGCTACAAGACAGGCATGATTGATAGAAGCAAATCAAGATGCTACAACTGCAATGAGTTAGGGCATTTTTCTACTGAATGCCGGAAGTCTCGTCAAGCAAGAGACAAGAAAGATGTCTATGAGAAGAAAGATTCTTATGAGGATTTGAAGAAAGAGAATGCTAAGTTGAAACAGCAACTGGAAGCCTTATCTGGAAAGCAGAATGGAAAAGCTTATATTGCAAAGGGTAAAAGTTGGGATGATACTGATTCGGATGAAGAAGAAAAGTATGTAAATCTTTCCCTAATGGACGTGTAACACCCCTAGATCCGGGGTCGGAGATCCAGGTTGTCACTACCACTTAATTCTCAATTTACCATACTTATCATGAGTTGTTAACCATCACAAGCCATGACCCCTCCAAGTTATTACATCACACAGATTATAGTCTCAGAAACAATAATTAACATTACCATAGAGTCATCAAATCCATCAATTTAAATTATTACAGACCAAGTGTTATCCTTCCAAAAGGTAGTTACCGATAAAGCCTCTATTTGAAACAATATCGGAACCGAAGTGTTTGCTTGATTTAATGTTGCCCAGTAAATAACAATTGTAGAAGGGGGGTTGAATACAATTGTATAAGATTCTCGACTTAATAAAATATAGATTACAAATATGAAAGAATAATAACAACTTTATTAAATCTGATATAAAACTGTTACAAACTCTCTCAAGAAATTATGATGTTCTTGAGAGCTTCTAGGTTACAATATACTCGTGTATGTGATTGATTAATTAAAATCAAAACCTAAACCGTGTTTATATACTACACAGCTTCTCTATCGATTACAAGATAAGTCCAAATCAATTACCAACTATATTGAAACATATCCTAACCGACAGCTTCATTCCTATAAACTAGGAACCGACAAAATAAACTTCCTTATTTAACTAGACTACATAAATAACTCGAAGTTGTAATCCTGATCAGCTTCCAGTCTTGATGATCAATCCTGATCATAGTCCTGATAGTAATCCTGATAGCAATCCTGATACTGACTGTAATATCCGTGAATTTTATTATTTGATTAAATGATATATTTAGTCTAAAATATTTATTATGGAATATTGGAATATTATTAAATGATAATTGTGGTGTGATTATGTGCTAAATGGTGAGTCGAAAGCCCCTTTCAAATATTTCGTCATTTGGAATTTTCTTCAATTTTGAGCCGTTTTGATAATTCAAGGGCCCCGTTGAAATTTCGTACATTCATTTTTAATTCTTCGTCTTTCATATTCGAATCGTTATCGAAAGGGTTATGGGATTCTATTTAACCCTACCTATTTGATTCTGCGAATAAATTTCAATTTTTGATCCGAAAAAGGAAAAATCGTTCCGAACCCTAATTGCTTAAGGGGACGGATTTGTCGTTCTATATCAATATTGAAGTTGTTATAGCCCTAGTATTCTTGAGCATTAGTTATATAATGATATATATCAATTTGGATGATCATCAACCTTTTTAACCCCTTATTTTTCGTAAAACGTGTTTTTGACCTAATTAGGGTTTTTAAACGATCTAACGAATCAATATCGATCCAAAAATGTTATTTGGGGTATTATTTTTCCAGAAATATAAAAAGACAAATCAGACTTCATAACTCATAGCAAATCTGCAGCAATTATTCATAAAATCCGAAATTCCCAAATATTATTTTTGTGTTCTTGATCTTCAATCAATTCGTTCTAAGGGTTATTGAAGTCCAAATTTGAAGTTCTTATACTCAAATCAAAGCCCCAAAAATCTAGTTTCAGAATCTTCCAACCTCATCATCATATGGTAAGTATTCGATTTTATATTGATTTTACAAGTTTCGAATTATAATTAGGGTTCTTGATTCGATTTGGGGATTTTCATTCTGTTGATTCTCCGTTCAATTGGTTGCTTCTAACATGTTCCTAGGGTTCTAATTAGCAAGAATCCATGCTTTAATTTCATGTTTATGTTCGATTTTGATGGGTTTGATTTTCGGGTTTTTGACCCGAATTCTTCTTTTGAATAGTCCGTTCATATGAATGATCTGACATTGTTTTTGGTAGAGGGCTTTCATTGTATGTGTTCTTAGCTTCATTTTAACATAAAGAACGTAGAGTTTCATGTAGGATTTTTACAGATCGGAAAATTTGTTTAAGCTCACCGGAAAATAGTCGGGTTTTTGATTCCGGCGATGCTTTTGGTACATTTTTGATCGGAATGAGTTACTGTGTTTATTTGGAACGTTTTGATATAAAAATCCCCAATTTTTAACGTGTATTTTGGTCGCCGGATTCTGGGCAGGTCGCCGGATTCTGGAAAATTTCCGGCGAGTTCTTGGCGACCCGTTCCAGTTCATCCCGACCCGTTTACCCGATTTTTTGACCCGGTTTCAATCTTCAAAAACCTAATTCATTTTCAGAAAACTGTTTTTGGATTTTTATTTTTAAAATTAATTCAAAAATAGTTTAAAACTTTAAAAATTCATATTTTTATTTTAAAAATATATTTTAATATCAGAAAAATTCTGATAAATTATATTTATTATTTTAAATCCGAAAATTGATTAAACTTAATTATTTTAATTATTTTTAATTAATAATTAATTTATAAATTAATTGGTTAATTCTTTTAATCAATTAATTCTTAAAAATTAATTATTAATTGGATTTAATTAATTAAAAATTCAGTTTAATTATTTTCAAGCCTATTTATTTATTTAAAAATAGTTTGAGTATTTAAAGAGTGTCAATTAATTTTATTAATTGATTTATTTGCATTTAAATGTTTATATTGGATTTAAAAATCCGATTTTTGATTTAAAAATTAATCGTGACTTATCAAAAATTCAAATAAGTTTCGTATGATGTTTTAAAAATGTTTATAAGTGCTATATGGTTCATATTAATTGTGTGTTGTGTTTTATAGTCTGTATATGCCCGTACTAGGGCAAATATCTGAGTTTTAAATATCGTAAATTATACCGGACGTCCGATACGTAACCGGTTACTTGTTTAAATGTGATTATTGATTGAATAAGTGTCGAGAGTAGAACGAAAATAGTTAGACTTATTGTGATAAGTTGTTTAATTATAGAATCGAGTTCCCAAAGCAAGGGAAAGGGAAAAGTAGAGTGAGCAGAGTCGATCCGACAGCAGCTTAGACCAGGCAAGTATCTGTGCCTTTACTTGTGATAAAATGTATTATTGTCTTGATTACTTGAATACCGTTATCCCCAGAATAATTCAATTATCAATCCTTTAACCGCATTTGGACAACTGATTCCATTTCCTTAGAGATTCTTGATTCTTTGATTTGATCTGCATCGGAAACCCTTATTTCCAATTCACTTGATTATTGTTTACCACCTATTGTTATTGTTTATCATCCTTTGATTATCATTGACAACCATTGATTATTTGACTTCCATCTTGACTATTGATTACGGTCATTGATTATCGACTACCATTATTGATTCCCTTATTGAATGAGTACACCGTACCATTGAAATTACTCCATGATTGTTTCTCGATCTTCATTTGATACTGAACAGTTGAAGCTCTTTTGCAATTACTATACATTCAGTTTATCTTATTGAGCATGTTATTGTTTATACCCTATTATAGATTTGGCATGTGTTTTTAAAAATGGACCAGTAATTGGTCGGACCATATTCATGGTCAGAATAACTTAAGGCCCAAATTGGCCTAGGATCCAGTAGAGGACTATGACATGAGCTAGTCCGGGGATGATGCGTGGCTGGCCAGCAACACAACCTTTGATTTGAATAAAATGTATAAGCCAAATTCTAATTCTTTTCTTCCATTGTTATTGATACAAAGCATGTGTTAGCTAAATATTGTTGATTCTAATATCATAAATTCATATCCTTACAACTGTGATCGGAATGATTCATTGATGTTTGCTGAGCAATTTTGGCTCACTCTTGCTTGTTGTTTTCTAACCCTATTCCAGTGAAGCGAGAGTATGAGTCGACATAGCGTGACCGATAGTTCACCAGCAGCCAGGAGAGCCCCTCGTGTCATTGTCATTGACAGGGTAGTTGTTTTTTTGCTTTTCTAGATTAGATGTCTAGATTTGAACTTTGGTTGTGATGTAATAACTCTGATAAAACTAGTATTGTATTAATATAAGATTGTAGTAGCTTGTGTTCATTGCCATAATCTGGATGCGATCTTGGTCAAGGGGTATTTGTGTCTTTAAATATATTATGCATGTGTTAAATAGTATTCCGTTGGTCGGATGACTCCTCAAATCTGTACCCCGGGTTTGGAGGGCGTCACACTGACGCTTGAGCAAATACTGATGACGTCAGCAATCCTGATCAGTTGAGTCTAGATCTTGACGATCATTGAATCCCGATCTAACAATCTCCCCCAATCTCATACTTTGTAAAATAAAGTATAGATTCCTAGATTCAATGATGTCAAAAACTTATTTACAAAATGTATAAGTATTTATAGTAACAACTTATCTGTTCAGATTCTTTGATAAAACAAATTCATCTTCAAGAAGTTTGACAGTAGTCTTTCTTCCTTGTCTTCAAGAATTTGAATTAGTCTTTCTTTAAGATCTTTGAGTTCTTCATCTTCCTCATTTATCTGAAAGATAGTTGCTCTGAGATTCTGTATAGAGCTTCTCTGTAGACTGTGCTCTTCAAGCAAAAGATAAGCAATTTCCTTCCCATCAGGATTAAGAGTAAGTTGAGTCATGCCAAAGGTCATTTCTTTAACAGCAGTGCCCCTTTGCATTTCCACATCTTGACCTCTCAGATTTAAGTACATGGGAGTATAATCCCCATTGAAATTTCTTCCTTCATAAAGTCTTCTCTTAATTGTTGACAGAATCATATCACTCCATTCTTTGCACACTTTGTTTTTCCATCTTAGCAGATAATGAACATATTTTAGTTCCTTTGTAGTTTTAATTAACAGCTCTTGAATGGTCATCACCTTCACACTACCATCTTTCATGAAATACAGAAGCTTTTCTTTCTTTTCAGTACCATCATGACAATCTATAACTATATCAACAACTAATAAATTGTTCAGGTGTTCAGAATCTAAGTTACCTCCAATATCAGTCAAAGAGTGAGGATCAACATATGACATATTCAGAAATTTAGCATCTCTGTGACCTATACCTCCTCTTGTATTATGTGGCATCTGTCTTATGCTTGAAAACATTTGCAACCAGAGTGCTTTGGATCTAAATGAATCAGAAAAATCAGCAACATTAGAGACACTTGTTATAATTCCACGAGACTGATAGTTGATAGGTCTATCACACCTAAGTGTGTCAATGTTTTTCCACTTCTTGTCTTTTTCCCTCTCAAGAACATAGCTTCTTTCTAACTAAGTTTGTTATCTACTTGAATTTCTCCACAACCTTCTATTTGAATGTTTAAGCTTTTGCACATAGAGATTGAAATCTCTATTTGTTGTTCTTGTTACTTCTCTTCTTCTTCTTTCTTCTTCTCCGTCCACTTCTTCATTATGTGAATCAATCAAAGTAGATAAGATTAACAAATCAACCTCTTGTAGAATTTCAGATTCATCAGGATCTTGAACAGTGTCAGGATTAGAATCTGGAATTTGAGCTGTATTACTGATGAGTGTTGATTGTCTTGATTTTCTTCTCAATTCAGATTCTTCTTCAATAATTCCATCATCACCAAAAGTAGACCTGTCAGGTTGAGTATCAGGAACTACTGGAATTTGAGTAGGCTCAGGAATTTCTTCTATTGTTAGATTTCTAGACCTTGTCTGTCTAGGCATATGTTGAATTGATGAGCTTCTTCCTCTACTTGCACCTCTTCTACCTCTGCCTCCTCTACCTCTAGCAGGAGCAGGATTCTTAAAATTTTCCATCATATCTCTCTGTTGATTTAGAAATTCTTCATGTGAGAGATCAGGATATTCTTCACTAGCAGTAGAAAGTCCCTTCCTTGCAAATAACTGTTGAACTCTCTTATCAGTGTGATAAAGAGTAACAACATCACCATCTCTTGTTGTGAAATTCCGGAATAGATTAGCAGCATCTTCAGGATTATCAATAAGAACATCTTCATTACCTTCAGGAATTATAGAGAGTGTATGTCCATGACCAGGTGTCAGGATTTGATCAGCTATCAGGATTTGATCACCTGTCAGGATTTGCTCTTCCGTCAGGATCTGAGATTTCACCAGTGTTCTTACTGTTCTAATTCCAGAATCAGAAACATGAGTTGACTGCATAGATTGACTTTGAGAAGTTTGAATTATAGACTTCATCACAGCAGCATCAGAGGTTTCTCCTTGAAATACCATATCATCACCATCATTACCAGTATTGTCATCATCATTATTTCTTCTCAATACTAGTTCAGGTGTACATTTTATCTGACTTACCTTCTCCCCCTTTTTGACATCAGAATTTGATAACAAATTTAAAATTAAGGAAAGAGAGGCTTGAATGTCAGTCACCTTGGATTCCAATGAATCAATTCTGTTGTGAATGTGAGACTGTTCTGAAACAATTGTCTTAACATGAGATTCCACAACCCTCAATTGAAAAGCAGTTGAAGCCTTTGTCAAGTTTTTAGAGATATCAGTCCTCACATGTTCAGTAGCATCCTTCACAAAATCTATTTCAGTCTTGAGGCTTTTCGATAACAGAGTTGTAGCCTTCAAGTGATTCCTTAAATCTTCATTTTCTATGATTCTGGTAGCATGAGCAGCATGTTCCAAAGCACATGGAAAACTGACAGAATTAAAAGATCTGTACCATTCATTTTCCCATTCATCTTTTCTTAGAAGCTCAGCTGGATCAATTGGTGAAGGACCAGAAAAGTCTTGTCTAAGATCCTTTCCTGTAGTAGCCTTGCCAGCCATGAAAGTGCTTGAAGAACCAAAGTTAGTTCCAAGACTAGATTTGAGTGTTGTAGCAAGCTGATCCTTCTCACAATCATTCTCATCATCAGAATCATCATCATCACTATCTCCAGAATCACTAGTAGCATCAGGAACAACAGCTTTAAGTTTATATTTGGATTCTGTGATAGGATTTACCATTGGTCTTGAGCTCAGTGGTTGGATCAGGATTGGCTCAGCATCAGGAGCACCACTAGCATCAGGAGCAACACTGTCGGGATTTGAAATGCTTGCATCAGTATTTTCTACTAATGGTTCTTGTGTAGCTTGAGGTTCAGAAGCTGCTTCAACACTTTGAGTTGGAGGTTCTTGTGTGCTTCCCTCAATGACAATGTCCTCGACCAAAATTTCCATTTCAGGAATATCAGAAGCCCCTTGAGCATTGTCAGGAAACTTCTCAGAAACTGTAGCTGTATTGCCTGCATCTTCACATTGAGAAGATGGTTCTTGTGTGGCTGGAATGCAGATGTCTTCATTCTCTCCCTTTGAGAAAATGGTTCTTGTGGGACCATTCCATCAGCTATGCCTTCCCTCACACTTTGAGTGAGTGGTTCTTGTAGGGCAGGATCATCAATAGCTGCTGAACCACTTTGAGGTTCAGGTTCTTGTGGGCTTGATCCTTTCAGTTTCTTCTGTCTCTGAAAGACTATCTCTTCTGCCCTCCTTTTCTTCTCCATTGGATGTATGAACCCAAGATTGGAAGCAGCAGTACCAAACTTCTCCCATGAAATATCAACATGTCTTTTAGTTGGAGAGTCTTTGGCTGGAGAGTCTGAAATAGAGACATCTTTACTTGGAGTAGCATCAGGATTACTAACGTCAGGATTTGCTTGAGCATCAGGATTTGACTGCTCATCAGGAATTGAAGTGTCCTGTCCATCAATAACCTGTATCTTCAAAGGAATATGATACCTGCTTTTAGACAACTTTCTTTGCTTCTGTGATTTAGCAATTTGTGCCACAGCTTCAACAGCAGTATCAGCAACTTCCTTGTTTATTCTTAACTTGGAGGATATGGGCATGTCATCCTCAGAATCAGTTTCATCCCTTAAAACCAACTTTCTCTTCACAGAAACAACCTCCTCAACCCTATCAACTTTCTTTACCAGGACCCCTTCTACACCCCCTTGTTTCTTCTTTTTGGTGAGTGGTGTAGAGGAGAAATCCTTTGATCCTGATTGCCTTCCAGACACATCAGATCTAGCTGATTTCTTTGATTTTACAACTAAAGTCTTTTGAGAGACATTAGAGGAGAAATCCTTTGATCCTGATGGCAATCATGGTGTTGACGTAAAATGACAAAGAAAGAATGATTATTCTGCAAAGGTAGTGATTATATATAATAAGATTCGATACAAGCGTAGAATGCTTTCAAAAGTAAAATATGTTATAGCTGAACTATAACTGCCGATCAACAGTACAACAACAAAAATACAACAACAATCCAAGGCGATACTATAAGCCTGGTGCACTGCTGATACTATACTATGCATCTATGTACTCTTCTGACTAGAATCCATCCACTCCCATAACATCCCATCTAATCTACTCCTGCTCACGGATCATCGTCTCTAATCTCCCATAGTGCTGGTCCGGCAATCTCCCCAATCTCTCTCATCGCATAGTCCAAAATCTCTCTCATCCCTGCTGTAGTCTCTCCCTCTCTGCTAGTAGCTAGTCCATGCAATCTCGTCTCTACCAATGTCCTCACAACCCTAAGTCTCATCCGTGTATCAACTATCTGATTTCTGAATCTATCTCTATCTCTGGCTACAACTGCCTCTGATGAACGCATCTCACGCATCTCTGACACCTGTCTATGAAAGTAATCCCTCTCCTCTCTCATCCTCTGTAAAGCATAATGTAACATAAGATGTAAAAGAGATAACTACAACTCAACAAAGGACAAGACAGACAATAATATTAACAGAAGCACAGGAATCCAGAATCAAAGAAGAAAAGGTAAACTCAAAAAATCAAAATACGTTATGTATTCTTGAAGTCCGTAAACAGGTCACGGAAAGAAGTTCATGAAAATGTTCAAGCCTCAGTGACAGCAAAAGAATCAAGACTTTCAAGACGACAGAAGTATGTGAATGATTTAGGGTTAAGTACCACGGGATTCCAGTGATTTAAATGAAGCAACCAGAACGACAAGGGACTTATCAACAGCATTGAATTGAAGACATAGAAGAAGAATTGATCAAGTGTTATTCATCTGTGAACCAGACCAGTTGCACTAGAGATCAAGTTGTTTTATCGTCTCAGAAGGAAGTGATACAGTCTATTACTTAAACGCCCAGGAGCTCAGTGGAATCATTAAAAGATATAAGACAAGAAAAAGGATTCGATAGTTTTTCATTTCAGAAAACTATCGAATGGTATTAAAAAGTGATTCATAGAAAACCAATTTGAGTTAATTTAGTATTCGATAGTTTTGTTTTAAAACTATCGAATGGTAAAATAACTTAAATCATTCGATGGTTTTTTAAATCATTCGATGGTTTTTTAATAAGGAGCAGGTGAAAAGTATTCTTGTTTTACAGGTTGATTTTGAATATGGACGGCCAGGATTGATTTCTTCATTCCTAGTTCGATAGTTTTCAAATTAAGACTACAATTACAACAGAGGAAGTGTGTCTTCTTCAGTCGAGTTATTTCACACAGGAGCAATAACTGAGAGAGAGATTGAGCCAGAGAGAAAATACCAGAGAAATTAATTCTGCTTGAACTCTATCAAAGTTTTGATTGTGTATAACTTAGAACTCATTGAAGCTAATCTACGGATTAGAAATTGTAGCACCCCTCGAGGTTTATATTTATAAAAAGATATATTCCCCGAAACTTGATTTGGTTTGGTGTGTTTGATTTCGTTATAGAACTGAAAGATTAATCCGCGAAGAAAATTGAATTATTTGTGAGTATCGTATTCAACCCCCCCCCCCTTTTACGATACTTTGGACCTAACAATTGGTATCAGAGCTACTTGATTGATATACAAATCAGATCCGGTGAATGAGACCAAAATCAAACGTAGCGTGAAAATTCGAAGCAAATTTTTTAACTTTCAAATTTTTTCATTTAATTGGAATTTCTTGAATTTTAAACAATTTGAAATTTTCAGAAACCATGAGTGCTCCAAAGACAACCGCTGGTATTAAAGTTCCCCCGTTTACTAGAGATGATTTCAGTTTGTGGAAGATGAAGATGCTGTTATTTATCAAGGCATCTAATCCGTTGTATATTGGCATATTAGAGAACAGACCGTTTGTACCAATGAAACCAGTTGGTGAATCTACAGCTCCTGATGGTAGCAGGATTCCTTCAGGCACCCAACCTAAGGATATTAGTGAATTTACAGATTCTGACAAAGAACTGATTCGATTGGACACCGGTTTAATGTTGATATTGGCGGACTCCGCAGACAAGGAAATGAGCTATCAGTTGATGAATTGTATAAGCGGGAAACATATGTGGGATACCATTAACTTAATAATGGAAGGAACTGAAGACGTGCAGGAAAACAGATTGGACATTCTGACTTCTCAATACGAAGCGTTTAGGTCACTGCCAGGAGAAAGTATAACTCAGGTCTTTGAGAAATATACTAAGCTTCTCAATGAATTGGAAATGAAAGGAAAGACCTATCCACTGAGAGAATCAAACAGGAAGTTCATGATGACGCTGCCCCATCATGTAGAACACAAGTCATCATCCATTAGGGAAAGAATTGACTTCACAAAGATGCCACTAGAGATGATCTATGGTAAGTTGAAGACCTATAAGATGGAACAGGAACAAAGGGTGATAATCTACGGATCAGGGACAGTGGACAACAAGCACAATGCACTTGTGAGATCAGCAGCACTTGTAGTGGATGAACCAATAACTTCTGAGATTCAGGTTCAAACCCCTAGAGCTGGAAAGGAGGTGATAATAGAAGCTGAAATGGATTCTGTGAATCTGGATGTTGATGAAAGTGTTTACTACACCCTAGAAGAGCTTGAGCAAATGGAAGACAAAACCATGGCGTACTTAGCTGCAAAGTTTAGTCATATTCGTTTCAATAGAAACCCTAAGTACAAGTTCAAGGGCTCAACCAACAGATTCCAGAAGAGCAAGTATACACCTAGTACAGGCTTTAAGGGAGGCTACAAGACTGTCATGTTTGATAGAAGCAAATCAAGATGCTACAACTGCAATGAGTTAGGGCATTTCGCCACTGAATACCGGAAGCCTCGTCAAGCAAGAGACATGAAAGATGTCTATGGAAAGAAGGATTCTTATGATGAGTTGAAGAAGGAGAATGCCAAGCTTAAACAGCAATTGGAGGCATCCTCTGGAAAGCAGAAAGGGAAAGCTTATATAGCAGAGGGAAAGCACTGGGATGATACTGATTCGGATGAAGAGGAGGAATATGTAAATGTTGCTCTAATGGCTGACTCTTCAAAGGAATCACCACAATCATCTCAGGTACCTATCTTAACTACAATTGATATGTCTAACTCCGAGTACAAGAAAACTGTGCAAGATCTTAGTGTAGAATTGTTTAATGTACACACAAGCATGCTAGCATCAGAAATGGAAAATGCTAAACTAGTTCTTAAGATTAAAAAGCTAGAATCTAAAAATGAAGAACTAGAGCTTGTAGCTGTAACATTAGAAGATCTTAAGCAAAAGAATGCGAACTTAGAGAACAAGGTCAAGTGTAATGATGAGATAGAGACTATCCTCAGGAAGCAGATTTCAGATCTAGATTTGAAGCTGAATGCTTTTAAGAATTCCGCTCTAGTGGCTAAAGAAATCATTGATACTCAGGCCATAGAGAATAAAACTGCTATAGGATTTGACTATAACAAGAAAGCTGGTAAGAAGATTGTGGAATTCCCTGTGACACCTTCAGTTGTCAAAAGGAATACTTCACATGTTCTTAAGAATGTTGATTGTCCAGTTTTTGTTAAGCCTTTTCCACCACTTTTTCATGAGGATGATCTTTTCATTAGACAAGAATTGCTTGAGGAGGATTTGTTGAAGGAAAAAGAGGTAAAGACTAAGTTGCCTAGGAAATCAGTAAAAAATGAATTACCTAAACCTGATTTACCTAAAACTGAAGTAGGTTCCTTAGTTAGTAATGTTAAAAAGAACAGGAATGGGAAGAAGAAGATTGTTAATTAGGAAATGGTTCCATATTCTCCCATTGCATCTAGGAAGTTGTGCACTATTTGTAATTCTGCTGGACACCTTACACATGCATGTAAAAAGGTTAAAGTAGAAACTGCTAATACTTCTGAAATGCATAACATGTCTGACATGCCTGATCTTCATGAACCCTGTGGAAAGAAAGAGTGTTTGCTATGTAAGTACAACATCATGCATGCTTATTTTAAGTTGATGAATGATAGTAGCAATAGCACTATTAATGTTAAATCCACATATACTATGAATATCAAACAGGGTAAGACTAAATTGAATGTTACTCCTGTTAAATCATCTAAACCTTCAGGACCCAAACAATTTTAGGTACCAAAGTCCGCTTAATCAATCTGTGATTGCAGGGTAAGGTTAAAAGCTCAAAGGTTGTGTGGATTCTGGATAGTGGCTGTTCTAGACACATGACAGGTGAAGAGTCCCTGCTTACAGAGGTGGTTAAGAAGACCGGCCCGACTGTAACCTTTGGAGATGACAACAAAGGTTTCACTACGGGATATGGTAAATTGAAAGCTGGAAATGTCATCATTGAGAACATCTCTCTTGTTAAAGGATTAAAGCACAATCTTCTAAGTATCAGTCAGTTCTGTGATAAAGGCTAGAATGTAGATTTCAGAAAGGACAAGTGTTTGATCACCAACAGGAAGGATGAGAAGCTTACTCTACTGGGAGTGAGAAAAGGAAATTTGTTTATAGCTGACTTAAGTTCTACCAGTGAAGGAGAAGTTACATGTTTCTATGCAAAGGCATCTTCAGAACAAAGTTGGCTATGGCACAAGAAGCTCTCACATCTGAACTTCAAAACTATGAACTCTTTGGTAAAGAGAGAGTTAGTGAGAGGGTTGCCCCTGATGGAATTCAATCAGGAGGGACTATGTGAAGCATGTGAAAAAGGGAAGTCGAAGAAAGCATCACATGGAAGCAAAGGAATGACAAGCATTACTGAACCATTACAGCTGATTCATATGGATTTATTTGGTCCAGTTAATGTTATGTCACTTTCAAGAAATAGATATGCATTGGTGATGGTGGATGACTACTCCAAGTACACGTGGGTGTTGTTCATACACACAAAGGATGAAGCAACACAACTAATCATTGATCACATCAAGAAGATAGAAGTGGAAGCTAAGCTACCTGTGCGGACAATCAGATCAGACAATGGAACTGAATTCAAGAATGCAGTTCTAAATGATTTCTGCTCAGAGAAAGGAATATCAAGACAGTTTTCAGCACCAAGAACTCCTCAACAGAATGGAGTAGTGGAAAGGAAGAACAGGACCTTGGTTGAAGCAGCAAGGACCATGTTGAGTGAATCAAAACTTCCCACTTACTTTTGGGCTGAAGCAGTGAATACAGCTTGCTACACTCAGAATCGAACCCTGATCAACAAAGATCATGAAAAGACTCCGTATGAGTTAATGGCCAACAAGAAACCAACACTGAAGTACTTTCATGTGTTTGGTGCAAAGTGCTTTGTACTTAAAGATGGAGAACATCTTGGCAAGTTTGATGCCAAAGCAGATGAAGGCATTTTTCTGGGCTATTCTCTGGAATCTAAGGCTTTCAGGGTATATGTGATTGAAGATAAGAAGGTGTTGGAAAGCTTTAATGTAACATTTGACGACACCAAAAGACCAGGCCTGCAAACTGGAGAGAACTCTGAATCCTTGGTATTTGAAAATCTATCAGGAGATCTCTGACAATGAAGAAGTACCTGAAGTTGTTACAGTCATTAATAATAATCATAATGATAATGATTCTGGACAAAGTGGTGACCAAAGTGGAGATCCTCAACATTCTACAGGATCCACTAGTCAGTCTTCAGAATCAACAGATCAAACCATCAACAACTCAGGGGGAGAAGGAGAAGGATCAACTAGTCACACTCCACAACATCTAGAACAAGGAGAATCATCAATATCGCATCTGCCAAGACAAAGGGTATGGAATAGAGATCATCCCTTTCACTTGATCATTGGTGATCCGGACACAAGAGTGAGAACTAGGAGAACATCACAAAATGAATGTCACTATTCTGGGTTTCTTTCAGAAACAGAACCTAAGAAAGTTGAAGATGCTCTAGATGATCCAGATTGGGTGATTGATATGCAAGAGGAACTCAATCAGTTTGAAAGGCAGAAAGTTTGGAAGCTGGTACCCAGGCCTAAGGGGAAATATGTTCTTGGAACACGATGGGTATTCAGAAATAAGTTGGACGAAGATGGCATTGTAACGAGAAACAAAGCCAGACTGGTTGCTAAAGGTTACTCTCAAGAAGAGGGTATAGATTATGATGAAACCTATGCACCAGTAGCAAGACTTGAGGCCATCAGAATGTTTCTGGCATTTGCTGCACATTCCAATTACAAGGTATATCAAATGGATGTATAGAGTGCTTTTCTGAACGGGGAGTTAGAAGAAGAAGTGTATGTGGAACAACCTCCAGGTTTTGAGGATTCAAAACTGGCAGACTTTGTGTACTTTCTATTCAAAGCTCTCTACGGACTCAAACAGGCTCCAAGGACATGGTATGACACTCTCTCTGAATTCTTACTTGAAAATGATTTTACAAGAGGTGTTGTAGACAAAACTCTCTTTGTCAAAAAGCATAAAAATGATTTGATATTGGTGCAAGTATATGTTGATGACATAATATTTGGTTCTACTAATGATGATCTATACAAGAGATTTGCTAAGTTAATGCAGAGTCGTTATGAAATGAGCATGATGGGTGAATTGTCATTCTTCCTTGGACTGCAAGTATACCAAAGACAAGATGGTATATTCATTTGTCAGTCCAAGTACATCAAAGATCTTCTGAAGAAGTATCAAATGGAAGACTCATCTACAGCAACGACTCTTATGCCAACTGCCACTAAACTTGATAAAGATGAAACTGGTAAGAAGGTTGACATCACAGGCTACAGAGGTATGATAGGCTCATTACTTTATCTCACTGCAAGTAGACCAGATATAATGTTTGCAACATTCTTGTGTGCTAGGTTTCAGTCTGATCCTAAAGAATCTCATCTAATAGCTGTTAAGCGAATATTTAGATATCATAAGGGGACCCCAAATCTTGGAATTTGGTACCCTAAAGATACAGGATTTGATCTTATTGGATACACAGACTCTGATTTTGCAGGTTGTAAGATTGATCGGAAGAGTACTTCAGGAAGCTGTCAGTTTCTTGGAAGAAGGTTAGTTTCCTGGTATAGCAAGAAGCAGCATTCAGTTTCCACATCAAAAGCTGAGGCTGAATACATTGCTGCTGGAAGCTGTTGTGCTCAAATCTTGTGGATGAGAAACCAACTCCGTGACTATGGACTTTTGTTGACAAAGATTCCAATATTTTACGACAACACAAGTGCCATAGCAATCTCAAACAACCCAGTGCAACACTCGAGGATGAAGCACATCGACATCAGGTATCATTTTATCCGAGAGCATGTCAAGAATGGAACTGTGGAGTTACATTTTGTACCCACAAAGGATCAAATTGCAGACATCTTTACTAAACCGCTTGATGAATCCACTTTCAATAAGCTGGTTGGTGAACTTGGGATGTTAAATCTTTCTAATTGATTTTGATTAGAAGTCAGTAACTGCAGATAGTCCTAGTGAATACATGAGTTTAAGAATTTCTATATCCTTAGGACTCGTGAATTTATTTTCTGGAGCAATTCTCGTAGTTAGGATTTTTGTACTAATTATATGTCATAATTATGGATGATATATCTTCTGGCATTTAATTAGTTATTAATTCTAAAAAATTATTTAGGTGATAATATTTGTTCTAAATATTTTAGTATCTATTTCATTTGAATTAATTTGCTTTGTTTTTAACATTGTAGATTAATGCAGCATAATTCATTAGATTTTACTTGGTTAATATCACTCAATGATATTTAATTGATTTTATTCTAAGAAAATTGTGAATTTTCTGTTAAGAATTGATTTTGGTAAATTTGAAAATATTTATTAGAATTAAAACTTGACAGGAAATGAAAAGTCTGAATTCTAAAACAAGAACATGTTTAAAAATTTGGACAGAAGCAAAAAATATCGAATTTAGGAAATTCGATAGTTTTTCAAGTACATAGATAAATCTATCGAATTTAATTTTCGATAGTTTTTGAAAAGGAAAAGAAAATCTATCGAAAACATTTCTCGATAGTTTTTGAAATCAAATGAAAAATATATCGGGAGGATTTAATTTTGTCAGTAATTAAACTCCTCGATAGTTTTTCAAACAAACTATTCTCGATAGTTTTTGAGAATATCTTTCAAATATATCGAAGTGAATTGATCTGATTTAATATTTAAATTCTCGATAGATTTTGAAAATTAGTAGAAAAACCATCGAAGTGAATTTAATTATTTCTATACAAATTCTCGATAGTTTTTCTAAACAAAGCATGTTCGATTGATTTTGGTTTAATTCAGAACAGCTTTCGATAGTTTTTTTCTAAAAGGTCGGTTTAAATTCTTGAATTTAAACACTTCGATAGTTTTGAAAAAAAAAACTATCGAAGTGTTTTTGACCTTTATGCCCCTAGAATTAAAACTATCGACAGCATAAATAAAAACTATCGAACATTAAATGTCAAAATTGCCCCTGCAGTTTTAAAAAGTATTTAACTAGCACTTAGTTTCTTTTTTCTTTTCATTGTTTACAGATCTGAGAAAACCTTTGTCTAGTTTATACTTACAAACAGAGAGATACACGACTAGAACATCTTAATCGATAGTCTTCTAAAGCTTTTTAACCGATTAAAACTTCATAAAGTTACTGTTCTTTCACTGTATCTTGTTGATTAACCGTGAAAGTGTAAGTATCATGAGTTTTTAATTCCTTTCAAGAAGAAACTATCGAAAGTGAATTTTCTAAATCCTAAGGACTGTTGACTGTGTTCAAGTTTAGAAAGAAATTGTTTTTCAATTGATTTCTTATTTCTTGTTATTGAGGTTACCAGATTAGGGTTCTTGATAATTCTGTTCGAGTTTGTGTAATTAAAAAAAAAGGGGGTAATTTTTTGAAGAAGTTAATTAATTAGAAAATAATTAATTAATTAACTTAAGGTTAATTTTGGTTTTCATTTTAAATTTTCTGGAAAGTGTGAACAAACAATGGCCGGGGAATTTATTATTACCAAGACTAATCATGTCTCGTTTCAAAACTTGCAATCCATAACGAACTTACAGTTTCGTGCATGGGCAGAGTTTTTAAACACACGTTCATTAGTGGCATATGCTGTGAGTACTCCCATGGTCCCTTGCATCGATCAATTGACTGCGTTGTACACAACCGCCACGGATACAAGTGAGAATAATATAAGGTCCTTCAGTTTTGTTGTGCTAGGGGGCAGAACAATAAGGGTGACGGAACATGATTTTAATAGAATCTTACATTTTCCTACAGAAAACCTTGTTCCGGATCCCACGACTGAGGAGATACATGCTTTCTTCACTCTCATTAGAAGTCAACAACCTAACTTCTTTGTGGGAGAGTTCCTTAAGCATTACTTGCCAAAGGCATGGAACTTTTTCTTTCATACCCTAATCCATGTTTTTACTGCCAAGATAACAAATCTGCATGGTATTCCCTTATTCCTTCAAAAGATAGGGTTTGCCATTGCCAACAATAGGCATATTAACATTGAACGGTTACTGATTGATCAAGTAATCATATGCATGGGACCACTGGATGAAAGAACAGGCATAGATGATGTGCTCTGTTTCTATCCTAGGTTCCTACAACTAATTCTCAATGATATCTTAACAGATGATGAACGGGAGACATTTGATGGCGAGGAGAACCAGGATTGTATGAAGATGAAGAGCAATGCAATAACCGCTCTAATAAGGAAGAACAACTATCTTCCAGGGGTACCCACTGTTCTCACTGAATATCTAAGAACGGTGCCCCTACCACTTCTACCCCCAGGGGAACAGGTAAATCAAGGTAACATTCCTGAACCTGAACTGGCTCCTGAACCACAACCAATGGATGTTGATCCAGAGCCCTCAGTGGCCATTCCTGACCAGGAGGTTGCAAACCCACAACCTCTAACCACGGTCGAAGAGCCTTTGGAAGAGCCAAATGAAACAATAAACGAGCCTCCTTCCCCTCCTATACCCAATATTCAGACATCCGTGAGTGTAGAGGGAGATAGTGCCTTAGCAGCACCACATAAGGAGATACACCCTTCAACAACAGCTCTGCCTTCCTCTAAAAGGAGACGAACAGAAACCGAGGCAACTGTTGATACTTTATTTCAAACTTCCAAAGCGCCCTTTATTGATTTTTCTGATGCTGATTGGGCTACGCTAACGAAAGCTATATCTGAACCATTAGCTCAATCAAGTAAGGAAGAATTGACGGAAGCAACTGGTGTTCCGACCATTTTACGGTCAGGTTCACTGGTTGAAGGTTCTAAGAACCAAGGGTCTTCACAGACGTCGAGAGAAGGCTTTGACCTAAATGCACAATCTAAAGGGTCAGTGTCTACCTCCCCAGATGGAACATATCTGGATCCTGCGGGTAAAGGGTCTGACGTAGGTGCAGATCGGCAACTTGTTGACAATGAATCAATTATTATTGAGGAGTCAACTGAGGTAAAGTCTTCACAGACTATCGGGGAAGATTCGGGATCTCTGCTGTTAAAAGAGCCTGTTTCTAACCCCCTAGAGATTCAAACTCTAGATCCTACAAAGGATATATCATCTAAGGATGATCAGCAACTTGGACTCCTTAAAGAAGGAATCTATGGACGAACTGATCGAGTTGGGGACGGACGTCAAGGAACTTAAAGATGGTTTCATGAATGAAGTAGATGCTTTGTCGCAAGGACAAGAAGCTTTTAGAGAAGACGTTCTGGTTATCCAGGATGGTCAAGCTAGGGTAAAAGATGCAATAAACACCCTTTCTAGAGTGGAGTCTAAGCTGAACCGGAGATTGGACAAGATTGAGAAGACTACCAACTCCAGATTGGATGACATTGACCTGAAACTGGCTTCTATGCAAGAGATGAATAAGGATCTATTGGATTTCATGGAAAATCAAAGTGATGGAGTACAGTCGATTTGGACTATGCTGAAGAACCAACAAACTGGCCAACCTGGTCCTTCAAATCAGCAACCTGATCCTTCTACTACCTTTTATGCTGAGGATGCTTTCGTCGAGGATTCCTCAACTAAGGGGGAGAAAGTTGGAGAAGGGGAGAAAGAGAAGCCTAAGGATGGATGGGGAGTTTGGGAGACAGTTGAAGTTATTCCTATCAGACAGTACTGGATAGAGGAACTTGTAGAAGAAGAGAAGGAGAGTGAAGAGGAATTTGAGGTCATGCATGAGCAACCTATTCTAGAGGAGCATGAGCCATATTATCCAGAGCCCATTGAACATCCAATCTGGGAGGATAATATGGAAGAAGAAGCAAATTCTCTATCACCTGAAGAAGAAGCTGCCTTGGAAGCAATAAGAACTCAGAGAGCTGCAGTAGATGCCAGGCAAGCTGAGAAAGAGAAACAACAAGCAATTCTGAGGAGTGAAAAACTGAAGAGATTCAAGGTGTATAATGAAGTGAGGAGGAAGAAGATGATAGATCTGGCAAAGAAAGAAGGTAATGAATGGGAAATGGCTTATAAAACCTTTTGCGGAGTTGAAGACGGATTAGAAGTCAACGACAATGCTGAGGTGGAAGTTATCATTCAGGACATCAGAAGTGCCAATCTTGAAGATCAGACTTACTTCAAGGCATTGAGAAACTCTATGATCTTTCTGAAAGCTGGGGTTAAAGCAAATGGTGCCTGGAGCTTATTGATAAATTTTCTGGAGAAAGGTACATTTGTGATTTCCACTAAGTTTTTAGAACAGAGGACATACACAGAATTGCAGGTTATTCTCATCAAGATTCAAAGGACGACAAGGCTAAATGAACTGCTCCGTGAGCATGTTAAGGAGATCTTGATGAAAGTCGGTCTAGAGATTACTGAAGATCCCCCAATGGTTAGATTCATGACGAATGACTTGTTCAGAATCTGCTATTTGGCTGAGGACAAACTGAGAGACTACCCAAGCAACTATCTAATCTCAGTTGAGAAGTATCTTAGATCCACTGGATTCTCATCAACGGAGAAGGACAAAGCAGCAGACAATCTTAGAAGATTTCTAATGGAGAATGTTCCTTACTATAGGAAAAGAGTGGAAAGAGGATTGGAAGTGCATACCAGACTGCCAAACATGCCAAAGCTAAACAAGAAAGATGTTAACATTGCATGGTTATGGGCTGGAGTGGGTCAAGAGGTTGAATATATTGGAAGACACATCCAAGGAGCAATCCTTAAACCTGGAGAACCACTGCACTATCTATCAGTGATTGATTATCAAGCTGCTAACTCCGATCCAATGATTGAAGAAGGTGAGATCGGAATGGACTGAAGATTGAAGCAAAGAACAAAAGAACTATCAGCTCAGACTAGAGGAGCAACTTCATTGTATAAAGTTTAATTGTTTTTTGATTTATGAAATCTGGAAATGTATATATATCTGATCCAGAATGCATTTAATATTATTACGCTGTCTTACTTTAATTAGTTTAATGTTTCCTTAGTTAGTTGAGTTATCCTCGAAGTATTTGCTTGTCGAACTCTATCCAATCAAATAGGGGGAGATTGTAAAGCATAATGTAACATAAGATGTAAAAGAGATAACTACAACTCAACAAAGGACAAGACAGACAATAATATTAACAGAAGCACAGGAATCCAGAATCAAAGAAGAAAAGGTAAACTCAAAAAATCAAAATACGTTATGTATTCTTGAAGTCCGTAAACAGGTCACGAAAAGAAGTTCATGAAAATGTTCAAGCCTCAGTGACAGCAAAAGAAACAAGACTTTCAAGACGACAGAAGTATGTGAATGATTTAGGGTTAAGTACCACGGGATTCCAGTGATTTAAATGAAGCAACCAGAACGACAAGGGACTTATCAACAACATTGAATTGAAGACATAGAAGAAGAATTGATCAAGTGTTATTCATCTGTGAACCAGACCAGTTGCACTAGTTGACGGCACTAAAAAGATCAAGTTGTTTTATCGTCTCAGAAAGAAGTGATACAGTCTATTACTTAAACGCCCAGGAGCTCAGTGGAATCATTAAAAGATATAAGACAAGAAAAAGGATTCGATAGTTTTTCATTTCAGAAAACTATCGAATGGTATTAAAAAGTGATTCATAGAAAACCAATTTGAGTTAATTTAGTATTCGATAGGTTTGTTTTAAAACTATCGAATGGTAAAATAACTTAAATCATTCGATGGTTTTTTAATAAGGAGCAGGTGAAAAGTATTCTTGTTTTACAGGTTGATTTTGAAGATGGACGGCCAGGATTGATTCCTTCATTCCTAGTTCGATAGTTTTCAAATTAAGACTACAATTACAACAGAGGAAGTGTGTCTTCTTCAGTCGAGTTATTTCACACAGAAGCAATAACTGAGAGAGAGATTGAGCCAGAGAGAAAATACCAGAGAAATTAATTCTGCTTGATCTCTATCAAAGTTTTGATTGTGTATAACTTTGAACTCATTGAAGCTAATCTACGGATTAGAAATTGTAGCACCCCTCGAGGTTTATATTTATAAAAAGATATATTCCCCGAAACTTGATTTGGTTTGGTGTGTTTGATTTCGTTATAGAACTGAAAGATTAATCCGCGAACGAAATTGAATCCTAACATCACCTGATAATGGTGATGTGGAACTGGTGGATCAGTGATCTGGAACATAGGTCCGGAAATTGAAGCCTGAGATCGCGGTGCTGCGGGTATGCGTCGAAGTGGAACGGGACAAGGTATAGAATCCCTCCTGACCATTGTAGGTCCAGTCTGAGGTCGCGTCGGTCGCGACGGTCCTGCTCTCTCATCTGGTACCAGTCTCTCCTCTACCGGGTGCTCTGACGGATCTGAATCTGAACTAGAGCTAGGTGGCTGCAATTATAACCATACTCGATTACTACGCATAAAATCTCAAATCGACCTTCTATGACCACTAGGTGAATTCCTAACCCTCTATGTTATCCTGGACCCTAAATCCTAACTTGTTTCATATGCCATAACCTGTTGCTCTGATACCAGCCTGTGATGCCCTCCAAACCCGGGGTACAGGTTTGGGGAGTCACTCGACCAACAACTCACAATATACCTGAATCAAACACATGCATAATATAATAATAACATAAAATACCCCTTATCCAAGACCGCATCCAGATTATGGCATTGAACACAAGCTTCTACAATCTTTTATTATTACAAACCAGTTTTATCAGAGTTATTACATCACAACTTAAGTCCAGAGCTAGACATCTAGTCTAACAAAACAAAACAAACAACTACCCTGCCAAGGACAATCACTCGAGGAGCTCTCCTAGCTGCCGGTGAACTATCCGTCATGCTGTGCCGACTCATACTCTCGCTTCACTGGAATAGGGTTATAAAACAACAAGCAAGAGTGAGCCAAAAGTGCTCAGCAAACATCATATATATATTCAATGCAGTTTCATAACGAAAAGGAATCACAAGAATTTGAATCAATGCACAATGCATGATTATATCAACCTCTTCTGAAGAAAACAGATTAGAATTGGATTTTTATTTATCTCATTCAAATCAAAGGTTGAGCTGCTGGCCAGCCACGCATCAACCCCGGACCTGCTTATAGCAAAGCCCTCCACTGGATCCTTGGCCATCCCGACCATAATTATCATCGACCAAAAATTTGGTCCGACCATTGCTGGTCTATTTTTCAAAACATTTCCAATTCTATCATAACACATAAGCAATACATGCTTCAATAACAATTACAACAAGAATAAAATAGTATGACAATATCAAGAGCTTTATCTGACAATCAACCACAACGAGGGTGAAATAACAATAGCAAAAGAGTTTCATCTGACAATCAATCACAACGAGGGTGAAATGACAATAGCAAAAGAGTTTCATCTGACAATCAATCACAATGAGGGTGAAATAACAATAGCAAAAGAGTTTCATCTGACAATCAATCACAACGAGGGTGAAATGAAAATAGCAAAAGAGTTTCATCTGACAATCAATCACAACGAGGGTGAAATAACAATAGCAAAAGAGTTTCATCTGACAATCAATCACAACGAGGGTGAAATAGTATGATAAATTGCAAAAGAGCTTCAACTGATCAAGATCAAGTAAGGTCCGTGAAACAAGTTCGGAATGGTTTCAAAGAAGCAACACATCCGTCTCAAGAAATATCAAGGTTATAATAAACACAAGTGAATCGAAGGCGAGGATTCTCAATATTCAACAAGATTGTGGATAATCAAAGGAATCAGGAATTTTTCATGGAAACAATGTTATTGGTTCAGATACAGGATAAGAATCGAATCATTGGGGTTGGTTTTATAACAACATACATATAACAACTCAGAGTAAGATTACTCAAGGATTTGTGAAAGAAATAGACACTTGCCTGGTTCGACGTAGTCAACTTCTACCGTTGCTATTCTACCTTCTCCTTTCCCTTGCCTTGGTACCTCGATTCTAAAACACATATCTCATATTAGTACATCTCATCATTAATACTAGCCTCGACATATCACTCGTAATCATTTTATAAGTCTAAACAGCCTATCGGGCTACTTCCGAGATTTATCGAACGCCCGACCTATTTTTCCGATAAGCAAACTCAAACACAATCTTTATATAAAACATTTACGGACACTAAACGCATTATTCCACTTTATATAAACCATATAGCACTTATAAATATTTTTAAAACAATATCCGAGGCTTATTTGAATTTAAATAAGTCGCAAACAAAATTTTAAATCAAAACTCGGATTTTTAAATCCAATATAAGTATTTAAATGCAAATAAATCAATTAATAAAATTAATTGACACTCTTTAAATGCTCAAACTATTTTTAAATAATAAAACAGGTTTGAAAATAATTAAACTGAATTTTTAATTAATTAAATCTAATTAATAATTAATTTTTAAGAATTAACTGATTAAAAGAATTAACCAATTAATTAAATAAATCAATTATGAATTAAAAATAATTAAAATAATTAAGTTTAATCAATTTTCGAATTTAAAATAATAAATATAATTTTCCAGAATTTTCTGCAATTAAAAATATATTTTCAAAATAAAAATATGAATTTTTAAAGATTTTAAACTATTTTCGAATTATTTTTAAAAATAAAATCCAAAAACAGTTTTCTGAAAATGAATTAGGGTTTTGAAGATTGAAACCGGGTCGGAAAACGGGTCGCCAAGAACAGAAACGGGTCCCCAAGAACAGCCGGAAAATTTCCAGAATCCGGCGAGCCAAAAACACGACCAATTTTAGGCCTTTTGATACCAAAACATTCCAAATAACCATACCAATACATTCCGATCAAAAACAAACCAAAAACATCACCGGAACTCCGAACCCGACTATTTTCCGGTGACCTTAAACAAATTTTCCGATCTACAAATTTTGTACATGAAACTCTACGTTTTTTATGTTAAAATGAAGCTTACAACTCACACAATGAAAGCCCTCTATCAGAATTCATGTCAGCTCAACAACAAGAACGGACTATTCAAAAGAAGAATTCGGGTCAAAACCCGAAAATCAAACCCGTAAAAATCAAACATAAACATGAAATTAAAACATGGATTCCTGCTAATTAGAACCCTAGGAACATGTTAGAAGCAACCAATTGAACGGAGAATCAACAGAATGAAAATCCCCAATTCGAACATAAACCCTAATTTTAATTCCAATATTGAAAAATTCATAATAAATCGAAAAATTACCAGATGATGATGAGGTTGAAAGATTCTGAAACTAGAGCTCAAGATCTTTGATTTGAGTACTTGAACTTTGGATTTGGATTTCAATAAACCCTTCAAAAGTTGGTTTGATTATTCAAGAACACGAAGAACACGGTTCGGGAATTTTGTATTTTTGTATATTTGTAATACGGATTATATGAGGTATCATGTACGATTCTCCTTTTTATACTTAGTGAAAAATAATACCCTAAACAACATTTTTTGATCGATATAGATCCACTGGATCGTTTAAAAACCTTAATTAGGTTAAAAACACGTTTTACGAAAAGATAATTATCTACAAAGACTGATAATTATCCAAATCAATACATATCATTATATAACTAATGCTCAAGAATACTGGGGCTATAACAGATGAAATATTGATATAAACGACATATCCGTCACCCTGGACAATTAGGGTTTGGAACAATTTTTCCCTTTTTGAACCAAACGAATTACTCTGACAAGATCAAATAAATAGGGATGAAATGATACGAATAATTCTTTCGATAACAATTCAAATACGAAAGACGAAGGGATAATAATGATATACAAAATTTCAACGGGGCCCTTGAATTTTCAAAACGGGGCTCAAAACTGAATAAGATTCCAAATGACGAAATATTTGAAAGGGGCTTTTGTTAGATATAATTGCTAATGTTTGTTTATCAGTGTTTAAGCAACAGGTACTGACAAGAGTTTATCAGAAGCCGGTCAGAGTTTAATTAAACTCTGACAGGGTGAAGAGTTTAAAGGAAGCCGGTCAGAGTTTATTTAAAGTCTGACAAGGTGATAGTTGTATTAGCTGTCGGTGCTGAATTGAAGATTCTAGAAGCAATATATTCTGAAGATGGAAAGAAGCAGAATATATTGATACAGCTAAGGAAACAGAATGGAAGATAAGAAGCAATCCTTAATTGATAAGTTTTGTATAGCTAACTTGTAGGAATATCAATTAGATAAGGATTGTATGTAGCTGTGTACTATATAAACACAGATAGGTTATCCCTAGAAGGGACGCGATTATTGAAATATTATTCTTGTAACCTAGAAGCTCTTTGTGATTCATTAACATCATAAAGAGAGAAGCTGTTAATATAAATACAGTTTATTGATTCATAAACAGTGTTCTTAATTGTCGTTATTTTCATACATACTTGATTATATTGTGTATTCGGCCTAACAATTGGTATCAGAGCCAAGGCTGTTTAATATATACAGTTTTACGATTCAAACACAGTAATAATCATGTCTGAAGAAAATCAAACTGCTTCCAAGGCTGAACAGGTTAAGCCTAATTCTGTGAGTCGATATGAAACAATCAGGGTTCCGTTTCTCAGGCCTGTAGAGTATCCGATTTGGAAGGTGAAGATGACCATGTTTCTGGAGGCTACAGATCCAGAATACCTTGACAGAATTAATGATGGTCCTCATATGCCAACTAAATTGTCCCCTGTTGTTGATGGTCAAGAACAAAAGACTGTTCCAAAGGAAAAGAAAGATATGACTCCTGAGGATATCTCATCAATTGCAAAGGATGCAAAGGTTAGACATCTTCTCCACAGTGCTTTAGATAATGTTATGTCTAACAGGGTAATTGGCTGCAAAACTGCCAAAGAGATATGGGATGCTTTAGAAGTCAGATGCCAGGGAACAGGTGCTATTAAGAAGAACAGAAAAACAATACTCACACAGGAGTATGAGCACTTTGATTCAAGAACTAATGAAACCTTGACTGAGACTTATGACAGATTTTGCAAACTGTTGAACGATCTGTCTCTGGTAGATAAGGAATATGAACTTGAAGAGTCCAATCTCAAGTTTCTGTTATCTCTACCTGAAAAGTGGGATTTAAAGGCAACAACAATCAGAGATAATTATGATCTTGCTGATACAGATCTTGATGAAATCTATGGATTGTTAAAGACTCATGAACTTGAGATAGAACAAAGAAACAGGAGGTCAAGCAAGAAGACAAAATCTGTTGCTCTCAAAGTCGAGGAGAAGCCCATCAAGAAGGAATCATCAAGGAAGAAAGCCAAGGGAAAGGCTTTAGTTATTAAATCTGAGAGTGAGTCATCAAACTCTGATGATGACTCAAACTCTGATGAAGCTTCTGACTCTGAGGATGATGAAGAGGAGTTGATGCAAATGGCTGCATTGATGGTGAAGACCTTTAAGAAGATGGGATTCAAGAACTTCAAGAAAGGAAAGAGATTCTCAAGGAAAGATTCAAACCCTGAAAGGAGAAGTTTCAGAAAGTCTGATGGAAAGGAGAACAAGTCTGGCAAGAAGGATAAGTCTCAAATCCAGTGCTACAAGTGTAAGGAGATGGGTCATTATGCTCCAGAGTGCAAGAAAGGCAAATCTGAGAAAGCACTCATCTCTAAAGGCAGAGACTGGGCAGATACTTCAGACTCTGATGATGGAGAAAACTATGCTCTTATGGCAACTGTCAGAGATGAGACTGAATCTTCTGAAAATAAGGTACCTTTAACTACTTATGCTTATGATACTGATAATATTTCTGAATTAAGAATTTATCTTAAGAACATACATGTTAGTTATAGGGATCAGACTTTAGAGAATGAGAGGATTAAATCTGAGAATCTTAGTCTTAAAGAAAGAAACAAGTTTCTTGAAAGAGAACTTGAGAATATGAAGCAGATTCAAAAAGAAAGAGATGATGCTGTTTATATTGAACAGGAAGTGCTTAAGTTAAATAAGCAGCTAGAATCTGAACTTGAAAAAGAAAGAAAAATCATTAAGACTTGGACAAACTCTGGAAGAGACACTCAACAAGTGTTTCAAACAGATTCTGTAGGTTTAGGCTATTGTGAAAACGATGAACTTAGGTTTAAAGACAAAGTTAAGGTTAAACCACAACTTAAACCTGTGATATTTGTTCCAGAATCCACCAAGCTAAAATCTGTAGTTGTGAAAGAAGCTGTTATGGAGTCAGTTGAAGTTTGTGCTGAACAAGTAGATATTGAATCTAAAACAGAGAAGCTTGTTGAGCTAGAAGCTGTTAAAGAACCAATTAGAATCTGTGAGAAACAGGTTAATGTTGGTTTAATGACAGGAAAACAGTTTAAACATAAGCTCAAAGAGGTTAAGTCTGCCATGAAACCTAAAGGATCCAAGAGAAATAGGAATGGTAAAGTAGGCATAAATAATAGAAATAATCATATGCCTAATGCTAGTGCCTCAAGAAAAACATGTTATAATTGTGGTAGTTCTAATCATCTTGCTAGATTTTGCACTAAGAACAAACATATTAATTCTTTACCTTCTACTTCAGAAGTAAAGAATGATTATGTTAGAGTAAAACCACAGACTTTATGTAAACATTGTGGGAGCACTTGGCATTCTATTTACACATGTAAGAGTTATCATGCAATTTATCATAACTATTATGAGTTAAAACCCAATTTAAAATGGGTTAGAGCAAACTCTGCTAGTGTAAAATCTGACAATGTTAGTTTAAACTCTGAAAATGCTGATTCCGCTGCAAAAGCTAACACGGTTAAGAAGGACAAAGGATCCAAGCAAGTCTGGATCCTTAAAACTAACACTTAGTGTTTGTTTGTGATTGCAGGGTATAATAGAGAGCACACTTATCTTGGACAGTGGATGCTCAGGACATATGACTGGAAACAAAGCCCTGCTATCAGACTTTGAGGAGAAGGCTGGCCCAAAAGTTTCCTATGGAGATGGCAACATAGGACACACTCTGGGATATGGCAATATCAATCTTGGAAATGTCATCATCACAAATGTAGCTCTAGTCTCAGGACTCAAGCATAATCTGCTATCTGTGAGTCAAATCTGTGACAGAGGAAACCATGTAGATTTTCATAGTGAATACTGTGAAGTTATCGTTAAATCTACTGGAAAAGTTGTTCTAGTTGGACACAGGCGCAACAATATATATGAAGCAAGTTTGGTAACAAACTCTGATGGAAAAACAGTGTGTCTGACTGCAAAAATGTCAAATGAAGAGAGTTGGAATTGGCACAAGAAGCTCTCTCATCTCAATTTGAACAACATCAATGAGCTGATAAGAAAGGATCTTGTAAGAGGACTTCCAAAATCAATACTCAATCTAGATGGTCTATGTGATTCTTGTCAAAAGGCCAAGCAAAGGAAGTCATCTTTCAAGAGCAAATCTGAATCATCAGTAGTGGAACCTTATCATCTTCTACATGTTGATCTCTTTGGACCAGTAAATGTGATGTCCATGGGTAGAAAGAAATATGCTCTAGTAGTTGTTGATGAATATACTAGATATACATGGGTATATTTCTTATCAAAGAAGGATGAAACTGCTCAAACTCTGATGGATCATGTAAATCTACTGGACAAAGGATCACAGCACAAAGTCAAAATTATAAGGAGTGATAATGGAACTGAATTCAGAAACTCAATAATGGAAGCTTTCTGCAAGGAAAGAGGAGTCAAACAAGAATTTTCTGCACCTGGAACTCCACAGCAAAATGGTGTAGTTGAAAGAAAGAACAGAACTTTAATTGAAGCTGCCAGAACTATGCTTGATGAAGCAAAATTGCCAACTTATTTCTGGGCAGAAGCTGTTCAAACTGCTTGTTTTACTCAAAATGCTACACTGATCAACAAGCATGGGAAAACACCATATGAGATGGTGAAAAATAAGAAGCCAAATTTGAAATATTTTCACATATTTGGATGCAAATGCTTTGTGTTGAAGACTCATCCTGAACAGTTGACAAAGTTCGAGTTAAAAGCTGATGAAGGAATCTTTGTTGGCTATCCATTGTCAACAAAAGCATTCAGAGTTTACAATCTGAGAACTAAGGTGATCATGGAATCCATACATGTGTCATTTGATGACAAGAAAATAATTGGACTTGAAGACAAGGATGGATATGATCAACTACGTTTTGAAAATGAAGATCTATTCTCTGATGATGTAAACTCTGATGAAGCAGGTTTGACAAACTCTGACGGAGCATACTCTGAACCTCTACTGGTAAATACTGAAGAAACTGAAAATTCTCAAATTGAACAAAATAGAGAACCAGTTGAGGGGGAGCGTGAAGAAGCTCAACAAGACACAACAAGTGAATCAGTTGAGGAAACTGATTCAAACTCAGACAGTACAAACACTGAGCCATCCAACTCAAGGGGAGCCTCAGATACTGCAGAAAGTCAACGTATGAATCAGGAGAGCATGGATCAAGGGGGAGGATTCAATAATGATGCAAGAAACCACTTACCAACAGCCAGAAAGTGGACACAGGCACACACACCTGATCTCATAATTGGAGATCCTGATGCTAGTGTGAGAACTAGAAGTGCAACAAATAATGAGTGTCTGTATCATGCTTTCTTGTCTCAAACAGAACCAAAGAAAGTGGAGGAAGCTCTTCAAGATGCTAATTGGATTACAGCAATGCAAGAAGAGTTAAATGAATTTGAAAGAAATGAAGTCTGGACACTTGTACCTAGACCAAAGAATAGATCAATAGTAGGTACAAAGTGGGTTTTCAGAAACAAGACTGACAGTGAAGGTGTGATTACAAGAAACAAGGCTAGACTTGTGGCAAAAGGTTATTCACAACAGGAAGGAATTGACTATGATGAAACCTTTGCTCCAGTTGCAAGATTGGAGGCCATAAGGATTTTTCTGGCCTATGCTGCACACAAGAAGTTTAAAGTCTTTCAGATGGATGTAAAGAGTGCTTTTCTCAATGGGAAGCTTGAAGAAGAAGTGTTTGTTGAACAACCACCAGGATTTGTAGATTCCAAGCATCCAGATTATGTCTACAGGCTTGACAAGGCATTATATGGACTAAAGCAAGCACCAAGAGCATGGTATGAAACTCTCGCTCAATTTCTTTTAGAAAGTGGGTTCACAAGAGGAACAATTGATAAAACCTTGTTTTATTTCAATTCTGGTGATGATTTGCTTTTAGTTCAAATTTATGTAGATGATATTATTTTTGGATCTACTAATGACAAACTTTGTAAGAAGTTTGCAAAGCTTATGCAATCCAGGTACCAAATGAGCATGATGGGAGAGCTTAGTTACTTTCTAGGCTTACAGGTCAAACAAACAGATGATGGGATTTTTATCAATCAAGCAAAGTATACCAGAAATCTTCTAAAGAAATTTGGTATGCTTGATAGTTCATCTGCTACAACTCCCATGGCTACAGCAACGAAGCTTGACAAAGACACAGGAGCCTCAGTAAATGTGACTAACTACAGAGGAATGATAGGGTCTCTACTGTATCTTACTGCAAGTAGACCTGATATCATGTATGCAACATGTCTTTGTGCAAGATTTCAAGCAGATCCCAGAGAGCCTCATCTAACAGCTGTAAAAAGGATTTTCAAATATCTCAAAGGAACCATAACCTTGGGTTTGTGGTATCCTAGAGAATCAGAGTTTAAATTAATTGGTTACTCTGATGCAGATTTTGCAGGCTGTAAGATAGATAGAAAAAGTACAAGTGGAAGCTGTCAATTTTTAGGTGACAGATTGGTTTCTTGGTACAGTAAGAAACAGAAATCAATTTCTACATCCACTGCAGAAGCAGAGTATATAGCAGCTGGTAGCTGTTGTGCACAGATTCTGTGGATGAAGAATCAACTGCTGGATTATGGGTTAAGGTACTCAAAAATACCTATTTTCTGTGATAACCAAAGTGCTATTGCTATGACAGGTAATCCAGTACAGCATTCCATGACCAAGCACATCAGCATAAGGTATCATTTTATCAGAGAACATGTGGAAGAAGGAAACATTGAGCTTCATTTTGTGTCTACAGACCAACAACTTGCAGATATCTTCACCAAACCTTTGAGTGAAGCTACTTTTACAAGATTGGTAAATGAACTTGGAATGATCTCTGGTTCTGACTAGAGATACGGGTTAGACTCACTTTTTATGTTCATGATTTCTTACATGTGTTAACTGTTATGTGAACCAGCATGTTAAACTCTGATGATAAACTCTGTGAAGTGTCAGTCATACTCTGAAAGTAAACTCTGATGTTAAACTCTGTTGGTCATACTCTGGTAATTACAGTTTAATGCTATTCTCTACTGTAATTTTGTCTGAAACATATGGACCAATGAAGAAATTTGTATGAAACATAATTCTCAGTAAGTAATTGTGAATCCTTAAGAGTTGATAGATTCTGATCTCATTTATGTGCAGTAAACTAACACAGCATGATACTGTCTCTATATTTATACCATCTCTTAGTTTATTGATCCTATACACTGAGTCTGTATTAGCTGTTTGCATTTTCTCTCATAAGTTAATTATAATCACTGATGAAAAGTCTAAACTCTGATTACTTACTACAAATAATTCACCCTCAAATCAAAAGATGCCAAACAGAGCACAAATTCCTTTGAGATCATGTTGTGCCTAGGACGATCCAGGAACTTATTGTATGAAATAAGGGCTAAAATCTTTGATTTTTGGTGACTAGTGCCAACCACTGATTACTGGAAAAATAATAAATAAAAAATATAAATAAAAAAATAAAAAAAAATATATAAATAATACAGGGGGTGACAAATAAAAGACATATCCAAATGAAAGGATATCAGTAATACAGAGTTTAGATAGAAAAATCAGTGTCTATGTGAGAGTTTAGGCAACCAGTTTTTACTACTTTAGTTTGTGGATTTTATGCACTTTGAGATGATCTAAATACTGATTTCGGTAAACTCTGCTACTACACACACATTTCTCACAACTGTACAGATTGAGAAAAGAGTTTATTGACAAAGAAGGATAAATGGTAAACACTGATGTATTGTGTAAAATACGCCGAGGTTACTTTGTTTTAATCTCTGATGGTTAAAATAATTTCCTTGTTTCAGACATTTTATACTCTTGAGATTAGTCATTTGTTTTTCGGAAAAAGTATGATTGAACGGAGAAAAGAAAGAGTGCGTTTGATAAGTCCTGATAGTGATTCGTAGTGCGGCTGAGTATGTTAGTTCATTGTTTAAAGTGATATCGTTTTTTTTTTCACTTTACAATTACTATGCAATATTGATAATACTGATATGTAAAGAAACAAATTTGTTTTCATTAATTGATTCAAATTTACATTCAGAAAATTTCATGCTCATGTTTAGCTAATCTTTCTGGTACATACTAATCACTATGGTTACAAAGAGAAGATCTATTTAACCAGGACAAGTATCTGAATGCTACATCTGAAGCAGAAGAGCTAGAGCCAGAAGTTATTGTGCTCTACTACTTCTGATGAGAGCTACCCAGTTGTTCATCTGATCATTATACCATCTGGGATTGCTTGACAACATCCTGAGGATGAATCATCATCATCATCATCATCTTCCTGGATTCTCTTTCTGCTTTGCAGCTTGCAGGACTCCAAGAAGATTGACTCCTCCGTACCCATCAGGAAGCTCTGCTGGAAGAGCATCATACAAATCTCCATAGTATCATCGTCTGCCAGGATGGGCACATCATATGGACCGGGACGGATGATGTGCACATAAGGATTAGAGATTGGTCCTTCCGCTATTTCATCATCTGCTATAAGACCTTCATCATTCAGGAAAGACAGAACAAGAAACTCATCGATGATATAGTTTGCTTGTTGCTGCCAGTTCATGTTAACGAATGATTCGACATCCATGAACTCAAAGGTTCCTGCCATTTGGTGTATGGTAATTTTAAGATATGAAGCCTGTTGATAAAATGCTTCGGTTTTTAAAGCACTCAACAGGGTAACTGAAAGGTTTTTTCCTAGAATCGAAGCGCTTGGGATAATAAGATACGGAGTTTCGAAACAGTCATTATTTTTCTGACTGTTGAGCTCCTTTGTACTTTATTATTAAAATTGATAATTTTATTATTATTGATTTTTTTCTCTTAAGCGAAAATTTTTTGAGTGTTATGTGATGACAGGTGTCTCCACGTTTGCACGTGTGTATTGGAAGTTGTTAGATACAGCTGTCAGCGTATTCACGTCTGACATCTGTCCCACTAACATACTTTTAATCTTTTCAGTTCTTATTTAAAACACTACATACACACGATTCAATCTTTTACGCACTTCATCTTTTCATTAGATTTTACTCACACACAAACACTCAAACACTTTCTGAGCCCAGTATTTCTTGTTTTCAAATCTTACTAATGGCAACTACAGCGTTTATTGCTTCTGACTTAGAATTTGTTCCCAACAATTATTCTGCTCCTGTAGCAAATGAGAACGCACCGGAGGCGTTTCATTTGATTCAGAGGTTCTTGTTAGACTCTGATATTGGTACTGCTTTAACAGCACCATCGAAGCTGTCTGCGACTCAAATTCGAACTTTCTGGCAGACAGGTACTTATGATAATGGAGGAGAGTCTGGATCTCCATCTATCATTTTTGAGTTTCAAGAAGATCAATTTGTTGTTACTCCTACTACTGTTCGTGATGCTTTGGGTCTTGAAGATCTTAATGCTTTCACGATATCTGTTGGTGATTCTGAGTTGGTTAGGATGATGAGAGAAATCGGCTACTCTGGACCTTTGTCAAAGATAGGTCAACTCAAAAGGCCATTTTTGCGCAAGGAATGGAGCTTCTTTTTCGATTGCATTACTCGGGCTTTTGGAAAGAAGTGCACCAATTGGGATGCGATTCCCACGGATAGTCTACAGATCGGGTATTCTCTTCTCTATGGCAGTCAATTTGATGTTGCTAGATTAGTTTTAACTAATATTGGTGAGAAAATGCTAGAGAATAGAAATGTTGTTTATTTCTCTAGGTTTTGTCAATTGATATTCAATTTTTGCTGTCCAAATGTTGAGATAGTAGAGGATGATGTTATACTTTCGTTTAAACTGCACAAACGTATATTCTCTGACCTTATCAACAAGGACAACAAGAAAGGAGAAGTTGGTCCTTTACTGTTGCCTGCATCAGTGCAACAATTTCTTGACACTTTACAGCAACAACAAGTCTCAACTGCTGAAGCTGGACCTTCTGAGTCTCAACCACAGAGGTCAAAGAGATCTAAAGTTCGAGCAATAAAATCTGGTTTGCAACCCGCTGAAGCTGAGGTATCAAATGTTGATGCTGTGCCTCAGAGACAAAGAATGAAGAAAAGGCGAGCCCACAGGGCAAAGTCTGTTGCTGCTGCTTCTAGTGCAGACTCAGAAACTGAAGCTGATGAAGAAACTCTTCATCAGAGAAAGAGACGGCTAGTTGCTGATCAACTTTTTGGTGATATCATTGCCAATCTAGACAAAGAACCTGAGGACACTGAAGCTCCTACATCAGAGAATGAGGAGATTGTGATTACAACTGTTTCTTCAAGTACTCCTGCAGTTGTTGTTGAGGAGACTGTTCTAACTGCTGAGGATGCTGCAAATCCTGTAACTCTTCTGATGGATTTTGAAACAGAAGCTCCTACATCAAAAGCTGATGATGTAGTGGAGGAAGCTGCTGCATACTCTGACAGCAGGATTCTTGATCATGAAGATACTGTACTGGAAGCTGATCAAGCATCTACTGAGTTAGTAGAACCTATTGCTTCTCACACAGAAATCATTTCTATTGATTTTGAGAAAGGTGATGAAGTTGATCAGATTAGAGTTGATTCAGTTCCAGAAGCTGTTGCTGTACCTGTAGATGCAACAGATAATGATCATGAGGATATTGTCTTACTTGAAACTTTGCAACAATCCGTTGTTGAGATTGTTCAGAGAGAAGCAGAGGTTACTGCTCCAGCAAACTCTGATGTTCCTCAAACTGTAGCAGATCAAGTACCTGATGCGACTGCACAGTCAATTGATGAAATCACTGCTGAAAATGTGCTTGAAGATATTCACAGAGAGGATGACAATGCTGAAGCTAGTCCTTCTCATTCACACTCTGATATTCAAGTGGACATTTCTGATATTCAAGCAAATTCTACTGAAGAAAGGGAAATTCAAAGGGCTGCTTCTGAGCATTATCAGAATATGTACTACAATGCATGGGCTAATGCAGATTGTATCTTTCCAGCGCAAAGGGCTGCAGATTTCTTATCTGATTCTGTCAAGAAGATTACAAATCCTGATGTTCTTACAAGTTTACAGGCAACTGTTGTTCAAGTCAAATCTCTCAATAATAGATTTGATGAGAATCAACAGATGTTTACAAATCTGAGGAATGAATTTTCTCTAAGGGATACAACTTTGAAGCTTGACAGATCATTTTATTCTACACAATTCACGCAGCAAGCCAAGGATTCTGAGGAAATCAAGACAAGGCTTGGAAAAGTTGAGGAGAATCAGGCTGCAATGTTCACTCAATTGAATTCCATTTCTACTGCGCTTGAATTGCTGACATCAGTACTAATTTCTGATGATGTCAAAAAGGGGGAGAGTGTACATAATGACAAATGCAAAGATACTCAAACTCTGAGACGGAGGGATGATGATTCTGCTGATGGTGGAAGCAAGGAATCTGAGAGGCATTTACTTTCTGTTCAAGGGAAAAGAACATCAAAATTAAATTCTAATAGGTTGATAAACTCTGGTAAAGAAATTTCAAACTCTGCCAGTGGTTCAAGACTTAAGAGTTTAATTATTTCAGCCAATCCGTTAATTGATGAAGAAATTGCTACCAAGATGTTTCTAGAAGAACATGGTAATGAAGCTACAGTTGAAGACATGGAAGCTGAAATGCTGAGTCTTGCTGAAGAGCATCAGAAGAAATTGAAGGATGGTACTTACAAGAAGAAGGAAATCAAGGCTCCTAGAAAGAAAGAAAAAGGAATTGTTATCAAAGAGAATGTAAACTCTGATCAGAGTTTACAGTACTCAAGGAGGCCTGTGATTAAAAATGCTGATAAAGGAAAAGGTAAACTGGTAGAAGAAGAGCAGTTACCTAAGAAGATTTATTCAACCTCTGACATTGCTCAAGTTGAAACAAGATTACCAAAATCAACCTCTGACGCTGCTCAAGTTGATGATACTATTGAAGTTAAGCCAGCCTCTGACAAGGCTCAAGCTGTGCAAACTCGGCTAGCTCCTCAACTCAAAGGGTTCTTGAGACCTGTATTCTCTGAAACTCTGACACTTCAACCTGTGGATTTTTCTCAAACCAGGACTGTACTTGGAAAAGAATCTTATGATAAGTCTGGTTTAGGTTCACATAGGGAGAAGAGAATAAATAACAGATCTCAAGACAATATTTCACTGACAGGATCTGGTATTGTGAATACACAAGAAAATCTTGATAAGTTAGAATCTGTTCAGTTGATTTTTCACAAGATCTTGAAGAAGCAGTTTCTGTTATACTTCATGAGTGATGGAAGAGTTTATAGAATTGGAGAATCTGATGTAAATCTCAAATCATGGGAAGAACTTGAATATGTACTTTATCTGTTAAAAGTTAAGAACAGACATACCCATAATGTTGCTCAAATCTTAAAAGAAAAGATGCTGAGATCAAAAGTGATGCTTGGAGGAGGAGAAGTCTCAAATGCTTATATTCCAAAGTATAGAGATCATACTGGAAAATTGGTGGAGATGAAGAGAAACAGTGCTAGATTTAAAACTGCACTGGGATTAAAAGTCTTAGAATTCAATTTAGAGTCAAATAAAGCTCAGTACATTCGGCTAGGGAATGATATGAAGAAGAACAGTATCTATTCTCTAAGGGCTGCCATATATCAAACTGGTGAAGGAGATCCAGAGTATAAGGAGCTGAAAGAGATTATGATAGCTGAACTTGAGAATGCTGAGAGAAGACTGCTGATTGATTATCTCAGGACTGTACCTGATATTGAAGAAGTCAAGTAAAGTCTGACTGTAAGTTTTTAATATTTTCTATTCTAAGTCAAATTTAAACTCTGTTTTAAATTAAACTCTGTTATATGTTAAACACTGCATTTGTTAAATGGTTTTGACATCATCAATTATATGTTTAACTTGTACATTTTATTATGAACAAGTTGGGGGAGATTGTTAGATATAATTGCTAATGTTTGTTTATCAGTGTTTAAGCAACAGGTACTGACAAGAGTTTATCAGAAGCCGGTCAGAGTTTAATTAAACTCTGACAGGGTGAAGAGTTTAAAGGAAGCCGGTCAGAGTTTATTTAAAGTCTGACAAGGTGATAGTTGTATTAGCTGTCGGTGCTGAATTGAAGATTCTAGAAGCAATATATTCTGAAGATGGAAAGAAGCAGAATATATTGATACAGCTAAGGAAACAGAATGGAAGATAAGAAGCAATCCTTAATTGATAAGTTTTGTATAGCTAACTTGTAGGAATATCAATTAGATAAGGATTGTATGTAGCTGTGTACTATATAAACACAGATAGGTTATCCCTAGAAGGGACGCGATTATTGAAATATTATTCTTGTAACCTAGAAGCTCTTTGTGATTCATTAACATCATAAAGAGAGAAGCTGTTAATATAAATACAGTTTATTGATTCATAAACAGTGTTCTTAATTGTCGTTATTTTCATACATACTTGATTATATTGTGTATTCGGCCTAACAGCTTTCGACTCACCAAATAACACATAATCACTTCATAATCGTAACTTATTAATATTCAAATTTTTCCACAAGAGATACTTTACACCAAATATATCATTTATATATAAAAAAAATTCACGGATATTACAAAAACAGTATTAAGAACTTGAGAATTGAGATTTAGAAATTAGGGTTCTTGAGCACAGAGAGAGAAAGAAGATGAAAAACTGATGATAAGAGAGAGAATAAACGGTAATTTAGAAAATCAAATGTATTTTGTTAAAACAAAATATTACTCTCAGTGACAGGTGGCATGCTGTGATTCGTGCATAAATAATTAGTGGACAAATTACGTGCGTAATTAAACATATCTGCACCGCTTTTTATGTGTATATATATGTATATATCTATCAGTGTGACACACGCGCGCATACAGTTGTCCAACTAAAACTCAAACGTTTCTCATCAGTAACTGACGAAAAATCAGGCACAATTTAAGCAATGAAATACTGACCTGTACATCAGGATTGACCTGTTGACTTCCTGTCAGGATTGTGTCCTATCAGGATTTGATCAAAATTACATACCTTGCAGAATGACCATCAGGATTTGATAGTCATCTGTATTTCCTCTCTGTAGCTTTCCTCAGAAATTCTCAAAATTCATCATTCCAAGTTCATTCACCAACTTGTTGAAAGTAGCTTCAGGCAGTGGCTTGGTGAATATATCAGCTAGTTGTTGATCAGTGGGAACAAAATGAAGTTCAATTGTTCCTTCCAGAACCTGTTCTCTTATAAAGTGATATCTAATACTGATGTTTTTAGTAAGAGAATGATGAACTGGATTTCCTGTCATTGCAATAGCACTTTGGTTATCACAATAAATAGGGATTTTTGAATATGACAGGCCATAATCTAACAATTGATTTCTCATCCACATTATCTGAGCACAACAACTTCCTGCAGCAATGTACTCAGCTTCTGTAGTTGAAGTAGAAATAGACTTTTGCTTTTTACTAAACCATGAAACTAGTCTACCACCCAAAAACTGACAACTTCCTGAAGTACTTTTCATGTCTATCTTACATCCTGCAAAATCAGCATCTGAATAACCACACAGCCCAAAATCTGATTCCATTGCATACCAAAGGCCAAGTGAAGGAGTGCCTTTGAGATATCTAAAAATTCTTTTGACTGCAATCAGATGAGGTTCCCTGGGTTTTGCTTGAAATCTTGCACACAGACAGGTTGCAAACATGATATCTGGTCTACTTGCAGTGAGATATAAGAGAGAGCCAATCATTCCTCTATAGTGAGTTACATCTACCTCAGCACCTTGATCAGGATCAAGTTTGGTAGCTGTAGCTATGGGAGTTGTTGCAGTAGCACTATCTTGCATGTTAAACCTTTTCAATAAATTCCTTGTACTTGAAGACCAAGAAAGTAACTCATTTCTCCCATCTTGCTCATTTGATATCTTGACTGCATAAGCTTAGAAAACTTTTCACACAGCTTATTGTTTGTTGACCCAAAAATGATATCATCAACATAAATCTGAACTAAAAGCAAATCCTTACCATGATTCAAATAGAACAGAGTTTTATCAATAGTACCTCTTTTGAATCCACTTTCCAGTAAGAATTGAGCTAAGGTTTCATACCATGCTCTTGGAGCTTGCTATAGTCCATAAAGTGCCTTATCAAATCTGTAGACATGATTTGGATATTTAGGATCAATGAAACCAGGAGGCTGTTCAACATATACTTCTTCCTCCAGTTCACCATTTAAGAAAGCACTTTTAACATCCATATGGAAAACCTTGAATTTCTTGTGAGCTGCATATGCCAGAAAGATCCTGATGGCTTCTAGTCTTGCAACAGGAGCAAAAGTTTCATCATAGTCAATTCCTTCTTGTTGAGAATACCCCTTTGCAACTAGCCTTGCTTTGTTTATGATTATTACACCATCTGAATCAGTCTTATTCTTGAAAATCCACTTTGTACCAATAATTGACCTATTCTTTGGTGGTCTTGGTACTAGTTTCCAGACTTCATTTCTTTCAAATTCATTTAATTCTTCTTGCATTGCAGTAACCCAATCAACACCCTTAAGTGCATCTTCAACTTTCTTAGGCTCCTCCTTGGATAGAAAGTTATGATAAAGACATTCATTCTAAGTTGCACTTCTTGTTTTAACACCTGCATCAGGATCTCCAATTATCAAATCAGGAGTATGATCTCTTGTTCATTTCATTGCTGGTGGTAAATTATTCCTCGAAGTAGATGCTCCCCCTGGATTGGTGTTATCTTGATTAGAAGAATTTGATTCAGTAGAAGCTCCCCCTGAATTGTTGTTGTCACCTCCTGATGGATCATCAGGATTGTCACTTGAATCAGTATCTGAAGAATTTTGTCCTGATGATTGAGTAATTTCAGTATCAGTAACAGTCTGTTGTTGCTCCCCCTCAACATGTGGACTGCCAGTAGTATCATCAGTAGTACCATCAGTATTTGGTGCGTCATCAGGATTTTATGGATCATCAGGATTTGGTGACCTATCAGTATCTGATGGTGTATCAGTATCTGATTCCATTTCTTCAGGTTCCTTGGTAGCTTCATTTTCAAAAATCAACCTATCATGGGAGTCTTCATCAATTCCTGTTATTTTCTTATCATCAAAAGATACATGAATTGACTCCATGACAGTTCTTGTTCTCAAGTTAAAAACTCTAAAGGCTCTTGATGCAGGATAGCCAATGAAAATTCCCTCATCAGCCTTTGTTTTAAATTTCCCTAGCTGTTCTGGATGAGTTCTGAGAACAAAGCATTTACAGCCAAACACATGCAGATGTTTCAAACTAGGTTTCTTCTCCTTGAGCATTTGATAGGGAGTTACACCATGTCTGTTTATCAATGTGAGATTTTGTGTATAGCATGCTGTATTGACTGCTTCTGCCCAGAAATATGTAGGCAATTTAGCTTCTTCCAACATAGTTCTGCCAGCTTCAATAAGAGTTCTATTTTTCCTTTCTACTATTCCATTTTGCTGGGGTGTGCCAGGAGCAGAGAATTGTTGAATAATTCCTTTGTATTTTCAGAACTCTTCCATCTTTGAATTCTTGAATTCAGTTCCATTATCACTTCTCAGAATCTTGACTTTATACTTTGTGCCTGTCTCAATCATTCTCACATGGTCCAACAGTATTTCAGGAGTCTCATCTTTTCTGTGCAGAAAGTACACCCGGGTGAATCTAGAGTATTCATCAACAATAACAAGAGTGTACCTTTTCTTACTGATGGACATTATGTTGACTGGTCCAGATAGATCAAGATGTAACATGTGATATGGTTCACCAATAGAGGATTCAGATTTACTCTTGAATGATGTCCTCTGTTTAGCTTTTTGACATGCATCACAGAGTCCATCAGGAGTATACAAAGCTTTAGGCAATCCTCTAACCAAATCTTTCTTAACCAACTCATTGATATTGCTGAAGTTGAGATGAGAAAGCTTCTTGTGCCAATTCCAACTTTCATCTATTGATGCTTTACTGATGAGACAAGTAGGAGAGCCATCAGTATTTGCTTGAATGTTAGCTTCATAAATGTTACCATGCCTGTAGCCAGTGAGTGCAACTTTTCCAGATGCTTTGCTGACTACTTCACAATGAGTAGAATAGAAGTTGACATGATAAACTCTGTCAGTGATTTGACTAATACTCAACATGTTATGTTTTATTCCTTTCACTAGAGCTACTTTTTCAATGATGACATTGCCAATGATTATATTGCCATATCCCAACGTTTGTCCAATGTTTCCATCTCCATAAGACACAGTTGGGCCAGCTTTTTCCTCATATTCTGATAACAGGGCTTTGTTTCCAGTCATGTGCACAGAACATCCACTATCCATGACTAACACATTTTTCCTTTGTCCCTATAATCAGAATAACAATTAACTAGTTAGTATATTTAGGAACCCACACTTGTTGGGTTCCTTTTCCATGCATTTTACTAAATTTAGCAGCATAAGACTTTTTGACTTTAGCAGTCCTGACAAAATAAAATCCATCAGGATTTGCTTTGTCAGTATCAGTATTAGCAGATGCATGCTTCACATTGACATTCTTAATGATACCAGAATTTGCACTTTTATTAAACTTAGGTAAAGGATCATAAAAGTTATGGTACAAACTATGGTATTCTTCACAAGTATAAATAGAATGCCATTTACTACCAAAATGAAAACAGGACTTCTGTGGTTTATGAAATACTGATCTACTCCTAATATCAGACTTAGGAATTTCAGTAACCTTCTTTTTACTCTTTCTGCAATCAATAGCAAGATGATTAGAGTTTTCACAGTTAAAGCAGCATTTTCTAGGCGCATTTGGGATAAACTTATAGTTATTCTCTTTATTACCATTCCTGTTTCTCTTGACAGTAGGTATATTTTGTTTACCAATTGCATCATTAACTTTTTCCCTAAGTTGTTTCTGAGACAACAAACCTACATTTTTCTTTTCAGTTTTCTTAACAGGTTTAGACTTCACATTAGAGACTGAGTTATTAGAAGTAGATCCCTTTTCAAAAGTAGAATTGGGATCATTACCAAATACAAACTTAACAGGCTTAATCTTTGATTTGGTCTTGTCTATAAAATGTCTATAGGTCATTGGACTTACTGTCTCATCTATTACAACTTTCTTTTTCAATTTCTTATCCTCATCTGACTTATAACCTAGACACTCTTTCCAATTCTTAGAAGTATTTATTTCATGAAATTTCCTTCCAGAATCTGTCCAGGTTCTGATTTTCTCTTTAGCATCCTCAAGTTCTTTTTCAAGAGTAGTACATTTAAATTTCATCTCCAAATACATGTGTTTAGCATTATCACATTCTATCTGTACTTTTTGCATAAAAGAGAATTCAGTTTCTAGATGCTCATTCCTTTTCCTAAGTTCAGACATTTCAGATAAGATCCTTGTATTCTCAGCAGTTTGACTTCTAAAGCTAATATGCAATGACTTTAGAAAACGTCTTAACTCAGAAGCATTATCAGTATCAAAATCAAAGACAATATTTGGTACCTTATCATCAGGAACAGCAGTTTCATCAGTATTGGCCATTAGGGCATAGTTGACCACCTCAGTGTCAGATTCTGAGGAAGAGTCCATCCAATCCTTGCTTGAAGTGATGAGTGCTTTAGACTTCTTGCACTCAGTTGCAAAGTGCCCCATTCCATTACACTTGTAGCATCTAACCTTTGACTTGTCAAATTTGCCACTCTTGCTGTCCTTTTTGTTGTACTTGTCTTTGTCAACATTGAAGGTCTTTTTCTGGAAGTTGCCTTGTCTTCTAGCCTTCCTGAACTTCATCTTCTTGAAGCCTCTGACTATCATAGCAACCATCTCTTCCATATCCGAGTCAGAAGAATCATCATCAGGATTGCCATCAGTATCTGATGATGAGTCATCAGCATCTGACTCAACTATTCTTGTTTTCCTTCTAGAGACCTCCACAGCTTTTCCTTTTGATTTAGCCTCAACATTCAAGGCAATAGACTTTGGCTTGCTGCTTTTCTTATTCTTCCTTTGTTGAACCTCAAGATCATAGGTTCTCAGCATCCCATATACTTCATCAAAAGACACAGTGTTTAGATCATACTGATGCCTAATGATTGATGTTTGTGTATCCCATTCTTCAGGTAAAGCTCTCAGAAACTTGGTATTAGAATATTCATATACATACTCTTTGCCTACTAGTGATAGATTGTTCAGGAGTGTCAGGAATCTATCATACATGTCAGTAAGGCTCTCATCAGGTCTTGCATCAAATTGTTCATACTCTTGAATAAGTAGAGCCCTTTTGTTTTTCTTGACAGATGCAGATCCTTGGCATTGAGTTTCCAAAGTGTCCCAAATTTCTTTTGCAGATTTGCATGCAATCACCCTGTTAGACATAACAGCATCAAGACTGTTGTGAAGGATATTCTTTATCTTTGCATCTCTGAGAATGTCAGCTTTCTCTTCAGGAGTCCATTTAGTTTTTACCTTGACCACGTAGTGTTCAGGTACAGTATCTGTTTGTGCAACTATTCTCATAGGAATATATGGTCCATCACGTATCCTGTCCAAATAGTCAGGATCCATAGCCTCCAGGTACATCAGCATCTTTACCTTCCATGTTGGATATTCAGTTTTCTTCAGGATGGGAATTTTCATGCTTTTATACTTTGTCGACATCTTAGATCGTATCTGATTCAAATTTTAAATCAGTTTGCTTTGATACCAATTGTTGCCTAGTAAATAACAATTGTAGAAGGGGGCGGGGGGTTGAATACAATTGTATAAGATTCTCGACTTAATAAAATATAGATTACAAATATGAAAGAATAATAACATCTTTATTAAATCTGATATAAAACTGTTACAAACTCTCTCAAGAAATTCTGATGTTCTTGAGAGCTTCTAGGTTACAATATACTCGTGTATGTGATTGATTAATTAAAATCAAAACCTAAACTGTGTTTATATACTACACAGCTTCTCTATCGATTACAAGATAAGTCCAAATCAATTACCAACTATATTGAAACATATCCTAACCGACAGCTTCATTCCTATAAACTAGGAACCGACAAAATAAACTTCCTTCTTTAACTAGACTCCATAAATAACTCGAAGTTGTAATCCTGATCAGCTTCCAGTCCTGATGATCAATCATGATCATAGTCCTGATAGTAATCCTGATAGCAATCCTGATACTGACGCTTGAGCAAATACTGATGACGTCAGCAATCCTAATCAGTTGAGTCTAGATCCTGACGATCATTGAATCCTGATCTAACATTTAAAGGTCTTACATAAGTCATACATAAATATAAGGCGAACCAACTAAAGCTGGAACCCTATCCGACTACATCCATCTACCTGCCGTGGGACTTTAACAAACAGCCTATGGTAGTGCTGTGCGTTTCCTACGCGCTTGCGAACAGTGGTCCTTTGCCTGGCCATGCTGCTGATCTGTTGTGTTGTGATATATAAAGAAAGCAAGAGTGAGCAATATAACTCAGCATATAATATAAGTAGTTGAAACACAGCTTTAACCCTTTTTGAAAACTTTTAGGTCATCAAGTTGACCACCACTACCAGTATCAAAATACCACAAGGAGTCCATTTTCGTCAATTCACACTACAGTTTCAAATACTGTACAAGAAACATCATTATTCAATCACTGTCACATTATCGGTAACTCAGCACCTAGGCCTTCGTTACAATGTGTAGCACAACTCCAATTGGAGGGAGGGGACATTCTGGAGCACACCACGATACACGATGATCAATCGCTGTATCGCAAAACATTTCTTTCTACTAGTAGAGGACGATATCGTCATACGATTATCACCCTAGCCAACTATGGGCTTTCATTAGCGTCCCGGTACCCGAAGTACCTCAGCTAAAGTTGCGTCCCAGCATTCGTAGTACCTCTGCTAAGTTTGCATGTGCGTCCCGGTACTCGTAATGCCTCAACTCATATATAACACCTCCAGTCCCTTGATGAATCCTATCAATACAATTGGAACCGAACTTAATCGTCGTTCCCCGAGCGTCATGCTGGCTCGTTGATAGGTTTAACTCATTCCCATACCTTACTTCCGGAAATGTTGAGGAAGTAATAACAATACGTGGGTTGACTATTGTCAACTGACAAAGGATATCGCACGAAATTTTAAAATCACGACCTGGGAGTAAATCAAAATTTTTCTGAAATTATCGCGATTGAAATACTTTGATAGAATAGGGTAGACATCCCAAGAAATGAGTATTTTCGAGGAATAGAGGGAGTAAAACCATTTGCTCGACTCCTTGAACTGGATTCCCAATTTTTGATGAGTTAGAAAATATTTATTCGCATTTAAATAATTTAATAAACTCGTAAATAATATTTGGGAACCCTTACTATTTTTAAATAATTATTCTGAAGGCCAGAGATTATTTTAAATAATTAACAAGGGCCTTCAATAATTTTTAAATAAGTTTTCATGATTTTTAAATCATTTTAGAATATTTAATAAATATTCAAAATAATATTTATTAAATAAATAAGCAACTTGGAATATTTAATAAATATTTAAATAATATTTATTCAATAATAAATAATTAAATAACTCCTCTCTAAATGAATATTCAAATAATATTCATTTAATTAAATAAATATTCCCCTATAGTCGATGCGCAATCTCATGCTACCGTCCTTTTTCTTTACGAACAACACTGGTGCACCCCATGGTGACACGCTTGGCCTTATCATTCCTTTATCTAACAGTTCTTGCAACTGGGCAGCTAACTCTTTCATCTCAATAGGGGCTAAGCGATACGGGGCCTTTGATACGGGCGCCGTTCCTGGTGCTAAGTCAATCGCGAATTCTATCTCCCTATCCGGTGGTAGTCCCGGAAGGTCCTTCGGAAATACATCCTCGAATTCATTAACTACGGAAATATCTTGTATCTCGGGGGTCTCTCACTTTGTATCCACCACATGAGCTAGATAAGCCTCACATCCTTGTTTCAGTAATCTTTTGGTTTGGGCCATGGTCAGAAATTTCCTAGTTTGTCGTTGCCCTCTGAATACAACTTCCTTTCCTCCAGGCGTTTTCAACCTAATCTTCTTTCCTTCACAATCGATTTGAGCACCATGGCTTGCTAGCCAATCCATTCCTAATATGACATCAAATTCTCCTAGTCTAAAAGGAATTAAGTCCACTTGAAAATTATTTCCTGCCAACTCTAGATTACAGTTTGGGTATACTTGACTTACCGGAATTATCTCTTGGTTGGCTATTTCTACTTGTAAGGACTCCTTTAGTGGTTCCGCCCTAATATTTAACTTGCATGCAAAATCCCTAGATACGAAAGACTTGGTAGCTCCAGAATCAAACAAAATATTGGCACGGACTGAATTTAACAGAAGCGTACTTGCTATCACATCTGTGTTCCTCACGGCATCTTGTACAGTCATGTTAAAGGTCCTAGCAGTCGGTGGCTTGTTGGAAACGGCTCCACTGATTCTTGAACCGGCGGGGTTTGCCATGGGGCAGTCTCTTTTCATGTGTCCAAATTTCCCACATTGAAAACACTTCTGATCGTTCTGAGGGCAGGTTTTGGAGTAGTGCCCTGTCTTGTTGCACTTGAAGCAGGTTACTGACTTCAGGGCACATTCCCCCGGATATTTTCTTCCACAAGTCTTGCAGTCAGGTAGTGGGGGTCGGGTCTGACTATAGTAAGACACTCCAGTTTGTCTGCCGCTCTGGCCTATGCTTGCGCTTTCTGTTCTTCTAAACCCGGTACTCTTGGCCGGTTGGGACATTGTTCCCCTAACGAACTTGCTCGGGAGGCTCCCGCTAGCAGAGCTTTTCCCTCGGCTGTCAAACTTCCTCTTCCTCACTTCCTTATTTTTCTGGAATTGCTCACTACCGGCCTCCACAATTGACGCCTTCTACACTAGGGTGGCATAGTCGGTAAGTTCGAACACCGCGACGCGGTTCTGGATCCATTGCTTCAACCCTAGTTGGAATCTTCGAGCTCGTTTAGCCTCCGTATTGACAAACTCGGGAACGAACCTCGACAACTCTGTAAACTTGGCCTCGTATTCGGCCATGGTCATGTTTTCCTGCTTCAGCTCTAGGAATTTTAACTCCATCTGGGTGTCCATAAACCTAGGGAAATACTTGTCCAAGAACAATTCAGTGAATCTTTCCCAATCCACAACTCCATTCGGCTCCATGTTCTTCTTGGCCTCCCACCAGTAGTTGGCCTCTCCCTTCAGTAGGTATGTGGCGAAAATGGTCTTCTGGGCTTCTTCAGTGCCCATGATCTCAAAGGACTTCTCCATTTCCTTCAACCTGGCCCTTGCCTCAACCGGGTCTGCGGTTCCTTGGAACTCTGGGGGTTTGAGTGATTTGAAAGCCTTAAAAGCATTTGCAACAGTTGTGCTAGGCCCTTGGGGTTGTCGCGGTTGAGGGGGTTGGTGCAAGTTTTGCCTAAGTAGGTTCATGAATTGTTCCATGGGGTTCCCCTCCGGGGCTTCCCCATCTCGGGTATCCTCAGCTTCTTCCTCTTCATAATCTTCATCATCAAACTCGTTATAGTCAGGTTCTTTGTCTTCCACGTGTTGGTGGTGTTGTTCTTGTTCCACATGATTATTGTTGCCCTGGCTGATAGATGCAGCCGGATGGGCCCTAGTACCTACTCTTCTTCTGGGTGGCATACTTCTGAGAATATACAATTATTTTGGGTCAGAAATTCATTTATTCCTCATTTTTTTTAGTTATCCATTCATTCCGTGGGGTCACTTGAGCTACAACCTCAGATATATCTTATTGCGTAATTTAGATCATTCACCACAAGTATATATGCAATAATAATTTAAGACTGAATTGAAAGTACGAAATGGAAAGATAATATTACATCAAGTCCCCAATGTTACAGGCTTCCAAGAGCCATAGTCTGAAAATGAAAAACAGGGTCATAATACATAGCGGTTAGTCTAACAAAAGTCAGGGTACACGTCTTTCCAGTCAGGGGAACTACTCGCTACCTACCAGGCTAATGCCAAGAGTAAAACAACTACCATCAGCTGACTGGAAGACCCACTATCCGGCACATCAACGGTCTCAGACTCGAGTCGCATCACGGACTCGCCTCATTGCCTCCGCGATGATCCTGGTGACGTCTCTCCGGCTCACTGGGCCATGATCAGGTGGCAGACGACGGACCTAGTTAAGGGCCCTCTCCTTAATGCGGCGCATGGTGCTCCTCATCCTCCGGGTACTGGTGTTCTAATAACCCGAATTTTTGGTAAAATTAAAACTTTTATTATTATGATTAAGTGCATCAGTGAATAGTGAATTTGGTGGATGAATAGTGATTTTGAGGGTTAAGAAAATTTTTCATGCCACCTATGTACGAGACGTAGAGTGGATATTCCGAAGTCATATTAGTGATCTACGGAGTAAATAAGTGTATGCAAAGACGATCGGAATTCAGAAATTCCAAATTTTATTTTGGTGTAATATTTGACCGGGCAGCGAGTTATATATTATTATATTCAAGAAATGAGATATTAAATTTGAGGATTTAATATTTTGGAATTTTATTATATTTGATTTGAGAATATTCGAAGAGTACGTTAACCTTATAAGTACTCGAGGAGTTAATGAGTTAGAGTTTTTAAAATATTTAATCAAGAGATTATCATATTGAGAATGTACACCGAAAACCCTGATCAACGGAACTTTAAAATATTTTAGAGGTTAATCGGAGATTGTGACGAAATTGAGCGGTATAGAAAATACGTAGCGAATTGTGATTAAACGAGAGAGTGATACAAGTATTAAACCATCCACTAGCTTCTTAAACACACTAAAGGAAGGGACATGTGTTGGATTGTGAAGCTAGCCACCATACCCTTCAAGACACCAAGCTTAGTCAAGGTGTTCACATGTGTCCTTAGAATGATGTAAGGCATGAGCCCACTCTCCACTAACACTTATCACACAAACAATCAGCACTCTTGCATTATTCCAAGGAAACAAATCAAAAACAAAGAGAAAAAGAAAACAAGAGCAAGCAAAACACAAACTCTCCAAAACTGTTCAGCAGAAATCAGATCCAAAGAAAAATTCATATCTCCACTTATATCCATTCACAAATCACCAAATTTTAACCATAGCTCCTTCATTGTATGGGGAATACACGTTAAAAATTTCATGGCCAACAAAGGAGTGTAGCCTAGTCAAATCCCTTCCCCAAGTCGGAGAACCGAAACTGTCCGGCCTTTCCCCAGTTTTGACCACTCACCTTAGAAAGACAATAAGTCGAGCTTCAAACATCCCCTGGTGATGCGATAGGACTCAAAAGAAATCCCTTGAAGAGTAGAAGGTGTGGTAAAAAGTTGAGAACCAAACTCTTATTTTTCGATTTTATATGGATCTTACAAAGTGATGATGAATAGTAACTCCGAAATTTTATTAACTTGTTGAGTGATTGTGAGCACTTTTTAGTGTTGGTAGAGCATCAAGCAAGGTAAAATCTTTGAACCACCTTTGAGTTTTATAGAGTTTTTGATGAGATCTTAAGTTGTTTACAAGATGAGTTCTTGATTAGTGTTTTAGTGGTTGATTCAAGTTTGTTTGTTGTGTATATGTTGTGTGGTGGTCATGGGACCTTACCACTGGCCTTATAGCCTCTTGACAGTAGTAATTTATGTTGTTAAGCCATGAGTTTCTTTGATATTATGCTTGAGGCATGTACGAATTTGGAATGTTCGATTTATAGCCGTCGTAATGACGAAATTTTGTTAACCCTTAAAGACAGTATCAAACCGAGACATTGACTTTGTTTAAGGAGTAACCACTGCATATGGTGGTGTATATATTATTGTCTAGTTTATTTTGCCGCAAAAATCATGTCAAAGGAGTTTGTGGTTTTTGAGTTATGGTCGTTTTAGTAAAAGTTGTTCGAGAAATGAAATTGCAGAAACACATCAACTTTGTGGCTATGTTTGAGACCCTTAAGAGTTGTTCTAAAATATGAAATTTTGTGGTAACATGCTAAGGTCAGTTATCAAGATGTGTGCGAAGGTTTCGAGTGCAAAAGATTAATTTTCGATTTTATAAAAATGCGACAACAGAAGTTACGCAAGTGAAAACCACTAAGAACCCGACTTAGAAACCAATGTTATAAGTGGTTAAGTATAACTTGAATTCGAGGATCGGTTTCGAACCAAACTTACAACTTAAGTAATTGTCGATTAACATGGACTTAGTATGATCCTATAACGAGCTAGTAATGCCTTGGTTGTATTTCACTTACGTGTTTAAGCATTGAGTACAAGTGGATTATTCAGGGGATTAATCGTGCGTTTTCTTTGACTTTGTGTAGATTGTCCGACATCGTCGCGAACCCCTGTCACTTCTCGAGCATCAGGCAAGTTTCTAAATCTATACTTTGAAGTATTGACTATATAATACTGCTTTTGCCATGTATAAAATGGGACAGTTTTGCGATATATCTTATTTCTTGTTGGAATAGATTTGACCTTTGGATTATATAAAATCTTTTAAGTTAAGTAGTTATGAACCGGTTTACCTTGTAGCTCTAAATATAAGAGCATATTCATTGTTTTCAACTCTAAATCGGGAGTCGGTATTTTGAGATATGTAGATAGCCGTGGAAACCCGGAGGGATTCCATCGGCAGAATACTATGTATTTTGAGGATTGTTATTTGAGTATGATATCATTCGAGGAATGATATTTGCTTACTATACCTTTTTAGGAATGTTATTTAAATATTATCTCAGTCGAGAAATACTATTTGAATACTATTTCGGTTATATATGCTAATGGAAGGCATAACTGTTTTCGAAAGTATATTGTGATACTTGCTTTATGACTTAATTATGGGCTTCTAAGCTAAATATGAGATATTAGTTAGAAGCCAGGTTTTTATAAATGCCCTAGGTAAAGGGCGTATGATTTTTATTCTTTAGACCGAAAGTAATTATATTTTCCGTATATGTTAAAGATTATTTTTCCGATGAAGATATCGGGTAACTGTTATTCGATAATTAATTATTTAATGAATATTATTTTGAATATTCATTCGATAATTAATTATTTAATGAATATTATTTTGAATATTCATTCGAGGGTTATTTATTTACTGAATATTATTTTTAATATTCATTCGAGGTTTAATTATTTAATGAATATTATTTTGAATATTCATTTAATCCTTAGTTATTTAATGAATATTATTTTGAATATTCATTCGAGGGTTATTTATTTACTGAATATTATTTTGAATATTCATTCGAGGATTAATTATTTAATGAATATTATTTTGAATATTCATTCGAGGGTTATTTATTTACTGAATATTATTTTGAATATTCATTCGAGGTTTAATTATTTAATGAATATTATTTTGAATATTCATTTAATCCTTAGTTATTTAATGAATATTATTTTGAATATTCATTCAATCATTATTTATTTAACGAATATTTTTTTTTTGAATATTCGTTTAAGGTTTACTTATTTAATAAATATTATTCGATTATTAATTAAATACTTTTAACACGTTTTAAAAATGAGAAATGTTATTTAAAGTTTATCCTCGGCCTTCAATAATTACGAAGGATATTCTAAGCTGTATTATTAATTATTTTAAATCAAGGAAAGGTTCCCAAACACTGTTTTTCCATTTAAATCTGTCTTTTAAGAGGATTCAAATGCTCGCTCAACTATCAAAAATATGGGAAACCTGATTTAAGTAACTGGTACTCATTTTAAACTCTCAATTCAAAAACTGTCAAGGGGCAGATATTTTCTCGGAGCAATTTAATTGCTGCAAATCAAATGTTGTGTTACCACCTCAACGATCGAGGGGTAAATTGATGGAACAAGTCGATATCCATTAACAAGCATCGCTTGGGAAATATTGGAGAATCTTCCTTTCCAGCCTAGATATAACTACTGAGTGGAGTCGTATCAACAAGTATTACACTTGGGGAGAGGAGGACGATCTTTACGTTTCAGAGTCATGGATTTCATCCGAACTAGGAGCAAGTGTAAGAGGTCGAGTCACGCCGATCCATCATTTTTATTGCCCCAAATGGGCCGGGGAGATCCAGAAATGCGGTAGACAATGTCAGGCTGTCGTGTTCTTCCATCTACATGTAGAAAACCCTTTTTAGTTGTACAACCTGCTACTGATCATAGTAAGGTTGGACAACTGGCGCGGAGATTACTCCAGTATTAGTTCATCATCCAACTTGGATAATTCTGCAACATGTATTGAAAGGGACTAAAGGGTAGCCCCCTTAGTACAGGTTTACCGATCATGTTGGCAGAGGGTCGAAAAGTGTTTAACAAAAAATGAAGTTACAATAAATCCTTGCAACTTCATCTTTTATTTTATGAGTTATGACTCTGATAAAACCTTACTCAGATTATATATGCATAAGTGGATTTTGGGTTACGGAAACCTTATATTAATTTTCCTCGTAACTTCATCTTTTTTTATCATATGACTCTGTGGATACCTTACATAACATGATTTATGGTAAGGGAGTTGTTTATACTGAATCACCTTATAACTTCATCTTTTAAGTTATATGTTGATATTCTACTTACATAGCAGATATTTTTTGGAAATGTTATATTGGTTTACTTTGAAACCTCATCTTTTATATTATACTAGAACTTTGTTCATAATATAGTAAAAGTTTGCAGAAATATTATGAAACGATATTTGAAATACAACAATGGTACTGTTTTTGTAATACATTCCGATAAGGAAATAATTTCAGTATCGAGATATTTTGACAAATTATTGTCTTATACCCGCTTTATTCTGGGTTGAGTTAAAGGCAGGATTATGCCATACTTTTATTACTTTGCTGAGCTATCGCTCACTATTGCTATTGTTTTATAAATATTATATAGCAGCGAAGTAGGATACCAAGGATTCAGCGCACATCCCTCAGGCGAGTGGTAAGCGCAAGGTATTCTCATGAGCAGTTTCTAGCAGTGATCCTGGAAGTAGTGTGACCCAGTCAGATCAAGCTGGATCTTTTGGTATTCATCTTATGTATAGATATGAATGGTATGAGAGGGTTGTGAGTATTACAAGGCTAGGTTGGTAATGTACCATTACTTAGGAGTTGTATCAGAAGCAAATTCAAAAGACATTTGGGTATTGTAATAAAGATTATTTATTCCGCAATTGTGGTATTTGTGTCGTTTCTGAGACTCTAACCTGTGTGTGTGTGTGTGTGTGTGATATATATACATTGTGGGGTCATAAGCAGATGAATTGTGTCTATTGTGAGTAAAGCAGGCAAGGCAAGAAGTAAGTGGATCGTGACTACTCTAAATCCCTGACCCCGGATTTGGGGCTGTTACAGAAATGGTATCAAAGAGTTAGGTTACAGTCCTCAGAAACGATAGGAGATCGAGTCTTACAGTACCCTTAATAATGATAAGAACATCTAGAACTCAAATTGAGTTCGTAGTCGAGTTAAAGGACATGACCCTAACTGTTTAAGATGAAGCCCGAGAGGGGACTTCTTCCGGGAAACCGTACTTAGGACTTCATGGTTAGTCACCTCGATTCGTATGAGTTATAGATTGATGGGATTCTGAGATACCAGACCCCGAGGCCTTCGAGTAGGCAATTGATGATGTGTTCCTTGAAATGAACGGAGACCCGATAAAGGAAGACCCATAGGAGGATCTAGAGGAAGACCCCATGGTGGGTCAAGGAAAAAGTCTTGTAGAGAACGTGTTGATTGATAAAGATGTGGTATGTTACTTGAGGTCGTATAATAGGACCGGACGAACCTTCAGAGGACAAATAAGTGACGAGACGAGAGTTTAAGGATCGTTTATGATTCATCAAGAGATATGACAAAGAAAATGGAGTAGAGTCTCCAAAGCAGAAGAGGTAGAGGCAGTATAGCCAGTATCAGTGGATTGATTCGACTTGAACGAAACCTGTTACCCGTAGTCGGTTATAGTTACCCATAAGGAGGCGACATACGTAAGAACCAAGATGTTCAGATTTCCACGAACGATTAGGGGTACTTAGTTGCCTAGAATAGTGGAAGGAATTGTTTTGGCTATGAGGATAGGACAGAAAGGTCGGAAATCAGATCCGAGTATTACTAGTGGGTAAATAGATTGATCAAATTTCCCTGATTTTGGAAAGAAATTCAGCAAATTTTGGCAAACCTTGTCTTTCTGATTACCAGAGGATGTCACCAAAGAGGGTGGAAACTAGAGTGAACCCTGTGGATTGGGTAAGATGGCCGCTATATGGGTTGGTGGACAGACCCTGATTGCTATAATTGACTGTAAAGATAAAATGATGAAGTTGAGATTGGACGGTAAAGGCAAAATGTATTTAAGGACCAAGACGGACTGAGAAATTCCGGGATTGACTTAAATGAAAAGGCTATTGTGCCAAGAGTGTTAAGCTTATGTAGCACACGGGATTGATATGGGAGAAGGAATATTGGGTATAAGGATGATTGAAATAGAGACCGGATTTAAGCTTGTAGTTTCTAACGATCTTCCGAAGTACCGCCCAGTCGACATATGGAATTGTCATTGCTATGGACGACGACGGTATCGAAGTCTTCCTATAGAACAGAACGCTTACTTGAGATGTTTGCGCCTAGTCGAATAGAATTCCCTGCGATTGCAAAGGTCGATGGTTGAATCCTTAGCGACTATTATGAGTCGGCAATAACGTAAGTATCGAGCACCTTAGGGTGTGCATGGAGAAGAAAAGCTTTAGAATCGAACGATTATCCGTTAGAGGAGCCGACATAAAAGGCATCCGTAGAGACCTTGGCAAACCTCCCCAATCTATAATCTATCTTGACCTCTTCTTAGAGAGAATTTCGATAAAAGATATACTCCTTCTTCGAAGTTGTTTTATAACACTTGTGTTAAACCATATTCAGTTTCAATTGTGCCAGAGGCTGTCACAATGCCTACTTTCAGGTTTTCGAAGCCCTGTCAAATGATGTTATTTAAGCTTTCACTTTTCTTCAAATAATGAATGACCCTATGGTGATACCTCACCACTTGTTTGTTGAATACCAGTATCTTTACGGCTATCCTTTTCTTGTAAATCGCACCTTTGGAATCTGTTCAATTTTAATCCAAGGTGTTCCTTTGAGAAATATTGTCGAAAGGCGATAATCATTAAATTGATCTCGAATTGCTTTCATACTTTTCAACTTCCACTGAGACGAACAACCCTATACTTATAGGGGCTACAAGGACTATCTGTCTATGTGATAGAAGTCTGATGGGACGCCATCACTTGTAAGTTGTGAAATACAAGAAGGCTAATTACCTTTAGTAATGTCTCAATCGAGGCACACAACGTTGAGTTCTTATGATCATGTTGATCTCTCGGTAAATTCTCTTACCTCCAATAAGGTTACCTTAAAACTCATAACCTTATGATCACCAGTGTGTGACGTTTTCCTTGATATGGGAGCTATCTTTTCAAGGCCCCATAATTTTTGTTATCCTCGTTGAATTCCAGGGGAGGCCAGAGCTTGGCTCAAAGAAACAAAGGAATCATTTGAGATACTGAGTATTATGGAGAATAATATTTAAGGGACAGAAACCGATTCAGAGATTATTGAATATAGTCCAGACTAAGAAATTATTATGCCAGAGATATGAGGCTTAATTAGCTCTTATGGTTGACGCCAAGAAAAGAGACACCAAGTATACAGGAAACTACAGTGATTTTGGGAGACTGTACAAGATCTTAATGCGCTACCAAATATCGATTGGGATGACATGAGAATGAATAACGAGTATTCAGGTTCTAGTGCCGCATCTCCTGTTAGCCTCAGTGGGAATGAAAGAGTTAGCAACTGAGTTACAAGAATTGCTGGGCAAGAATATGATAAGACCCAGTGTACCACCGTGGAGAACCCGGTGTTGTTGTAAGAGAGAAAAATGTTAGCACAAGATTATGCATCGAACCTCGAGAGTTGAATGAGTTCGACATGGAGAATAGGTGCCCTTGTAAATGATTGTTTGATCATCAGAAGAACGCTGTGTATTTCCAAATTTATATAAGAACTGGGTATCACCAGTTGGAAGTTAAATCCGAGGATATACCCAAGACTGCGATTCGTACTAGGAATAGACACTTCGAGTTTTCAGCGAGGTAATTTTGGGTTGACTAATGCACCCACAATTTTTATGGAATGTAATGAATTGGCTTTGAGTTACCCGTGATAGTAGATAACATGAGATGGAGAAATGGCTAGAATTGACCTAGGATTATGACTGTGAGATACACTACCATCCGGGGAAGGCCAATGTGGTGGCCAATACCCTTAATTAAAATAAGACAGAGATGGATTCCGAATGATCGGGAATTAAAGAATGAGATTTTATACAAAACCCAAGTTAGTCCAACAAACTAGAAAGACAAAAGATTTCACCAACAAGCGGCTAGTGACAGCCAAGACAGACAGAGAAAGTATGCGGACTAAGCCCGCGAGTATAGAGATAGTACTGCTATTGATAAGCTAAATGGCATGTTGATGAATGACAAGCAAGTTTATGTTGGTGTATTTTCTGTACAAACAAGATAGAGAATATGAGGTTAGAGATTCGTGATGCCAAAAGATATCCTCGTGGAAGGAATTAATGAGAATTGGAAATAAAGGGAAGTTGAGCCCGAGATTCATTGGGCCATCTGAGATTTTAAAACGCGTCAGGAAGGTGGCCTACGAGCCAGCCTTACCCCCCCCCCCCCAAACTTGTAGAATTGTCATAACGGGGTTCATGTGTCAATGCTACGTCAGTATACTATAGATGCCCGGCATATGTTAGAGTACGAGCAGGTAGAGATACAACCTGGTCTGACTTACAAAGAACAACCTGTGGAAATCACGGATAGAAAAGAGCAAGTGCTAAGAGACAAGGTTGCCAAGCTAGTGAGAGGTTTGTGGAAAATCAAGAAGTGGAAGAATCCACTTGGGAGTTAAAAAGTGCAATGGGAGAGAAGTACCCCCCAGTTATTCCTAAGCTGATTCCGGGACGGAATCCTTTTAAGGAGGGGAGACTGTAATAACCCGAATTTTTGGTAAAATTAAAACTTTTATTATTATGATTAAGTGCATCAGTGAATAGTGAATTTGGTGGATGAATAGTGATTTTGAGGGTTAAGAAAATTTTTCATGCCACCTATGTACGAGACGTAGAGTGGATATTCCGAAGTCATATTAGTGATCTACGGAGTAAATAATTGTATGCAAAGACGATCGGAATTCAGAAATTCCAAATTTTATTTTGGTGTAATATTTAACCGGGCAGCGAGTTATATATTATTATATTCAAGAAATGAGATATTAAATTTGAGGATTTGAGGATTTAATATTTTGGAATTTTATTATATTTGATTTGAGAATATTCGAAGAGTACGATAACCTTATAAGTACTCGAGGAGTTAATGAGTTAGAGTTTTTAAAATATTTAATCAAGAGATTATCATATTGAGAATGTACACCGAAAACCCTGAACAACGGAACGATTTAGAGGTTAATCGGAGATTGTGACGAAATTGAGCGGTATAGAAAATACGTCGCGAATTGTGATTAAACGAGAGAGTGATACAAGGATTAAACCATCCACTAGCTTCTTAAACACACTAAAGGAAGGGACATGTGTTGGATTGTGAAGCTAGCCACCATACCCTTCAAGACACCAAGCTTAGTCAAGGTGTTCACATGTGTCCTTAGAATGATGTAAGGCATGAGCCCACTCTCCACTAACACTTATCACACAAACAATCAGCACTCTTGCATTATTCCAAGGAAACAAATCAAAAACAAAGAGAAAAAGAAAACAAGAGCAAGCAAAACACAAACTCTCCAAAACTGTTCAGCAGAAATCAGATCCAAAGTAAAATTCATATCTCCACTTCTATCCATTCATAAATCACCATATTTTAACCATAGCTCTTTCATTGTATGGGGAATACACGTTAAAAATTTCATGGCCAACAAAGGAGTGTAGCCTAGCCAAATACCTTCCCCAAGTCGGAGAACCGAAACTGTCCGGCCTTTCCCCAGTTTTGACCACTCACCTTAGAAAGCCAATAAGTCGCGCTTCAAGCATCCCCTGGTGATGAGGTAGGACTAAAAAGAAAGCCCTTGAAGAGTAGAAGGTGTGGTAAAAAGTTGAGAACCAAACTCTTATTTTTCGATTTTATATGGATCTTACAAAGTGATGATGAATAGTAACTCTGAAATTTTATTAACTTGTTTTCTTGATTGGATCTTAAGGTTTAAGCTTTGTAAGGAGTATCTAAGGATTGTTGAGTGATTGTGAGCACTTGTTAGTGTTGGTAGAGCATCAAGCAAGGTAAAATCTTTGAACCACCTTTGAGTTTTATAGAGTTTTTGATGAGATCTTAAGTTGTTTACAAGATGAGTTCTTGATTAGTGTTTTAGTGGTTGATTCAAGTTTGTTTGTTGTGTATATGTTGTGTGGTGGTCATGGGACCTTACTACTGGCCTTATAGCCTCTTGACAGTAGTAATTTATGTTGTTAAGCCATGAGTTGCTTTGATGTTATGCTTGAGGCATGTACGAATTTGGAATGTTCGATTTATAGCCGTCGTAATGATGAAATTTTGTTAACCCTTAAAGACAGTATCAAACCGAGACCTTCACTTTGTTTAAGGAGTAACCACTGCATATGGTGGTGTAGATATTATTGTCTAGTTTATTTTGCCGCAAGAATCATGTCAAAGGAGTTTGTGGTTTTTGAGTTATGGTCGTTTTAGTAAACGTTGTTCGAGAAATGAAATTGCAGAAACACATCAACTTTGTTGCTATGTTTGAGACCCTTAAGAGTTGTTCTAAAATATTAAATTTTGTGGTAACATGCTAAGGTCAGTTATCAAGATGTGTGCGAAGGTTTCGAGTGCAAAAGATTGTTTTTCGATTTTATAAAAATGCGACAACAGAGGTTGCGCAAGTGAAAACCACTAAGAACCCGACTTAGAAACCAATGTTATAAGTGGTTAAGTATAACTTGAATTCGAGGATCGGTTTCGAACCAAACTTACAACTTAAGTAATTGTCGATTAACATGGACTTAGTATGAGCCTATAACGAGCTAGTAATGCCTTGGTTGTGTTTCGCTTACGTGTTTAAGCATTGAGTACAAGTGGATTATTCAGGGGATTAATCATGCGTTTTCTTTGACTTTGTCTAGATTGTCCGACATCGTCACGAACCCCTGTCACTTCTCGAGCATCAGGCAAGTTTCTAAATCTATACTTTGAAGTATTGACTATATAATACTGCTTTTGCCATGTATAAAATGGGACAGTTTTGCGATATATCTTATTTCTTGTTGGAATAGATTTGACCTTTGGATTATATAAATTCTTTTAAGTTAAGTAGTTATGAACCGGTTTACCTTGTAGCTCTAAATATAAGAGCATATTCATTGTTTTCGACACTAAATCGGGAGTCGGTATTTTGAGATATGTAGATAGCCGTGGAAACCCGGAGGGATTCCATCGGCAGAATACTATGTATTTTGAGGATTGTTATTTGAGTATGATATCATTCGAGGAATGATATTTGCTTACTATACATTTCAAGGAATGTTATTTAAATATTATCTCAGTCGAGAAATACTATTTGAATACTATTTCGGTTATATATGCTAATGGAAGGCATAACTGTTTTCGAAAGTATATTGTGATACTTGCTTTATGACTTAATTATGGGCTTCTAAGCGAAATATGAGATATTAGTTAGAAGCCAGGTTTTTATAAATGCCCTAGGTAAAGGGCGTATGATTTTTATTCTTTAGACCGAAAGTAATTATATTTTCCGTATATGTTAAAGATTATTTTTCCGATTAAGATATCGGGTAACTGTTATTCGATAATTAATTATTTAATGAATATTATTTTGAATATTCATTCGATAATTAATTATTTAATGAATATTATTTTGAATATTCATTCGAGGGTTATTTATTTACTGAATATTATTTTTAATATTCATTCGAGGTTTAATTATTTAATGAATATTATTTTGAATATTCATTTAATCCTTAGTTATTTAATGAATATTATTTTGAATATTCATTCGAGGGTTATTTATTTACTGAATATTATTTTGAATATTCATTCGAGGATTAATTATTTAATGAATATTATTTTGAATATTCATTCGAGGGTTATTTATTTACTGAATATTATTTTGAATATTCATTCGAGGTTTAATTATTTAATGAATATTATTTTGAATATTCATTTAATCCTTAGTTATTTAATGAATATTATTTTGAATATTCATTCAATCATTATTTATTTAACGAATATTTTTTTTTGAATATTCGTTTAAGGTTTACTTATTTAATAAATATTATTCGATTATTTATTAAATACTTTTAACACGTTTTAAAAATGAGAAATGTTATTTAAAGTTTATCCTCGACCTTCAATAATTACGAAGGATATTCTAAGCTGTATTATTAATTATTTTAAATCAAGGAAAGGTTCCCAAACACTGTTTTTCCATTTAAATCTGTCTTTTAAGAGGATTTAAATGCTCGCTCAACTATCAAAAATATGGGGAACCTGATTTAAGTAACTGCTACTCATTTTAAACTCTCAATTCAAAAACTGTCAAGGGACAGATATTTTCTCGGAGCAATTTAATTGCTGCAAATCAAATGTTGTGTTACCACCTCAACGATCGAGGGGTATATTGATGGAACAAGTCGATATCCATTAACAAGCATCTCTTGGGAAATATTGGAGAATCTTCCTTTCTAGCCTAGATATAACTACTGAGTGGAGTCGTATCAACAAGTATTACACTTGGGGAGAGGAGGACGATCTTTACGTTTCAGAGTCATGAATTTCATCCGAACTAGGAGCAAGTGTAAGAGGTCGAGTCGCGCCGATCCATCATTTTTATTGCCCCAGATGGGCCGGGGAGATCCAGAAAGGCGGTAGACAATGTCAGGCTGTCGTGTTCTTCCATCTACATGTAGAAAACCTTTTTTAGTTGTACAACCTGCTACTGATCATAGTAAGGTTGGACAACTGGCGCGGAGATTACTCCAGTATTAGTTCATCATCCAACTTGGATAATTCTGCAACATGTATTGAAAGGGACTAAAGGGTAGTCTCCTTAGTACAGGTTTACCGATCATGTTGGCAGAGGGTCGAAAAGTGTTTAACAAAAAATGAAGTTACAATAAATCCTTGCAACTTCATCTTTTATTTTATGAGTTATGACTCTGATAAAACCTTACTCAGATTATATATGCATAAGTGGATTTTGGGTTACGGAAACCTTATATTAATTTTCCTCGTAACTTCATCTTTTTTTATCATATGACTCTGTGGATACCTTACATAACATGAGTTATGGTAAGGGAGTTGTTTATACTGAATCACCTTATAACTTCATCTTTTAAGTTATATGTTGATATTCTGCTTACATAGTAGATATTTTTCGGAAAGGTTATATTGGTTTACTTTGAAACCTCATCTTTTATATTATACTAGAACTTTGTTCATAATATAGTAAAAGTTTGCAGAAATATTATGAAACGATATTTGAAATACAACAATGGTACTATTTTTGTAATACATTCCGATAAGGAAATAATTTCAGTATCGAGATATTTTGACAAATTATTGTCTTATACCCGCTTTATTCTGGGTTGAGTTAAAGGCAGGATTATGCCATACTTTTATTACTTTGCTGAGCTATCGCTCACTCTTGCTATTGTTTTATAAATATTATATAGCAGCGAAGTAGGATACCAAGGATTCGGCGCATATCCCTCAGGCGAGTGGTAAGCGCAAGGCATTCTCATGAGCAGTTTCTAGCAGTGATCCTGGAAGTAGTGTGACCCAGTCAGATCAAGCTGGAGCTTTTGGTATTCATCTTATGTATAGATATGAATGGTATGAGAGGGTGGTGAGTATTACAAGGCTAGGTTGGTAATGTACCATTACTTAGGAGTTGTATCATAAGCAAATTCAAAAGACATTTGGGTATTGTAATAAAGATTATTTATTCCGCAATTGTGGTATTTGTGTCGTTTCTGAGACTCTAACCTGTGTGTGTGTGTGTGTGAGATATATATACATTGTGGGGTCATAAGTAGATGAATTGTGTCTATTGTGAGTAAAGCAGGCAAGGCAAGAAGTAAGTGGATCGTGACTACTCTAAATCCCTGACCCCAGATTTGGGGCTGTTACAGGTGTCTACCCTCCCACACTGGGATGCAAATCTAGCATCTCGCTCAGCTGCGAGCTGTAGCCTCAGCTCGGCTACCCTCGTCTCGGCCACGGTCAGGTCCGCGGTATACCGATCAATCAACCAGTGGTGAAGTGCTTGCACTAGTACAGAATGGGCCTATAGCGTCGGTCAAAAAGAGCTATAGCGTCGGTTAAAAGGCGTAGTATATGTAGGGGACGCTATAGGTATATACCTATAGCGTCGGTCAAAACAGCGTCGCTTAAAATTCATTACCGTCGGTTAAACAACCAACGCAAAATGCACAATAACCGACGTTATAGTTACCTACAATAGCGTCGGTTGTCTAGACAACCGACGCTATAAGTATTGATTCCAGCATCAGTTAAATGGAATGCCGACGCTATAAGTACTGACAAATAGCGTCGGTTGCATGGAATACCGACGCAATAAGTGTTGACCAATAGCGTCGGTTGCCTGGAATGCCGACATATTAGGTGCTGGTCTTTAGCGTCGCTTACGCTTATAACCGACGCCTAAAGTTTTAAAAAAATTAAAAATTTCAAAATATTCTGGTCATTTTTATTCAATATTTTAACCTGATTTATATATATATTTGATCCTGTCAACAAACATGAACTACAAAAAATAAAAATATAACACAAATTTGATTGAAATAAATTTAAAGGATTTTTGCTAGTATACACTTGGAATAAACAGTACATTAATGTTCAAAATACTAATAGAAGAATTTCTAGTTTCATATTACAAAATCAAGTTCTTCAATTTTGCTTCTGATTTTGACATTTTCCTTGAATTCAGACCGCCACCTGCTTTGTTTGGCTCTTTTCTTGGTGTTGTGTTGGTCAGGGGAATGACACTGCAACAATCAGTACGGAGCAATCAAAAACCTTACATATCATGCTGCTTAATTTATAGAAATATTGAAGCATTTAACATTCACGTGTATCTTGAACTATAACTTCTAAATGCAAAAAAAAAGAACTATAACTACTAAATGCAAAGAAAAAAAAATCAGTTTTCAAATATCAAAATAGTTAACTATATTGTATTATTTAATTGCATCTGTGATAGACTAAAATTTTTATGTAATAGCAGCAACAAGAAAAATTAAAATAATGTATCAAAACGACATAAGGTATACAATAGATGTCGTACCTGATTATAGACATTCTCGGAGAACTTATTTTACATATAAAATGTACTTGAGGTTGACCTGCAAGAACAATTGTACGTATTTTCAGAAGTGAGATGTTTAAAATGTACCTGAGGTTCACCTGCAAGAACAATTGTACATATTTTCAGAAGTGAGACGTTTAAACGCTGAAGATACTGTTCCACGTCCCGTATGGATTCTTTAGAAGGTGGCTGATCACGTATAGTTACTTTTCCAAAAAATCTTCCAAGTCAGCCTTGCTCTTTGAGCCCCTTCAATAATAACATGCTAGCTGCGAGAAATAAATATGATAGCAAATTCCTGCAGACGGTAGATGTAAAGGTCGTTAAACGGTTTGTATCAGTTTTGTGCTAGTCAAATAATTCTGATATGAATAACGCAATACAAATAAAATAAAAAAGCAGAAGGCAGCATCTAACAATTCAATCAGAAGTTATGTATCATACAACAACAATTGATTATATGAATACTCGTGTGCTTGAGGGATGTACATCTGTTGGTATGAAAATACTTTAGCTAATGAATTAATTAATCTAAAGTATCTGTCAGGATGTGTAGTCATAGTTGAATGGAAAATGAAATAAACGAATAATTGGTTCTATATTCAGAACCAAATATGGCTATAGCCATCCTTGCCACATCATCAATCAACTAGAAATGGAGTGCTAGTTGGCAAAAACAGTGAGTCTGAGATCTAATGTTGTAACTAAGCAAGAGTATGATCAAGTTTAGTTTACCGACAATCTCAAGGTGGACTCCTAAGAGAGTTTTGAAATGTGAATCACGTGTTGTACTTATGATCCTTCCCCACGGTCAGATATGTGCATTTCAGTTTTCAGTGTGCTTATCTTTAAATAAGCTTACTAAAGAAACAATCCAACGGAGCAACGCTACCTACCTTAAAACAAGTGTGTATGTAATTGCAAGAAAAGATGCCGTCAAATAAGGCTCCTCCCAACGCTTAAGTTTATTAAAAATTTTGGCAATCACGGTCAAAGGAAGAGCAGGTTCCTGCAGAATAAAAAATGGGCATCTAATATAAGAAAATTTGATAAGATTTTAACAAGTAAAAGCAAAGTACTAAATGTATCTAAAACAAGATCGCATATCCCTTTCAAGCTGCAACAACAACAATCCTTCCAGCAACTTGATCAAGATCACGCTGTCCACTGGATGTGATTTTTTTTCCACTGGTGCACAAAGAACAATATTATAAACAAAATAACATAACCAAATTCAAGGGTGTTAGAAGTGATACTGATCTTAAATTGAGCTAATTAAGCAAATAAAAGAATCGAGCTATTAAGGGTTGTTTATATCCTGAATGTTTAAACACTATTTTTATCATCAGAAACACACATATACATGATATAGAGACCTCATATGACTATGATTATCAAATCCTTTAAGCTTCAACTGTTTGCCTTACAAGAACAGCGTGTATGCAATTCCCTACGACAGAGAGAACCTAACCATTTACATGTAGACTTTTTCACACTTACCAAAATCTTATGCAGACTAAACATTTAACTTAAAAACATGTCATCACTTCTGGAAATATGTATATGAACATAACATGCAACTGATCAGCACTGAGAATGGCAAAATAATTGCAACCCGGCTTTGCATGATAGGAAAATCCTAAATAAAAGCACTCACCCCTTGCTGTCAAAATCAACAATGTTCATTGTTTGCAACTGCTGAAGAATGTGACGAGCAACACCTCCACTGCTCTTGCAAAAATGTGGTGGAGCACTGTCATTTCTGATAAGATACACCCCCTGCTCCTAAATTTAAGCTCCAAACACCTTAGCCACACAAAAATATTCTCCAACCCATTATCAGATCAAACCGTGAGAGCTTCAAAACTCGTCGTGAGAGAGCGGAGGAGTTTCAAAACTCGCCGTGAGAGTGCGGTCCGTCTAAAGGAGGGAGGTAGATGGAATAGTTGGATTATTGCCCCATATTTAATCTAAAATAAATTTACTTCTTCGTTGGTACAACTTTTTTTTTAATAGTAAGACTTCTTATACAAAAGTTAAATTTTATAATTTATAATTTTATTTGTTTCTTAAAAATATTTACAATATAAAGTTTGATAATTACATATCAAATTAGTTTTGTGACAAAACAAATACTAATATATTTGTTAAGAGGCAAAAAAATTATTTTTTACATTTATTAAAAATTAAATATATCTACTATAAAAATATTTTTTTATTAAAAATATTAAACTTAAAATGCATAACTAGTCCACCATTTTTGATTAAAATAAGGTATGTTTCATTAATTAAGATAGAAAAAGTTTGAATTCAATTTTCACTTAAAAATTACATAATTTAATAGATTGTATTAGAAAACATATGTAATATAAACATGAAAATAAAATCAAAATGACATAAAGAAGTAAAAGGCAGCTTGTTATCCTGCATTATATTAGTTGAACTTTTAGACCAAAAATGATTTTCAGAAAAGTTCTCAAATTTACCAAACGATTTTTGGTTGCTTTTCAGTAAAAAGCTATTATTGTTGTGATGTAATAGCCAGCCAGACCTTTAAATAAAATTCAATGAATATTATATACTTGTTTAATACAAATTTTATTTTTTATAATAATATAATAATTTTTCAATTTCTTTGAAACTTTTAACAACATTATTATAGTGAACACATCTCCACACTTGAAATAGTTCTGTGTTTAAAAAAAATATATAATAAAGAATATACAAATAAAAATACATTAAATTTGTGTTACTAAAAAAAATTAAAGAAAAAGAATTATTATACAAAGACAAATTGAATATAATAACTTAATATTAATGGTATGGAGAAGCTCCGAAAGAATCATTAAATTGGTGTTTTTAAATTATTAAGCATCATGACCGATCTTTACTAAATAAGAAATTTAGTCCATATTACAACATCAAAACAAGTCTAGCATAGTTGGTTGGGAGATTCTAATAGAAATCTTCCTATAGACATAGGACATGGGTTCGAATCTTGAAGCATTCATTTTAATTTTTGTTGAGTTTGCAAATTACTTCACATCTAGCTTCAACTAATTAATAAAATATAATATATAAAAATAAATTACACAATTAAAAAAAAAATCTCCAGCTACTAATATACACGTAAAAAAAATGCCGAGATGCTACAGCGCCGGTTAAAATAAAAGGCCGACACTAAAACTCAATATAGGCGTCAGTTCTATATGACCGACGCATAAGAGCACTTTTAACAGCGTTGGTTCCACCAAGGACCGACACTATAAGTCATTATAGGCGCCGACATTCAAAAGACCGACACCAAAGGTCATGTATTGGCGTCGGTTAAGTAAAAGACCGACGCCAAAGGTCATGTATTAGCGTCGGTGAAGTAAAAGACCGACGCCAAACGTCTTTCATAAACACCTACATCGTCGGTTAAATTGGAAACCGACGCCAAAAACATGAAAAAGCGACGGTTCTCTAAATAACCGACGCTATAGGTGCGACGCTGTAGGTTCATTCTATACTAGTGTTGGGGCACCACTGCTGGTGGAGGTGGCGGGGGTGGGTCATCGGCAGGATCTGCCTCCATGATGTCAGGGGCGGGCTCCTCACTAGCCTCGTCATCAGTGGGGAAAGGACTCACAGGGGATGGAGGTGGGGTAGGAGTCCTCCCGGCCTGAGGGGAATGCATCTCAACATCCCTCTCATCGTCCTCATCCTCGTCCGGATCCTCCTCAGGGTCCTCCTCAGGGTCAATCTCTGGGTCATCATCGGAAACATCTACTGGGTCCTCTATAGGATCCTCCTCAGGGTCATCCTTTGAAACCTCTACGGGGGCCTCCGGAACTGGGTCATCCATCGCGGCTAACAGTGCCTCATCGTAGTCCCTCTCGAAAGCCTCTGGGTCCGCTATCACGGGTGCCTACAAGTCGAGCAACAAACGTGTTACTAACCTCAAAATCAAATTTGCCTTAAGGTCTTATCTGTCGGTACTACACCTAGTAGTCCGACTACGAACTCGATGAGAGTTCTTTGTTATTCATTATACCGGTTTTATTAATCTTATCTCCCTATTGTTTCTGAGATTTATAACCTAGTGCTCTGATACCATTTCTGTAACACCCCTAGATCCGGGGTCGGAGATCCAGGTTGTCACTACCACTTAATTCTCAATTTACCATACTTATCATGAGTTGTTAACCATCACAAGCCATGACCCCTCCAAGTTATTACATCACACAGATTATAGTCTAAGAAATAATAATTAACATTACCATATTGTCATCAAATCCATTAATTTAAATTATTACAGACCAAGTGTTATCCTTCCAAAAGGTAGTTACTGATAAAGCCTCTATTTGAAACAATATCGGAACCGAAGTGTTTGCTTGATTTAAAGGTCTTACATAAGTCATACATAAATATAAGGCGAACTAACCAAAGCTGGAACCCTATCCGACTACATCCATCTACCTAGTATGGGACTCTAACAAACAGCCTACGGTAGTGCTGCGCGTTTCCCACACGCTTGTGAACAGTGGTCCTTTGCCTGGCCATGTTGTTGATCTGTTGTGTTGTGATATATAAAGAAAGCAAGAGTGAGCAATATAGCTCATCATATAATATAAGTAGTTGAAACACAACTTTAACCCTTTTTGAAAACTTTTAGGTCATCAAGTTGACCACCACTACCAGTATCAAAATACCACAAGGAGTCCATTTTCGTCAATTCACACTACAGTTTCAAATATTGTACAAGAAACATCATTATTCAATCACTATCACATTATCGGTAACTCAGCACCTAGGCCTTTGTTACAATGTGCAGCACAACTCCAATTGGAGGGAGGGGACATTCTGGAGCACACCACGATACACGATGATCAGTCGCTGTATCGCAAAACATTTCTTTCTACTAGTAGAGGACGATATCGTCATACGATTATCACCCTAGCCAACTATGGGTTTTCATTAGCGTCCCGGTACCCGAAGTACCTCAGCTAAAGTTGCGTCCCGGCATTCGTAGTAACTCTGCTAAGTTTGCATGTGCGTCTCGGTACTCGTAATGCCTCAGCTCATATATAACACCTCCAGTCCCTTGATGAATCCTATCATTACAATTGGAACCGAACTTAATCGTCGTTCCCCGAGCGTCATGCTGGCTCGTTGATAGGTTTAACTCATTACCATACCTTACTTCCGGAAATGTTGAGGAAGTAATAACAATACGTGGGTTGACTATTGTCAACTGACAGAGGATAGCGCACGAAATTTTAAAATCACGACCTGGGAGTAAATCGAATTTTTTTTTGAAATTATCGCGATTGAAATACTTTGATAGAATAGGGTAGACATCCCAAGAAATGAGTATTATCGAGGAATAGAGGGAGTAAAACCATTTGCTCGACTCTTTGAACTGGATTCCCAATTTTTGATCAGTTAGAAAATATTTATTCGCATTTAAATATTTTAATAAACTCGTAAATAATATTTGGGAACCCTTACTATTTATAAATAATTATTCTAAAGGCCAGAGAATATTTTAAATAATTAACAAGGGCCTTCAATAATTTTTAAATAAGTTTTCATGATTTTTAAATCATTTTAGAATATTTAATAAATATTCAAAATAATATTTATTAAATAAATAAGCAACTTGGAATATTTAATAAATATTTAAATAATATTTATTAAATAATAAATAATTAAATAACTCCTCTCTAAATGAATATTCAAATAATATTCATTTAATTAAATAAATATTCAATTAATATTTATAAATATCAATTAAATCCTTTTTGAATTTAAAATATCCAAGCTATATTTATTGGAATATTTTAGATCAATATTTGAAAATAATCTGTCTCCGGCAACCTCCGGGTTTTTATGACAGCGTTTATGAAAACTATTTTCGACTCCCATTCTGAGTTGAATATCAAAATACACTCTACCCCGTAGAGTACCATATGTTTCGATATATAACTATATCCGTATATCGCATATAAAACAATCATTCGACATTTGAAATTTCGTACGATAATTAAATCAATCATATATTTAAAGCAGTTATATCACAACAGCAACAGTTCACAAAAATAATCAATACTTAAGCTTCGGGTTTGAAAACTTGCCTGGTGGTCTCGGGGTGGTCGGGTCTCGGGAATTGGGATGACGATCTATGAATAGTCATTAAACATCCGATTAGTCCCTTAAACGATTCAATTATACTACGACACCATATAATAACGAGACTTCTTAACGACACCTTAATTAACCCGTACTAGCCTCTTACAAGTCCATGTTATCCACTCGTCACATATAGTTCGTAATGGTTTTCAAAATCGAATCCTTTTTAAATCGTAACTTAAGTTTGTGTCGAACCATCCACTTAAGAGGTTTTTCACTTGCGCACTTTCTGTTCAAACATTTTTATAAAATCGAAACATTCGAATTTACACTTAATTCTTTTTGGGTTATTTTCCTTTCTGTCTCAACCTTCTGCCATAAAAGCTTCAGAAGTTTCTCAATCTTTTAAGGGGTCCTAATTTAATTTACAATCCAGTATTTTATAGCAGCTTTTTGTTCTTGAATCACTTACACTAAAATGACCATAACTCTCAAACCATAAATCACCTCAACATGAACTTTATATGTATAGAAACTACAAGACAAGATCTAGACAAGTCTGGTCCGTGGCGTTTAAGAACATAATTATCTTTGGTCCGAATTTGGGGTACAAGACAGTCCTTTGTTCTAGTGGCCTTTACAAGGTTCATACTTGTCATAGCTTTAACTTTTCATCAAGATACTCCATCCAACAACTCTTAAATCACCAATACCTCACCTTACACTCTAGGTCAGTTTATAAACATCAAGAAATCACCAAGAACATGCACCTAACATCAAGATTTCATCATCTAAACATCAAAATACCAAGAACTACTCTTATGCTAACAAGTCTTGAAACCAAGCTCCATACTTAACATAAATAAAAGGTGTAGAGAGTTTTATACCTTTCTTGAAGTAGAAATAACACTAAATATGGATTAGGAGTCGTAAAAAATCTTGATATCTCCTTACAAGCTTGGATCTTTCAAGAAAACACAAAACAAAAATGTAAGTTACTATTCATTCTTGGTTTTTAAATCCATCTTTCACCAAGTAAAACTAATTGGATATGCTTGGGATTTTGATCATACCTTCTAGTAATCAAGAGGCTCCTTTTAAGTATTTATGTGTGATTTTTAGGTGCTTGAAGGTTGAAGAAGAATTTTTCTTCTTCTCCCTTTCTTCCTTCGGCCGATAGCTACAAGAGGGAGAGAGAGAGAGAGTTTTGCTTGCTTTTCTTTTTGAACTTGTGTGGAGTGTTGGGTGAGATTGTATTATATCTATAATACTTGTGCAAGATGAGCCATGCCTCTAGTAGCCCAGCCTAGTAGATTAGGTCATAAGCATGCTTACTTTTTCTTAAAGCATGGAAGTATGCTTCCTATTACTATTCACCTTTGGTTAGCTTTTTGGTACTTCTAGTTTGTTTTTCTAATGAGCAAGTTTGAATGGAATCTTGCGTGGCATCTTGCATGGTATCTTGCATGAACAATACTTAGCTTATTAATTATCCAATCCTTGTCACTTAATCTTTTAGGCAAGTTCGAAATTTTCTTGTAAAAGCGTTTCGTCGCGTAGAGATTTCTATCGTCATTCTTAAGCACTTGATTTTGATAGTCTCTTTAAATTCCATAATTTCCTTTCCGTGGGATTTAATTTAACCTAGGGCCTCCATTCTCCTCAATGTCCCACGTTTTCATAATTGTTTAGTGGAAGTGAAAATCTTCGCATTCCGTCGACTTTTGCATTCTCTTTATTCCTTTGTACAATAATACTACGTTCTAAAAAATACAAATATTCCATCATTCATATAATGTGATCTCAAAAGTTTTCCATAATTCCCACAAATCACTATTTATGATAATTTTAAAATATTACAAAAATCAGGGTTCTTACAGGCCGACTCTTCAGAGGAATCACCACAATCATCTCAGGTACGTATCTTAACAACAATTGACATGTCTAATTCTGAGTACAAGAAAACTGTGCAAGATCTTAGTGTAGAATTGTTTAATGTACACACAAGCATGCTAGCATCTGAAATGGAAAATGCTAAACTAGTTCTTAAGATTAAAAATCTAGAATCTAAGAATGAAGAACTAGAGCTTGTAGCTGTCACATTAGAAGATCTTAAGCAGATAAATGAGTACTTAGAGAACAAGGTCAAGTGTAATGATGAGATAGAGACAATCCTCGGGAAGCAGATTTCAGACCTAGAGTTGAAACTGAATGCATATAAGAACTCCACCCTAATTGCTAAGGAAATAATTGATACTCAGACCTTAGGGAACACAACTGCAATAGGATTTGACTACAACAAGAGAACTGGAAAGAAGATAGTGGAATTCCCTGTGACACCTTCAGCTGTCAAGGTGAATACTCCACACATTCTTAGGAATGTCGACTGTCCAGTTTTTACTAAGTCTGTTTCAGCACCTTTTAATGAGGATGATCTAATCATAAGACAAGAATTGCTTGAGGAGGATCTATTGAAGGAAGTAGAGATAGAGACTAAGTTGCCTAGGAAGTCAGTAAAAACTGAATTACATAAAACTGATATAGGCAATAAGGTTAGTAAGGCTAAAAAGAACAGGAATGGGAAAGCAAGTATTAATCAGAATATTGTTTCATCTTCTCCCATTGCATCTAGAAAGTTGTGCACTAACTGTAATTCTGCTGGACACCTTACACATGCATGTAAAAAGGTTAAAGTAGAAACTGCTGTCACTTCTAGTATGCATAACATGTCTGACATGCCTGATCTTTATGAACCCTGTGGAAAGAAAGAGTGCTTACTATGTACATACAATATCATACATGCTTATTTTAAGTTAATGAATGCATCTAGTAGCACTAATACTGTAAATGATAAATCCACAGACAACATGAAAGTCAAACAAGTTAAGACGGACTTGAATGTTACTCCTGTTAAAGTATCTAAACCTTCAGGACCCAAACAAGTTTGGGTACCAAAGTCCGCTTAATCAATCTGTGATTGCAGGGTAAGGTTAAAAGCTCAAAGGTCGTGTGGATTCTGGATAGTGGCTGCTCTAGACACATTACAGGAGAAGAGTCCCTGCTTATAGAGGTGTTTAAGAAGATAGGCCCGATTGTAACCTTTGGAGATGACAACAAAGGATTCACTACGGGATATGGTAATCTGAGAATTGGGAATGTCATCATTGAAAATATCTCTCTTATTGAAGGATTAAAGCACAATCTTCTAAGTATCAGTCAATTCTATGATAAAGGATACAATGTAGATTTCAGAAAGGACAAGTGTTTGATCACAAACAGGAAAGATGAGAAGCTTGCTCTACTGGGAGTGTAAGACCCCAGATTTTTGGGTAGAATTAAAACTTTTATTATATGTTGATGTGATTATGGATAGTGGCAATTACTTGAAAATTAAGTATGAATGATTATGAGTTTCAGTTTTCAAACATTTTGAGAATAATAAGAATGGACTGAACATATAAATAAGAACAATCAATCTGGAAGGTAAGAATACAATACTCCAGGGAAGAAAAGTATTTTTATGTCATCCAAATCAATATCTGGAATGCATCCGACAACTCCGTAAACAAGATAGCGTATGCCCGAGAAAGCACTAGAACGTTTTCTAAGTGCAAAGAATAAAGAGAAGTAAACCAGGAATATTGGAACGAATATTGATCCAAAGGGTTATAGAAAAACCACGGATGAATAGTAACTTCTGATGAATAGTAACTTTTGATGAATAGTAAATTTTGTCGTTTAAAAGTTTTCCAGACCACCCTATATACGGGTCGATATGATGAACTTTCAAAGCCGTATTAGTGATCTACGATGAAAATAAAGGAATGCAAAAGCTGTCAGAATCGGAAAAATAGCATTTCCGTTTTCTCCGAAATTTCGCCATTAACGGACGGATTAATTATTATTTGAGAATAATTAAGAATTTAAATTATCAATTCCATGGATATGGATTTAATGAAAGAATTAGAGATATTAAGAACGATTACGATAAACTACTTCGATAGAACACTTAAGAAACCCTGCGAACTTTTTACGCGATTAAACGGAGACGAAACACTTACGAGATTAAATACAGACATGGAAGTAACATGTAACAAGATTAAGTCGAGGAATGCAACATTTGGATCATCCATGTGAAAGGAAACAAACCAATAAAGCAAACCAGTAAAGCTACTTTAACAGAACCGTTGCATGTGCGACAAGTGTCGAAAGAAGAAGAAGCCAAGGACTATGACTCACCAATTTGACCATTAAAATACCACAAATATCTTAAGTAATTAAACAAAAAGAAAATCAAAGAAATCACTTGGAAGAACCAAGCAACTTTCGGCCAAAACTTCAAGATTTCAAGACCAATTTCCAAGCATCCATAATTCATGTTCTTGGATTCAAAAGCTTCCTAATCCCTAAACCAAGGTAATCTCTTAATCTTAGCATCATCCATGGAGGGTATCATGCTCAAATCCTAGGTAGAAGATGAACATGAATAGTGATTTTCAAGAACTAACTTTGGTTTCTTGATTTCTTTTGTTGATTCAAGCTACCTTAAGGTTATATAAGGGCTATACAAGGATTATTAGGCTTATACACACTCCAAGGAAGGTATAACTCTTGAACCCTTGTTTATAAATTTGATTTATATGGTTAGTTTTAAGTATGGTTTAGTTAGTATAATCATAAGGATGATTGAGTGGTTTTAACGGAGGTTTGATGAAAGTTTGATGTTGTTTTGATGATAAGCAAGTAGATGTTGGTTTTGACTGATTTGTGATGATTATGGGTTAGTAATGATGTTGAGGATTTGACTTGGTGATTTGGTTTGGATTGATCTTGTAAGTTTATGATTAAACTTTGGAATCGTTAAAACATAGCCGTTATAATGCCCGATTTTCCCTAGCTCTGTTGTGTCTGTGATGTTCGGACATAAAGACTTCTGTCCAGAGTCACCACTGCCTAGTATTGTGTAGGTATTGTTTCAAGGTTCGTTTTGATATAAAGATCATGTGATTCCGAATTACGGTTTAGGAGAAACGAGTATTTTAGTTAAGGATGTTTCGAGAAACCGAGCTATACCACTTAGCCAACTTTGAGGCAATGATCAAACCCCTTAAGTGACCAATCAGAATGTGAAACTTTGTGTTAACATGCTAGGTATGTTTAGGAGGACTCTCGAAAAGATTTCGTGTTAAAAGGATTTAATCTCTATTTTATAAAAATGTTCGAGTCAAGCGTACGCAAGAAGAGTCTTAAGGAGTCGACTTGAAAACACATTTTAGCCTAAGTAAAGTATGTACTTGGTGTCTTAAAAAGTGTTAAGTGAGTAATCTCGGATATTTTGACTATGTATAGATCGCCGGATTGACTCGAGGCACACTACCCCTACCTCACCACCAGGCAAGTTTTCTAAACCTATTCTACTGTTGTTGTGATAATAATTGTTCTCGATTATGATATGTGATTGCGATATATATAAACTGCATACTTGTTTTCGAATTGCTATGTATAGCAATACTTGAGGATTATGACTTGAAGTTGGGGCTTATGAGTTAGATATGGGATATCAGCTATAGGCCAGGAATTTTATAGTTGCCCTAGGATAAGGGCGTGTGATTTTCTTGAAAGATACGTATTGATTATAATTGGTATTTGATAAAAGTTATTTTCTGATAAAGATATCGGGTACTGTCATTCGAGGATTATTAATTTACTTAAAGGTTATGAATTATATTCATTTAAGGATTATTTGTTTAATGAATATTATTTTCAAATATTCATTTAAGGATTATTTATTTAATGAATATTATTTTCAAATATTCATTTAAGGATTATTTATTTAATGAATATTATTTTCAAATATTCATTTAAGGATTATTTATTTAATGAATATTATTTTCAAATATTCATTTAAGGATTATTTATTTAATGAACATTATTTTCAAATATTCATTTAAGGATTATTTATTTGATGAACATTATTTTCAAATATTCATTTAAGGATTATTTACTTGATGAATATTATTTTCAAATATTCATTTAAGGATTATTTATTTAATGAATATTATTTTCAAATATTCATTTAAGGTTTACTTATTTAGTAACTATTGTTAGTTATTTTCAAATCAGAAAGAGGTTCCCAAAAAGCTATTTTTCCATTTGAATCTGTCTTTTAAGAAAATTCAAATGCTCGCTCCACTATCAAAAATATGGGAAACCTGATTTAAGTGACTGCTCTTCATTTTAAATTCCCAACTCAAAACTGTCAAGGGACAGGTATTTTCTCCGAGCAACGAAACTGCTGCAAGTCAAATATTGTGATACCACCTCAACGATCGAGGGGTAAATTCCTGGAACAAGTCGATATCCATTAACAAGCATCGCTTGGGAAATATTGGAGAATCTTCCTTTCCAACCTAGATATAACTACTTAGTGGAGTCGTATCAACAAGTATCACACTTGGGGAAAGGAGGACGATCTTTACGTTTCAGAGTCATGGATTTAATCTGAACTAGGAGCAACGTGTAAGAGGTCGAGTCGCGCCGATCCATCATTTTATTGGCCCAACCGTTGGCCGGGAGATCCAGAAAGGCGGTAGACAATGTCAGGCTGTCGTGATTCTTCCATCTACATGTAGAAAACAAATAATTTTGTTGTACAAACCTGCTACTGATCATAGTAAGGTTGGTACGACGGGCGCGGAGAAGGCTCCAGTATTGGTTCATCATCCAATTTGGATATTTTCCTGCAACATGTATTGGGGTGAAGGACCAATCGTGTTGGCAGGGGGTTGAGAAGCGTTTGGGAATGAAGTGACAACAAATTCATGCAACTTCATCTTTTATTCTATAAGTTATGAGTCTGGTAAAACCTGATTAAGGATATATATGCATAAGTGGACTTTGGGTTACGAAAATATCCCATTAATTTTCCTCGTAACTTCATCCTTTACGCTATACTAGTTTCTTATCTGTTGAAGGCATAACATGTGACTGCAATATATCTTTGAATTGTTATACTTTGGTAATCTGTTATAAGTTATTTTTGGTGGGCTCTATTGCTCACCCTTGCTTTATTTATTTATATCACAACAACAGCTAGAGCAGATGGCCCGCAACAGTCACACCCCGCGAAAGCGGGTAGCAGTCGTCAGAGATTTACCCGTTGATGTCGTAGCCGCCATAGCTGAGGTAGTAACCACTAGTGTTCTAAGCTTCAGCTTTTGTGTATCAGACTTATGTATCTTATGATTAATGTAATCAACGGCAAGAACTTTTAAATGCTCTGTAATCTTTTGGGTTTGTAATAACTTATAACTTGTGGATCATATGACTAGATACTTATTCCAATTTCATCTCTGGAACTATAACTTGTTGTGTGAGTGGTGTTGTTATTGTGGGGTCACAGCATGTAGTTTAATTGTTTTGATTCAAGTGCAAGTATTATTGATGGGAATTGAGACCGTAACGACCGGATCCCCGACCCCGGATCTGGGGCTGTTACAGAAATGGTATCAGAGCTTTAGAGTTATAAACCCCAGAGATGAGGCAGCGTTACAATAATAAATTCACTAAGATAATAAGAACTCTTGCCAAGTTCGACTAAAACCCTTATGGGAACTTTAATATCATGATAGTAACATAGTTCGTTATTGTGTAGGTGAGCTATATCTCTGACCCTGAGGCTTATGAGAGACAGCACGACGAGGACTTGCTTAGGACTTCAGATCCATACTATGAGGATATTGAGGAGGACCCGGAGGAGGTCCAGATAGATGCGGATACCGAGGATATCGAGGATTCTGATGATGAGGATCCAGAGGAGGATCAGACCCTAGCGGATACTGAGGATGTGGAAGGGGATGTTGAGGACCAGCCTCCACTTCCTACTGAGGGAGCCCCTACCCCTCCACCACTGCCCTTGAGCCCTTACCCTGATGATCATGAGGAGCCTACCCCTGAGCCACAGCAGGCAGAGGCTGCACCACCAGCCGAGCCGGTTACCCCACCCCATGTTCCGTTAGAGGGGATACCAGTGTGTGTGCACAACTGGACCGTGAGCAGAGTTCAGACAGATTTGGTGGTAGCTGAGGCTAGACTAGCAGAGTCCCGGATGCAGCTAGCAGTAGAGAGAGATGCCAGGATGGTACGCCAGGGCGGCGGGAGGTCTGTGCCCCCTCGGGTTGCCCGGAGGGCGATGACTCGCATTGAGTTGAGGGCACGGATGAGGATTCGAGCTTTGCCTACTGATGGCAATGGCAGGATATCTAGGGTTGATGCTGAGGAGATCTTTCGCATAGCCATGGCGAGGGTGAGGGCATGGCGCCGCACCAGTGGCTGATTTCAGAGTTAGTGATATGGTAGTCTAGTCTTCTAGTCACGTACGGACATAGTAGTGCCGATTTTTGGTGGGATTGTTCCATTGTATATGTTATCCCTTTCTGACTAGAAGGATAGACCATGTATTTCACTTTTGACTAGATGTTGGTAGAACAGTTGTACTTGCAAACTGTTGATGTTGACCCAGACTTTGTATCTTCAGTACTATGTATATATTTGTTTCCTTTCAGTTGAATCCAGTCCTGTTATGACTCGATCACAAGTTTACTATATTATTGTTTGCACCTTATTATTGAATTGCGATAAAATATAGAACTGCGGAAGTCTCCCAATTATGTAATGACTGTATCTGTAACCCAGTAAACGATCTTAATATGAATTTTCCAAATTTCAGTAAGATGCCTCCACGAAGAGTGGGAACTAGGGCAAATCCCCCTGAATCTGCTGATCAAGAAAGCCATAATCAGAATAGGGAAGACCCTGAGTATAATGAAGAAATGGATGAAGATTATAATGAACAGGACGACTCCCGGTACGGGGAGGCAGATGAATCCTTTTTCACTGCGGACGTTGAAAATGAGGAAGAGGAAGGTGAAGCGGAACAGGGAGAAGGGGACCAGGGTGGAGACCCCATGGGTCAGTTTATGAATCTACTTAGGCAAAATTTGGACCGCTACCCCCAACCACCCCAAGGGAACAATAATACCATAGCAAACTCTTTTAGGGCCTTTAAGTCACTCAAGCCCCCAGAATTCCAAGGTTTGGCTGACCCAGTAGAGGCAAGAGCCTGGGTAAAGGAGATGGAAAAGTCCTTTGAGATTTTGAGTATTGAGGAGGCACAGAAGACTGTTTTTGCCACTTACCTTCTGAAAGGAGAGGCCAATTATTGGTGGGAGGCCAAGAAGAACATGGAGACGGACGCTATTGTAACTTGGGAAAGGTTTAAGCAATTGTTTCTAGAGAAGTATTTCCCAAGGTTCATGAAGACTCAAATGGAACTCAAGTTTTTGGAACTAAAGCAGAATAATTTGACAGTGGCTGACTATGAGGCAAAGTTTACCGAGCTATCAAGGTTTGTACCAGAATTTGTAGATACCGAAGAGAAGAAAGCTAATCGGTTTCAGCAGGGATTGAAGCAGTGGATTCAGAATCGCGTAGCAGTTCTGGAGATTACAGACTATGCCACATTGGTACAAAAGGCTTCGATTGTGGAAGCAGGGAGTGATCAGATGCATAAGGAAAGAGAGAAAGGGGGAATAAAGAGAAAGCATGCAAGTATGGGTGGAGGTTTTTCAGGAGGAAACCCCCAAAATAGGTTTAACCGCGGGGCAGTCTCCCTACCCGAGAGGAATACGGGGTTCAAACGACCCGTGAGCACAAGTGTAAACCAGGGCGGTAACCCATCAGGAGTGTCCCGCTCCTACCAATCTCAACCTCCATTACCAGTATGTGTGACTTGTGGGAGGAAACATCCCGGTGTGTGCAACCAAAAACTGATAACCTGTTATAAGTGTGGGCGAAGGGGACATTATGCTACCAATTGTGCTACGAGTAACCCTAGCGTCAGCCAAGGCCTCACTTGTTTTCAGTGTGGACGCCAAGGTCATATGAAGAAGGATTGTCCCATGAACCGACCCGCAGCATCAGGGGCAAGCAGGGCTGCCTCCAATAGACCACCAACTGCTAGGACTTTCAACATGACAGTGCAGGATGCCGTGAGGAACACGGATGTGATAGCAGGTACCTTTTCTCTAAATTCAGTTAGCGCAAATGTTTTATTTGATTCTGGAGCAACTAAGTCGTTTATATCGAGGGATTTTGCGCATAAATTGAAACTTAAAGCCCGACCATTAAAGGATTCCCTACAAATAGAGATAGCTAATCACGAAATAGTCCCAGTTAATCAGATTCACCCCAACTGCAAATTAGAAATAGGGGGACAGTCTTTTTGTGTGGATCTGATTCCTTTTAAACTAGGAGAATTTGATGTCATTTTGGGGATGGATTGGTTGTCTCGCAATAACGCACAAATAGATTGTAAAGGGAAGAGGGTTAGATTGAATACCCCAGGAAAGAAGGAAATAGTGTTTAGGGGGATGAGACAGACACAGAAATTTCTAACCATGGCACAGACCAAAAGATTGTTACGAAAGGGGAATGAGGCTTACTTAGCATATGTCGTGGACACCCAGAAAGAGGTACCTAGATTACAGGACATCCCAGTAGTCAATGAGTTCGAAGATGTGTTTCCACAAGATCTTCCAGGATTACCACCCGATAGAGTAATTGAGTTTGCTATTGAATTAGCCCCGGGGACGGCGCCAGTTTCGAAGGCCCCGTACCGGTTAGCCCCAGTAGAAATGAAAGAGCTAGCTACCCAGTTACAAGAACTGTTGGAGAAGGGTATGATAAGACCCAGTGTGTCGCCGTGGGGGGCACCCGTGTTGTTTGTTAAGAAGAAAGATGGGAGCATGAGGTTATGCATCGACTACCGAGAGTTGAACAAGCTAACTATAAAGAATAAGTACCCATTGCCCAGAATAGACGATTTGTTTGACCAGCTAAAGGATGCTGTGTACTTCTCCAAGATTGACTTGAGAACCGGATATCATCAATTAAAGATTAAACCAGAAGATATTCCAAAGACTGCTTTCCGTACCAGATATGGACATTATGAGTTCTTGGTGATGTCATTTGGATTGACCAATGCCCCGGCAGCTTTCATGGATTTAATGAATAGGGTGTTCAAGAAGTATTTGGACGAGTTTGTTATAGTTTTTATAGATGATATTCTTATCTACTCAAAGACAGAGGCAGAACACGCAGAACATTTGAGGATAACTCTAGAAATACTCAGGAAGGAACAATTGTATGCCAAATTCGCAAAGTGTGAATTCTGGCGAAATGAGGTTCAGTTTTTAGGACATGTGATCAATAAGGAGGGAGTGTTGGTTGACCCCTCCAAGATAGAGGCAGTTTCAAATTGGGAACGACCAACCACACCAACAGAGGTGAGAAGTTTCATAGGGTTAGCAGGGTATTACAGAAGATTCGTTAAGGATTTTGCGAAGATCGCAGCCCCGTTAACCCGACTTACCCGAAAAACTGAGAAGTTTGAATGGACGGAAAAGTGCGAGAGTAGTTTCCAAGAGTTAAAGAAGAGGTTGGTGACTGCCCCTGTGTTGGCATTACCAGACGGAAAAGGAGATTTTGTGATTTACAGTGATGCTTCGCATAAGGGATTAGGGTGCGTGCTGATGCAGCACGGTAAGGTAATCGCCTATGCGTCGAGACAATTGAAGGAGTATGAGATTCGATATCCTACTCATGATCTAGAACTAGCAGCAATAGTCTTCGCTTTAAAGATTTGGAGGCACTACTTGTATGGAGAGAAGTGCGAGATTTACACTGACCATAAGAGCCTCAAGTATATTTTCACCCAGAAGGAGCTTAACATGCGCCAGAGAAGATGGTTAGAATTGATTAAGGATTATGACTGTGAGATTCTTTATCACCCAGGGAAGGCCAATGTGGTGGCTGATGCCCTTAGTAGGAAAGAGAGACTCAAGACGATAATGTCGTCGGAAGAACTGATTAGAGAATTTGAAAAGATGGAAATAGAAGTGAAGGTGACCGGAGACGGTACCGAAAAGCTGTTTGAGATTTCCTTGCAGCCAGAGTTGCTAGAAAAGATAAGAAGGTGTCAGGAAAGGATGATAAGTGAAGACAGGCAGTCAATGACCGGTGAAGAGATCCACACTGTCAAGGATGATAAAGGGATAAGGAGGTACACTTACCGAGTTTGGGTTCCGAATGTTCGAGAACTGAAAGACGAGATTTTACACGAGAGTCACAGTTCTAGGTATTCAATCCACCCAGGGAGCACCAAGATGTATGGAGATTTGAAAGAATACTACTGGTGGCCTAACATGAAAAAGGACGTAGCAGAGTGGGTAAGCAGATGCTTGACCTGCCAACGAGTGAAAGCGGAACACCAAAGGCCCAGTGGACTTTTACGACCCTTAGAGATTCCCGAATGGAAATGGGAACATCTAGCCATGGATTTCGTAGTGGGTTTACCAAGGACCAAGGCCAATCACGATGCCATATGGGTAATCATAGACCGATTAACAAAGTCAGCCCACTTTCTTCCGATCAACGAAAGGTACACTGTCGACCGATTAGTGGATATCTACTTGAAAGAGATAGTGGCGCGGCACGGAGTCCCAGTCGCCATAGTATCTGACCGAGATCCCAGATTTAACTCCAGATTCTGGAGGAGCTTCCAGGAATGTGTAGGAACCCGGCTGAACATGAGTACTGCCTATCACCCCCAAACAGACGGACAAAGTGAAAGGACCATCCAAACACTAGAGGATATGTTAAGGGTCTGTGCTATAGACTTTAAAGGAAATTGGGATGATCACCTACCACTGATTGAGTTTTCCTACAACAATAGTTTTCATTCGAGTATAGGAATGCCGCCTTATGAGGCCCTTTATGGAAGAAGATGTCGATCTCCCTTGTATTGGGATGAAGTTGGGGAGCGAAAGATGCTTGGACCCGAAGTGGTCCAACGGACTAAGGACATAGTAGAACTAATCAAAGGACGGCTGGTAGCAGCCCAAGATAGACAAAAGAAGTATGCCGATTTGGCTCGGAAGGACAAGGAATATGAAGTGGGAGACCTAGTGTTCTTAAAGGTATCTCCTTGGAAGGGTTTGATGAGGTTCGGAAAGAAAGGAAAACTGAGTCCCAGATATATTGGACCATTTGAAATCTTAAGGCGCATTGGGAACTTAGCATATGAGCTAGCCTTACCCCCAAACCTGCAGCAAGTGCATAATGTGTTTCATGTTTCAATGTTGAGGAAGTACAACCCGGATGCTAAGCATATAGTGGAGTACGAACAAGTGGACATGCAGCCAGACCTAACCTATGTGGAGCAACCAGTGGAAATCATAGATCAAAAGGAACAAGTGCTCCGAAATAAGGTCATCAAGCTAGTCAGAGTTTTATGGCAGAATCATAATGTGGAAGAATCAACTTGGGAACTAGAAAGTGCAATACTAGAAAGATATCCCCATTTATTTTCAGAGTGATTCCGGGACGGAATCCTTTTAAGGAGGGGAGACTGTAAGACCCCAGATTTTTGGGTAGAATTAAAACTTTTATTATATGTTGATGTGATTATGGATAGTGGCAATTACTTGAAAATTAAGTATGAATGATTATGAGTTTCAGTTTTCAAACATTTTGAGAATAATAAGAATGGACTGAACATATAAATAAGAACAATCAATCTGGAAGGTAAGAATACAATACTCCAGGGAAGAAAAGTATTTTTATGTCATCCAAATCAATATCTGGAATGCATCCGACAACTCCGTAAACAAGATAGCGTATGCCCGAGAAAGCACTAGAACGTTTTCTAAGTGCAAAGAATAAAGAGAAGTAAACCAGGAATATTGGAACGAATATTGATCCAAAGGGTTATAGAAAAACCACTGATGAATAGTAACTTCTGATGAATAGTAACTTTTGATGAATAGTAAATTTTGTCGTTTAAAAGTTTTCCAGACCACCCTATATACGGGTCGATATGATGAACTTTCAAAGCCGTATTAGTGATCTACGATGAAAATAAAGGAATGCAAAAGCTGTCAGAATCGGAAAAATAGCATTTCCGTTTTCTCCGAAATTTCGCCATTAACGGACGGATTAATTATTATTTGAGAATAATTAAGAATTTAAATTATCAATTCCATGGATATGGATTTAATGAAAGAATTAGAGATATTAAGAACGATTACGATAAACTACTTCGATAGAACACTTAAGAAACCCTGCGAACTTTTTACGCGATTAAACGGAGACGAAACACTTACGAGATTAAATACAGACATGGAAGTAACATGTAACAAGATTAAGTCGAGGAATGCAACATTTGGATCATCCATGTGAAAGGAAACAAACCAATAAAGCAAACCAGTAAAGCTACTTTAACAGAACCGTTGCATGTGCGACAAGTGTCGAAAGAAGAAGAAGCCAAGGACTATGACTCACCAATTTGACCATTAAAATACCACAAATATCTTAAGTAATTAAACAAAAAGAAAATCAAAGAAATCACTTGGAAGAACCAAGCAACTTTCGGCCAAAACTTCAAGATTTCAAGACCAATTTCCAAGCATCCATAATTCATGTTCTTGGATTCAAAAGCTTCCTAATCCCTAAACCAAGGTAATCTCTTAATCTTAGCATCATCCATGGAGGGTATCATGCTCAAATCCTAGGTAGAAGATGAACATGAATAGTGATTTTCAAGAACTAACTTTGGTTTCTTGATTTCTTTTGTTGATTCAAGCTACCTTAAGGTTATATAAGGGCTATACAAGGATTATTAGGCTTATACACACTCCAAGGAAGGTATAACTCTTGAACCCTTGTTTATAAATTTGATTTATATGGTTAGTTTTAAGTATGGTTTAGTTAGTATAATCATAAGGATGATTGAGTGGTTTTAACGGAGGTTTGATGAAAGTTTGATGTTGTTTTGATGATAAGCAAGTAGATGTTGGTTTTGACTGATTTGTGATGATTATGGGTTAGTAATGATGTTGAGGATTTGACTTGGTGATTTGGTTTGGATTGATCTTGTAAGTTTATGATTAAACTTTGGAATCGTTAAAACATAGCCGTTATAATGCCCGATTTTCCCTAGCTCTGTTGTGTCTGTGATGTTCGGACATAAAGACTTCTGTCCAGAGTCACCACTGCCTAGTATTGTGTAGGTATTGTTTCAAGGTTCGTTTTGATATAAAGATCATGTGATTCCGAATTACGGTTTAGGAGAAACGAGTATTTTAGTTAAGGATGTTTCGAGAAACCGAGCTATACCACTTAGCCAACTTTGAGGCAATGATCAAACCCCTTAAGTGACCAATCAGAATGTGAAACTTTGTGTTAACATGCTAGGTATGTTTAGGAGGACTCTCGAAAAGATTTCGTGTTAAAAGGATTTAATCTCTATTTTATAAAAATGTTCGAGTCAAGCGTACGCAAGAAGAGTCTTAAGGAGTCGACTTGAAAACACATTTTAGCCTAAGTAAAGTATGTACTTGGTGTCTTAAAAAGTGTTAAGTGAGTAATCTCGGATATTTTGACTATGTATAGATCGCCGGATTGACTCGAGGCACACTACCCCTACCTCACCACCAGGCAAGTTTTCTAAACCTATTCTACTGTTGTTGTGATAATAATTGTTCTCGATTATGATATGTGATTGCGATATATATAAACTGCATACTTGTTTTCGAATTGCTATGTATAGCAATACTTGAGGATTATGACTTGAAGTTGGGGCTTATGAGTTAGATATGGGATATCAGCTATAGGCCAGGAATTTTATAGTTGCCCTAGGATAAGGGCGTGTGATTTTCTTGAAAGATACGTATTGATTATAATTGGTATTTGATAAAAGTTATTTTCTGATAAAGATATCGGGTACTGTCATTCGAGGATTATTAATTTACTTAAAGGTTATGAATTATATTCATTTAAGGATTATTTGTTTAATGAATATTATTTTCAAATATTCATTTAAGGATTATTTATTTAATGAATATTATTTTCAAATATTCATTTAAGGATTATTTATTTAATGAATATTATTTTCAAATATTCATTTAAGGATTATTTATTTAATGAATATTATTTTCAAATATTCATTTAAGGATTATTTATTTAATGAACATTATTTTCAAATATTCATTTAAGGATTATTTATTTGATGAACATTATTTTCAAATATTCATTTAAGGATTATTTATTTGATGAATATTATTTTCAAATATTCATTTAAGGATTATTTATTTAATGAATATTATTTTCAAATATTCATTTAAGGTTTACTTATTTAGTAACTATTGTTAGTTATTTTCAAATCAGAAAGAGGTTCCCAAAAAGCTATTTTTCCATTTGAATCTGTCTTTTAAGAAAATTCAAATGCTCGCTCCACTATCAAAAATATGGGAAACCTGATTTAAGTGACTGCTCTTCATTTTAAATTCCCAACTCAAAACTGTCAAGGGACAGGTATTTTCTCCGAGCAACGAAACTGCTGCAAGTCAAATATTGTGATACCACCTCAACGATCGAGGGGTAAATTCCTGGAACAAGTCGATATCCATTAACAAGCATCGCTTGGGAAATATTGGAGAATCTTCCTTTCCAACCTAGATATAACTACTTAGTGGAGTCGTATCAACAAGTATCACACTTGGGGAAAGGAGGACGATCTTTACGTTTCAGAGTCATGGATTTAATCTGAACTAGGAGCAACGTGTAAGAGGTCGAGTCGCGCCGATCCATCATTTTATTGGCCCAACCGTTGGCCGGGAGATCCAGAAAGGCGGTAGACAATGTCAGGCTGTCGTGATTCTTCCATCTACATGTAGAAAACAAATAATTTTGTTGTACAAACCTGCTACTGATCATAGTAAGGTTGGTACGACGGGCGCGGAGAAGGCTCCAGTATTGGTTCATCATCCAATTTGGATATTTTCCTGCAACATGTATTGGGGTGAAGGACCAATCGTGTTGGCAGGGGGTTGAGAAGCGTTTGGGAATGAAGTGACAACAAATTCATGCAACTTCATCTTTTATTCTATAAGTTATGAGTCTGGTAAAACCTGATTAAGGATATATATGCATAAGTGGACTTTGGGTTACGAAAATATCCCATTAATTTTCCTCGTAACTTCATCCTTTACGCTATACTAGTTTCTTATCTGTTGAAGGCATAACATGTGACTGCAATATATCTTTGAATTGTTATACTTTGGTAATCTGTTATAAGTTATTTTTGGTGGGCTCTATTGCTCACCCTTGCTTTATTTATTTATATCACAACAACAGCTAGAGCAGATGGCCCGCAACAGTCACACCCCGCGAAAGCGGGTAGCAGTCGTCAGAGATTTACCCGTTGATGTCGTAGCCGCCATAGCTGAGGTAGTAACCACTAGTGTTCTAAGCTTTAGCTTTTGTGTATCAGACTTATGTATCTTATGATTAATGTAATCAACGGCAAGAACTTTTAAATGCTCTGTAATCTTTTGGGTTTGTAATAACTTATAACTTGTGGATCATATGACTAGATACTTATTCCAATTTCATCTCTGGAACTATAACTTGTTGTGTGAGTGGTGTTGTTATTGTGGGGTCACAGCATGTAGTTTAATTGTTTTGATTCAAGTGCAAGTATTATTGATGGGAATTGAGACCGTAACGACCGGATCCCCGACCCCGGATCTGGGGCTGTTACAGGGAGTGAGAAAAGGAAATATGTTCATAGCTGACTTAAGTTCTACCAGTGAAGGAGAAGTTACATGTTTCTATAGTAAGGCATCTTAAGAACAAAGTTGGTTATGACACAAGAAGCTCTCACACTTGAACTTCAACACTATGAACTCTTTGGTAAAGAGAGAGTTGGTGAGAGGGTTGCCCCTGATGGAATTTTATCAGGAGGGACTATGTGAAGCATGTGAAAAAGGGAAGTCTAAGAAAACATCACACAGAAGCAGAGAACTGACAAGCATTGCTGAACTTCTTCAGCTGATTCATATGGATTTATTTGGTCATGTCAATGTTATGTCACATTCAAGAAAAAGATATGCATTAGTGATGGTGAACGACTACTCCAAGTACACGTGGGTGTTATTCTTACAGTCAAAGGATGAAGCAACACAACTCATTGATCACATCAAAAAGATAGAAGTGGAAGCTAAGCTACTTGTGCGGACAATCAGATTATATAATGGAACTGAATTCAAGAATGCAGTTCTTAATGATTTCTGCTCAGAGAAAGGAATTTCAAGACAGTATTCAGCACCAAGAACTCCTCAACAGAATGGAGTAGTGGAAAGGAAGAACAGAACCTTGGTTGAAGAAGCAAGGACAATGTTAAATGAATCAAAACTTCCCACTTATTTTTGGGCTGAAGTAGTGAATACAGCTTGCTACACTCAGAATCGAACCCTGATTAATAAAGATCATGAAAAGACTCCATATGATTTACCACCAGCAAGGAAGTGGACCAAAAGTCACACTCCTGATTTGATAATTGGGGATCCTGATGCAGGTGTTAAGACAAGAAGTGCAACTCAAAATGAATGTCTCTATCACAACTTTCAATCAAAGGAGGAGCCTAAGAAAGTTGAAGATGCACTTAAGGATGCTAATTGGGTTACTGTAATGCAAGAAGAGCTGAATGAATTTGAAAGAAATGAAGTCTAGAAACTAGTGCTAAGACCAAAGAACAGGTCAATTGTTGGTACAAAGTGGGTATTTAAAAACAAGACAGATTCAGATGGTGTAATTATCAGGAACAAAGCAAGGCTAGTTGCAAAGGGGTATTCTCAATAGGAAGGAATTGACTATGATGAGACTTTTGCTCCTGTTGTAAGGCTAGAAGCCATCAGGATCTTTCTAGCATATGCAACCCACAAGAAATTTAAGGTTTTCCAGATGGATGTGAAAAGTGCTTTCTTAAATGGTGACCTGGAGGAAGAAGTTTATGTTGAACAACCTCCTGGTTTCATTGATCCAAAATATCCAAATCATGTCTATAGATTGGATAAAGCACTTTATGGACTAAAGCTAGAGAGAACTCTAAATCCTTGGTATTTGAAAATCTATCAGGAGATATCTCTGACATTGAAGAAGAACCTGAAGTTGTTCCTAGTAATAATAATAATGATAATGATAATGATTCTGGACCAAGTGGTGACAGTGGTGGAGATCCTCAAACTACTACTGGATCCACTAGTCAATCAACAGGGTCAACAGATCATACCGGCAACAACTCAGGGGGAGCAGAAGAAGGATCATCTAGTCACACTCAACAAAATTTTGAACAAGGAGAATCATCAAGATCGCATCTGCCAAGACAAAGTGTATGAAATTGAGATCATCCCTTTCACTTGATCATTGGTGATCCGGACACATGAGTGAGAACTAGAAGGACATCACAAAATGAATGCCACTATTCTGGGTTTCTTTCAGAAACAGAACCTAAGAAAGTTGAAGATGCCCTAGCAGATCCAGATTGGGTGATTGCAATGCAAGATGAACTCAATCAGTTTGAAAGGCAGAAAGTTTGGAAGCTGGTACCCAGGCCAAAAGGAAAATCTGTTATAGGAACAAGATGGGTATTCAGAAATAAGTTGGATGAAGATGGAATTGTAACGAGAAACAAAGCCAGACTGGTTGCTAAAAGTTACTCTCATGAAGAGGGTATAGATTATGATCAAACTTATGCACCAGTAGCAAGACTTGAGGCCATCATAATGTTTCTGGCATTCGCAGCATATTCCAATTACAAAGTATATCAAATGGATGTGAAGAGTGCTTTTCTGAATGGGGAGCTAGAAGAAGAAGTGTATGTGGAACAACCTCCAGGCTTTGAGGATTCAAATCTGGCAGACTTTGTGTACTTTCTGTTCAAAGCTCTCTATGGACTCAAACAAGCTCCAAGGACATGGTATGCCATTCTCTCTGAATTTTTACTTGAAAACAACTTTACAAGAGGTGTCGTAGATAAAACACTCTTTTACAAGAAGCACAAAAATGATTTGATATTGGTGCAATTATATGTTGATGACATAATATTTGGTTCTACTAATGATGATCTATGCAAGCGATTTGCTAAGTTAATGCAGAGTCGATATGAAATGAGCATGATGGGTAAATTGTCATTCTTTCTTGGACTACAAGTGTATCAAAGGCAAGATGAAATATTCATTTGCCAGTCCAAGTACATCAAAGATCTTCTGAAGAAGTATCAAATGGAAGACTCATCTACAGCAAAGACTCTAATGCCAACTGCCACTAAGCTTGATAAGGATGAAACTGGTAAGAAGGTTGACATCACAAGCTACAGGTATGATAGGCTCCTTACTATATCTCACTGCAAGTAGACCAGATATAATGTTTGCAACATGCTTGTGTGCTAGGTTTCAGTATGATCCCAAAGAATCTCATCTAATAGCTGTTAAACGAATATTTAGATATCTTAAGGGAACCCCAAATCTTGGAATTTGGTACCCTAAAGATACAGGATTTGATCTTATTGGATATACAGACTCAGATTTTGCAGGTTGTAAGATTGATCGGAAGAGTACTTCAGGAAGCTGTGTTAGGAATATGTTGTTCTTGATGATAAACATAAAACACTTAGTAGAATTTGTGTAAAGTCACTTTGTAGCTGTCAACGAAATGGCATGCTTTCCAGCATTCTGTTGACAGGAAGCTCATCAACGAAATGAGTGTTGTAGCAATTGCATTATACAATACTTCTCAAATGATAGGCATTCTGTTATATGTATTACATAGGTTTTCTAAGTCATGTTGACTAAGTACTAGATAGGCAAAATAGGTTGGTTAATTGTAAATATATTATGCCTTGTAATTTTGCCTAAGTGAAGACATGTCAACGGTATGAAGATTACTCTGTCAACGGTATGGAGTTTACTCATCAACGAAACGAGGGAAACACCATCAACGGAATGAAGAATAAAGCTATCAACGAAACACATCTCCCTGCTATCAACGAATCATTATTGCTTTTCTGAATAGTTGACAAAGTGATAGTGACAGTTTACTGAACAGATCTAAAGGTGATGTGAAAGTGTACTTTGCATTGGAAACCATTAAAATGGACATGGGGAATAAGGAAACATCCCAGTTTCCAATTAGGTCTTGGGAGTGATCATAATAAGCATGAAGACAAAAGCAAGGATCTCCAAGGACCACTGGACAAAGGGATGAAAAGCAAACTATTGGCGGTTACTCATTGTACTTTTAGTGTAGCCAAAAATAGGGTTGTAAACTTGGGGATATATAACCAAGTGTAGCAGTTACTTTAATAATAGAGCAGAAAAACAAATAGTTTGTATTAGCTATCCTTGAGAGCATTCTTCTCTACAACCTTGTAACTGAGCAGCTGTGTACTTTTGTATCACAGATTATTTCCGCAATAAAAATCACTTCAGTTGGATCATCAAACAATCCAACTGAAATTATTTATGTGCTTGTGATTTTTACTTTAAGTTCAGTTTTTATTTGTAAGTTGTTTTAAGTTTAAAGAAATATCAAGAATTGTATTCAACCCCCCCCCCCCCTTCTACAATTCTGTTAGGTCATTTGGGATTAACAATTGGTATCAGAGCAAGCTTCTAACATACAAGAAGTTTAAAGATCAAGAACAAAAACAGAAACCATGGTGAAGAAGGATGCATGTGTGAAGATACCAGTTCTTGATAAGGACAATTACTTTCACTGGAAAGTAAAGATGCATTTACATCTCATGTCTATGGATGAGAGGTATGTAGACTACATTGAGAAAGGTCCACACATTCCCATGAAGCTTGATTCTAGAGTTGGACTGCCAGATGATGCTTCTGATGTAGAGATTCCAAAACCTGTCTCAGAATGGACTGTTGAAGATGTTGCAGAAGTCCATAAAGACAAAAGAACCATGAACATTCTGTTTAATGGTTTGGAGCAAGAGATGTTTGACAATGTCATAAACTGTACAACCTCCAAAGAAGTATGGGACACTGTTAGAACTCTCTGTGAAGGAACTGAGCAAGTCAGGGAAAATAAAATGCAACTCCTTATACAACAATATGAGCATTTTCATTTTAAAGCTGGTGAAACCCTAAATGACACGTTTAGTAGGTTTCAGAAGCTTTTGAATGGATTAAAGCTGTATGGGAGGATCTATCAAACCAAGGATTCAAACCTTAAATTTCTTAGAGCTCTTCCAAAAGAATGGAAGCCTATGACTGTTTCTCTCAGAAACACTCAAGAGTACAAAGACTACACTCTTGAAAGGCTTTATGGAACCTTGAAGACATATGAGTTGGAAATGGAGCAAGATGAAGAAATTGAAAAGGTACAGAAGAAGGGTGGATTTGTTGCATTGATTGCATCTGTGAACCAACTGGAAGATGACACTGAAGAAGCTGCAAAGGCCACAACTAGTCGAGCTAGTTGCAGAAGTGATGTTAGCAAGGGTAAAGGCAAGATGACAGAAGAAGAAGAACCAGAACCAGCCAACTTGGATGACTTAGATGAGATTGATGAACACATTGCTTTTCTGTCAAGAAAATTCTCTAAGTTCAAGTTCAAGAGAAACTCAGAAGCAAGGCCACCAAGGAGAGACTTTCAACCTAACAAAAGTAACTGGATTGAAAAGTCTAAATCTAAATGTTTCAATTGTGGAATGCTTGGTCACTTTGCTGGAGACTGCAGAAAGCCCAAGATTGAGAAGGGCAACAGGAAATTTGAACCTGTTGATTACAAAAAGAAATACTTTGAACTTCTCAAGCAAAAAGAAAAGGCTTTCATGTCTCAGGAGTATGATTGGGCTGGTAATGGTGAAGATTCTGATGATGATGTTGAATATGTCAACTTGGCTCTTATGGCTAACAATCATGAGCAGGAAGCAAGCTCCTCAAGCAACCAGGTAACAATTACTAATCTTTCTGAGCTTTCTAAAGAGGAATGCGATAGTGCAGTAAATGAAATGTCTACTGTATTATATAATTTACGTGTTACTCTTAAATCACTTACCAAAGAGAATTCAAGAATAAAAGAGACTAATTTGCTCTTAAGTGATAGGAATGCAATGTTAGAAGCACAGCTCATTGAATTTGAGAAAATGAGATGTGTTAGTAGGGATGCTAAGAAGGAACTTGAGAACGTGTTACAAAGGGAAGAAATTCTTAAGACACAACTTGAAATAGAACAAAGTGTGATTGCTAAATGGAAAGATGCCAGGAATGTTGCTACCAACATCATTAATGTTCAAGGTATGGAATCTTTCTGTGAACAATCATGGAAAAAGAACAAAGAGAAACTAGGGTATGTTTGTGAAACCTTAGAATCAGAAACAGAGTCAACAAACAACAATGATCATTTGTTGAAGGTTGATATGTCAACGGAATGCAATGTTTCGTTGACAGATGAACCATCAACCGATCAGGGTGTTTCGTTGACAGAGAAAAGAAAAGATGAACTCACTAGACTTAATAATAAGTATGGTCCTGTCACCAAGAACTTTGTTCAAGGTGAGTCTAGTAAATCAAAGAAAGTTGAGAAGCCTGTTGAGAGAGCTAATGTAGGTCACTTGTCCAACAAGCAATTGAAAGATAAGTTAGAGAATGTTCAAGTTGAGGCTAAGGGAAATAAAAAGAATAACAGGAATGGCAAAGTAGGAATTAACAAACACAACAATTACACACCTGATAAATATGCTCCTAGAAAGACATGTGTTAATTGTGGAAGTGTTAGTCATTTATCTACTAACTGCAAATCTGTTAAGAAGACTGTTAAAGTGAAAATTCCCAAGCCTGCAATGAATAGTTCTATGCCTACAATGCCTGTTATGCCTAACATGTTTGCTCCATATGCACAATTTCAAAATCCATATGCCAGCATGCCATTTGTGTCTAATCCATACATGAATATGTTTAATGTGCCACAAATGCCATGGAATATGAATAACATGTTTATTCCTCCAACTATGCATGCTGTGAATGAAAATGTGAGCAACCCTCAGAAATCAACACCAAGGGTAAAGATTGATTTAAATCAATCTGAGCCCAAGGCGAAAAATAATGTAAAAGGGAAAGCAAAGGCTAACAAAACAGGACCCAAGGAACTTGGGTACCAAAATCAACTTGATTTGATTTTATTGTGTGCAGGGAGACAAACGGAATCTTTGGTACTTGGATAGTGGTTGTTCAAGACACATGACTGGTGATTCTACCCTACTCACAGAGTTTCAGGAAAAAGCTGGCCCTTGTATTGCTTTTGGAGATGACAGCAAAGGCTACACAAAGGGATATGGCTTGATTTCAAAAGAGAATGTCATCATAGATGAGGTTGCATTGGTGGATGGTCTTAAGCACAATTTTCTTAGCATCAGTCAACTTTGTAACAAAGGATTTTTAGTTACTTTTTCTAGAGAAGCCTGTGTTGTTTCTAAAGGAGGAAACAACAATGTGGTAATGACTGGATTCAGAAGAGGGAATGTGTACATTGCTGACTTTAGTAGCACAAGTCCAGAAACCATCACTTGTCTTTTCAGCAAGGCAAGCAAGGATGAAAGTTGGCTATGGCACAAGAAATTATCTCATCTGAATTTTAAAGTTATGAATGACTTGGTGAGGAAAGATCTTGCTAGAGGAATTCCACAGGTGGAGTTTTCCAAGGATGGTTTGTGTGATGCCTGTCAAAAAGGGAAAAAAAGGAAGGCATCATTCAAAAGCAAGACAGAGTCATCAATTGTCCATCAGCTTGAGTTGCTTCATATGGATTTGTTTGGCCCTGTAAATGTCATGTCTATTTCAAAGAAGAAATATTGTCTTGTGATTGTTGATGATTTTTCTAGATTTACATGGACTTTCTTTTTGCTCTCCAAAGATGAGGCAAGTGAAATCATTATCAATCACATCAAGATGGTAAACAATCATCCTGACTTGAAAGTAAGAAGGATTAGGAGTGACAATGGGACAAAATTCAAGAATTCAAGCATGAAGGTGTTCTGTGAAGAAAATGGTATTTTGCATGAGTTTTCAGCAGCAAGGACACCACAGCAAAATGGTGTAGTTGAAAGGAAAAACAGAACACTTATTGAAGCTGCAAGGACAATGCTAGATGAATCAAAGTTACCAACTTATTTTTGGGCTGAGGCAGTTAATACAGCTTGCTTCACTCAGAATATTTCTTTGATTAATCAGGCCAAAGGAATGACCCCTTATCAGCTACTCAAAAGAAAGAAGCCACTATTGGATTTTCTTCATGTCTTTGGATGCAAGTGCTTTGTTCTGAGAAATCAAGCTGAGCATTTGGGGAAATTTGAAGCAAAGGCAGATGAAGCAATATTTGTGGGATATGCAGCAGGGAAAGCCTACAGAGTCTATAATCTCAGAACCAACATTGTTATGGAATCTGTACATGTTGTTTTTGATGATCTCAAAATTCAAGGTCTCTGTGATGAAGGTTTCCATGAAAGTCTTTCTTTTGAAAATGAGGAAGGAGATCAAGTGAATCATGTTAAGGCTACTGAGAAACAGCCTAAAGTTGTTGTATCTAGCACAGATGAAAGCAGCAGTGAAGATGAAATTGCTGCATTAAGATTGAAAAGAATAGCTGCTAGCAGACCAAATGGTCATTTCGTTGACAGTCATGATGGTGGATTCGTTGACAGTCAAAATGAGCGTTTCGTTGACAGTCAAAATGGTAATACCGTTGACAGTCATAGAAATGCTTCTAGAAGTGATCATTTAGGGACAACAAACTCAGGGGGAGTTTCTCAAGGACAAATATCCAATCAAGGCAATCATGATCATGAAGCTACCTCTTCAAGAGCAAATCTACCTCCCTCAAGGAAATGGACTAAAGATCATCCCTTTGAACTTATTATAGGTGATGTTTCTTCAAAAGTCCAAACTAGAAGAGCAACTCAAGAAGAATGTCTATATAGCAGCTTTCTGTCTCAAGATGAGCCAAAGAAAGTTGAGGATGCACTTCTAGATCCAGATTGGGTTTTGTCTATGCAAGAAGAGCTAAACCAATTTGAAAGGAACAATGTTTGGAAGCTGGTGCCCAAGCCTAAGGACAGGAGTGTCATAGGCACAAAATGGGTGTTCAGAAACAAGATGGATGAAAATGGCATAGTCACAAGGAACAAAGCAAGACTGGTTGCAAAAGGCTATTCACAGGAAGAAGGAATTGATTTTGATGAAACATTTGCTCCTGTTGCAAGACTAGAAGCAATAAGGATTTTCCTAGCCTATGCAGCCCATGTCAATTTCAAAGTCTATCAAATGGATGTGAAGAGTGCTTTTCTGAATAGGGAATTGGAAGAGGAGGTGAATGTAAGTCAACCTCCTGGTTTTGAAGATGATGATTTTCCAGAATATGTATACTTCCTCCTCAAGGCACTCTATGGTTTGAAACAAGCACCTAGAGCCTGGTATGACACACTTTCACAGTTCCTCCTTGAGAATCACTTCACTAGAGGTACTGTAGATAAAACTCTTTTTCACAGGGTTGTGAATGGCTCTACTATACTTGTTCAAATTTATGTAGATGACATAATCTTTGGGTCTACAGATGTGAAACTTTGTCAAAAGTTTGCCAAGCTTATGCAAAGTAAATATGAAATGAGCATGATGGGAGAATTAACTTACTTTCTTGGGCTTCAAGTGAAGCAAGTTAATGAAGGCATTTTCATTAGTCAAACAAAATATATTCATGATTTATTAAAGAAGTTTAATTTAATGGAATGCTCTCCTGCCAAAACTCCCATGCCTACTGCCACCAAACTTGAATTGAATACTAAGGAAAAATCTGTGGACATTTCAGGTTACAGAGGCATGGTAGGCTCACTTTTATATTTAACAGCTAGTAGACCTGATATTATGTTTGCTACATGTCTATGTGCTAGATTTCAGGCTGATCCTAGGGAATCCCATTTAGTTGCTATTAAAAGAATTTTCAGATATCTCAAAGGAACACCAAACCTTGGCATTTGGTATCCTAGAGAATCTGGCCTTGAACTAATTGGTTATTCAGATGCAGATTTTGCAGGATGTAAAATTGACAGGAAAAGCACAACAGGCACCTGTCAATTCTTAGGAAACAAGCTTGTCTCATGGTTCAGCAAGAAACAAAACTCAGTTTCTACCTCCACAGCTGAGGCTGAGTATATTTCAGCTGGAAGTTGTTGTGCACAGATCTTATGGATGAAAAATCAACTACTTGATTATGGATTGAGAGTTGAGAAAATTCCTATTTTCTGTGACAACACTAGTGCCATTGCCATTACTGAGAATCCAGTGCAGCATTCAAGGACCAAGCACATTGACATCAAGTACCATTTCATTAGAGAACATGTTATGAATGGTACTGTGGAGTTACATTTTGTTCCAAGTGAACAACAACTTGCATACATCTTTACCAAGCCACTTGATGAATCCACATTCTCAAGATTAGTAAGTGAGCTAGGTATGCTAAATTTCTCTTAATTATTTTGAGATTTTTGCAAGTTAAAATGCTGCCAGAAACTTGCTATGTTTTTCTGTGAATTAATTTTCTCAGGAAAAAGTGAAATTTTGTCTAAGTCAAAATTACTATGTCAACGAAACGAATCATTTCGTTGACAGTCTTAGCATTTTTCTGGGTGTTTCGTTGATAGCTCTTTTATATCAACGAAACGCAGCTTTATCAACGAAATAAGACGGGACTTTAACCGCCCAATCCTGATTCGTTGATTTAGCGCTTTTAATCTGAACCGTTGAAATTTGACACGTCCGTTACCACGATCTGTGCATACACCCCTGTAAGTATAAATCATGGTAATTCTTTAAAAGTAACGGTTATATTTTTAAGCCAATCCAGTAATTTACATTTATTATTAGACTCTTTTTCTGAGAATTTTTGGGGGAGTATTTAAGAAATTCTATTTTCTTTATTTTCTTTTTGCCTGTTCTCAAAAATTCCAAAGGCTTTTCTCTCTTCTTCTCTCTAACAAGCAATTTAGCTCGAAGCTTTTCTTCACACAACAATGGCACCCATAGTCAAGCTTATGTCTGCTGGAGGGTTCATTTACGAAAAGAACAACTCAATCCCATTTGTTGTCAAGGAGGGTCCAAACAGTATCTTTTTCAAGATGATGGACTTCATGAAGAACTGCAAATTGAGCTATGCAATGTTTCACTCAACTCCTCTCTATAATGAGATAATCGAGGAGATTTGGACCTCGTGTGAGTATAGTGGAACAAACTGCACACTGCAATTCACCATACAAGGTAAAGAGTACATAGTTAATTCTGATGTATTGCAAGCATGTTTACATATTCCTGAAAATAACTGTGATGCTTTGCCTACAATCACTGAAATGGTTAACTTGCTAAATTCCATAAACTACTCTTTGCCTACTGATAATCTAGGTAAAATAATTAGGAGAGGTTTGGTTAGGGAATATAGTTATTTAGCTGATGCATTTATCAAGGTCTTTTCTGGTAAGATTAGTAATTTTGATGCATTAACTAATTCCATGTTGATTCTTTTTACCATGCTCCTAACTGATAGATATTACAACTTTAGCACCCAACTTATGTATGAAATTGGTGCTAAGTTGGGTGATAAGGCTAATAGGAAAAAGAATATCTATTATGCTAGGTTTCTGATGATGTTGGCTAATCATGTTAGTCCAACACCATTAGTTATTTCTAACCCTGTTTCCAAGTTTGAGTGTATTGTGCAAGAAAAGAGAGTACTGACAGACATACTGAGGCTGAACCACAATGGTGAGGTTCCAGTGGTGTATCTGCCAGTAATTGAGGTAACTACTGCTATCCCTTCTAGTATAATTGTTACTTCAGCAACAAGACCAAAATCAAAGAAATCCTCCAAGCCAACCTCAGGTGCTTCCGAAAAGGCACCTGTTGTAAAATCCACTACACAACCTAAGGGGAGTGTTGTAGGTGCTGTGAGAGGTGAGGGAAGGGGTGAACATAAAAGAAACCCTAAGGATAAGGAAGGACAGGTGAGTGAAATCCAGCCAAGCCCCATTGTGTCTTCCCAACAAGGCACAATGAGTAAAATGGATTTAAACACAAGTCTAATTGCATCCTCCCAAAAGGATGTGATTATTGAAACAAGCTCTCAACCTAGAGCACAGTCCAAAAGGGTAAGGGACACTTCAAGCCCACAGTCTACTTTTTCCCAATACCAAAGGAGAGTGAAGCAAAAGTCCAAGGGTACACAGGGTGCACACACTCTGGAAGCTACACTTCCAGTTTCACAAATTCAGTTTGATGTAACCCCTATCATTACTCTGGGGTTACAGTCCCATTCTCTAAACATCAACCTTGAACAATCTCCATCAAATTCACCAACTTTATCTCTAGATGTGGACATGATCCATACATCTATTCCTGATTCTCCAACTCTAATCTTGGAGAAGCCCCACTCTGAAGCTGGTGGCCATCACTTGTTAAGTGATTTGTTGGGCCATCAACCAATTTTTTCTGAAGTTGCAAGAGGATCTATGGACCAATCTCTAAAATCAATCACCACAGATTCTACTGTAATTTCACTTTCTCAAAGTGCTTTATTGACTTCATCAACGAAACAGCTTCTTTCGTTGACAAGTGTTTCTCCATCAACGGTATCCATACCGTTGACAGTTCAATCTACCATTCCGTTGATAGGTCAATCTACACCCCTTATTGAAAATCCAGTTGTTTCCACAACTAGTGTAGATGACCTGGTGGTAGTTGAGACACTTTTAGGTTTGAAAGGGAGTGAAACTGAGAGGCTGGCTTGCAGCCAGGCAAAAGGAGAGTCTGAGAGTGAGAGGCTGGCTATTTCTTCCAGCCAGGCAAAAGGAGAGATTGAGAGTACCACCTTAGTAGGTGAAGGTGAGGGTGTGAGAGGTGTGAGCCATGGGGAGCCCATGATGCAAGAAAAGAGTGGAGAGAGAGAAGGGACTACAGGAGCAATAAGGATGGAAGCAGCCATTGCAAGTGAGTTAATGGGGGTCAGTGAGGGAGAAAGGGAACTTACCTTCCAAGAGCATTATCAACAAACTCTGGATAGTATTTCCCTGGATCCTGAGACCTTTACTCATCCTGTGTCAGCCTATCAAGTTATGGCTCAACAGGGCAATGTGGAGGCAGAAAGGTCACTCAACTTAATTCATACTACTGCATCAATGCAAAGAGCAAAGGATGCATTGACCAATCTACCTCCAGGAGCTGCAGCAAGTGGAGAATTTGAGTTTTCTGATGATGAAGACAGCTTTGGTGACAATCTACAGGTGGCCACTACTACACAGACTGAGACTTCTGTGGTGCCTCCTACACCAAACTGGCTTTCTCAAGATATGCATGGTAGATCCAACTTGGATGCTGCTATTACAAGGCAATACACTGAGGCATATCTAGCTCATGAGTCAGCAACTGTAAGGGACAAGAAATTCTATAAGGCCATAATGGATTCTCTGGAAATTCAAAGGCTACAAATGTTGCAGACAAGGATTGAAGCTACAGAAATAAAGGATTCAATTAGCAACCTTAGGGATGCTACTGACAGGAGGCTAGATGAAAAGCTTCCTCTTCACACTGTCTCCAAGATGTCAAGGTTTTTCACCAAGGAACCTGAAGTGTCCTCATCTTTGAAAACTCTCTCCTCTAGAGTGGACAAAGTTGAGGCTACACTTTCTCACATGCAGAAGGAACAGGAGAAGCAAACTCAGCTACTCACCCAGCTTCTGGCAGCTCAAGGAATCCCTATCATCTCCCTTGATGATAACAAAAAGGGGGAGAAAACTAAGGAGCTAGAGATACAAATTACAAAGGTTTTGGTCCCAGCCATCTCCTTGCCAGAAGAGCCATTAGCAATGGGGGAGTTTGGAAAGCAGAAAAAGGATGGCATTGACCTGATCCAGGAAGCTTCTATGAGGATGAGACTTGCAGAACAAATCAAAGACCATTGGTCCAACATAGAAGCAAGGGTCAAGAAAATTGTTGGAACTACAAAGGACTCCAATCCATCAATGGATCAACCATCAACGGATGCCATGGTTCTAGTGTCAATGGAATGGGAGCCACAGATCAATTCTTTCTATAAGGTAGAGCCCCTTCTACATGGAGTCACTCAAGGTCCAAGGAAGGAAAAAGGACAAACTTCATGCATTAGGGATGTGGAACAAGCTACACTCCAAAGAAGCCTATCTCCCAAGTCCCCTGCTAAACCAAAGGGCAAAAATACAGAAAGGACTTTCTATCCTGCACCTTATCCAGATGAGCTCAAGCTTCTTGGTCTACTTATCACAAAAAGCAAGGAAAGAAATGATTATGAGATAAGGAAGCAAAGGGCAATTGTCTACAGGAATGGACAACAAATTTGTGTTTGGGCTGGTCACCCAAACTTTGCTGAAGCTAAAGCTGAAGAGTCAGAAAGAGCAGCAATGCAAGCCCTTGCTGTTGCTCAGTCTCTTGATGAAGAAGAAAGACAGCAAGAAGAAAAAGCAAGAGAGGAAAGGAGTGCAAAGAAGAGCACAAGGCAACCAAAGGCAAGAGCTAGGAGAAACATAGCCTTTGAGAATGATGACTTTCAGAACACTGCATCAGACTCTTCTGTACCAATTGCACCTCCAACAAATCCTGATCCAGTTTCAGAGGTAAAGTTAGCCTGTGATCCCAATCATCCTGTAAATTTCCATGATCAACCAATTGAGCCAAAGGAAGAGCCAATTGAGTTTGATGAGGCCAACTTCCCAAAATTCCTATTTGAAAAGGATCAGCCAATGAAGACCAAGAAAAGGGCTGTCAAGGCAAAGCCAATATTTGTGAGAAAGCCACAACCTCAGAAGCCCCCTTCAAATCCAGAGGACTGCATGTACATTGCTGACATCAGGGAAGAATCTAGCTTACATCTTGATTTAGACAACCTGGTGGAAGTAAGGGGCATTGCAGCTTCTCAAAAGATGCCTGAAAGATTAGTTTTCACATTCAAGGGTGGTAGAGAACAAGTATGGCCTCTCTACAGAATTTTAGGAGAAGACTACCAAACACTACTCACAGTGTTTAGATGCTTGAAGAAAGACTTTGGCTTCACCAAAACAGCCAAGTCTGAGGTGGTCTCCAAAATATGTCAAATAAAGGCTAGCTGGAACAAGCCTGAGGCTCTTCCCAGGATGCTTAGAGTGCCCTCAACAGGAAAGAAGATCCATCTTCAACCCTACTGGATGATGGAATTTAAGGACAAGGACAACTGCAGAAGGTTCTTCAGAATGGAAGACCAGCTGGATAAGGCATCTAATCAAACTCTAAAGCTTATGCAATCCAAGCTTGGTGGTCAAGATGAGGAAGAGAAGATCTTCTACAGAAGGCTACAGGTCCAGATTGAGGAAAACAACTCTAAGAGAGGGAAGAAGACTATGCCACAAAGAAGACAAAGATGAATCATTTGCTCAGTCTAGAGGAGCACTTCTGGGCATTAGTCTTGTAAGTCTTGTATTTTGTTCAAAATATTATGAAGCTTAAATGCATTTTCTACTTTTGTAATTTATAATGTATCTGAGTGTTTTTGTTATCATCAAGTCTCTTGATTTATGGCTGTTATTCTATCAGTCATAAATTGGGGGAGATTGTTAGGAATATGTTGTTCTTGATGATAAACATAAAACACTTAGTAGAATTTGTGTAAAGTCACTTTGTAGCTGTCAACGAAATGGCATGCTTTGCAGCATTCCGTTGACAGGAAACTCATCAACGAAATGAGTGTTGTAGCAATTGCATTGTACAATACTTCTCAAATGATAGGCATTCTGTTATATGTATTAGATAGGTTTTCTAAGTCATGTTGACTAAGTACTAGATAGCCAAAATAGGTTGGTTAATTGTAAATATATTATGCCTTGTAATTTTGCCTAAGTGAAGACATGTCAACGGTATGAAGATTACTCTGTCAACGGTATGGAGTTTACTCATCAACGAAACGAGGGAAACACCATCAACGGAATGAAGAATAAAGCTATCAACGAAACACATCTCCCTGCTATCAACGAATCATTATTGCTTTTCTGAATAGTTGACAAAGTGATAGTGACAGTTTACTGAACAGATCTAAAGGTGATGTGAAAGTGTACTTTGCATTGGAAACCATTAAAATGGACATGGGGAATAAGGAAACATCCCAGTTTCCAATTGGGTCTTGGGAGTGATCATAATAAGCATGAAGACAAAAGCAAGGATCTCCAAGGACCACTGGACAAAGGGATGAAAAGCAAACTATTGGCGGTTACTCATTGTACTTTTAGTGTAGCCAAAAATAGGGCTATAAACTTGGGGATATATAACCAAGTGTAGCATTTACTTTAATAATAGAGAAGAAAAACAAATAGTTTGTATTAGCTATCCTTGAGAGCATTCTTCTCTACAACCTTGTAACTGAGCAGCTGTGTACTTTTGTATCACAGATTATTTCCGCAATAAAAATCACTTCAGTTGGATCATCAAACAATCCAACTGAAATTATTTATGTGCTTGTGATTTTTACTTTAAGTTCAGTTTTTATTTGTAAGTTGTTTTAAGTTTAAAGAAATATCAAGAATTGTATTCAACCCCCCCCCCCCCTTCTACAATTCTGTTAGGTCATTTGGGATTAACAAGCTGTCAGTTTCTTGGAAGAAGGTTAGTTTCTTGGTATAGCAAGAAACAACACTCAGTGTCCACATCAACAGTTGAAGCTGAATACATAGCTGCTGGTAGCTGTTGTGCTCAGATCTTGTGGATGAGGAACCAACTCCGTGACTATGGGCTTTTGTAGACTAAGATTCTAATATTCTGCGACAACACAAGTGCCATAACAATCTCCAACAACTCAGTGCAACACTCGAGGACGAAGCACATCGACATCACGTATCATTTTATCCGAGAGCATGTCATGAATGAAACTGTGGAGTTACACTTTGTACCCACAGAGGAACAAATTGCAGACATCTTTACTAAACCGCTTGATGAATCCACTTTTTCTAAGCTGGTTGGTGAACTTGGGATGATGTTAAATCTTTTTAATTAATTTTGAATAGAAGTCAGTAACTACAAGAGAGTCCTAGTAAATACATGAGTTTAAGAATTTCTATATCCTTAGGACTCGTGAATTTATTTTCAGGAACAATTCTCGTAAGTTAGAATTACTGTATTAATTTTATGTCATATTTATGGATGATATATCTTCTGGCATTTGATTAGTTAATAAGCTAATATTTGTTCTAAATATTTCAGCATTTATTTAATTTGAATTATTTTATCTTGTGTGAAACATTGTAAAATAATGCAGCATAATTTATTGGAATTTAATTGGTTTATCAGTTAATGATATTTAGTCGATTTTATTCTAAGAAAATTGTGAGTGTTCTGTTAGCTTTGAATATTTGGTAAAAATGTTGATCTAAAACAGGTTTTTAGTTAACAGAAAACAAGAAAATAGAACAATTTATTTTTTAAACAGAACATGTTTAAAAATAAAACTGAGAAGCAAAAATATATCGAAACAGGTAGTTCGATGGATTTTCTAAGTACTAAATAAAAACTATCGAATGCAATATTCGATGGTTTTTGGAAAAGAAATGAAATCCATCGAAGGGATTTCTCGATAGTTTTTGAAATTGAAAGTGAAATCTATCGACAAGATTTAATTCTGTAATATTTCAAATCCTCGATGGTTTTCAGAAAAGTTATTGTTCGATAGTTTTTAGATTTTAAAAGCTAAAAGCCTTCAATGGTTTTTGAAAAAGGCCTTTTAAATTCTGATTTTAACCACTTCGATAGTTTTTCAAAAAAACTATCGAAGTGTGATTGACCTTTTTGCCCCTCAGTAAAAACCATCGACAGTTCATTTAAAATCTATCGAACATGAATTTACAAAAATACCCATACAGTTCACAGTGTATAAAACAGCCCCTTAGACGTTTTTTCATTCACTATTTTCAGATCTAAGCAATTTTTATATACTTACAGATAGATACACGCCAAGAACAAGAAAAACTCGATAGTTTCTTGATCTTTTTACTGATTTTCACTTTCAAGAATCCATTTTTACCACAGTCATTTCATTTTAACTGTGAAATTGCTGTTTATTGGTGTTCTTTTGAGTTTTTAAATCGGTTTTAAGAGAAAACCATCGATAGTGACCTCTGAACCTTAGTAATTTGATAGTACAGAACTTGCTTGAGATTGTATTATTTAAACAATCTTTTTCTTAAGTTTGAAGCTAATTCGAAAGTTGTCAATTTACAAATTAGGGTTCTTAATTAGGGTTATTTTTAAAAGTTAATTAATTAGAAATAATTAATTAAAATAGTTTTGGTTTAAATTTAAATTTTCTGGAATCTTTGAAAATATAATGGTCGGAGAATTTATTGTAACCAAAACTAATCATGTCTGGTTTCAAAATGTGCAATCCATTACGAACATTCAGTTTCGTGCATGGGCACAATTTTTGAACACACGTTCTTTAGTGGCATATGCTTTAAGTACTCCTGCGGTCCTTTGTATTGATCAATTGACTGCACTGTACACAACAACCACTGACACATCTGAGAATAACATCTCATCCTTCAGTTTTGTTGTGCCAGTGGGTAGAACAATTAGGGTGACGGAACATGATTTAAATAGAATCTTACAATTTCCTACAGAAAACCTTGTTCCGGATCCCAACACTGAAGAAATACATGCGTTCTTCACTCTCATTAGAAGTCAACAACCTAACTTCTTTGTGGGAAAGTTTCTGAAGCATTATCTGACCAAGCCATGGAATTTCTTCTTTCACACCTTAATCCATGTTTTTACTGCAAATATTATAAATCTGCATGGTATTCCACTGTTTCTCCAGAAACTAGGGTTTGCCATTGCTAACAATAGGCATATAAACATAGAAAGACTTGTGATTTATCAAATCATTCTGTGCATGGGACCACTAGAAGAGAGAACATGAATAGATGATGTGCTTTGTTTCTATCCAACGTTCCTACAGCTAATTCTCAATGATGTGTTAACAGATGAAGAACGAGACATTTTTGAAGGTGAGGAGACAATGGATTGCATGAAGATTAAGAGCAATGCCATAACAGCTCTTATCAAGAAGAACCATCTTCCAGGGGTGCCTACTGTTCTCACAGACTATCTTAGAACGGTACCCCTACCACTTCTACCCCCAGGGGAACAGGTAAATCAAGGTAATATTCCTGAACCTGTAATTGCTCCACAACCTGATCCTATGGATGTTGATCCAGAGCCCTCAGTGACCATTCCTGACCATGAGGTTGAAACCCAACAACCTCTAACCACGGTCATAGAGCCTTTGCATGAGCCAAATGAAACCGTAAACGAAGCTCCTACCCCTACTATACCAAACATTCTAACATCCATGAGTGTAGAGGGAGATAGTGCCTTAGCAGCACCACATAAAGAGATACGCCCTTCAACAACAGCTCTGCCTTCCTCTAAAAGGAGAAGAATAGAAACCGAGGCAACTGTTGAAACTTCATTTCTCTCATCCAAAGAGCCCTTTACAGATTTTACTGATGCTGATTGAGCAACGCTTACCAAAGCCATATCTGAACCCATATCTCAATCAAGTAAGGAAGAATTGACGGAAGCAACTGGTGTTCCGACCATATTACGGTCAGGACCACTGGTTGAAGGTTCTTTACTGAACCAAGAGTCTTCACAGACGTCGAGAGAAGGTTCTGACCTAAATGCGAAATCTAAAGGGTCATTGCCTAGCTCCCCAGATGGAACATATCGGGATCCTGCGGGTACAGGGTCTGACGTAGGTGCAGATCGACAACTCGGTAACGATGAATCAATTTCAATTGAGGAGTTAACTGCGGAAAAGTCTTCACAGACTTTAGAGGAAGTTTCAAGATCTCTGCTGTTAATAGAGCCTGATTCTAACCTCCTAGAGATTCAAACTCTAGATCCTATTAAGGATACATCATCTAAGGATGATCAGCATCTTGGTTTAACCAAGGACGGGGACATGCGAAGTCCCATTGCACCACCGGTGACCTCCTTAAGGATGGCTACGGTGACTTCTGATGCAGGTACACATAGCAAGACGAGAATGAGTGAAACACAAACACTTACACATGGCCTGAGTGGGAAAGGAAAAATGAGTGAAACACCAATAGAAACGTTGAGTGAACACCCAGAGCCAAATGTGAGGAGTGACACCCAAACCCTAAAAAACATAGATGATTTGCTACTACCGATAGACAGAGAGATACAAGTTCAATCCACTCTCAAGGAGATGACAATTCATGATCGTCAGGGAAATCCGTTATTCAAAGTCCCACTAAGACCTTCCTTTGACAAATGGATCTCTTCCGGTCCAATCGATTCTTCTTTATCTACAATTCAATCAAAGATTGACTTGGCTGCAGCTGATTCCCGTAGAACATACAGAGCTGTAAGCAGTGCATCTGGCACTATTACTGGGACAAAGCAGGCAGTGGACTCCCTGAAGAAGGAAGCTTTAGAGGAACTGGTCGAATTGAGAGAAGACGTCAAGGACTTAAGAGATGGATTTGTGAATGAAGTACATGTCATACAACAAGGACAAGAAGATTTAACTGAAGACGTTCTGGTTATCCAGGATGGTCAAGCAAGGGTCAAAGATGCCATGAACACATTGTCAAGAGTGGAGTCTCGCCTCAACAAGAGATTGGACAGAATAGAGCAGACTACCAACTCAAGACTTAATGATATTGACCACAAGTTAGCTTTCATGGAAGAAATGAACAAAGACATTGCTTTATTCATGAAGAATCAAAGTGACGGTATAGAGTCCATATGGAATATGTTGAGAAACCAATAACCTGGTCCTTCAACCTACTATGCTGAGGATTACTACATGGAGGATTCCTCAACTAAGGGGGGAGAAAGATGGATGGGGGAAATGGGAAACAACAACGACAACATTAACCACTATTCCTGTGAGACAGTACTGGATTGAAGATCTTGTACAAAAAGAACAATTTGAAGAGGGATTTGAGGTCATGCATGAGCAACAACCACTGGAAGAGCATGAACCATATTATCCAGAGCCAATTGAACATCATATCTTGGATGAAGATATGGAAGAAGCAAATCCTCTCTCAACAGAACAAGAAGCTACCTTGGAAAGATTGAAAGCTGAAAAAGCGGAAAGAGATGCCAGGCAAGCTGAGAAAGCAACCCACCAAGCAATTCAGAGAAGCGAGAAGCTAAAGAGGTTTAAAATATACAATGAAATAAGAAAGAAGAAGATGATAGATTTGGCACAGAAACATGGAAAGGAATGGGAGGTAGCTTATAACACTTTTTGCGGAGTTGAAGACGGATTAGAAGTCAACGACAATGCTGAGGTGGAATTTATCATTCAAGACATCAGAAGTGCAAATCAAGAAGGAGATACTTATTTCACTGCATTGAGATATTCTCTTATCTACCTCAAGGCTGGAGTGAAAGCAAATGGTGCCTGGAACATTCTAATCAGTTTCATGGACAAAGGTACATTTGTGATATCCACCAAGTTTTTCGAGCAAAGAATTTACACTGAATTGCAGGTGATGCTCATTAAGATCCAAAGAACTACAAGGTTAAATGAACTACTCCGTGAGCATGTTAAGGAGATCTTAATGAAGGTCAGTCCAGAGATATCTGAAAACCCTCCAATGGTTAGATTCATGAAAAATGACTTGTTCAGAATCTGCTATCTGACGGAGGATAAACTGAAAGATTACCCAAACAACTATCTAATATTAGTTGAGAAGTATCTTAGATCCAGTGGTTCACATCTACGGAGAAGGACAAAGCAGCAGACACTCTAAAAAGATATCTGATGGGGAATGTACCCTATTATAGGAAGAGAGTGGAATGAGGATTGGAAGTGCATCCCAGACTATCAAACATGCCAAAGCTAAATCAGAAAGATGTAAACATTGCATGGTTGTGGGCTGGAGTGGGTCAACAGGTTGAATATATTGGAAGACACATCAGATGAGCAATCCTTAAACATGGAGAACCACTGCACTATCTATCAATGATTGATTATCAAGCTGCTAACTCCAATCTAGTAGTTGAAGAAGGTGAGATTTTAGTGGACTGAAAATGAAGCAAAGAACAATCTGATCAGGCTAGAGGAGCAACTTCATTGTATATTTTTAATGTTCTTTGTAAATTAGAAATCTGGAAATGTATATATTTAATCCAGAATGCATTTAATATTATCAATTTGTCTTACTTTAATTAGTTTCATGTTTCCTTAGTTAGTTGAGTTATCCTCGAGGTATTTGCTTGTCGAACTCTAACAATCAAATAGGGGAGATTGTAAAGCAAAATGTAACATAAGATGTAACAGAGATAACTATAACTCAACAAAGAACAAGACATACAATAATATTAACAGAAGCACAGGAATCCAGAAGTAAAGAAGAAAAGGTAAACTCAAAAAATCAAAATATGGTATGTATTCTTGAAGTCCGTAAACAGGTCACAGAAAGAAGTTCATTAATATGTTCAAGCCTCAGTGACAAATAAAGAAACAATACTTTCAAGACTACAAAAGTATTTGAATGATTAAGAGTTAGTACCATAGGATTCCAGTGATTTGATTGAAGAAACCAGAACGACAAAGGACTTATCAACAACATTGAATTGAAGACATAGAAGTATTGATCAAGTGTTAGTCATCTGTGAACCAGACCAGTTGCACCAGTTGTCAGCACCTAAAAGATCACGATGTTTATCGTCTCGGAAGAAGTTAATTTAAGTCTAAATCTGAAACATCCTGAAAGTGAAAAGAATATTACAAGGTATGTTTAGGTTTAAATGAAAGTACAATATGATTGCCGAAAAAGGAGAGAATCTTCAAGGATCAAACTGCATAAGAAAAGATTTGATGGTTTTCTTTTTAGAAAAACCATCGAAATTGATCAAGTGGATTTGGATGAAAAACCATCGAAGAAGTAATTTTTCATTCGATAGATTTTATTTAAAATCTATCGAAGGAAAAATTAATTAACTCATTCGATAGTTTTTATTTAAGGGAGCAGGTGAAATTGTATTGTTGTGTCAGGTTGATGAAAAATTGGACGGCCAAGATTATTCCAAGAAATGGTTCCATAGTTTTTCAAGTCTACAATTTCAGAGAAGAGGTCGTGTCTTCCTCAATCGGTTTACATTTAATCAGAAGAAGCAGAAGAATTTAAGAGCTCAAGAACATTGACAGAAGAAAATTTATAGTTCCTTAAATTCTATAGTTTGTATTGATAATTGTAACCCGAACTCATTGAAGCTAATCCTACGGATTAGAATTGTAGCACCCCTCGCAGTTTATATTTATAAAACGATATATTCCCCGACTCGTGTTTTGATTTGGTGTATTTGATTTCGGACTAGAACAGAAAGAATTATCCGCGAACGAAATTGAATAATTTGTGAGTATCGTATTCAACCCCCCTTCTACATAGTGTTCATGTGTGGCATGGTCCATGTCATTTGTGGCATTGTGAATGCATTCATATAAGGATTTGGAACAAATGGCATATTGGCATACAAATTTGATGCATGATCATTATGTGCAAACATGTTGTGCATAACAGGCATAAAGAGATTGGGTACAGGCATTGGCATTTGAACAGATGAATTCTTAACAGCTTTGCAGTTGGTAGACAAATGATTAACACTACCACACTTTACACAAGTTTTCCTAGGAGCATACTTGTCAGGTGTGTAGTTGTTGTGTTTGTTAATCCCTACCTTACCATTTCTATTCTTTTTATTTTTACTCTCAGCCTTGACCTCTATGTTCTCTAACTTGTCCTTCAATTGCTTGTTGGACAAGTGACCTATGTTGACATCCTTAGTTTTGGTTTTGCTGCATTCTCCCTGAACAAATTTTTTACTGGTTGGACCATACTTTTTGTTCAGTTTCTCAAGTTTTCGTACATTTCTTTGGACAGGTCTCATCCGTAAAGGAGTTACCTATCAACGGATGGTCACTATCCGTAGTAGTATCATCTCCTAGATTCTCAACATCTAGTTTCTTCTTTTCTTTTCCTACTGATTCCTTGTAGAATGTATCCACACTTTGAGCCTTAATTATGTTTGAGGCAACATTCCTGGAATCAGTCCATCTTGCAATTGTTTCCTGTTCTTTAGCTAACTTTGCTTTAAGTACAACTAGTAGTTCATCCTTGGCAACTTGACACTCTAACCTCATTTTCTCAAACTCAATAAATTGAGTTTCCAGAACAACATTCCTATCACTTAAAAACTGATTAACATATTTAATCCTAGTGTTTTCTTTTGTAAGTGATTTAAGAGAAATACGCATATAGTACAATTCAGTCGACATATCATTAATTGCACTATTGCATTCCTCTGTAGAAAGCTCATAGAGGTTGGTAGTGATTACCTGATTGGATGATGAACTGGCCTCCTGCTCACTTGAATCAGCCATTAGTGCAAGGTTCACAAATTCAGTGTCCTCTTCAGAATCATTCCCATCATCAGTCCAGTCATAGTCCTGAGTTATGAATGCTACTCCCTTTTGCTTGAGAAGATCAAAGTATTTCTTCTTATAGTCAACAGGCTCAAACTTCCTGTTACTCTTCTCAGCTTTTGGTCTTTTGCATTCATTGGCAAAGTGTCCTCCCATTCCACAATTGAAACATTTAAATTTGGACCTTTCAACATATTTCTTGTTTGATTGAAAGTCCTTTCTGAATGGCTAGGTCACCTCAGGGTTTCTCTTGAACTTGAGCTTTGAAAATTTTCTTGACAGAAAAGCTAAATGTTCATCTAGCTCATCCATTTCATCTTGGTTAGAGGGCTCACTTTCTTCAATCATTTTTCCCTTGCATTTTCTTGATTCAATCCTACCTTCACAAGCACTTGGGCTTGGTGTAGCTTCCGTAGTTTCTTCCTTCATGTCCTCAGCCTTGTTAACACTTGCTACTAAGGCAATAGATCTAGTTTTCTTTTAGACCTTCTCAATTTCCTCATCCTGCTCCATTTCTAGCTTATATGTTTTTAGAGTTCCATACAACCGTTCAATAGTAAAATCCTTATACTCTTGAGTGTTTCTCAAGAAAACAGTCATAGGCTTCCACTCATTTGGCAAGGCTCTGAGAAATTTAAGATTTGAATCTTTGATTTGATACACCCTCCCATACAACTTCAATCCATTCAGCAATTTTTGAAATCTACTAAAAGTATCATTCAAAGATTCTCCACTCTTATAGTGAAAGCATTCATACTATTGTATGATGAGCTGCATCTTGTTTTTTCTGACTTGCTCAGTCCCTTTACAGATGGTTTGGACAGTGTCCCAAATCTCCTTGGCTGTAGAACAATTAATAACATTATCAAACATTTCAGAATCAAGACAATTGAAGAAATTATTCATGGCCTTCTTGTCTTTGTGAACGGCAATGATGTCCTCAGGAGTCCATTCTGAAGGTAACTTTGGAATGGTGTTTGGGGCTCCTCTAGGTGCTTGAGCTATTGAGGTGTTTGGCTTCATTGGAACATGAGGACCATGATCGACGCATTCTACATATCCTTCATCTATAGACATAAGATGTAAACGCATCTTTACTTTCCAGTGAAAGTAATTCTCTCTATCAAGAACTGGTATTTTTACTCCATAATCCTTCTGACCCATGATTCCGATGTCTTTAGATCTTTAAACTTCTTGTATGTTAGAAGCTTGCTCTAATACCAATTGTTATTCCCAGACAATGAATCAAGATTGTAGAGGGGGTGGGGGGCGGTTGAATACAATCTTCAAAAATTTCTTTGGTTCTTGACAGAAAAGATATGAAAGTAAATTAAAGAACAGAAAAACAAACAAGATAAAGTTAACACAAGAATTAAAAATTCAGGTGGATTGATTGATCCACCTGAGAGATTTTTATTAGTGCAGGTGTAAAAGACCACCACACACGATACCATGCCAGAATATTCAGTTATCCTCTCAACCAGAAGATAATCATCAATATGTCGCATTGCAGAGCTCAAGGAAGTCGAATCCATAAAATCATTTAAAACAAAACACCAAAATTCCCTACACCTAAGGAACATCACAAGTTCATAGAATGAAGCACTGACCTCTATACTAACATCCATTTTTTCCACAAGGACATAACTATCCGACTTGATTTTCTTAAGCATGAAACCAAATATCATTCTTCTAATAAAATCAAAAGAAATCAACCTATCCCAAGGAATAACAACATCACCCCTTGAACAGATTTTCACAATTGGAGCCAGAATAACATAATCAGGAAAATGCTAGTAAAAACCAAGTAGGGTAGCATCACTAACAGACCTTTGCACAATAGATACTTGTTTCTATTCTTGTAAAATAAGAAAACAAGCATATAAATCCAAGTCTAACCAATTCGTAACAGCCAAAGCTTTTAAAGAAGCTCCAACCAAACAAATAGAAAAACACACATCACTATATTTAAGATAAATATCATGACAAGCATTCAATGTTTCTCCAATCAATTGATTTACCAAATCAAATAGAAAATCTATGAGCGCAATTTGGGGGAGAGTCATATTAGTTATCATGTGTGAAGAGCCTAAGCAAAGCATACACAAGTGGTATATAATAATCTTGTTTTTTTGTGGTTCATGTAGAGTATCATCAACAATAGTAAATATCTTTGTTGGCGTCCTCTCAAGCTCATAAGAAAGGCCATGTAAAATTGAAGCTCTATCCATGTTAAAATGAAAGAATCGAAGCGGGTCGAAACATTGAGGTCTCAAGGAAAAGAACCCCAAAACACGCAAAACACGCAACAGTAAATCCCTTTTGTCGACCAGAAAAAGGGTCAAGTTCAAGTACATGATACATCTCCAGTATCAATAACCCAATACAATTATTAGAGCCAAAATTAGAAGCAAACAGCTTGGTACCAATAACAATCTCAGAATCAACCGAAATAGGCGTAAAGTAAAACAACAAAACATGTTTGTGCGTTACTTTAGAAGCCAAAGGGCTTCTCTGCTCCGTCTTTCCACCAAGAAGATCCATGAGGGCATTGTCAGTCCACAAGCGATGCGATGAATCATACATCTGAGAAGAAGTATTGATAACCAGTGTGAATGTATTTCAAATTCCATTGAATCTGTTAAACCAGAACTACTTGTAGAAAGGGGAGTTTGAATACAAGTAGTACTAATATGTCTATTTTTGTGTTTTTTTGTTTAATAAACAGAATATGCCGAATTGAAATAACACAAACAAAGATGCTGCAACAATGATTTATATTGAATAATCAAAGTTACAAACTCCTTAGCGGCTACTTTCTGTAAACAATGTTACATCAGCAAACTCTCAATGTAAAACCTAATATGATCTCTAGGTTTCGACACACACACATATTACAATGTAGAATGAGAGTATTTATACAATTTCCCATCAAATAAACAACATAGCAATCAATCACATAATCTATAGGATTCTGTCTCATCTGTTTAGGTTGACAACTTCAATCATCCAGCCTTTCTGATAAAATCATATCTTCTACTGATTTTTGATAATGATTTGAGCTTATCCTGTGATCTGTTTTCAAAGATAACAAAAGTTTCTGTAAGTTGTAGTAAGCTTTATAGACTCTTACAGACTGCAGACTCTGACAGCTCACATACTGTTTTCATTTTCATTTCCATTTTTTTCTAGAGAGAACGTGCATTTAAATAAATATTCTGTTTATCGAAAGACTAGATTTTCTTTTTTTGAAATATATTACGACTAGTCAACTAGAACAATTTATTAAAGTCTTGGTTGGTTTTTCTATATAAATCCGTTTCGGAAGAACCGAAAGAGACACAGATATCAAAACCAAAATGGCTTCCATAAGTTGTGCTTTTCTGTTCTCTCTGCTCTTTCTTTCACTACAACTTTCATACTTGTATGTTTCAGAAGCACAAACAGTACCTATAGCCAAAGGACTCTCATTAACTTTCTTTGACACTACTTGCCCAAGGTTGGAATCCATTGTTAGGAAACAACTCAAGAAAGACTTTGCTGAAGATATCGGCCAAGCTGCTGGCTTACTTCGCATGCACTTCCACGATTGCTTTGTTCAGGTACATTTCTAAAATTACCAAATATTCACTCATTTTGTAAATTACTTGATACTCATCAGGGTCATGTCAGCTACAAAGTCCGGAATTTTATATATAAATGGTCATTTCCTGCACATACTATACTAGCTAACAACCCGCGCAAAACATGAGAGGAATCGAACCTGAATTTAGTGATAATCAAATTTGATACTTTGGTATTATTTACCGACATTTATAAATGATTGTTTTTAGTAATAAGAGTATAGATTAGTCGATGAACTTTTCGAATTAAGTACACGTTACCGGTTATAGTTATACTAAGACCATCTTCAATGCATAACACTAAAATAGTGTAGCTTTTACACTATTTTGGTGTAAAAATAACACCATCCACAAAAACAACTCCAACCCATTAACACTATATCTTACACTAAAAGTCTAAAAGAAGATATGTTGTTTTCACCTTTTCAAAGTAAGTATCTTGTTTGGGTTATAATAGAATATAAATAGGACATGAAGAGAATATATTTGTTTTTGTTAATTAATATGAGGGCATAGTGTGAATTATGAAAGACGCCAAAATGATGTAAAAATTACACCAAATTTGGTGTAACACTATTCATTTGGTGTAATTTTTACACTATTATAGTGTTGCATTGGAGGAAATTTTACACTAAAAGTTACACCATTTTGGTGTTATAGTGTTGCATTGGAGTTGCTGTAATGATACTAATGATCTGTAACATTACGCAACGAAACACCGGTCTCAAATCGCCACTTATAGGCACGCATTCCTCATAAAGCATTTTAACAGTATAGATTAGTCGATGAACTTTTCGAATTAAGTACAGTTACCAGTTATAGTGATAATAATGATCTGTAACATTACGCAACGAAACACCGGTCTCAATCATGAATCGCCACTTATAGGCACGCATTCCTCGTAAACAATTACATGTGTCATATTAGCTAATTAGTCTCTATCTATTACTAAATGTTCAGATTTCACTTACTATTAACTAAAAGACAGTAAGAGTGGAGCTCAAATGCTAATTTCTGACTTAAGTAAATCTGCAGGGATGTGATGCATCTGTATTACTTGATGGTTCAGCCAGTGGACCGAGCGAGCAGGACGCACCTCCAAATCTGAGTCTAAGGCCCAAGGCATTCGAAATTATCGAAAATATTCGCAGACAAGTGCACAGGCGCTGCGGTGCAATTGTGTCATGCGCTGATATCACCGCTCTCACAGCCCGCGATGCAGTTGTTTTGGTAAGACACTTGAGACCCTCTCTTAAATCTTAATACAATTTAATACCATCAAATGTAGCCTGATTTCTTCATTATTGGATGAGACAAGTCGAAATGGTACCTTCTGTCAATTAGTGCAGTATTAAATTTTCTAGTTGAGACGGCTGTCTCCAGCTTTATAAGTTATGTCTAACACATGGAATATGTCCTGAATTTCATTTTTAGCCACTTATTAGTCTAAAAGTTTTGCCAGGCAATTATTTTCCAACCCTCATAATGAGAGTATGAGAATTGAGACCCCATGCATGCACTATCTTATCCGAATCTGTTACAACTTACTAAAATTCAAATGTATTAATCTCTTTCTAGAAATGCACGAGCAATTGCCAAATGACCATTCTCACCACAGTTTTCTACGGTAGTTGTTTTCAAGCTAGAAAATGACACCAGTGATGTCTCTGTTTTTCAAAATCATGTCGATATTTCTCATTTTCCAACAAAATGAAACATCGATATTTTGTAGGTTAATTTATAACTTTATTCAGCCGAAACTCCGGGGTCGAAAATCATCTTTTGTATAGCCGTTTTGAACTTTTGAGGTAGTAATTATCTTGAATTAATCTCAACGTCCACTCTACTTATGGGAAGATATTACAGAAAAATGCGTATAAATTTGAAATTTATATACTTAAACACAAAGCTAACATAACAATTTTGCCTATTCTGATAAATTAGTCGGGTGGCCCAGACTACAAAGTGCCACTTGGAAGACGGGATGGACTCAACTTTGCAACAACACAGGCCACACTAGACAACCTTGTTGGACCATTTGCCAATACAACTGAAGTTCTCCGTCGTCTTGCCAGGAAAAACTTAGATGCCACAGACACAGTCGCGCTCTCTGGTGCCCACACTATTGGTCTAAGCCACTGCAGTTCATTCACTGATCGTCTGTATCCACAAGACCCTACAATGGACCAAACGTTTGCTAAAAACCTCAAAATCTCATGCCCTCAAAATGCACAAGTTGATGCCACAGTCTTCCAAGATATTCGAACTCCAAATGTGTTTGATAACAAGTACTATGTTGATCTGATGAATCGACAAGGGTTGTTTACTTCGGACCAAGATTTGTATACCGATAGTAGGACTCGTGGCATTGTTACAAGTTTTGCAGTTAACCAGACTTTATTTTTCGAGAAGTTTGTGATTGGCATGTTAAAGATGGGGCAATTGGACGTATTGACAGGAACTCAGGGAGAAATTCGGGCTAATTGTTCAATGAGAAACTCGGACAACACATTATTGTCTTCTGTTGTGGATGTGGCTGAAGAGGCTAGCCAGTTTATAGGTTTTTAAGGAGATCTAGAACTTGGTTGAACACATATGCATGTCCTGCTAGTCAAATTTCAAAATAAAACCTTGTAAGAGGAAGTAATTAGTTTAGATTTGTTGTACTTTTTGTTCAAAAATAAATGTTTTTCATGTTAGCATTGGAGGTTGTGCATCGCATATGTAAGGCTATCTAATAAATATAATTTATTTGCAATTTTTGGTCTTTTCTAACGGGGAACTCTTAGTTATACTAGCTCGGAGTCATTCTGCACATGACTGTCTTCTCAACATTCTGTATATCGAGTTGAAATAGCATTCTCTCCTTATTCGGGCTTTGTTAATTTAAAGGAAAATTAAGAGAGAATTGAAGCACATTTGCTGCCTCCTTCCTTGAGAGTTTAAGAACATTTATGTTGTTTTAAAATTAACGGACTCAGACCTTCATCAAGTAATCAATGTAAATGATTGATGTTACACATGAGATTACCATGCTAAGAATCTGTTGATCGCACAACTTTAATTTCAAGGAATTTGAAAATTAACCGAATATAAATGGAAAAATTAATCAGTATATAAAATTAGTTTAGCTTCTAGCTAGCCTCTACATTGCACGGATTATAGGCTAATCTATAGTCTTTATTAATAAGGAAAACAATGTATTTACTTTAATTTCATTCAAAGTTCAATTATCTATAACTTCTATACTCTCACTACAACAAAAATTAGTAAAATCCACCACCAAAAATCGGTGGAATTTAGGTATAATCAACTGGATTTGGTTGCTTTTAGTATAAAATCGACCGGAACAATCAGTGGCTTTTAAGAGGGTGGATTTTATTTTTTCCGGTGGAATTTATATAAAATCGACCGTTCTTTCGGTTGCTTTTATCAAATTTTAAATTTCAAGATTTCAATTCAAATTTTTGTGAAAATTTGAATTTCCCTCCCACAAATTAAATTACACTGATATCAGTCGATTTTAACACATCACGTTTTAAAAAAAAATGAGAAACCCAGTAAAAACATGTTGAACCCTTGCAGTTGTATGTGAACTGAGTTAACTCAGTTAAAGTGAACAACAAACCCACATATAGATTTATTACAGAGTATATGACAGTGCATGGTTATGGAAGACAAAGCAAATATCTGTAAAATTTAGTTCATAAATACAAATCAAATTATACAAACAATTACAATTTGTATATAAAACAATCAACCCAATAATCATAAATTCAACAACAAAGAAAAAAAATGCTTATAATGCTTAAAAACTTGAAGATATCTTATATGCTTCTATGCTCTTCACTGCGTTCATTGTTTCGTCTCTGCGGTGCTCCCTTCGGAGGTTTCACCCGTTTCCTCTCGCCGACTTTTTTCAAGGCTTCATTTCTTCTACTCTTATGAAGCTTTACGATTCTTCTAAGCCGACTTTCTTCAACAATTTCTACATAGAAAAAACTATTTAAAATGATATACTGGAGTTTGATGAATGAGAATTTGTAGAATGGGCGAAAATAAACGAGGGGAATAGATGCTGAGGAATTGATGGGTTAAGAATGAATGAGGGGCGGAGATAAGATTGAGTTGTAGAGGTTCGGTTTATTATTGGTTAGTTTAGCTTCACCTGGATTGCTGAGTTGGGTAGTGTAATTGGCGTTGGATGGTAAATTTTGAGTGGACAAGATTATCATTCTACTAGTACTAGCCTACTCAACTTTCACCTATATTTTTCATTTTTTTTTGCTAAATTTACTTTCACGTACATGTTTTCATTTTGGAGGTAACATTTAGAAATGTATTCATTTTTTATAAATTTTATAAATTGTTATCCTTAATTTTGGTTACAATTTTATGCACGTTTGTTTTAAATTGTGCAAAGCATCTCTCTACTACTATAATATTTATAAACATTGTCATCATTATAATTACAGCATGTATTAAATCTAAAATTTTAAATATTTTAATTTTCGATTTTCATTCTTTTCTTGTACTTATAAATATTAAAATAATATCTATATTTATCTATACTATTATATAATAGTCAAAATATTGAAAGTTTTGGTTCTCGATTTTAGTTCATTTATCATAATTTAAAAATAATAAATTTATTTGGTTTGAGATTTTATGAGTCAATTAGTACTTTGACTTGTACTTCTAACTAGGGTTTTCTCCCGAATTGGTGTTTTAATTTTTTTAAAAATATTTATCGCCGATCCAACCGTACAGATGTGAAAATCTATATATTTAATGATATTTCAAATTTTTTGAAAAATGATAAATTTATTTGATTTGAGATTTTAACAGTCAATTAGTACTTTGACTTGTACTTCTAACTAGTGTTTCCACCTGAATTGGTGTTTCGATTTTTTTAAAAATATTTACCAACGATCCAACCGTACGGATGTGAATATCTATCTATTTTAATGATATTTTTAAATTTTTGGAAAATAATAAATTTATTTGGTTTCAGATTCTCAGAGTCAATTAGTACTTTGACTTGTCTTCTAACTACTTTTTTCTCTCGAATTGGTGTTTCAATTTTTTTAACAATATTTATCGATGATCCAACCGTACAGATGTGAAGATCTATCTATTTTAATGATATTTTAAATTTTTTGGAAAATAATAAATTTATTTGGTTTGAGATTTTAAAAGTCAATTAGTACTTTGACTTGTACTTCTAACTAGTGTTTCTCCCGAATTGGTGTTTCGATTTTTTTAAAACTATTTATCGACGATCCAACCGTACGGATGTGAAAATCTATATATTGTAATGATATTTCAAATTTTTTGGAAAAGAATAAATTTATTTGATTTGAAATTTTAACAGTCAATTAGTACTTTGACTTGTACTTCTAACTAGTGTTTCCACCCGAATTGGTGTTTCAATTTTTTTTAAAATATTTATCGATGATCCAACCGTACAGATGTGAAGATCTATCTATTTTAATGATATTTTAAATTTTTTGGAAAATAATAAATTTATTTGGTTTGAGATTTTAAGAGTCAATTAGTACTTTGACTTGTACTTCTAACTAGGGTTTCTCCCGAATTGGTGTTTCGATTTTTTTAAAAATATTTATCGACGATCCAACCGTACGGATGTGAAAATCTATATATTTTAATGATATTTCAAATTTTTTGGAAAATAATAAATTTATTTGGTTTGAGATTTTATGAGTCAATTAGTACTTTGACTTGTACTTCTAACTAGGGTTTTCTCCCAAATTGGTGTTTTAATTTTTTTTAAAAATATTTATCGCCGATCCAACCGTACAGATGTGAAAATCTATATATTTAATGATATTTCAAAATTTTTGAAAAATGATAAATTTATTTGATTTGAGATTTTAACAGTCAATTAGTACTTTGACTTGTACTTCTAACTAGTGTTTCCACCTGAATTGGTGTTCTGATTTTTTTAAAAATATTTACCAACGATCCAACCGTACGGATGTGAATATCTATCTATTTTAATGATATTTTTAAATTTTTGGAAAATAATAAATTTATTTGGTTTCAGATTCTCAGAGTCAATTAGTACTTTGACTTGTCTTCTAACTACTTTTTTCTCTCGAATTGGTGTTTCAATTTTTTTAAAAATATTTATCGATGATCCAACCGTACAGATGTGAAGATCTATCTATTTTAATGATATTTTAAATTTTTTGGAAAATAATAAATTTATTTGGTTTGAGATTTTAAAAGTCATTTAGTACTTTGACTTGTACTTCTAACTAGTGTTTCTCCCGAATTGGTGTTTCGATTTTTTTAAAAATATTTATCGACGAACCAACCGTACGGATGTGAAAATCTATATATTGTAATGATATTTCAAATTTTTTGGAAAAGAATAAATTTATTTGATTTGAGATTTTAAAAGTCAATTAGTACTTTGACTTGTACTTCTAACTAGTGTTTCCACCCGAATTGGTGTTTCAATTTTTTTTAAAATATTTATCGATGATCCAACCGTACAGATGTGAATATCTATCTATTTTAATGATATTTTAAATTTTTTGGAAAATAATAAATTTATTTGGTTTGAGATTTTAAGAGTCAATTAGTACTTTGACTCGTACTTCTAACTAGGGTTTCTCCCGAATTGGTGTTTCGATTTTTTTAAAAATATTTATCGACGATCCAACCGTACGGATGTGAAAATCTATATATTTTAATGATATTTCAAATTTTTTGGAAAAGAATAAATTTATTTGATTTGAGATTTTAACAGTCAATTAGTACTTTGACTTGTACTTCTAACTAGTGTTTCCACCCGAATTGGTGTTTCGATTTTTTTAAAAATATTTACCGATGATCCAACCAGACGGCTGTGAATATCTATCTATTTTAATGACATTTTTAAATTTTTGGAAAATAATAAATTTATTTGATTTGAGATTTTAGGAGTCAATTAGTACTTTGACTTGTCTTCTAACTAGTGTTTTCTCCCGAATTGATGTTTCAATTTTTTTAACAATATTTATCGATGATCCAACCGTACAGATGTGAAGATCTATCTATTTTAAAGATATTTTAATTTTTTTTGTAAATAATATATTTAACGGGAATTTTTTAATGTTTATAAATTTAGATGAGTTTTAGCGGGAATTTTCCCGCCTATTATGAAGTACCTAAAATACAAAAGCGATCGAATTCGGTTGTTTTTAGTGTTTCTAAATTTGGATGAGTTTTAGCTGGAATTTTCCCGCCTATTCTAGAGTACCTAAAATCGACCGATTAAAATCGACCGATATTAAAAGCCACCAATTAAAAGCGACCGACTTTAAATTCCACTGAAATCGGTCGCTTTTATTCTTTGGTCAAACTAAATTTTAATTGACCTTAAAATCGACTGATTTTGGTGGCTTTTAAAGCCGGTGGCTTTTAATTGGTGGCTTTTGCCTGTTTTTGTTGTAGTGTCTTTATTAATAAAGAAAATAATGTTAAAATATCGTCCGGTACCAAATTCAAGATTAATTGCATATAACCACATATTTAAATAGTATTTATTTATTATATATTTCTATCATTCAAATATCTATAAGTATATTTTTTAATAAATTTTTAATAATTAAAATTTATATTAATAAGCGAAATAATGTGAAAATTGTGCATGGTACCAAAGTACCAAATTTGATTATCACAAAATCCGAGTTCGATTATTTGCAACTACGTAATTATACAAGATTTATTTACTTTAAATTCTTTAACTTCATCAACAATTCAAGAACAAATTATGGAGGAATTAAATGAAACAGAATTCAAGTTAAATATAACTTATATTAAACTTGAAAGGTGTTACAAATATTGGTACTATTTACAAGATTAAATCTCAAACTAATTAAAACAAATCTAGAATAAATTCGACATGAATTTATCTATTTTTGTAATAAAAAGATATAACAATAAATGATAATTCGAAATTCGTTCTAGGGATAAAGATCCGTTAGATAGTCAAAGCAATACAAGTAAATGATTTCTAGTGGTTTGAATATAACAATGAATTCTAGAAATGATTTCTTGATCAATGGAAATTGACTCGGTAGTTCTTTTAGTTCTTGACAGAAAGTTGTTATTGTTGATGAAATGTTGAAGTCCTGATCTTTCTGTCTAATCCTTTACTTTTGTTAATCTTGTCTTTAAACTGCACGTGCATTGGCTGTAAAGTAGAAAGACTATCTAATTGAACTCAGAAAGACTATCTTTAAAATCAGAAAGACTATTTCTAATATCAAAAAGACTATCCTTTGTCTAAAAAGACTTTCGGAAAGACTATTTATTATTAGAAATACTTTCTGAAATATTAATTAAAACCAGTAAGACATTCGGTAAGACTATCCTTGATAGTCTTACTGGTTTTACTTTAGTCTTTCTGAATTTAGAATGTTAGAATTAATTCTAAATTAATTACCTACTTAATTAATTTATCAAATAAATTAATTCTGAAAGAATTAATATATCAAATAAATTAATTCTGAAAGAATTAATTTATCAGTTAAATTAATTAAATAAAATAGATAAATAAAGGAGAATAAAAACTAATTTCTTGTTCAAAGAAATTGTCCTGTGAACCACTTAAAATAATGACGAACTTCCACTGACTGTTGTTGACACTCGATGTACTGTCTGGTTCGTGAGTAACTAACTTCAATGGTTGTTCTTCATCTCTGACTTTAAAGCTGTGATTCTCTTTTCTCTAAATCCCTTTAATTAATCACTGTAACCTGTACCCTTGTTGTCACGCTCCTGAAATCTCTATCACTTTAATAAATCCACTTTCTTGAATACTTCACTGATGCTTGATCAATTAATTGAACTTCTTTCAATGTAGAATTACTTCAAGTCTGTAGATGATTTTTAATCTTCATTCTTTTGACTGATATGATCTTCTGAGATTCCTGTGACAATTTGAATTATTACTTACTTATTACAAACTTGTTTAATGTTGAGTTATATCCTCGATGTTAACAAATAGTCCTATACATATGCCTTTCAATCTCCCCCTATTTGTTTGTTAGAGAATAACAAACAAATACCTAGAGGATAACTCAACTAACTAAACAAGTAGAAATAAGACTTTAAACATTTTCCAGATTCAAACATTAAAGGTAAATACAAGATAGATGTTCCTCTAGACTGAACATATGTATACATTTATCCTATCTTGATTCACCTAAGCTCTATACATATTACATTAACCATTGAGCTTTAGATCACTTGTCTTCTTCCATCATTTCTCCTTCCTCCAGAGCTTCAAGCAAATCCTTGTCCAGTACACGATCAGATTCAGATGTAATGCCACTTGGTCTGACAGGTTGAGTTGTGACTTTCTTCAGCCTATTCTTCATTTGATGATATCTTGAGACATTGGCTATGCAATAGTCTTGAATCAAGTCAGCAACTTCTGTCTTCTCTTGAGTAGCAAACCCTGAAGTCCTTAACATATTCTCCAAGTAGACAAGATGCTTGGTAGGATAATCTTTGATAGAGACATGATCCACACCACAAGTCTGAAGTGCCCTTCCTTTATAGAATTTGACTTCATAAGGCACTTCTACCACTTGAGGACTGGCTTTCATAGCAAAATCTCTAAGCTGGTCATGCAGCAGCTCAGCCAATGGAGAGGTTCTTTTAATCTTGCTCATGAAGACCCAGAGTTCTGAAAGAGTTCTACTTTCAAGAAGATTAAGAGAAACTATGAAAGTCCCTTCATTGTGAGTGTGGATGTAGATCTTCATTTCTTCTTTAACTCTGTCAAATCCAGTAGTGATTCTTGAAATCTCTGCATGAAGAGATTTCATATAAACAGAATTGTCTGGATTGACCTTTTTGTACCTTTCTAGAATACCAAGAAAATTGCCATCATTGTTTGATCCTGTTTGATGTGCAAACATCTCCCTAGCCTTATCCCATTCATCTCTAAGCTTTAGCCTCACATTCAACTTTCTGTCTTTAACCTTCAGATTGTGAAGCCGTTGCTTTTCTTCATGTTCAGCCTTTTGGATAATCAGCTTCTTGGATATGATGTCAGACACTTTGGCATTTTCTTCTTCTCTTCTCTTGAGATCAGCTTTCTATTTTAGCAGCTCAGCTTCAAAGGTAGGATCAACTAGAGCTTCTTCTTCCCAATCAGCATAGTCAGCTTCTTCTTCAACCTACACATCACCAAAGGTATCTTCAGGGGCTTCTTCATATGTAACATTGTCAAAATCACCATGTTCACCTTGATAGTAGTCAGCATCAGAAAAAGTTAACTTCTGCTTTCCTTTGTCTTTGCCTGAACCTCCAGCTTGACCTCCTTGATATCCTCCTTGTTTCTCCTTATTCTCCCCCTTAGTTGAGGAATCCTCTACAGATTTAGACTTTGTAGCATCGGGATTAACCTCACTTCTTCCCCTTATAGCTCCTCCATTTCCTCCTTGATCATCATCATTATCTTCATCATCACACTCAAAGAAAGTCTTCTGTTCAGCAGTGGGTTGATGTGAATTCTTGATCATGTAGTACATATGCTTCAACCCTTCATTCAGGTGCTCCATTCCACCTTCAATTTTAGCAAATTTTCTTCATTGAACATCTGATAATCATCAATTGTCTGCTGAATGAAGTCCACTTTGTTTGAAATAGAAGCAATCTCTTTGACACTCTCTGCTATCTGAGCATTTGAAGTTGTAAGATCAGAGATGTCCGAATCCACAAGTGCTTGAGATTGCTGGATTGCATTGACCTTTGGTAGGAGAGAAATCTTCAGAGCTTCAATATCATCCTTTACAGGACCCAGCTGATTAGTTACAGAGGTGAAAGAAGAAGACTGTTCAACCACTTGTGCTTTGAGAAAATCTTTTTCAGCCTGGGTTTCCAAGAGTTGTTTCTATAGAGCAGCTATCTGAGCTAACAATGAAGCAGTGTTTGTGTCAGTGTGTGCACTCACCTCAATTTCTCTCAATGGTGTTTCACTTATCTCACGTGCTTGTGTATCACTCTGTGTTTGATCCTAATTTCTAATCACTAGCTGTCTGTCCATATTCAGAGATGATGTACCTGCAGGAAAAATCACCTTAGCCCCTTCTAGAGAGGTCAGTGGTGGTGCAATGGGAGTTCGCAAATCCCAATCCCTAGTGAAGTCCAAAAAGTCTTCTTGATTTTGAAACTGAATTGCTTCAGTGTTGGACTCACTAGGTTGCCTTCCACTTTCTCCAGTAAAAACTATGAGTGGAAAATCCCTTTTGGGAGCCAGAGATGTTCCCTCTGAGATGGGAGAAAATGATTCTATTATAGATGGCAAAGAATCAGATTTTCCCTCTCTTGCCTGTGAAGGCACTTCTACCGTAACTATGGTAGGCACTGTAACAAAACCTATGTGCTCTCCTGACAAGGTGTCCTGAGTATCATCTAATTGAATGTTTTCTCCCATTGTGAGTAATGGGAGTGTGCTTGACTCAGTACAGATTGCCATGGCCCTATGGCTTTGTTCAATAGATTCACCCTGTTGAGAGGGTGTCTCTAGATACTGTTCATTGGCCATATCAAAATCCATATCCTGTTGGGAGGATACATATGGGCTAACAGTTGTCTCCCTGTATGTTCTTCTCTTCTTTGGAGGTGGAGACAGAGCTGTGGGTTCTCTCAGTGTATGTTCTCCACTAACACTCCTTTGTCTGACATATACATTAAGTTCAGGTTGAGTGGTTATAGGAGTTGACTCAGTGTTTGGCTCTATGACCGGGGATAGAGTTTGTGGTTCTACAAACTTATGGTCAGCCCTATGAACCTCTTGGGTTTCAACAACATTACCAGAAGAAGAAGAGCCAAGGTTAGGAAATACTACCTGGAGGTTGTTGCATCTAAAGTTCCAGCAGGAGTGGATTGATCCACTGGAGGTTGTTGCTCAGGAACTGGAAATCCATAAGCAGGAAGTGGAATGAACTGGGTCATATAAGGTGTAATGACCACCGGAACATATAGATATTTGAAAGATGTGTTTAGTCTTTGGAAAAATTTGACATGAGTAGTCTGAGAATTTTCAGACATACTATGACTAAACATCTGTTTGTGAGCATCAGAAAGAACATGGTTAATCATTAGAGTGAGGAAACGAGGATAATAACATTTGACTTTCCTTCCACTCGAATGATCACTCTTGGCCACTAAGACCCATCTGATCAATTGATTCCAGACAAGATGGCGAAAATTGATACGAAGATTATTAGCAACTGCAAAACCAATATTCTGAAGAAGTGAAGGAATATTATGAAAATTAGTTTTGGTGCAGTTGCTGAAGACTTTAGCCAGGGTGTCAAAGAATACATCCCATTCACTGACTAGATTGCTTTTGGATAACTTTGTTAAATCTACCGGACCTTAATAGTTGATGTTCGTAAAGAATTGAATTAGGTCCTCTTCAGAAGGTAGATTAACAAAGTTATCTCTGGGAAGTTGCAGAGCATCACAAAGAATGTCTCTACTGAGTGTATAGTGTGTGTCACTGTGTTGCCCAGTAAATAACAATTGTAGAAGGGGGGTTGAATACAATTGTATAAGATTCTCGACTTAATAAAATATAAAACACAAATATGAAAGAATAACAGCTTTATTAATTCTGATATAAAACTATTACAAACTCTCTCAAGAAATTCTGATGTTCTTGAGAGCTTCTAGGTTACAATATACTCGTGTATGTGATTGATTTAAAATCAAAACCTAAACTGTGTTTATATACTACACAGCTTCTCTATCGATTACAAGATAAGTCCAAATCAGTTACAAACTATATTGAAACATATCCTAACCGACAGCTGCATTCCTATAAACTAGGAACCGACAAAATAAACTTCCTTCTTTAACTAGACTCCATAAATAACTCGAAGTTGTAATCCTGATCAGCTTCCAGTCCTGATGATAATACTGATCACAGTCCTGATAGAAATCCTGATAGCAATCCTGATACTGACGCTTGTGCAATACTGATGACGTTAGAAATCCTGATGAGTTGAGTCTTGTTAGGTCCCGATATGTTTGTAGAAGGGGGGTTGAATACAAACAATATCGTTTTCTCGAATTTGTCTGTTTATGAATAAAACAGTTTAATGACTTGGTGCGGAATTAGATGAAACAGAATTCAAGTTAAATATAACTTATATTAACTTGAAAGGTGTTACAATTTTTGGTACAGATTACAGAATTAAATCTCAAACTAATTAAAACAAACCTAGAATAAATTCGACATGAATTTATCTATATTTGTAATAAAAAGATATAACGATAAACGATAGTTCGAGATTCGTTCTAGGGATAAAGATCCGCTAGATAGTCAATAAAATACAAGCAAAATCTTGTTTGTTCTTGACAGAAAAATGTTGAAGATGTAATATTTTTGTCAACTGCTAATCTTCTGTCTTGATTCTGTTAATATCTAATCCACCTTATTAAAGCAAACTGCATGTGCAATTTACTTTAATAAAGTAGAAAGACAATCCAAATTAAAGTAGAAAGACTATTCTAAATTAACAGAAAGACTATTCTAGTTTCAGAAATACTATTTCTAATATTAATAAGACTATCCTAGAGCCAAAAAGACTTTCAGTAGGACTTAGTTAATATTATAAATAAATTCTAAAGCCTTGTTTAAGCCAGTAGAACTTTCGGTAAGACTATCATGGATAGTCTTACTGGCCTTACTTTAAGTCTTTCTGATTTTAGAAGTTTAGAATTAATTCTAAATTAATTATCTACTTAATTAATTTACCAAATAAATTAATTCTGAAAGAACTAATTTATTAGTTAAATTAAATAAATAACATAGATAATTAAAGGAGAATAAAAACTAATTTCTTAAATAAAGAAATAGTCCTGAGAACCACTTTAATTAATGATAAACTACCACTGACTGTTGTTGACGCTCGATGTACTGTCTGGTTCATGAGCGACTAACTTCAATGGATGTTCTTAATTTTTGACTTTGAAAACTCTTATTCTCTTCTCTTTAACTCCCTTCAATGAACCACTGTAACCTGTACCTTTGCTGTCACACTCTTGAAATCTCTGTCACTTTAATAAATCCACTTACTTGAAAACTTCACTGAGGCTTGATCAAATTAATGAACTTCTTTCAATGTATAATAACTTCAAGTCTGTAGATGACTTTTATCTTCATTCTTTTGACAATTATAATCTTCTGAGATTCCTATGACAATCTGAATTATTACTTACTTATTACAGACTTGTTTAATGTTGAGTTAATTCCTCGATGTAAACAAATAGGCCTAAACATATGCCTTTCAAGTCTAAATCCTGATGATCATTGAATCCTGATCTAATAATCTCCCCCAATCTCATAATTTGTAAAATAAAGTATAGATTCCTAGATTCAATGATGCCAAAAACTTATTTACAAAATGTACAAATATTTACAGCAGCAAACTTATCTCTTTAGATTTTCTGGTAGAACAAATTCATCTTCAAGAAGCTTGACAGTAGATTTTCTTCTTTGTCTTCAAGAATCTGAATTAGTCTTTCCTTAAGATCTTTGAGTTCTTCATCTTCCTCATTTATCTGGTAGATAGCTGCTCTGAGATTTTGAATTGAACTTCTTGGTAGATTATGATCTTCAAACGGGAGGTAAGCAATTTCCTTCCCATCAGGATTAAGAGTCAGTTGATTCATGCCAAAAGACATTCCTTTAACAGCAGTGCCTCTTTGCATTTCCACATCTTGATCTCTTAGATTTAAGTACATGGGAGTATAATCACCATTGTAATTCCTTCCTTCATCAAATCTTCTTCTTATGGTTGACAGAATCATATCATTCCATTCCTTGCACACTTTGTTTGTCCATCTAAGCAGATAGTGAACATATTTCAGTTCCTTTGTGGTTTTAACCAACAGCTCTTGAATGGACATAATCTTCACACTTCCATCCTTCATGAAGTACAGAAGTTTATTTTTCTTTTCAGTACCATCATGACAATCTAAAACTATATCCACAGCTTGTAGATTGTTCAGGTGTTCAGAAGTTAAATCACCTCCAATATCAGTCAAAGAGTGAGGATCAACATATGACATGTTCAGAGACTCAGCATCTCTGTGACCTATACCTCCTCTTGTATTGTGTGGCATTTGCTTTAGGCTTGAAAACATCTGCAACTAGAGTGCTTTGGATCTTAGTGAACCAGAAAAGTCAGCAACACTGGATACATTTGTTATAATTCCACCAGACTGATAATTGACAGGTGTATCACACCTTAAAGTGTCAATATGTTTCCACTTTTTGTCCTTTTCTTTCTCAAGAACATAGCTCTTCTGCATTTTGTGTTGTTGTCTTCTAGAATTTCTCTACAACAACATGTTTGAACTTTTGAGCTTTTGCACATAGAGCCTAAAATCTCTATTTGTTGTTCTTGTAATTTCTCTTCTTCTGACTTCTTCTTCTTCATCCACTTCTTTATTATGAGAATCAACCACAGTAGATAAAATTAACAAATCAACCTCTTGTAGAATTTCAGATTCATCAGGACCTTGAGCAATGTCAGGATTAGAATCTGGAATTTGAATTGTATTACTGATGAGAGTTGATTGTCTTGGTCTTCTTCTCAATTGAGGTCCTTCATGTAATAACCCCAAATATTGGACTTAGTTAATTTTTTTTTTATTTGATGAATAGTAAAATCCTGATGAATAGTAAATTTCTGAACTGAAAAAGATTTTCAGACCACCCTATGTACGAGTCGGGATAATGAACTTTCGAAGTCGTATTAGTGATCTACTATGAAAATGAAGGAATGCAAAAGCTGTCAGAATCAGAAAAAGAGCATTTTCTGTTTTCTCCGAAATTTCACCTATTACTGATGGATTAATCATTATATAAATATATTGGGGAATTTTATATTATCAATTCCATGGATATGGATTTAGCAAAGTTATTAAGATATCAAGAACGTTTACGGTAAACTACTTCGATAGAACACTTAAGAAATTCTTGCGAGCGTTCAACGAGATTGAAGCGGTAACAGAACAAGGCGACACAAATGAGAGTATATAAATCCCATTTATAGTCCAAGATTCAAGCTCGAACCATTTTAATTAAGTATTCGATTGTTAGGACGAATAGTGAATAGTTACTATTCACTGCGAGAATTGCGTAGAGTTTTATTCGCTCTTTTTAGGAAATATTTTCGAATCGTTTCAAGAGAAAACGCAAAGGAAATTGGACACAACAATTGTTTGAGGATTTAGGCCACAATATTACCTTGGAGTGCAACATATAAGTTGTAACAATTGATTTTTATTAGATTAGAAAGTGAGGAATCCAATTGGTGAAAAAAAGGAGAACTCAAGTGATGAAGGAGCAAGTCAACTACAACATGGGTGATGTTTTAACAACTTTGCCAAAAAGAGGTATGCATAACCACAACCATACAAGTGTCAAGACCAGATCTAACACTTTAATAAAGTGATATTGATAAGGATTAAGAGATAATATCATTTGGAAAGAACAAAGTAGCAAGCAAACACACAAACACTCTCCAATGCCCAGCAGGAACATCAAGGAAAGAAAAATTCATATCTCCACTTCTATCCATCCATAAATCACCATATTTTAACCATAGCCTCCTCATTCTATGTAAAGACCACGTCTAAAGTTTGATGGCAAACAAAGGGGTGTAGTCTAGCCAAATCCCTTCCCCAAGTTGAAGATTCCAATCTGCCCTGTTCCTGGCAGTTTCTGCCATCGATCTTAAAACGCCCATAAGTAGAGCTTCAAGCATTCCCTGGTGATGATCTAGGACTCAAAAGAAAGCCCTTGAAGATCAGAAGGTGTGGTAAAATATTTGAGAACTAAACTCTTATTTTTCGATTTTATATGATTTTTTACAAGATGGTGTGTTCTAGGATGATTAGTTACTAACTTAGTTTTCATATTTTGTTTCTTGATGGTTTGGCTTCCAAAGGATGTTCTAATCAAGGTTTAAGAGTTGTAATGTCTTTAGAGCACTTCTAAGCTTCAATCCAAGGTATAAATCGTTGGAACCCCTTTGATGAATATTGTGTTTTAATGGAGTTTTGATGTGGTATGCATGTTTAGAGGCATGAATCTTGTGTGGTTGTTATGAAAATGGAAAAATAAGTACTGTAGCTCCAAGACCTATTGAGGCAGTGAGGAAGATGATTAATGGTGTATATAAGTCTTGGGTGTTGGTTGAATGCTTATTGGGTTGGTTAAAAATTGGATTATTCGATTTTAAGCCGTCGTAATGCCCAATTTTCGATAACTCTAATACTGCCTAGAATCCGAAAACCTAACTGCCTCTTTTGGCTCAATGATGAACATGAGTGTGTAGAGATTTGTTTCTAGTTTACGTGAGCGCAAGAATCATGTCATTACGAGTTACGGTTTAGGAGAAACATGTGTTTTAGTGTAAGGCGTTCGTAAAACCAAACCGTGCCACTTAGTCAACTTTGAGGCTATGATCGAACCACTTAGAGGTCATAATAAAATGCGAAACTTTGTGATAACATGCTAGGTATGTTTAGGAAGACCCTCGAAAAGATTTCGTGCTAAAAGGATTAAATCTCAATTTTATAAAAATGCGTGAGCGAGCATGCTCGAGTAGAAGTTCTTAAGGAGTTAACTTGAAAATGGACTTTGTACTTGAGATAGTATATACTTAGTATGGTGAAAGCGTTTAAGTTATTAATCTTGAACCTTGTGTTGATTCTAGATTACTGGACCAACCTGAGACTTATTGCTACTTCGGGATTTCCAGGCAAGTTTTCTCATTCCCTGCTATGTTTTAAAGTAAAATATTTTGATGATGCATATGCATATGTATTATGTATGCTTTCAAACCTCACATCGTATATAGATGTGATGGTATTAAAAATAATGAGAGGTAATATATGCATATGATAAATGCAAGTTTTCGAAACATATGCTTACTGTTGTTGTGATAATAAAATGCTTTCATATATGACATGCAAATGAGAAGTATACATGTTTTATTCCCAAGTACATTGCGATATATAAATTGCATGCTTGTCTTCGAACTGCTATTTATAGTGATACTCGAGGTTATGATTTAATTATGGGCTTCTAAGCTAAATATGGGATATTAGTTAGAAGCCAGGTTTTTATAAATGCCCTAGGTAAAGGGCGTATGATTTTATTCTTTAGACCGGAAGTAGTTATATTTTCCGTATATGTTAAAGATTATTTTTCCGATAAAGATATCGGGTATCGGTTATTCGATGATTATTTAATTAATGAATATTATTTTGAATATTAATTTAATCCTTATTTATTTAATGAATATTATTTTGAATATTCATTTAATCCTTATTTATTTAATGAATATTATTTTTGAATATTCATTTAAAGTTTATTTATTTAATAAATATTATTTGATTATTTATTAAATACTTTTAACACTTTTTTAAATTGAGTAGTATTATTTAAAGTTATTCTTGACCTTCAACATTTATGAAGGATATTCTAAGCTGTATTATTAATTATTTTAAATCAAGAAGAGGTTCCCAAAACACGGTTTTCCATTTGAATCTATCTTTTAAGAGGATTTAAATACTCGCTCAACTACCAAAAATATGGGAACCCTGATTTAAGTGACTGCTACTCATTTTAAACTCTCAACTCAAAACTGTCAGGGGACAGATATTTTCTCGGAGCAATTTAATTACTGCAAGTCAAATGTTGTGTTACCACCTCAACGATCGAGGTGTAAATTGATGGAACAAGTCGATATCCATTAACAGGCAATAGCTTGGGAAATATTGGAGAATCTTCCTTTCCAACCTAGATATAACTACTTAGTGGAGTCGTATCAACAAGTATTACACTTGGGGAAAGGGGGACGATCTTTACGTTTCAGAGTCATGGATTTCATCCGAACTAGGAGCAGTGTAAGAGGTCGAGTCGCGCCGACCCATCATTTTTATTGCCCCAAATGGGCCGGGGAGATCCATAAAGGCGGTAGACGATGTCAGGCTGTCGTGTTCTTCCATCTACATGTAGAAAACATTTTTAGTTGTACGACGTGCTACTGATCATAGTAAGGTTGGGACAACTAGCGCGGTGATTACTCCAGTATTGGTTCATCATCCAATTTGGATAATTCTGCAACATGTATTGAAAGGGACTACGGATAACATCCTTGGTTCAGGTTTACCGATCATGTTGGCAGGGAGTTTCTGCAACATGTATTGAAAGGGACTAAGGATGACACCCGTGGTTCAGGTTTACCGATCATGTTGGCAGGGGGTTTTCTGCAACGTGTATTGAAAGGGACTAAGGATAACACCCTTGGTTCAGGTTTACCGATCACGTTGGCAGGGGGCTAAAAAGTGTTCAAAAATGAAGTTACAATATATCCTTGCAACTTCATCTTTTATTTTATGAGTTATGACTCTGATAAAACCTTACTCAGATTATATATGCATAAGTGGATTTTGGGTTACAGAATCATTATAATAATTTTCCTCGTAACTTCATCTTTTATATTATGCTAGTATTTTATCTGTTTAATGCGTAGCATGTGGTTATAAAGATATTGAACTGTATGGTATTTTGAATCAATAAATAGGCTTTAAGCCTTGATTCTAATGTTAACCTCTATTTTAAAAAGATATGTCTTGAGTCTTGGTTTACCATACTGATACCAAGGATTTCCTAAAGGATTTACGAAGAGTATATGAGTATGATTATAAGTCATACGGTATTTTAAACGGTATACTATTTTGGGGTTAGACCCTAGTAGTGATAAAAGCTTTGATCCCATATGGATTATCTCCCTAAAAGGTTTAAAGATTTAAACTGGGATAGATTTCTTGCTGAGCACTATTAGATCATTCTTGCTTTATTAAATCTTTCAGCATGAGGAAAACATTGCCGAATCCACCTCGTGTTACGAGAGCAAGGGAATGGAGAGATCACACTGGAGTTAGTTGATGCAGGATGGATACTGTCGGTGTGAGCATAATAGTTGCAGCTTGAATTAGTGAGAATTATTTTGAGTAGGTTTGTATTACTAAACCTTGTATAGAATTGTGAGGTCTATTATTGTAACTTCAGGTAGAGGTTGTAAATAATAGATGAGATCCTGGATAGTACATTTGGGTTGTAATAACAAATGTTGATAATTGTTGCTCATTTTCAAGGCTATAACTTGTGTGTGCGCGTAAGTGATTGGGGTCTTTGGAGTTGTATTATGAGAATGCTGTAAGTAATGCATGTATTGTATCATTGATGGAGCGTGACAACCCAGATTCCTGACCCCGGATCTGGGGGTGTTACACTTCATCTCTTTTTTGATCTTCTTCTTGAATGATAGTCATGATAGCTAAAGTATCAGAAGCTATTGGAGTTTGAGAAGCCTCGGGAATTTCTTCAATCCTTATTCCTCTAGACCTTGTCTATCTAGGCATTGTTTGATTTGATGAGCTTCTCCCTCTTCTTGAACCTCTTCTGACACCTCTTCTACCTCTGCCTCCTCTTCCTCTAGCAGGAGCAGGATTATTAAAACTATCCATCATTTCTCTTTGTTGACTTAAAAACTCTTCATGTGAGAGATCAGGATATTCTTCAGTAGCAGTAGAAAGTGCCTTTCTTGCAAATAATTGTTGAACTCTCTTATCAGTGTGATAAAGAGTAACAACATTACCATCTCTTGTCTTGAACTTCTGGAATAAGTTAGAAGCATCTTCAGGATTTTCAATGAGAACATCTTCATCACCTTCAGGAATTGTAGATAAGGTTCCATGACCAGGTGTCAGGATTTGATCAGTCGTCAGGATTTGATCACCTGTCAGGATTTGTTCTTCCGTCAGGATCTGAGATTGTACTAATGTCCTTACTATTCTAACTCCAGAATCAGAAACATGAGTTAACTGCGTGGATTGACTTTGAGAAGTTTGAATTGTAGACTTCATCACAGCAACATCAGAGGTTTTCCCTTGTAATACCATATCATCACTATCATGTCCAGTACGATCATCATCATTATTCTTTCTCAATACTAGATCAGGTGTGCATTTTGTCTGACTTACCTTCTCCCCCTTTTTGGCATCAAGATTTGATAAAAGATTTAAAATAAAGGAAAGAGAGGTTTGAATGTCAGTTACCTTAGAATCCAATGAATCAATTCTGGTGTTGATGTGAGACTGTTCAGAAATAAGTGACTTAACATGAGACTCCACAACTCTCAATTGAAGAGCAGTTGGTGCCTTTGTCAAGTTCTTTGAAATATCAGTCCTCACCAATTCAGTAGCAACCTTCACAAAATCAATTTCAGTCTTGAGGCTCTTAGATAACAGAGTTGTAGCCTTCAAGTGATTCCTCACATCTTCACTTTCAATCAAACTGGCAGCATAAGAAGCATGTTCCAAAGCACATGGATAACTGACATAATCAAAAGACCTATACCATTCATTTTCCCATTCATGTCTTCTTAGCTGTGCAGCAGGATCAATTGGAGTAGGACCAGAAAAGTCTTGTCTTTGATATTTTCCTGTAGTAGCCTTGCCAGCCATAAAAGTGCTTGAAGAACCAAAGTTAGTTCCAAGACTAGATTTGAGTGTTGTAGCAAGCTGATCCTTCTCATCATTATTATCATCATCAGAATCATCATCACTATCTCCAGAATCATCAGCATCATCAGTAACAACACCTTTAAGTTTATCCTTGGATTCTGAGATAGGATCTTTCATTGGCCTTGAGCTCAGTGGTTGGATCAGGATTGACTCAACATAAGGAGCACCACTAGCATCAGGAGCAACACTATCAGGATTTAAAATGCTTGGATCAGTAATTTGTACTAATGGTTCTTGTGTAGCTTGAGGTTCAGAAGCTTCTTCAACACTTTGAGTTGGAGGTTCTTGTGTGCTTCCCTCAGTGACAGTGTCCTCGACCAAAATTTCCATTTCAGGAATAAAAGAAGTCCCTTGAGCATTGTCAGGAAACTCCTCAGAAACTGTAGCTGTCTTGCCTGCATCTTCACATTGAGAAGATAGTTCTTGTGTGGCTGGAATGTAGATGTCTTCATTCTCCCTTTGAGAAAATGGTTCTTGTGTGACCATTCCTTCAGCTATGCCTTCACTCATACTTTGAATGAGTGGTTCTTGAGGGGATGGATCTACAGTATCTGCTGAACCACATTGAGGTTCAGGTTCTTGTGGGCTAGATCCCTTCAGTTTCTTCTGTCTCTTGAAAACTTTCTCTTCTGCCTTTCTTTTATGTTGCATTGGAGGTGTGAATCCAATTCTGGAAGCAGTTTCAGCAACCTTCTCCCATGAAATTTCTAGAATCTTCTTGGATGGAGAGGCTGGAGAATCAGAGATTGAGACAACTTTGTTTGATGCATCAGGATTACCAACGTCAGGATTTGCTTGAGCATCAGGATTTGACTGCTCATCAGGAATTGAAATGTCTTGTCCATCAGTATCCTATTTATTCAAAGGAATATGATACCTGCTTTTGATCAACTTCCTTTTCTTCTGTGGTTTAGCAGTTTTTGCCACAACTTTACTAGCAGTATCAACAACTTCCTTGTTCAGCTTAACTTTGGAGGATATAGGCATGTCATCCTCAGAATCAGTTTCATCCCTTAAAACCAACTTTCTTTTCACATTAACAACCTCATCAGCCTTCTTCACCAGGACACCTTGTACACCCCCTTGTGACTTCTTTTGAGTGAGTGGTGTAGAGGAGAAATCCTTTGAACCTGATTGCCTTCCAGACACATCAGTTCTAGCTGATTTCTTTGATTTTACAACTACAGTCTTTTGAGAGACAGTAGAGGTGATTGTAGAGTGTTTGGAGTGTTTGGGAGGGATGCTTGTGTCAGGAACAAGGTGTGATTGGCCTTACCCCATATCATCAGAAACTGATCCATAACAAGTAGACATTTTCTCTTTCAAGAAAAGCCTGACCTCATCAGGAATAAAGACATTGCCTTGAAAACCATTTGCCTTATCACTGTTGACTAAGGACTTAATATTATTCTCTGTAATTCTACAAATTGGTAGAATCACATCCTCTTCAAAAGTAACATTAGGACATAAGTGATTAAAAATCAATTGGAAAAATCTAAGAAAACAGACAGAGCCTAATTTATCTGATTTCCTATCACTTAAAGCTTTTAAAACAAAACTACCATAATCAAACACTGTTGAATGGATTAAAGAGTACCCAATTTTGAGAGATCTTGATGGAAGAGCATCAAAGTTTGATGTCTTGTTCAGGAAACAGCGGCTAATGGTATCAAAGAAGAAATTCCATTCCTTCTTAAGCTTTGTCCTGAAGAGGTTTCCATACCTCTTAACTTCCCCATTGTAGCCCAATTTTGTAACAAACTCAAAGAGTGTCGAGTCTGTAAAATTATCAGGAACAGCATCACCCACAACAGGCAAATGAAGAGCTTCTTCCACAATAGCAGGAGTCACATAGTGAGTGATGTAAGATCCGTGAACTTTATTAATAATATAAATTGTATTATATGTGTAGAATAATTATTGTGGAATATTTGGAGTTTTAATGATTAAGGTTGTTGAGTGATTATGTGCTAAATTGGTGTGTCGGAAGCTCCTTTCAAATATTTTGTCATTTGAAAATATCTTCAATTATTGAGCCCCGTTTTGAAAATTCAAGGGCCCCGTTGAAATTTTGTACATCATTATTATTCCTTGGTCATTCGTGTCCGAATCATTATCGGAGGATTTCTTCGTATCATTATATCCCTTATTATCCGATACTATCAATAGTATTTGTTTTATTCAAAGAAAGAAAAATTATTATGAACCCTAATTGTTTAGGGCGATTGATATATCGTTCATATCAATAATACATATGTTATAGCCCCCGTATTCTTGAGCATTCATTATATAAATGATATGTATTGATATGGATAATTATCAGTCCTTTTGGATGATTATCACCTCGTAAAACGTGAACTTTACTTTCTTAAAGATTTAAAGCGATCCAGTGGATCTATATCGATCCAAAAATGTCGTTTGGGGTATTATTTTCCACTAAGTATAAAAAAGAGAATTGTACATTATTACATGTATAATACATATATAAATACAAAAAAATATAAAAAATCCCTGAACCGTGTTCTTCGTGTTCTTTAAAATCAAGATCAATTTTGAAGGTGTTATTGAAATCCAAATCTTAAGTTCAAGTACTCAAATCAAAGGTCTTGAGCTCTAGTTTCAGAATATTCCAACCATATCATCATCTGGTAATTTTTCGATTTATTATGAATTTTTCAATATTCGAATTAAAATTAGGGTTCTTGTTCGAATTGAGGATTTCTTTTCTGTTGATTCTCCGTTCAGTTTATTGCTTCTAACATGTTCCTAGGGTTCTAATGAGTAGGAATTCATGCTTTAATTTCATGTTTGTGTTCGTTTTTGAAGAATTTTATTTTCGGGTTTTTACCCGAATTTTCTTTTTAATAGTCTGTTCTTGTTATTGATTTGACATGATTTTGGATAGAGGGCTTTGATTGTGTGTGTTCTTAGCTTTGATTTAACACCAAGAACGTAGAGTTTCATGTAAGATTTAGTGAGATCGTATTTTGGCCGGAAAAACCAAACCCGGTTGGGTTGACCGGATTTTTAGCTCGATTCTGTGATGTTTGTGGTATGATATGATATGGGTTGTGTTTGTTTTGTCATCCTGAGCAAAAGCCCTCAAAGAAACGTGAGTTTTGGTACGATTTTGGACGAGAACGGAATCCGGTGGCCGGACGACCGCCGGATTTCCGGTGGGTTGTTCTTGGCGACCCGTTTTTGTTCTTCCCGACCCGTTTACCCGAATTGTTGACCCGGATTCAATCTTCGAAACCCTAATTCATTTTCAGAAAACTGTTTTTGGATTTTATTTTTAAATTTAATTCGAAAATAGTTTAAAATCTTTTAAAAATCATATTTTTATTTTTAAAATATATTTTTAAATTCAGAAAATTCTGAAAAATTATAATTATTTATTTAAATTCAAAAACTGATTAAATTTAATTATTTTAATTATTTTTGATTAATAATTAATTTATTTAATTAATTGATTATTTCTTTTAATCAGTTAATTCTTAATAATTAATTATTAATTAGATTTAATTAATTTAAAATTAAGTTTAATTATTTTCTAGCTTGATTTAATTATTTAAAAATAGTTTGAGTGTTTGAAAAGTGTCAATTAATTTTATTAATTGATTTAATTGTTTTTAAATGCTTATATTGGGATTAAAAATCCGATTTTTGATTTAAAAATTGTTTGTGACTTATTTAAATTCAAATAAGCCTCGAATATTGTTCTAAAAATATTTATAAGTGCTATATGGTTTATATGAGTTGAATAATGTGTTTTATAGTCCGTAAATGCCCGTACGAGGGCTAATGTCGGAGTTTTAATTACCGTAAATTAGATCGGGCACCCGATAGGAACCCGATTACTTGTTTAAATTTGAAAATGGTTATGAGTGTATATCGAGGATAGAACGAGGATAGTTAGACTTATTGTAATGAGTTGTTTATTATAGAATCGAGTTCCCGGAGCAAGGGAAAAGAGAAGGTAGAGTAAGCGTGGTAGAATTCCGTCACCTACTTAGACCAGGCAAGTATCTGTGCCTTTACTTGTTGATTCAATTGTTATTGTTCTTAATGATTTCATGTATGTTACCATCAGAACGATTCAGATTATTCGATCTTCACCCCGTATTTGAGCAACTAATGCTATTTCCTTGAATATTCCTAAATTCTTGATTAAATCCACAATCGTGTTGAATATCAGAAATCTTCATTTCAATTCACTTGTGTTGACTATAATCATTGTTGACTTTCTTAAAAGTGTACTTATGTACTGTTGAAACCATTTTGAATGTATTTCTCGAACTTCGTTTGATAATTGAGCAGTTGAAGCTCTTTTGCAAATATTGTACCTTGCCATTGTGTACTTACTTACCATTGAAACCATTTCGAATCTATTTCTCGAACTTCATTTGATATTGAGCAGTTGAAGCTCTTTTGCAACTATTGCACCCTGTCATTGTGTGCTTATCTTGTTATGCATGTTATTGCTTATACTCTGTGATAGAATTGGCATGTTTTAAAATGAGACCAGTAATGGTCGGACCATATTTATGGTCGTAATAACTTAAGGCCCAGATGGCCATGGATCCTAGTGGAGGACTTTGCTATAAGCTAGTCCGGGGTTGATGCGTGACTGATCAGCAGCTCAACCTTTTTATTTGAAAAATGTAGAAGTCCAATTCTAATCCCTCTTTCTTCAATAAAGATTGTTAAAAGCATATGCTTGACTTGTATATTGTTGATTCAGATAACTGTAATCCTTCCTTTCATTATGGAACTGTGATTGATATATTATGCTTGCTGAGCACTTGTGGCTCATACTTGTTTTGTTTCTAACCCTATTCCAGTTAAGCGAGAATATGAGCAGCCACAGCGCGAGCGATAGTTCTCCAGCAGCTAGGAGATCACCAAGAGTGGTTGTCATTGGCAGGGTAGTTGTTTATTTTGATAGTTAGACTAGATGTCTAGCTTTGACTTTAAGATTGTGTAATAACTCTGAAACTGGTTTGTAATAATAATGACTTAGAAGCTTGTTCAATGCCATAATCTGGATGCGGTCTTGGTTAAGGGGTGTTTTATGTTATTATATTATTATGCATGTGTTATATACAGGTATATTGTGTTTCGTTGGTCGAGTGACTCTCCAGACCTGTGCCCCGGATCTGGAGGGCGTCACAGGTTGGTATCAGAGAAACAGGTTATGGCATTTGAAACAAGTTAGGACTTAGGGTCCAGGATAACGTAGAGAGTTAGAAATTCACGTAAGGATTATAGAATGTCAATTAGGAATATTATGCGTGGTAATTGAATATGGTTATATAATTGCAGCCCCCTAGATCTAGCTCAGATTCAGACCCGTCAGAGCATACGATAGAGGATAGACATGTACCAGGAGGGAGAGCAGGACCATCGCGACCGATACGACCCCCACCTGGACATGCAGCAGTCAGGAGGGATCATATACTTTGTCCCGTTCCACTTCGACGCGTAGCCCCAGCACCAGGGTCCCAGGCATCAGTTTCTGGAGCATTGTATCAGATGACTCAGCCACCAGTTCCACACCATGAGTATCAGAGGGTGAGAGGGGAAAGAGAGTATTTCTATAGACATGTATTGGAGATGCGAGGGACTCGTTCGGCAGAGGCAGCCGTAGCCCAAGAGAGGGACAGGCTTAGAGGTCAGGTAGGAGAGATTCAGATGAGACTTAGGGTTACGAGGACATTGGTAGAGACGAGGTTGCATGGACTAGTTTCTAGCAGAGAGGGAGAGACAGTAGCAGGGATGAGAGAGATATTGGACTATGCGATGAGGGAAATTGGAGAGATTGCCGGACCACCGCTATGGGAAGCTAGAAAGGATGATCCTTGAGCAGATTTAGCTAAGGATGGATGTTACATGGACGTATGGATTTCCAGATTAGATAGTATATAGATGCATAGTATAGTACCAACAGTGCACCGGGCTTATAGTATCGCCTTGGGTTGTTGTATTTTGTTGTTGTACTGTTGACCGGCAGTTGTAGTTCAGCTATGACGTACTTTACTTTTGAAAGCGTTCTACGCTTGTATAGAATCTATGTATATATCTATGATAACCACCTTTTGTAGAACTGTTATTATTCTCTTGTTATTCATTTTCAATATTATAATTGTCATTCTACTTGTGCAACGAGTGTACTCTTACGCCGTTGAAAATCCGTAAATCGTGGTTCTACGAATTGTGTTCTCTTTCTCTTCTATTTATGAATTATTTGATTAAACCAATTATTGTTTATTCATCAGCAATATGCCTCCTAGACGAAATACCCGTTCAAATGATTCTGACCAAGAAGGTCAACAGAATCCACCTTCAACAGGTCACCTAGATCCAGCTGTAATACAGCTTTTGAATACTCTTACTCAACAAACTACTGCCCTGGCACAACAACAACAACAGATTCAACAACAGCTGCTACAGCAGCAGCAGCATCAGCAACAACAACAGCACCAGCATGCAGCACCAGTAGTTACGTTTAAATCATTTCAAGCAGAAAAACCTCCAGAGTTTAAAGGATCTGCAGACCCAGTTGAGGCGAAGGCATGGTTAAAGGAAATAGAGAAAGCGTTTGCCTTGATAGAGGTAACGGAAGAAAAGAAAACAAAATATGCTAGTTATTTCTTGAAGAGTGAAGCAAGTTATTGGTGGGAAACAAGTAGGGCTATGGAACCTGAGGGATTAATTACGTGGGGTAGGTTTACAGAGTTGTTTTTAGAAATGTATTTTCCTGATTATATGCGAGACCAGACGGAGTTAAAATTTCTAGAGTTGAAACAAGGTAATATGACTGTTCCTCAGTATGAGACAAAGTTTACTGAATTGTCTAGGTTTGTTCCGACGTATGTTGACACGGAGAAGAAGAAGGCCAAAAGGTTCCAACAGGGACTGAGGTCATGGATTCGTAGTAAGTTAGCCATTTTGGAGTTAGACACCTATGCCGTAGTGGTTCAGAAGGCAATGATTGCAGAAGTAGAGAGTGATTCATATATGAAGGAGAGAGAGAATAAGAAAAGGAAGGTAGGGACATCTGATAAGGGACAACCGCAAGGGAGTTCACAAGGTCAGTCAAATAAGAAACCGGGATTCCAGTCCGACAGGAGTTCAAGTTTTAAGAAACCAGATACCGGGAATACAGGGCAAGATAATCGTTTACAAATCAATAGTCAACAGGGAGTTTCCAGACCCCCACTGCCAGAATGTAGGACATGCGGGAAAAGACATCCCGGAGTATGCCATCGATTGAGTATCACGTGTTTTAAATGCAACCAAAAGGGTCATTATGCCAGAGATTGCAAGACAGGTATTGTGTGTCACCGATGCAAGAAACCAGGCCACATGATTAAGGATTGTAAAGCACCAGCAACCGTGAACAACATGATTCGAGCTATAGAGGCACCTCCAGCTGTTGATGTTCAGCCGCTAGCCTGAACCTATAATATGCCAATGAGGGAAGCATTGAGAGACGTCGATGTGGTGGCAGGTACACTTCTAGTAAACTCTGTTAGTGCTAAAGTGTTGATAGATTCAGGAGCTACTAAATCATTTATTTCAGAAACATTTGCTCGTAAATTGAATTGATTAATGGAACCCTTAAGTGGAGTGTTGAGTGTAGAAATAGCTAACCAGGATCGTATACTGGTCAGTTCGTATTGTCCCCGTTGTGAAATTGAGATTTTTGGAAATCGTTTTTATGTTGATTTATTACCTTTCAAGTTGGGAGAATTTGATGTGATTTTAGGAATAGATTGGTTAACCGATTATGATGCGCGTATTAATTGCAAGGATAAGAGGGTTACTTTAGTTACCCCAGAAAAGAAAGAAGTGGTATTTAAAGGAGAGAAACAAACGAAGAAATTTTTGACAATGATTCAGACTAAGAGGTTACTAAGACAAGGATGTGAGGCTTATCTCGCATATGTGATAGATACAGAGAAGGAATTTTCTAAGTTAGAAGATATTCCAGTCGTGAGTGAGTTTCCAGATGTTTTCCTAGAAGAGTTACCAGGACTACCTCCGGATAGAGAGATTGAGTTTGAAATAGACTTAACACCAGGCGTAGAACCAGTATCCAAAGCCCCATATAGAATGGCACCAGTAGAGATGAAGGAATTAGCTAAGCAACTGCAGGAATTGTTAGACAAAGGAATTATCAGACCTAGCATTTCTCCGTGGGGAGCACCAGTGCTGTTTGTCAAGAAGAAGGATGGAAGTATGAGACTTTGTATAGATTATCGGGAGTTAAACAAGCTAACCATCAAGAACAAGTATCCATTACCCAGAATAGATGATCTGTTTGACCAGTTAAAAGGAGCGGTTCATTTTTCTAAGATTGATCTACGATCAGGATATCACCAATTGAATGTTAAACCAGACGATATACCGAAGACAGCTTTTCGAACAAGGTATGGACATTACAAGTTTTTGGTAATGACATTTGGATTGACGAATGCACCAGCAGCTTTTATGGATTTAATGAACATGATTTTCAAGAAGTATTTGGATGAGTTTGTAGTATTATTCATCGATGATATTTTGATATACTCCAAGACGGAAGAAGAACATGCGAATCATTTGTGGATTGTGTTGGAGATTTTAAGACAAGAAGGATTATACGCAAAATTTTCAAAGATTGAAGCAGTTAAGAGAAGTTCATTTCCTAGGGCACGTGGTAAGTAGTGAAGGCATCAAAGTAGATCCAGCAAAGATTGAAGCAGTAAAGGATTGGGAAAGACCAAGGACACCAACTGAAGTTAGAAGTTTCTTGGGATTAGCCGGATATTATCGGAGATTTGTACAGGATTTTGCAAAGATATCTACTCCAATGACCAAGCTGACAAGGAAAAGCGAGCGATTCATATGGAATGACAAATGCGAAGAGAGTTTCCAAGAGTTAAAGAAGAGACTAACTACGGCACCAGTGTTAATGCTACCAGACGATCAAGGTCATTTTGTAATCTATAGTGATGCGTCTTACAAAGGATTGGGTTGTGTGCTTATGCAACATGACAAAGTAATTGCTTATGCGTCAAGACAATTGAGACCTCACGAACAGAAATATCCTACACATGATTTGGAATTAGCAGCGATCGTATTTGCACTGAAGATATGGAGACATTACTTGTACGGAGAGAGATGTGAAATTTACACCGATCACAAAAGTCTGAAGTATATCTTTACTCAGAAGGAGCTGAACATGAGACAAAGAAGATGGTTGGAGCTAATCAAGGACTATGACGTTTCTATAAATTATCACCCCGGCAAGGCAAACGTGGTAGCAGATGAATTGAGCAGAAAAGAAAGATTGAATATGCTGATGATGACCAAAGAATTGTGGAGAGAGTTTGAAAAGTTAGAGATAGAAGTACGTGTTCCGAAGGACGCGAAAGAAATGATTTATGCCATAACGTTTCAACCAGAGTTGTTGGAAAAGATACGGAAATGCCAAGAGCAAGTCATGAACGACAATGCAAGTAGTTTAACAGGCAAGGAAATATGTAGCCAACTGGATGTTAATCCCAAATGACCTAACAGAATTGTAGAAGGGGGGGGGGGGGGGTTGAATACAATTCTTGATATTTTCTTAAACTTAAAAACACTTTATGAAATTAAACTGAACTGAATAAATAAAAACACAAGATATAAATAATTTAGTTGGATTGTTTGATGATCCAACTGAAGTGTTTTTATTGCGGAAATAATCTGTGATACAAATGTACACAGCTGCTCAGTTACAAGTTTGTAGAGAAGAAAAATGCTCTCAAAGATAGCTAATACAAACTATTTGTTTTTCTTCACTTACATAAAGTAACTGCTGCACTTGGTTATATATACCCAAGTTTACAACTCTACGTTTTGGCTAAACTAAAGAACAATAGTAGTAACCATTAGTAGCTTGCTTTTCATTCCTTTTGTCCAATGGTCCTTGGAGATCCTTGCTTTTGTCTTCATGCTTATAATGATCATTCCCAAGAGCCTTATTGGAAATTGGAATGTTTCCATAATTCCAGTAACCATTTAGATGGCTTCCAATGCAAAGTACACTTCCATATCTCCTTTAGATCTGTTCAGTAAACTGTCACTATCACTTTGTCAACTATTCAAAAAGTAATAGTGTTTCGTTGATGTTGTGGAGATGTGTTTCGTTGATAGCTTTATTCCTTGTTTCGTTGATGAGCTTCCTTGTTTCGTTGATAGAGTAATCTTCATTCCGTTGACATGTCTTCACTTAGGCAAAATTACAAGGCACAATATATTTACAATTAACCAACCTATTTTGCCTATCTAACCATTTAGTCAACATGACTTAGAAAACCTATCTAGTACTCACAACAAACTGCATATCAAACTATGAAGTATTGTACAGTGCAATTGCTACATCACTCATTTCGTTGATGAGCTTCCTGTCAACGAAACACTGCAAAGCATGCCATTTCGTTGACAGTTACAAAATAACTTAATACAAAATCTACTAAGTGTTTTTACAATTATCATCAAGAACAACATTTTCCTAACAATCTCCCCCAATTTATGACTGATAGAATAACAGCCATAAATCAAGAGCCTTGATGATAACAAAAACACTCAGATATATTACCCATGATAAAAGTAAAAATTGCATTGAGCTTCATAAAGTTTTAGACATAAAACAAGACTTACAAGACTAATGCCCAAATGTGCTCCTCTAGACTGAGCAAATGATTCATCTTGGTCTTCTTTGAGGCATAGTCTTCTTCCCTCTCCTAGAGTTGTTCTCCTCAATCTGGACCTGTAGCCTTCTGTAAAAGATCTTCTCTTCTTCATCTTGATCACCAAGCTTGGATTGCATGAACCTTAGAGTTTGATTAGATGCCTTATCCAGCTGGTCTTCCATCCTGAAGAACCTTCTGCAGTTGTCCTTGTCCTTAAATTCCATCATCCAGTAAGGTTGAAGATGGATCTTCTTTCCTGTTGAGGGCACTCTTAGCATCCTGGGAAGAGCCTCAGGCTTGTTCCAGCTAGCCTTTATTTGACATATCTTGGAGACCACCTCAGACTTGGCTGTTTTGGTGAAGCCAAAGTCTTTCTTCAAGCATCTAAACACTGTGAGTAGTGTTTGGTAGTCTTCTCCTAAAATTCTGTAGAGAGGCCATATTTGTTCTCTACCACCCTTGTATGTGAAAACCAATCTTTCAGGTAACTTTTGAGAAGCTGCAATGCCCCTTACTTCCACCAGGTTGTCTAAATCAAGATATAAGCTGGATTCTTCCCTGATGTCAGCAATGTACATGCAGTCCTCTGGATTTGTAGGGGGTTTCTGAGATTGTGGCTTCCTCACAAATATTGGCTTTGCCTTGACAGCCCTTTTCTTTGTCTTCATTGGTTGATCCTTTTCAAATAGGAACTTTGGAAAATAGGCTTCATCAAATTCAATAGGCTCCTCTTTTGGCATGATTGGTTGATCATGAAAGTTGACAGGGTGTGCAGGGTCACATGCCAACTTTCCTCCAATAGGTAGACCAATAGGAATTTGATGTGCACTTGTTGTGGAAGGGGCTTGAGCAGTGTCCAGAGAGTCCTCTTTTTCAAAGTCCAGATTCCTCTTAGCTCTAGCCTTTGGTTGCCTTACACTTTTCCTTGCTGGTTCAGCTTCATTAGCTCCATCCTTGGCTTTTTCTTCCTGAAAGGTCTCTTCATCTTCAAGTGCTTGAGCAACTGCCAATGCTTGCATTGCTGCCCTTTCAGATTCTTCAGCCTTGGCCTTTGCAAAATTTGGGTGACCAACCCAAATGCAGATTTCCTTGCTGTCCCTGTAGATGATGGCCCTTTGATTCCTTATGCTTGGATGATTGCTTTCCTTGCTCTCAATGATCAGCTTCCCTAGGACTTTGAACTCATCTGGCTTTGGAGCAGGATAAAATATCCTTTCAATGTTCTTGCCTTTGGGTTTGGCAGGTGATATTGGAGACATCCCTCTTGCATCCACATTCTTAAAGCATGAAGATTGACCCTTCTCATTTCTTGAATCTTGAAGGATTCCATGCTGAAGGGGCTCTATAGCATAAGAGCTCTTGAACTATGGCTCCATTTGTACAATCACCATTGCATTTGTTGATGGCTGATCTGTCTTTGAAGATTCAGTAATGTTCTTGAACCTTGCTTCTATGTTGGACCAGTGATCTTTGATTTGTTCTGCAAGTTTCATCCTCATAGAAGCTTCCTGGATCAGGTCAATACTATCCTTATTCTTCTTTCCAAACTCCCCCATTGCTAGTGGCTCCTGTGGCAGTGAAATGGCTGGGACCAACACCTTTGTGATTTGAATGTTTAGCTCCTTAGATTTCTCCCCCTTTTTGTTAGCATCAAGAGAGATGACTGGGAGTCCTTGAGCTGCCACTAGCTGAGTGAGTAGCTGAGTTTGCTTCTCCTGTTCCTTCTGCATTTGAGAAAGTGTAGCTTCCACCTTGTCCACTCTTGTAGAGAGAGTTTTCAAGGATGTAGCCACCTCAGGTTCCTTAGAGAAAAACCTGGTCATCTTGGACACAGTGAGAAGAGGGAGCTTTTCATCTATCATCATGTAGTTAGCATCCCTGAGATTGCTAATGGAGTCCTTGATTTCTGTAGCCTCAATCCTTGTCTGCATCATTTGTAGCCTTTGAATTTCCAGAGAATCCATGATGGCCTTGTAGAATTTCTTGTCCCTTGCATTTGCAGACTCATGAGCTAGATAGGCCTCATTGTACTGCCTTGAGATAGCAGCATCTAGAGTGACTCTTCCATGCATACCCTGAGAAAGCCAGCCTGGTGTAGGAGGCACCACAGAAGTCCCAGTCTGTGAAGTGGTGGCCACCTGTAGATTATCACCATAGCTGTCCTCATCATCAGAAAACTCAAAGTCTCCACTTGCTGCAGCTCCTGGAGGTAGATTGGTCAAGGCATCCTTTGCTCTTTGCATTGATGCAGTAGTATGAATTAAGTTGAGTGACCTTTCTGCCTCCACATTGCCCTGTTGAGACATAACTTGATAGGCTGGCACAGGATGAGTAAAGGTCTCAGGATCCAGGGAAATACTATCCAGAGTTTGTTGATAATGCTCTTGGAAAGTAAGTTCCCTTTCTCCCTCACTGACCTCCATTAACTCATTAGCAATGGCTGCTTCCACCCTTATTGCTCCTGTAGTCCCTTCTCTCTCTCCACTCTTTTCTTGCATCATGGGCTCCCCATGGCTCACACCTCTCACACCCTCACCTTCACCTACTAAGGTGGTACTCTCAATCTCTCCTTTTGCCTGGCTGGAAGAAATAGCCAGCCTCTCACTCTCATTCTCTCCTTTTGCCTGGCTGCAAGCCAGCCTCTCAATTTCACTCCCTTTCAAACCTAAAAGTGTCTCAACTACCACCAGGTCATCTACACTAGTTGTGGAAACAACTTGATTTTCAGTAAAAGGTGTAGAATGACCTATCAACGAAATGGTAGTTTGAACTGTCAACGGTATAGGTACCGTTGATGGAGAAACACTTGTCAACGAAAGAGGCTGTTTCGTTGATGAAGTCAATAAAGCATTTTGAGAAAGTGAAATTACAGTAGAATCTGTGGTGATTGATTTGAGATTGGGGTCCACAGATTCTCTTGCAGTTTCAGAAAAACTTGGTTGATGGCCCAACAAATCACTTAATAAGTGATGACCATCAGCTTCAGAGTGGGGCTTCTCCAAGATTAGAGTTGGAGAATCAGGAAAAGATGTATGGATCATGTCCACATCTAAAGATTGAGTTGGTGAATTGGATGGAGATAAATCAAGATTAATGTTTAGAGAGTGGGACTATAACCCCAGAGTAATAATAGGGGTTACATCAAACTGAATTTGAGAAACTGGAAGTGTTGCTTCCAGTGTGTGTGCACCCTGTGAACCCTTGGTCTTTTGCTTCACTCTCCTTTGGTATTGGGAAAATGTAGACTGTGGGCTTGAAGTGTCCCTTACCCTTTTGGACTGTGCTCTAGGTGGAGAGCTTGTTTCAATAATCACATCCTTTTGGGAGGATGCAATTAGACTTGTGTTTAAATCCATTTTACTCATTGTGCCTTGTTGGGAAGACACAATGGGGCTAGGCTGGGAAACACTTACCTCACCTTCCTTATTCTTGGGGTTTCTTTGATTTTCACCCCTTCCCTCACCTCTCACAACTCCAGACTCACTCCCCTTAGGTTGTGTGGTAGTTTTTACAACAGGTGCCTTTTGAGAAGCACCTGACGTTGGCTTGGAGGATTTCTTTGATTTTGATTTAGTTGCTGGGGCAGGAGCCTGTTGGGTCACAGCTACAGACTCCATAGCAACAAGGTTGGAGGAGACAATAGAAGTAACAACTATACTAACAGGGATAGTAGTAGTTACCTCAATGATTGGCAGATACACCACTGGAACATCACCATTGTAGTTCAGCCTCAGTATGTCTGTCAATACTCTCTTTTCTTGTACAAAGCACTCAAACCTAGCATTAGGGTTAGAGATAACTAATGGTGCTGGACTAACATGATTAGCCAGCATCATCAGAAACCTTGCATAATAGATATTTTTCTTCCTATTTGCCTTATCACCCAACTTAGCACCAATTTCATAAATAAGTTGGGTGCTAAAGTTGTAATATCTATCATTTAGAAGCATGGTTAGGAGAATTAACATAGAGTTAGTTAATGCATCAAAATTACTAATCTTTCCAGAAAAGACCTTAATGAATGCATCAGCTAAATAATTGTATTCCCTAACCAAACCTCTCCTAATTATTCTACCCAGATTATCAGTAGGCAAAGAGTAGTTTATAGAATTTAGCATGGTAGTTATTTCAGTGTTAGTAGGCAAAGCATCACAGTTATTATCAGGAATATGTAAACATGCTTGCAAAACATCAGAATTAACTATGTACTCATTACCTTGGAGAGTGAATTGCAGAGTGCAATTTGTTCCACTATATTCACATGAGGTCCAAATTTCCTCAATTATTTCATTGTAGATTGGTGTAGAGTGGAACATTGCATAGCTCAACTTGCAATTCTTCATGAAATCCATCATTTTGAAGAAAAGTCTGTTCGGGTTTTCCTTTGCAACAAAAGGGATGGAGTTGTTCTTCTCATAGATGAACCCTCCAGCAGACATAAGCTTGACTATGGGTGCCATTGTTGAGTGAGATAAAGCTTCGAACTGAGTTGCTTGTTAGAGAGAGAAAGAGAGAGAAAAGCCTTTGGAATTTTTGAGAGCAGGTAAAAAAGAATTAAAGAAAATAGAATTTCTTAAATACTCCCCCAAAAATTCTCAGAAAATGAGTCCAATAATAAAAGTAAATTACTGGATTGGCTTAAAAATATAACCGTTACTCTTAAAGTATTACCATGATTTATACTTACAGGGATGTATGCATAGATCGTGGTAAAAGACGTGTCAGTTTTCAACGGTTCAGATTAAAAGCGCTAAATCAACGAATCAGAATTGGGCGTTTAAAGTCCCGTCTGTTTCGTTGATACAGCTGTGTTTCGTTGACATAAAAGAGCTATCAACGAAACACCCAGAAAAATGCTAAGATTGTCAACGAAATGGTTTGTTTCGTTGGCATAGTTATTTTGACTTAGACAAAATTTTACTTTTTCCTGAGAAAATTAAATCACAGAAAATCATAGCAAATTTCTGGCTGCATTATGACTTGCAAATATCTCAAAAATAATTAAGAGAAATTTAGCATACCTAGCTCACTTACTAATCTTGAGAATGTTGATTCATCAAGTGGCTTGGTAAAGATGTCTGCAAGTTGTTGTTCACTTGGAACAAAATGTAACTCCACAGTACCATTCATAACATGTTCTCTAATGAAATGGTACTTGATGTCAATGTGCTTGGTTCTTGAATGCTGCACTGGATTCTCAGTAATGGCAATGGCGCTAGTGTTGTCACAGAAAATAGGAATTTTCTCAACTCTTAATCCATAATCAAGTAATTGATTTTTCATCCATAAAATCTGTGCACGACAACTTCCAGCTGCAATATACTCAGCCTCAGCTGTGGAGGTGGAAACTGAGTTTTGTTTCTTGCTGAACCATGACACAAGCTTGTTTCCTAAGAATTGACAGGTGTCTGTTGTGCTTTTCTTGTCAATTTTACATCCTGCATAATCTGCATCTGAATAACCAATTAGTTCAAAACCAGATTCTCTAGGATACCAAATGCCAAGGTTTGGTGTTCCCTTGAGATATCTGAAAATTCTTTTAATAGCAACTAAATGGGATTCCCTAGGATCAGCCTGAAATCTAGCACATAGACATGTAGCAAACATAATATCAGGTCTACTAGCTGTTAAATACAAAAGTGAGCCTACCATGCCTCTGTAACTTGAAATGTCCACAGATTTTTCCTTAGTATTCAATTCAAGTTTGGTGGCAGTGGGCATGGGAGTTTTGGCAGGAGAGCATTCCATTAAGTTAAATTTCTTTAATAAATCATGAATATATTTTGTTTGACTAATGAAAATGCCTTCATTAACTTGCTTCACTTGAAGACCAAGAAAGTAAGTTAATTCTCCCATCATGCTCATTTCATATTTACTTTGCATAAGCTTGGCAAACTTTTGACAAAGTTTCACATCTGTAGACCCAAAGATTATGTCATCTACATAAATTTGAACAAGTATAGTAGAGCCATTCACAATCCTGTGAAAAAGAGTTTTATCTACAGTACCTCTAGTGAAGTGATTCTCAAGAAGAAACTGTGAGAGTGTGTCATACCAGGCTCTAGGTGCTTGTTTCAAACCATAGAGTGCTTTGAGGAGGAAGTATACATATTCTGGAAAATCATCATCTTCAAAACCAGGAGGTTGACTTACATAGACCTCCTCTTCCAATTCCCTATTCAGAAAAGCACTTTTCACATCCATTTGATAGACTTTGAAATTGGCATGGGCTGCATAGGCTAGGAAAATCCTTATTGCTTCTAGTCTTGCAACAGGAGCAAATGTTTCATCAAAATCAATTCCTTCTTCCTGTGAGTAGCCTTTTGCAACTAGTCTTGCTTTGTTCCTTGTGACTATGCCATTTTCATCCATCTTGTTTCTGAACACCCATTTTGTGCCTATTACACTCCTGTCCTTAGGCTTGGGCACCAGCTTCCAAACATTGTTCCTTTCAAATTGGTTTAGCTCTTCTTGCATAGCCAAAACCCAATTTGGATCTAGAAGTGCATCCTCAACTTTCTTTGGCTCATCTTGAGACAGAAAGCTGCTATATAGACATTCTTCTTGAGTTGCTCTTCTAGTTTGGACTTTTGAAGAAACATCACCTATAATAAGTTCAAAGGGATGATCTTTAGTCCATTTTCTTGAGGGAGGTAGATTTGCTCTAGACGAGGTAGCTTCATGATCATGATTGCCTTGATTGGATATTTGTCCTTGAGAAACTCCCCCTGAGTTTGTTGTCCCTAAATGATCACTTCTTGAGACATTTCTATGACCTTCAACGGTATGACTGCTTTGGCTGTCAACGAAACGCTCATTTTGACTGTCAACGAAACCACCATCTTGACTGTCAACGAAATGACCATTTGGTCTACTAGCAGCTATTCTTTTCAATCTTAATGCAGCAATTTCATCTTCACTGCTGCTCTCATCTGTGCTAGATACAACAACTTTAGGCTGTTTCTCAGTAGTTTTAACATGATTCATTCGATCTCCTTCCTCATTCTCAAAAGAGAGACTTTCATGGAAACCTTCATCACAGAGACCTTGAATTTTGAGATCATCAAAAACAACATGCACAGATTCCATAACAATGTTGGTTCTGAGATTATAGACTCTGTAAGCTTTCCCTGCTGCATATCCCACAAATATTGCTTCATCTGCCTTTGCTTCAAATTTCCCCAAATGCTCAGCTTGATTTCTCAGAACAAAGCACTTGCATCCAAAGACATGAAGAAAATCCAATAGTGGCTTCTTTCTTTTGAGTAGTTGATAAGGGGTCATTCCCTTGGCCTGATTAATCAAAGAAATATTCTGAGTGAAGCAAGCTGTGTTAACTGCCTCAGCCCAAAAATAAGTTGGTAACTTTGATTCATCTAGCATTGTCCTGGCAGCTTCAATAAGTGTTCTGTTTTTCCTTTCAACTACACCATTTTGCTGTGGTGTCCTTGCTGCTGAAAACTCATGCATAATACCATTTTCTTCACAGAACATCTTCATGCTTGAATTCTTGAATTCTGTCCCATTGTCACTCCTGATCCTTCTTACTTTCAAGTCAGGATGATTGTTTACTATCTTGATGTGATTGATAATGATTTCACTTGCCTCATCTTTAGAATGTAAAAAGAAGGTCCAAGTAAATCTAGAAAAATCATCAACAATCACAAGACAATATTTCTTCTTTGAAATAGACATGACATTTACAGGGCCAAACAGATCCATATGAAGTAACTCAAGCTGATGGACAATTGATGACTCTGTCTTGCTTTTGAATGATGCCTTCTTTTGTTTCCCTTTTTGACAGGCATCACACAAACCATCCTTGGAAAACTCCACCTGTGGAATTCCTCTAGCAAGATCCTTCCTTACCAAATCATTCATAACCTTGAAATTCAGATGAGATAATTTCTTGTGCCATAGCCAACTTTCATCCTTGCTTGCTTTGCTGAAAAGACAAGTGATGGTGTCTGGACTTGTGCTACTAAAGTCAGCAATGTACACATTCCCTCTTCTGAATCCAGTCATTACCACATTGTTGTTTCCTCCTTTAGAAACAACACAAGCTTCTTTTGAAAAAGTAACTAAAAATCCTTTGTCACAAAGTTGACTGATACTAAGCAAATTGTGCTTAAGACCATCCACCAATGCAACCTCATCTATGATGACATTCTCTTTTGAAATCAAGCCATATCCCTTTGTGTAGCCTTTGCTGTCATCTCCAAAAGCAATACAAGGGCCAGCTCTTTCCTGAAACTCTGTGAGCAGGGTACCAGTCACCAGTCATGTGTCTTGAACAACCACTATCCAAGTACCAAAGATTCCTTTTGTCTCCCTGCACACAATGAAACCAAATCAAGTTGATTTTGGTACCCAAGTTTCCTTGGGTCCTGTTTTATTAGCCTTTGCTTTTCCTTTTATATCATTTTTCACCTTGGGCTCAGATTGATTTAAATCAACTTTTACTCTTGGTGTTGATTTCTGATTGTTGCTCACATTTTCATTTACAGCATGCATATTTGAAGGAACACACATATTATTCATATTCCATGGCATTTGTGGCATACTAAACATATTCATGTATGGATTAGGCACAAATGATATGTTAGCATATGGATTCTGAAATTGTGCACATGGAGCAAACATGTTAGGCATAACAGGCATTGTAGGCATAAGATTATTCATTGCAGGCTTGGGAATTTTCACATTAGCAGTTTTCTTAACAGATTTGCAGTTAGTAGATAGATGATTAACACTTCCACAATTGACACATGTCTTTCTAGGAGCATATTTATCAGGTGTGTAATTGTTGTGTTTGTTAATTCCTACTTTGCCATTCCTGTTATTCTTTTTATTTCCCTTAGCCTTATCTTGAACTTTCTCTACCCTGTCTTTCAATTGCTTGTTAGACAAGTGACCTACATTAGCTCTCTCAACAGGCTTCTCAACTTTCTTTGAATTACTAGACTCACCTTGAACAAAGTTCTTGGTGACAGGACCATACTTGTCATTAAGTCTAGTGAGTTTCTCTTTTCTTTTGTCTGTCAACGAAACAGCCTGATCGGTTGATGGTTCATGTGTCAATGAAACATTGCATTTCGTTGACATATCAACCTCCAACAAATGATCATTGTTGTTTGTTGACTCTGTTTCTGATTCTAAGGTTTCACCAACACACCCTAGCTTCTCTTTGTTCTTTTTCCATGATTGCTCACAGAAGGATTCCATACCTTGAACATTAATGATGTTGGTAGCAACATTCCTGGCATCTTTCCATTTAGCAATCACACTCTGTTCTATTTCTAGTTGTGTCTTAAGAATTTCTTCCCTTTGTAACACGTTCTCAAGTTCCTTCTTAGCATCCCTACTAACACATCTCATTTTCTCAAATTCAATGAGCTGTGCTTCTAACATTGCATTCCTATCACTTAAGAGCAAATTAGTCTCTTTAATTCTTGAATTCTCTTTGGTAAGTGATTTAAGAGTAACACGCAAATTATATAATACAGTAGACATTTCATTTACTGCACTATCGCATTCCTCTTTAGAAAGCTCAGAAAGATTAGTAATTGTTACCTGGTTGCTTGAGGAGCTTGCTTCCTGCTCATGATTGTTAGCCATAAGAGCCAAGTTGACATATTCAACATCATCATCAGAATCTTCACCATTACCAGCCCAATCATACTCCTGAGTCATGAAAGCCTTTTCCTTTTGCTTGAGAAGTTCGAAGTATTTCTTTTTATAATCAACAGGCTCAAATTTCCTGTTGCTCTTCTCAATCTTGGGCTTTCTGCAGTCTCCAGCAAAGTGACCAAGCATTCCACAATTGAAACATTTAGATTTAGACTTTTCAATCCAGTTACTTTTGTTAGGTTGAAAGTCTCTCCTTGGTGGCCTTGCTTCTGAGTTTCTCTTGAACTTGAACTTAGAGAATTTTCTTGACAGAAAAGCAATGTGTTCATCAATCTCATCTAAGTCATCCAAGTTGGCTGGTTCTGGTTCTTCTTCTTCTGTCATCTTACCTTTACCCTTGCTGACATCACTTCTACAACTAGCTCGACTAGTTGTGGCCTTTGCAGCTTCTTCAGTGTCATCTTCCAGTTGGTTCACAGATGCAATCAATGCAATGGATCCACCCTTCTTCTGTACCTTTTCAATTTCCTCATCTTGCTCCATTTCCAGCTCATAAGTCTTCAATGTTCCATACAGCCTTTCAAGAGTGTAATCTTTGTACTCTTGAGTGTTTCTTAGAGAAACAGTCATAGGCTTCCATTCTTTTGGAAGAGCTCTTAGAAATTTAAGGTTTGAGTCCTTAGTTTGGTAGATTCTCCCATACAACTTTAATCCATTCAGAAGCTTTTGAAACCTACTAAACGTGTCATTTAGGGTTTCACCAGCTTTAAAGTGAAAGTGCTCATATTGTTGTATAAGGAGTTGCATTTTGTTCTCCCTTACTTGCTCAGTTCCTTCACATAGTGTTCTGACAGTGTCCCATACTTCTTTGGAGGTTGTACAGTTTATGACATTATCAAACATCTCTTGCTCCAAACCATTAAACAGAATGTTCATGGTTCTCTTATCTTTATGGATTTCTGCAAGATCTTCAATAGTCCATTCTGAGACAAGTTTTGGAATTTCTACGTCAGGAGCATCATCTGGCACTCCAACTCTAGATGCAAACTTCATGGGAACGTGTGGACCTTTCTCAATGCAGTCTACATATCTCTCATCCATAGACATGAGATGTAAATGCATCTTTACTTTCCAGTGAAAGTAATTGTCCTTATCAAGAACTGGTATCTTCACACCTGCATCCTTCTTCACCATGGTTTCTGTTTTGGTCTTGATCTTTAAACTTCTTGTATGTTAGAAGCTTGCTCTGATACCAATTGTTAATCCCAAATGACCTAACAGAATTGTAGAAGGGGGGGGGGGGTTGAATACAATTCTTGATATTTTCTTAAACTTAAAAACACTTTATGAAATTAAACTGAACTGAATAAATAAAAACACAAGATATAAATAATTCAGTTGGGTTGTTTGATGATCCAACTGAAGTGTTTTTATTGCGGAAATAATCTGTGATACAAATGTACACAACTGCTCAGTTACAAGTTTGTAGAGAAGAAAAATGCTCTCAAAGATAGCTAATACAAACTATTTGTTTTTCTTCACTTACATAAAGTAACTACTGCACTTGGTTATATATACCCAAGTTTACAACTCTACGTTTTGGCTAAACTAAAGAACAATAGTAGTAACCATTAGTAGCTTGCTTTTCATTCCTTTTGTCCAATGGTCCTTGGAGATCCTTGCTTTTGTCTTCATGCTTATAATGATCATTCCCAAGAGCCTTATTGGAAATTGGAATGTTTCCATAATTCCAGTAACCATTTAGATGGCTTCCAATGCAAAGTACACTTCCATATCTCCTTTAGATCTGTTCAGTAAACTGTCACTATCACTTTGTCAACTATTCAAAAAGTAATAGTGTTTCGTTGATGTTGTGGAGATGTGTTTCGTTGATAGCTTTATTCCTTGTTTCGTTGATGAGCTTCCTTGTTTCGTTGATAGAGTAATCTTCATTCCGTTGACATGTCTTCACTTAGGCAAAATTACAAGGCACAATATATTTACAATTAACCAACCTATTTTGCCTATCTAACCATTTAGTCAACATGACTTAGAAAACCTATCTAGTACTCACAACAAACTGCATATCAAACTATGAAGTATTGTACAGTGCAATTGCTACATCACTCATTTCGTTGATGAGCTTCCTGTCAACGAAACACTGCAAAGCATGCCATTTCGTTGACAGTTACAAAATAACTTAATACAAAATCTACTAAGTGTTTTTACAATTATCATCAAGAACAACATTTTCCTAACACTGGACGATAAGGGAATCTTAAGGTTTGCTTCTCGAATATGGGTACCTAATGTAGCGGAACTAAAGAATGAAATTTTGCATGAAGCGCATAACTCGAAGTATTCGATTCATCTTGGAAGCACGAAGATGTATCGAGATCTTAAAATGAACTTTTGGTGGCCAGATATGAAAAGAGAAATTGCCGAGTGGGTGAGTAAATGTTTTACGTGTCAGAAGGTCAAGGCGGAACATCAAAGACCAAGTGGATTACTATAGCTGTTAGAAATTCCTGAGTGGAAGTGGGAACACATCGCAATGGACTTTGTGGTAGGATTTCCTAGAACGAAGACTAACCATGATGCTATTTGGGTTATTGTGGATCGATTGATGAAATCTGCACATTTTCTTCCAATTAACGAGAGATTCTCGCTGGACAAGTTAGTTCATTTATACGTAAAGGAAATCGTGGTACGGCATGGAGTTCCAGTGTCAATAGTATCTGATCGAGACCCTCGATTCAACTCAAGATTTTGGAGAAGTTTTCAAGAGTGTTTAGGCACCGAATTAAAAATGAGTACGGCTTATCACCCGCAGATAGACAGTCAAAGTGAAAGGACAATTCAAACCATCGAAGATATGCTTAGAACATGTGCACTTGATTTTGAAGGTAATTGGGACGATCATCTACCTTTAGTAGAATTCTCTTATAATAATAGTTTTCACGCGAGTATTGGGATGCCACCTTACGAAGCTCTATATGGACGGAAGTGTCGATCTCCAGTATATTGGGAAAAAGTTGGTGAACGGAAAGTGATAGGGCCAGAATTAATACAGCAGACAAAGGAAGTGATTGAATTGATTCAGAAAAGGTTGATAACAGCTCAGAACCGGCAGAAGAAATATGCTGACCTATCAAGAAAGGATATTGGATTCGAAGTCGGAGAACAAGTGTTATTGAAAGTTTCACCGTGGAAAGGACTAGTTAGGTTTGGGAAGAAAGGGAAATTGAGTCCAAGACATGTTGGACCATTTGAGATTTTGAAGCAGGTTAGGAAAGTAGCTTACGAGTTAGTGTTACCCCCGCATATGCAGCACGTTCATAATGTGTTTCACGTATCTATGCTTAAGAAGTATCGACCAGATTCGAACCATGTAATAGAGTATGAACCTGTAGAGGTCCAGGCAGATTTATCTTATGTAGAACGACCAATTCAGATATTGGATCGTAAGGAAAAAGTATTAAGGAATAAGACTGTAGTGATAGTAAGAGTTTTGTGGAGGAATCCTAAGGAGGAAGAGTCTACCTGGGAATTAGAGAGTGATATGTTAGATAAGTATCCCCAGTTGTTTCCTTGATCAGATTCTGAGGACAGAATCCTATTAAGAGGGGAAGGATGTAAGATCCGTGAACTTTATTAATAATATAAATTGTATTATATGTGTAGAATAATTGTTGTGGAATATTTGGAGTTTTAATGATTAAGGTTCTTGAGTGATTATGTGCTAAATTGGTGTGTCGGAAGCCCCTTTCAAATATTTTGTCATTTGAAAATATCTTCAATTATTGAGCCCCGTTTTGAAAATTCAAGGGCCCCGTTGAAATTTTGTACATCATTATTATTCCTTCGTCATTCGTGTCCGAATCATTATCGGAGGATTTCTTCATATCATTATATCCCTTATTATCCGATACTATCAATAGTATTTGTTTTATTCAAAGAAAGAAAAATTATTCCGTACCCTACTTGTTTAGGGCGATTGATATATCGTTCATATCAATAATACATATGTTATAGCCCCCGTATTCTTGAGCATTCATTATATAAATGATATGTATTGATATGGATAATTATCAGTCCTTTTGGATGATTATCACCTCGTAAAACGTGAACTTTACTTTATTAAAGATTTAAAGCGATCCAGTGGATCTATATCGATCCAAAAATGTCGTTTGGGGTATTATTTTCCACTAAGTATAAAAAGGAGAATTGTACATTATTACATGTATAATACATATATAAATACAAAAAAATATAAAAAATCCCTGAATCGTGTTCTTCGTGTTCTTGAAAATCAAGATCAATTTTGAAGGTGTTATTGAAATCCAAATCTTAAGTTCAAGTACTCAAATCAAAGGTCTTGAGCTCTAGTTTCAGAATCTTCCAACCATATCATCATCTGGTAATTGTTCGATTTATTATGAATTTTTCAATATTCGAATTAAAATTAGGGTTCTTGTTCGAATTGGAGATTTCGTTTCTGTTGATTCTCCGTTCAATTGATTGCTTCTAACATGTTCCTAGGGTTCTAATGAGTAGGAATTCATGCTTTAATTTCATGTTTGTGTTCGTTTTTGAAGAATTTTATTTTCGGGTTTTTACCCGAATTTTCTTTTTAATAGTCTGTTCTTGTTATTGATCTGACATGATTTTGGATAGAGGGCTTTGATTGTGTGTGTTCTTAGCTTTGATTTAACACCAAGAACGTAGAGTTTCATGTAAGATTTAGTGAGATCGTATTTTGGCCGAAAAAATCAAACCCGGTTGGGTTGACCGGATTTTTAGCTCGATTCTGTGATGTTTGTGGTATGATATGATATGGGTTGTGTTTGTTTTGTCATCCTGAGCAAAAGCCCTCAAAGAAATGTGAGTTTTGGTACGATTTTGGTCGAGAACGGAATTCGGTAGCCGGACTACCGGCCGGATTCTGGAAAACCCAGTTTCCGGTGGGTTGTTCCTGGCGACCCGTTTTTGTTCTTCCCGACCCGTTTCCCGAATTGTTGACCCGGTTTCAATCTTTGAAACCCTAATTCATTTTCAGAAAACTGTTTTTGGATTTTATTTTTAAATTTAATTCGAAAATAGTTTAAAATCTTTTAAAAATCATATTTTTATTTTTAAAATATATTTTTAAATTCAGAAAATTCTAAAAATTATAATTATTTATTTAAATTCAAAAACTGATTAAATTTATTTATTTTAATTATTTTTGATTAATAATTAATTAATTTAATTAATTGATTAATTCTTTTAATCAGTTAATTCTTAATAATTAATTATTAATTAGATTTAATTAATTTAAAATTAAGTTTAATTATTTTCTAGCTTGATTTAATTATTGAAAAATAGTTTGAGTGTTTGAAAAGTGTCAATTAATTTTATTAATTGATTTAAATGTTTTTAAATGCTTATATTGGGATTAAAAATCCGATTTTTGATTTAAAAATTGTTTGTGACTTATTTAAATTCAAATAAGCCTCGAATATTGTTCTAAAAATATTTATAAGTGTCATATGGTTTATATGAGTTGAATAATGTGTTTTATAGTTCGTAAATGCCCGTACGAGGGCTAATCTCTGAGTTTTAATTACCGTAAATTAGATCGGGCACCCGATAGGAACCCGATTACTTGTTTAAATTTGAAAATGGTTATGAGTGTATATCGAGGATAGAACGAGGATAGTTAGACTTACTGTAATGAGTTGTTTATTATAGAATCGAGTTCCCGGAGCAAGGGAAAAGAGAAGGTAGAGTAAGCGTGGTAGAATTCCGTCAGCTACTTAGACCATGCAAGTATCTGTGCCTTTACTTGTTGATTCAATTGTTATTGTTCTTAATGATTTCATGTATGTTACCATCAGAACGATTCAGATTATTCGATCTTCACCCCGTATTTGAGCAACTGATGCTATTTCCTTGAATATTCCTAAATTCTTGATTAAATCCACAATCGTGTTGAATATCAGAAATCTTCATTTCAATTCACTTGTGTTGACTATAATCATTGTTGACTTTCTTAAAGGTGTACTTATGTACCGTAGAAACCATTTCGAATCTATTTCTCGAACTTCATTTGATAATTGAGCAGTTGAAGCTCTTTTGCAACTATTATACCTTGTCATTGTGTACTTACGTACCATTGAAACCATTTCGAATCTATTTCTCGAACTTCATTTGATATTGAGCAGTTGAAGCTCTTTTGCAACTATTGCACCATGTCATTGTGTGCTTATCTTGTTATGCATGTTATTGCTTATACTATGTGATAGAATTGGCATGTTTTAAAATGAGACCAGTAATGGTCGGGCCATATTTATGGTCGTAATAACTTAAGGCCCAGATAGCCATGGATCCTAGTGGAGGACTTTGCTATAAGCTAGTCCGGGGTTGATGCGTGACTGATCAGCAGCTCAACCTTTTTATTTGAAAAATGTAGAAGTCCAATTCTAATCCCTCTTTCTTCAATAAAGATTGTTAAAAGCATATGCTTGACTTGTATATTGTTGATTCAGATAACTGTAATCCTTCCTTTCATTATGGAATTGTGATTGATATATTATGCTTGCTGAGCACTTGTGGCTCATACTTGTTTTGTTTCTAACCCTATTCCAGTTAAGCGAGAATATGAGCAGACACAGCGCGAGCGATAGTTCTCCAGCAGCTAGGAGATCACCAAGAGTGGTTGTCATTGGCAGGGTAGTTGTTTATTTTGATAGTTAGACTAGATGTCTAGCTTTGACTTTAAGATTGTGTAATAACTCTGAAACTGGTTTGTAATAATAATGACTTAGAAGCTTGTTCAATGCCATAATCTGGATGCGGTCTTGGTTAAGGGGTGTTTTATGTTATTATATTATTATGCATGTGTTATATACAGGTATATTGTGTTTCGTTGGTTGAGTGACTCCCCAGACCTATGCCCCGGGTCTAGAGGGTTCGTGAGCACAGAGAGAGAAGATGAAAAGCAAAAACTGATGTTGAGAGAGTAAACGGTAACTTAAAAAATCAAATGTATTTTGTTAAAACAAAATATCACTCTCAGTGACAGGTGGCATGCTGTGATTTGTGCAATAATAATTAGTGGACCAAATTACGTGTGTAATTAAACATAACTGCACCGCTTTTGATGTATATCTATGTGTATGTATCTATGAGTGTGACACACGCGCGCATACAGTTGTCCAACTTAAAAACTCAAACGTTTCTCATCAGTTACTGACGAAAAATCAGGCACAATTTAAGCAATGAAATACTGACCTGTACATCAGGATTGACCAGTTGACTTCCTGTCAGGATTATGTCCTATCAGGATTTGATCAAAATTACATACTTTACTGAATGACCATCAGGATTTCCTCTCTGTAGCTTTCCTCAAAAATTCTCAAAGTTCATCATTCCAAGTTCATTCACCAATTTGTTGAAAGTAGCTTCAGGCAGTGGCTTGGTGAATATATCAGCTAGTTGTTGATCAGTAGGAACAAAATGCAGTTCAATTCTTCCTTCCGGTACCTGTTCTCTTATAAAATGGTACCTGATACTAATGTGTTTAGTAAGAGAATGCTGAACTGGATTTCCTGTCATTGAAATAACACTTTGGTTATCACAATAAATAGGGATCTTGGAGTATGACAAGCCATAATCTAAGAACTGATTTATCATCCACATTATCTGAGCACAACAACTTCCTGCAGCAATGTACTCAATTTCTGCAGTTGAAGTAGAGATAAACTTTTGCTTTCTGCAGCAATGTACTTGTAGTAGCACTATCTTGCATGTTAAACCTTTTCAATAAATTCCTTGTATACTTTGACTGATTGATAAAGATGCCATCATCAGTCTGTTTAACTTGAAGACCAAGAAAGTAACTCATTTCTCCCATCATGCTCATTTGATATCTTGACTGCATAAGCTTTGAAAACTTCTCACAAAGCTTATTATTGTTGACCCAAAAATGATATCATCAACATAAATCTGAACTAATAGCAAATCCTTACCATGATTCAAATAAAACAGAGTTTTATCAATAGTATCTCTTTTGAATCCACTTTCCAGTAAGAATTGAGCTAGGGTTTCATACCATTCTCTTGGAGCTTGCTTTAGTCCATAAAGTGCCTTATCCAATCTGTAGACATGATTTGGATATTTAGGATCAATGAAACCAGGAGGTTGTTCAACATAGACTTCTTCCTCCAGTTCACCATTTAAGAAAGCACTTTTTACATCCATCTAGAAAACCTTGAATTTCTTGTGGGCTGCATATGCTAGAAAGATCCTGATGGCTTCTAGCCTTGCAACAAGAGCAAAAGTTTCATCATAGTCAATTCCTTCTTGTTGAGAATACCCCTTTGCAACTAGCCTTGCTTTATTTCTGATTATAACACCATCTGAATCAGTCTTATTTTTGAAAATCCATTTTGTACCAACAATTGACCTATTCTTTGGTCTTGGTACTAGTTTCCAGACTTCATTCCTTTCAAATTCATTCAATTCTTCTTGCATTGCAGTAACCCAATCAACATCTTTAAGTGCATCTTCAACTTTCTTAGGTTCTTCCTTAGAAAGAAAATTGTGATATAAACATTCATTTTGAGTTGCACTTCTTGTCTTAACACCTGCATCAGGATCCCCAATTATCAAATCAGGAGTATGACTTCTTGTCCATTTCCTAGCTGGTGGTAAATCATTCCTTGAAGTAGATGCTCCCCCTGGATTGGTGTTGTCTTGATTAGAAGAATTTGCTTCAGTATAAGCTCCCCCTGAATTGTTGTTGTTACCTCATGATGGATTATCAGGATTGTCACTTAAATCAGATCTGAAGAATTATGTCCTGATGATTGATTAGACTCAGAATTTGTGGTAGTTTGTTGTTGCTCCCCCTCAACATTTGCACTGCTAGTTGAGTCACCACCATTTGAGTCATCAGAATTAGTACCATCAGTATTAGCACCATCAGTATTTGGTGCATCATCAGGATTTGATGTGTCATCAGGATTTGGTAACCCATCAGTATCTGATGAACTATCAGTATCTGATTCTTGTTCTTCAGAATCCTTGGTAGCTTCATTTTCAAAAATCAACCTATCATGAGAGTCTTCACTTAAGCCACTTATCTTCTTATCCTCAAAATATACATGTATTGACTCCATGACAGTCCTTGTTCTCAAGTTAAAAACTCTGAAAGCTCTTGATGCAGGATAACCAATGAAAATTCCCTCATCAGCCTTTGTTTCAAATTTCCCTAACTGTTCAGGATGAGTTCTGAGAACAAAACATTTACAGGCAAACACATGCAAATGCTTCAAACTTGGTTTCTTCTCCTTGAGCATTTGATAGGGAGTTACACCATGTCTGTTTATCAGTGTTAGATTTTGAGTATAGCATGTTGTATTGACTGCTTCTCCTCAGAAATATGTAGGCAATTTGGCTTCTTCGAACATAGTTCTGCCAGCTTCAATAAGAGTTCTATTTTTCCTTTCAACTACTCCATTTTGCTGGGGTGTGCCAGGAGCAGAGAATTGTTGAATTATTCCTTTGTATTTGCAGAACTCTTCCATCTTTGAATTCTTGAATTCAGTACCATTATCACTTCTCAGAATCTTGACTTTATACTTTGAGCCTGTCTCAATCATTCTTACATGGTCCAACAGTATCTCAGGAGTCTCATCTTTTCTGTGCAGAAAGTACACCCAGGTGAATCTAGAAAATTCATCAACAATTACAAGAGTGTACCTTTTCTTACTGATGGACATTATATTGACTGGTCCAAATAGATCAAGATGTAACATGTGATATGGTTCACCAATAGAGGATTCAGATTTACTCTTGAATGATGTCCTTCTCTGTTTATCTTTTTGACATGCATCACAGAGTCCATCAGGAGTATAAAAAGCTTTAGACAATCCTCTTACCAAATCTTTCTTAACCAACTCATTGATATTGCTGAAGTTGAGATGAGAAAGCTTCTTATGTCAATTCCAACTTTCATCTACTAATGCTTTACTGATGAGACAAGTAGGGGATCCATCAGTATTGGTGTGAATGTTGGCTTCATAAATGTTACCATGCTTGTAGCCAGTGAGTGCAACCTTTCCTGATTCTTTGCTGACTACTTCACAATGTGTTGAATAGAAGATGACATGATAACCTCTGTCAGTGATTTGACTAATACTCAACAGGTTGTGTTTTAGTCCTTTCACTAGATCTACTTTTTCAATGATGACATTGCCAATGATTATATTGCCATATCCCAATGTTTGTCCAATGTTGCCATCTCAAAAAGACACAGTTGGGCCAGCTTTTTCCTCATATTCTGATAACAGGGCTTTGTTTCCAGTCATGTGCACAGAACATCCACTATCCATGACCAACACATTTTTCTTTTTACCCTGCAATCAGACAAAAATACACTAGTTAGTATTTTTAAGAACCCACACTTGTTGGGTTCTCATTCCATGCATTTTATTAAATTTAGCAGCAGAAGACTTTTTTGACTTTAGCAGTCCTGACAGGATAAAATCCATCAGGATTTGCTTTGTCAGTATCAGTATTAAAAGATGCATGCTTCAGATTGACATTCTTAGATTTACCAGAATTTGCACTTTTATTAAACTTAGGTAAAGGATCATAAAAGTTATGATACAAATTATGGTATTCTTCACAAGTATAAATAGAATGTCATTTACTGCCATAATAAAAACAAGACTTCTGTGGTTTATAAAATACTGATTTATTCCTAACATCAGACCTATGAGTCTCAGTAACTTTCTTTTTACTCTTCTTGAAATCAATAGCAAGATAATTAGAGTTACCACAGGTAAAGCAGCATTTTCTTGGTGCATTTGGGATAAACTTATAATTATTATCTTTATTAATCCCAACTTTACCATTCCTGTTTCTTTTGACAGTAGGTGTCTTTTGTTTACCAGTTACTTCATTAACTTTATCCCTAAGTTGTTTCTGAGACCAATAAACCTACATTCTTTTTGACAAGTTTAGACTTAGAATTTGAAAGTGGTTGAGCAGAAGTGGATCCCTTTTCAAAAGTAGAATTGGGATCATTACCAAATACAAATTTAACAGGCTTAATCTTTGATTTGGTCTTGTCTATAACATGTCTATAGGTCATTGAATTTACTGTCTCATTTATAACAACTTTCTTTTTCATCTTCTTATCCTCATCTGACTTATAACCTAGGCACTCTTTCCAATTCTTAGAAGTATTTATTTCATGAAATTTCCTTCCAGAATCTGTCCATGTTCTGATTTTCTCATTAGCATTTTCAAGTTCCTTTTCAAGAGCAGTACATTTAAATTTCATCTCTAAATGCATATGTTTAGCATTATCACATTCTTTTTGTACTTCTTGTATAAAAGAAAATTCAGCTTCTAGATGCTCATTCATTTTCCTAAGTTCAGACATCTCAGATAAGATCCTAGTATTTTCAGCAGTTTGACTTCTAAATCTAATTTGCAAGGACTTTAGAAAACGTCTTAACTCTGAGGCATTATCAGTATCAAAATCAAAAATAGTATTTGGTACCTTTTCATCAGGAACAACAGTTTCATCAGTATTGGCCATTAGGGCATAGTTGACTACTTCAGTGTCAGATTCTGAGGAAGAGTCCATCCAATCCTTTCTTGAAGTGATAAGTGTTTTAGCGTTCTTGCACTCAGTTGCAAAGTGCCTCATTCCATTACACTTGTAGCACCTTATCTTTGACTTGTCAAATTTGCCACTTTTGCTGTCCTTCTTGATGTACTTGTCTTTGTCAACATTGAATGTCTTTTTCTGGAAGTTGCCTTGTCTTCTAGCCTTCCTGAACTTCATCTTCTTGAAGCCCCTGACTATCATAGCAACCATCTCTTCCATGTCCGAGTCAGTAGAATCATCAGGATTGGCATCAGGATTGCCATCAGTATCTGATGATGAGTCATCAGGATCTGACTCCATCACTCTTGACTTCCTTCTAGAGACCTCCACAGCTTTTCCTTTTGATTTAGCCTCAACATTCAAGGCTGAAATGCATATGTTTTAGCCTATTTGTTTACATCGAGGAATTAACTCAACATTAAACAAGTCTGTAATAAGTAAGTAATAATTCAAATTATCACAGGAATCTCAGAAGATTATATCTGTCAAAGAATGAAGATTAAAGTCATCTACAGACTTGAAGTGAGTCTACATTGAAAGAAGCTCAATTTATTGATCAAGCCTCAATGAAGTATTCAAGCTCAGTGGATTTATTAAAGTGACGGAGATTTTAAGTGGTGACAGAAAAAGATACTGATTACGGAGTTCTTGAATGAGAAGGAAGTGAATCACTACTTAAAGTCATACAGATAAAGAACAGACATTGTCGTTAGTCACTCATGAACCAGACAGTGCATCGAGTGTCATCGTACTATTGTGTTTGTTATTTATCTAAGTTTTAAGTGATTCTGGAATTGTTTAAGAAGTCAACTAATTCTATGTATTCTCTTATAAATAATTAATATTATTAAGTATATTATTTATTAATTTAATTCTGTAAAGAATTAATTTAATACATAATTTATTTAATTAATTATTTAAATTAGAATGAAAATGAACTAGGAAGACTTAGGATTGAACTAGGAAGACTCAGTTTATTAAACTAGGAAGACTCACAAGTGAGTCTTCCCGAAAGTCTTCCTAGGCCAAACCATAGTCTTCCCGGTTGTCTTCCATGTACAATGGTTGTCTTCCCGAAAGTCTTCCAAGGCCAAATAGATAGTTTTCCTACTAGTCTTCCTAATGCATTTCTGTTAATGCATTGCACGTGGGCTTAAAAAGAAAAGAATTGATTTGTATTAAAGATAAGGGCAGAAGACCTATCAATTGGACAACACACAAAAGATCAAGACAGAAAAGAACATACTGCATCAAATTAAAAGCACTCTGTCTTCTTCAACTTCCAACTGCAAAGCATTTCATTTAATCCAGAGAATTAATTCTTGTTTGGTTCTTAACATTAAATTCATAAGGACTGATTCTCTTGTACTGCTTTAGCTTTCTAGAGGATCATAATCCCTAGATTTTATATCGAACTACTTTTTAGTATTCGATCCTGTTGGGATTTATGGGTGATAGCATTGAAATAACTTAACTTTGATTGTACTTAATTTTTCAAATTAAGTAGAACATACTGTCATAGCCAAAGTATGTTCTTGTAATCAGTATGTAATGTTATTCTAGTTGTATTGTTTGAAAGAAGTTCACTTATGTGTTCAAGCCTCAAAGAATGCTTTTTGGATGACAACATGAATAAAGGTTACTGTCCTAAAGCTGTGACAGTAAGATTACAAGAAGACAGAATGTTGCAAGTCACGACAGCATATTCACTCTGACAGCAACATTGGCGGAAGACTACGCGACAGCAACTATTGCCCTCGACAGCAAGTTTGGGATCCTCGACAGCACTCTATGCGGGGAACTCATACTGTCACCAAAAGATCATTCCTGTGACAGCAAGCTTTGCGGCAAAAGTAACTGACTCAATAAAGATCCTTATGCTAGGTATCTTTCTCAGTCAAATCCCGTGACAGTTTAAATGTTCAAGAAACAGGCGTGATGTAGTATCCCTAAGCTGCACCAAGTCTGCAAGACTACGACAGAAGCTTCAAGCACTGCAAAACAAAAGCGAATCAATTCAAGAGCAAGGTCAAGTCTTTATCTGCTGAATTGGTTTAGCTGGAAATGGAATGAATCTAGGTTGCTTTCTTTGTAATGTATATCTGACATGTTAGCAATTTAGGAAAGTCACATGGGTAAGACAATCTGTAAGAAGCTGCCACTTGACAGTGACAGCAGCTTCACAAACCCGTGACTGATAGTGATAGGGTTAGTCTTATACCTACTATCAATTCATTCTAGAATTGTAACGAAGACAAGCAAGTGTCTTTGAAGAAAACCCGAAGCTCGAGAATTCTTTCTTGAGGTTGTAGCAACACTTTGCAAAATAAATAAAACATTTATTTTGTGAATCTTGTTCTTACTGAATACTGTTCGTGATTGCATATATTGCTGATAACGTTTAATCTTGATTTTAGTTGTTGAAATTTAGATTGAATTTTATCAGTATTGCATTCATCCCCCCTTTCTGCAATACACAAGGACTAACAACTGGTATCAGAGCTTTCAGATTAACATACATATCTGAGATCCCGAAGAAAATGCAGAAATCAAACAGTATCAAGATCCCAGCATTTGATAAAGAGAACTACAGCATTTGGAAAAGAAAAATCTTGTTGTTTATCAAAGCTGCAAATCCACTATACCCAGGTATACTCGAGAATGGTCCTTTCATACCAAGAAAGGAAATTGAAGCCACAACAGTGAATGGTGAGATTGTTCCTGCACATTGGGTTCCCAAAGATCCCTCAGAAATCTTGGAACCTGAAAAGGAGAAAATGGTGCTAGATGATCATTTGCAACTTATCTTGCTCGATTCTCTCACGCTGGATAAAGCCATGTGTGGAAGTGTGATAAGCTGCACATCAGCCAAGGAGATGTGGATCAGGTTAGCCTTACTCTGTGAAGGAAGTGAAGAGGTTAAGGGCAACCAAAGGCAAATTCTAATATCTCAATATGAGGCATTCATGGCCAAGCCTGGTGAAGACTTAACCTCCATGTTTGAAAGGTTCATTAAGCTCTTAACTGAATTACAGATACATGGCAAGTACTATGACAGAAAAGAATTAAATGTCAAGTTCCTGCTCACACTGCCTGATCACCTTGAACACAAGACAACAGCCATACGAGAAGGAAGAGATCTCAACAATATAACCTTTGAGACACTTTATGGTATTCTGAAATCTTATGAACTCGAACTCTTTCAAATGAGAGCCATACAAAGTGGAACAAGGAACAAGATGGCTAATATGTCAAGTGCCCTAGTAGCACATGTGCCAAGGATCACACAGCCAAGTGAAGTACTACAGATCACACCATCAACCCCAACACAGACCTTGAAGATAGAAGAGGTGGTTGAAGATGATGAGAAAGTGGTACTACAACTCAAAGATGTGGAAGATGAAGACTTCTACACAATGGAGGAACTGGAAAGCATGGACAACCCTACTATGGCTTACATGGCCAAAAAGTTCAAGAACTTTAGGTTCAAGAAGGATAGGTCATACAAGCCTCAAGGCCAAGCATCCAAGTTCAGCAAAGGAAGCTCATCAAAGGCTGCTGTGGGAAGTTCAACCAAAGGAGGATACAAAACTGGATTTGTGGATAGATCAAAGTTCAAATGTTACAACTGTGGAGAACCTGGTCATTTTGCTACTGAATGCAAAAGACCCAAACAGGTTCAAAGATATGAGAAAGGAACTGGTGGATACTCCAAGAAAAATCAAGGTAGAGCCTATGTGGCTGAAGGAAAGTGTTGGGATGATTCTGATGATGAAGAAGAGGAAGAATATGTCAACCTAGCTCTCATGGCTAGCACTGATGAGGTAGCATCAACACCTTCAAGTCAGGTACCTTCACTTGTCTTACTTGATATGTCTACTGATGAGTATAAGAAAACCATTAAAGACTTAAGTGCTGAAATGTTCAATGTCTATACTAGCTTGTCTGCTGCTAATGAGGAAATCTCTAGACTAAGTAAGCTAAATGAAACACTTCAGTCTGAAAATGATTCTCTTGTTCTCAAAACCAGTTCACTAGGCTCTTTAGCTCAAGAGAATGCTAAACTTAAAAATGAATTAAAATGTGCTAAGGAGGTTGAGGAATTCCTGAGGAATGAGATTGCTGAAAATGAATTTAAGATTAAGGCCTATAGAAACTCATCAAAGATAGTTCAGGATTACAATGATAAGCATACAGAAAATCAGTCTGTTGGTATAGGTTTTTCTTATGGTAGAAGATCTGGAAAGGAAACTGTGATTCAAGATTGTCCTGGAAATGCTGCTGTCAAACCCACCATTCTCAAGAAAGTTAAAACTCCTATTTTCAAAGCTGTTGAAATTGAGTTTGATGAAGAAGCCATGCTCATCAAACAAGAAATTCTTGATGAGGATGAAGGTGTTGACAGCACATTCAAGGATGGAAAGGATACTGTCACAATCCCCAAGACAGTAAACTTACCAAGCAATCAGACAGTAAGTTCAAAAGATGTTGTCACAGTTGGCAAGACAGAATCTTTCAAAGATACTGTCAAGAATGGTTCCAAGACAGCAACTTTCAAACCTTCTGTCAAGACAGTAGGAATAAAAGATACTGTCAAGGAAAGTTCGACAGCAACTTCTGAACATACTGTCAATCCAGTAACTCCCAAGTCTAAAAACAGAAATGGTAAGGTAGGTGTCAATAAAGGAAATGGATACACTAATGTTGGAGGTGCTTCTAGGAAACTGTGCAATAACTGTGGATCTACTCATCACTTAACACATGTTTGTAAGAAACCAATTGAGGATAAGATCAATGCTACTGAACTCAATGGTAACTTACACAGAACCCCCCTTATGCATAGAACTATGAGTGTCTGTAATAACATTGATTGTATGCCATGCAAAATCACTGCCATGAGTACATGCTTTAACTTACCTGTTCTCTCTACTGAAAAATGCTCATACCTAAACACTGTTGAGACTTCTGAGCCTGCTGGCAACAGCAAAAAGGCTTCATCCACTAAGAAAAGGACCAAGTCCAATTCTAAACCTAAGTGGGTGAAAAGAGAAGTCAAACAGGAAGTCTTTGATAATGCTTGTGATGTTGTGACTGAAAGAAACTCAGGAAACACTGAAACTGCAGGACCCAACAAAGATTGGGTACCATATGCAACTTAGAAACATTCTGTTTTGCAGGGTAAGAAGAAAAATCAGGTCATGTGGATTATTGACAGTGGTTGCTCAAGACACATGACAGGTGATAAAGCCCTGCTATCACATTATGTAGAGAAAGCTGGCCCAATCATAACCTTTGGAGACAACAGCAAGGGTTACACAGTGGGATATGGCTGTCTGGAAATTGGAAATGTTGTCATTGAAGATATTGCTCTTGTGGATGGATTGAAGCACAACCTACTCAGTGTCAGCCAATTCAGTGACAGAGGATTTAAGGTTGACTTTGACATGATGGTGTGCAACATCTATCACAAGAAGGATGGAAGCCTCTCTCTAAAAGGGGTCAGAAAAGGAAGCCTGTTTGTTGCTGATCTAAGCTCAACAAAGAAGGATAAAGTTTACTGTTTTTACAGCAAAGCTACTGTTGGTGACAGTATACTTTGGCACAGGAAGCTCTCACATCTCAACTTCAAAATAATGAACATTCTAATGAAGAAAGAGTTAGTGAGAGGTTTGCCCCAACAGGAATTCTGTCAAGAAGGATTGTGTGAAGATTGTCAAATGGGCAAACTGAGAAGAGCTGTGCACAAGTCCAAGCAAGTAAACACCAACACAGAAGCACTCAAGTTAATTCACATGGATCTCTTTGGACCAGTCAATGTACCATCTATGGCCAGAAAGAGATATGCCTTAGTAATGGTGGATGATTACTCAAGGTACACTTGGGTGAAACTTCTTGAATCCAAAGATGAAGCTGCTCAAGTGATTATTGATCAAGTCAGAGTTCTTGATAGAACCCCAAACTCAAAAGTTCAAATCTTGAGGAGTGACAATGGTACAGAATTCAGAAATGCCACACTTGGAAATTTCTGCAAAGATGAAGGAATTGTACAACAATTCTCTGCTGCAAGAACTCCACAGCAGAATGGAGTTGTAGAAAGAAAGAACAGGACTCTCATTGAAGCAGCTAGAACTATGTTGCATGATGCTAAGCTGCCAACATATTTCTGGGCTGAAGTTATCAACACAGCCTGTTATACTCAGAACAGAACCATGATCAACAAAACTCATGCAAGCACACCTTACTGTCTGCTAACTGGAAAGAAACCTACTGTCAAATATTTTCATGTGTTTGGAAGCAAATGCTTTATGATGAAGGACAATCATGAGAAGAAAGGAAAATTTGACACCAAGGCTTTTGAAGGACTATTCATGGGTTACAGCACAGAAAGGACTGCCTACAGAGTTTACGTTATGGAACACAGGATTATTGAAGAAAGTGTTAATGTCACATTTGATGAAACCAAGTTTCCAGGACTGCATGAAGAAGGAAAGATGCAGACATTCAGATTTGAGAATCAAGGATACCTGGAAGCTGAGGAGATTGTGGATGAAGAACCTAGCTTCACTCAAGTTGTTGAAGTTGATAAAGATACTGTCAATGCCACTACTGTCAACCAAACTCCAGCTCAGTCACAGACCATATCCTCTAATATTCATGACAGTGATGACTCTGGAGACAATGAAGAACATGGTGGAGACAATGGAATTGATGAGCATTCAACTCAACAAGCTGAAGCAAATGTTCCTGTTCAATCAAGTAGCTTGCCCAGAATCACCAGGTGGAACAAGGATCACACAAATGACCTTATCATTGGTGATCCTAATTCTGGAGTGAGGACAAGGAACAAAGTCTCTGCTGACAGCATGTTTTCATGCTTCCTGTCACAAATGGAACCCAAGACAATTGATGAAGCATTGTTGGATTCTGACTGGGTGATAGCCATGCAAGAAGAGCTAAATCAGTTTGAAAGAAACAATGTATGAAAATTGGTTCCAAGACCTAAGGGAAAGTCAGTTATTGAGACCAAGTGGGTTTTCAGAAACAAACTTGATGAAAATGGATTGGTGACAAGGAACAAAGCAAGGCTAGTGGCTAAAGGTTACTGTCAACAGGAGGGAATAGATTATGATGAGACATTTGCTCCTGTTGCAAGACTTGAAGCTATAAGAATCTTTCTAGCTTATGTTGCACACTGCAACTTCAAAGTATTTCAGATGGATGTCAAAAGTGCCTTTCTAAATGGAGAGCTGGAAGAAGAAGTGTATGTGGAACAGCCACCAGGGTTTGAGGATGCTGAAATGCATAATTTTGTGTACAAACTCTTCAAAGCTTTGTATGGACTAAAGCAAGCACCCAGGGCATGGTATGACACACTTTCCACCTTTCTTCTGGAAAACCAGTTTACCAGAGGAGTGGTGGACAAGACACTTTTCTACAAACATCATGGCAAGGACATCATTCTGGTACAAATCTATGTGGATGACATCATTTTTGGTTCTACAAATGAGAAGCTGTGTGAGAAGTTTTCCCATCTCATGAGCAACAAATATGAGATGAGCATGATGGGAGAACTGTCATTCTTTCTGGGGTTACAAATTCTTCAACAAACTGATGGAATCTTCATAAGTCAAGCTAAGTATATCAAGGAACTTCTCAAAAAGTTCAACTTGGAAGATTCATCTCCTGCAAAGACACCAATGTCCACAGCAACTAGTCTGGATCTTGATCCTAAAGGAAAGAAAGTTGACTCAAGCACCTATAGAGGCATGGTAGGATCCCTCCTATACCTAACTGCTAGCAGACCTGACATCATGTTTGCTACATGTCTCTGTGCAAGGTTTCAAAGTGATCCAAAGGAGTCACACTTGGTAGCCATCAAGAGAATATTTAGATACTTAAAAGGCACTCCTAACCTAGGCCTTTGGTATCCTAAGAATACTGGATTTGATCTAATTGGTTACTCAGACTCAGACTATGCTGGATGCAAGATTGACAGAAAGAGTACTACTGGTAGCTGTCAATTTCTTGGTGGAAGATTGGTCTCATGGTTTAGCAAGAAGCAGCATTCAGTTTCTACCTCAACTGCAGAAGCTGAGTACATTGCTGCAGGCAGTTGTTGTGCACAAATTCTATGGATGAAAAGTCAACTTCTAGATTATGGTCTAGTGTTAAGAGAAATTCCTATTTACTGTGACAACACTAGTGCCATAGCCATCTCAGACAATCCAGTTCAACACTCTAGGACAAAGCACATTGATATAAGACATCACTTTATCAGAGAGCATGTTGAACAAGGAACTGTGAAGCTGATTTATGTCCCAACTGACAAGCAACTTGCTGACATCTTCACTAAGCCATTGGATGAAGCAACCTTCAACAGGTTGGTAAGTGAATTGGGAATGCTGAATCTGGTATGTTAATTTACTAAGGTTTCTAAATTTTCAATTCTTATTGAAGCTCATGACAGCAACTTCAAACCTGCTGTCAAGAGAAGTTACTGTCTACTTGGTTTATGTCTGTTATGTGACAGCATGTGTTGATTTGACTTTTCATGTCAGTATTTTGTGCCAGTCTCATACTTTTAAACCGTGTATGACTTTAATGTGGTTATCCGTTAAGTTTGAGAGTTAAAAATCTGTTCCATTGGACTTTCACACTCTTTTGCATTAATCTGTAGGATTAAAGGAGGACACGACCATTAATTACTTTTGTGGTAGTTGTATGGGTACTCTAACTGTTGACCATTAGACTTTGATCCTTAGACGGTTTTGCCTATAAATTAACCTTAGGTTTCACCAGTCTGCTCTCAGTTTTAAAGTAAATAATGGAAAACAAAGTAGGAATCGAAGTTGGTCTAAAGAAGTGTGATAGTGAACCCGACAATGAAGAGATCGATGAGCTCTTTGAAATGCTGTTGGACGCCATGGATGAGATAGACGAGGAAAAGGAGGCCAAGGCTAAGGAAGAGGAGGCCAAGGCTATGGAAGAAGAGAAGGAGCTTCAGGCACTTCTTGAAAAAGAAGGCCGCTCTGAAGAAGAGATTAAGGAAGAAGTCTTAGAACTAGTTGATAAAATCATAGAATGATGTACTCAATGTTCAATATTAATGATTTTATTAACAATAATAAAAGTTCCTGTTTATGTGGTTACTGAGTTTATGACTTGTCTGTGTAACTTGCTTAATATCTGTGTTTGAAAGATTACATTGCTAAATTCATATTCTGTTAATTTTAGGTTAAGTATATGAGCAACGCATTCTAATTAGTTCCTGACAGAAACAATTTCCCATTTAAATTACTGTCACAAAGAAGGATACTGTCCCGTGTCTCTTGACAGCAACCTTCTTGACAGCAGGGAAAGACTTTCTGTCACGACCTTTAAAGGATACTGTCACTCAAATGCTTAACGGTGACAGCATGTTTTTGCGCAATAGTTGCTGTCGCGCAAAACCTACTATCACCACCACTTATTACTGACAGATTGTTTCTAGCGCACAGGTTACTGTCAACAATAGTGGACCGTTGTAATTGGATATTCACCCCACGATTGACAGTGAATAACGGGCAGTAACTCACGTGTTAAGAGAGTGGGTTAAGACACGTCCTTTAACTCCACTTTTTGAGCAAACGTTTGAGATACCCATATTTATTCTCCAGTTACTCAGACATATCACTCTCACAAAACTCAAGGCAAAATACTTTTCTTCAAGCAAAAAGCTACTTTCTCACTTTCTTCTTTTCTTGAAATCTCAATGGCCCCCAAACAGACTCTCTCTCAAACAAACTTTGCTGGCATCTTTTCCCCAAATGATGCTGGTGAAGGTTTCAAAGGACTAGTGTTTTTCTTGAACAAGTCCTATCTCGGTTATGCCATAACCTCAACCCCCATTCTCGACTTAGACAGACTTGAGGCGTTTTGGCAAACTGCTGTTGCTCAAACTGAGGGTGAGAACCCTGGTATTCAATTCACAATCTCTGGGCAACAATACATTCTCACAGCTGAGGTCATCAATACTGCTCTTGGAATTACACTGGAAGCAGGCCAAAACTTTGCTCCACTTGCTAATGATGACACTCTGAAGAAGCTCTTCTTGAAGATTGGGTATGCAGGCCCTATTCTCGAAGAGGGAACAACCAAGTGGTACCCGTCTGGTGAAATGGACAGGAAGTATCTAAGGAAGGAGTGGAGCATGATATTTGATGCAATGGTCAAGGTGTTCTCTACCAAGTCCACAGGCTGGAATGGGATACCCTCCTACATAAAGAAACTGACACATTCTCTTGTCCATGGATACAAGGTGAATGTTGGAGCTCTCCTCATGGCACAACTCACAGCTGCCATAGGTAAGAAGGTATCACACTACCCTCGCTTTCTTATGTTGTGCATTAATTCATTCTGTGATTTTAATGATGCTGCTCCTCGTTTAGAGGCTTGCTTAGTTTTGAAAAAGAACACACACACACACTATTATCATCACAAAATCTCAATGCACATATTCCAATTTGTTTCACTCAGCACATGGTTGATCAAGTGTCCAACCTTGATTATCCATTACCTTCTGGTTATGATTCTTTTTCTCTTGAGAATGAAACTGAATTAGACCCAAATTCAGTTAACCCCCATTCAACACCATACACTCAGCCTAGGCCCTCTAGACTTCCCAAAGCCCAAAGAGAAGCCTTGCAAGAATCCAGAAAAAGATCCTTAGAAGCTGATGTTGGTGGTAGCTCTGTTAGTCAAGAGGGAGACACTGCACCTAGTGCAGCAAATAAGGAAAGTAGTCAAACAGAACCCACAGTGGTTCCCCCTGAGCCTAAGAAGAAGAGAGCTAGGAGGACCAAAACCACTGTCAGCCACCCTGCAGTCTCCCAAAAGACTGTAGAGGAAACCAGGGAAATAAACTCCTCCCTAGATGTGCCTTCTCAACAAGGGACATCTATTGAAATTGGCCTGTCTCCCAAGGCACCCTGTACAGAGTCTGCACAAACTCATGGTTCCCAACCTGAGATACCCCCACTTGAAGAAACACACAGTGAGTTAGGGCACAGTGAGGATTTCTCTACTCCTATTGATGGTTCACATGTTTCATCTGTGAATCAGCCCCCACTCTCTACTACACTTTCACCTTCTTCCTTCCCTACACATTCTTTTGTTTCTTCTCCACAACCTAGAGAAGGGGACAGTCCCAACCCTTCAGGTTTTGATCATCCATCTCCAATCATGGATGAGCCCCCATCTAGTGGTCCACAAGAACCCATTTCTCAAAGTGAGATGGACACCACTCCTCCAAACACTGAGCTAGGGCGAAGTGGTATTTTGTCAGAAAATGAAACAGCCAACACTTTGTCTGATCTCCAAGGAGCATCTTACCTTCAGGAAGATGCTGTCACAGCCTCTGTTGCTGTCAAAGACACTGGGGATGCTACTGTCCTGGACACAGCTACTGTCAAAGGTGGAGAGAAAGATACTGTCACTACAGAACCTACTGTCACTCCACCTCCCAAAGATGCTGTCATGCCAGAACCTGCTGTCCAGACTCCAACTGACAGTACCATTCCTACTCAAGATGCTGTCCAGCCCTCCCAGCCTGATTTTGATGCTGTCCAGCCCTCCCAGCCTGATTTTGATGCTGTACTTGTTGAGGATGCCTCTGATGATGACCTACCTCTTGCCAAACTCCTAAAGGTACATTCTAAATCTTCTCCTTCCATGCATGTTAGTACTGCTCATACCCATGCATCTAGGTTGAGTGAGGGTGTGTAAAAGAAAAGAGAGATAAAAGAAAAGAGAGGTGAACATAAAAATGAGAGGCAGCCAAATGAGCTGGCAAAAGGAGAGGGACTTGAGCATGTCCAGAGAGATATTGAGGGAGCCCACACTATTCAGGCACTAGGCCTTGAGAGTCAAACTGTGAGGGGTGATGAGATCACTCAAAAACACCCTGAGAGTGTGAGAACCCCCATAGCCTCCAGGCCCCTGTCTTTTCCTTCCCCTCCAAGAAGGTTAAGGTCTGGTGGCCCCTCTGCTACTTTTGGTAACAGGATTGCAGCTCTTGAAGGACAGTGTGCTACTTTGGACTCCAAACTGGACTCTCTCTCTCAACTGGTGGTTGATGGTTTTGCTGCTACTCAACTCTCTATTCAGTTCCTTACTGACCTGGTAGCTGCCAACTCAACTAAGGGGGAGAAGGTAGCAAGATCAGAATCATTGCCTATTCAAGAATCAGGTGGAACTCAGGGGGAGCCTGTAGCTGTGGAGACCAGAGGGGGAGCTAAAAGGAAAGCAATGTCTAAGGGGGAGCAAGTCAAACCAAGCAGTGCAAAACCACAGGATAAAGCTGAAAAGCCTGTTGAAGTGGAAATGGATGGAGAAAGGGTGTTAATGTCAAAGGAAACTCAAGATGCATTGCAAAGAAGACCTGCATCTAGACATCCAATCTTGCCTCCTGTGGTGATTAGAGAACCTACTCCAGAAACTCAAGAAACTGCTTTACAGAAGAAATGGAGAGAAATGGAGGAACAAAACAAACTTGGGAAAGGTAAAGGGAAACTGCCTGAATCCATTCATGGTGGAATTATTTGGACAAATGGCACTGAATTTGATCAAGAGGAAGCCAATGTCTTGATGGTGGATTACAGGGAGAGCACATTACACAACCATGACAGTAAGTTTAGCAGTTTGGTGGAAGAAGCAATGAATGCTCCTAGCAACCGTCCAACCAACACCACAAAACTGTTAAAGGAACAAATTACTAGTGTCAGTGTAATGGTGAATGATGAGAAAAGATGGGCTGTAAGTATTTATCTCACTTCTGGCATATCTTATTTCATCACAATGCAGCTATTGCAGAGTCTGCCAGCAAAGGTGTTGTGTGCTTTGAAGGGAATGATCAGGGCAACTCAAACACCATTCAATGAAATATTGGATATGCAAATCCAGAACCTGATCACACAGAAGCTACCTGAAGTCTACTCAAATCCACCAAGTGTTTTTTACAGATCCAAAACTAAGGATGGCACAAGAAGGAACAGCTTCATGAATTTGGGTAGCCCATCCAGAATGGAAACCAAGTCAATTCTGAAGGTACTAGATGGAATACTCAGTTCAAATGCCAATCCAGGAAGAGTTCATGTTGTTCAAGAAATCTACAAAATGCTGGTGTTGAGAGACAAGGCACTGGGAGCTAGAATGAAGGAGCTAATCACTAGAGCCAATGCCAAAAGAAATGATCAAGGTGGAAGTTGCTTCTATAACATTCCTCCCCATGATGATGATGATGATGATGATGACGATGATGAAGATGGTGAGGATGAAGGTGGTGAAGCTTCTGGAAATGCTGGAAATGCTGGTGGAAGTAATTCTGGGAATACTGGTATTCAATCCCAGAATGAAGGCAATGAAGAAACTCCTAGCCAGGAAAAGAAAGATGCTGGTGCAACAGATGAAGAGGAGTCAAGAATACTGGAAGCTTTGGAGGCAAGCATTCTTAGATGTGCTATTGACTGCATAAATGCTGAAAAAGATGCTGTCACCAAAGGTACTGTCGACAAGGATACTGTCATAGAAGATGCTGTCTTGGAAGATGCTGTCGACAAGGGTACTGTCAAGGAAGGTTCTGTCAAGGATGAAGCCAAGGCTACTGTCAAGTCCAAAAGACTGAAAGCTAAAGCTAAGGCATGGTTTTCTAGACAGAAACCTACAGGGAAGCACAAGTACTCAGGAAAGGAAAAGGCCACTGGATTTGGCAGGAATCTCAAAAAGCCAATTCAATCAATTCCTCCCAACAGTCTCAAGATTCAACAAATGCAATCAAGAGAAATCAAGAGCGTTGAGGTTAAGCTGGATGCAAATCAAGAGGCCACTGAGTACATTCTGTGGTGGGAAGAATCAAGGTCAGCCAAGATTGACAAGGACTTCAATCTGGTAGCCACATCAACCAAGAAAAGTACATCAACCATAGATAAAAGAAGAATTGATTTCTTCTACCTGGAAAGAATGGTAGAGTTGCTGGAGAGCTATGATGATGTTTCAAAGGCTGTCATGGAACATGTTCTAAAATATCAGGCAGATAGGGATGCTGAATTTTATCAGAAATTTGGCTATAACTTTGCAGATTTTGATGATGCTGATATTCTTACTGATCTCCCAGCCTCTCCTATACCATACCACTGGTACTATGAGTTTGATGATTTACCCACAGAAGAAGGGCAAACCCAACCAACTAAGGAAGGGGAACCCAAGCCAAGCAAACAACCTGAATCTTCTGAATATTCTCAAACTCAGTCAGAACTTGATAAGAAGGAAGCTGAATTACTGGAAAAACACAAGGCCTCTAACAAGGCAGAAAGTGAAGCTCCAAATTATCAACCATATATGCTGGAAAATCCCCTAAGAGTCAAGTTCCTAAAAGAAGAAATCTATGTTTGCAGCTTGCATAAGCTTAAAACATCCACTCTGAAGGATTTACAGTATATGGTAGCTGGTTCAATTCATCCCTTGGAACAGATTTGTTCTGATGAGATAGAGAAGTTATTGGAAGGGAGAAAAGGAGAAGACTCAAAACTGGACAAGCAAAGAAGGAAGTCTCTCAATGCTTATCCTGGAAGTAGATTCAAGCTCATTAATGAAGAACTTCATTTCAGAACCTATCCATATGATATAGAGCAATGGCTGAATCTCAGGAATGTTAGTTCTCTCATATCCCCTTCCATAAAGAAGATCATTGATGAAGTAGAGGATGATGCAGTGTCTGCTGCTGAAATTTCTCTTGTAGAAAGTCTAAGAAGCTGCTTGGCAGAAGCTCTCAAAAGAGAGGATGCAGCAAGACAGAAGAGGAGATCTCAAGCTAAGTGAAAATTCTTAAATTCTGATCTTGTTAGTTAAGTTGTCAGCACATATTGTAAATTTGTTGTTATTTTCCATAAAAACAAATTGGGGGAGATTGTTGGGATTTATGGGTGATAGCATTGAAATAACTTAACTTTGATTGTACTTAATTTTTCAAATTAAGTAGAACATACTGTCATAGCCAAAGTATGTTCTTGTAATCAGTATGTAATGTTATTCTAGTTGTATTGTTTGAAAGAAGTTCACTTATGTGTTCAAGCCTCAAAGAATGCTTTTTGGATGACAACATGAATAAAGGTTACTGTCCTAAAGCTGTGACAGTAAGATTACAAGAAGACAGAATGTTGCAAGTCATGACAGCATATTCACTCTGACAGCAACATTGGCGGAAGACTACGCGACAGCAACTATTGCCCTCGACAGCAAGTTTGGGATCCTCGACAGCACTCTATGCGGGGAACTCATACTGTCACCAAAAGATCATTCCTGTGACAGCAAGCTTTGCGGCAAAAGTAACTGTCTCAATAAAGATCCTTATGCTAGGTATCTTTCTCAGTCAAATCCCGTGACAGTTTAAATGTTCAAGAAACAGGCGTGATGCAGTATCCCTAAGCTGCACCAAGTCTGCAAGACTACGACAGAAGCTTCAAGCACTGCAAAACAAAAGCGAATCAATTCAAGAGCAAGGTCAAGTCTTTATCTGCTGAATTGGTTTAGCTGGAAATGGAATGAATCTAGGTTGCTTTCTTTGTAATGTATATCTGACATGTTAGCAATTTAGGAAAGTCACATGGGTAAGACAATCTGTAAGAAGCTGCCACTTGACAGTGACAGCAGCTTCACAAACCCGTGACTGATAGTGATAGGGTTAGTCTTATACCTACTATCAATTCATTCTAGAATTGTAACGAAGACAAGCAAGTGTCTTTGAAGAAAACCCGAAGCTCGAGAATTCTTTCTTGAGGTTGTAGCAACACTTTGCAAAATAAATAAAACATTTATTTTGTGAATCTTGTTCTTACTGAATACTGTTCGTGATTGCATATATTGCTGATAACGTTTAATCTTGATTTTAGTTGTTGAAATTTAGATTGAATTTTATCAGTATTGCATTCATCCCCCCCCCCCCTTCTGCAATACACAAGGACTAACAACTGGTATCAGAGCTTTCAGATTAACATACATATCTGAGATCCCGAAGAAAATGCAGAAATCAAACAGTATCAAGATCCCAGCATTTGATAAAGAGAACTACAACATTTGGAAAAGAAAAATCTTGTTGTTTATCAAAGCTGCAAATCCACTATACCCAGGTATACTCGAGAATGGTCCTTTCATACCAAGAAAGGAAATTGAAGCCACAACAGTGAATGGTGAGATTGTTCCTGCACATTGGGTTCCCAAAGATCCCTCAGAAATCTTGGAACCTGAAAAGGAGAAAATGGTGCTAGATGATCATTTGCAACTTATCTTGCTCGATTCTCTCACGCTGGATAAAGCCATGTGTGGAAGTGTGATAAGCTGCACATCAGCCAAGGAGATGTGGATCAGGTTAGCCTTACTCTGTGAAGGAAGTGAAGAGGTTAAGGGCAACCAAAGGCAAATTCTAATATCTCAATATGAGGCATTCATGGCCAAGCCTGGTGAAGACTTAACCTCCATGTTTGAAAGGTTCAGTAAGCTCTTAACTGAATTACAGATACATGGCAAGTACTATTATTCCTAAAAATCTCAAAAGATGTCTACTACACAGAAAGTGGGTGCAGTCAAAATCCCAATGTTCAGCAAGGAGCATTATCCTATGTGGAAGAAGAAAATGCTCCTATTTCTTAAAGTTGCTAATCTTAAATACTTTGATGTGCTGAAGAATGGTCCCAAAGTCCCTATGATTATTGAGGGAGAACTTATAGAGAATCAGATTGTTACTAGGGCTGCTAGGATGTACCCTAAGGATCCCAAGGACTACACTCCTGATGAAAAAGAGGATGTTACCTTGGATGCCTGTCTTAAGTTGATCCTTGTTGATTGTCTTGATCCTATCATGCATAATCATGTCCTAAACTGTGATACTGCCAAACACATTTGGGAAACTATAGAGATAATCAATGAGGGGACAGAGGAAGTTAGAGAGAATAAGATGGAAATTCTCACCTCTCAATATGAGCATTTCAGATCAAACCCTGGTGAAGGCATCTCTGAGGTTTTTGAGAGATACAACAAATTAATCAATGATCTGAATCTCAATGGGAAGCGCTACACTATCAAGGAAATTAACAAGAAGTTCCTACTTACACTTCCACGTCATTTGGAGCACAGAATATCTGCCATTAGAGAAGCAAGAGATCTGGGAGAGATTGCTTTGGAAAGACTGTATGGTGTTCTGAAGACCTATGAGCTGGAGCAGATTCAAAAGGATGAGTTATATGGAACTGGGAGGATAGTTAGTACTTCTACTGCATTGGCTGCTGAAGTCCCACAGAAACTGGAAGTGAAGGCTGTTCAACCTTCCAGTTCTAACATGAATGTTATTGATGCTGAATATGGATTAACATCCATTGATCAATCTGGTGGTGACTTCTATTCTTTAGAGGAACTTGATCAGCTGGAGGATGGTGATTTGGCTTTGATAGTCAGGAAGTTTGGGAAGTTCAGATTCAAAAGGAATCCCAATCTTAAGTTTAGGCCCAGATTTCAGAGAGGTGGATCTTCCTCTTCAAGTAGCACAAGGGGTGGCTACAAAACTGGAACTGTGGATAGGAGCACAATCAGATGCTACAATTGCAATGAGTTGGGTCACTTTGCTACTGAATGCAGAAAGCCAAAGCAAGTGACAAGAAACACATTTGATTCTAGCAAGAAGAACAAGATTGGGAAAGCCTATGTTGCTGAAGGTAAGAGTTGGGATGACACTGACAGTGATGAAGAAGCAGGTGAGATTGGGAACCTTGCTTTAGTGGCTAAAGAGGCAAGCACTTCATCTACATACATGTCAGAGGTAAAGTTCACTGACACTGAAATGATTCGTCATCTTAGTGGTACTATTTCTTGTGCACGCACTGAAAATGATAGAATAATTCTTTTGAACACAGCTCTTGAACATGAGGTAAAAGAATTAAAACTAGTGCATGTTAATCAGGATGAACTTACTGAGAAAATAGCATTTCTTGAGAATAGGGTTAAATGTTATATTCAACTGGAAACCATTCTCAAGGATCAGATTAGTGAGCTGAAGACTAAAGCTAATGCTTACTTCAACTCTTGTAAGACTGCTAAAGAAATTATCAATAAACAAAGTATTGGTCAGACCGTAGGAATAGGGTATGACTATAATGAGTCTATTGGTAAATTAAGCATAAATACCCCTAATAGAGTCAGTCCTGAAGAAAGGGGTATTCCTGATGTGCTTAAGGGTATTGATAAACCTTTCTTTAGAGAGTCCCAAGCAGATACTCTGAATGAATACTCTATCATCATTGCAGAGGAGATACGTGAAGAAGATCTTGCTTTTGAAGTTGAACAGTCCAACAAGTGTGTGTTTGACAAACCAGTCAATGTTGTTTCTGCAAAGAAGACTAAGTCAGACATTCATAAAGTGGATCAAAACAACTGTAAAACTAACATGCCTGCTGTTAATTCTTCTCATAAAGCATGTGGTGTGATTAATTGCATGTCTTGTGCTTTCAATGTTATGTATGCTTATTTTAATAGTAAGCATGTATCTAGTGATAAGATTGCTCCCCGTCAACATGTTAATAATAAGAAGTATGTTAAAGCCAAGACTACTAGTCCACCTAAGACTAGAGTGGATTCATTTATCCCTAAGCCTACTCAGAAATGTGTTAAGGCTGCCTATAAATGGAAACGCTCTTTTGTGAAAGAGGTTGAAGTAGTTGTAGCTAAAAAGGTTGTTTTTCCTGACAAAGGCCAGTTCTTTAAGTATGCCGGACCCAATCAAGTTTGGGTTCCGAGGAAGGACTAATCAATTTGATATTGCAGGGAGTTAAACAGGTAAACCGTGTTATGTGGATTCTTGACAGTGGCTGTTCAAGGCATATGACCGGAGATAGAACCCTGCTATCAGATTTGGTTGAGAAAGCTGGCCCAGTAGTTACCTTTGGAGATAACAGCAAGGGTATTACGAAAGGATATGGCTGTTTGAAGTATGGAAATGTTATCATTGAAGATGTATCATTTGTGGAAGGTCTGAAGTTCAATCTTCTCAGCATCAGTCATTTCTGTGACAGAGGATATGTTGTTTCCTTTGAAAGAGAGAAGTGTCAGATCCTTCACAAGAAGAATGGAAAGCCTGCTCTTCAAGGAGTAAGGAAAGGTGACTTGTTCATAGCTGATCTGCACTCTGGATCCAAAGATGAAGTTAATTGTTTTTATGCTAAAGCTTCATCAGATGAAAGTTGGATATGGCACAAGAAGATGTCTCACCTTAACTTCAAAACCATGAACTCTTTAGTCAAGAGGGAATTGGTTAGAGGTTTGCCTCAGATGGAATTTACACAGGAAGGACTGTGTGAGGCTTGTCAGAAAGGAAAGTCAAAGAAAGCTTCTCACAAGGGCACTGACACATCATCAATAACTGAACCACTTCAGCTGCTGCACATGGATTTGTTTGGTCCAGTTAATGTGATGTCCATGTCAAAGAAACAATATGCACTTGTGATTGTTGATGACTTTTCAAAATATACATGGGTTTTATTCCTACATTCCAAGGATGAGACCCCACACCTGGTGATTGACCATATAAAGTTGATTGAGCTGGATTCTAGATTCCCTGTTAGAGCCATAAGGTCAGATAATGGTACTGAATTCAAGAATGCCATCCTAAATGACTTTTGTGCTGATAAAGGAATAACAAGACAGTATTCTGCCCCTAGAACTCCTCAACAAAATGGAGTAGTGGAAAGAAAGAATCGTACATTGATTGAAGCTGCTAGGACTATGTTAAGTGAGTCTAAACTTCCAACGTACTTTTGGGCTGAAGCAGCGAATACAGCTTGTTATACTCAGAATCGAACTTTAATCAACAAGGACTTAATGAAGACTCCGTATGAGATCATGAACAACAAGAAACCAACTGTCAAGTACTTTCATGTATTTGGAGCAAAATGCTTTGTGCTTATAGATGACAATGTGAAACGTGGCAAGTTTGATGCCAAGGCACAAGAAGCTATTTTTGTTGGTTATTCCAGAAGATCTTACAGAGTCTACTTGGTTGGCAGTCACACAGTAAAGGAAAGTGTCAATGTTACTTTTGATGACACTAAGTTCCCTAATATCCAAAAAGAAGACTCATCTGAAAAGCAGAAGTTTGATAACTTGCCAGACTCAGAATCAGATGATGTAGCCCCACCTGAAGTTATTGCTGGTAATGATAATAACAATGATGATAATGATCATGGTGGTGGTGGTGGAAACACTGGTAACAATGGAGATACCACCAACACTGGAGAAGAATCATCAAGGCAATCAAGCAACAACTCAGGGGGAGCAAATGAAGGATCATCTAGTCACTCACAACATCAAAGTGAATTTCAAGGCGAATCATCAAGATCAAATCTTCCAAGACAGACTGTTTGGAATAGAGCTCATCCTTTTGAGCTGATCATTGGTGATCTAGGTGTTGGAGTTAAAACTAGAAGTGCAACTCAGAATGAATGTCATTATTCAGCATTTCTATCTGAAATGGAGCCAAAGAAAACTGAGGAAGCACTGACTGATCCAGATTGGGTGATTGCTATGCAAGATGAACTCAATCAGTTTGAACAACAGCAAGTCTGGAAACTGGTACCCAGACCAAAGAACAAGAAAGTAGTTGGTACAAGATGGGTATACAAGAACAATCTAGATGAGGATGGCATTGTTACAAGGAACAAGGCAAGACTGGTTGTACAAGGGTATTCACAAGCTGAAGGCATTGATTATGATGAAACCTATGCACCAGTGGCTAGACTTGAGGCCATCAGGATGTTCTTAGCATTTGCAGCTTACTCCAATTTTAAAGTCTATCAAATGGATGTTAAGAGTGCATTCCTGAATGGTGAGCTTGATGAAGAAGTTTATGTGGAATAGCCCCCTGGCTTTGAAAATCAGGAGCTGCTGGACTTTGTGTACTTTCTCTTCAAGGCTATCTATGGTCTCAAACAAGCCCCAAGAAAATGGTATGACACTCTCTCTGGTTTTCTTTTAGAAAATGGTTTTGTTAGAGGTATCATAGACAAAACTCTTTTTTCAAAGAAACACAAAAGTGATATGATATTAGTCCAAGTCTATGTGGATGACATCATATTTGGGTCTACTAATGATAATCTCTGTAAGAGATTTTCTGAGCTAATGCAGAGTAAGTTTGAAATGAGTATGATGGGTGAGTTGAAGTTCTTTCTTGGATTGCAAGTAAGTCAAAGGTCAAATGGTATATTTATTTGTCAATCCAAGTATCTTAAAGAACTCCTCAAGAAGTATCACATGGAGGATTCAGCATCAGCAAGGACTCCATCTTCAACAGCCATCAAACTTGGAGCTTCTGACAATTCTATCAAGGTAGATGTTACAAGCTACAGAGGTATGATTGGCTCCTTACTCTATCTTACTGCTAGTAGACCAGATATTATGTATGCTACATGCTTGTGTGCAAGGTTCCAAGCGGATCCTAGAGATTTACATCTCGTTGTTGTTAAAAGAATCTTGAGATATCTTAAGGGTACACCTAATTTAGGTATCTGGTACCCTAAAGATTCTGGTTTTAACCTTGTTGGATATACAGATTCTGATTATGCAGGTAGTGTTGTGGATAGAAAGAGTACCTCTGGGAGTTGTCAATTCCTAGGAGGTAGATTGATTTCCTGGTATAGCAAGAAACAGCAAACAGTTTCCAATTCAACAGTAGAAGCTGAATATATTGCTGCTGGAAGCTGTTGTGCTCAGATCTTATGGATTATGAATCAATTAAAGGACTATGGCTTTGCATTAGACAAAATTCCCATTTTGTGTGATAATACAAGTGCCATAGCAATCTCTAACAACCCTGTGCAGCACTCGAGAACGAAGCACATTGATATCATGTATCATTTTATCAGAGAGCATGTCATGAATGGAACTGTGGAGTTACACTTTGTACCCACAGAAGAACATACTGTAGATATATTCACTAAATCTATTGACGAATCCACATTTATCAAGTTAGTTGGTAAATTGGGTATGTTAAACAGTCTTAGTGATTAACAATATCTCTGTCATGTTTGTTCTTTCAAAAAAAAAAACAATTCATTTTCTCTTGTCATTTAACTGATATTTACTGCCAATTCTCATTTAATATTACATGCTTGTAAATTTAAATAGCTCTGAATATTTTATTTTCTTTAAAAATATTTTTCTCATATTTTTTAAGTGGAGAAATGTATTTTTATTGAAGATATATTTATTTTGAATTATTTAGGTGTCTTTCAGTTTGTAAATATTGTTGTTTAAATTATTATGCAAGTTTATATTATTTTTATGCAATTCTATATTATTCTGCATATTTTTCTAGGATTTATGGAATTTTCTGTGAATTTTTCTAGAATTTTATAAATATTTCATGCATTTTTATTACTTTTATGCATTTTTCTGTAATTATTTTAATTTTATTCTAAGTTTATTCTAAGTCTTCCCAGTTTAACACTAGGAAGACTACCGGGTAAACTTAGGTTTTTTCTTTTTGTTTTTTGTTTTTTCTATTTTATTTTAAGTCTTTTCCTAAGTCTTCCCAGTTTTTGAACTAGGAAAACTATCGGGAAGACTTAGAAATATTAGTTTTATTTTCTGTTTTTTTTCTTTTATTTCTTTCCGGAAGACTTTCTAGTTTGTACTAGGAAGACTACCGGGAAGACTATCCTAAGTCTTCCCGATTGTCTTCCCAGTACAAACGGTAAGTATTCTTTTCTTTTCAGTTTTAATTATTTTATTATATATATATATATATATATATATATATATATATATATATATATATATATATATATATACACACACTTACAGTACATACACGCATTTCTCTTCAGTTTTTTTTTGCCTTAGCAGTTATTCATATTCCCCTGTTTCGAATTCTCCCATTTCTGTGTAGAAAAACTTTAATCTTGTTCTTGATTGCTCAAGTTTTTACTTAGCAAAGCGTTTAGTTCTCTCAAAATCACACAATTAAGTCGAAGTGCTGTTAAAATTTTCATTTTTTTTTAAAACCATTCGACTTGTTTTTTTGAGATTTGCTAAGTGATTGCTTGTTTTGTGCTTGATCATAGTTGTTTCTGAGAGTTGTTACTGTGTTAAACTGGTGTGTGTATTTGAGATTCATTTGCCCAATTCCTTTTTGATTTTCAAAAGCTTTAGTTCGAATTTTAGGATCAATATTTTAAAATTGGTTAATTTAAGTAAAAATTTTAATTTTGTGGGTTTTAATTAATTTTCATTAATTCTAAAAATCCCTAAAATTTTAATTTTATTTTAAATTGATTAAAATTTCTTGTTTTATAAAAATGGATCCTAATTTTGAACTCGTTTTAAATAATTATGTTGGGTATTTTGATCCGTCTAAATGCAAGGTGGAACGTTTTAGACCGTGGATTCAATTTTTAAATAGCGAGACTTGTGTCAGTCATGCTATTTGTGCCAATGCACTTCTTAAAATTGATCCATTAAGGATGTTGTGTTCAAGTGCTGTTATTGCTGGAGATTCAAAATCTTTTTCTTTCAATATTCTAAACCAGCAATATACAGTTACTTTTGAGTTATTCTGTGATGTGTTGAATTTTCCAAAGGACAGGTTTGATCCCTTACCCACTGATGATGAGTTATCACAGTTCTTTGTGAATATTCATTATCAGGGTCCCTTCCAAATGGTTAAATTGTCCAAAAGATTTGTGGTAAGGGAATGGGATCTGTTCTTTGATACTATAGCAAGAGTATTTGGTAACTGCACAAAAACAAATTTTCATTGCATTACCAGTCTTAATCAGTATATTGCTTATGCTATAGTATTTGGTCGTAGGTTAAATTTTGCTGAAATTCTGTGGAACATTATGCTTAACAGGATTGCTCACTCTAGGAGAGATTCTGATAATCATGTGAAAGTGAAGTGTTGGTACCCTCACTTTCTCACTCTTATCATTAATCATCTTCTCACTACTGAGCAGGTAGAACTGTTTAGGGAAGCTAGATTTGAAACCTCTCGAACCACAGACACCAAATTTTACACCAGACTTGATGTATCATCCAAATTCCTCACCATACATGTTCTTGTTTCACCATTGATGAGTCAATTCATTAATCTTCCTATCTTTGGTGAACAAGTTCCTCAGCCACATCCAGTTCCACTACAGGTAGTTATTCCTAACTCTGGATCTTCTTCTGGTATTTTAATTCAAACACAAGTGGTTGATAGGGCTGACCCAGAGGTTGTAGAACCACAATCTCTGACCCAGGTCATAGAGCCAAACAGAGAGTCAAACACTCCTGATACACAACCTGAGCCTAATGTTCAAACCAGTTCAAGAAGAGTTAGTGATATAGCTGCAAAGAGTGTTCCCACAGCTCTGTATCCACCCTTAAAGAAAAGAAGAACCTATAGGGAGACAACTGTAAGCCCATATGTATCCTCTCAACAGGATATGTACATAGATATGGCCACTGAACAGTCTCTAGAGACATCCTCTCAACAGGGTGGATCTATTGAAATTCGCCATCGGGCCATGGCATCTTGTATTGAGTCAAGCACACTCTCATTACTCACAATGGGAGAAGATATCCATCTAGAAGAAACTCAGGACACCATGCAAGGAGAGCACTTTACTTTTGATTTTGAAACAGTGCCTACCATAGTTACGGTAGAAGTGCCTTCGCAGGCATCAGAGGGAAAATCTGATTCTTCGCCACCAATAATAGAATCATTTTCTCCCCTCCCAGAGGGAACATCTCTGGCTCCCCTAAGGGATTTTTCACTCGCAGTTTATACTGGAGAAAATTAAAGGCAACCTGATGAGTCTGTCCCTGAAGCAGTTCAGTATACAATGTCAAATATTTTGACAGACTCATTCAGGGATCGGGAATTGTGAACTCCCATTGCACCACCACTGACCTCTCTTGAAGGGGCTAGGGTGATTTTTCATGCAGGTACATCTTCTGAAAATCTAGAAAGACAGTTAGTGGTGAGAGATATGAGTCAAACACCGAGTGATACACAAGCACGTGAGTTGAGTGAAACACCACTGAGAGCAATTGAAGTGAGTGCACACACTGACACAAACACTGCTTTGTTGAACCAGCTAGCTGATCTACAAAGGAAGTTACAAGAAACCCAGGCTGAGAATAATCTTCTGAAAGCACAAGTGGTTGCACAATCTACCACCTCTGTATCAAATCAGCTGGGTACTGTAAAAGATCACTTGCAAGGACTGAAGAATAATCTTCTTCTGAGGCTGAATTCAATCCAACAATCTCAAGTACTGGTGGCTTCAGACATCTCTGATCTTACAACGTCAAATGCTCAGATATCGGAGAGTGTCAAGGAAATTGCTTCTATTTCTACCAAGGTGGACTTTATTCTGCAAACATCTGATGAAAACCAGAGGTTTAATGAAGAAAGGATGTCTAGGATTGAAGGAGGAATGGAGCATCTGAATGAAGGGATGAAGCACTTGTATAACATGATCAAAAATTCACATCAACCTACTGAAGAGCAAAGAACATTCTTTGAGGGAGATGATGATGATGATGATGAGGCTGAGGATGATGTAGGAGGAGATGGAGCAATAAGGGGAAGAAGTGAGGTGAATCCTGAAGCTACTAAAGTAAAATCTGTAGAGGATACCTCAACTAAGGGGGAGAATGTGGAGAAACAAGGAGGAAATCAAGTTGGAGGCTCAAACAAGGACAAAGGGAAGCAAAAGTTAACCTTTTCTGATGCTGACTATTATCAAGGTGAACAAGGAGATTTTGACTATGTAGAATCTGAAGAAGCCCCTGAAGATATCTTTGGTAATGTGGAGGTTGAAGAAGAAGTTGATTATGCTGACTGGGAAGAAGAGTCAAATGTTGATCCTGTCTTTGAAGCTGAGTTAGTGAGACAGAAGGCTGATCTGAAAAGAAGAGAGGAGGAGAATGTAAAGGTATCTGACATCATTTCTAAGCATCTTGTCATTCAAAAAGCTGAACAACAAGAAAAGCAAAGGCTTCACAATCTGAAGGTCAATGAGAGAAAATTGTATGTGAGGTTGAAGCAAGGAGAATAATGGGACAAGGCTAGAGAGATGTTTGCACATCAAGAAGAAACTAACAATGATGCAAAGTTTCTTGGGATGTTGGAAAGATACAAGAAGGTCAATCCAGACAACACAGTATATATGAAAGCTCTTCATGCAGAGATTTCAAGGATCTCAACTGGATATGACAGTGTTAGAGAGGAGTTGAAGATCTATGTTTACACTCATAATGAGGGAACTTTCTTAGTGTCTCTCAATCTTCTGGAAAGCAGAACTCTCTATGAACTATGGGTCTTCATGTGTAAAGTAAAAAGAACTTCTCCATTAGCTGAGCTGCTGCATGATCAGCTAAGAGACTTTGCAATGAAAGCTAGTCCACAAGTGGTGGAAGTGCCTTATGAAGTAAAATATTTTAAAGGAAGGGCACTTCAGACTTGTGGTGTGGATCCAATCTCTCTGAAAGATTTTCCTGCCAAGCATCTGGTCTACTTGGAGAACATGTTGAGGACTTCAGGATTTGCTACACAAGAGAAGACAGAAGTTGCTGATTTGATTCAAGACTATTGCATAGAAAATATCAAAAGATATCATCAAATGAAGAATAGGCTGAAGAAAGTCACAACTCAACCTGCCAGACCTAGTGGCATTACTTCTGAATCTGATCGTGTTCAGGACAAGGATTTGCTTGAAGCACTTGAAGAAGGAGAGATTATTGAGTCTGAAATTTGAAGAAGCTCTGTTTGTAAATATTAAATGTTTAGAGCTTAGGTGATTCAAGATAGGATAAATGTATTCATATGTTCAGTCTAGAGGAACATCTATCTTGTACTTACCTGTAATGTTTGAATCTGGATAATGTTAAATGAAATCCAGAACTTTGTGTTATTATTTACTTAGCTTTTAATGTCTTATTTCTACTTGTTTAGTTAGTTGAGTTATCCTCTAGGTATTTGCTTGTTATTCTCTAACAACCAATAGGGAGAGATTGAAAGGCATATGTTTTAGCCTATTTGTTTACATCGAGGAATTAACTCAACATTAAACAAGTCTGTAATAAGTAAGTAATAATTCAAATTATCACAGGAATCTCAGAAGATTATATCTGTCAAAGAATGAAGATTAAAGTCATCTACAGACTTGAAGTGAGTCTACATTGAAAGAAGCTCAATTTATTGATCAAGCCTCAATGAAGTATTCAAGCTCAGTGGATTTATTAAAGTGACGGAGATTTCAAGTGGTGACAGAAAAAGATACTGATTACGGAGTTCTTGAATGAGAAGGAAGTGAATCACTACTTAAAGTCAAACAGATAAAGAACAGACATTGTCGTTAGTCACTCATGAACCAGACAGTGCATCGAGTGTCATCGTACTATTGTGTTTGTTATTTATCTAAGTTTTAAGTGATTCTAGAATTGTTTAAGAAGTCAACTAATTCTATTTATTCTCTTATAAATAATTAATATTATTAAGTATATTATTTATTAATTTAATTCTGTAAAGAATTAATTTAATACATAATTTATTTAAATAATTATTTAAATTAGAATGAAAATGAACTAGGAAGACTTAGGATTGAACTAGGAAGACTCAGTTTATTAAACTAGGAAGACTCACAAGTGAGTCTTCCCGAAAGTCTTCCTAGACCAAACCATAGTCTTCCCGGTTGTCTTCCATGTACAATGGTTGTCTTCCCGAGAGTCTTCCAAGGCCAAATAGATAGTTTTCCTACTAGTCTTCCTAATGCATTTCTGTTAATGCATTGCACGTGGGCTTAAAAAGAAAAGAATTGATTTGTATTAAAGATAAGGGCAGAAGACATATCAATTGGACAACACACAAAAGATCAAGACAGAAAAGAACATACTGCATCAAATTAAAAGCACTCTGTCTTCTTCAACTTCCAACTGCAAAGCATTTCATTTACTCCAGAGAATTAATTCTTGTTTGGTTCGTAACATTAAATTCATAAGGACTGATTCTCTTGTACTGCTTTAGCTTTCTAGCGGATCATAATCCCTAGATTTTATATCGAACTACTTTTTAGTATTCGATCCTTTTTATTACAAAAATAGATAAATTCATGTCGAATTTATTCTAGATTTGTTTTATCAAGTTCATTGTAATCAGTGATCAGAATTGTAACACCCTTCAAGTTTAATAGAGTTTTATTTAACTTGAATATTGTTTCAGTTTTATTCCGCACTAATTTGTTCTGAACAGTTAAATCTTTTAAAGGACAAATTCGATTAAACGGTATAGTTTGTATTCAACCCCCCTTCTACAAACTTATCTGGACCTAACAAAGGCTATAGACTTTGCCTTGCTGCTTTTCTTATTCTTCCTTTGTTGAACCTCAGGATCATAGGTTCTTAGCATTCCATAAACTTCATCAAGTGACACAGTGTTAAGATCATACTGGTGTCTAATGATTGAGGTTTGTGTATCCCATTCTTCAGGTAAAGCTCTCAGAAACTTGGTGTTAGAATCTTCAGATACATACTCTTTGCCAACTAAAGATAGATTGTTCAGGAGTGTCAGGAATCTATCATACATGTCAGTAAGGCTCTCATCAGGTCTAGCATCAAATTGTTCATACTCTTGTATTAGTAGAGCCCTTCTGTTTTTCTTGATAAATACAGATCCTTGGCATTGAGTTTCCAAAGTGTCCCAAATTTCTTTTGTAGACTTGCATGCAATCACCCTGTTAGACATGACAGCATCAAGACTGTTGTGCAGGATATTCTTTATCTTGGCATCTCTGAGAACGTCAACTTTTTCTTCTGGATTCCACTCACTTTTTACCTTGACCACATAGTGTTCAGGTACAGTATCTGTTTATCCAACTAGTCTTGTAGGGATATATGGTCCATCACGAATCCTGTCCAAATAGTCAGGATCCATAGCCTCCAAGTACATCAGCATCTTTACCTTCCATGTTGGATATTCAGTTTTCTTCAGGATGGGAATCTTCATGCTTTCATACTTGGTTGTCGACATCTTAGATCGTTTCTGATTCAAATTTAAATCAGTTTGCTCTAATACCAATTGTTGCCCAGTAAATAACAATTGTAGAAGGGGGGTTGAATACAATTGTATAAAATTCTCGACTTAATAAAATATAAAACACAAATATGAAAGAATAACAGCTTTATTAATTCTGATATAAAACTGTTACAAACTCTCTCAAGAAATTCTGATGTTCTTGAGAGCTTCTAGGTTACAATATACTCGTGTATGTGATTGATTTAAAATCAAAACCTAAACTGTGTTTATATACTACACAGCTTCTCTATCGATTACAAGATAAGTCCAAATCAATTACAAACTATATTGAAACATAGCCTAACCAGCAGCTGCATTCCTATAAACTAGGAACCGACAAAATAAACTTCCTTCTTTAACTAGACTCCATAAATAACTCGAAGTTGTAATCCTGATCAGCTTCCAGTCCTGATGATAATACTGATCACAGTCCTGATAGAAATCCTCCTAGCTATCCTGATACTGACGCTTTTGCAATACTGATGACGTCAGCAATCCTGATCAGTTGAGTCTAGATCCTGATGATCATTGAATCCTGATCTAACACACTGATAGTAAATGTAAAAGAGGATAAATCAGTAGACACAACGGCAGTAGAACACAAAAGCCTCAAAGGTTCATGTTTTAAATCAACATTCAGACAGATTGCATTCAGACAGATTGCATGTCTAATAATAGAATTCTCATTTAAAAATTGAATCCAAGGCCTAAAACGTTCAAAGGAACATTTTAGAGGATCACAATAACCAAGAAAATTGTTTTTGACAATCTCAAAGGCCATTTTTAGAAATAAATAAAACAAACAATTAATAAAAAATTAATAAGAATTTTAAAGATTTTAAGAAATAAAATCAAGGAATCCACAAAATTCAAATCAAGATCCTTGACAGAAGACATAAATTTGGTTAAGATAAAAATCACAAAAGAATTGCTTAAAAGATTTAATAGAAAAATCTGCAGCACTTCTTTTAGAAAAACAGTTAAAAGAACCAAGGAGAAAAAAAATGCTAAGTAAGAACTTGAGTAAGAAAGACTAAGTGATTTTATGAGAAAATGAAGTTAGTATTTATAGAAAAGCTGGAAAGACTATCGAAAAGACTATCAGATAGCCTTACCGATAGTCTTTCTGGACTAAAAAGACTAAAATCAAAAGCAAAATAGAAAAACAATTAACTAAAATCTACTAAAACAAATAAAATTAAAGTAAAAAGACTGTTAGTAAGACTATCTGAGATAGTCTTACCGATAGTCTTTCTAGTTTAAAAACTAGAAAGACTATAACAAATAATGTTAAAGTCTAAAAAAAGAAAAAGAAATAAATACAAAACAAATAAACTAAATTCTAATTTTCAAAAATACTATCAGAAAGACTATTGGATAGTCTTTCCGATAGTCTTTTTGGAAATAAAAAGTATTAAACTGTTTAGAAAAATAATTAAAACTCACAGAAACTGAAATAAATAGCAGAAAAATGAAATAAAATCAGAAAAAAATACAAGAAAATATTTTAAAAATGCAATAAAATATATAAACAGTTTGAAAAACTATTTAAATATTCTTAAAATCATAAATTTGCAGTAAAAATAAATTTCTTCATAGAAAAATCTGAGAAAAATATTTTTAGAGCAAATAAATTATTTAAAAATACTTAACCTAGAAAGCTTAATAAACTAGATAAAAGCATGGCATTTAAGATTAGTAAATTTAAACAACTAAGAAAATGTTTTGATAAACTAAAATACAAGTGAATTTAAGAAAATATACAACACAAAGCACTTGTACTCTAACAAAGAACAAACATCAAACAATTATCAATACTAATCACTAAAACTATTTAACATACCCAATTTACCAACTAACTTGGTAAAAGTGGATTCATCAAGAGTTTTAGTGAAAATATTTGTTGCTTGTTCCTCTGTGGGTATAAAATGTAACTCCACAATACCATTCATGACATGCTCTCTGATAAAATGATACCTGATGTCAATGTGCTTGGTTCTCGAGTGCTGAACAGGGTTGTTGGAGATTGCTATGGCACTTGTATTATCACATAAAATTGGAATTTTGTCTAATACAAAGCCATAGTCCTTTAATTGATTCCTTATCCATAAGATCTGAGCACAACAGCTTCCAGCAACAATATATTCAGCTTCTGCTGTTGAATTTGAAATTGTTTGTTGTTTCTTGCTATACCAGGAAATCAATCTACCTCCTAGGAATTGACAACTCCCAGAGGTACTCTTTCTATCCACAACACTACCTGCATAATCAGAATCTGTATAACCAACAAGATTAAAACCAGAGTCTTTAGGGTACCAGATACCTAAATTAGGTGTACCCTTAAGATATCTCAAGATTCTTTTAACAACAACGAGATGTAAATCTCTAGGATCCGCTTGGAACCTTGCACATAAGCATGTAGGATGCTTAATATCAGGTCTTGTGACGCCCCCAAATCCGGGGTCAGGATTTGGTGCCACTATCACTCTGAATAAAACATAATTATACAAATGACCCCTCAGCTAAGGGTCGATCACAGGTTATGGTATGAAACAAGAATCTAAAATATTAAAGTTATTACAACATCTAATCCAGCTTTATCACAAACTGTTGCCACTATCCAAACATTGGTTAGATCTAAGATGAATTCTATCTGCCCGACAACTAGAACCTACTTCTTGAATCAGGCCTCCTCACGGTCTCCTTAGCGGTTACTCGAAGATAGCTAACTTCGTTCTTAACTGAAAGGTTAGGGAAAAACAGCAAGAGTGAGCCAACAATGCTCAGCAAGTGTATAATAATAGCCAACAAGCATTGAACGGGATATAAGAAATGAATCAGGATATCTGATAAATAAACAGAGTTTCATAAAAGAAGTCAATAAATAAACGGATTGGAATTGGAACCTCACGCTACGAGCTAAGCTAGGTGATCAGCCAACGCATTAGCTCCGGATCACATATATAATGTGATTCCAAACACACACTGGATCCATAGGCAACATACTGGCCTTAAATAATTCATAAATCAGACCGGCGCCATGGTCAAAAACAAATTTCCAATTCCAGGGTTGAATAAAATTACAGATTATTCGCAACGAATAAGGGTGTCAAGATTTCAATTATAAATCAAGTCTATAGGAACAACTTGTTTCAGTTTTACAGATTTCAATTCATGATAACGCTTCAGGGATTCAGATGATAAATGTAACAGCCCCAAATCCGGGGTCAGGGATTTAGGGTAGTCACGATCCATGTATTCCTTGCCTTACCTGTATTACTCACACCATTCATAATTCACCTGCTCATGACCCCACAATATATGTCTTCACACACACTCACACAGGTTAGAGTCTCAGAAACGACACAATACAACAACTGCGGAATAAATAATTTTTATTACAATACCCAAATGTCTTTTGAATCTGTTACTGATACAATTTCTAAGTATTGTTACATTACCAATTTAGCCTTCTGATGCTCACAATCCTTTAATACCATTCATGTCCATACATAAGTTGAATACCAAAGCCGTAGCCTGATTCGATTGGTTCGTACTACTCTCGGGATCACTGCTAGAAACTGTTTATGGAAACGCCTTGCGAGGTATGTGCCGTCCCATTGGCATCCTGCTTCGCTGCTATATAATATATATAAAATAATAGCAAGAGTGAGCGATAGCTCAGCAAGGTAATGAAAGTATGGCATAATTCTGCCTTTAATTCAACCCAGAAATAAAGCGGGTATAAGACAATAATTTGTCAAAATATCTCGATACTGAAATCATTTCCTTATCGGAATGTATTCCAAAAATAGTACCATTGTTGTATTTCAAATATCATTGCCATAATACTCTGCAACTTTCAATATTCATACTCTGAACAAAGTTCTAGTATAATATAAAAGATGAAGTAGCAAGATAACTCAGTATATCCTTTCCGTAAAATATCTGCTATATAAAATATAAGCAGACTATCAACATATAACTTAAAAGATGATGTTATAAGGAAAATTCAATATCATCTTTCAGATCAAACATTTACCTCTTATCATAATTTGGAAATAAAGACAGTGCAAAATATTTCCAATCCATTTTCTAAACTCATCTGATTCCATATATCTTTTCCATAAAATCATATACCTTTTTGTAATCTTATATGCTTTCTTATAACTCATATACTTGTATAAACTTGAATAAGCTTGCGTAAACTTTCTTTCTCTGAAAACTTGTATAAAACTTTCTTTCTCTGATAACTTGCATAAAACACTTTCTTTCATGATAACTTGCATAAAACATTTTCTTTCATGGATGATGAACCATAGATGGAGATTCTAGGCGACAGGAATACCCCTACGATGATCAGTCGCAAGGCGTATCCCCCATGGTCTTTTTCTACGTAGAAGGGAAGAATAGACAGTCTCTAACTGACCTACCTCCCCGCCTTCGGTTGTAGGGGGGAAGAACAGACCCGTTCATAGTCCGTCGGTCTGTCACCCTCCTCTTACCCTACGGTCGGGCACATACTTATCATCTAAGGGAAGAACAGACCCGTTCATAGTCCGTCGGTCTTATTTTAATTCCCTTAGGGGACAGGCGCCACTCAGTCCCTTACATATTCTACGAGTTCAATTGAATCCACAATTCTGAAACATAAAGCTCCTTTCCCTTTTTCCTCAAGTATACGACTCCACAAAGTAGTCATATCTGGTTGGAAAGGAAAATTCACCCATATTTCCCAAGCTGATGCTTGTTCATGGATACAGCTTATTCCACTGATCTTACTCCTCGAGTCTTGAGGAAGTAATCAAAATCATTTTGATGGTAGCATACAAAGCTGTTAAATGAATAGTTTCAAAAAGATTTAGGACCGGGCAGTCCACTTGGAACAAACATTTAACCTTGAGAAAGGTCCCATGAGTCTTTGTAGTTTGAGCGAACATTTAAGTCTTTCCGAATATAGACTTAAAAGGGAAATAGATTTGGGAACCTTCTCTAATTATATTTATAATTGTCTGAATAAAACTTTATTAGTTATCTAGGGTTAAAGAATAGTTTTCACAAAATACTTCCTTAAGAAGTAGGGCTTTAAATAATTAATGAAAACTATATTTAATAAAGAATATTTGTTTAGAAGTAATTCCCAAATACTTTCTTAAGAAAAGGATGGATAAAATAATAATAATAATATAACCCTAGATAACAACTGATACCATTCCCGGTCTGTAGTATAAATATGGAGTATATACCCCCTACTGAGGGTTTTTCTTAACATATCGGCTTATAAATATTGCCATAACCATTGCTTATAAGTCCAACTTGTACTAATAACTTTTACTTAGCATCATAAGTATCGTTTCGAAATCATGAACACATAGCATATATCTCAATATCTTTTATTTATCACAACAACAGTTTATAGAAGCATAGGTTTGAAAACTTGCATGCATCTATCATACGCATATATTCCTTCTCAACAATTTTATACCATCACATCCATATACGACGTGAGGTTTGAAAGCATGCACAATACCATATGCATCATCAGAATATTATAACTTAAAATAAAGCATGGAATGAGAAAACTTGCCTGATGCTCGAGAAGTAATAGGGGTTCGCGACGATACCGGACAATCTAGACAAAGTCAAAGAAAACGCACGATTAATCCCCTGGATAATCCACTTGTACTCAATGCTTAAACACGTAAGCGAAACACAACCAAGGAATTACTAGCTCGTTATAGGCTCATACTAAGTCCATGTTTAATCGACCATTACTTAAGTCGTAGGCTTAGTCCGAAATCGATCCTCGAATACAAGTTATACTTAACCATTTACAACATTGGTTTCTAAGTCATGTTCTTAGTGGTTTTCACTTGCGCAACCTCGGCTAAGACATTTTTATAAAATCGAAAAATAATCTTTTTAATACGAATCGTTTTCGTGAGCCTTCCTAACTGTCTCCAGTATTATTCCTCAAAGTTTCACATTTTAATATGGCTTCATAGTGGTCCAAATATAGCCTCAAAGTGACTGACCAGAGATGGGTTGTCCCTCCGAACGGCGTTTACTAAAACTCACTTTTCTCTTAAACCGTAAATTGGATTAACATGAGTCTTGCGCTCACGTAAACTAGAAACAAGGCTCTACACACTCATATTTATCATTGAACCAAAAGAGGCAGTTAAGTTTTCAGATTCTAGGCAGTTTATAGAGTTACCGAAAATCGGGCAGTACGACGGCTTAAAATCGAATAATCCAATTTTGTCACAACATAACCAAGCCACACCGGGCATACCATACATCCACAACCTCAACAAACAACCATCATACACCTCTAAGATCAGTGGCTAGGCTCAAATCCAACACCCATCATTTTACACATTTAAACAAAGCCAAACAATCACTAAATCACTTAATCATGATCTTAACTTTACATGAACATCAAAACCACTTCAAAACTCATATAACAAAAAGGGGCAGAGGTTTTTATACCTTCCTTGAAGCTTCCCAAACATCAAAAATGGCTAATCTAGGCTTGGGGTGCTTGGATGATCCTTATATAGCTTGAACCCATGGAAACAAAACCATAAAAACAAGTAGTTACTATTCATCATCTTTCTTAATCACTAAAATCAGATGGGTAAAACACAGAGGTGAGGCGAGCGCTTACCATGGTTGTGTAGAGCTTCTCGAGAGCTTCGATTTGAGTGGTGGAACGCCAAAAACGGACAAGGGAATCACGAGTTATGAGCATTTCTTTCTCCACCATTTTCTCTCTTTTTCTCTCTCGGGTTTTCTCTTCAAAAGTGGGGGAGTTTCTTGCTTTGGCTGATTTTTGGACAATGTGAGATATTTTGTATTAAAAGTGATGAGTCATCACCTTTATGGCTTAGTCATTGGACATGTGTCAAGCATGCAGGAGGGTGGCTAAAGTAGCTTTACTGGTTCGCTTTCCTTTCACATGGATGATCCAAATGTTGCATTCCTCGAATTAATCTTGTTACATGTTACTTCCATGTCTATATTTAATCCTGTAAATGTTGCCTTGTTCCTCTTGAAACGATTCGAAATATTTCCTAAAGAGAGCGAATAAAACTCTACGCGATTCTCGCAGTGAATAGTAACTATTCACTATTCACTTCAACGATCGAATCCTTAAATCGACTTTAATAAAATAATAAAATTCCAAAATATTAAATCCTCAAATCCTCAATTTTAATATCTCATTTCTTGAATATAATAATATATAATTAACTGCCCGGTCAAATACTACACCAAAATAAAATTTGGAATTTCTGAATTCCGATCGTCTTTGCATTCACTTATTTACTCCGTAGATCACTAATATGACTTCGGAATATCCACACTACGTCTCGTACATAGGTGGCATGAAAAATTTTCTTAACTCTCAAAATTACTATTCACTGATGCACTTAATCACAATAAGAAAAGTTTTAATTTTACCAAAAATCCGGGTTATTACAGTCTCCCCTCCTTAAAAGGATTCCGTCCCTGAATCAGCTTAGGAATGACTGGGGGTACTTCTCTCCCATTGCACTTTCTAACTCCCAGGTGGATTCTTCCACCTCTTGATTTCCCCCAAACCTCTCACTAGCTTGGCAACCTCGTCACTTAGCACTTGCTCTTTTCTATCCATGATTTCCACAGGTTGTTCTTTGTAAGTCAGACCAGGTTGTATATCTACCTGCTCGTACTCTAACATATGTCGGGCATCTATAGTATACTGACGTAGCATTGACACATGAACCCCATTATGACCATTCTACGAGTTTGGGGGGGTAAGGCTGGCTCGTAGGCCACCTTCCTGACGCGTTTTAAAATCTCAGATGGCCCAATGAATCTCGGGCTCACTTCCCTTTTTTTTCCAAATCTCATTAATTCCTTCCACGAGGATATCTTTTAGCATCACGAATCTCTAACCTCATATTCTCTATCTTGTTTGTACAGAAAATACACCAACATAAACTTGTTTGTCATCCATCAACATGCCATTTAGCTTATCAATAGCAGTACCATCTCTATACTCGCGGGCTTAGTCCGCATACTTTCTCTGTCTGTCTTGGCTGTCACTAGCTGCTTGTTGGTGAAATCTTTTGTCTTTCTAGTTTGTTGGACTAACTTGGGTTTTGTGTAGAATCTCATCCTTTAATTCCCGATCATTCGGAATCCATCTCTATCTCATTTTAATTAAGGGTATCGGCCACCACATTGGCCTTCCCCGGGTGGTAGTGTATCTTACAATCATAATCCTAGGTCAATTCTAGCCATTTCTCCATCTCACGCTATCTACTATCACGGGTAACTCAAAGCCAATTCATTACATTCCATAAAAATTTGTGGGTGCATTAGTCAACCCAAAATAACCTTGCTGAAAACTCGAAGTATCTATTCCTAGTACGAATCGCAGTCTTGGGTATATCCTCGGATTTAACTTCCAACTGGTGATATCCAGTTCTTAAATAAATTTGGAAATATACAGCGTTCTTCCGCTGATCAAACAATCATTTACAAGGGTACCTATTCTCCATGTCGAACTCATACAACTCTCGAGGTTCGATGCATAATCTTGTGCTAACATCTTTCTCTCTCACAACAACACCGGGCTCTGCACGGTGGTACACTGGGTCTTATCATACCCTTATACAACAACTCTTGTAACTGAGTCACTAACCCTTTCATTCCCATTATACTCTGAATACTCGGTATTCATTCTCATGTCATCCAAATCGATATCTGGTAGTTCATTAAAACCTTGTACAATCTCCCAAAACCATTGTAGTTCCCTTTATACTTGGTATCTCTTTTCTTGGCGTCAACCATAAGAGCTAATTAAGCCTCGTATTTCTGACGTAATAGTTTCTTAGTCTGAACTATATTCAAGAATCTCTAAATCTGCCTCCATCCTTTAATTATTACTCTTTTTCTTTGCAATCAATTGGCTCCATTGGGGGTCAACCAACCCATCCTTATTATAATATCAACTTCTCCCAACTTGAAAGGAATCAGGTCTATCAAAAGTGTCGACCACATATTTCTAGTTCACAACCTAGATGTACCCGTCCTATGGGAAAATCCCTCGATTGACTATTTCTACTTATAATTATTCCCTTAGTGGCTCGGCCTTAAGGTTTAATTGTCATGCAACTTCTTGATATACAACGATACATTAGCTTCGTCTAAACAGTATAGAAGGGTACCTGCTATTTAAAGGTCATGACAGTGGACTTCTGGTTGGAGGTAGCCCTGGTTGAAACCTACTGGCTTTCTTCCCTTCTGTGTTCACAAACTCCGGAACAAACCTCGATAACTCTGAGAACTTGGCCTCATACTCGGTCACAGTCATGGTTTCTTGTTTTAACTCTTTAACTTTCATTTTCATCCGGGTCTCCATATATTTCCAAAAATTATTCCTCTAAAACAACACACGCTGCACCTCTCCCAAGTCACAATACCAGCTCCCTCTGACTCCATCGTCAGTACTTATCTTGCTAACCCAGAGGTAGTGCCCATTCGTAAACATTTCCTCCAAAATCTCAATTCCACTATAGGGCATCTATCTAACACCGTTGTTACTGGAGTTCACGACACATCGCTATTCCTTTCACATATATCGATTGACACACTTCCCATTATCATAATATCCTTGGGAGAATAAACCAATTTAATTGTTATGTCACTAACATTCTATTCGTTTTAGAGATTCGCTCCTGTCATAGGCGATTTCGTTGCGAATCTAATTCCTATCAGCGAATTTTGACTTATTTGACCTGGTTGGCCTCCCCTTAGAATTCAATGAGGATAACAAAAATTATGGGGCCTTGAAAAGACAGCTCCCATATCAAGGAAAACGTCACACACTGGTGATCATAAGGTTATGAGTTTTAAGGTAACCTTATTGGAGGTAAGAGAATTTACCGAGAGATCAACATGATCATAAGAACTCAACGTTGTGTGCCTTGATTGAGACATTACTAAAGGTAATTAGCCTTCTTGTATTTCATAACTTACAAGTGATGGCGTCCCATCAGACTTCTATCACACAGACAGATAGTCCTTGTAGCCCCTATAAGTATAGGGTTGTTCGTCTCAGTGGAAGTTGAAAAGTATGAAAACAATTCGAGATCAATTTAATGATTATCGCCTTTCGACAATATTTCTCAAAGGAATACCTTGGATTAAAATTGAACATATTCCAAAGGTGCGATTTACAAGAAAAGGATAGCCATAAAGATACTAGTATTCAACAAACAAGTGGTGAGGTATCACCATAGGGTCATTCATTATTTGAAGAAAAGTGAAAGCTTAAATAACATCATTTGACAGGGCTTCGAAAGCCTGAAAGTAGGCATTGTGACAGCCTCTGGCACAAGTGAAACTGAATATGGTTTAGCACAAGTGTTATAAAACAACTTCGAAGAGGAATATACCCTTTATCAGAATTCTTTCTTGGAAAGAGGTCAAGATAGATCATAGATTGGGGAAATATCCCACATAATTTGCAAATGGGGAGGGTACTACCAAGGTCTCTACGAATGCCTTTTATGTCGGCTCCTCTAATGGATAATCGTTCAATTCCAAAGCTTTTCTTCTCCATACACACCCTAAGGTGCTCGATACTTACGTTATTGTCGACTCATAATAGTCGCTAAGGATTCAACCATCGACCTTTGCAACTGCAGGGAATTCTATTCGATTCGGCGCAAGCATCTCAAGCAAGCGTTCTATCGTAAGAGGACTTCGATACCGTTGTCGCCCATAGAAATGACAATTCCTCATATCGACTGGGCGGTACTCCGGAAGATCGTTAGAATCTACAGGCTTAAATCCGGTCTATATTTCAATCATCCTTATACCCAATATTCCTTCTCCCATATCAATCCCGTGCGCTACATAAGCTTAACACTTTTGGCACAATAGCCTTTTCATTTAAGTCAATCCCGGAATTTCTTAGTCCGTCTTGGTCCTTAAATATATTTCGCCTTTACCGTCCAATCTCAACTTCATCATTTTATCTCTACAATCAATTATAGCAATCAGGGTCTTTCCACCATCCCATATAACGGCTATCTTACCCAATCCACAGGGTTCGCTCTAATTTCCACTCTCTTTGGTGACATCCTCTGGTAATCAGAAATACAAGGTCTGCCAAAATTTGCTGAATTTCTTTCCAAAATCAGGGAAATTTGATCAATCTATTTACCTACTAGTAATGCTCGGATCTGATTTCCGACCTTTCTGTTCTATCCTCATAATTCCTTCCTGGTTTCCTGAGGGTGGTAAATCTCGTTCTCGATTCCGTCTTAGCGTGCTTGTCTTACTTATGAAGCTTAAGTCCTACTTCTCAACTTGAATTCTCTCATTATTGTTACACCTAATCCTGGCTTGTTTCAGTGACCAAAACCTGTAGCTCTGATACCAACCTGTGACGCCCCCAAATCCGGGGTCAGGATTTGGTGCCACTATCACTCTGAATAAAACATAATTATACAAATGACCCCTCAGCTAAGGATCGATCACATGTTATGGTATGAAACAAGAATCTTAAATATTAAAGTTATTACAACATCTAATTCATCTTTATCACAAACCGTTGCCACTATCCAAACATTGGTTAGATCTAAGATGAATTCTATCTGCCCGACAACTAGAACCTACTTCTTGAATCAGGCCTCCTCACGGTTTCCTTAGCGGTTACTCGAAGATAGCTAACTTCGTTCTTAACTAAAAGGTTAGGGAAAAACAGCAAGAGTGAGTGTAATAATCCCAAATTTTGGACTTAGTTAAAAAAAAAAAAATTTATTTTATTTTTATTTTTATTTTTTTTATTTTGATGAATAGTAAATTTCTGAACCGAAAATATTTTCAGACCACACTATGTACGAGTCGGGATAATGAACTTTCGAAGTCGTATTAGTGATCTACGATGTAAATGAAGGAATGCAAAAGCTGTCAGAATCAGAAAAATAGCATTTCTGTTTTCTCCGAAATTTCACCAATAACGGGCGAATTAATCATTATTTGAAAGTATTGGAGGATTAAATTATCAATTCCATGGATATGGATTTAATAAAAGAATTAGAGATATCGAGAACGTTTACGGTAAATTACTTCGATAGAACCCTTAAGAAATCCCTGCGAACGTTCATCAAGATTAAGCCGTAACCGAACAACGAGACACGAATCGATTTAAATACGAGATTAAGCGGTGACGGAACAACGCGACATTTACAGGATTAAATATAGACATGGAAGTAACATGTAACAAGATTAATTCGAGGAATGCGACATTTGGATCATCCATGTGAAAGGAAACGAACCAGTAAAGCAAACCAGTAAAGCTACTTTATCAAGACCCTTGCATGTGCGACAAGTGTCCCTGTGACAATGCAAAAGGTGATGACTCACCACTTGGCACTTGACCATAAAAATATCTCATCTTTCATTAATCAACCAAGGCAAGAAAAATTAAAAGAAAACTCTCTCCCATTTCTTCAACAATCTGATCAGCTTGCACAAGGAGGAAAGAAAAATTCATAACTCCAAATCTACTTGTCCTAAAATCACCAAATTTTCACCATAGCTTCTCCACTCCATGGGTAACATTCGCTCAAAATTTCATGGTCAACAAAGGAGTGTAGCCTAGCCAAATCCCTTCCCCAAGTTGGAGAACCCAAACTGTCCAGTTTCTGTCCAGCGGAAAGAGGGAGCTCAAAACCCTAGCTAGGAAGCTTAGAATTTGATGATATATGACTCAAACGAAACCTTATGAAGAGCACAAGGTCTGGTAAATTTATTAGCACCCAACTATTATTTTTCGATTTGTTATGAATTTTACAAGATGAGGATGAATAGTAACTTTAAGTGGTTTCTTGTTTTGATCTTGAAGTTTAAGGCTTGTAAAGGATAATCAAGGAGCAAGGAAGGGTATACTAGCCATCTATAGTCTATATTAAGTACCAAGGAAGGTATAAACCCTCTCACACTTTTACTTATGATTTGATATTAGTGTATAAATGTATGATTGTTAGTGATAGTATGATTTAGAGATGATTTACATGATATGTATGAGATTTAATGGATTGATTGATGGTTGAACTATTGATTAGTGTTATGAGTATGTTTAGACAGAAAGAAAGTGATTTGGAGGAGATCATTGGGTTGTGATTGTTGGTTGTGGATTGATGAATTGTTTGAAGTGTTTAAAAACACGGGAATTGCGTATAAGCGCCGTTACCATGCCGAAATTTCCTTAGATAGTTTAGGCAGAAATCACGGTTACATTAAAGGGCATGAACATGAAGTTTCTGACCATGAACATGTAGGCCTTGTGTCCTAGTTTGTTTTAACGAAAGAATCGTATCGTTTCGATTTACGGTTTAGGAGAAACATGTGTTTTAGTGTAAGGATGTTTCGCGAAACCGAACTATACCACTTAGTCAACTTTGAGGTTATGATCGAACCACTTAGAGGTCATAATAAAATGTGAGACTTTGTGATAACATTCTAGGTATGTTTAGGAAGACCCTCGAAAAGATTTCGTGCAAAAAGGATTAAATCTCAATTTTATAAAAATGCGCGAGCGAGCATGCTCGAGTAGAAGTTCTTAAGGAGTTAACTTGAAAATGGACTTTGTACTTGAGATAGTGTACTTAGTATGGTGAAAGCGTTTAAGTTATTAATCTTGAACTTTGTGTTGATTCTAGATTACTGGACCAACCTGAGACTTATTGCTACTTCGGGATTTCCAGGCAAGTTTTCTAAACCCATACTTTGAAGTATTAATTACATAACACTGCCTTTGCCATGTATAGTGTTGTATAGTTTTGAGATAAATGATTATATCGTGTTAAATAGAATTTGACTTTTGGATATTATACGAGCTTTGAGATAATGTACTTATGAACTGGTATACCTTGTAGCTCTATAGATAAGAGCATGTTTATTGTTTCGACTCTAGACCGGGAGTCGATATTTTGTTATATAGATAGTCGTGGAAACCCGGAGGGATTCCAGCGGCAGAGTACTATTCATCTTGAGGAATATTATTATCAAACATTATTTATGTTCCGGAAGGTATTTATTACTTGGAAATGATTTGATTATGGGCTTCTAAGCTAGATATGGGATATTAGTTAGAAGCCAGGTTTTTATAAAGGCCCTAGGTTAAGGGCGTATGATATTTCTTTAGATCAGAAGTAATTATATTTCTGTATATGTTAAGGATTATTTTCCGATAAAGATATCAGGTAACTGTTATTCGAGGGTTAATTATTTATTTAATGAATATTATTTATATTCATTTGAGGATTATTGACTTAAAGAATATTATTTATATTCATTTGAGGATTATTGACTTAAAGAATATTATTTATATTCATTTGAGGATTATTGACTTTAAGAATATTATTGTGAATATTTATCTGGGGATTATTTAATGAATATTAATTTTTGAATATTCATTTGAAGATTATTTAATTAGTTAATGAATATTATTTATGTATATTCATTCGAGGATTAATTATTTATTTAATGAATATTGCTTTTGAATATTCATTTGAGACTTAATTATTTAATGGATATTATTTTCGAATATTCATTTGAGATTTATTAAGTAATGAATATTATTCTTGAATATTCATTTGAGGTTTATTTATTTAATGAATATTATTCTTGAATATTCATTTAAGGATTATTTATTTAATGAATATTATTTTCAAATATTCATTTAAGGATTAGTTGTTTAATGAAGATTATTTTCAAATATTCCTTTGAGGTTTACTTATTTAATAAATATTATTAATTATTTTCAAATCAAAAAGAGGTTCCCAAAACATTGTTTTCCATTTGAATCTGTCTTTTAAGAAGATTTAAATGCTCGCTCAACTATCAAAAATATGGGAAGCCTGATTTAAGTGACTACTACTCTTTTTAAACTCTCAATTCAAAAACTGTCAAGGGACAGATATTTTCTTGGAGCAATTTAATTGCTGCCAGTCTAATGTTGTGTTACCACCTCAATGATCGAGGGGTAAATTCATGGAACAAGTCGATATCCATTAACAAGCATAGCTTGGGAAATATTGGAGAATCTTCCTTTCCAACCTAGATATAACTACTTAGTGGAGTCGTATCAACAAGTGCTACACTTGGGGAAAGGAGGACGATCTTTACGTTTCAGAGTCATGGATTTCATCTGAACTAGGAGTGGTGTAAGTGGTCAAGTTGCGTGGGCCCATCCAACTTTTATATTGCCCCAAATGGGCCGGGAGGTCATAGTAAGGCGGTAGACAATGTCAGGCCGTCGTGATACTTCCATCTACATGTAGAAAACTATTTGAGCGGTGCGACCTGCTACTGATCATAGCAAGGTTAGGCACAGCGGACGCGGTAGCAACTCCAGTATTAGTTCATCATCCAATTTGGATAATTCTGCAACATGTATTGAAAGGGACTAAGGGTCTCCCCCTTAGTACAGGTTTACCGATCATGTTGGCAGAGGGTCGAAAAGTGTTTGGAGATGAAGTGACAATAAATTCATGCAACTTCATCTTTATTTTATGAGTTATGACTCTGATAAAACCTGATTAAGGATATATATGCATAAGTGGACTTTGGGTTACGGAAACATTATATTGATTTTCCTCGTAACTTCATCCTTTATGTTATACTAGTTTCTTATCCGTTAAAGGCATAACATGTGATTCCAGAGATATTTTCGAACTATATAGTGTTTTGAATCAATGAATAGGCTTTAAGCCTTGATTCCAATATTTGATATCTATTTTAAAAAGATATGTTTTGAGTCTTGGTTTATCATACTGATACCAAGGATTTCCAAATGATTACGAAGAGTATATGAGTATGATTATAAGTCATATGGTATTTTAAGCGATATACTATTTTGGGGTTATACCCTAGTAATGATAAAAACTTTGATCCCATATGAATTATTTTCCAAAAAGGTTTAAAGATTTAAACTGGGATAGATTTCTTGCTGAGCACTATTAGCTCATTCTTGCTTTATTAAATATTTCAGCATGAGGAAAACATTTCCGAATCCACCTCGTGTGACGAGAGTAAGGGAATGGAGAGGCCACTCTGGAGTTGGTTGATGCATGATGGATACTGTCGGTGTGAGCAGAATAGTTGCAGCTTGAATTAGTGAGAATTATTTTGAGTGGGTTTGTATTTCTAAACCTTGTATAGAATTGTGAGGTCTATTATTGTAACTTCAGGTAGAGGTTGTAAATAACAGATGAGGTCCTGGATAGTACATTTGGGTTGTAATAGCAAATGTTTATTATTATTGCTCATTTCCAAGGCTATAACTTGTGTGTGTGTGCGTAAGTGATTGGGGTCTTTGGAGTTGTATTATGAGAATGTTGTAAGTAATGCAGGTATTGTATCATTGATGGAGCGTGACGACCCAGATTCCTGACCCCGGATCTGGGGGTGTTACAGAAATGGTATCAGAGCGTTAAGTTATAAACCTTGGATATGAGAGTGTTAAGAGTTATATCGAAGTAAGAAAATGACGAGATGACTCATATAGAGTTCGTTAAGTAGACTACCGGAAGTAGTGCCACTGAGGATGTTAAGGTTAAAGAGTTTAGTTGAGGACTTATCGAAGGACCGATAGGATCGTTGAAGATCATCATAATGATGAGAAGGACGTTTAGAATTGTACACGGATTATCAAGGACATTAAGATAAGACGCGGAACAGAGTCTCGGTTGCAGTTGGGGTAAGGCCGGAATGGCCAATACCAATGGATAACTTGACTTAGTCAGAACCTAAGTGTTTGAAGTTCATCGTAGTTTGCCACGAGAAGGCAGTACATGTGAAGATTGAGACGTTTACAGTCCTTTACGCGATCCGAATTACTATATTGTGTGTACAAGTTAAGGCATTATCTTGCGTATAAGGTCCAAGCCTTGAGAACAACGATTCCACAAGAGTTGGTGTCTTTTCCGTCGATGGGTATTGTGTTACCTAAGAAGGAGACAGTTGCGTACGTGTAGTACCAGAACGTTATCGTGAGACGAACGTGCTAAATCGCATCGCTAGTACATTTCGTACGATAGGCCATGATGGCTCAACTCAGAAATCAAAGATGCGAAGAAGGAATAGCGTGATTCTGACAAAGACACGTATAGTTGCAACGAGCAATGCGACAATCTCAGGACCTACGAGGAACGAGACCTATGGTGGCCTGGGATGGATTCGTTCGATACGATTAGTGTTAAGAAATTACATATACGTTAATGGACCTTCATCTTTCATGGATGTGTTGATGCGGCCGTATGAGGCCCAATCTCTGAACGACTATCGGGGAATGGCGAATATGTTCGAACTCCCGACCTATTTAAGGACTTGTACGATTTTGAGGTACCTTTGCTTAGTACCATAAGCCATAAAGGCAGAAAGATAAGATCATCCTCGTGCGGGTGATGTTAGAAATTATGATGACCATTGACTTTTTGGTATCTACTTGCTGGTACACTCCTCAATCTAAAACTGTTCCTGCCCGTGTTACCTTGAATAGTTCATGTCAGGTAACCCCTTTAATTTCCTACTTCAACTTGGGATGCAACCAACAACTGTTATGTTCAGTTTATTCATTTTCTTTTCTCCTCTCATTACCTTTGAGGTTTATATACTCAGAGTTAACTTACCATTACTCACCGGAGCGTTTTGTTCATGTTCCAGGACGACCTGAAGAGGGAACCATTATTCATTTATCCTTGCAGGTCTATGATTTATTTCGTATTCTTTCAATTATCTAAGGAATGTTCAATTAATATTTCCTTTATTATTTGACGAATATTCTTTAACGATTATCTTGATATTCGATTTCTTCTTTCATACTTGGACTCCTCAGTCGAGTTCATAAATATCTAACTATTTGTTTAAACATGGAGGATCTATTATTTAGAGATTCCTCGTAGATTCTTTTATTCTATTTTAAGATGAGATTTGCACATCAGACGTTGAAATCGTAGAAAGGATATCAATTTGATATTGATATTCCGAATTCAATTCTATTGGAAAATTTGATAAAGTTTATGTACGGAGACACCTTTGGGTGGACCGTTTCACTGATGAGAAATGTTTGGTGGGAGGTTATCGATTGTTCCGATACCAAGAATTTCCTATTCATATCATATATTTTATTCAAAGGTTATAATTACCTTGTTCATCCTAAACTTATTTACTCTTCCTTTCAATTCATTATCCGAGTAGTCAAAATTTTGTTTTCTCTTTCTTCGACTATGATGTCGAGATTTTGTACTCGTAGATTGAAACTGGCTAATTATATGTGCCATGATGAGTGACTAGTTAATCGTTCTAACTAGTTGAAATTTTAATGATATGATGAAAATCTAGCTAATTATCCTAGCTAGATGTTGCGTTCCAAACTAATCGAACTATCAAATTTTGTTCAGCTAGTTGTTAATGTTTATTGAAATGAACTAGTTATTGTATCACTAAGTTCAACTTTCGGTCAAATTTATATAAGTGAATTCACGATGCATTTGTATGCAGTGAAGTATGGTGGGAAGATTTTCAAACGATAATTTGATTGAGACCTAACCAGGTTGCCCCCTCAGCGAGAATTTTTACAAAGTTTTTTTTTATATACATAAAGCATTTTGTTGCTTGAAGTATTCTTGGTACCATGCAAGTATTTTCCTTAGTATTTGGAAAAGTAGAGTGTTGAAGCTGAGAGCTAAAACGAATGAGTACGACAACTATGAATCGAAGTTTACGGAAATTGCCAAGGTTTGTTTCGCATTATGCGAATTCAGAATAACGAAGTGTTCGAAGCGACTGATTATGTTACCTTGGTTAATGAAACGACTATGATAGAAATGGAAGCAAAGTGGACGAGAAAGAAATGGGAATAAAGAAAATAGAGTATGAAACGCGAATAGATTGAGAAAGAAAGGAAGTAAGAATTCAGATTATCGGACGAGCAAACGTGTGATCTCCAAGGATATGAAACTTGTTTAGCGACTGTGATAGATACGAAACGGGAAGCACCCAGTATGCGGAATATCCCTGTCATCAACGAATTCGAGGATGTATTTCCAGAAGATCTCCCAGGGTTACCACTCGATAGAGAAATAGAGTCTGGTATAGAATTAGCTCCAAGGACGGCGCCAGTTTCGAAGGCCCCGTACCGACTAGCTCCAGTCGAGATGAAGAAATTAGTCGCTCAATTGTAGAAATTGTTAGGGGAAGGAATGATAGGACCAAGTGCGTCACCGTGGGATGCACCCGTGTTATTGGTGAAGAAAAAGGACGACAGCATGAGGTTGTGCATAGAGTATTGAGAGCTAAATAGGCTAATTGTTAAGAATGAATACCCTGCCAAAGATCGGTGATTTGATCGATCGGCTGCATGATACAGTTAAATTCTCGAATATTGATTGAGAACGGGATACCACCGATTGAATATTAAGCCTGAGAACGTACCCAAGACTGCGTTTCGCACCAAGTATGCACACTACGAGTTTTTAATAATGTCGTTTGGGCTGACGAATGCCCTTGCAGCTTTCATGGACGTGCTGAATCGACTTTTCAAGAAGTATTTGGGTAAGTATGTCATAGTGACATCGGCAATATTTAGGTTTACCTCAAAGACCGAGGAAGAACATGCAGAGCATTTGAGGATCGTGTTAGGAGCACTGAGGAGAGAAAAGTGATATGCCAAGTTCTCAAAGTGCGAGTTTTGGCTAAAGGAAGTACAATTTTAGGACATGTGGTCAACAGTAAAGGAGTACTGGTCGACCCTGCAAAGATAGGAGACGTTTCAAACTAGGAAAGTTAAGAAAATGTTATAAGTGGTCGAATAAATAAAAGGATTTATCGATTGATAAACAAATATTGGATATGTCAGAAAATGAAGGCAGAACAAAGACCTAGTTGACTATCACAGTTAATAGAGATTCCTGATTAGGAATGTAATTTTAATATAATGGATTCTGTGATAGGATCAACAAGAATCGAGTCGGACTATGACGTCAATTGAGCTATAATTGATGGATCAAATGAGTCTACTCATATTTTGTTAACAGCAAGAGATCGTTAACCGAAGAGTTACGAAAGAGATAGTTGGGTGACGTGGAGTTCCAATCACCATCGTGTCAGATAAGAACCAATGATTGAACTCCCAATTCGGGAGGAGTTTTTCCAAACATGTTTGGCAACGAGATTAAGTGCGAGCACTACGTAGGATCCGCAGAACGACGGACCGACCGAAAGGAACCTTTCAGACCACCGAAGTTACGGTAAGTGTTGTACCGCCGATAGCTAGAATAATCGAATGTTGATAGAAAATGGGCGTGTATGAGCATAGCCAAAATTGGCTTATATAAAGCGTCCGGTAGATATCACAGACCGGAATGAGAAAGTGTTGTAATGGAACCAGAGAGTTGAAGAGTCAACCTGGAAATTGGAGATTACTATATTGGAAGAGTAACCTCGGCTATTTTCTTAGATTCCGGGACGGAATCCTTTTAAGGAGGGGAGACTGTAATAATCCCAAATTTTGGACTTAGTTAAAAAAAAAAATTATTTTATTTTTATTTTTATTTTTTTTATTTTGATGAATAGTAAATTTCTGAACCGAAAATATTTTCAGACCACACTATGTACGAGTCGGGATAATGAACTTTCGAAGTCGTATTAGTGATCTACGATGTAAATGAAGGAATGCAAAAGCTGTCAGAATCAGAAAAATAGCATTTCTGTTTTCTCCGAAATTTCACCAATAACGGGCGAATTAATCATTATTTGAAAGTATTGGAGGATTAAATTATCAATTCCATGGATATGGATTTAATAAAAGAATTAGAGATATCGAGAACGTTTACGGTAAATTACTTCGATAGAACCCTTAAGAAATCCCTGCGAACGTTCATCAAGATTAAGCCGTAACCGAACAACGAGACACGAATCGATTTAAATACGAGATTAAGCGGTGACGGAACAACGCGACATTTACAGGATTAAATATAGACATGGAAGTAACATGTAACAAGATTAATTCGAGGAATGCGACATTTGGATCATCCATGTGAAAGGAAACGAACCAGTAAAGCAAACCAGTAAAGCTACTTTATCAAGACCCTTGCATGTGCGACAAGTGTCCCTGTGACAATGCAAAAGGTGATGACTCACCACTTGGCACTTGACCATAAAAATATCTCATCTTTCATTAATCAACCAAGGCAAGAAAAATTAAAAGAAAACTCTCTCCCATTTCTTCAACAATCTGATCAGCTTGCACAAGGAGGAAATAAAAATTCATAACTCCAAATCTACTTGTCCTAAAATCACCAAATTTTCACCATAGCTTCTCCACTCCATGGGTAACATTCGCTCAAACTTTCATGGTCAACAAAGGAGTGTAGCCTAGCCAAATCCCTTCCCCAAGTTGGAGAACCCAAACTGTCCAGTTTCTGTCCAGCGGAAAGAGGGAGCTCAAAACCCTAGCTAGGAAGCTTAGAATTTGATGATATATGACTCAAACGAAACCTTATGAAGAGCACAAGGTCTGGTAAATTTATTAGCACCCAACTATTATTTTTCGATTTATTATGAATTTTACAAGATGAGGATGAATAGTAACTTTAAGTGGTTTCTTGTTTTGATCTTGAAGTTTAAGGCTTGTAAAGGATAATCAAGGAGCAAGGAAGGGTATACTAGCCATCTATAGTCTATATTAAGTACCAAGGAAGGTATAAACCCTCTCACACTTTTACTTATGATTTGATATTAGTGTATAAATGTATGATTGTTAGTGATAGTATGATTTAGAGATGATTTACATGATATGTATGAGATTTAATGGATTGATTGATGGTTGAACTATTGATTAGTGTTATGAGTATGTTTAGACAGAAAGAAAGTGATTTGGAGGAGATCATTGGGTTGTGATTGTTGGTTGTGGATTGATGAATTGTTTGAAGTGTTTTAAAAACACGGGAATTGCTCTTCTCCTGTTATACCTAATGAGAGTCGGCCGACTCTTCCCTTAACCCTAGCCCAACATCTTCATCCCCACCCCCTTTTTTTCGATCTACATCTACATCCCCATCCCCTTTCTTCCCATCTCTGTCCTCACAACACCTCTTCTCTTGTTTTTTCAATTTTCTTTCAATAAAATCGAGATTTGTTCCACAAATCTTGTTTTTTCGTTTTCGTTTTGTTTGAGTTATTAGGTGTGTGTTTGATTGTCTCGCTTTGTGCGATGTGTCTCGCTTTGTGCGATGTGTTGGTTGTGTTGAAAATGAATTTTGCGGTGTATTGGGAGATCTGTATATCTCGCATCAACACCACTTTCGGCAGGTCTATAGCTGGTGTCCGGCAAGTAGATAGCTGGGGTGCGTTTGGAACGGTGGTGAAAATCACATGTGCTCACCTCTCACAAAAAATATTTGTTCATAACATGAGGTATCTAAGCTTAGTTTTTGCAACTGAGTCCTCTGAACATTGCACTATCCATGAAGTTAATGTGAAGGTCAATTGTGAAGCTACTGTTTTCAGGGGAGATGCAAGCTGGATTGCTCGGGAAACTGTTATCTTCATTTTTAATTTTAAGAATATTTGTATTCAATTAGTTAAGCAATCTGGAAACAAAACAACTAATTACTTAGTTTGTTTATTTGTTTTTCAACCTGGTTGCATGATCAGTTTGGGGTTTGTCCCGATTGAATCTCTTTCAAAGTATTAATGAAATCTGCTCTATTTTTGGCAAAAAAAAAAAAAAAAACACGGGAATTGCGTATAAGCGCCGTTACCATGCCGAAATTTCCTTAGATAGTTTAGGCAGAAATCACGGTTACATTAAAGGGCATGAACATGAAGTTTCTGACCATGAACATGTAGGCCTTGTGTCCTAGTTTGTTTTAACGAAAGAATCGTATCGTTTCGATTTACGGTTTAGGAGAAACATGTGTTTTAGTGTAAGGATGTTTCGCGAAACCGAACTATACCACTTAGTCAACTTTGAGGTTATGATCGAACCACTTAGAGGTCATAATAAAATGTGAGACTTTGTGATAACATGCTAGGTATGTTCAGGAAGACCCTCGAAAAGATTTCGTGCAAAAAGGATTAAATCTCAATTTTATAAAAATGCGCGAGCGAGCATGCTCGAGTAGAAGTTCTTAAGGAGTTAACTTGAAAATGGACTTTGTACTTGAGATAGTGTATACTTAGTATGGTGAAAGCGTTTAAGTTATTAATCTTGAACTTTGTGTTGATTCTAGATTACTGGACCAACCTGAGACTTATTGCTACTTCGGGATTTTCAGGCAAGTTTTCTAAACCCATACTTTGAAGTATTAATTACATAACACTGCCTTTGCCATGTATAGTGTTGTATAGTTTTGAGATAAATGATTATATCGTGTTAAATAGAATTTGACTTTTGGATATTATACGAGCTTTGAGATAATGTACTTATGAACCGGTATACCTTGTAGCTCTATAGATAAGAGCATGTTTATTGTTTCGACTCTAGACCGGGAGTCGATATTTTGTTATATAGATAGTCGTGGAAACCCGGAGGGATTCCAGCGACAGAGTACTATTCATCTTGAGGAATATTATTATCAAACATTATTTATGTTCCGGAAGGTATTTATTACTTGGAAATGATTTGATTATGGGCTTCTAAGTTAGATATGGGATATTAGTTAGAAGCCAGGTTTTTATAAAGGCCCTAGGTTAAGGGCGTATGATATTTCTTTAGATCAGAAGTAATTATATTTCTGTATATGTTAAGGATTATTTTCCGATAAAGATATCAGGTAACTGTTATTCGAGGGTTAATTATTTATTTAATGAATATTATTTATATTCATTTGAGGATTATTGACTTAAAGAATATTATTTATATTCATTTGAGGATTATTGACTTAAAGAATATTATTTATATTCATTTGAGGATTATTGACTTTAAGAATATTATTGTGAATATTTATCTGGGGATTATTTAATGAATATTAATTTTTGAATATTCATTTGAAGATTATTTAATTAGTTAATGAATATTATTTATGTATATTCATTCGAGGATTAATTATTTATTTAATGAATATTGCTTTTGAATATTCATTTGAGACTTAATTATTTAATGGATATTATTTTCGAATATTCATTTGAGATTTATTAAGTAATGAATATTATTCTTGAATATTCATTTGAGGTTTATTTATTTAATGAATATTATTCTTGAATATTCATTTAAGGATTATTTATTTAATGAATATTATTTTCAAATATTCATTTAAGGATTAGTTGTTTAATGAAGATTATTTTCAAATATTCCTTTGAGGTTTACTTATTTAATAAATATTATTAATTATTTTCAAATCAAAAAGAGGTTCCCAAAACATTGTTTTCCATTTGAATCTGTCTTTTAAGAAGATTTAAATGCTCGCTCAACTATCAAAAATATGGGAAGCCTGATTTAAGTGACTACTACTCTTTTTAAACTCTCAATTCAAAAACTGTCAAGGGACAGATATTTTCTTGGAGCAATTTAATTGCTGCCAGTCTAATGTTGTGTTACCACCTCAATGATCGAGGGGTAAATTCATGGAACAAGTCGATATCCATTAACAAGCATAGCTTGGAAAATATTGGAGAATCTTCCTTTCCAACCTAGATATAACTACTTAGTGGAGTCGTATCAACAAGTGCTACACTTGGGGAAAGGAGGACGATCTTTACGTTTCAGAGTCATGGATTTCATCTGAACTAGGAGTGGTGTAAGTGGTCAAGTTGCGTGGGCCCATCCAACTTTTATATTGCCCCAAATGGGCCGGGAGGTCATAGTAAGGCGGTAGACAATGTCAGGCCGTCGTGATACTTCCATCTACATGTAGAAAACTATTTGAGCGGTGCGACCTGCTACTGATCATAGCAAGGTTAGGCACAGCGGACGCGGTAGCAACTCCAGTATTAGTTCATCATCCAATTTGGATAATTCTGCAACATGTATTGAAAGGGACTAAGGGTCTCCCCCTTAGTACAGGTTTACCGATCATGTTGGCAGAGGGTCGAAAAGTGTTTGGAGATGAAGTGACAATAAATTCATGCAACTTCATCTTTATTTTATGAGTTATGACTCTGATAAAACCTGATTAAGGATATATATGCATAAGTGGACTTTGGGTTACGGAAACATTATATTGATTTTCCTCGTAACTTCATCCTTTATGTTATACTAGTTTCTTATCCGTTAAAGGCATAACATGTGATTCCAGAGATATTTTTGAACTATATAGTGTTTTGAATCAATGAATAGGCTTTAAGCCTTGATTCCAATATTTGATATCTATTTTAAAAAGATATGTTTTGAGTCTTGGTTTATCATACTGATACCAAGGATTTCCAAATGATTACGAAGAGTATATGAGTATGATTATAAGTCATATGGTATTTTAAGCGATATACTATTTTGGGGTTATACCCTAGTAATGATAAAAACTTTGATCCCATATGAATTATTTTCCAAAAAGGTTTAAAGATTTAAACTGGGATAGATTTCTTGCTGAGCACTATTAGCTCATTCTTGCTTTATTAAATATTTCAGCATGAGGAAAACATTTCCGAATCCACCTCGTGTGACGAGAGTAAGGGAATGGAGAGGCCACTCTGGAGTTGGTTGATGCATGATGGATACTGTCGGTGTGAGCAGAATAGTTGCAGCTTGAATTAGTGAGAATTATTTTGAGTGGGTTTGTATTTCTAAACCTTGTATAGAATTGCGAGGTCTATTATTGTAACTTCAGGTAGAGGTTGTAAATAACAGATGAGGTCCTGGATAGTACATTTGGGTTGTAATAGCAAATGTTTATTATTATTGCTCATTTCCAAGGCTATAACTTGTGTGTGTGTGCGTAAGTGATTGGGGTCTTTGGAGTTGTATTATGAGAATGTTGTAAGTAATGCAGGTATTGTATCATTGATGGAGCGTGACGACCCAGATTCCTGACCCCGGATCTGGGGGTGTTACAGTGAGCCAACAATGCTCAGCAAGTGTATAATAACAGCCAACAAGCATTGAACGTGATATAAGAAATGAATCAGGATATCTGATAAATAAACAGAGTTTCATAATAAAAGTCAATAAATAAACGGATAAGGGTTAAGTTTCTGGCATATAAGACCTTCGTTAAGCTAAGTTTCAGTATCCCTAGTAGAACAAGATTTGTTCATTTATTCTGAATTGTTTGTTAAGGGATAAACAGTTTAAAAGTTGGAAGAATTACCTTTAGTGTCAATAGAGTCTGTAGAACACCAAGCTATATCTAAAACTGACTTAGGTAATAGGGAAAGTTAGATGACATATAACAACAAAATGGATTAGATAGAATTAGTGATCTAATTGTTAATTCTTTTATTCCATGTATGTTTAGAAAATCATTTTATATCTGTAAATCTACTTGCTACCTGTTACACTTGTGTATATTGGTTAAAGTAGAAAGTACTGAATTTTTTAGAATGCATAACATGCCTAATTTGCACATTTCTTATCTGGAGATAAGAATAAGCATGTAAAGGTTGAAGTTGTTGTTACCACTGTTAAAATCAAAATCTCTAATCCATCTGGACCCAAGCAAATAAGTTGGGTACCAAGAACTTTTAATCCATTTGTGAGTGCAGGGCAAAATAGGCTAATTGATTTATATGGTTTCTTGGTTATTACTACAGAAGACATATGATCGAAGAAAGAACTTGCTATCAAATGTGATTGAGAAAGCTGTTCCGTCAGTAATCTTTGGAGATGACAGCAAAGGTTTTCATCACGGGACATGGCTACGTTGGAAAAGGAATGTCATCATGTTTACAATAATTGGTATCATTGATAAAAACTAATAATTGGAGTCAAGGATAACAATTAGAAGCATCTTTCTTGTTGAAGATTCAAAGCACAAATCTTCTTTTTAGACAGTTCTGCATCAAAGGACAAAATGTCAATTCAATGAAGGAGTAGTGTTTTATCTCAAGCAGGAAGGTTGAGAAGCTTGCTCTTCAAAGAGTAAGGAAATAATATGTTTGTAGTTAACCTGGAATCTTAGGCAAAGGTGAAGTCAACGGCTTCCACTGTAAAGCTTCATTAGACAAGAGATTAGTTATGACATAAGAAGCTCTCACACTTGCATGACAATACAAGGAACTCTTTTGTAAAGAGAGAATTTGAGAGGACTGCCTTATCTAGGATTCAAGCAGGATGAAATATGTGAGGCATGTTAAAAAGGGAAGTCAAAGAAACATCACAGAAAAGCTATAATATAATAAGCATTACTGAGCCGCTTCAGATGATACATATGGAATTCTACGGACTAGTTAATGTCATGTCTACATCAAAGTAAAGATATACTTCAGTGATTGTTGATGACTACTCTTAATACAAAAAGGTGTTGTTCGTGCAATCTAAAGGACAGGACATCACAGATGATGGTTAATCACATTTATAAGATCAAGTTGGAAGCAAAATTGATGAAACAGTTTGCTACAGGCAGAATCAAACCCTGATCAGTAACGAATACAGGAAGACCTCGTATGAGTTAATGGCCAATAGAAGCAAACACTGAATTGCTTTCAGGTGTTTGGAGGAAAATATTTTACAGTAAAATATGGAAGTGAGCATCTTGGCAAGATTGGCAGCTAAGGCTCATGAGGATATTTTCCTTGGCTACTTAGTGGAATCTAGAGCCTACGAGGTAAATATGATTAATCAACAAGAGATGATTGAAAGTTTGGATATGATGTTCAACAACTCCAAGCTCCCAGCTGTTATGTGTGATATTAATAGTAATGATGATTCAAATCAAAGCAGTGGTAATGGTAGTTTAACTACACAACTTAGTACTTCAACAGAACCACTTAGCGAGGATGAGGATTCTCAGGAAATCCCAGCAACAGCTTAGGGGGAGCAAAAGAAGGATCAATTAGTCAAATCAACACCACAATGAAAATCAAAAGGACACTTTAAGAACATATCTGTCAAGACAAAGGGTTTAGATTCAAGATCATTCCTGATGTCTAGTTCTTAGTGATCCTAGTGGTGGAGTGAAGACTGGAGCTATAGAGTATGAATGATTATTTCCTTGGTTTTCTTTCTGAAGAAGAAACTAAGAAAGTTAAAGAAACTCTGATAGATCTAGATTGGGTGATTGCATAGCAATATGAACTCAATCAGTTCTAAAGGCAGATTGTATGAAAGCTGGTATCCAAACTAAATGACGGAGTTGTAATTGGTACAAGGATAACCAGAAGTTTACTGGATAACAATGGCATTGTTATGATGGACAAGGCCAAACTGGATGCGAGGTTACTATCAGGAAGAAGTATCTAACAAGAAGCACCATTGACGAGACTTGAGGATATCAGGATATATCTGGCACCTGCTGCATATTCAAACTTTAATACCTATATGGTGAATATGATCAAGTGCACTCCTGATTGGTGAAATAGTAGAAGAAGTCAATGTACAGCAGCTCCTGGCATTTTTTGTTGCAGATCAATTGGACATCACTACAGGTTGGTATGAACTGGTATCAATACTCTCAAGCAATCGTCAAAGACATGGTATGACATTCTAGCTGAACTTTTGCAGAATGTGAATTTATTAGAGTCATCATATATATATATCGTAAGGCACAAACATAATATCATATATGTGCAGTGATATCATGATTATATTATATGTTGGTCTACTAACGAAAACTTGTGCAAGAAATTTTCCAAGTCATTGCAGAGTAAGTACAAGATGCGTATGTTGGGAAAGTTACAATTCTTTTTGGAATTACTTTAAGCAAGCCAAAAGACTAATTCTTTTAGGAGCACAAGTAAGCCAAAAGACTGACGACAATAAAAGTAAGTCAAGTATCTTTTGAAGGTGCACTATTGGGAAGATTCTAGACATGCCAACAGTAGCCACTAAAGCTTGATCAGGACAAATCAGGTAAAAGACAGAAATGACAAGCTAGAGAGGTATGATCATCTCATTAATTTATTAACTTTAAATTGACCACACATATTTTATTCTCAAATTGCCAATGTGCAAGGTTCCAAGTGGATCCCAGAAAATCTAGTCTTATAGCTATTAACAGAATTTTTAGATATCTTAAGGGAATACCAAATCTCGGTATATGGTACCCTAAAGATACTTGTTAACATGTTTAGCTATATAGATATAAAATACGCTAGTTGTAAGAAATACATGAGAAGCATCTTTGGAAGCTGTCAACCCAAATGACAAGAGAAGCATCTCTAGAAGCTGTCAACTTCGTGGAGGAAGATTGATTTCTTGTAATGATAAAATGTAGCAGTCAACATCTATAGTTGCAGCAGAGGTAGAATTCAAGGCAGCTAATGATTGTTGTGCTCTGATTCTTTGGACAAGGAAATAACTTCATCTCCAACAACTCTGTAGAACACTCCACGACAATGCACCTTGACACCAGATATCATTTCTTTCGAGAGCATGTCTTCAATTCATAGAGTAACTTGCAAACACGTTTACTGAATCACTTGTTATATTAAATTTTCAAGACTGGTTTATAAATTTGGGATATTAGTTATTGCACATTATTTGAAAATCCCATCTGCAAGAAACTTTTAAAATAAGTTCACAAGTATTAAGTTGTCCATAGTTTAAGGACTTGTGAATTTATTTAACATCCATTCCTCACATTAATAATTATCTATAGAATAATTGCCATGTGTGTAGTTAATATATTTCATTGGTGATTATTTAAGGATAATTTAAATAATTAAGTGCTAATGTCTATCTCATAGATATTTAGTATTTATTTAATGTAATTTGAATTATGGAAATTGAAGCAGTTCAATATCTTATTTGCTCCATAATTTAAAATACATAAAATAAATTTGCAACATAATTATTTGCACCAAAAATATTTGGTGAGTATCAGTCAATGATATCTTGTTAATATTTTGTTACAAAATAATTGTGATATATTAGTACTGGTGATATTACTTAGGTTTTATTCTGAGTAAATGTTGTTTATCTATGATCATTAGTGTACGTATATATTAGATGTTTAACTGTTTCTAAGTGTAAGTAAGATTTAAGGCTATACTCTATCTTCTTTTCATGGTTTAGAGTGGTGAGATTTTTCGAAGAAAATTTCTCTAATTTGGGTTATACACCACTCTATACATATGATAATACTTAGAATATTTTTCATCTATCATTCTAATACTTAGCTAATGTCCTGCTAAGTAAGGAAACGCCAAAGGTGAGACATTGGTTATCTGTACTTATGTACTTGGTAAACTTTGTTACCTTAGCGACATATAGGCTAGTACAGTTCTTGTACTTGACCTATTTTCATTTTTGCCTAAACTTGGCATAAAGATATTCAGTGCTTGTATGAGTCTTTTCACTAACTATTGTGTTAAAGTTCTCTATACACTGTAAGCACTTAAAATCTTTCTTTCTTTCTTAAATACTGTTAAGTGAAAAGTCTGTGTCTTTTTCGAAATCAAAAGACATGATGATCTGTTTTTATGCATAAATACAGAATCTTGTACTCAAACAATCTTTTTAAAAAAAAAAAATTCAATCTTCTTTCTACAGTTGTGATTGCTTATTTCATAAAACTCATTTTTTCAGAAATCACAATTGTATATCATTTCTCTCAAGATAAAATGCAAACTTTTCACTCAGTTTCGCAAAACTTTTCAAGATTAGAATGCATTATATCTCTATATTGCTATATGTTCTGTGATGCAGGTTCAACCCCCAGTGAGTTACCCCTGAAGTAAAAGTAACATGTTAGACTAGAGGTCAATAAAGGAGTAACTACACTTGATGCAGCAAATAAGGATGTGAGGGAGAGTTTGTTCTAGCAGCAATTTCTTATTTTACCATATCAGGGTAGAAAAGGTAGTTGATGATGTATTAATACATCAAGTGCCAGCAATGGTATTTTACCACAGGATCTTCGTCTACCTCCCCAGAGAGAACAAATCTGGATCCCTCCGGGTAATGGTCTGACATAGCAGCAGATCGGCAACTTGTTGACTATGATTCAGTTTCACCTGATGAGTCCAACAAGGAAATGTCTTTACAGACATTAGGAGGAAACTTTAATCTTTATGCTAAATCTTTTGGATCATTGTCTACCTTCCCAGAGTTCAAATCTGGAACCCTCAAAGGGAAATTTAGCAACTTGTTGATTATGACTCAGATTCGTCTGACGAGTCCAACGATGATCGGGGATTTGTGAAACCCCATTGCACCACCAATGACCTCCTTAAGGATGGCTATGGTGATTTTCCTTGCAGGTACATTTGGATGCTGGAGCTCTGAGAGATAAGAGTGAAACACTAGTGAGCATGAGTGTAAACACTATGAGTGATGAGGGGAGTGAAACACTCAGTGAGGAAATGAGTGTATATCAATGGAGAGAAGAGTGAAACACTTGTACACGAAATAGAATCACACACTCACAGTGAGGAAGAAAGAGAAACACCAAATCCCATTCCCTATCCCTTAAACTTGGTTCGTAATTTCTTACCTTTAAATACCTAACAATTGAGACCTCATTTCGGAACCTAACATGTTTTAGGGCCCTAAAAAGTGTGATCTAACAGTTGGGAGGTATAAGGAAGATGTCGGGAAATTTGGTTCATAGGACGATCGACGGTGAAGCCATCTTGCAGTTTTTAAAGGGCATAGTTGATCAAACTACATATTACTACTTCTTTTCTAAAGATGCTACATGAGAATTTCTTCAAGACCTAGAAAAACTTCTTTTCTTAACTGTAGAGGAGAACATTGAAGATTGGAAAACTAATGTACTAAGGGGGAGAAGTGATTTATAATCAGATGATTGGAGGATTCCTCAACTAAGGGGGAGAAGTGAGAAGAAAAAGTAAAGGTACACCACACCACAATTTTATTGATCTTTCAACTATTGGGGAGATACTAAGGGGAGAAATGGTAGATTTCCTAGAAGACGGAAAAGTGGTATTGGTTCACCACTATTCTAATCAGGGGAGCAGCTATATTCCATAGGGGGAGGAGTTGTATTCCAAATGAGGAGAAGCAAGGGAGATATGTTCTTTTCAGAAAAGGAAATATGGTTGTACAACAGAAGTCGCTGAACTCCTAAAGGAGAGAAGTGGAAAGGTATACTTCAGTAAGTGGTAGACAAAGACATATTCATTACCACTGAAGAATCTCGAGAAGCTGATAATGATTACTTCAAGACTGAGAAGGATTATTTGGCAGAGATTTAAAGAACCAAATAAATGAAGATGAGTTACTACATGAATATCAGTTCAGTGCTAAAGGAACAATCATCAATCATTTCAGTTTGAACAAGAAATCCGGAAGTGAAGAATTTGATCCAGAAAACTAGTAGCATTATTTACAAGTCCCGGGTAATCATTTTTTCTACTTGTTAGTTGAGTTATCCTCTCTATAATTTGTTTGTTAGGTTTAACAATCAAATAGGGGGAGATTGTTGGTGAGATCACAAGGCAGTATGAACAGGAAGACGTGATAACTCAACACTAGAACAGGACAGGTAAATAATACTACGCCTACACAGAAATCAGGAAGAAATGAATACAAGGCAAATACAAAGAATCAAAACATTAGATATATCTTTGAAGTCTACTACAGGTCACTGAAAGAAGTTCATTAACATATTCATGCCTCAGTGAAGAATAAAGTTTGAAGACTTTCAAGGTTTCAGAAGGTGTGTAGATTCAGTACAAGTGCCACAAGAAGATTTCAGTGTATTAGCATTGATTGTGTTCTAGACAGTGTTCGAAGCATAGGAATCTGGTTTAATTGAATACAGGGTAAAGACAAAGGTTAAAGAAGATTGCTACAGTCTTGAAGTTGTACTCACTGAAAGAAGTTCATTTATATGTTCGAGCATAAGTGAAGAACAGAGAATGAAGTATTCAAGATTGTAGTAGCAATGAAGACGTTGTCTAAGTACCAGGAAGGATTCCAGTGAAAGTGCGTTGTTTATTGACAATCTGTGTTCGAAGCAATTTGTACTGCTACCGACTTATCAATTGGAATGCAATGAAGATTTGAAGATTCAATTCAGTGTTAGTCGTTTGTGAACCAGACCAGTTGCACTAGGCGTCAACAGATACGAAGAAGATCAACATATTTATTCGACAGAAAGAATTGATGAAGTCCGACATGATAATTCTAGAAAATATCAAGCAGATTAACAAGAATTATCAGTGTTGAAGAAAACCATGAGAAGCTAAATTGTCAAAAGGCAAATCGTACAGTCAAAAGGTGTTAAGTGTACAAATATTGAAACCTCAATAAAGAAACTGCAAGAAAGGAAACTTGAAGGTTTAAGTGATGACCACCCAAACCTTGGGTACTAAACTGCACTTTGACAAGGTTGGCCAAAAACCATTTCGATGGTTTTGTTTTGGTCCGATAGTTTTTAGTTTTAAAAACTTCGAGAGTTTCTTTTGGGTTCACACCGGAACTAATTCAGCTTTGTTGGGGCCGAGATTTTTGACTGCTGCGATACTTTTAATGCTTCGATAGTTTGTAAATTTTATTTTATAAATTTAAATAAATTTATTTTAAACTTATAAATTAAGTTAATTAAATTTAAATATGTTTATTTTATAAATTTATTAAAACTAATAAGGAGTATTTCGATAGTTTCTTTATAAGAAACCATTGAAGTGGTTTTGAAAAAGGAAAGCTTCGATAGGTTTTTTCTTCTACAACATATATTCAATAGTTTCTCAAAAGTAGCTCAATTATTGGTGAAGAATTGTGTGGACACAATTAAATGTTGTGTTCGATAGTTTTTTTTTTAAAGACTAACAAGACTACACTTTATGAAGCAGAAGGTATTAACAAGAGTACTTGTGTTCTTCATCTTCTTCGACGAAGAATTGAAGAAAAAAAGAGAGAGACAGAGAAGGAGATATTTATTTACATACCTGAACTTCTCACCGGGTAAACGTTATAGTGCCCAAACTTTGTTTAATCTTAAGGGCCATTATAAAGTTTCTCCGGTAATTAAATCCTTTAGACAAACAAATAGATACAAACATTGTTTACGATTTAATTGGTACAATCTTTGTAGAAGCAACCACAATAATCACATTATCATCACTTATCACCGACCTTTCCATCACCAATACCACTAATATCGACAAAAATTACCAAGTCATTCTTTTGAAAATGAGGAGAAAGACGGTGAAGAATGTTAATATCGATACATGTGTCATAGAAATATGTGTTGGTGAAGATTTGATAAAATTAATACAAAATAAATAGATCCGAAAACAGTTGGGGTGGGGATGGAAAAAAAGAAAATGATAATATATGTTGTTCTAACAAAACTATACTCTCTCCGTCCCTTTGAATTGTATACATTTGGGGTGGGCACGGAGACCAAGAAAATATATAAAAAAATGAGTAAAATTAGATGAAAAGTGGGTAAAGTGGTGGGACCTATCAATATTTAATAATAGATTTGAGATAGTGGATGTAATAGTGTTTTATATTATTATAGAATAGAGATAGTGGAGAAAGTAGTGATTGTAATAGTGTTTTATATTATTAAAAGTTACTATTTTTGGAATGTATAGAAATGAGAGTAACATCCAAAATGAAAACTGTATAGAAATGAATGGGAGAGAGGGAGTATATGTTTAACGAAACTAAAAGGACACTTCCCGTCAAAAATCTAAAAGGACAGTTTACGGGCTTTATATTTAAAACTAACGTATTCAACTCATATTTCAACTCATCCGTGATATGGAGTTGATTATAATTTAAAGTTACTTAAGATTATAAGTAAAAAGTGAAAATTTTAAGTTAATATTTATTTGAGTGATTTTTTATTATAATTAATTTATGAGTTATTAAAATTGTAATAATTAAAATAAATTTGAATGTTGATATTAACTTATATCAAATAAAATCACTAAAATAAAATAAGTCGTTCAAAAAAATACCTCATATAAACTATTGATTTTAAGTTATTTTTTTAATTGTAACTCATTTTTTGATTTATTACTAAACAAATATTTTTTAGTTTAAAATCAAAAATTAATTTAAGCCCGTTGGGGCCAAACACCCTCATCATTACATCATTACATGACATGCATTTGCTATCCTACCTGCAAAAGTAGACCACGTAGGGAATGCGTGTATCTATCTTCTCAATATTTTTATGTTCTATTTACGATGATGTATTACATTTTAATAAATAAAATCATACTAACTTAAGCGAAAGTTCAAAATTATAATTTGAAATGACAAAATTATTTAATAAATTTTAAAAAGTCAAAATACACGTACATATACATATATGAAGTTTTTTTTAAAAAACTAGTTTAATTTAAACTATTGTTTACTTCTAAAATAAAATTCTACAAAAAATATTGGAGTTTAGGCGCTATTAAATTGATCAATTCAATATCATTTCTTGATCTCTTTGTGCCCATTATGAGTTGTAGAGATTTTTGATTAAGATTTTAATAGTTTTGAGGGTGGTTGGTAGTTCATGTTATTTTTAAACTATTCTAATTTAATAAAACCTTAAAATTTAAGTTAATCTGTGTCAAATTTAAAGCGAAAATTCTACACATCTTGTCTAGCATTTTACAGGCCATCTAGAATATGAGAATGCTATATGTTGACTGATAGTTATTTATTGTAACGAAGTTCAGTTGTAACTTCTGTTTCTCAATAGACAACGCCCAACTTTTCTTCTAAGTATTTAGAATTTAGGAAAACAAAACTTCAAATTTCTAATACAATTCAAATTTCTTGTAAGGCTTATTGTTTGACATTGTTGTTCAGCTGAAAATCGAAGTTTAATATTATTTGTAAATTTTTAAAAGCAACTTTTCAGAAAAATATTTTTTTCTTTGACAGGAGAAAAAGATTTTTGACCTAAATGCTTTGAGTACTTTTGAAAAAAAAGGTGCTTTTGTGTTTTTCATGAAGCACCTTTCAACCCATCATAAAACTTCACAACAAATATTAAAATTTTCTTATGTGAGAAATATTACTAATAATACCTTTTTAATTTTAGTTTTTTCAAATGTTATCATTCCTTTTTCTTTTTCAACTTATTAGTGACCCTTATGTTTTAAGTTTAGTAAAACATTAAATATAAGCAAATGACCTCATTGCTTATTCAAATTTCAAAATTTTCACATTTTTAACGACCGTAACAATATCTTAAATATAAATATAGCGTCCATCAAAATAATCGGAAAAAACACATCCAAAAACTTTAAAAAATATGTTCATATATATTATCAATTATACCATTTTTCCTAATTGAATTTTGCAACTTATGCCATTATTCTTTTTAAGTTTTACGTGGAGTACCCTTTAATTTTAATGTTTGTGTATTTTTATAATATATGTGAAATCTAATATATAAGGTATTATTCATATCATTTGAAAAAGTTAAAACCACAATAGCATCATTTAAAATATTATTTTATATTATACCATAAATATACATATATTAAAAATATTACTAAACAACTATATATCAAACGTATTCTAAATTATATTCAACTTAACATACTTCGGGTGACATTGGTGGTAAAAGAAAGAAAGAAGACATAACAGCTATTTCAGCAGCTCTGGGGACTTGCAGGCAGAGAAGAAGACGGAAAAACAGAAGGGGATATTGGTTTTATAAAACCAAAGGTAAAACAAATGTAATCATGAAAAAGTTTGTAGTTCAACATGCCTTATAAAACATTAAAGTGTTTTCGGTGTGCAAAAATATGTCTTTACCGGGTAGTGAAAATGATGGAAAAATAAATAAGGTCTCGTATGTTGATAGAATAACCAATATGGTGAAATATCACCATCTGCTTAGGTGTATATAGAGTCGACCATTACATAAATATTGATAATACATATTTTTATCACGTATTTTATTAGATATTATTATAAATTTCAATTATTAAATCAAAAAATAAAATTAAACTCTTTTTTTAAAAAATAATTATTGAAAATTAGTCAAATAGTCCAAAGTGATTCTAGAGCATAATCAAATCTATGTATCTAAATTGATTTTGCAGCAGAATCAAATTTAAAATAATGTTTTTATTCAAATTTTAAATTTTAAATTTTTTATAAAGTTTATATATGCTAATATTGTACGTTAGAATCAGATTATATATTTTTATGTAAAACAATTAAAATTATTTATAAAATTATATAATAAAATATATAATTCTACCCTATTCTTGTCTTTGGAACAATGGTCAACATACATCTTCCACAACTTTCAATACACTTGTATCCGTAAGCTGTGTTATTGCTACCTCGGGAAGATTCAAATCTTGCGACACTTCTGAAATTGCACAGGGCAATCCAAATTATTTTACTATTTGGTTTACTTTTTTGACAACGACCTTCTCAACAACTGCACTTTAAAATTATTGAATAGTAGTTACTACACTAAAATACATTTTCTGTGACGACCTCGGCCCTGGGAGATGCCAGGTCAGCTCTCCCAATAGCAGCCTCTGAACATGGCACGACCTCTGTGTTACAACTACACAGAATCTTATGTTTGTCTATATAAAGCCATTACTACATTTAATTAGGATCATAAACGAAACAACATTAATGGCTTCTAATAGTTGTTCCAACTCTTTTTCAGTTCCGTTCTCCTGTCTTTTAATACTATTACTTTCGTATTTCTGTGTCTCTGAAGCACAAGACACTCCACCTATAGCGGAGGGACTTTCTTTGAGTTTCTTCGATACTAGCTGCCCAGATTTAGAGTCCATTGTCAGGAATCAACTTGTAGAAGAGTTCAATCAAGACATCGGCCAAGCTGCTGGCTTACTTCGTTTGCATTTCCATGATTGCTTTGTCCAGGTAGGTATCATGCATCTTCTAAAAGATTTATTTAGGTTGCACTATGTTGTAAATATTTCGAACAAGATTAGAATATCAAGCTTTATGTTTCAGGGATGTGATGCTTCAGTGTTACTTGATGGATCGGCCAGCGGACCAGGAGAGCAGGATGCGCCTCCGAACCTGAGTTTGAGGGCGAAGGCGTTTGAGATCATTGACAAAATTCACAGCCAAGTGCACGCGCAATGCGGTGCAATTGTATCCTGCGCTGATATCGTTGCTCTTAGTGCCCGTGATTCAATTTATTTGGTACGTACGTATTTATATTTAAATTATTGAATTTATATATTCTAATTAAAGTTATAAAATATTCTGAAAATTCAAACTCGATCACAACAATGGCCGTTCTAACAAATTCATATGCTCGTTTCTGTAGTCGGGAGGTCCAGACTACAAGGTGCCATTGGGAAGGCGTGACGGACTAACCTTTGCAACAACAGAGGCCACACTAGCAAACTTGCCCCGACCATCTTCCAATGCAAGTGTCATCCTTGATGCTCTGGCCAACAAGAGCCTCGACGCCACTGATACCGTTGCGCTCACAGGGGGACACACAATAGGCTTATCTCACTGCAGTTCCTTCACCGACCGCCTTTACCCGCAAGACCCTACCATGAACGAAACCTTTGCCAATGACCTCAAAAACACTTGTCCAGAAAATTCAACAGTTGATGGCACAACAGTCCAAGATATTCGAACTCCGGATGATTTTGATAACCAGTACTATGTTAATCTCGTGAATCGACAAGGACTGTTTACTTCGGACCAGGATTTGTTTACGGATAGTAGGACTCGTGATATTGTTACTAGTTTTGCAGAAAACCAGACCTTGTTTTTTGAAAAGTTTGTGTTTGGTATGTTAAAGATGGGACAGATGGATGTGGTGACAGGAACAAATGGGGAGATTCGGGCTAATTGTTCTGTGAGAAACTCAGACAGTACGTTGTTGTCTTCTGTTGTTGATGTAGCAGAAGATTTGAAAGTAATTAATTTTTAGGCTTTTACGTGTCAAGAATAAGCTTTGTAAAGAAGTCGCAATAATTTACTAGTATACTTATTATGTAATCCTGTTATGTTTTATTGAGCAAAAATAAATAAATCCTGTTATGTTTTAATTGTCGGGAAGAATGGATGTAAGGTGTAATAAAATAAATGAAATGGACCGGAAATAATAGAAATTGATATGAAGATTTGAAAGAAAACATTAATCCTGTGTATTCTTTTCGATTTCATTTATCACGACAATCAAATAAAACATTCGAAAATTAGTGTGCTTTAATTTCAACAAATGTTTGATGTAGCATATAATTTCTTTGAGGCTTCTGATGTTGTGCTTATTTGTTGATCCTAGTTATATGGTTTTAAAATATTTAATAACTAGGTGAATTAATCATGCTTCGCGTGATTGGTAAAAATATTTTGTTTAACGACAAGATAGCTCAATCTCAATTCTTTTAAAAACAATTATTGAAGATATTAGGTAACATGGTAAATTGGTAATAGACACTCATAGTAAATATCTGCCTGGTGTTATAATATTTAAATGTAAAATCAAAGATAAGTCTGGTTTCTAGATTTGTGATTGTCAAATGGTTTCTAGAATGGGCACGTCCTTCAGCTTGTGAAATAAAGAATGGTAAACCACATATACCAAGGTACATAAATGCTGGGCTGTATTACGTGTGTTCACTGATCAGGTTAGCCGGGTTGAAGGCATTTTGCAACCCGACCCAATTAGATCGGTTTGAAAAAATTTCAACCCAACCCGTAAAAAATAAATTCTTAACCCAACCCTACTCATTATATATCGGTTTGGGTCGGGTTGTGTCGGTTTGAACGGCTTAAATAATTTTTGAAAAAAGCTTAAATATATACGGTATCGTTCGTTTTGAAAATTTAAGTAAAATTAAAGTACGTATAACTTAAGATTTTAGTACTAATATTTTATTTTTATTACCATTATAAATTTAGTAAAGTAAATTATGTTTTAAGTCATATATGTAAACACAAAATATAATTATATTTCTATAAATGAAAGTATAATACATTGTATAATGTATTGTAATAAATGATATATACATAAAATTTTAAATTATCGAACAAAATTGTAACTTAAATCAGGTTGGGTTGGGTTGGCCGAAAAAACATAGAACCCATACCCAACCCATTTAAGTCGGTTTGAAAATTTTTCAACCCAATTAAGTATCAGATTTTTTTCGTCGGGTTGGTTCGGCCGAAAAAAGGGTTGGGTTGGTTCGGTTTGACCGGGTTGACGAACCCACGAACACCCCTAGGCTGTATATTCATATAACACAGGAGATGATCATCTCGTTATAATAAATAGGACATCACCCACGGTTGCAAAATGTATAGTTCAATTAGAACAAACAACAAATTATAATCTCTCGTCTCCAAATATACTTTCGTATTAGTATAAGTTTTACTGAATTTACAATTATTAGTATTAGTTTATATATATATTTATAACACGTTATCAGCATGAGTATGTGCCGGAGCTTTATTTAATGAAGAAGGTGTAATTTAATTTTTTCTATTTTAGTTGAGACCGTGCCCGAATTTTTTTTCAATCAATAAGGTATGCTCGAACTCTGTCTATTTTAATTTTATAAATGTTGATATAATCATGGCCATTATTTATAAATATATTGATATTATTTGTAAATTAAAAGTTAGCTATGTTATGTGATGTTAATTTTTACATTATGTCATTTATCATTTTATGCTACAAATTTTATTATGTGATACATGATTAAATTGTTTACGTCTTAATGTACGATATTATTATATCATGTTTTAAATACTTATTTTATATTCAGAATGACGAATCTTTCAAAATTAGATTTTGTTGCATTGGATGTGTCTGGGGATAACTATTTATCTTGGGTGCTCGATGCGGAATTACACCTTAATGCTAATGGTTTACAAGATACCAACGAATCTGAAAAAACCCCAATTGTTGAACAAAATGCAAAAGCTATTATTTTTCTCAGGCATCACATTCATGAAAATTTAAAATCTGAATACCTAACCGTCGAAAACCCACTCACCCTTTGGACCAATCTCAAAGATAGATTTGATCACCAGAAACTTGTTCATTTGCCACCTGCCCATTATGAGTGGATTAATATAAGATTACAAGATTTTAAATCTGTTGCTGAATATAATTCTGCCTTGTTTAAAATAAGCTCAAAACTGATTTTGTGTGGTGAGAATATTACTGATACTGACATGATTGAAAAGACCCTTTCAACCTTTTATCCCAATATTATGATTCTTGCACAACAGTACAAGGAGCACAATTTTCAGAAATATAGCGAGTTAATATCTCTCCTTCTTGTAGCTGAAAAGAATAATAAGTTATTACTGAAAAATAATCAGATACGTCCCACAGGCTCTGCCCAGTTACCTGAAGTACATAACACGTCATTCCGGAAGAATGAACGTGGGAAAGGGTATATAGGAGGACGAGGTTACGGACGACACCGTGGGCGTGGAAATTTTCGTGGTTGGTTTCAAAATTCTGGCCACTAGAAGTGGTAGCGTGATGGCTAAAACAACTCAAACCACCAGAAGTGGCAGCGTGATAACTACAATAACTCTGGCCACCAGAAGTGGTAAAGTGAGGGGCCAAATAAAAGGAAGGCACCACAAGAAGGAGATACTAGAGATATGTGTTTTAGATGTGGGGCTCATGGACATTGGACTCGTACTTTTCATGCACCAAAACATCTTGTAGATCTTTATGAGGCATCTAAAAAGCAGAATGAATAAAGGGTGGAAACAAATTTGGATAGCTTTAATAATGAACGAATAAATAAGACTTCAAATGAACCTGACACTGGTGCTAATATTTACTACGACTTAGATGACTAGTTTCTATATGTATTTCTTTCATGTCTTGTTTTAATTTTCTGCTTCTATGTACTTGTTTATGTTCTAGTTCTATGTACTTTGTTTGTCTTAATAAAATTTTTGTTCATTTATATATGTACACATCATAAATATGGGAGATATATGCATTGCTGACTGCGCCACCACTCACACAATTTTACAAAATCAGAAATATTTCTCACAGTTGACTAAAACCAATTCACATGTCTGGACGATTTCGGGCACATCAAATATAATAGAGGGTTTTGGGAAAGCAAATTTTATTCTACCAAATGAGACACAAATTCACGTACATGATGCTCTATATTCTAGTAAATCCACTAGGAATCTTTTGAGTTTTAAAGACATTCGTCTTAATGGTTTTCACGTAGAAACTACTAGTGAAAATGGAAAAGAATATTGTTAGATCAGGATTCAATGATCGTCAGGATCTAGACTCAACTGATCAGGATTGCTGACGTCATCAGTATTGCATGGTCATCAGTATTTGCTCAAGCGTCAGTATCAGGATTATCATCAGGATTTATATCAGGACTGGGAGCTGATCAGGATTCCTACTTTGAGTTATATTTGGAGTCTAGTTAAATAAGGAAGTTTATTTTGCCGGTTCCTTATTTATAGGAATGAAGCTATCAATTTAGGATAGGTTTCAATCTTTGTAATTGATTAGGACTTATCTTGTAATTGTTAGAGAAGCTGTGTAGTATATAAACACAGTTTAGGTTTCGATTTAATAGATTACATACACGAGTATTTTGTAACCTAGAAGCTCTCAAGAATATCAGAATTTCTTGAGAGAGTTTGTAACAGTTTTATATCAGATTTAATAAAGCTGTTATTATTCTTTCATATTTGTGATACATAATTTATAAAGTCGAGAATCTTATACAATTGTATTCAACCCCCCTTCTACAATTGTTATTTACTGAGCAACAATTGGTATCAGAGCAAACTGATTTAAATTTGAATCAGAAATGATCTAAGATGTCGACAAAGTATGAAAGCATGAAAATTCCCATCCTGAAGAAAACTGAATATCCAACATGGAAGGTAAAGATGCTGATGTATCTGGAGGCTTTGGATCCTGACTATTTGGACAGGATACGTGATGGACCATATGTTCCTACGAGAATAGTTCCACAAACAGATAATGTACCTGAACACTACGTGGTCAAGGTAAAAAGTGAATGGACTCCTGAAGAGAAAGCTGACGTTCTCAGAGATGCAAAGATAAAGAATATCCTTCACAACAGCCTTGATGCTGTCATGTCTAACAGGGTGATCGCATGCAAATCTGCAAAAGAAATTTGGGATACTTTGGAAACTCAATGCCAAGGCTCTGCATCTGTCAAGAAAAACAGAAGGGCTCTACTTATTCAAGAGTATGAACAATTTGATGCAAGACCTGATGAGAGCCTTACTGATTTGTATGATAGATTCCTGACACTCTTGAATAATCTATCATTAGTTGGCAAATAGTATGTATCTGACGATTCTAATACCAAATTTCTGAGAGCTTTACCAGAAGAATGGGATACACAAACATCAATCATTAGACATCAGTATGATCTAAACACTGTGTCTCTTGATGTAGTTTATGGGATGCTGAGAACCTATGATCTTGAGGTTCAACAAAGGAAGATTAAGAAAAACAGCAAGGCAAAATCCATTGCCTTGAAAGTTAAGGCTAAATCAAAAGGAAAAGCTGTGGAGGTCTCTAGGAGGAAATCAAGAATAGTTGAGTCAGATCCTGATGACTCATCATCAGATACTGATGGCAATCCTGATGCCAATACTGATGATGATTCTTCTGACTCAGACATGGAAGAGATGGTTGCTATGATAGTCAGAGGCTTCAAGAAGATGAAGTTCAGGAAGGCTAGAAGACAAGGCAACTTCCATAAAAAGACCTTCAATACTGACAAAGACAAGTACAATAAAAAGGACAACAAAAGTGGTAAATTTGACAAGTCCAAGGTTAGATGCTACAAATGTAATGGAATGGGGCACTTTGCAACTGAGTGCAAGAAGGCTAAAGCACTCATCACTTCAAGCAAGGATTGGATGGACTCTTCCTTAGAATCTGATACTGAGGTGGTCAACTATGCCCTAATGGCCAATACTGATGATACTGCTGTTCCTGATGATAAGGTACTAAATATTGTCTTTGATTTTGATACTGATAATGCTTCTGAGTTAAGACGTTTTCTAAAGTCATTACATATTAGCTTTAGAAGTCAAACTACTGAGAATACTAGGATCTTATCTGAGATGTCTGAACTTAGGAAAAGGAATGAGCATCTAGAAACTGAATTTTCTTCTATGCAAAAAGTACAGATAGGATGTGATAATGCTAAACACATGTATTTGGAGATGAAACTTAAATGTACTGCTCTTGAAAAAGAACTTGAGGAAGCTAAAGAGAAAATCAGAACCTGGACAGATTCTGGAAGGAAATTTCATGAAATAAATACTTCTAAGAATTGGAAAGAGTGTCTAGGTTATATGTCAGATGAGGATAAGAAGATGAAAAAGAAAGTTGTTATTGATGAGACAGTAAGTCCAATGACCTATAGACATGTTATAGACAAAACCAAATCAAAGATTAAGCCTGTTAAATTTGTATTTGGTAATGATCCCAATTCTACCGTTGAAAAGGGATCTACTTCTGAAAACTCAGTTCCTTATGTGAAGTCTAAACCTGTCAAGAAAACTGAAAAGAAAAATGAAGGTTTATTGTCTCAGAAACAACTTAGGGAAAAAGTTAGTAATATAAATGGTAAACAAAATCTACCAACTGTCAAGAGAAACAGGAATGGTAAAGTTGGGAATAATAAAGAGAATAACTATAGGTTTATCCCAAATGCACCTAGAAAATGTTGTTTTAACTGTGGAAACTCTAATCATCTTGCTATTGATTGCAGGAAGAGTAAAAAGAAAGTTACTGAAATTCCTAAGTCTGATGTTAGGAGTAGATCAGTATTTTATAAACCACAGAAGTCCTGTTTTCATTGTGGTAGTAAATGGCATTCTATTTATACTTGTGAAGAATATCAAAGTTTGTACTATAATTTTTATGATCCTTTACCTAGGTTTAATAATAGTGCAAATTCTGGTAGCTTTAAGAATGTCAGTGTGAAGCATGTTTTTGTTAATACTGATACTGACAAAGCAAATCCTGATGGAGTTAATTCTGTCAGGACTGCTAAAATCAGAAAGTCTTCTGCTGCTAAAATTAATAAAATGCATGGAAAAGGAACCCAACAAGTGTGGGTTCCTAAACATTCTAACTAGTGTGTTGTTATTCTGATTGCAGGGTAAAAAGAAAAATGTGTTAGTCATGGATAGTGGATGTTCTATGCACATGACTGGAAACAAAGCCCTGTTATCAGAATATGAGGAAAAAGTTGGCCCAACTGTGTCTTATGGAGATGGCAACATTGGACAAACTTTGGGATATGGCAATATAATCATTGGTAATGTCATCATTGAAAAAGTAGCTCTAGTGAAAGGACTAAAACACAACTTGTTGAGTATTAGTCAAATCACTGACAGAGGTTATCATGTCCACTTCTATTCCACTCATTGTGAAGTAGTCAGCAAAGAATCAGGAAAGACAGTATTGATTGGCTACATGCATGGTAACATATATGAAGCCAACATTCAAGCAAATATTGATGGCACTCCTACTTGTCTCATCAATAAAGCATTAGTCAAATGAAAGTTGGAATTGGCATAAGAAGCTTTCTCATCTCAACTTCAGAAACATTAATGAGTTGGTTAAGAAAGATTTGGTTAGAGGATTGCCTAAAGTTTTGTATACTCCTGATGGACTCTGTGATACATGTCAAAAAGCTAAACAGAGAAGGACATCATTTAAGAGTAAATCTGAATCCTCCATTGAAAAACCATATCACATGCTACATCTTGATCTATTTGGACCAGTCAACATAATGTCCATCAGTAAGAAAAGGTACACCCTTGTAATTTTTGATGAATACTCTAGATTCACCTGGGTGTATTTCCTGCACAGAAAAGATGAGACTCCAGAAATACTGTTGGATCATGTGAGAATGATTGAGACAGGCACAAAGTACAAAGTCAAGATTATGAGAAGTGATAATGGTACTGAATTCAAGATTTCAAAGATGGAAGAGTTCTGCAAATACAAAGGAATTATACAACAATTCTCTGCTCCTGGAACACCCCCAGCAAAATGGAGTAGTAGAAAGGAAAAATATAACTCTTATTGAAGCTGGCAGAACTATGTTGGAAGAAGCTAAATTGCCTACATATTTCTGGGCAGAAGTAGTCAACACAGCATGCTATACACAAAATCTCACTTTGATAAACAGACATGGTGTGACTCCCTATCAAATGCTCAAGGAGAAGAAACCTAGTTTGAATCATCTGCATGTGTTTGGCTGTAACTATTTTGTTCTCAGAATTCATCCTGAACAGCTAGGGAAATTTGAAACAAAGGCTGATGAGGGAATTTTCATAGGCTATCCTGCATCAAGAGCCTTTAGAGTTTTTAATTTGAGAACAAGAACTGTCATGGAGTCAATACATGTATCTTTTGATCATAAGAAGATAACAAGAATTGATGAAGACTCACATGATAGGTTGATTTTTGAAAATGAAGCTACCAAGGAACCTGAAGAACAAGAATCAAATACTGACAATTCATCAGATACTGATGGGTCACCAAATCCTGATGACGCATCAAATCCTGATGCAGCATCAAATACTGATGGTGCTAATACTGATGATACAAATAATGGTGATACATCTAGTAGTGCAAATGTTGAGGGGGAGCAACAGCAAACTGCTACAAATTCTGAGTCTACTCAATCATCAGAACAAAATTCTTCAGATACTGATTCAAGTGACAATCTTGATAATCCATCAGGAGGTGATATCAATAATTCAGGGGGAGCTTCTACTGAAGCAAATTCTTCTAATCAAGATAGCACCAATCTAGGGGGATCATCTACTTCAAGGGATGATTTACCACCAGCTAGGAAATGGACAAGAGATCATACTCCTGATTTAATTATTGGAGATCCTGATGCAGGTGTTAAAACAAGAAGTGCAACTCAGAATGAATGTCTATATCACAACTTTCTATCAAAGGAGGAGCCTAAGAAAGTTGAAGATGCACTTAAGGATTCTGATTGGGTTACTGCAATGCAAGAAGAATTAAATGAATTTGAAAGGAATGAAGTATGGAAACTGGTGCCAAGACAAAAGAATAGGTCAATTGTTGGTACAAAATGGATTTTCAGAAACAAGACTGATTCTGATGGAGTAATAATAAGAAACAAAGCAAGGCTAGTTGCAAAGGGGTATTCTCAACAAGAAGGAATTGATTATGATGAAACTTTTGCTCCTGTTGCAAGACTAGAAGCCATCAGGATCTTTCTGGCTTATGCAGCTCACAAGAAATTTAAAGTTTTCCAGATGGATGTTAAAAGTGCTTTCTTAAATGGTGAACTGGAGGAAGAAGTTTATGTTGAACAACCTCCTGGTTTCATTGATCCAAAGTATCCAAATCATGTCTATAGATTGGATAAGGCACTTTATGGACTAAAGCAAGCTCCAAGAGCATGGTATGAAACCCTAGCTCAATTCTTACTAGAAAGTGGATTCAAAAGAGGTACTATTGATAAAACCTTATTCTATTTGAATGATGGTAAAGATTTGCTTTTAGTTCAGATTTATGTGGATGATATCATTTTTGGGTCAACAAACAACAAGTGGTGTGAAAAGTTTTCTAAGCTTATGCAGTCAAGATACCAAATGAGCATGATGGGAGAAATGAGTTACTTTCTTGGTCTTCAAGTTAAACAGACTGATGATGGTATTTTTATCAATCAGTCAAAGTATTCAAGGGATTTATTGAAGAGATTTAACATGCAAGATTGTGCTACTGCAAGTACTCCTATTGCTACAACTACCAAACTTGATCCTGATCAAGGTGTTGAGGTAGATGTAACTCACTACAGAGGAATGATTGGCTCTTTATTGTATCTCACTGCAAGTAGACCAGATATCATGTTTGCAACCTGTCTGTGTGCAAGATTTCAAGCAAAACCTAGGGAACCTCATCTGATTGCAGTCAAAAGAATCTTTAGATATCTCAAAGGCACTCCTTCTCTTGGCCTTTGGTATGCAAGGGAATCAGATTTTTGGTTATGTGACTATTCAGATGCTGATTTTGCAGGATGCAAAATAGACATGAAAAGTACTTCAGGAAGTTGTCAGTTTTTGGGTGGTAGACTAGTTTCATGGTTTAGTAAAAAGCAAAATTCTATCTCTACTTCAACCGCAGAAGCTGAGTACATTGCTGCAGGAAGTTGTTGTGCTCAGATAATGTGGATGAGAAATCAGTTGTTAGATTATGGCATGTCATACTCAAAAATCCCTATTTATTGTGATAACTAAAGTGCTATTGCAATGACAGGAAATCCAGTTCAACATTCTCTTACTAAACGCATCAGTATTAGATATCATTTTATAAGAGAACAGGTTCTGGAAGGAACAATTGGACTTCATTTTCTTCCTACAGATCAACAACTAGCTGATATATTCACCAAGCCACTGCCTGAAGCTACTTTCAACAAGTTGGTGAATGAACTTGGAATGATGAACTTTGAGAATTTCTGAAGAAAGCTACAGAGAGGAAATCCTGATGACTATCAAATCCTGATGGTCATTCTGCAAGGTATGTAATTTTGATCAAATCCTGATAGGACACAATCCTGACAGGAAGTCAACTGGTCAATCCTGATGTACAGGTCAGTATTTCATTGCTTAATTTGTGCCTGATTTTTCATCAGTTACTGATGAGAAACGTTTGAGTTTTAGTTGGACAACTGTATGCGCGCGTGTGTCACACTGATAGATATATACATATAGATACACATAAAAAGCGGTGCAGTTATGTTTAATTACGCACGTAATTTGTCCACTAATCATTTTTGCACAAATCATATTTTGCCACCTGTCATTGAGAGTAATATTTTCTTTTAACAAAATACATTTAATTTTCTAAATTCCTGATTACTCTCTCATCATCAGTTTTTCATCTTCTTTCTCTCTGTGTGCTCAAGAACCCTATTTTTCTAAATCTCAATTCTCAAGCTTTCTATACTGTTTTAATGGCGTCTTCATCATTCATGAACAAACAGACTATAATTAGTGGTGTTACTTTTGCCACTAATAATTTTGTAGCTATTTTAGATCATCAGGATTTGCCTTCTGAGTTTCACATAGTACAGGATTTTCTAGATTCAAGTCCATTGAAGTTTGCTTTAACAGAACCTGCAAGTGTTTCTTTTAAGTCAGTTATGCAGGTGTGGAACACACTTACTTTTGATAGAGGGCATTCTGGCTCAATCATGATGAGTTTTGAATATGATGGGGTTACTCACTATTTGACTCCTGCAATTGTGGAGGAAGCATTACATTTGCCTGTTGTTGGTGATGATGTTCCTGACAATGTTTCAGACTCGACTCTCTTTGAGCTTGTTACAAAATTGGGCTACAATGGAGAAGTAAAGAGGTATGGCAACCTCTTTAGGACGAAGCTTCAAAAGGAATGGAACCTTTTCTTTGATACTATCAGCCACTGCTTCATGAATAAGACATCGAATTTTGATGCTCTACCATCAGGATCACTAAAGATTGGGTACTCTCTTATCTATTCTCAAGTGTTTGATTATGGTAGTTTAATTTTAAAAGCTTTAAGTGATAGGAAGTCAGATAAGTTAGGTTATGTCTGTTTCCTTAGATTTTTTCAGCTAATCTTTAATCACTTCTGTCCTGATGTTGTTTTTGAAGAGGATGTGATTCTACCCATCTGTAGAATTACATAGAATAATATTAAGTCCTTTGTCAATGGTGATAAGGCAAATGGTTTTTCAGGAAATGCTTTTATTCCTGATGAGGTCAGGCTTTTCTTGAAAGAGAAAATGCCTACTCAATATGGATCAGTTTCTGATGCTATGGGGCAAGGCAAATCACACCTTGTTCCTAACCCAAGCATCCAACCCAAACAGTCAAAACAGTCAACAACCACCTCTATTGTCTCTCAAAAGACTTTAGTTGTAAAACCTAAGAAATCAGCTAGATCTGATGTGTCTGGAAGACAATCAGGATCAAAGGATTTTTCTTCTACACCACTCACTAAAAAGAAGATACAAGGGGGTGTACAAGGGGTCCTGGTAAAGAAGGCTTCCAAGGGTGTTGTGGCTGTTTCTGTGAAAAGGAAGTTAGGACTAAGGGATGAGACTAATTCTGAGGATGATTTGCCTATTTCCTCTAAGATACATATGAATAAGGAAGTTGCTGATACTGCTAATGAAGCTGTGGTACCATCTTCTAAGCCACAGAAGAAATGGAAATTATCAAAGAGCAGGTATCATATTCCTTTGGAAAAGAAACAGGATACTGATGGTCAGGATCTCTCAAATCCTGATGAGCATTCAAATCCTGATGCTCAAGCAATTCCTGATGTTAGTATTCCTGATGCTGCACCAAGTCCAATGATAGATATCTCAGACTCTCCAGCAAAAGCCTCTCCAACTACAATAATTCTAGACATATCATGGGAGAAGGTTGTTGAGACTGCTTCCAAACTTGGATTTCCTCATCCTTTGGATAAGAAAAGGAAGGCAGATGAGTTTGTGTTTACTAGACAAAAGAAGCTGAAAGGATCAAGCCCATAAGAACCTGAACCTCAAAGTGGTTCAGCAGCTATTACTGATGATCCTGCCCCACAAGAACCACTCAATCAAAGTTTGGGTGAAGGCATAGCAATTGGAATGGTCACACAAGAACCATTTTCTCAAAGGGAAAATGAAGACATTTCTATTCCAGCCACACAAGAACCATCTTCTCAATGTGAAGATGCAGGCAAAGCTACAGTTTCTGAGGAATTTCCTGACATTGCTCAAGGGGTTTCTGGTGTAGATGAAAAATTGGTCGAGGACACTGTCAATGAGGGAAGTCCACAAGAACCTTTAACTCAAAGTGTTAAAGCAGCTTCTGAACCTCAGGCTCCACAACAACCATCAGTAACAAATCCTGATGAATGCCAATCAAATCCTGACGGTGTTGCTCCTGACGCTAGTGGTGCTCCTGATGCTGAGCCAATCCTGATACAACCACTTAGCTCAAGACCAATGACAAATTCTATCACAACATCACAGGACAAACTTAAAGGTATTGTTATTCCTGATCCTGATGATACTCATGATTCTGATGCTGATGATAGTGATGATAGTGATGGTGATAATAATGAAGAGAAGGATCAGCTTGCCACATCTATTAAATCTAGTCTTGGAACCAACTTTGGTTCTTCAAGCACATTCATGACTGGCAAGGCTACTACAGGAAAGGATCTTCGACAAGACTTTTCTGGTCCTTCTGAGATTGATCCTGCTGAGCAGCTGAGATTGCATCAATGGAATAATGAATGGTATAGATATGATGAATCTGTCAGTTATCCATATGCTTTAGATCATGCTTATAATGCTGCAAAGTTGATTGAGAATGAAGATTTGAAGAATCATTTGAAGGCTACAACTCTTTTATCCAAAAGCCTCAAGCATGAAATTGATTCTGTCAAAGATACAACTGAAAGAGTGAGGACTGATATTTCTCAGAACTTTACAAAGGTGCCTACTGCTCTTCAACTCAGGGTAGTAGAATCCCAAGTTAAGTCAATCATTAATGAACAGTATTTCATAAACAGCAAAATTGATTCTCTTGATACAAAGGTAACTGATATTCAAACCTCTCTTGCCTTAATTTTGAATTTATTGTCAAATACTGATGTCAAAAAGGGGGAGAAGGTAAGTTCTACAAAATGTACACCTGATCTAGTATTGAGAAATAATGATGATGATGATCATACTGGAAATGATGGTGGTGACAAAGTTCTACAAGGAGAAACCTCTGATGTTGTTGTTGTGAAGTCTACAATTCAATCTTCTCAAAGTCAAACAACGCAGTCAACTCATGTTTCTGATTCTGGAGTTAAGACAGTAAGGACACTGGTGAAATCTCAAATCCTGACGGAAGAGCAAATCCTGACAGGTGATCAAATCCTGATGGCTGATCAAATCCTGACGCCTGGTCATGGACATACACTCTCTACAATTCCTGAAGGTGATGAAGATGTTCTAATTGCAAATCCTGAAGATGCTGCTAACTTATTCCAGAAGTTCAAAACAAGAGATGGTAATGTTGTTACTCTTTATCACACTGATAAGAGAGTTCAACAGTTATTTGCAAGGAAAGCACTCTCTACAGCAAGTGAAGAATATCCTGATCTCTCACAAGAAGAATTCTTAAATCAACAGAGAGAGATGATGGAGAGTTTTAATAACCCTGCTCCTACTAGAGGAAGAGGAGGCAGAGGTAGGAGAGGTGCTAGAAGAGGTAGAAGAAGCTCATCAAGTCAACCAATGCCTAGACAAACAAGGTCTAGAGGTTTAAGAATAAAAGAAATTCCTGAACCTATTCAAATTCTAGTAGTTCCTGACAGGTCTACTTTTGGTGATGATGGAATTGTTGAAGAAGAACCTGAATTAAGGAGAAGATCAAGACAATCAACTCTCAGTAATACAACTCAAATTGAAGATTCTAATCCTGACATTGTTCCAAACACTGTTCAAGATCCTGATGAATCTAAAATTCTACTAGAGGTTGATCTGTTAATACTGACTACTGTGGTTGATTCTCATAATCTTGAAGTGGATGATGAAGAAGAAGCCATAAGAAGAGAAATCACAAGAACAACAAATAGAGATTTAAATCTCTATGTACAAAGGCTTAAACTCTCAAACAGAAGGTTGTGGAGAAATCCAAGCAGACAAGAACCTCAGCTAGAAAGAAGCTATGCTTTTGAGAAAGAAAAAGATAAGAAGTGGAAACACATAAGTACACTTAGGTGTAATATACCTATCAATTTTCAGAATGGTGGTATTATAATAAGTGCTTGCAAGACTAGAGGCCATCAGGATCTTTCTGGCATATGCAGCTCATAAGAAATTCAAGGTTTTCCAGATGAATGTGAAAAGTGAATTCTTAAATGGTGAACTGGAGGAAGAAGTGTATGTTGAACAACTCCTGGTTTCATTGATCCTAAATATCCAAATCATGTTTATAGATTGGATAAGGCACTTTATGGACTAAAGCAAGCTCCAAGAGCATGGTATGAAACCTTAGCTCAATTCTTACTGGAGAGTGGATTCAAAAGTGGTACTATTGATGAAACTTTGTTCTATTTGAATCATGGTAAGGATTTGCTTTTAGTTCAGATTTATGTTGATGATATCATTTTTGGGTCAACAAACAATAAGCTGTGTGAAAAGTTTTCTAAGCTTATGCAGTCAAGATATCAAATGAGCATGATGGGAGAAATGAGTTATTTTCTTGGTCTTCAAGTTAAACAGACCGATGATGGCATTTTTATCAATCAGTCAAAATAAACAAAGAATTTGTTGAAAAGGTTTAACATGGAAGATTGTGCTACTGCAAGTACTCCCATTGCTACAGCTACCAAACTTGATCCTGATCAAGGTGCTGAGGTAGATGTAACTCACTACAGAGGAATGATTGGCTCTTTATTGTATCTCACTGCAAGTAGACCAGATATCATGTTTGCAACCTGTCTGTGTGCAAGATTTCAAGCAAAACCTAGGAAACCTCATCTGATTGCAGTTAAAAGAATTTTCAGATATCTCAAAGGCACTCCTTCACTTGGTCTTTGGTATGCAAGGGAATCAGATTTTGGTTTGTATGGTTATTCAGATGCTGATTTTGCAGGATGCAAGATAGACAGGAAAAGTACTTCAGGAAGCTGTCAGTTTTTGGGTGGTAGACTAGTTTCATGGTTCAATAAGAAGCAAAAGTCTATCTCTACTTCAACAGCAGAAGCTGAGTACATTGCTGTAGGAAGTTGTTGTGCTCAGATAATGTGGATGAGAAATCAGTTGTTAGATTATGGCCTGTCATACTCAAAAATCCCTATTTATTGTGATAACCAAAGTGCTATTGCAATGACAGGAAATCCAGTTCAACATTCTCTTACTAAACACATCAGTATTAGATATCATTTCATAAGAGAACAGGTTCTGGAAGGAACAATTGAACTTCACTTTGTTCCTATTGATCAACAACTAGCTGATATATTCACCAAGCAACTACCTGAAGCTACTTTCAATAAGTTGGTGAATGAACTTGGAATGATGAATTTTGAGAATTTCTGAGAAAAGCTACAGAGAAGAAATCCTGATGACTGTCAAATCCTGATGGTCATTCAGAAAGGTAAGTTATTTTGATCAAATCCTGATAGGACAAAATCCTGACAGGAAGTCAACTAGTCAATCCTGATGTACAGGTCAGTATTTCATTGCTTAATTTGTGCCTGATTTTTTGTCAGTATCTGATGAGAAACGTTTGAGTTGGACAATTGTATGCACACGTGTGTCACACTGATAGATATATACAAATAGATACACATAAAAAGCGGTGCAGTTATGTCTAATTATGCACGTAATTTGTCCACTAATCATTTTTGCACAAATCATAATTTGCCACCTGTCATTGAGAGTAATATTTTGTTTTAACAAAATACATTTGATTTGCTAAATTTCTGATTACTCTATCTTCATCAGTTTTTCATCTTCTTTCTCTCTCTGTGCTCAAGAACCCTATTTTCTAAATCTCAATTCTCAAGCTTTCTATATTGTTTATATGGCGTCTTCATCATTCATTAACAAACAGACTGTGGTTAGTGGTGTTACTTTTGCCACTAATAATTTTGTAGCTATTCTGAATCATCGGGATTTGCCTTCTGAGTTTCACATTATCCAAGATTTTCTAGCTTCAAGCCCATTGAAGTTTGCTTTAACGGAACCTGCAAGTGTTTCTTTTAAGACAATCATGCAGGTTTGGAACTCGGTTACTTTTGACAAAGGGCATTCAGACTCAATCCTGATGAGTTTTGAATATGATGGGGTTACTCACTATGTGACTCCTGCAATTGTGGAGGATGCATTACATTTGCTTGTTCTTGGTGATGCTGTTTCTAATAATGTTTCAGACTCGACTCTTTTTGAGTTTGTTACAAAATTAGGTTACAATGGGGAAGTAAAGAGGTATGGAAATCTCTTTAGGACAAAGCTGAAGAAGGAATGGAATTTCTTCTTTGATACGATTAGTCGCTGTTTCCTGAACAAGACATCAAATTTTGATGCTCTTCCATCAGGATCTCTCAAAATTGGGTATTCTCTTATTCATTCTACAGTGTTTGATTATGGGTCTTTTATCTTAAAAGCGTTAAGTGATAGGAAATCAGATAAGTTAGGTTCTGTCTGTTTTCTTAGATTTTTACAGTTGATATTTAATCACTTATGTCCTAATGTTGTTTTTGAGGATGATGTAGTTCTACCTATCTGTAGAATTACTGAGAATAATATTAAGTCCTTAGTCAACACTGATAAGACAAATGGTTTTATTGGCAATGCATTTATTCCTGATGAGGTCAGGTTTTTCTTACATCAGAAAATGCCTGCTTGTTATGGATTAATTTCTAATGCTATGGGGCAAGGTCAATCACACCTTGTTCTTGACCCAAGCATGCCACCTAAACAGTCTAAACAGTTCACAACCACCTCTACTGTCTCTCAAAAGACTTTAGTTGTAAAATCAAAGAAATCAGCTAGAACTGATGTGTCTGGAAGACAATCAGGTTCAAAGGATTTTTCCTCTACACCACTCACTAAAAAGAAGAAACAAGGGGGTGTACAAGGGGTCCTGGTTCAGAAGAAAGCTGAGAAGGTGACTGAGGCTGTTTCTGTGAAGAGAAAATTGGTATTAAGGGATGAAACTGATTCTGAAGATGACATGCCAATTTCCTCTAAATTTAAGATAATCAAGGAAGTTGCTGATACTGCTACTGAAGCTGTGGCACCTTCATCAAAGCCATAGAAGAAAAGGACATTATCGAAAATCAGGTATCATATTCTTTTGAAGGTGCAAATGAAGGATACTGATATTCAGACATCAAATCCTGATGAATCATCTACTCCTGATGCTCTAGCAAATCCTGATGTTGGTATTCCTGATGCACAAACAAAAGTTGTCTCTATTTCAGACTCTCCAGCCAAATCCTCTCCCTCTACAAGACATGTTGATATTTCATGGGAGAAGTATGGTGCTGCTGCTTCCAATCTTGGGTTTCTAAATCCATTGGAGAAGAAAAGGAAAGCAGCAGAGATAGTTTTCAAGAGACAAAAGAAGCTGAAAGGATCAAGCCCACAAGAACCTGAATCTCAAAATGATTCAGCAGCTCAAACTGAAGATCCTGCCACACAAGAACCACTCAATCAAAGTTTGGGTGAAGGCTTAGATATTGGAATGGTCCCACAAGAACCATTTTCTCAAAGGGAGAGTGAAGACATCAACATTCCAGCCACACAAGAACCATCTTCTCAAAGTGAAGATGCAGGCAAAGCTACAGCTTCTAGTGAAAGATTGGTCAAGGACACTGTCAATGAGGGAAGCACACAAGAACCTCCAACTCAAAGTGTTGAAGCAGCTTCAGAACCTCATGCTACACAAGAACCATTGGTAACAAATACTGATGCAAGCTTATCTAATCCTGACGGTGTTCATCCTGATAATAATGGTGCTCCTGATGCTGAGCCAATTCTTATACAGCCACTAAGATCACGACCAATGAACCGTCCTATCACAGATTCACAGGATAAACTGAAAGGTATTGCTATTTCTGATCCTGATGTTACTCATGATACTGATGGTGATGATTCTGATGATAGTGATGATGATGATAATGAAGAGAAGGATCAGCTTGTCAGATTTATTAAATCTAGTCTTGGAACTAACTTTGGTTCATCAAGCACATTCATGGCTGACAAGGCTAATACTGGAAAGGACTTAAGACAAGACTTTTCTGTTCCTTCTGAGATTGATCCTGCTGAGCAGCTGAAAATGCATCAATGGGAAAATGAATGGTATAGATCTGATGAATCTGTAAGCTATCCCTATGCATTGGATCATGCTTATAATGCTGCTAAGTTGATTCAGAATGAAGATTTGAAGAATCATTTGAAGGCTACTACTCTGTTATCCAAAAGCCTGAAACATGAAATAGATTCTGTCAAAGATTCTACTGACAAAGTGAGGACTGATATTTCTCAAAGCTTTACAAAGGTGCCTACTGCTCTTCAACTCAGGGTAGTGGAATCCCAAGTTAAGTCAATCATTACTGAACAGTCTTCAATCAACAACATGATTGATTCTCTTGATACAAAGGTAACTGACATTCAAACCTCTCTTGCCTTAATTTTGAATATATTGTCAAATACTGATGTCAAAAAGGGGGAGAAGTTAAGTCAGACAAAATGTACACCTGATCTAGTATTGAGAAATAATGATGATGATACTGGAAATGATGGTGGTGACAAGATTCTACAAGGAGAAACCTCTGATGCTGCTGTTATGAAGACAGTTCAAACTTCTCAAAGTCAAACAACGCAGTCAACTCATGTTTCTGATTCTGGAGTAAGGACAGTGAAGATATTAGTACAATCTCAGATCCTGACGGAAGAACAAATCCTGACAGGTGATCAAATCCTGATGCCTGGTCATGAACAAACTCTTGCTACAATTCCTGAAGGTGATGAAGATGTGCTTATTGATAATCCTGAAGATGCATCAAATCTATTCCAGAAGTTTACTACAAAAGATGGTAGAATTGTTACTCTCTATCACACTGATAAAAGAGTTCAACAATTATTTGCAAGAAAAGCACTCTCTACAGCAAGTGAAGAATATCCCGATCTCTCACATGAAGAATGCTTAAGACAACAGAGAGAAATGATGGAAAACTTTAATAACCCTGCTCCTGCTAGAGGAAGAGGAGGCAGAGGTAGGAAAGGTGCTAGAAGAAGTAGAAGAAGTTCTTCAACTCAAACAGTGCCTAGACAGACATGGTCTAGAGGTTTATTAATTGAAGAAATTCCTGAAACTTCACAAAATCTAATAGATTCTGTTATCAAGGATATCATTGAGAAGGAAGACAAGTAATTTATTGAAGAAGAACCTGAATTGATAAGAAGACCAAGACAATTAATTCTCTGCAATACAAATCAAATTGAAGATTCTAATCCTGATATTGTTCCTGACAATGTTCAAGATCCCGATGAATCTGAAATTCTGCAAGAGATTGATTTGTTAATCTTATCTACTGTGGTTGATAAGAAGTGGAAACACATAAGTACACTAAGATGTAACACACCTATCAATTTTCAGAATGGAGGAATTATAACAAGTGCTTCAAGTGTTGTTGATTTGTCTGATATGGTTTGTTTTCAAATTTGAAGCAATTGTCAAGTAATTCAAGAGGAGGTATAAGACACATAGATGCTGAATATCTGAATATGTCATATGTTGATCCTTACTCCTTGACTGAAATTGGAGGTACTTTAACTTCTGAAAACCTGAACAATTTATTAGCCGTTGATATAGTTATAGATTGTCATGATGGTATTGAAAAGAAAGAAAAACTTATGTACTTCATGAAAGATGGTAGTGTGAAGATTCTGTCCATTCAAGATCTGCTGATGAAAACTACACAGGAACTGGAATATGTTCATTATCTGTTAAGATGGAAGAATAAAGTGTGCAAAGTGTGGAGTGACATGATTTTGTCAACAATAAGAAGAAGACTGGATGGAAACAGAAATTTCAATGGTAATTATACTCCCATGTACTTAAATCAAAGAGGTCAAGATGTGGAAATGAAAAGGGGCACTGCTGTTAAAGAAGTGACTTTTGGCATGACTCAACTTACTCTCAATCCTGATGGGAAGGAAATTGCTTATCTTTTGCTTGAAGAGCACAATCTACAAAGAAGCTCCATACAAAATCTCAGAGCAGCTATCTACCAGATTAATGAGGAAGATGAAGAACTCAGAAATCTTAAGGAAAGACTGATTCAAATTCTTGAAGAAAAAGAAGAAAATTTGTTATCCAACTTCTTGAAGATGAATCTTGTTAGGCTCAAGACATGTCTGAATACCACCATTAACAAGCCTAAGCTATGTGACTATGTCACACTACATGACCTAGTGAATTCTATCACTGGGATATAGTATAGGTCTCTCTATGTACTTGTCTTGTTCTCATGAACATCAGCTTGATCATGTATGCTCAGAATTATAATGAGCTTAGTAAGCTTCTTGCAACTAGAATGTATATAGGCCATTAAATAATTGTCCTGGTAGAAGTTCAGATTTGTTCATGCAGCAGGATAGAGATGAATAAGGCCCTGAAGAAATAAGTTGCAGAAATTTGTCTAAGGCATTATATAGCAAAGTCAGAATAAAGCTATGTCGTGAAGTCACCAATATCCATGTCGAGAAGTGCTGGATCGCATAGTCCATTTTGTACTATGTCGTGAAGTCCTCAAGACTCATGTCGTGAAGTGTTGAAGTCAGCAAAGTCAAAGATGCCTAGATCGTGAAGTCCTCAAATGACTTATGTCGCATAGTCCTCAAATGACTTATGTCGCATAGTCCTCAAATGACTGATGTCGCAAAGTCCTCAAATGACTTATGTCGCATAGTCCTCAAATGACTTATGTCGCAAAGTCCTCAAATGACTTATGTCGCATAGTTCTCAAATGACCTATGTCGCAAAGTCCTCAAAGGTCATATCGCATAGTCTTCACAAGGGACATCGTGAAGTCTGGAATGAAGTGGAGTTCACGATATCAACACTTAGCCGTTTACAACAAGACAAATCAAGGTAAAGAATCAAGAATCAAAAGAGACAAATACTGAAGCATTTGTTCTGGCAAGGTGGTCCAAAGAACAGATGGCATATCTACAGATAAACTTGGAGAGAAAGATAAGAGACAAGCAGCTACAGAAACGGGAAAGACTTCGAAAAGCAGGTGGTCCTTCCTGACATAGTTAATCTCTTATGGCAGGACAAGTTGGACTTTCAACTAGGGGTAACTGTGTAAATAGTGGTGTGCCTAGTTTGTATAGGTGGAGATATATCGAGCACACACCACTGAAAGCTGTAAGAGAGATACACATAGTTTTATTAAAAAGCACTCTTTTCTCTGTAAGCAAAAACAAGTTACAAACTGTTCTTGTTTAGAAGCCAGAAATTCCGTTGTGAATTTCCGGAAATATGTAGTATTTAATTTACTCAATACAAAGTAGATTAAAGTGATTGTGTGTGTTGTTTATATTCCGCATATTACATAGCATAATCATATACAGTTTATCTTGAGTTTCAAGAATCGAAAAACATCAAACTATCCATTCACCCCCCCTCTGTCTAGTTTCTAGTGGTATTCATTTCTAACAAGTGGTATCAGAGCGTAGGCTGTTAACGTACAAACATGAAAAGATCAAGAATGAGTTCACAGAAACTAAGCAGTATCAAGATTCCTCCCTTTAACAAGGAGCACTACAGTTTATGGAAAAAGAAGATGTTGCTTTTCATCAAAGCTTCTAACCCCATGTATTTAGACATTCTAAAGCATGGTCCCTTTATTCCAATGATCGAGATTGGTGAAACAACTGTTGGCACTGAGATAATACCAGCCAGGCATATGCCCAAAGACCCCTCAAAATACACTGATCCTGAAAAGGAGAAGATAGCACTGGATGGACATCTTCAACTTATTATTTGTGAATCCATGGACTTCAACATGTATGGCACTGTGGCTCACTGTACAAGTGCTAAGAAAATCTGGGATCTCATAGAAGTGTTGTGTGAAGGAACTCCTGAAGTAAGAAAGAATAAGAAACAGATTCTTGTTTCATAGTATGAAGCATTCATGGCTCAGCCAAAGGAGGGAATCACAGAAGTGTTTGAAAGGTTCAACAAGCTGGTAAATGAGCTCAAACTCTATGACAAACACTACGAGACAGAAGAGCTCAACATGAAGTTCTTGCTAACTCTGCCAGATCATTTGGAACCAAGAATCTCTTCCCTCAAAGAAAGAGATTTAACAAAGATTGGTTTTGATGTGTTGTATGGTGTTTTGAAAACTTATGAGCTAGAGTTGTTTCAAAAGAGATCTATTCAAGCTAAGCAAGGATTAATGGCAAACACTTTCTGTGCCCTTATTGCTGACAATCTAGGTCAAAGAATGGAGTCTCTTAAAGTCAGTCAGGTTAAGATTGAGGAACTGGAAGTTGAAGACACTGGTGATGAGACTCAATTTGTCTATGATTTGCCTGAGGATGATGAGTTTTACAGCATATATGAACTGGACAAAATGGAAAACAAATCTTTTGCCTATATGGCTAGGAGGTATCCTAACATAAGGTTTAAAAGGAAGCAGCCATTTAGGTCCAAGTACAATGCTGGAAATGCTGGTGGATCTAGTGGCTCAAACACCTTCAATAAAGGGAAAGGGATTGTTGGTGCTGCTAATGGAGGATACAAGTCTGGAAGTGTGGATAGAACCAAGATATGGTGCTATAACTGCAATGAACTTGGGCATTTTGCCACTGAGTGCAAAAAGCCTAAACAGGTCAATAAGGACAAAGCATACTTAGATCTTGAAGCTAAGTATGAGGCTCTACTCAAGAAACAACAGGGCAAAGCTTTTATTGCTGAGGGAAAATGCTGGGATGACTCTGATGAAGAAGAAGAACAAGAGTACTCAAACTATGCCTTGATGGCATTTTCTGATGATGGTGATTCCTCAAGTCAGGTAACTATTCTTACTTCTCTTGATATGACTCCCTTTCAATATAAGCAAACTGTTGAAGATATGAGCACTGAGATGTTCAATATTCATACTAGCATGTTAGTAACAAATGAAGAAATTGATAGACTAACTGCTAGAAATATTGAGCTTACAGAAAAGAATGAGGAACTTGAGTTAATGGTTGTGAGCCTTGATGGTTTGAAAAAGGAGGTTGAGTATCTTAGAAACAAAGTGATTTGTGCTGATCAAATAGAAAAGGCTCTTAGAGAACAAATTGCTGAAAATGAATTAAAATTAAGAAGTTTCAAGAACTCCTCTGAGCTTATTCAAACCTATCACAAGGCACACCGAAGACTGCAAGGTTGGAGTTGGTTTTGACTATGAAAATGACAAGGGAAGGAAGAAAGTCAAGGGCAAAGGAAAAGAATCTTTTACAAACAAAGATGCCCCAACCATACTGTCAAGTGTTGAAAAGCCCATTTTCAAAAAGAGTGTTGTTGAGTTTGATGAAGAACTACTGATCATCAAACAACAACTACTTGAAGAAGATGAGGCTACTAAAGACACCTCTTCCTCTTCTAAGGCTGTTGTTCAGAAAGAAACCAAAGACAACCTTGTCAAGAGTCCTAAGGTTAAAAAGGAAGTTGCTAAGAAAAAGAAACAAAACAGAAATGGTAAAATAGGTGTCAACAAGAGTAACAACTATGCTTATGTGCCAAATGCTCCTAGGAAACAGTGTCAGAAATGCCTATATGTTAATCATTTGACTCATAAGTGTAATAAACAAGTAAATGTTGAAGCTGATAACCTAAGTAACCATTCTGTAGGTTTAAATTCTATTCATGATTCTTTCTGTGGTAATTCAAACTGCATGACATGCTATGTGACTGTGATTGCTAATTGTTTATCTCTTAAGCATAAACTGGATTCTGCACAATCTTGTGAATCACACACACATATGCACACTCACAGGACAGGATCCCCAATCAAGGTTGAGTGGGTGAAAACTTCATGTGAGTATAAGAGTGTAAACTCCAAAGCCACAAACAATGTGAAGTCTCCTACTGTGAAGAATGTAATTTGTGACAGAAGAATTGTTAACAAAAATGTTTCTAAATCAACTGGACCCTACCAAGTGTGGGTACCAAAAACAACTTAGTTACTTTGTGAATGCAGGGCAACATGAATAAAAGAGTCATATGGATTTTGGACAGTGGATGCTCAAGTCACATGACTGGTGATATAGCCCTGCTATCACAATTTGAGGAAAAGGCTGGCCCATCAGTAACCTTTGGAAATGACAACATTGGTTATACCATGGGATATGGCAGTGTCAAATCTAGAAATGTCATTATTGAAGATGTAGCATTTGTTGAAGGACTGAAGCATAACCTCTTGAGTATTGGACAATTCACCAACAGGGGTTTCAAAGTGGAATTTGATGAAGATCAATGTCTAATCTCAAAAAGAGGAAGTGGTGAAGTTGTTTTAACTAGTGTAAAGAAAGGAAGCTTGTTTGTAGCTAATCTTAAGGCTGCAGACAAGGGAGAAATTTGTTGTTTCTACACTAAGGCCACAAATGAGGAATTCTGGCTATGGCACAAGAAACTATCTCACTTGAATGTTCAGGCAATGAACTCTATAATAAAGAGAGAACTCATCAGAGATATGCCTGCACTGGAGTTTGTGCAAGATGGAGCATGTGAAGCTTGTCAAAAAGGGAAGATCAAAAGATCAAGTCATAAGAATAAATTGCTCAATACAAACTCAAAGCCTCTGCAGCTAATTCACATGGATCTATTTGGCCCTGTGAATGTAATGTCTCTTTCCAAGAAGAAATATGCTCTAGTAATGGTTGATGATTTTTCAAGATACACTTGGGTGGAATTCCTATTCTCCAAGGATGAAGCACCTCAAGTTATTATAGAGCATATCAAGAGAGTTGATAGAGAAGCACAAAGTACTGGTTCCTCTGTAGTTACTTTGAGAAGTGATAATGGGACTGAGTTCAGAAATTCAACATTGTATGAGTTTTTCAAAGATAAAGGAATTTCTCAACAATTTTCAGCTCCTAGAACTCCTCAACAAAATGGAGTAGTTGAAAGAAAGAATAGAACTCTCATTGAAGCTGCAAGGCAATGCTGTTGGATGCAAAGCTACCTACTAGCTTTTGGGCTGATGCTGTTAACACAACAAGCTATGTGCAAAATAGAACATTGATCAATAAGAAGTCTGGCAAAACTCCTTACTCATTGATGACTGGAAAAAGAGCATCCTTCAAGCATCTGCATGTGTTTGGAAGTAAGTGTTTTGTGATGAAAGATACCTCAGAACATGTTGGAAAATTTGATGCTAAGGCATTTGAAGGTATTTTCATTGGATACTCTCTGGAAAGGACAGCATACAGGGTGTTTGTACCTGAGCAACATAAAGTTATGGAAAGTATGGATGTTACCTTTGATGACAAGAAAACTCCTGGACTTGAAACAAGTGAACAAGACAGTGTGCCATTAAGATTTGAAAATCAAGGATATCTAGAGGATTCTAAAAGTGAAGATGAACCTCCTGCTCAAGCTGTTCCAGAAAATGAAACTCTTGAAGTTGATGATCTTCTTCAAACACCTGTGCAAGGGTTCACAAACACAGGGGGAGAAGAAGAGAATGCAACTGTCAATCAAAATGATCCTGGAACAAGTCAAGGAAATGAACATGGTCATACAAGGAAATGGGACAGAGCCCACACTAGGGATCAAATCATTGGAGATCCTGGTGAGGGTGTGAGGACAAGAAGGGCAACAATAAATACATGTCTGTATAGCTAATTTCTGTCACAAGAAGAATGTAACAGCCCCAAATCCGGGGTCGGGGATCTAGGGTTGTCACAATCCATGTACTCCTTGCCTTACCTGTATTACTCACACCATTCATAATTTACCTGTTCATGACCCCACAACATATATCTCACACACACACACACAGGTTAGAGTCTCAGAAACGACACAATACAACAACTGCGGAAACTAACTTTTATTACAATACCCAAATGTCTTTTGAATCTGTTACTGATACAATTTCTAAGTATTGTTACATTACCAACTTAGCCTTCTGATGCTCACAATCCTCTTATACCATTCATGTCTATACATGAGTTGAATGCCAAAAGCCGTAGCCTGATTCAATTGGTTCGTACTACTCCCGGGATCACTGCTGAAACTGTTTATGGAAACGCCTTGCGAGGTATGTGCCGTCCCATTGGTATCCTGCTTCGCTGCTATATAATATATATAAAATAATAGCAAGAGTGAGCTATAGCTCAGCAAGGTAATGAAAGTATGGCATAATTCTGCCTTTAATTCAACCCAGAAATAAAGCGGGTATAAGACAATAACTTGTCAAAATATCTTGATACTGAAATCATTTTCTTATCGGAATGTACTCCAAAATAGTACCATTGTGGTATTTCAAATATCATTTCATAATACTCTGCAACTTTCAATGTTTATACTATGAACAAAGTTCTAGTATAGTATAAAAGATGAAATAACAAGATACTCAGTATATCCTTTCTGTAAAATATCTGCTATATAAAATATAAGCAGACTATCAACATATACTTGAAAGATGAAGTTATAAGGAAAATCCAATATAAGGTTTCCATAACCCAAAATCCACTTATACATATATATCCTTAACCAGGTTTTATCAGAGTCATAACTCATAAAATAAAAGATGAAGTTGTAGGAATTTCCAAATATCATCTTTCATATCAAACATTTATCTCATATCATATTCTGGAAATAAAGACAAGGCAAAATATTTCCAATCCGCTTTCTGAACTTGAATAACTTGCATGAACTGGAATAAACTTGAATAACTTTTCTTTTCTGGAAACTTGCTTAGAACATGTTCTCTGATAACTTGCATAAAACTGAATAACTTGAATAAACTTTCTTTCATGGATGATGAACTGTAGACGGAGATTCCGGGCGACAGGGATACCTCTACGATGATCAGTCGTAAGGCAATCCCCACTGCTGTTTTTCTACGTAGAAGGGAAAATAGGGCAGACGCTAACTGACCTACCTCCCTGCCAATTGGTTGTAGGGGGAAGAGCATACCCATTCACTTAGGGGTACCCATTCACTTAGGGGTCTCCGATACTCTTCTCTCACCTCCCCGCCAATTGGTTGTAGGGGGAAGAGCATACCCATTCACTTAGGGGTACCCATTCACTTAGGGGCCTCCGATGCTCTTCTCTTATCCTACGGTCGGGCACTATCTGATAATCTAAGGGAAGAACAGACCCGTTCATAGACTGCCGGTCTACGTGTAATTCCCTTAGGGGACAGGTCGCCACTCAGTCCCTTACACATTCTCCGAGTTCGAGAAAATCCATAACCTTGAAACATAAAGTTCCTTTCCCTTTTTCCCAAGTATACGACTCCACAAAGTAGTCATATCTGGTTGGAAAGGAAAATTCACTCATATTTCCCAAGCTGATGCTTGTTCATGGATACAACTGATTTCACTGCTTTTACTCCTCGAATCTTGAGAGAGTAATCAAAAATCATTTTTGATGGTAGTATATCACACTGATAAGTTCATTGATTTAAAAAGATTTAGGACCGGGCAGTCCACTTGAACAACCATAAAATCTTGAGAAAGGTTCCATGTATCTTTGAAGTTTGAGCGAACATTTAAGTCTTTCTGAATATAGACTTAAACGGGAAATAGTTTTGGGAACCTCCTCTAATTATATTTATAATTGCCTGAGTAAAACTTTATTAGCTATCTAGGGTTTAAAAATAGTTTTCACAAAATACTTCCTTAAGAAGTAGGGTTTTAAATAATTAAATCAAACTATAATTACTAAAGAATATTTATTTAGAAATAATTCTCAAGTACTTTCTTATCAAAAAGGGTAGATAACACTATTCATCATATATTTAAATTATACCCTTAATAGATTAAACTCCAAATGATCTTTAATTTGTAAACCACTTATTGAGATTAATTGTAATAACACAATAAAATAACCCTAGATAGCAACTGATACCATTCTTAGTATGTAAAATAAGTATAGAGAATATATAGTATATCTCTAGATAACAACTGATACCATTCCCGGTCCGTAGATTAAATATAGAGTAGATATCTCCCCTACTGAGGGTTTTCTTAACATCTCAGCTCAAAAATACTGCTATAACCATAGCTTATAAGCTCAACTCAGATCAATAGCTTTTACTTAGCATCATACGTATTGTTCCGAAATCATGAACACATAACATATAACTCAATATCTTTTATTATCACAACCATAATAGTTTATAGAAGCATAGGTTTGAAAACTTGTATGCATCTATCATATGCATATATTACGTCTCAACATTTTTAGTACCATTACATCTATATACGATGTAAGGTTTGAAAACATGCATAATATCATATCGTATGCATCATTAGTATAATTAATGGGAAACATAGCATGGAATAAGCAAACTGCATCTAGTGTATGCATACTTCAAAATATGGTTTTAGAAACTTGCACGATACTTGGAACAAAGAATATATATATAGATATATTTTTGAATCCACAAGTATTAAACATTCGAAAATATGCCCACTCTAATAATAGAGTAAGGTTTAGTAAACTTGCCTGATGCTCGAGAGGTGATAGGGCTCCTGACCATGTCGAACAATCTTCCTCCAAGCTTGCTTTCTGCCATACTCCTGATGTAGCCTTAGATTCTTGCTTAATACAACCTTTGGAAGCATGGTTGCATAGATCTTCTCGAGAGCTTCGATTTGAGTGGTAGAACGCCAAAAACGGACCACGGAATCTCGAGTTACGATCATTTCTTTCTCCCTCATTTTTCTTCTCTCTTTCTCCCGAATTTTTCCTTCTTCTTTTTCTTTTCTTTGTTTTGGTTAATAAAGATAAGGATGCTGATTTTTGTTAATATAGGGGTGAGTCATAGCTCTTAGCTTGTGACACTTGTCCAACATGCATTGGTTTAGCTAAAGCAGCTTTACTGGTTCGTTTAATTTCGTAGAACGCTCGCAAGGTTTCTCGAGGGTTCTATCGAGGTATTTTACCGAAATCGTTCTCGATACTTCTAATTCATTTATCAAATCCATATCCATAGAATTAATAATTTAAATCCTTAAATAACCTCAAATAATAATTATTTAGTCCGTTTTTGGTGAAATTTCGGAGAAAACGAAAAATGCTATTTTTCTGATTCTGACAGCTTCTGCATTCTTTTATTTCCATCGTAGATCACTAATGCGACTTTGAAAGTTTATTATATCGTCCCGCATATAGGGTGGTCTGAAAAACTTTTAAATGAAGGGTTACTATTCATCAGTGGTTTTTCTATAATCCTTTGGATCAAAATCCGTTCCAATATTCCTGATCTATTTTCTCTTTACTCTTTGCACTTAGAAAACATTCTAGTGATTTCTCGGGCGTACGCTATCTTGTTTACGGAGTTGTCGGATGTATTCCAGATATTGATTTGGATGACATAAAAATACTTCCCTTCCCTGGAGTATTGTATTCTTATCTTCCAGGTTGATTGTTCTTATTTATATGTTCAGTCCATTCTTACTATTCTCAAAATGTTTGAAAACCGAAATTCATATTCATCTCATAACTTGATTCTCAAAGTCATTGCCACTATCCATATTTACATCATCATATAATAAAAGTTTTAATTCTACCCAAAATCTGGGGTCTTACAGTCTCCCCTTCCTAAAAGGATTCCGTCCCGGAATCACTCTGAAAACAAATGGGGATATCTTTCTAGCATCTCGCTCTCTAGCTCCCAAGTTGATTCTTCCCCATTATGATTCCTCCATACCACTCTGGCTAGTTTGATGACCTTGTTTCGGAGTACTTGTTCCTTTCGATCTATAATTTCCATTGGTTGCTCCACATAGGTCAAGTCTGGTTGTATGTCTACGTGCTCGTACTCTACATATGCCGGGCATCTATAGTATACTGACGTAGCATTGACACATGAACCCTGTTATGACCATTCTACAAGTTTGGGGGGGGGGGGGGTAAGGCTGGCTCGTAGGCCACCTTCCTGGCGCGTCTTAAATCTCAGATGGCCCAATAATTCTCGGGCTCACTTCCCTTTCTTTTCAAATCTCATTAATTCTTTCCCTGGAGATACCTTTAGCATCACGAATCTCTAACCTCATATTCTCTATCTTGTTTGCACAGAAATACACCAGCATAAACTTGCTTGCCATTCATCAAGTTGCCATTTAGCTTATCAGTACCAGTACTATCTCTATACTCGCGGGCTTAGTCCGCATACTTTCTCTGTCTGTCTTGGTTGTCACTAGCCGCTTGTTGGTGAATCTTTTGTCTTTCTAGTTTGTTGGACTAACTTGGGTGTTGTGTAAAATCTCATCTTTTAATTCCCGATCATTCGGAATCCATCTCTCTCTCATTTTAAAGTAAGGGTATCGGCCACCACATTGGCCTTCCCCGGATGGTAGTGTATCTCACAGTCATAATCCTAGGTCAATTCTAGCCATTTCTCCATCTCATGCTATCTACTATCATGGGTAACTCAAAGCCAATTCATTACATTCCATAAAATTTGTGGGTGCATTAGTCAACCCAAAATAACTTCGCTGAAAACTCGAAGTGTCTATTCCTAGTACGAATCGCAGTCTTGGGCATATCCTCTGATTTAACTTCCAACTGGTGATACCCAGTTCCTAAATAAATTGGAAATACACAGCGTTCTTCCGCTGATCAAACAATCATTTACAAGGGTACCTATTTTCCATGTCAAACTCATACAACTCTCGAGGTTCGATATATAATCTTGTACTAAAATCTTTCTCTCTTACAACAACACCGGGCTCTCCACGGTGGTACACTGGGTCTTATCATATCCTTATACAACAACTCTTGTAACTGAGTCACTAACTCCTTCATTCCCACTATACTCTGAATACTCGGTATTCATTCTCATGTCATCCCAATCGATATTTGGTAGCGCATTAAGATCTTGTAAAATCTCCCAAAACCATTGTAGTTTCCCCTATACTTGGTGCCTCTTTCTTGGCGTCAACCATAAGAGCTAATTAAGCCTCGTATTTCTGACGTAATAGTTTCTTAGTCTGAACTATATTCAAGAATCTCTGAATCTGTCTCCGTCCTTTATTCATTACTCTTTTTCTTTGCAATCAATTGGCTCCATTAGGTGTCAACCATCCTTATTATAATATCAACTTCTCCCAACTTGAAAGGAATCAGGTCTATCAAAAGTGTCGACCTCATATTTCTAGTTCACAACCTAGATGTACCAGTCTTATGGGAAAATCCCTCGATTGACTATTTCTACTTGTAATTATTCCCTTAGTGGCTCGGCCTTAAGGTTTAATTGTCATGCAACAGCTTGATATACAACAATGCATTAGCTCTGTCTAAACAGTGTAGAAGGGCACCTGCTATTTAAAAGTCCTGACAGTGGGCTGCTTGTTGGAGGTAGCCCTGATTGGAACCTACTGGCTTTCTTTTATTCGGTGTTCACAAACTCCGGAACAAACCTCGATAATTCGGAAAACTTGGGCTCATACTCGGTCACAGTCAGGGTTTCTTGTTTTAATTCTTTAACTTCATTTTCATCCGGGTCTCCATATATTTCCGGAAATTATTCCTTTAAAACAACACACGCTGCACCTCTTCCAAGTCACCATATCAGTTCCCTCTGACTCCATCATCAGTACTTATCTTGCTAACCCAGAGGTTGTGTACATTCGTAAACAACTCCTCCAAAATCTCAATTCCACTATAGGGCATCTGTCTAACACCGTTGTCACTGGAGTTCACGGCACATCGCTATTCCTTTCACATATATCGATTGACACGCTTTTCATTATCATAATATTCTTGGGAGAATAACCAATTTCGTTGATACGTCACTAACATTCTATTCGTCTTAAGGATTCGCTCCTGTCATAGGCGACTTCTTTGCGAATCTAATTCCTATCAGCGAATTTTGACTTATTTGACCTGGGTGGCCTCCCCTTAGAATTCAATGAGGATAACAAAAATTATGGGGCCTTGAAAAGACAGCTCCCATATCAAGGAAAACGTCACACACTGGTTATAAGTTTTAGGATAACCTCACAGGAGGCAAAAGAATTTATCGAGAGATCAACATGATCATAAGAACTTAATGTTGTGTGCCTCGATTGAGACATACTAAAGGTAATTAGCCTTCTTGTATTTCACAACTTACAAGTGATGGCGTCCCATCCGACTTCTATCACACAGACAGATAGTCCTTGTAGCCCCTATAAGTATAGGGTTGTTCGTCTCAGTGGAAGTTGAAAAGTATGAAAGCAATTCGATATCAATTTAATGATTATCGTCTTTAATATTTCTCAAAGGAACACCTTGGATTAAAATTGAACAGATTCCAAAGGTGCGGTTTCCAAAGAATCGCAAAGAAAAGAATAACCAAAAGATACTGGTACTTAACAAACAAGTGGTGAGGTATTACCATAGGGTCATTCATTATTTGAAGAAAAGTGAAAGCTTAAATAACATCATTTGACAGGGCTTCGAAAGCCTGAAAGTAGGCATTGTGACAGCCTCTGACACAAGTGAAACTGAATATGGTTTAGCACAAGTGCTATAAAACAACTTCGAAGAGGGAATATACCCTTTATCAGAATTCTTTCCTGGAGAGAGGTCAAGATAGATCATAGATTGGGGAGGTACCCCACATAATTTGCAAATGGGGAGGGTATTACCAGGGTCTCTACGGATGCCTTTTACGTCGGCTCCTCTAATGGATAATCGTTCAATTCCAAAGCTTTTCTTCTCCAGGCACACCCTAAGGTGCTCGATACTTACGTCATTGCCGACTAATAATAGTCGCTAAGGATTCAACCATCGACCTTTGCAATCGCAAGGAATTCTATTCAACTAAGCGCAAGCATCCCAAGTAAACGTTATGTTCCATAAGAAGACTTCGATATCGTTGTCGCCCATAGCAATGGCAATTCCTCATGTCGACTGGGCAGTGCTCCGGAAGATCGTTAGAAACTACAAGATTAAATCTGGTCTCTTTTTCAATCATCCTTATATCCAATATTCCTTCTCCCATATCAATCCTGGCGCTAAATAAGCTTAACACTTTTGGCACAATAGCCTTTTCATTTAAGTCAACCCCGGAACTTCTCAGTCCGTCTTGGTTCTTAATTATATTTCACCTTTACCGTCCAATCTCAACTTCATCATTTTATCTCTACAATCAATTATAGCAATCAGGGTCTGTACACCAAACCACATAACGACTACCTTATCCAATCCACATGGTTCGCTCTAATCTCCACTCTCTTTAGTGACATTCTCTGGTAATCAGAAAGACAAGGTTTGCCAAAAATTTACTGAATTCCCTTCCAAAATCAGGGAAACTTGATTATTCTATTTACCTGCTAGTAATGCTCGGGTCTAATTTCCGACTTTTCTGTTCCATCCTCATAATTCCTTCCTGGTTCCTGAGAGTGGTAATCTCGTTCTCGATTTCACCTTAGCGTGCTTGCCTTACAATAACATTTGCATGGTACATATACCCAAATTCTCCTTGAAATAACAAAATTCCTCAATGATGTAATAGACACTATTTCCAATGGGATCGCTGGTTGTGGGGGATTGAAATCTCATAGCCCAAAGTAATTCCTTACACTATTCTTAGGCAACTAAGTACCCTTAATCGTTCGTGAAAATCTGAACACCTTGGTTCTTACGCATGCCGCCTCCTTATGGGCAACTATAACCGACTACAAGTAACAGGTTTCGTTCAAGTCGAATCAATCCACTGATATTGGCTATACTGCTTCTACCTCTTCTGCTTTGGAGATTCTACTCCATTTTTCTTTGTCATACCTCTTGATGAATCATGAACGATCCTTAAACTCTCGTCACTTATTTATCCCTTGAAGGTTCGTCCGGTCTTATCATTAGACCTCAAGTAACACACCACATCTTTATCAATCAACACGTCCTCTACAAGATTCTTTCCTCGACCCACTATGGGGTCTTCCTCTAGATCCTCCTATGGATCTCCCTTTATCGGGTCTCCATCCATATCAAGGAGCGCATCATTAAATGCCTACTCGAAGGCCTCGGGGTCTGGTATCTCAGAGTCCCATCCATCTATAACTCATACGAATCGAAGTGACTAACCATGAAGTCCTAAGTACGGTTTCCAAAAGAAGTCCCCTCTCGGGCTTCATCTTAAACAGTCAGGGTCATGTCCTCTAACCCGACTACGAACTCAACCTGAGCTCTAGATGTCCTTATCATTCTTAAGGGTATTGTAAGACTCGATCTCCTATCGTTTCTGAGGACTGTAACCTAAAGCTCTGATACCATCTCTGTAACAGCCCCAAATCCGGGGTCGGGGATCTAGGGTTGTCACAATCCATGTACTCCTTGCCTTACCTGTATTACTCACACCATTCATAATTTACCTGTTCATGACCCCACAACATATATCTCACACACACACACACAGGTTAGAGTCTCAGAAACGACACAATACAACAACTGCGGAAACTAACTTTTATTACAATACCCAAATGTCTTTTGAATCTGTTACTGATACAATTTCTAAGTATTGTTACATTACCAACTTAGCCTTCTGATGCTCACAATCCTCTTATACCATTCATGTCTATACATGAGTTGAATGCCAAAAGCCGTAGCCTGATTCAATTGGTTCGTACTACTCCCGGGATCACTGCTGAAACTGTTTATGGAAACGCCTTGCGAGGTATGTGCCGTCCCATTGGTATCCTGCTTCGCTGCTATATAATATATATAAAATAATAGCAAGAGTGAGCTATAGCTCAGCAAGGTAATGAAAGTATGGCATAATTCTGCCTTTAATTCAACCCAGAAATAAAGCGGGTATAAGACAATAACTTGTCAAAATATCTTGATACTGAAATCATTTTCTTATCGGAATGTACTCCAAAATAGTACCATTGTGGTATTTCAAATATCATTTCATAATACTCTGCAACTTTCAATGTTTATACTATGAACAAAGTTCTAGTATAGTATAAAAGATGAAATAACAAGATACTCAGTATATCCTTTCTGTAAAATATCTGCTATATAAAATATAAGCAGACTATCAACATATACTTGAAAGATGAAGTTATAAGGAAAATCCAATATAAGGTTTCCATAACCCAAAATCCACTTATACATATATATCCTTAACCAGGTTTTATCAGAGTCATAACTCATAAAATAAAAGATGAAGTTGTAGGAATTTCCAAATATCATCTTTCATATCAAACATTTATCTCATATCATATTCTGGAAATAAAGACAAGGCAAAATATTTCCAATCCGCTTTCTGAACTTGAATAACTTGCATGAACTGGAATAAACTTGAATAACTTTTCTTTTCTGGAAACTTGCTTAGAACATGTTCTCTGATAACTTGCATAAAACTGAATAACTTGAATAAACTTTCTTTCATGGATGATGAACTGTAGACGGAGATTCCGGGCGACAGGGATACCTCTACGATGATCAGTCGTAAGGCAATCCCCACTGCTGTTTTTCTACGTAGAAGGGAAAATAGGGCAGACGCTAACTGACCTACCTCCCTGCCAATTGGTTGTAGGGGGAAGAGCATACCCATTCACTTAGGGGTACCCATTCACTTAGGGGTCTCCGATACTCTTCTCTCACCTCCCCGCCAATTGGTTGTAGGGGGAAGAGCATACCCATTCACTTAGGGGTACCCATTCACTTAGGGGCCTCCGATGCTCTTCTCTTATCCTACGGTCGGGCACTATCTGATAATCTAAGGGAAGAACAGACCCGTTCATAGACTGCCGGTCTACGTGTAATTCCCTTAGGGGACAGGTCGCCACTCAGTCCCTTACACATTCTCCGAGTTCGAGAAAATCCATAACCTTGAAACATAAAGTTCCTTTCCCTTTTTCCCAAGTATACGACTCCACAAAGTAGTCATATCTGGTTGGAAAGGAAAATTCACTCATATTTCCCAAGCTGATGCTTGTTCATGGATACAACTGATTTCACTGCTTTTACTCCTCGAATCTTGAGAGAGTAATCAAAAATCATTTTTGATGGTAGTATATCACACTGATAAGTTCATTGATTTAAAAAGATTTAGGACCGGGCAGTCCACTTGAACAACCATAAAATCTTGAGAAAGGTTCCATGTATCTTTGAAGTTTGAGCGAACATTTAAGTCTTTCTGAATATAGACTTAAACGGGAAATAGTTTTGGGAACCTCCTCTAATTATATTTATAATTGCCTGAGTAAAACTTTATTAGCTATCTAGGGTTTAAAAATAGTTTTCACAAAATACTTCCTTAAGAAGTAGGGTTTTAAATAATTAAATCAAACTATAATTACTAAAGAATATTTATTTAGAAATAATTCTCAAGTACTTTCTTATCAAAAAGGGTAGATAACACTATTCATCATATATTTAAATTATACCCTTAATAGATTAAACTCCAAATGATCTTTAATTTGTAAACCACTTATTGAGATTAATTGTAATAACACAATAAAATAACCCTAGATAGCAACTGATACCATTCTTAGTATGTAAAATAAGTATAGAGAATATATAGTATATCTCTAGATAACAACTGATACCATTCCCGGTCCGTAGATTAAATATAGAGTAGATATCTCCCCTACTGAGGGTTTTCTTAACATCTCAGCTCAAAAATACTGCTATAACCATAGCTTATAAGCTCAACTCAGATCAATAGCTTTTACTTAGCATCATACGTATTGTTCCGAAATCATGAACACATAACATATAACTCAATATCTTTTATTATCACAACCATAATAGTTTATAGAAGCATAGGTTTGAAAACTTGTATGCATCTATCATATGCATATATTACGTCTCAACATTTTTAGTACCATTACATCTATATACGATGTAAGGTTTGAAAACATGCATAATATCATATCGTATGCATCATTAGTATAATTAATGGGAAACATAGCATGGAATAAGCAAACTGCATCTAGTGTATGCATACTTCAAAATATGGTTTTAGAAACTTGCACGATACTTGGAACAAAGAATATATATATAGATATATTTTTGAATCCACAAGTATTAAACATTCGAAAATATGCCCACTCTAATAATAGAGTAAGGTTTAGTAAACTTGCCTGATGCTCGAGAGGTGATAGGGCTCCTGACCATGTCGAACAATCTTCCTCCAAGCTTGCTTTCTGCCATACTCCTGATGTAGCCTTAGATTCTTGCTTAATACAACCTTTGGCAGCATGGTTGCATAGAGCTTCTCGAGAGCTTCGATTTGAGTGGTAGAACGCCAAAAACGGACCACGGAATCTCGAGTTACGATCATTTCTTTCTCCCGAATTTTTCCTTCTTCTTTTTCTTTTCTTTGTTTTGGTTAATAAAGATAAGGATGCTGATTTTTGTTAATATAGGGGTGAGTCATAGCTCTTAGCTTGTGACACTTGTCCAACATGCATTGGTTTAGCTAAAGCAGCTTTACTGGTTCGTTTAATTTCGTAGAACGCTCGCAAGGTTTCTCGAGGGTTCTATCGAGGTATTTTACCGAAATCGTTCTCGATACTTCTAATTCATTTATCAAATCCATATCCATAGAATTAATAATTTAAATCCTTAAATAACCTCAAATAATAATTATTTAGTCCATTTTTGGTGAAATTTCGGAGAAAACGAAAAATGCTATTTTTCTGATTCTGACAGCTTCTGCATTCTTTTATTTCCATCGTAGATCACTAATGCGACTTTGAAAGTTTATTATATCGTCCCGCATATAGGGTGGTCTGAAAAACTTTTAAATGAAGGGTTACTATTCATCAGTGGTTTTTCTATAATCCTTTGGATCAAAATCCGTTCCAATATTCCTGATCTATTTTCTCTTTACTCTTTGCACTTAGAAAACATTCTAGTGATTTCTCGGGCGTACGCTATCTTGTTTACGGAGTTGTCGGATGTATTCCAGATATTGATTTGGATGACATAAAAATACTTCCCTTCCCTGGAGTATTGTATTCTTATCTTCCAGGTTGATTGTTCTTATTTATATGTTCAGTCCATTCTTACTATTCTCAAAATGTTTGAAAACCGAAATTCATATTCATCTCATAACTTGATTCTCAAAGTCATTGCCACTATCCATATTTACATCATCATATAATAAAAGTTTTAATTCTACCCAAAATCTGGGGTCTTACAAAGAACCAAAAGTAATTGAAGAAGCTTTGATGAATTCTAACTGGATTGTTGCTATGCAAAAAGAATTAAATCAATTTGAGAAAAACAAAGTATGGGAGCTAGTGCCACCTCCAGTAGGAAAGAATGTTATTGACACCAAATGGGTGTTCAGAAACAAGATGGATGAAGAAGGAGTGGTGATTAGAAACAAAGCAAGGTTGGTTGCCAAAGGATACTGTCAACAAGAGGGCATTGACTATGATGAGACATTTGCACCTGTTACTAGACTGGAAGCCAAACTTTGTATATAGACTGCTCAAGGCACTCTATGGATTCAAACAGGCACCTAGAGCCTGGTATGAAACTCTATCTCAATTCCTTCTTGAGCATCAATTTACCAGGGGTACAATTGATAAAACTCTATTCTTCAAGAAGCATGGAAATGATATCATTCTAGTTCAAATCTATGTGGATGATATCATCTTTGTCTCTTCAAATAAAAAACTCTGTGAAAGGTTCTCTAAGTCGATGCAAAGCAAATATGAGATGAGTATGATGGGAGAGTTAACCTACTTCTTAGGTCTGCAAGTACATCAAAAGGAGGATGGCATCTTTATAAACCAATCAAAGTATGTCAAAGATCTTTTGAAGAAATATGGTTTAGAAGAATCATCCCTTGCAAAAACTCCCATGTCCACTGCTATCAAGCTTGATGAAGACAAGAAAGGCAAAAGAGTAGACATCAACGTTTACAGAGGCATGGTTGGATCTCTACTCTATCTCACAGCTAGCAGGCCTGATATCATGTTCGCCACATGCCTTTGTGCAAGATTTCAATCTGATCCCTAGGAATCTCACATGATGGCTATCAAAAGAATCTTCAGGTATCTGAAAGGGACTCCTAATCTTGGGCTATGTTATCCAAAAGGCACTGGGTTCAACCTGGTTGGTTACACAGACTCTGATTATGCTGGATGCAGAATTGACAGGAAGAGTACCTCTGGAAGCTGCCAATTCTTAGGTCAAAGGTTAGTGTCCTGGTTCAGTAAGAAACAACAATCCACAGCAACATCCACAGCTGAGGCTGAATATATTGCTGCTGGAAGTTGCTATGCTCAATTGCTTTGGATTAGAAATCAACTCATGGATTATGAACTATTGTTAGAACACATTCCTCTGATGTGTGACAATACTAGTGCAATATCCATAGTTGCCAATCCTGTTAATCATTCTACTACAAAGCACATTGAGATCAGGTACAATTTCATTAGGAAACATGCTGCAAATGGTACCATAGAAGTCTCTTATGTTCCAACTGAGAAACAATTAGCTGACATATTCACTAAACCTCTAAATGAAGCTGTTTTCAACAGACTTGTGAATGAAATTGGAATGCTCAATCCTTCATTTAGCTGTTCTAAGTAAATATGCTAGTTAATTGTTGCAGCAGTAAATTTTCACTGTATTTAAATGCTCTATTCATATGGAGTGAAAATTAGCTGAGATATGATTTATAAATATTTCAGTATTTTACTGCATATCTTTCAAATCATACTTTTCTGAGAAGTTATGAGATTTTAAGATATCTCTACATAGGTGATCTTGAGAGTTCACGACTTAGTTCAAATCAAACAGACTTATATCGCAAACTGTTAAAATTGTGAGACTTCGCGACATACAATTAGTCTGTACATATTCATAACTCCATATCGCAGTGTCTCTATCATAAAAATACTCTTTTCTAACCGTTCACAACTTTTCATCTTGTCTACTACTCTCAATTCTCAAACCTAAAATCAAATTTTCTACTCTATTCTTCACTCTCAATCTTGAAATGGCACCCAAATCTCAAGCAGCATCATCCTCAATTCCTTTAACCATTCCCAAAGAAACAAACCTACTCTCAATACCCTTAGAGGCGGAGGCAAACCCAAGGTATAAGTGTTTTGTACGGTTCCTAAACACCTCCTACCTCCGCCAAGCCTTGACCCTTAAACCCACTATGTATGTCGATGTATTGGAAGGGTTCTGGAGAACAGCGTTGGTTGCAACAATGGAAAAGGAGGATGAGACTTCGTTTCAGGAAGTGAGTTGCACAATTGGGGGCAAGTCCTTCCAGTTTGGGGAGAAGGAGATTAAAGAGGCCCTGGGGTTCAAGGTTGAGGGTCATGATACTGAAGCTAGTGATGGTGAGATGGTCGCTTTCTTGGATTTCATCAAGTATGCAGATGAAATTGACATGGCAAAGTTGAACAAGAAGCATGTCAGGAGGGAGTGGTCGTTTCTTTTTGATACACTCCAAAAGGTGTTCTTATGCAGGAAGACGGGATGGGACCACATCAGTCACATTGCTGTGAAGCTGGCCTATTCCCTAGCCCACAATCAGGAGATAAACGTTGGAGCAATAATCCTCAAGGAATTGGCTCAAAGGCTAGGGAGGACAGTTCGTGGTAGAGGTAATGAAATCTTTTATCCTCGTTTCCTTCAATGTATTTTAAATTATCTTGATGCTAATATACATGAACTTGAGGGTATAGATAAATATAAAATGTCTTATTCCAAGTCCATGTCCAAAATTCTATTTGGGTCATTGGACACAAGGAATCAAGTAGATGTGATTCTAAGTGTGACCAAGCATATGCAGGACACATTTGAATTATATCAACTTGCTAAGCCAATATACCATGAACTTTCCTGGACAGGGGAGGCTAAGACTGAAGGAGCTACACAGTCTAACCCCAGCCTTCCCATACCATCCAGTAACCCTACTGCAAACACCACTCCAGAAGTTAGGGAGCCAAGTGCATCAATCTCTCAAAAGGTTGGTGTTACTAAAAAGAAGACCAAGAAGAGACCCCTTGCAATTGTAAATGAAACTGTAGATTTAGGTAGTGAGGAACCTGAGTCACAGCTCACTAGAAAAAAGAAGAAATCCAAATCTATAGCCTCTACTGAATCCTCCCAACATGATTTAGATGTGCAAAAAGGGGTACACCTATTACTGTCAATGTCCTCTCAACAGGGCATTGGTATTGAACAAAGTAGCCTCCCCACTACAACCTGTAAAGAGTCTGCACAGGGTCAAGAACTCACTCTTGACCCTAGGAGAAATAAGGGTGATGACACACTGAGTGGAGAGCACATCACACTTGAAACTCCTCCTATTTCTGAGGGGGAGTTGCCAAAATATGATCTACACCACACTTCTCTTCCAGAATCTACATCTCAAATTTCTTCTCAATAGAAAAGTCATTCTCATGACAATTCTGCTCTTGATCAGTCACAATCTCTATCTATGACTGAGCCAATCTCAAGTGACATGGTGCTTGACACTGTGCTCACCACCCAGGAACCACATCTAGTTGGTCAGGGAATGCATGCTGGGGCATATCCTAATGACACCAACACAAACATAGAGGATTCACCAGTTCTTACTGGAGACTCTATGTCAAACTCTCCATTCCTTATGGACATGGACATGCCTTCACAGGCACATGGAGATGATGTTGTCACTCATCCCATTTCAATGGGGACAACATCAGACTCCACAGTCATTCCAAGACTGCAAGAAACTCATCAATCAAACCCCCCTGAGGTGCCTAGCACCAGCTCTAACTTGGCTCAGGCCACATTGTTAGAATGGCTGAAGCATGTGCAACATGACATGAATTCAGGATCATCTACTGTGCCACCACAATTGACGGGAGAAGAATTGCAAAATCTTCATGTGGCACAGATAGATGAGTTCTCAAAGATTGCCCAACATCTCCTAATAGCTGGCCTTCCAAATCAGGACTATGAAACAATCTTGCTCTGTCACAAGGAGGATGTTGAGGCTCAAGCAGAAAAGATTGTAGATGAAGCCCAACAGGATGGAAATGTGGATGCCTGGTTGGATGCTAAGAGGTCTGTAAAGCTGAAGGATGCACTGGCCTATCTCAGGGAAGACTATCTCACAGCTCTAGGATCAAATGCCAAGGGTCTTTCTCCTGTAGATATCAATGAGGCAGTGAATGAGGCATACAAAAGTCAATTGAAGGCTCTACACTATCTTGGGAAAGGTCTTCAATCAGAGGTCTCAACTATCAAAGAGGAAACTGACCAGTCCATGGTTCAGCTCAGGAATGCCTTTCTCTCTGATTTTCCCAAGGTGGATGGCATCCTCAAAGAAGTCAGGAAGACAACTCAGCAAGTATCTACAATGGATCTATATCTAGCTATGGTGGCTGACAACTTGAAGAAAATGTCCACCAAGTTAGACAACCAATTGCAGTCCAACATCACTATCAACTCTATGCTCTTAGTGCTGTGGAAAAAACAGTATGGTGACAAACTGGTAGATGAGGTTCCTGTCTCCAACATCATAAAATTTGACTTCTCAAAGCTCAAGGATCAGGCTCTCAATCCCTTCAAGTCTGAGCAGCTGTTTTCCAAGGTGGAAAGATTAGAGAAGGAAGTGGCATCTTTGAAATCTAAAAACCAAGGGATTTCCCATTCCTTGGAGCTCCTCAATGCAAAAATGGATGATCAAACCAACTCAACTTCTAACATTCTGTTGGTCCAACAACAAATGATGACCTCCAGGATGAGAAGCATGAACCTGCCTATTCCTAGAGAAGCTCAAGACATCTTGTCTGATCCCAAGCCTAAGGGGGAGAAAGGAAAGGAGGTCATTTTGGAAAAGAGAGGGGGAGTACTTTCCAAGCAGCAAAAGCTTAAGGGCAAACTCATTGAAGAAACTATAAAGCCAATCATTCTTCCCTCTGTGGATGTCATCAGTGCACAAGGTCAAAGAAGCACAGTCACAGCCACCTTATACCCATCCACAATGCCAAAGGACATTTCATCTCCTCAACCAACTTCAAGTGCCAAACCTGTCAAAGCTACCATTATCACTGAGGCCAAGCTACAGGAAGTTGCCAATTCAAACATCTATCATGATGAGGCCTTCTTGGAGTTTCTGAAAGCCATCTACATCAATGCTCAAGAAGATGCAAGGATCTACAGAGAGAAGATCAAGGAAAGTATCAAGTACTTCACTGTGGCAGTCAGGAAAATCAAGGATATTCATCTAAGAGAAATTGTCATGGTATCCAAGGATAACTGCTTGTGGCATCTATCCTTTCAAACTCTAGAAAAACTGAGATTTACTGAGCTGACCATAATTCTGGATTTGATTGAAAAGTATGGGGAGAACAACAGAAGGCTACATGATGACTTGAAGATAGACCAATATCAAAGATTGCCTGAAGTGATCTCTAAGCCAAGGACAATAATTTTCCAAAGACTATCTCAAGACAGCAGCATTGACCAACTGGTGATTCCCTCAAACTTGACAATGAAGAACAATGCTAAAATCAACCAAGTGTTGCAGATGATGAGATCCAAGAAAGGAGTTAGGACAGATGAAGAGCTTGAAATGATTCACACTCTACAATCCTTCTTGATTCATGGAGTCATTCCTGAGTCACTCAAAGAAAAGAGCAAGAAGAAAGATGGTGAGGATGAGGATGATGATGAGGAGAAAACCTATAGAAGGAGATCTCAATCAAGGAGTAATAAGGATGGAACAAGTGAAAGCAACAAGAGCAAATCCTCTAAGAAATCAAAAGATGCTAGTGAAGACAAGGACCCCAAAGGAAACAGAGAAACTGCTAAGAAGACAAGGAGTGGAAATCAGCAAGTCAAGGACATTGCTAGCAGTGCCTTAACCACAACACAAGACTCTAAGTCTAGGGTGGGTACTGTTAGTAATGATCCTCCAAAATCCTTATCCAAGACTTCTGAACCTGATTTGCCACAGAAGACAGTTGAAGCCACAAAGGAAAAATCAAGAAAACACTTCCACAAAGTCACAGCTAGTGGAGTGTTACAGTGGATGAAAGGAAAAGGAGTGAAGCTACTTCCAAGTGATGTGGCACTGAAGACTAATTCTCCCTGCTCCAGCAAGCTACCTCAAGTGAAACATTTGAAGATCAAGAGTGTAGCCAGAATTAAAAGGATAACAAAGAAGAATGGGGTAATCACTAATGTAGTAGGGATCAAAGTGCTTCCTCTGGATGAAGACTATGATGAAGATGCCCTAGCATTTTTGAGGGCTCAAAGAATATTTGAAGTCAAAGTGAAGAACAATCATCTTGAGATCAAATACACTGATGGAAGGGAGAAAGAGATGAAGCAAGGCAGCTGGCAATATTTTCCAACCTATGAACTTGAAAGAATAAACGCCTTATTGAACTTTGAAGAAAAGGAAGAGAGGATGTGGAAAATAGAGATTTCTAGATTCATGAAGATGCACTCTGACTATGAAGAAAATCTAAAGAAGCTAAATGAAGAAAAGAGGTGTCAGAAAGAAAAGGAGATGACTGAGATGGAAGAAAAAGCAAAGGAGCTGAGGGAGAAAGGGCTGTGCAGGGTAAAACAAAATCCTTATATTGTGGAGTACAAAAATCATTATGGAGGAAAAAGCAAGATAAGGATGGAGTTTATTAATTCATATGTGGAAAGTGCCCTTAGAACAGCAGCTGAAGATTTAGAAGGCTCTCCTCTCATAGAAGAGTTGATTGCAAGAGATGAAATTCTAATGGCCATCTCCGATATGAAGAAGAATGAAGAAATAAGGAAGAAGAAAGTCTATGATGATTTCCTAGAGAAACAATTGGGAACTGAAGCTATGTAGCACAAGGAGAAATTCTGTAAGGCTAAGTTTCCAAGTTGTTATCAAATTATGTTCATCTTTCTATCTTCTTTATATCTGTTTCTTTTTATGTTAGTTAGGCTTGTTATCAGACATGAAATTGTGCCTAAGGGTCTTACTCACAATTTGGGGGAGATTTTTAGGCTCAAGACATGTCTGAATTCCACCATTAACAAGCCTAAGCTATGTGACTATGTCACACTACATGACCTAGTGAATTCTATCACTGGGATATAGTATAGGTCTCTCTATGTACTTGTCTTGTTCTCATGAACATCAGCTTGATCATGTATGCTCAGAATTATAATGAGCTTAGTAAGCTTCTTGCAACTAGAATGTATATAGGCCATTAAATAATTGTCCTGGTAGAAATTCAGATTTGTTCATGCAGCAGGATAGAGATGAATAAGGCCCTGAAGAAATAAGTTGCAGAAATTTGTTTAAGGCATTATATAGCAAAGTCAGAATAAAGCTATGTCGTGAAGTCACCAATATCCATGTCGAGAAGTGATGGATCGCATAGTCCATTTTGTACTATGTCGTGAAGTCCTCAAGACTAATGTCGTGAAGTGTTGAAGTCAGCAAAGTCAAAGATGCCTAGATCGTGAAGTCCTCAAATGACTTATGTCGCATAGTCCTCAAATGACTTATGTCGCATTGTCCTCAAATGACTTATGTCGCAAAGTCCTCAAATGACTTATGTCACAAAGTCCTCAAATGACTTATGTCGCATAGTCCTCAAATGACTTATGTCGCAAAGTCCTCAAATGACTTATGTCGCATAGTCCTCAAATGACCTATGTCGCAAAGTCCTCAAAGGTCATATCGCATAGTCTTCACAAGGGACATCGCGCAGCCTGGAATGAAGTGGAGTTCACGATATCAACACTTAGCCGTTTACAACAAGACAAATCAAGGTAAAGAATCAAGAATCAAAAGAGACAAATACTGAAGCATTTGTTCTGGCAAGGTGGTCCAAAGAACAGATGGCAAATCTACAGCTAAACTTGGAGAGAAAGATAAGAGACAAGCAGCTATAGAAACGGGAAAGACTTCGAAAAGTAGGTGGTCCTTCCTGACATAGTTAACCTCTTATGGTAGGACAAGTTGGACTTTCAGCTAGGGGTAACTGTGTAAATAGTGGTGTGCCTAGTTTGTATAGGTGGATATATATCGAGCACACACCACTGAAAGCTATAAGAGAGATACACATAGTTTTATTAAAAAGCACTCTTTTCTCTGTAAGCAAAAACAAGTTACAAACTGTTCTTGTTTAGAAGCCAGAAATTCTGTTGTGAATTTCCGGAAAGCTGTAGTATTTAATTTACTCAATACAAAGTAGATTAAAGTGATTGTGTGTGTTGTTTATATTCCGCATATTACATAGCATAATCATATACAGTTTATCTTGAGTTTCAAGAATCGAAAAACATCAAACTATCCATTCACCCCCCTCTGTCTAGTTTCTAGTGGTATTCATTTCTAACAAATCTGTTCTATCAAAGAATTTAAACAGATAAGTTGCTGCTGATATTTGTACATTTTGTAAATATGTTTTTGACATCATTGAATCTTAAGAATCTATACTTTATTTCACAAAGTATAAGATTGGGGGAGATTGTTAGATCAGGATTCAATGATCGTCAGGATCTAGACTCAACTGATCAGGATTGCTGACGTCATCAATAATGCATAGTCATCAGGATTGCATGATCGTCAAGATCAGGATGAATATCAGGACTGGGATCAGGATTGATCATCAGGACTGGAAGCTGATCAGGATTCCTACTTCGAGTTATATTTGGAGTCTAGTTAAATAAGGAAGATTATTCTGTCGGTTCCTGGTCTGTAGGAATGCAGCTATCGATTTAGGATATGTTTCAATCTTTGTAATTGATTAGAACTTATCATGTAATTGATAAAGAAGCTGTGTAGTATATAAACACAGTTTAGGTTTCGATTTATGTAGAGAACATACCAATCGAATACACGAGTATCTTTGTAACCTAGCAGCTCTCAAGAACATCAGAATTTCTTGAGAGAGTTTTTAACAGTTTTATATCAGATTTAATAAAGCTGTTATTATTCCTTCATATTTGTGATTCATATCTTATTAAGTCGAGAATCTTATACAATTGTATTCAACCCCCCTTCTACAATTGTTTATTACTGGGCAACAAAGATCATAGTCTACCAAGGAGTTCAATTCAAAATCTCAGAGCAGCTATCTACCAGATTAATGAGGAAGATGAAAAACTCAGAAATCTTAAGGAAAGACTGATTCAAATTCTTGAAGAAAAACAAGAAAATTTGTTATCCAACTTCTTGAAGATGAATTTGTTCTATCAAAGAATTTAAACAGATAAGTTGCTACTGTAAATATTTGTACATTTTGTATATATGTTTTTGACATCATTGAATCTAGGAATCTATACTTTATTTTACAAAGTATGAGATTGGGGATCACGATTGCTGACGTCATCAGTATTGCATGGTCATCAGTATTTGCTCAAGCGTCAGTATCAGGATTATCATCAGGATTTATAAAAGGACTGGGATCAGGATTGATCATCATGACTGGAAGCTGATCAGGATTCCTACTTCGAGTTATATTTGGAGTCTAGTTAAATAAGGAAGTTTATTTTGTCGGTTCCTTATTTATAGGAATGAAGCTATCAATTTAGGATAGGTTTCAATCTTTGTAATTGATTAGGACTTATCTTGTAATTGTTAGAGAAGCTGTGTAGTATATATAAACACAGTTTAGGTTTCGATTTAATAGATTACATACACGAGTATTTTGTAACCTAGAAGCTCTCAAGAACATCATAATTTCTTGAGAGAGTTTGTAACAGTTTTATATCAGATTTAATAAAGCTGTTATTATTCTTTCATATTTGTGTTACATAATTTATAAAGTCGAGAATCTTATACAATTGTATTCAACCCCCCTTCTACAATTGTTATTTACTGGGCAACAAATATCTCCTTATCACTTCAAGTACATCAGACCATAAGAAGATCCTAGAAAAATTACAATCAATATCTTCAAGATTATATGCTACCCAAATTAGAGTCATTGAGTCTCATAGTATCACTATTCCCAAAAGACCCGAAATCACTCACATTTTGGCACGAAAGACTTGGTCACCCAGGAGTATCAATGATGCGTCGTATAATAGAAAATTCTACAGGACATCCCCTTAAGAGTCAAAAAGTTATACCACGTGATGAACTTCTTTGCTCAACGTGTTCTTTAGAAAAACTAATTGTCCGACCATCTTTAGTTAAACTTCAAACAGAGTCTCCCAATTTCTTAGAAAGAATTCAAGGTGACATTTGTGGTCCTATCCATCCACCATCTGGTCCATTCAGATATTTCATGGTTCTAATCGATGCTTCAACTAGATGGTCACATGTTTGTCTACTCTCTACACGAAATACAGCCTTTGCCAAGCTACTTGCTCAAATAATCAAATTGTGAGCCCAATTTCCTGACCATCCCATTAAATCAATTCGACTAGATAATTCTGCTGAATTTTCATCGGCAACTTTCAATGATTATTGTATGTCAGTTGGAATCTCAGTCGAACACCCTGAAGCTCACGTGCACACACAAAATGGGTTAGCCGAATCTTTAATTAAAAGACTTCAACTAATTACACGTCCCTTGCTTTTAAGAGCTAAATTACCTACATCTGTTTGGGGTCACACAATACTTCATGCTGCAAATATAATTAGGATAAGGCCATCTGCTTACCACAAACAATCTCCTCAACAATTAGTTCTTGGTCAAATTCCTGATTTCTCACACTTTAAGATTTTTGGTAGCGCTATATATGTTCCCATTGCACCTCCACAGAGATCCAAAATGGGTCCACAAAGAAGAATATGTACATATGTTGGTTTTGACTCACCATCTATCATTAGGTACCTTGAACCATTAACTGGTGATGTCTTTACTGTCCGATGTGTTGATTGTCATTTTGATGAGTTTGTATTCCCACCATTAGGGGGAGATAATGTGTTGCATAAATTAAATTCTGAACTATCATGAAATGCATCAAGATTAAATGCCATCGATCCACGTACTAAACAATGTGAATTTGAGGTTTTTAGAATCATTCATATGCAAAATATTACTAATCAAATGCCGGATGCTTTTAATGATTCTAGACATATTATAAAATTGCTTATACCAGCTGTCAATGCTCCGACATGGGTTGAAATCCATGTTCATGAATCAATTCCTAAAGAATTGGTTGGTAATTCAAAACCACGCCAGAAGCGTGGAAGACCTGTTGGTGCAGAAGATGTTGTACCACGAAAATGGAAATTGATTGGACGCGCCCCTGGAGTGGCAAATGTTCCAGAGAATACCCCAGAAGTGGTATTACCTCCCAGAGAGGCTCGAACCCCTAAAGTGGCTATATCAAATACCCCAGAAGCGGTATCACCTCTTGAAGAGGTTCAACCTCCTGAAGCGGCTGTGACAAAACCACCAGAAGTGGTATTGCCTCCAGAAGAGGGTATTGTCCCTGAAGTGGCACATGCTTCCGTAGAAGCAAAGGTACCTGAAAATTATGAGATCTCAATGAGTTATATACATAATAGAAAATTATTGGATCGTGGGAGTACTGATGTTGATGATGTATATGCTTTTTCCGTAGCGTGTGATATTATTATGAACTCCGATCCTGAACCACAAAGTGTGGAAGAATATCGAAAAAGAGATGATTGGCCAAAATTGAAAGTTGCAATCCAGGAAGAATTGCAATCCTTGCGCAAGAGAAATGTATTTGGACCTGCAGTCCGAACACCAGCTGGTGTAGTCCCCGTTGGGAATAGATGGGTATTTGTACGAAAACGAAATGAGAGGAATGAAATTGTGAGATATAAGGCTCGGCTAGTAGCCCAAGGATTCTCTCAAAGGCCTGGATTTGATTATCTGGAAAATTACTTTCATATGATGGATGAAGTCAGTTTTCGTTTTCTAATGGGCATGGCTTGTATGGAAAGTTTAAAAATTCATCTTATGGATGTTGTGACAACCTACCTTTATGGATCACTTGATATTTATATTTACATGAAAATCCCTGAAGGATTAAATTTAGAGGAAACTAAGCCTCGACATTTATACTTAGTTAAACTACAATGATCATTATATGACTTGAAACAATCTGGTCGTATGTGGTACAACATGCTTAGTGAATATTTATTGAATGATGGGTATATAAATAATCAAGTGTGTCCATGTGTCTTTATTAAAAGGTCACAAACTGGTTTTGTTATTATTGTTGTATATGTGGATGATTTGAATATTGTAAGAACCTCTGATGATATTATTAATGCTGCTAACTATTTGAAAAATGAGTTTGAGATTACAGATCTTGGAAAGACAAGATTTTGTTTAGGTATACAGGTGGAACACTTATCTTTAGGCATATTTATTCATCAGTCGACCTACACAAAAAAGGTTCTTGATAGGTTCTACATGGAAAAAGCTCATCCACTAACTACGCCAATGGTTGTTCGATCACTTGAAGTTGATAAGGATCCCTTTCGTCCTAGAATGGAAAATGAAGATACACTTGGACATGAAGTTCCGTATCTTAGTGAAATTGGAGCTCTTATGTATATTGCAAATAATACACGACCTGGTATTACATTTGTTGTGAACCTATTGGCGAGATTCAGTTCTGATCCAACTAAAAGGCATTGGGATGGGATCAAACAGATATTCAGATATCTTCGGGGAACAATTGATCTTGGGCTATTCTTTCCAAACAATTCAAAATCACAACTGGTTGGATATGCGGATGTAGGGTATATGTCAGATCCTCATTTTGGACGATCTCAAACAGGTTATTTATTCACATATCGTGGTACTGCTATCTCTTAGAAATCTACAAAATAGACTATGGCGTAAACTTCATCTAATCATGCAGAGTTACTTGCAATCCATGAAGCTAGCAGAGAATGTATTTGGTTACGATATGTCATTCAACATATTCGAGAATCATGTGGTTTATCAAGTATCTTGAACTGCCCCACGGTTATGTTTGAGGATAACTCAGCTTATAGCAGCTAAAAGAAGGATATATCAAAGGGGATCGAACAAAACATATCTTGCCAAAATTCTTCTACACTCATGAACTACAAGAAAATGGTGACATTGATGTACAACAAGTTCGCTCATGTGATAATCTGACAGATTTACTTACAAAGTCATTACCCACATCAACTTTTGAGAAGCTGCAAAATAAAATTTTCATGCGAAGATTGAAGAATTTGCGACATCAAGATGTCAAATTGTGAGACGTTTTATTCAGGGGGAGGCTGTACTCTTTTTCCTTCGTCAAGGTTTTCATCCCACTAGGTTTTTCCTTGCAAAGTTTTAACGAGGTAGCCAATCTCTATGATAACTCGCATTTGACAATCAAGGGGGAGTGTTATAATATTTAAATGTAAAATAAAAGATAGCCTAGTTTCTAGATTTGTGATTGTCAAATGGTTTCTAGAATTGGCACACGTCCTTAAGCTTGTGAAATGAAGAATTGTAAACCACAGATACCAATACACAGAGGTACATAAATGCTAGGCTGTGTATTCATATTACAGGAGATGATCACCTCATCTTATAAATAGGACATCACCCACTGTTGCAAAATGTACAGTTCAATTAGAACAAACAACAAATTATAATCTCTCTCTTGTCTACAAATATACTTTCGTATTAGTATAAGTTTTACTGAAGATACAATTATTAGTATTACTTTATATATATATATATATATATATATATCACCTGTTAAATATCTTGTGAGATTCTTTCTTTGTATATTAAAAAAATTTGAGCGGAAATGTACAGGACTGTCTCTAACTAGTACGTTGTTTTCTGCATGTACCCTTGCGAATGCCACCTGCCTACTTAAGAGTTGTACAATTTTATTTTTTTTGGAATACATTTAAATTTAATATATTAAAATATGGAAATTCATGATAGAAACCCAACTCCTAAAAAGGAGATACTTCACGTTTGTACAAGATGCAAGCAAAATTCACAATTAGCATAATTAAACATACATCAAACTAATCCAATCATAAAACATCAAGTTTGTCCACCACTATCCAAAGTCCCGGATCCCTTCCCTTAGTCTTTGAACTTCTTCCATTCTCTGGAGCATCAACGACTTTGCATGAGCCATTGGTTGCGATTGACGAATAGATAAATTCTGGAATCCACCAGAAAAGATGAGAAAACTCTCAAGGTTTTTTAATTCAACAATAGATAATAACTCTCCAAATACAATATGATGATGTTTTTATATGTAGGATAGAAAACCCTAAATAAATAAATAAAACAAATCTGAATTAAAATAAAATAATTATTATAAAGCAGCATGATCACACAACATTGAGCGTGGTCATGCGTGGTATCTCCAGCCCCTTGGTAAGCTACTATTTTTTTTCAATATGGCTTGATCATGCAATTCAGTAGCGTGTTAATGCCATCATGTCTCCTCAGCAGCGTGATCATGCCATCAGGTTTCTTCAGCAACACGACCAAGCCTTCGCTTTCTTGTAGGCCTTTTTCTATCAAGTTTTTCTTCAAAATCCCAAGCCTCTTGGTCTATATCAGTCTCTCCCACCTGTGAAAAACTCGACCTCGAGTTAATATCTGGATATAAAGGATGTTAGGAACTATGTTGCTTCTTGATGATAACTAAATTAACTTAGTGAAAATTGTATAAGTAAAATGTAGCCTTCAACGGATAGCATGCTTTTACAGTTTCCGTAGAAGGGTAGCTTATCTACGGATAAGACTCAATGTAGCATGCTTAAGGAATCCTGATTTGTAATCCTGTTTTGTAATGTAAAAGTTGAAATATTAGTTTTTAGGCTGAATAAGTAATGTTGACTATTAATGGATATGTAGAATAGGGAGGCTAATTGTAAATAGTTTATGCCTTGTAATTTTACATAAGTGAAATTGACTGTCAAAGAATAAGCAACATTAGCCTTCTACGGATGTAGATAATGTACTATCTACGGATAACAGTACTAGCTGTCTACGGATGTGATCAAGATACCTTCAACGGATACATCACAAATAGCATCTACGGATACATTCTATACTTTGTGAAAGGGACAGTTCAGACAGAGCATATGGGTTGACAGAATTCACAGAGCATGGAAACCAGCATTTCTGGAAAACTCACGAGAAGAAGAAGCATTCTGTGTTGTCTGGTCAAAAGTAGTATTTCTATAAAAGGCAACCAGCCAAGAAGGGCAAGCTACCAACACATGGACCATTACTCAGAATGGAGAAACAAGGATCTTGAACAGATTTACTTTTTGTATTATTAACTGTTCGAAATATCTTGTAAACTTGGGATATATAACCAAGTGTAGCATTATTCTAGACATAAGAAATCAGTTAGGCAATTTAGAGAGCTAAAAGCAATATCTTTTGTAAATTGCTGAAGCTAGAATAGTGTGTAAGCAGCTGTGTGTTTATTCATAAACATCACAGAGATTTCTTCAAATAAAAATCTCTCAGGTGGATAAATCAATCCACCTGAATTTTTAATTCATGTGTTATCTTATCTTGTTTATTTTTCTGTTCTTGTTTTTACTTTCACATCTCTACTGTCAAGAACCAAAGAATTTTTTAAGGATTGTATTCAACTCCCTATTCTACAATCTTGATTCATTGTCTGGGAATAGCAAAGGAACATCATCATGAAACTCATGTTGATCCGCTACGTTGAAAGTTTTCGAAATACTCATATCCCCAGGCAGATCAACTACATAAGCATTATCATTAATTTTCTTCAGTATCTTGTAAGGACCATATTTTTTTTAGCTTAAGCTTGTTGAATGTCACTACGGGCAACCTTTCCTTCCTTAGAAAAATCATCACCTTATATCAGCAAACTTCTTGTACTTGGCATTCTAAACCTCGAGCGCACATCACGCACTTGTGTTGCTAAATTTTCTTCTGCTACATTCGAACCAGTCTTGGGTAGCCTGGCCAACTCCAATGCATGTCTAGGGGGCTGCTTGTAAACCAAAGAAAAAGGAGACTGACCTATTGCTGAATGGATTGCATTGTTGTATGCAAATTCTGCCTAAGCTAGCGCAACATCCCATTACTTTGGTTTGTCACCACAAATACTACGAATCAGATTGCCCAAAGTGCGATTAAGATTCTCTGTATGTCCATCTGTTTGAGGATGTGTCGTATTGCTGAAATTCAAACTCGTATCCATGCGCTTCCATAGAGTAATCCAAAAATGACTCAGAAAATTTGAATCTCTATCAGATGTAAAGACCGGTATTCTGTGCATGGTGTTTTGCTGTTTGACAAACATAACATTTTTGAACAAACTTTCCTACATCACGCTTCAGTTGAGGCCAGTAAAACCTCTCTTGCACAACACTTATTGTCTTATCACGCCCAAGATGTCCACTTAGTCCATCACCATGCAGATCCCTGATTAATTTTTCTCTCAAAGAACTTTTAGGAATGCATAATTGATTAACTCGAAATAAGAACCCATCAGTGACATGGTATTCTCCCGCCACATGTTTTGCCACACATTGCTCCCATTGATCACCAAAATCTTCATCATCAGCATACAATTCTTTCAGAAATTCAAAACCCACCACTTCTTGTTGCATGATAACCAACAAATGAGCCCCAAGACTCAACGCATCAGCCACTTTATTTAGCACCCAGGCTTGTGGTTTAGAACAAAAGGAAATTTCTGAATGTAGTTTGACCATCTCACGTGCATATTACTGAGGTGTTGCTGATTGTTCAAATACTTTAAAGGTTGATGATCAGTATGTGTTGGGATTTAGGGTGATAGCATAGGAACAACTTAACTTTGTATATGCTTATTTTTTTAATTAAGTAGAACATACTGTCATAGCCAAAGTATGTTCTTGTAATCAGTATGCAATGTTATTTTAATTGTGTAATTTGGAAGAAGTTCACTTTCTGTGTTCAAGCCTCAGAGAATGCATATTAGATGACAGCATGAATAAAGGTTACTGTCATAAGCATTGACAGTAAGATTACAAGAAGACAGAATGTTGCAAGTCAAGACAGTATATTCACTCTGACAGCAACATTGGCGGAAGACTACGCGACATCAACTTTAGCCCTCGACAGCAAATTTGGAAACCTCGACAACACACTATGCGGGGAACTCTTACTGTCACCAAAAGCACATTCCTGTGACAGCAAGCTTTACGGCAAAAGTAATTGGCTCAAGAAAGATCCTTGTTCTAGGTATCTTTCACAGTCAAATCCCGTGACAGTTTCAATGTTCAAGAAACAGGCGTGTTGCAGTATCCCTAAGCTGCACCAGGTCTGCAAGACTACGACAGAAGCTTCAAGCACTACAAACAAAAGCGAATCAATTCAAGAGCAAGGTCAAGTCTCTATTTGCTGAATTGTTTTAGCTAGAAATAGAATGAATCTAGGTTGCTTTCTTTGTAATGTATATCTGACATTGTTAGCAATTTAGGAAAGTCACATGGGTAGACACTTTGTAAGAAGCTACCACTTGATAATGACAACAGTTTCACAGACCTGTGTTGACAGTGATAGGATTAGTTTTATACTTAGACTATTAATTCATTCTAGGGATGTAACGAAGACAAGAAAGTGTCTTGAAGAAAAACCGAAGCTCAAGAATTCTCTCTTGAGGTTGTAGCAACACTTTGCAAAATAAATAAAACATTTATTTTGTGAATCCTGTCTTCTCGATTATACTGTTTGTGAATGCATACATATTATTGATAACATTAAATCTTAGTTTTGGTTGTTGAAACTGAGATTGAATTTTATCAGTATTGCATTCATCCCCCCCCCTTCTGCAATACACGAGGACCAACAACTGGTATCAGAGCGATCAGATTAACATACATATATGTCATCACGACGACAATGCAGAAATCAAACAGTATCAAGATCCCAGCTTTTGATAAAGAGAACTACAGCATTTGGAAAAGAAAGATCTTGTTGTTTATCAAAGCTGCGAATCAACTATACCCAGGTATTCTCGAGAATGGTCCTTTCATTCCAAGGAAGGAAATTGAAGCCACAACAGTAAATGGTGAAGTCATTCCTGCACATTGGGTTCCCAAAGATCCCTCCGAATTTTTGGAACTTGAGAAGGAGAAAATAGTGCTAGATGATCACTTGCAACTCATCTTGCTCGATTCTCTCACGTTGGATAAAGCCATGTGTGGAAGTGTGATAAGTTGCACATCTGCCAAGGAGATGTGGATCAGGTTAGCTTTACTATGTGAAGGAAGTGAAGAAGTTAAGGGCAATCAAAGGCAAATACTGATATCACAATATGAGGCATTCATGGCCAAGCCTGGTGAAGACTTAACTTCCATGTTTGAAAGGTTCAGTAAGCTCTTAACTGAACTACAGATACATGGTAAGTACTATGACAGAAAAGAATTAAATGTCAAGTTCTTTCTTACACTGCCTGATCACCGTGAACACAAGACAACAGCCATACGAGAAGGAAGAGATCTCAACAATATAACCTTTGAGACACTTATGAACTTGAACTCTTTCAAAAGAGAGCCATACAAAGTGGAACAAGGAACAAGAAGGCTAATATGTCAAGTGCCCTAGTAGCACAAGTGCCAAGGATCACACAACCAAGTGAAGTACTACAAATCACACAACCAACCCCTGTACAATCCTTGAAGATAGAAGAGGTTGTTGAAGATGATGAGAAAGTAGTACTACAGCTCAAGGATGTGGAACATGAAGACTTCTACACAATGGAGGAACTGGAAAGCATGGACAATCCTACTATGGCCTACATGGCTAAAAAGTTCAAGAACTTTAGGTTCAAGAAGGATAGGTCATTCAGGCCCCAAGGCCAAGCATCCAAGTTCACAAAGGGAAGCTCATCAAAGGAGGATACAAGACTGGATTTGTGGATAGATCTAAATTCAAGTGTTACAACTGTGGTGAACCTGGTCATTTTGCTACTGAATGCAAAAGACCCAAACAGGTTCAGAGATTTGAGAAAGGAACTGGTGGATACTCTAAGAAGAATCAAGGTAGAGCCTATGTGGCTGAAGAAAAGTGTTGGGATGAGTCTGATGATGAAGATGAAGAAGAATATGTCAACCTAGCTCTCATGGCTAGCACTGATGAAGTAACATCAACATCTTCAAGTCAGGTACCTTCACTTGTCTTATTTGATATGTCCATTGATGAGTATAAGAAAACCATTAAAGACTTAAGTGCTGAAATGTTCAATGTCTATACTAGCTTATCTGCTGCTAATGAGGAAATCACTAGGCTGAGTAAGCTAAATGAAACACTAAAGTCTGAAAATGAATCTCTTGTTCTCAAAACCAGTTCACAAGACTCTTTAGCTCAGGAGAATGCTAAATTTAAAAATGAATTAAAATGTGCTAAAGAAGTTAAGGAATTCCTGAGAAATGAGATTGCTGAAACTGAATTCAAGATTAAGGCTTATAAAAACTCATCTAAGATAGTTCAGGATTACAATGATAAGCATACAAAAATCAAACTGTTGGCATTGGTTTTTCATATGGTAGGAGACCTGGAAAGGAAACTGTGATTCAAGATTGTTCTGGAGATGCTGCTGTCAAACCCACCATTCTCAAGAAGGTTAAAACTCCTATTTTCAAAGCTGCAGAAATTGAGTTTGATGAAGAAGCCATGCTCATCAAACAAGAAATTCTTGATGAGGATGAAGGTGTTGACAGTACATTCAAGGATGGAAAGGATACTGTCACGATCCCCAAGACAGTAAACTTACCAAGCAATCAGACAGCAAGTTCAAAAGATGTTGTCACAGTTGGCAAGACAGTATCTTCCAAAGATGCTGTCAAAGAATGGTTCCAAGACAGTAGCTTCCAAACCTTCTGTCAAGACAGTTGGAATAAAAGGTACTGTCAAGGAAAGTTCGACAGCAACTTCTGAACACACTGTCAATCCAGTAACTCCCAAGTCTAAGAATAGGAATGGTAAGGTAGGTGTCAATAAAGGAAATGGATACACTAATGTTGGAGGTGCTTCTAGGAAACTATGCAATAACTGTGGATCTTCACATCATTTAACACATGTTTGTATTAAGCCAATTGAGGATAAGATCAATGCTACTGAACTCAATGGTAATTTACACAGAACCCCCCTTATGCATAGAACTATGAGTGTCTGTAATAACATTGAATGTATGCCATGCAAGATCACTGCCATGAGTACATGCTTTAACTTACATATTCTCACTACTGAAAAATGTTCATACATGCACACTGTTGAGACTTCTGAGCCTGCTGGCAACAGCAAGAAGGCCTCATCCACTAAGAAAAGGATCAAGTCCAATTCTAAACCTATGTGGGTGAAAAGAGAAGTCAAACAGGAGATCATTAATGATGCTTGTGATTTTATGACTGGAAGAAACTCAGGAGACACTAAAACTGCAGGACCCAACAAGGATTGGGTACCATATGCATCTTAAATACATTCTGTTTTGCAGGGCAAGAAGAAAGATCAAGTCATGTGGATCATTGACAGTGGTTGCTCAAGACACATGACAGGTGATAAAGCCCTGCTATCACACTATGTAGAGAAAGCTGGCCCAATCATAACCTTTGGAGACAACAGCAAGGGTTACACAGTGGGATATGGCTGTCTGGAAATTGGAAATGTTGTCATTGAAGATATTGCTCTTGTGGATGGATTGAAGCACAATCTACTCAGTGTCAGCCAATTCAGTGACAGGGGATTCAAGGTTGATTTTGATATGATGCTGTGTAACATCTATCACAAGAAGGATAGTAGCCTCTCTCTAAAAGGGGTTAGAAAAGGAAGCTTGTTTGTTGCTGACTTAAACTCAACAAAGAAGGATAAAGTTTACTGTTTCTACAGTAAAGCAACTGTTGGTGACAGTATGCTTTGGCATAGGAAGCTTTCACATCTCAACTTCAAAACAATGAATATTTTGATGAAGAAGGAGTTAGTGAGAGGTTTGCCCCAACAGGAATTCTGTCAAGAAGGACTGTGTGAAGATTGTCAAATGGGCAAACTAAGGAAAGTTGTGCACAAGTCCAAGCAAATGAACACCAACATAGAAGCACTCAAGTTGATCCACATGGATCTTTTTGGACCAGTCAATGTACCATCTATGGCCAAAAAGAGATATGCCTTAGTAATGATGGATGATTACTCAAGGTACACTTGGGTGAAGTTTCTTGAATCCAAAGATGAAGCTGCTCAAATGATTATTGATCAAGTCAGAGTTCTTGATAGAACTCCAAACTCAAAAGTTCAAATCTTGAGGAGTGACAATGGTACAGAATTCAGAAATGCCACACTTGGAAATTTCTGTAAAGATGAAGGAATTGTACAACAATTCTCTGCTGCAAGGACTCCACAGCAGAATGGAGTTGTAGAAAGAAAGAACAGGACTCTCATTGAAGCAGCTAGAACTATGTTGCATGATGCCAAACTACCAACATATTTCTGGGCTGAAGCTATCAACACAACTTGTTATACTCAAAATAGAACCATGATTAACAAAACTCATGCAAGTACACCTTACTGTCTGTTAACTGGAAAGAAACCTATTGTCAAATATTTTCATGGGTTTGCGAGCAAATGCTTTATGATGAAGGATAACCATGAGAAGAAAGGAAAATTTGACACTAAGGCATTTGAAGGATGATTCATGGGTTACAGTACAGAAAGGACTGCCTACAGAGTTTATGTTATGGAACACAGGATTATTGAAGAGAGTGTAAATGTCACATTTGATGAAACCAAGTTTCCAGGACTGCATGAAGAAGGAAAGATGCAGACATTCAGATTTGAGAATCAAGGATACTTGGAAGCTGAGGAAATTGTTGATGAAGAACCTAGCTTCACTCAAATTGTTGAAGTTGATAAAGATACTGTCAATACCACTACTGTCAACCAAACTCCAGCTCAGTCACAGACCATAACCTCTAACATTCATAACAGTGGTGACTCTGGAGATAATGAAGAACATGGTGAAGACAATGGGATTGGTGAGCATTCAACTCAACAAACTGAAGCAACTGTTCCTGTATAATCAAGTAGCTTGCCCAGAATCACCAAGTGGAACAAGGATCACACAAATGACCTTATCATTGGTGACCCTACTTCTGGTGTGAGGACAAGGAACAAAGTCTCTGCTGACAGCATGTTTTCATGCTTCTTGTCTCAAATGGAACCCAAGACAACTGATGAAGCATTGTTGGATTCTGACTGGGTGATAGCCATGCAAGAAGAGCTAAATCAGTTTGAAAGGAACAATGTATGGAAGCTGGTTCCAAGACCTAAGGGAAAGTCATTCATTGAGACCAAATGGGTTTTCAGAAACAAGCTTGATGAAAATGGATCAGTGACAAGAAACAAAGCAAGGCTAGTGGCTAAAGGTTACTGTCAACAGGAAGGAATAGATTATGATGAGACATTTGCACCTGTTGCAAGACTTGAAGCTATAAGAATCTTTATAGCCTATGCTGCACACTGCAACTTCAAAGTATTTCAGATGGATGTCAAAAGTGCCTTTCTAAATGGAGAATTGGAAGAAGAAGTGTATGTTGAACAGCCACCAGGGTTTGAGGATGCTGAAATGTATGATTTTGTATACAAACTCTTCAAAGCTTTGTATGGACTAAAGCAAGCACCCAGGGCTTGGTATGACACACTTTCCACTTTTCTTTTGGAAAATCAGTTTACTAGATGAGTTGTGGACAAGACACTTTTCTACAAACACCATGGCAAGGACATCATTCTGGTACAAATCTATGTGGATGACATCATTTTTGGTTCTACAAATGAGAAGCTGTGTGAGAAGTTTTCCTCTCTCACGAGTAACAAATATGAGATGAGTATGATGGGAGAATTGTCATTCTTTCTGGGATTACAAATTCTTCAACAACCTGATGGAATCTTTATATGTCAAGCTAAATACATCAAGGAACTTCTCAGAAAGTTCAACTTGGAAGATTCATCACCTGCAAAGACACCAATGTCCACGTCAACTAGTCTGGATCTTGATTCTAAAGGATAGAAAGTTGACTCAAACACCTATAGAGGCATGGTAGGATCTCTCCTATATCTAACTGCTAGCAGACCTGACATCATGTTTGCTACATGTCTCTGTGCAAGGTTTCAAAGTGATCCAAAAGAGTCACACTTAGTAGCCATCAAGAGAATATTTAGATACTTAAAAGGCACTCCTAATCTAGGCCTTAGGTATCCTAAGAATACTGGATTTGATCTGATTGGTTACTCAGACTCAGACTATGTTGGATGCAAGATTGACAGAAAGAGTACTACTGGTAGCTGTCAATTTCTTGGTGGAAGATTGGTCTCATGGTTTAGCAAGAAGCAGCATTTAGTTTCTACCTCAACTGCAGAAGCTGAGTATATTGCTGCAGGCAGTTGCTGTGCACAAATTCTATGGATGAAGAATCAACTTCTAGATTATGGTCTAGTGTTAAGAGACATTCCTATCTACTGTGACAACACTAGTGCCATAGCCATTTCAGACAATCCAGTTCAACACTCTAGGACAAAGCACATTGATATAAGACATCACTTTATCAGAGAGCATGTTGAACAAGGAACTGTGAAGCTGATCTATGTCCCAATTGACAAGCAACTTGCTGACATCTTCACTAAGCCATTGGATGAAGCAACCTTCAACAGGCTGGTAAGTGAATTGGGAATGCTGAATCTGGTATGTTGATTTACTCAGTTTTCTATATTTCCAAATTCTCTTTTGAAGCTCGTGACAGCAACTTCAAACCTGCTGTCAAGAGAAGTTACTGTCTACATGGTCTATGTCTGATATGTGACAGCATGTGTTGATTTGACTTTTCATGTCAGTATTTTGTGCCAGTCTCATACTTTTAGACCGTGTATGACATTAATGTGGTTACTTGCTAAGTTTGAGAGATAAAAATCTGTTCCATTGGACTTTCACACCGGTTTGCATTAATCTGTAGGATTAAAGGAGGACACGACCATTAATTACTTTTGTGGTAGTTGTATGGGTACTCTAACTGTTGACCATTAGACTTTAATCCTTAGACGGTTTTGCCTATAAATTAACCTTAGGTTTCACCAGTCTGCTCTCAGTTTTAAAGTAAATAATGGAAAACAAAGTAGGAATTGAAGTAGGGCTAAAATGGTGCGATAGTGAACCCGACAGTGAAGAGATTGATGAACTCTTCGAGATGCTGTTGGACGCCATCGATGAGATAGACGAGGAAAAGAAACAGGAAGAGGAGGCCAAGGCTCAGGAAGAAGAGAAGGAGCTTCAGGCACTTCTTGAAGAAGAAGGTCGCTCTGAAGAAGAGATTAAGGAAGAGCTTTTAGGCCTAGTTGATAAAATCAAAGAATAATGTACTCAATGTTCTATTTTAATGATTTTATTAATAATAATAAAAGTTCTTGTTTTTGTGGTTATTGAGTTTATGATTTGTCTGTGTTAATTGCTTAATATCTGTGTTCAAAAGATTACATTGCTAAATCCATAATTTGTCAATATTAAGTTAAGTGTATGAATAAAGCATTCTAATAAGTTCATGACAGAACCAATTCCCAATCGAAGTTACTGTCGTTAAGAAGGATACTGTCGTGTGGTTCTTGACAGCAACCTTCTTGACAGCAGGGAAAGACTTTCTGTCAAGACTTGTAAAGGATACTGTCATTCATATGCTTAACGGTGACAGCAAGTTTTTGAGCAATAGTTGCTATCGCGCAAAACCTACTGTCACCACCTCTTATTACTGACAGATTGTTTCTAGCGCACAGGTTACTGTCAACAATAGTGGACCGTTGAAATTGGATATTTATCCCACGTTGGTCAGTGAATAATGGGCAGTAACTGACGTGTTATAAGAGTGGGTTAAGACACGTTCTTTAATTCCACTTTTTGTGCACAACGTTTGAGATACCTCTATTTATTCCCCAGTTACTCAGACATATCACTCTCATCGAACTCAAAGCAATATACTTTTCTTCAAGCAAAAAGCCACTTTATTACTTTCTTCTTTTCTTGAAATCTCCATGGCATCCAAACAGACTTTCTCTCAAACAAACTTTGCTGGCATCTTTTCCCCAAATGATGCTGGTGAAGGTTTCAAAGGACTCGTGCTGTTCTTGAAGAAGTCCTATCTCGGTTCTGCCATCACCTCAACCCCCATTCTCGACTTAGACAGAATTGAGGCGTTTTGGCGAACTGCTGTTGCTCAAACTGAGGGTGAGAACCCGGGTATTCAATTCACAATCTCTGGGCAACAATACACTCTTACAGCTGAGGTCATCAACACTGCTCTTGGAATTACACTTGAAGCAGGACACCAATTTGCTGAACTTGGCAATGATGACACTCTAAAGAAGCTTTTCTTGAAGATTGGGTATGCAGGCCCTATTCTCGAAGAGGGGACTACCAAATGGTATCCGTCTGGTGAAATGGATAGGAAGCATCTGAGAAAGGAGTGGAGCATGATACTTGATGTGATGGTCAATGTGTTCTCTACCAAGTCCACAGGCTGGAATGGAATACCCTCCTACATCAAGAAACTGACACATTCTCTTGTCCATGGATACAAGGTGAATGTTGGAGCTCTCCTCATGGCACACCTCAGGGCTACGATAGGTAAGAAGGTATCAATCTACCCTCGCTTTCTTATGATGTGCATTAATTCATTTTGTGATTTTAATGATGCTGCCCCTCGTTTAGAGGCTTGCTCAGTTTTGAAAAAGAACACACACACACACTGTTATCTTCACAGAATCTCAATGCACATATTCCACTTTGTTTCACTCAGCACATGGTTGATCAAGTGTCCAACCCTGATTTACCATTACCATCTGGTTATGACTCTTTCACTCTTGAGAATGAAACTGAATTAGACCCAAATTCAGTTAACCCACATTCAACACCATACACTCAGCCTAGGCCCTCTAGACGTTCCAACGCCCAAAGAGAAGCCTTGCAAGAATCCATAAAATGGCCTTTAGAAGCTGATGTTGGTGGTAGCTCTGTGAGTCAAGAGGGAGACACTGCACCTAGTGCAGCAAATAAGGAGGCTAGTCAAACAGAACCCCCAGTGGTTCCCCTTGAGCCTAAGAAGAAGAGAGCTAGGAGGACTAAAACCACTGTTAACCAAGCTGCAGTTTCTCAACAAACTGTGGTTACTGAAAGGGATTCAATCACCTCCCTAGATGTGCCTTCTCAACAAGGTGCATCTTTTGAAATTGGCCTGTCTCCCAAGGCACCCTGTACAGAGTCCGCACAAACTCATGGTTCACAACCTGAGGAACCTCCACTTGAAGAAACACACAGTGAGTTAGGGCACAGTGAGGATTTCTCTATTCCTTTTGATGATTCACATGTTTCTCCTGTGAATCAGCCCCCACTCTCTGCTACACTTTCACCTTCTTCCTTCCCTACACATTCTTTTGTTTCTTCTCCACAACTTAGAGAAGGGGACAGTCTCAACCCTTCAGGTTTTGATCATCCATCTCCAATCATGGATGAGCTCCCATCTAGTGGTCCACAAGAACCCATTTCTCAAAGTGAAATGGACACCACTCCTCCAAACACTGAGCCAGGGCAAAGTGGTAGTTTGTCAGAAAATGAAACAGCCAACACTTTGTCTGAACTCCAAGGAGCATCTTACCTTCAGGAAGATGTTGTCACAGCCTCTGTTTCTGTCAAAGACACTGGCAATGTTGCTGTCCTGGACACAGCTGCTGTCATGGGTGGAGAGAAAGATACTGTCACTACAGACCCTACTGTCACTCCACCTCCCAAAGTTGCTGTCATGCCAGAACCTACTGTCCAGACTCCAACTGACAGTAACATTCATGCCAAAGATACTGTCCAGTCCTCTCAGCCTGATTTTGAAGTTGTACTCATTGAGGATGCCTCTGATGATGATCTACCTCTTGCCAAACTCTTAAAGGTACATTCTAAATCTTCTCCTTCCATGCATGTTAGTACTGCTCATACCTATGCATCTAGGTTGAGTGAGGGTGTGCAAAAGAAAAGAGAGATAAAAGAACAGAGAGGTGAGCATAAAAATGAGAGGCAGCCAAATGTGCTGGCAAAAGGAGAGGGACTTGAGCATGTCCAGAGAGACTTTGAGGGAGCCCACACTATTCAGGCATTAGGCCTTGAGAGTCAATCTGTGAGGGGTGATGAGATCACTCAAAAACACCCTGAGAGTGTGAGAACCCCCATAGCCTCCAAGCCCCTTTCTTTTCCTTCCCCTCCAAGAAGGTTAAGGTATGGTGGCCCCTCTGCTACTTTTGGTAATAGGATTGCAGCTCTGGAAGGACAGTGTGCTACTTTGAACTCCAAGATGGACTCTCTCTCTCAACTGGTGGTTGATGGTTTTGCTGCTACTCAGCTCTCTATCCAGTTCCTCACTAACCTAGTAGCTGCCAACTCAACTAAGGGGGAGAAGGTAGCAAGATCAGAATCAATATCTATTCAGGAATCAGGTGGAACTCAGGGGGAGCCAGTAACTGTGAAGACCAAAGGGGGAGCTAAGGGGAAAGTAATGTCTAAGGGGGAGCAAGTCAAACCAAGCAGTGGACAACCAAAGGATAAAGCTGAAGAGCTTGTTGAAGTTGACTTGGATGGAGAAAGAGTGTTGATGTCTAAGGCAACTCAAGATGCAATGCAAAGAAGACCTGCATCTAGACATCCAATTCTACCTCCTGTGATAATCAGAGAGCCAACTCCAGCAACTCAAGAATCTGCTCTACAAAGAAGATGGAGAGAAATGGAGGAACATAATAAGATTGGGAAATGTAAAGGGAAACTTCCTGAATCCATCCATAAAGGAAAAACTTGGTCCAATGGTACTGAGTATGATCAAGAAGAAGCCAATACTCTAATGGTGGATTACAGGGAGAGCACATTACACAATCATGACAGTGAATTTAGCAGTTTGGTGGAAGAAGCAATGAATGCTCCAAGCAACCGTCCAACCAACACCACAAAACTGTTAAAGGATCAAATCACCAGTGTCAGTGTAATGGTGAATGATGAGAAAAGATGGGATGTAAGTATCTATTTCACTTCTGGCATATCTTATTTCATCACAATACAGTTATTGCAGAGTCTGCCAGCAAAGGTGTTGTGTGCTTTGAAGGGAAAGATCAGGACAACTCAAACACCATTCAATGAAATATTGTTCAAGAGATCTACAAAATGCTGGTGTTGAGAGACAAGGCACTGGGAGCTAGAGTGAAGGAACTAATCTCTAGAGCCAATGCTAAAAGAAATGATCAAGGTGGAAGCTGTCTCTATGACATACCTCCTCAGGATGATGATGATGATGATGATGATGATGAGGTTGGAGGTGGTGAAGCTTCTGGAAATGCTGGAAATGCTGGTGGAAGTAATTCTGGGAATACTGGTATTCAATCTCAGAATGAAGGCAATGAAGAAACTCCTAGTCAAGAAAAGAAAGATGCTGGTGCAATAGATGAAGAGGAGCCAAGAATACTGGAAGCTTTGGAGGCAAGCATTCTTAGATGTGCTATTGATTGCATAAATGCAGAAAAAGATGTTGTCACCAAAGGTACTGTCGACAAGGATACTGTCATAGAAGATGCTGTCATGAAAGATACTGTCGACAAAGGTACTATCAAGAAAGGTTTTGTCAAGGATGAAGCCAAAGCTACTGTCAAGCCCATAAGACTGAAAGCCAAAGCAAGAGCATGGTTTTCTAGATAGAAACCTGAAGGAAAGCACAATTACTCAGGAAAGGAAAAGGCCACTGGATTTGGCAGGAATCTTAAGAAGCCAATTCAATCAATACCTCCCAACAGTCTTAAGATACAACAGATGCAATCTAGAGAAATCAAGAGTGTTGAGGTCAAGATGGATGCAAATCAAGAGGCACTGAGTACATTCTGTGGTGGGAAGAATCAAGATCTACCAAGGTTGATAAGGATTTCAATCTGGTCTCCATATCAACCAGTGGTAGGATATCAACCTTAGATAAAAGAAGAATTGACTTCTTCTACCTGGAAAGAATGGTAGAGTTGCTGGAGAGCTATGTAAATGTTCCAGAGTCTGTTATGGAACATATTCTGAAATATCAAGCTGATAGGGATGCTGAATTCTATCAGAAATTTGGCTACAACTTTGCAGATTTTGATGATGCTGATATTTCAACTGATTTACCAGCTTCTCCTATACCATATCACTGGTACTATGAGTTTGATGATTCACCCACATAAGAAAGGAAAACCCAACCCACAGAGGAAGGGCAACCCAAGCCAAGCAAAAGACTTGACTCTTCTCAATACGCTCAATATCAGTCAGAACTTGATAAGAAGGAAGCTGAACTCCTGGAAAGATGCAAGACTGCCAACAAGGCAGAAAGTGAAGCTCCAAATTATCAAACATGTATGCTGGAAAATCCCTTAAGAATCAAGCATCTAATAGAAGAAATCTATGTTTGCAGCTTGCACAAGCTAAAAACAACTATTCTGAAGGATTTACAGTATATGGTTGCTGGATCAATTCATCCCCTGGAGCAGATCTATTCAGACAAGATAGAGGAATTATTGGAAAGGAGAAAAGGAGAAGATTCAAAGCTGGACAAGCAAAGGAGGATGTCTCTCAATGCTTATCGTGGAAGTAGATTCAAGCTCATTCATGAAGAACTCCACTTCAGAAGCTATCCATTTGATCAAGAGCAATGGTTGAATCTCAGGGATGCTAGTTCTCTTATTTCTCCTACTATCAAGAAGATCATTGAAGAAATAGAAGATGTTGCAGTCACACCTGCTGAAATCTCTCTTGTAGAAGGTCTAAGAGGCAGCTTGGTAGAAGCTCTCAGAAGAGAGGAAGTAACAAGACAGAAGAGGAAATCTCAAGCTAAGTAAACATTCTAAATCCATTCTGATCTTGTTAGTTAAGTTGTCAGCATATATTGTAAATTTGTTGTTATTGTCCATGAAAACAAATTGGGGGAGATTGTTGGGATTTATGGGTGATAGCATAGGAACAACTTAACTTTGTATATACTTAATTTTTTAATTAAGTAGAACATACTGTCATAGCCAAAGTATGTTCTTGTAATCAGTATGCAATGTTATTTTAATTGTGTAATTTGGAAGAAGTTCACTTTCTATGTTCAAGCCTCAGAGAATGCATATTAGATGACAGCATGAATAAAGGTTACTGTCATAAGCATTGACAGTAAGATTACAAGAAGACAGAATGTTGCAAGTCAAGACAGCATATTCACTCTGACAGCAACATTGGCGGAAGACTACGTGACAACAACTTTAGCCCTCGACAGCAAGTTTGGAAACCTCAACATCACACTATGTGGGGAACTCTTACTGTCACCAAAAGCACATTCCTGTGACAGCAAGCTTTGCGGCAAAAGTAACTGTCTCAAGAAAGATCCTTGTTCTAGGTATCTTTCTCAGTCAAATCCCGTGACAGTTTCAATGTTCAAGAAACAGGCGTGTTGCAGTATCCCTAAGCTGCACCAGGTCTACAAGACTACGACAGAAGCTTCAAGCACTACAAACAAAAGTGAATCAATTCAAGAGCAAGGTCAAGTCTCTATTTGCTGAATTGTTTTAGCTAGAAATAGAATGAATCTAGGTTGCTTTCTTTGTAATGTATATCTGACATTGTTAGCAATTTAGGAAAGTCACATGGGTAGACACTTTGTAAGAAGCTGCCACTTGATAATGACAGCAGCTTCACAGACCCGTGTTGACAGTGATAGGATTAGTTTTATACTTAGACTATTAATTCATTCTAGGGATGTAACGAAGACAAGAAAGTGTCTTGAAGAAAAACCGAAGCTCAAGAATTCTCTCTTGAGGTTGTAGCAACACTTTGCAAAATAAATAAAACATTTATTTTGTGAATCATGTCTTCTCGATTATACTGTTTGTGAATGCATACATATTATTGATAACATTAAATCTTAGTTTTGGTTGTTGAAACTGAGATTGAATTTTATCAGTATTGCATTCATCCCCCCCCCCCTTATGCAATACACGAGGACCAACAGTATGTAACAGGAACTGTTTCTGAAAAAGATAATGCTCCCAATGCTTGAAAAACTGTATAAAATTCTTTCTTATAAGTACTTCACTTTTTTTGTGTATCACTAAGCTTTTCACTGAAAAATGCAATTGGCCTCTTCTCTTGAGACAAAACAGCCCCAATACCAACTCCACTCGCATCACACTCCACCTCAAACAACTTATCAAAATTCGGTAGAGCCAAAATAGGAGTAGTGCATAATTTCTTCGTAATTAAAGTAAATGATGATTCTGTCTCCTCTCCCCACTGAAATTTTCCCTTCTTCAAACATTCGGTGATAGGCACAACAACAGTACTGAAGTTTCTAATGAATCGACAATAGAAAGTAGCCAACCAATGGAAACTTCTAACTTCAGAGACTGTTTTGGGTGTAGGCCAATCCTTGATTGCCCTTATTTTTTCCTCATCAACCAAAATTCCTTTAGAACTTATAATATAACCCAAAAACATCAACTTTTCAGTCGCCAAACTACACTTTTTCGAATTAATAAACAACTTATTTTCATTCAGAACCTCAAGCACCTGCCTCAAATGCTCTATATGATCTTTTTCACTTCGGCTATAGATCAAAATATCATCAAAATAAACCACGACAAATTTGCCAATGAAAGGACGTAATATCTAGTTCATTAATTGCATGAAAGTGCTTGGAGCATTGCACAATCCAAAAGGCATCACCATCCACTTATAAAGTCCATCTTTCGTTTTAAAGGTTGTTTTCCACTCATCTCCAAGCTTCACTCTGATCTGATGGTACCCAATTTGCAAACCTATCTTTGAAAATAATGTGGTGCCCTCCAGCATGTCTAACATATCATCCAATCGTGGAAAAGGGAAACTATATCTCACAGTTATCTTGTTTATGACACGACTGTCAACACACATTCTCCAACTACCATATTTCTTCGGCACTAGAAATGCAGGCACTGCACACGGACTCATGCTCTCTCGAATAAACCCCTTCTGTAGCAACTCTTCAACCTTTTCTTGTAAGATCTGATTTTCTTTCAGGCTCATCCTGTAATGTGGCAGGTTTGGTAGACTACCTCCAGGAACCAGGTCTATGTGATGTTGAATATTACGTAATGGAGGAAGATCATTGGGTAAGTCATCAGCCAACAGTTCTCGAAACTCCTCAAAAAGTGGTTTTATGATCTTAGGAGCGGCTACATTACCCTCTCCCTTCGCTTATATCACTAGTTCTCTCACCACCAAGTGTACTTCCTTAGCTTCTTTTATATCTGTCTCTAATTCCCTTTTAGAAGTCACCAATGAAACCAATGAACAAGATGTTGCACCTCTATTTATTTCAGCAATCTCATTGTTTTTTGGAACCATTGCAATTTTTCTACCGCCCCAGTCAAAAAGATAAACATTCTTCCTTCCTTTGTAAGTAATGTTGACTTCGAATTGCCACGATCTACCCAACAAAACATGACTCGCATCCATATCAATAACATCACAAATCACCTCATCTTGATAATATTTTCCAATCGAAATCGGAACTCTGTAGATATTTGTCACATCAACTTTGGGACCTTTTTGAATCCATCCAATAGAATATGGTTTAGGATGTTTCTCAGTCTTTAAACCGAGATGTTCCACCAATTTCTTGGACCCAAAATTTTCACAGCTACCATTGTCTACAATTAAATCATAAACTCGACCTTGAATGCTGCAACAAGCTATGAAAATATTGTTCCTTTGTGCACAATCTTCCATTTTGTAGAACATATAACACGTTGAATTACACAATTAACTCGTTTTCCTTCCTCTTCAGCTATTTCCGCACCTTCTAACTCCTCTGAATTATCATCTGAATCACCCTGTTCATAATCAACCTAATTATCCACACCAACAAGATTCACAGGTTTTCTCTGCGGGCACACATTAGAACGATGACCAGGCTGGCCACATCTATAACACTTAAATCCTCCATATTTGGCATAAGGGTTAGGTGTCTTTTGTGGAGCAGTGGTTGTCGAATTTTTTTGGGTTTAGTTATTTGTAGGTGTAGGTTTAGTGTAATTTTGGTTAGGATCCTGCAATTTGCTTTTGTTGGCCGAATTATGACTCGAAGAGTCAGCAACATCCTTCTTATAACTCGAGAATTTATTTGTTGTTTTCTCCATCATCTCTGCCTTTAACGCCATATTTTCGGCCTCCTCTACTGTTCAGATCACTTGCAACCCTATTTTCTCTTTTATCATAACTTTCAATCCACCAATATACCTCGAAACTTGTTGTGCACATGTCTCATTAATATTATTACGAACTGATAACCTGTACCACTCCTCTATTTAATATGTCACTGATCGATTATCATGTATACAATTCTGGTAACTCTGAAAAATAAATTGCTCATAATCAGGTGGTAAAAATCTGCTCATCAACATCTGTTTCATCCTCCTCCATGACTGAATTGGTGCCTTGCCTTTACATCTCCTATCCGTTTTCAACTTTTCCCACCATACAGCTGTTAGTATTTGTGCCCTAGAGACTATACTATTATGTTTTTAGGAAAAATATTTTGATTATTAATAATTATGTTCTATGGATTTCCTTTAATCATTTATTATGTCTTTATTTACTGCGATATAAATGATATAATAATAAATGTCCTTGGAATATAAACATGAATTCTATATCTCTAAGTATGTGACTTAGAAATGAGATTATATGAATAGTGTTTATAATCCTAAATGTCTGTGGTTGAGTTTTATTAGCTAAGGGCAATAATAATGCATAAAGACTAGTATGTTTGTTGACTAATGATCACATCTCATTAGTCATAGGTATAACGATACTAAAGTCAAAAACATAAGTGCATGTTAGAAACACATGGCACTGGTTAGACCCACGTCTGTGAGAATTCTTCATGGTAAATGTTATCAAGTGTCATAAGTAATTTTCATAGTGATATTAATGGTGTAATGATCCTCAGACTTGAAATCATTATATTTCTATATGAGAATTAATATACTTTGATTCTACTCAAAGTTACCTTTGATCGGGTAATGATAAAGGTGCACATTGAGTATAATATGAATCATATGAGAAATATGAATGATAGAGATATGATTTAACCCTCCTATTCTAGGATTGATATTATTGGCCTCTTGAGTGAGTGAGACTATGAAATGCATGGCCATGCTCAAATAGTGATTTGTTTAATAGTCTACTCATTGATCAAGTAAACCAGGATTAAATGATTAAGAGGGTGACACACACCATGCGTCCAGTTTAATCTATAATTATATACTATTATATAATATAAGAGTAAGAGGGATAATAAAGGAGTATTACCATAGGTCATGAGTTCGATCCTCAGCAATAATATATTTAATTATATATTATATAATCAGTGAATATGTACTACTATTATACACATGATCGCGATTTAGTTTTCTCACTCGATTGGTACTCGACCATGCATATGCATGAACAAGGAATCAAAGTATGATATGACAATAGTTTCATAGTTAGTATAGGTAAAAAAGACATTCGAAAAAAACCAATTAACTCAAGAGAAATTAACAAAAAAAAGTTATTCCTTCTAAATTAATTTGTGGATTTACAACCTTTTATGAAAGAAAATTTATTATACATATATATATATAGGTTCCAGAGAGAATCATTATATCAAGAGAACCGAGAGAACCCTTCTAAGACCGTTGATATATTATAATATAATTAATGAATCTTAATAAAACACTAAAAAGAATCTTAATTATCAATTAAATTTATTATAAATAAATTTTATGTTGAAATATATTATAAAACACTTTATAGAATACTTAACAGAATCCTAATTTTAATATAATTATTAAAACACTTAAAAGAATCTTATAAAATTATTAAAACACTTAAAAGAATCTTAAAATACTAATAAAAGTATAATAGAAAATTTTTAAAACATATCAGCCGTTGGATGGTGTGGTAAATCAAGTGTGATTGGTTAGTTCTCTCGGTTCTTTCAGAAAGATAGGTTCTCTCTGGATCTTTCCCATATATATATATATATATATATAACATATTGATTAAAACTAATGATCTAACTACATTTGTTATTAAATTTATGTTGCAAAAAGTTTATGAATACATAATATCAATTACAAATATAAAAGAAATCATCATTTACAAATATATAAGCTCAAACAGGTTGTAATAGAAATGGATTTTTCAAACATTTAACTAAAAATTAACTATAATTTGATAAGGGGCCGGTTTAATTAATACATAAATTATATTCGATTTATATTTTAAACTAGAATAATAAAGATCGTTAAATCTTCAATTAGAGATAAATGAAAACTATTGGACATAATATTGAAAAGTGCATTTGGTTGTTAGTAGAACTACATTCCAATACTAAAAATAGTATTTTGATAATATAAATAAAATATAAGTAGATTTCCTAAATTGAAAAAAAACCTCAATATAAAAATTCGTCACTTTTTCTCTCTTCAATTGTAGGGTAGTTTTAATTCGCAAAAAATTATTAAATCATCACTAAATTAAAGACTATTTTGTGACTTTCATGTGGACTTTAAATCATTCAAACCTAATTTTTTTTGAAATTTAACATGGACCACAAATTGTAAACTAAGAGTCTAAGTTGATCATGTAAATTATAATTTTTTCATGTAAACTGATAAAATATAAATATCAATAAATTATAAATAAATATAATTATAGATATTAAAAACGTAACCATGTAAGAGAGATCTTATCCCAAATTTTGGTCCCTTTACCTCCAAATTAATAAGAATCATTGATATCATAATAAATGAATGAGAATCGCTGATCTAATAATTTTTTTTTTTTTTTGAAGAAATCGTGGATCTAATATTAAAAAATATATTTGATGTAGCATTATATTCAAATTGAATATGTCTTAAATTTGTAATATAATTATTTATTAACGTGTTTCATGATTAGTGTAAAAAATAATTAAACATTACTAATAATTATTAAAAAGAGTATGAACCATAATATTAAACTTTGTGATCTAGCTAAATTTAATAATGTCAAAGGTTTTTGAAAAGATATAAAAAACAAACAAATGAATATTTATAAAGAATAAAGAACCTGAGATATATCATGTAGTTCTTCTCAAATATGAAATAAAATAAAAAAAAAAGATACCTAAGATGTATCTCAAGTCGAACTTGCAATTTCGTACACGAAACGAAAAATATGACACAAAAATTTAGTATATGTGTGTGAATTTTGAGTGCACGACACTAAAGTACACGAACATGAACACGAAAATACACGAATTCGAATTAGTGTCATGTTTGGGTTTTACAATTTAAGCAGAGAACACGACCCGAAGTACATGACATAAATATATTTTCATTTAAATATTAATATTTATAATAATTATATTCATATTTATATGCATCATAATACACGATTTTATAATATTGTACATAAATTGAATATGATTTCATATATTTTGAAAAAATGTTACCTAAAATTTTTATTTTCATTTTATTTATTTATATATTTATTTACATTTATATTCAGTTTTAAATGAATACACAACACGGTACACAAACACGAAAGTACACCGATCCAAAATGGGTCGTGTTTGGATTAAAGATTTGAGAACACAAAACACGAAATACATGACACAAAATTATACAACAAGAACCAATTACCAGATCAAATTTTAGATTCCTTATTCTCATATTTATATTAATAATTGATTAATAAATACATATAAAAGAACCCATGCTTTGCACAGGCTATAAGCTAGTATAAGGTTAAAAGGATTATATTACATGGAACATTATTCACGAAAGGTTCAATTGGATCATCAATTATTATTATTACTTGGGTAGCAATGATGCATTACTAGATGTCTCTCATTGTTTATAATGTTAGATCAGGATTCAATGATCGTCAGGAACTAGACTCAACTGATCAGGATTGCTGACGTCATCAGTATTGCATGGTCATCAATATTTGATCAAGCGTCAGTATCAGGATTACTGTCAGGATTTCTATCAGGACTGTGATCAGGATTGATCATCAGGACTGGAAGCTGATCAGGATTACAACTTCGAGTTATTCATGGAGTCTAGTTAAAGAAGGGAAGGTTATTTTGTCGGTTCCTAGTTTATAGGAATGAAGTTGTCAATTAAGGATATGTTTCAATCTAGTTTGTAATTGATTAGGACTTATCTTGTAATTGATAGAGAAGTTGTGTAGTATATAAACACAGTTTAGGTTTTGATTTTATTAGAATCGATCACATACACGAGTATTTTTGTAACCTAGAAGCTCTCAAGAACATCAGAATTTCTTGAGAGAGTTTGTAACAGTTTTATATCAGATTTAATAAAGCTGTTATTATTCTTTCATATTTGTGATACATAATTTATAAAGTCGAGAATCTTATACAATTGTATTCAACCCCCCTTCTACAATTGTTATTTACTGGGCAACATATAATTTTATTATTAGATATTAAAATTATTGTCAACGTAATAATAACCTAAATGGTCACACACATATAACGTTTTAAACGGAGCTTTATTTAAATTCCAAATTTAAATAAATTATTATTATTACTTTGAATTATTAGATTAATTAAGTGAGACTTAATTAATCATATTATAATTCGAATTTAATAATAATATGACTCATAATTGGTCTGGGTTTGAGAAGCCCATTCAGATTAGGGTTAGGCCCAGATTTATCAGAGAGAGAAATCATGAGCAGTTTTCATGGCCAGTACCATCTCCGTCAATCGTTGGACGATCGAACGTTCGTGTGGACTGATTAGACGCGTAGATCTTGCAAAGGGATATGTGGTGATTGCAACTAGGACCTCCATCTTACTACCATACGTAAAGCTTCTTTAAGGTAAATATCTCTAATTACGAATTAAATATTTGTTTTCGCATGGATCTTGTGGAGGGTTTCGATTATTTTCTGTTTTTAAGAATTTTTCCGCTGCGTTTATATGCTCGAAACCCTTCAATGGCATCAGAGCTACTTGCGAAAAAGTTTTAATTCGGTTATATGTTTAAAGTTTTGATGTATATACAAGCATGTTTGCGACTATCATGATTGATGTGTTGTTTTTATGATAACATGAATATTGTATTGATGTATATGCATAAATTGTACATTAATGATGATTGGGATGATCATATAATCTATATGTATATTGATATATACATGATATATGTTTGTTCTTGTTATGAGAATCGTATTCGATACGATTTCTGAATACGCTCCGCAAATTTGGTGAAATTTGCATATTGTGTCTGATTTTCGCGAAAAATACCTTTTCGGAAAGGGAAACGGGCGTCTGAACAAAATAGACTTTGTCATTCATTCATCTGTAAGGTGCTTGACGTCGTTTACTGTCTGTAAGCAGTGATTTATTGTTTTCAGAAGTCTGATTTTGATTTTCTGATTTACACTTTATTTGATTTCTGTGACTGGATCATGAGAAATATGATATGGTATGATATGTTGATGCAATCTGATATGTTCTTAACAGTTAATTGATCATGGTGTATGGTTGTGGCCTTAAGACCCATAGGTTAGAGGTTTTGATTATGGTTTTGGTTTTTAAATACGACTTGCATGTCGTTTATTCTTGTAATTATTAAATCTCGAATGTAACTCGAGTTCCACTTGTAAGTTCCTTGGATTAGATTGTTTCATGTTATGTTATGTAATTGAAGACTTGGAGGCATTCCAAGGAGTTATTCAAAGGAGTCATTACAAGGAAGTATGAAGACATGTTTTATTGATTGTAATGTATTTGATACCACCATAGATTGACCTCGATTTTTCCATTAGCTTGGAAGAATCACATAGGATTGGGCCATAACCAAACACATTTAATTTACGCACTTTACATATGAATTATGATTGCATATGATGATATGTATGCGTAGATAGTGATGTATGCATGTATTAGATACAACACCAATGTCATGCCTGCTTAAACAAGAAAAAATCTATAACGATTCAATATTTTAAAATTGAACAAAATGAACATGAGATTCTTGTGTTTATGAAACACGGAATTGAGTATGAATTTTCAATCTTTTGATATGGGCGATTTTGACAAAAATACAAGAATCGCTTGTAAGAAAGTCGGTTTTCAAGCGAGACCATTTGTGACTTCACTGACGGCCTGGAAATCAAACCATTGATGAATTTTTATTTGAAGTACTTAGTTCAAGGAAAAATTGGGAATCTCTTAATGATGGGATCATGCTCATTTTAAGTATTAACAAATCCCTAAATAAATATTCAGTTAACTAGATGCCTTCCAATGGGCAACACTCGCCAAGACCTAGATCGAGAAAGAATGGGTTCGCCAAAGCGAAGTACTCTTATCTATCGTGGTAAGATGCGATGAAGTAAATGTGATACTTAACTGTTATACCATTGGGCTCGACTTAACTAAGTTACCACAATAGGATTGTGAACTTAGAGGCATAGAGTTTGGTATGATTTAATAGATAAATGTGAACAAATGTTGTTCTACCAAACTATCCAAGAGTTATATATGATATAATTGACAAGAGTTGTCTACCTAAATAATCATGTTTTGGGAGTACTAAAGCCAAAGCAGACCTTAAGCATGACGAAATATGGATCTTGGCTCACTAGAAAGATTTAGATAAATGCTTTCCGAATTAATAGTTAGGGCTATTGATTTGATAAAAATAGTGGGAGATATATATTATGAATGTATATGAATAATCACTTGAACATAATTTAATAAATCTGCAACTAACTTCTTTTATGCATTTTATCATTGTAGATATCTAAATGCCAAACAACTCAAATAACTTCTTTGTGCGATCAGTCCTTGAGAAGGACATGCTGACAAGAACCAATTTCCTTGATTGGAAAAGGAATTTAAGGATTGTCCTCAGGCAGGAGCGAAAGCTTTATGTCACTGATATTCCTCACCATGCACCTCTTGCTGCTGGAGGAACTGAGGTTCAACAAAATGCTTATCAGAAGCATCTTGATGATGCTACGGATGTCTGCTGTTTGATGCTAGCGACTATGAGTCCTGAGCTTCATAAACAACATGAGCATTTGAATGCTTATGAGATGATAGAACACCTCAAAAGGATGTTTGAGGGTCAATCTCATCAAGAGAGGTTTGATACAATCAAGGCATTGTATACTTGCAAACAAGGAGATCGTGACCCGGTTGGACCGCATGTTCTTAAGATGATAGGGTATATTGAATTTCTTGCTACTTTGGGTTACCCGGTTGGACCGGAACACCAAACAGATTTGATCTTGCAGCCTTTGAACATCAACTATGCTCATTTTGTCATGAACTACACTATGAATGAGATAGACAAAACACTTACTGAATTATTAGCAATGTTGAGAACTACTGAAACCAATATGAACAAGGCTGACCCTGCTCCCATAATGATGGTGAACGAAGGGAATGCCAAAGGAAAGGTGAAATGGAAAGGCAAAAAGAAGATTGGATCTAAATCTGCTAATCCAAAGCCTGCTTTCAAAAAGGTTTTGAAGCCTATAGGAGGTGTTGCAAAAGGTGATGCAAAGGGTGATTGTCACTATTGCAAGAAGTCGGGTCATTGGAAGAGAAACTGTCATGCTTACTTGGAGGATCTGAAGAAAAAGAAGTCTGGAAAGATTTATTATTCAGGTATTTATGTTATAGAAGTCAATTTGTCTACTTCTACATCATGGGTATTAGATACTGGATGTGGTTCTCGCATTTATAGAATTGTGCAGGAACTGCAAATGAGTAGGACTTTGACGAAAGGAGAAGTCGACCTACGCGTTGGCAATGGAGCAAAGGTTGTTGCTTTAGCTGTAGGGACTTATCATTTATCGTTGCCCACTGGGCTTATTTTAGAACTTGAGAACTGTTTTTACGTGCTTGCAATTTGCAGAAACATTATTTCTATTTCTTGTTAGGACATTAAAGGTTTTTCCTTTTCAATTTAGAAAAATAGTTGTTCCTTCGGTTTGAATAATGTTACCTATGGGGTTGCACATTTATTTAATGGTTTATATGTTCTTGATCTTGATATTCCTATCTATAATGTAAATAATAAATGTATCAAGGCTAATGACTCAAATCAAACATACCTTTGGCATTGTCGTTTAGGCCATATAAATGAGAAACACATTTCCAAGTTACACAAGGATGGATACTTGGATAAGTTTTATTTGGAATCATACGATGAATGCGAACCTTGTCTCATTGGCAAAATGACTAAGGCACCTTTTACCGGAATTAGTGAGAGGGCCACCGAACGATTAGAACTTATACATAATGATGTATGTGGTCCAATGCGTACGATGGCAAGAGGTGGCTTTTACTACTTCATAACCTTTACTGATGATTTTAGTAGATACAAATATGTGTATCTTTTGAAGAAAAAATCCGAATCATTTGAAAAATTCAAAGAGTACAAGGCAAAAGTGGAAAAGCAATTAGGCGGAAGTATTAAAACTCTACGATCTGATTGTGGATATGAATGCCTAAGCTTAGAATTTAAGAGCTTCTTAAAAAAGTGTGGTATTGTATCACAACTCACACCTCCTGGAACACCACAATCGAATGGTGTGTCTGAGAGGAGAAATCGCACCTTGTTGGACATGATGCGATCGATGATGAGTCTAGCGGATCTTCCAATTAGTTTCTGGGGTTACGCTCTGGAAATGGCTGCATATACACTTAACCGCGTTCCTACTAAATCGGTTCAAGACCATATGAGATATGGACTGAGAAACGTCATAGAATGTCATTTTTGAAAGTATGGGGATGCGAAGCATTTGTGAAACGTTTAGTCACTGACAAACTAGGACCAAAATCAGACAAATGTAATTTTTTGGGATACCCAAATGAAACTAAAGGGTCTGATTTCTATAATCGTACAGAGAACAAATTGTTTGTTACTCGAACTGCTGTGTTCCTCGAAAGAGAACTGCTTTCTAAGAAAAACAGTGGGAGTATGATAGATCTCGATGAAGTTCGAGAAGCACGGAATAACATTGAACCAGAGTTGGAACATGAGCAAGATGTACATAAAAATGTTACTACTTAAGAAACACAGGTTGTTCGTAGATATGGTAGGATTCTCCATGAGCTTGAGAGATATAATAGATTTCTCTTAACTCAAACTGGCGATGTAATGCTTATGGATAATGATGAGCCTCTTACTTATCAGGATGCTATGAATAGTCCAGATTCTGAGAGATGGCTGGAAGCCATGAAATCTGAGATGGACTCCATGTATGAAAAAAAAGTATGGACTTTGGTTGAACCACCTGAAGGGGTAAAACCTATTGGGTGCAAATGGGTTTTCAAGAAGAAAAATGACATGAATGGTAATGTAACGACCTACAAAGCAAGACTAGTAGCGAAAGGTTTCAAACAAATTCATCGTATTGACTATGATGAAACTTTTTCACCAGTAGCTCTGGTCAAGTCGATCAGGATTTTTATTGCAATAACAACTTACTATGGCTATGAAATCTGGAAAATGGATGTCAAGACCGTTTTCTTAAATGAAAGCTTAGAGGAGGATGTGTACATGACACAACCTGAAGGTTTTGTCGATCCGAGATTTGCTATAATGGTCTATAACCTACTACGATCCATTTATGGATTGAAGCAGGCCTCAAGAAGGTGGAATATTCGTTTTGATGAAGCAGTCAAAGAGTTTGGCTTCATTCAAAATGAAGATGAACCGTGTGTTTACAAGAAGGTTAGTGGGAGCCATGTGGTATTCCTAGACTCCTAGTGTTATATGTTGATGATATATTACTAATAGAGAATGGCATACCTTCTCTTCAGGCTGTTAAGACTTGGTTGTGAAAAAGTTTCTCGATGAAAGACTTAGGCGATGCTACCTATATATTAGGGATCAGGATCTATAGAAATAGATCTAGAAGATTAATCGGCTTAATTAAGTCAGAGTACTAGACATTGACAAAGTATTGCATCGTTTTGGGATGCAAGAGGCAAAGAGTGGATTCGTCCCTATGTCTCATGGGATATCAATCTCAAAAGAAGACTGTCTTAAATCATCAGATGATAAGGACCGTATGATTATTAATGTTCTTAGGAAAGACATTTTGATTATTAATGATTATGTTCTATAGATTTTCTTTAGTTATTTATTATGTCTTTGTTTACTGCGATATAAATGTTAGAATAATAAATGTCCTTGGAATATAGACATGAATTCTATATCTCTAAGTATGTGACTTAGAAATGAGATTATACGAATAGTGTTTATAATCCTAAATATCCCTAGTCGAGTATTATTGTTTAAGGGCAATAATAATGCATAAAGACTAGTATGTTTGTTGACTGATGACCACAATATGTAATGATTATGTTTGTTGACTGTTGACTTATGATCAATGAGATGTGGTCATCAGTCAACAAACATACTAGTCTTTATGCATTATTATTGCCCCTAAACAATAATACTCGATTATGGATATTTAGGATTATAAACACTATTTGTAAAATCTAATTTCTAGGTCAAATACTTAGAGATATAGAATTCATGTTTATATTCCAAGAACATTTATTATTATAACATTTATATCGCAGTTAATAAAGACATAATAAATAACTAAAGAAAATCCATATAACATAATCATTAATAATCAAAATATCTTTACTAAGAACATAATATTATTGTCTCTAGGACACCAATACTAACAACAACATATTTGTCTATTTTGCCATGACTTTGCATTCTTCATCTAAATTCATAAAAAGGGAGCATGTACTTAAAAATATGATACTGCCACATCTCTTCTATATATAATAGGAGAACACAAGGGTAAAAAGAGCAAATAAAACCCCTGTGAAATTACAATTTTACCCTTTTATATTTTGAAATTACATGGCATGTCACTACTCTCTTATCTAAAGCAAAAAAAAAAGTAAATAATGTTTTTGTGCATAATCGAACCTCTGACCTTCCCTAAGGAAATCAATCTTATTACCATTGAGCTACTTGACTCATTTTGGTTTTGAGTAAAAAATCACATTACATAAACCTCACATCATTCTTAATCCTATATTAATTATTATTTAAACTTTTAAGTAAAAATCAAGGTGATTTATAATATTTATTAAATTTTATTTTTAAAATTCTTTTTTTAGAGTATGTTTGCAAAGGATATTTATAATATTTATTTTTTAATTATTAAAATATCATACAAAACTATATACTACCAATCTAATAAAATTTTTATGTTAAGTTTCAAAAACAATATTAAGTGTGGTGTATTTTTATCTTTCCTTTAGTTTAAAATAAATATTTCGGTTGTGTAACTTTAACTATAATATATTCTATTTTCTTATATAAGGGTCTAACTTTTCTTGTACTATACAATATATTTAAATTATTAAATCATACTTATTAATTTCTATAAAATCTCTTTAAAATTTTTTAATAAAATTAGTTTGATAAATCATGATATATAATTTATATTTTAAATTTAATTTAATATTTTAAATAATAATTCAAATTAATATTTATTTAAAATAAGAGGTAAAATAAATATTATTGTAATTTAATTGTATTTACATGTGAAAACTTTGAATTAGAAAAATGAATTAAAAGTTTAAACTATAAGAATATATAAAAATCATATTTATTCACAATAATTTATTTAATATACATGAAAATATATAATATTTTTGTTAAATATAGAAATTGGGGACCGGGAAGCGTGGCAGGGAGACACAAATCCCTGACCCCATCCCGATCCCCGAAATTTTTACATATTTTTTCCCGATCGCCAGAAAAGTTCTAAATTCTCCGCCCGAAACGGGGCAGAGAATGGATTGGGGTTGGGCGGGAAGGGGTGAATGTCTATCTCTACAATAAGCATTATTATATAGCACATAATGATAAAATGTATACATGATATTTATGAATATTCTTCTTATGTATACAAGCATAGGGCCGGTGCAATACAAATATGACTTTTAAATTTGTTATCTTATATGTATTTTAATAATTTATTTTATATTTATACTTTTTTTAACGAAAATGAACTTAAATTTAAATAGTTTTATGTGATTGTTGAACTCGATGTTGAATTGACGTATGTGTTTGTGTTTGTGTTTGAGCGTGATTAAATTGTGTTTCAAGAATTTTGTGTTTAACAGTATTTAAAAAATATTTTTTAATTAAAATTGTTATTTTTAATAAATCAAGGTCAAGTTGAAAAAGTAAATGGATTAAAGTGCAAATATCAAAATATGAGTATCATTCTAACCGACCGACTACATTATATTTTGATCAAAATCGTTGTTTTTAATAAATTAAGGTTAAGTTGTAAAAACAAAAGAACTAAAGTGCAAATACGAAAATACGAGTACCGTACCGACTGACTACAAAACTTTCAATTTTTCGGTTTTAATAATACAATATAAATATATATATATATATATATATATATATATATAATAAAAGTGAGTAAATTTATAATTAGATTGGATGCATTTTGTATATGAGACATTTTTAATTATTATCACATGAATTTAATGTCATTTTATGGAAGAAAATAATTAGTTATTTGGAATTGGATTAATATATACATATATATAACATATGAAAACTATTTGTTTTGAATTAAAACAATTTAAAAGATGAGATAATAAAAATAAATAGATAGTACAACAAAAAAAATTAAACGAAATATATGGTCATGTTGAAAAGGTTAGACAATATAGACACATAAATTTGAGTTGGAAAAATACTTGGTGATACTAATTTGTGTAAAAAATAAATAGATAACAATATATAGTCCAGTTAACAAATTTTAGAAAACAAGATATTATATAGCATACAAAAATATTATGATCGGATCGATCATATTATACACCCCAGGTTATTTAAAATCATAGGCCCCGATCAATCAAATTATCTATATAAATTAAAGTAAGTATATTATAACGAGACGAACAAAATATGTACAAATATAACTAAATATAATATTTAAACAACAAAGAATAAAATTTTATTTTAATCACTAGAAAATGACCGTGCCTTGCACGGGTTCATGCAACAGAATATGAGAATTGAAGTTATAATAACAAATAATATTTCACGAATGTTAATATTATTATCAGTTAGACATACTCAGGTCATTTAAACATAATTATGTTTTAAAATTTTAGTAGTAAAATAAAAAAAATTATTGTATTTGAAAATTATTTTAATATATATATAAATATATATATAAAGAACTAATATTGACAATAGATTGAAATATTATTAAATTAAAACATATTGTAACACCTGAGTCTCATATCGAGAAATGTGGGGGTTTTAGTACAGTTTATAAGACAAAGTACAACTACTAAGTGCACCAACAATCATGATCTTTTGGAGACCTGTGGTGGGTTTGTGGATTACCCACGTTATTGCATTTGGGCCAATTGGTCGGCGGTTGATTCGTGAAGTTGCTGGAGGTGGGGACACGAAGACTGTGGTATTATTTCATAATGGACTGAGGTCCAGAGGTGGGGACATAAACTAGCCAGTATTATCTCACAATCTCTAGAGATGTACGATCTTGGACCTATGAGCTATCTGTTCAGATCTAACGATGCCGTCAAGAGTTTAAGTGGGAGAGTTTGTACCACTCGAGTCTCAAAATTGAGAAGAGTTGGGACTTTAGTTCAGTTTATAACACAAAGTATTACTATAAATTGCACCAACAAATCATGATCTTTTGGGAACTTGGGGTGGGTTTGTGGATTACCCAAGTTGTTGCATTTGGGCTAATTACTTGGCACTGAATTATTTGATGTTTTGAAAGTCTGAAAGATAGAGGAAGCGAAACAAAGGAAAAGAATGCTTAAAATCAACAAATTGCAAGAAAAGATATGAACGAGTTAGAAAGAAAGTTTTAAGAACTGAAAGCGCAAGACCTAAGTAGAGTATTAGAAGATTTACGAAGGCTTTTGATCAAAATCAGTAAAAAAACCTACTCTCCAGAATGTAACATCTTGAAGAATTGGAAGAAAATTTAGGATTGCAATGTTCTAAAACTCATCTAGAACACCCAGTATCTATTCTATCCCGCAAAAAAAATTATAAACTAACATGACAGCTATTCGTAATACTCGTATTAATTTCTAAATTAAAAACTTGAACATACTTAAGTAAGCACCCAATAGCTACATATGCCATCAATAAGAAAAACTCTATATATATCAATCATATACTTGAAACGATAATGATCATGCTTAGAATAATTTATAAACACAATTTAAGCTAGCGGCCCGTGCCTTGCACGGGCTTTTATGCTAGTTTTATATAAATATGACAACAAAAAGCCTCGACTTAATACATAGCTAATACATGCTTATTAGCCTTTGATGGTGGAGAGCATAATACGGGAGGGTATTAGCCTTTGATGGTGGAGAGCATAATACGGGAGGGGGAGAGGAGAGGAGAGGAGAGGAGAGGAGAGGAGAGGGGAGGGGGTGTTGGTCTGTATGCGTTACCATGTTTGGTAAAAATTCATTTAAGTGCTTAAAATCAAGTTAAATAAAGCCAAACCTCAAAGAATATATCATAATTAAGCATAGTTCCCATCTTTTAAAACAATTCTTTTTATGAAGACACCTTAACCTATGTTAATTTCCTAACATGCACCAAAAGACAAATGAACAGATCAGTTGCCCTGCAGGCTCATATAAAACTATTTCAACTTATTATATTAAAATCCAAATTTTAATACTTACATAAACCGGAAATGCCATGTTCAACTACAATAATCATGGGAGAAATGTATATGGTTCCAACAAATAATATATATCTCTCTCTTATATAAAAATCAACAGGGATTCAAACTTAAGATCACCAACGATATTGTCTCTTTCAAATGACTCAAATAGATCAAAAAATAAAAACTAGAATGAATTTCTTATATAAAAATTAACAGGGGTCCAAACTTAAGATCACCAATGATATTGTCGTATTCAATTCAAATGACTCAAATAAATCAAAAAATAAAAATTAGAATGAATTTCTGCAAGGTAATTAAGCGAGACAACGTGTGATCTGAGAGATGAACTATTTATCATAACTAGCATAAAAGCCGTGCGAGGCACGAACCTGTTTATATACTCGAATAATTTCACGCGTATATATATTAAAATAATTTTTTAATTAAAAATGTAGGAAAAAAAAATATTTCGAATTACCTTATATTTGTATAGTTATTTTTTAATATTTTTTAATTTCATAAAATTTGGATTAATTTCTATAAGATAAAGATCAAATGATTATTTTTAATTGCCAAAATATTTATTTATAGTTTTAAATGATGTGAAATGAATTTTATATAGGCCAATGCTCCATGAAAAACACTCTTATATGAAGAACATCATAGAATAGTACATAAAATTGCATTTAGATTATAATTTTCACACCAGACTAAGGTTTTTATGACTAAAAATAGAATCTAACAAAAAAATTAGGATCAAATATAACATGATAACACATATTTCATTGTTATAATATATATATATATATATATATATATATATATATATATATATATATAAATTCCTTCCAAATTGAATTCTATTTAACTTTGATTTTTTAAATTTAAATGAGAATCTACGCTAAATTCGATATGTTAGACTTTATTGTTGTTATATTTTGTGATTCCAATATTTGCAAATCAAATTTTATGAAAAATAAAGTATTATGATGGTGTTTTTTTATTGTTCTTTATATTAAGTGTTCTTTCTATAGTGCAATCATATATATATATATATTCAACCCATCCAACCTTACCCATCCGATTTAAATTGGTTTGGTATAACTTTTATATTTTTTCGACTTACCATATCCAACCCGATCTAAGTTACAAATTTTGTTCAATAATATTTATACAGACGCACACATACACACTCACTCTCTCTCTCTCTCTCTCACACACACACACACACACACATATATATATATATATATATATACACACAAATTATATTCAACTATACATTATATGATATATTATACTTTCATTTATAGATGTGCTTACATTTTGTGCATGTACACATTATTTACAACATAATTTACATTACTAAAATTATGATGTTAATCAAAATAAAACGTTAGTACTAAAATCCTAATTTAAACGTATTTTACAGTGTCTTAAAAGACGGAAATCCGCATTAATCGATAGAGGTACCTTGTAGTGAATAATCGGATAATAGGTGATTAATCGAATTGATTAATCATATATTCTTAGTCCAATATTGATATTTATATGTTAATGTTTAGATAAAAGAACCGCATATCATTACTGCATACTTGTATATGAACGAAAAGATTAATTCAATTTGAAAGAATAACCGTATATTAAAGATTTAATCAATAAATTAATAACTCATACCCATATAATTATCAATATATTTGTTGGGATTTATGGGTGATAGCATTGAAACAACTTAACTTTTTATGTACTTAATTTTTTAATTAAGTAGAACATACTATCACAGCCAAAGTATGTTCTTGTAATCAGTATGTAATGTCATTTTAGTTGTGTAATTTGAAAGAAGTTCACTTGCTGTGTTCAAGCCTCAATGAATGCATATTAGATGACAGCATGAATAAAGGTTACTGTCATAAGCATTGACAGTAAGATTACAAGAAGACAGAATGTTGCAAGTCACGACAGCATATTAACTCTGACAGCAACATTGGCGGAAGACTACGCGACAACAACTTTAGCCCTCGACAGCAAGTTTGGAAACCTCGACAGCACTCTATGCGGGGAACTCATACTGTCACCAAAAGCACATTCCTGTGACAGCAAGCTTTGCGGCAAAAGTAACAGTCTCAAGAAAGATCCCTGTTCTAGGTATCTTCTCAGTCAAATCCCGTGATAGTTTCAATGTTCAAGAAACAGGCGTGTTGCAGTATCCCTAAGCTGCACCAAGTCTGCAAGACTACGACAGAAGCTTCAAGCACTGCAAACAAAAGCGAATCAATTCAAGAGCAAGGTCAAGTCTCTATTTGCTGAATTGTTTTAGCTGGAAATAGAATGAATCTAGGTTGCTTTCTTTGTAATGTATATCTGACATGTTAGCAATTTAGGAATGTCACATGGGTAGGCAATTTGTAAGAAGCTGCCACTTGATAATGACAGCAGCTTCACAGACCCGTGTTGACAGTTATAGGATTAGTTTTATACTTAGACTACCAATTCATTCTAGGTATGTAAAAAAAAGACAAGTAAGTGTCTTGAAGAAAACCGAAGCTCAAGAATTCTCTCTTGAGGTTGTAGCAACACTTTGCAAAATAAATATAAACATTTATTTTGTGAATCCTGTCTTCAGATTATACTGTTTGTGAATGCATACATATTATTGATAACATTAAATCTTAGTTTTGGTTGTTGAAATTGAGATTGAATTTTATCAGTATTGCATTCATCCCCCCCTTCTGCAATACACGAGGACCAACAACTGGTATCAAAGCAAACAGATTAACATACATATCTGAGATCACGACGACAATGCAGAAATCAAACAGTATCAAGATCCCAGCTTTTGATAAAGAGAACTACAACATTTGGAAAAGAAATATTTTGTTGTTTATCAAAGCTGCGAATCCACTATACCCGGGTATTCTCGAGAATGGTCCTTTCATTCCAAGGAAGGAAATTGAAGCCACAACAGTAAATGGTGAAGTCATTCCTGCACATTGGGTTCCCAAAGATCCCTCTGAATTTTTGGAACCTGAGAAGGAGAAAATGGTGCTAGATGATCACTTGCAACTCATCTTGCTCTCTCTCACGTTGGATAAAGCCATGTGTGGAAGTGTGATAAGATGAACATCTGCCAAGGAGATGTGGATCATGTTAGCTTTACTATGTGAAGGAAGTGAAGAAGTTAAGGGCAACCAAAGGCAAATACTGATATCACAATATGAGGCATTCATGGCCAAGCCTGGTGAAGACTTAACTTCCATGTTTGAAAGGTTCAGTAAGCTCTTAACTGAACTACAGATACATGGCAAGTACTATGACAGAAAAGAATTAAATGTCAAGTTCCTGCTTACACTACCTGATCACCTTGAACACAAGACAACAACCATACGAGAAGGAAGAGATCTCAACAATATAACCTTTGAGACACTTTATGGCATTCTGAAATCCTATAAACTTGAACTCTTTCAAAAGAGAGCCATACAGAGTGGAACAAGGAACAAGATGACCAATATGTCAAGTGCCCTAGTAGCACAAGTGCCAAGGATCACACAACCAAGTGAAGTACTACAAATCACACAACCAACCCCTGCACAATCCTTGAAGATAGAAGAGGTTTTTGAAGATGATGAGAAAGTAGTACTACAGCTCAAGGATGTGGAAGATGAAGACTTATATACAATGGAGGAACTGGAAAGCATGGACAATCCTACTATGGCTTACATGGCCAAAAAGTTCAAGAACTTTAGGTTCAAGAAGGATAGGTCATACAAGCCCCAAGGCCAAGCATCCAAGTTCAACAGGGGAAGTTCATCAAAGGCTGCTGTGGGAAGTTCAACCAAAGGAGGATACAAGACTGGATTTGTGGATAGGTCAAAGTTCAAGTGTTATAACTGCGGTGAACCTGGTCATTTTGCTACTGAATGCAAAAGACCCAAACAGGTTCAGAGGTTTGAGAAAGGAACTGGTGGATACTCTAAGAAGAATCAAGGTAGAGCCTATGTGGCTGAAGGAAAGAGTTGGGATGAGTCTGATGATGAAGATGAAGAAGAATATGTCAACCTAGCTCTCATGGCTAGCACTGATGAAGTAACATCAACATCTTCAAGTCAGGTACCTTCACTTGTCTTACTTGATATGTCCATTGATGAGTATAAGAAAACCATTAAAGACTTAAGTGCTGAAATGTTCAATGTCTATACTAGCTTATCTGCTGCTAATGAGGAAATCACTAGGGTGAGCAAGCTAAATGAAACACTAAAGTCTGAAAATGAGTCTCTTGTTCTCAAAACCAGTTCACTAGACTCTTTAGCTCAGGAGAATGCTAGATTTAAAAATGAATTAAAATGTGCTAAAGAAGTTGAGGAATTTCTGAGGAATGAGATTGCTGAAAATGAATTCAAGATTAAGGCTTATAAAAACTCATCTAAGATAGTTCAGGATTACAATGATAAGCATACAGAAAATCAAACTGTTGGCATAGGTTTTTCATATGGTAGAAGACCTGGAAAGGAAACTGTGATTCAAGATTGTTCTGGAAATGCTGCTGTCAAACCCACCATTCTCAAGAAGGTTAAAACTCCTATTTTCAAAGCTGCAGAAATTGAGTTTGATGAAGAAGCCATGCTCATCAAACAAGAAATTCTTGATGAGGATGAAGGTGTTGACAGCACATCCAAGGATGGAAAGGATACTGTCATAATCCCCAAGACAGTAAACTTACCAAGCAATCAGACAGTAAGTTCAAAAGATGCTGTCACAGTTGGCAAGACAGTATCTTCCAAAGATGTTGTCAAGAATGGTTCCGAGACAGTAGCTTCCAAACCTTCTGTCAAGACAGCCGGAATAAAAGGTACTGTCAAGGAGAGTTCGACAGCAACTTCTGAACACACTGTCAATCCAGTAACTCCCAAGTCTAAGAATAGGAATGGTAAGGTAGGTGTCAATAAAGGAAATGGTTACACTAATGTTGGAGGTGCTTCTAGGAAACTATGCATTAACTGTGGATCTTCACATCATTTAACACATGTTTGTAATAAACCAATTGAGGATAAGATCAATGCTACTGAACTCAATGGTAACTTACACAGAACCCCCCCTTATGCATAGAACTATGAGTGTCTGTAATAACATTGAATGTATGTCATGCAAGATCACTGCCATGAGTACATGCTTTAACTTACCTATTCTTACTGCTGAAAAATGCTCATACATGCACACTGTTGAGACTTCTGAGCCTGCTAGCAACAGCAAAAAGGCTTCATCCACTAAGAAAAGGATCAAGTCCAATTCTAAACCTAAGTGGGTGAAAAGAGAAGTCAAACAAGAGATCATTGATGATGCTTGTGATTTTATGACTGGAAGAAACTCAGGAGACACTGAAACTGCAGGACCCAACAAGGATTGGGTACCATATGCAACTTAAACACATTCTGTTTTGCAGGGTAAGAAGAAAGATCAAGTCATGTGGATTATTGACAGTGGTTGCTCAAGACACATGACAGGTGATAAAGCCCTGCTATCACACTATGTAGAGAAAGCTGGCCCAATCATAACCTTTGGAGACAACAACAAGGGTTACACAGTGGGATATGGCTGTCTGGAAATTGGAAATGTTGTCATTGAAGACATTGCTCTTGTGGATGGATTGAAGCACAATCTACTCAGTGTCAGCCAATTCAGTGACAGGGGATTCAAGGTTGATTTTGATATGATGCTGTGTAACATCTATCACAAGAAGGATGGGAGCCTCTCTCTAAAAGGTGTTAGAAAAGGAAGCTTGTTTGTTGGTGACTTAAACTCAACAAAGAAGGATAAAGTTTACTGTTTCTACAGTAAAGCAACTATTGGTGACAGTATGCTTTGGCACAGGAAGCTCTCACATCTCAACTTCAAGACAATGAATATTTTGATGAAGAAGGAGTTAGTGAGAGGTTTGCCCCAACAGGAATTCTGTCAAGAAGGACTGTGTGAAGATTGTCAAATGGGCAAACTAAGGAGAGTTGTGCACAAGTCCAAGCAAATGAACACCAACATAGAATCACTCAAGTTGATCCACATGGATCTTTTTGGACCAGTCAATGTACCATCTATGGCCAAAAAGAGATATGCCTTAGTAATGGTGGATGATTACTCAAGGTACACTTGGGTGAAATTTCTTGAATCCAAAGATGAAGCTGCTCAAGTGATTATTGATCAAGTCAGAGTTCTTGATAGAACTCCAAACTCAAAAGTCCAAATCTTGAGGAGTGACAATGGTACAGAATTCAGAAATGCCACACTTGGAAATTTCTGTAAAGATGAAGGAATTGTACAACAATTCTCTGCTGCAAGGACTCCACAGCAGAATGGAGTTGTAGAAAGAAAGAACAGGACTCTCATTGAAGCAGCTAGAACTATGTTGCATGATGCCAAACTACCAACATATTTCTGGGCTGAAGCTATCAACACAGCTTGTTATACTCAAAACAGAACCATGATCAACAAAACTCATGCAAGTACACCTTACTGTCTGCTAACTGGGAAGAAACCTACTGTCAAATACTTTCATGTGTTTGGGAGTAAATGCTTTATGATGAAGGACAACCTTGAAAAGAAAGGAAAATTTGACACCAAGGCATTTGTAGGACTATTCATGGGTTACAGCACAGAAAGGACTGCCTACAGAGTTTATGTTATGGAACACAGGATTATTGAAGAGAGTGTTAATGTCACATTTGATGAAACCATGTTTCCAGGACTACATGAAGAAGGAAAGATGCAGACATTCAGTTTTGAGAATCAAGGATACTTGGAAGCTGAGGAAATTGTTGATGAAGAACCTAGCTTCACTCAAATTGTTGAAGTTGACAAAGATACTGTCAATACCATTACTGTCAACCAAACTCCAGCTCAGTCACAGACCATAACTTCTAACATTCATAATAGTGATAATTCTGGAGACAATGAAGAACATGGTGAAGACAATGGAATTGGTGAGCATTCAACTCAACAAACTGAAGCAAATGTTCATGTACAATCAAGTAGCTTGCCCAGAATCACCAAGTGGAACAAGGATCACACAAATGACCTTATCATTGGTGACCCAACTTCTGGAGTGAGGACAAGGAACAAAGTCTCTGCTGACAGCATGTTTTCATGCTTCTTGTCTCAAATGGAACCCAAGACAACTGATGAAGCATTGTTGGATTCTGACTGGGTGATAGCCATGCAAGAAGAGCTAAATCAGTTTGAAAGAAACAATGTATGGAAGTTGGTTCCAAGACCTAAGGGAAAGTCAGTCATTGAGACCAAATGGGTTTTCAGAAACAAGCTTGATGAAAATGGATCAGTGACAAGAAACAAAGCTAGGCTAGTAGCTAAAGGTTACTGTCAACAGGAAGGAATAGACTATGATGAGACATTTGCACATGTTTCAAGACTTGAAGCTATAAGAATCTTTCTAGCCTATGCTGCACACTGCAACTTCAAAGTATTTCATATGGATGTCAAAAGTGCCTTCCTAAATGGAGAGTTGGAAGAAGAAGTGTATGTTGAACAGTCACCAGGGTTTGAGGATGCTGAAATGTATGATTTTGTGTACAAACTCTTCAAGGCTTTGTATGGACTAAAGCAAGCACCCGGGGCTTGGTATGACACACTTTCCACTTTTCTTTTGGAAAATCAGTTTACTAGAGGAGTTGTGGACAAGACACTTTTCTACAAACACCATGGCAAGGACATCATTCTGGTACAAATCTATGTGGATGACATCATTTTTGGTTCTACAAATGAGAAGCTGTGTGACAAGTTTTCCTCTCTCATGAGTAGCAAATATGAGATGAGTATGATGGGAGAATTGTCATTCTTTCTGGGATTACAAATTCTTCAACAACCTGATGGAATCTTCATTTGTCCAGCTAAATACATCAAGGAACTTCTCAAAAAGTTCAACTTGGAAGATTCATCACCTGCAAAGACACCAATGTCCACATCAACTAGTCTGGATCTTGACCCTAAAGGAAAGAAAGTTGACTCAAGCACCTATAGAGGCATGGTAGGATCTCTCCTATATCTAACTGCTAGCAGACCTGACATCATGTTTGCTACATGTCTCTGTGCAAGGTTTCAAAGTGATCCAAAGGAGTCACACTTAGTAGCCATCAAGAGAATCTTTAGATACTTAAAAGGCACTCCTAACCTAGGCCTTTGGTATCCTAAGAATACTGGATTTGATCTAATTGGTTACTCAGACTCAGACTATGCTGGATGCAAGATTGACAGAAAGAGTACTACTGGTAGCTGTCAATTTCTTAGTGGAAGATAGGTCTCATGGTTTAGCAAGAAGCAGCATTCAGTTTCTACCTCAACTGCAGAAGCTGAATATATTGATGCAGGCAGTTGCTGTGCTCAAATTCTATGGATGAAGAATCAACTTCTGGATTATGGTCTAGTGCTAAGAGACATTCCTATTTACTGTGACAACACTAGTGCCATAGCCATTTCTGACAATCCAGTTCAACACTCTAGGACAAAGCATATTGATATAAGACATCACTTTATCAGAGAGCATGTTGAACAAGGAACTGTGAAGCTGATCTATGTCCCAACTGACAAGCAACTTGCTGACATCTTCACTAAGCCATTGGATGAAGCAACCTTCAACAGGTTGGTAAGTGAATTGGGAATGCTGAATCTGGTATGTTAATTTACCAAGTTTTTCTGCATTTTCAAATTTTTATTGAAGCTCATGAAAGCAACTTCAAACCTGCTGTCAAAAGAAGTTACTGTCTACTTGGTCTATGTCTGTTATGTGACAGCATGTGTTGATTTAACTTTACATGTCTGTATTTTGTGTCAGTCTCATACTTTTAGACCCTGTATGACATTAATGTGGTAATTTGAAGAGTTTTAGAGATAAATATATGTTCCATTGGACTTTCACATCTTTTGCATAAATCTATAGGTTTAAAGGAGGATACGACCATTAATTACTTTTGTGGTAGTTGTATGGGTACTCTAACTGTTGACCATTAGACTTTAATCCTTAGACGGTTTTGCCTATAAATTAACCTTAGGTTTCACCAGTCTGCTCTCAGTTTTAAAGTAAATCATGGAAAACAAAGTAGAAATAGAGTACAGGCCAAAAGTATCATGTGAATCTCACATCAGAGATGAAGTGGAAGTCCTGTTTGATGAACTTGAAGACTTGCTTAATGAGGAAGATGAACAGTCTCAAGCCATTCAAGCACAGGAAGAGGAAAAATGGAAGATTCAAGAGGAAGAACTTCAGGCACTTCTCAAGGAAGAAGATCGCACTGAAGAGGAGATTAAGAAAGAAGTTTTAGAATTAGTTAATAAAATCAAAGATTGATGTACTCAATGCTATATTCAAATGATTTTATTAATAAAAATAAAGCTTCTTGATGTTGTGATTATTGAGTTTTGTTTGTCTGTGTTAACTGCATAGTATCTGTGTTCAAAAGATTAAATTGCTAAATCTATACTCTGTTAATTTTAGGTTAAGTGTGTGAATAAAGCATTCTGAAAAGTTCATGACAGAAACAATTCCCCAACTAAGTTACTGTCATTAAGAAGGATATTGTCATGTGTCTCTTGACAGCAAACTTCTTGACAGCAAGGAAAGACTTTATGTCAAGACTTTTAAAGGATACTGTCATTCAAATGCTTAACGGTGACAACATGTTTTTGCGCAATAGTTGATGTCGCGCATAACCTATTGTCACCATCTCTTATTACTGACAGATTGTTTCTAGTGCACAGGTTACTGTCAACAATAGTGGACCGTTACAATTGGATATTCATCCCACGTTTGACAGTAAATAACGGGCAGTAACTCACGTGTTATGTGAGTGGGTTAAGACACGTTCTTTAAACCCACTTTTTGTGCACAAACGTTTGAGATACCCCTTTTTATTCCCCAGTTACTCAGACATATCACTCACATCGAACTCAAGGCAAAATACTTTTTTTCAAGCAAAAAGCTACTTTCTTACTTTCTTCTTTTCTTGAATCTCCATGGCACCCAAACAGACTCTCTCTCAAACAAACTTTGCTGGTATCTTTTCCCCAAATGATGCTGGTGAAGGTTTCAAAGGACTAGTGTTTTTCTTGAACAAGTCCTATCTTGGTTCTGCCATTACCTCAACCCCCATTCTCGACTTAGATAGAATTGAGGCATTTTGGCAAACTGCTTTTGCTCAAACGGAGGGTGAGAACCCATCTATTCAATTCACAATCAATGGGCAACACTACATTCTTACAGCTGAGGTCATCAACACTACTCTTGGTATCACACTTCAAGCAGGCCGGAATTTTGCTGAACTTGCTAATGATGACACTCTCAAGAAGCTCTTCTTGAAGATTGGGTATGCTGGCCCTATTCTCGAAGAGGGCACAACCAAATGGTATCCGTCTGGTGAAATGGATAGGAAGCATCTGAGAAAGGAGTGGAACATGATACTTGATGTGATGGTCAAGGTGTTCTCTACCAAGTCCACAGGCTGGAATGGAATACCCACCTACATCAAGAAACTGACACATTCTCTTGTCCATGGATACAAGGTGAATGTTGGAGCTCTCCTCTTGGCACACCTCAGGGCTGCCATAGGTAAGAAGGTATCAATCTACCCTCACTTTCTTATGATGTGCATCAATTCTTTCTGTGATTTTAATAATGATGCCCTCGTTTAGAGGCTTGTTCTGTTTTGAAAAAGAACACACACACAATGTTATCTTCACAGAATCTCAATGCACATATTCCACTTTGTTTCACTCAGCACATGGTTGATCAAGTGTCCAACCCTGATTTACCATTACCATCTGGTTATGACTCTTTCACTCTTGAGAATGAAACTGAATTAGACCCAAATTCAGTTACCCACATTCAACACCATACACTCAGCCTAGGCCCTCTAGACTTCCCAAAGCCCAAAGAGAAGCCTTGCAAGAATCCAGAAAACGACCCTTAGAAGCTGGTGTTGGTGGTAGCTCTGTTAGTCAAGAGGGAGACACTGCACTTAGTGCAGCAAATAAGGAAGGTAGTCAAACAGAACCCCCAGTGGTTTCCCCTGAGCCTAAGAAGAAGAGAGCTAGGAGGACCAAAACCACTATTAGCCAAGCTGCAGTTTCTCAACAAACTGTGGTTACTGAAAGGGATTCAAACACCTCCCTAGATGTGCCTTCTCAACAAGGTGCATCTATTGAAATTGGCATGTCTCCCAAGGCACCCTGTACAGAGTCTACACAAACTCATGGTTCACAACCTGAGGAACCTCCACTTGAAGAAACACACAGTGAGTTAGGGCACAGTGAGGATTTCTCTATTCCTTTTGATGATTCACATGTTTCTCCTGTGAATAAGCCCCCACTCTCTGCTACACTTTCACCTTCTTCCTTCCCTAAACATTCTTTTGTTTCTTCTCCACAACCTAGAGAAGGGGACAATCCCAACCCTTCAGGTTTTGATTATCCATCTCCAATCATGGATGAGCCCCCATCTAGTGGTCCACAAGAACCCATTTCTCAAAGTCAAATGGACACCACTCCTCCAAACACTGAGCAAGGGCAAAGTGGTATTCTGTCAGAAACTGAAACAGCCAACACTTTGTCTGAACTCCAAGGAGCATCTTACCTTCAGGAAGATGCTGTCACAACCTCTGTTGCTGTTAAGGACATTGGAAATGTTGATGTCATGGACACAGCTGCTGTCATGGGTGGAGAGAAAGATACTGTCAACACAGGACCTACTGTCACTCCACTTCCCAAAGATGCTGTCATGCCAGAACCTGCTATCCACACTCCAACTGACAGTAACATTCCTGCCAAAGATGTTGTTCAGTCCTCTCAGCCAGATTTTGATGCTGTACTCCTTGAGGATGCCTCTGATGATGACCTACCTCTTGCCAAACTCTTGAAGGTACATTCTAAATCTTCTCCTTCAATGCATGTTAGTACTGCTCATACACATGCATTTAGGTTGAGTGAGGGTGTGAAAAAGAAAAGAGAGATAAAAGAAAAGAGAGGTGAGCATAAAAATGAGAGGCAGCCAAATGAGCTGGAAAAAGGAGAGGGACTTGAGCATGTCCAGAGAGACCTTGAGGGAGCCCCCACTATTCAGGCATTAGGCCTTGAGAGTCAAACTGTGAAGGGTGATGAGATCACTCAAAAACACCCTGAGAGTGTGAGAACCCCCATAGCCTCTCCAAGCCCCTTTCTTTTCTTTCCCCTCCAAGAAGGTTAAGGAATGGTGGCCCCTCTGCAAATTTTGGTAACAGGATCACAGCTCTGGAAGGACAATGTGCTACCTTGAACTCCAAGATGGACTCTCTCTCTCTCTTAACTGGTAGTTGATGGTTTTGCTGATACTCAACATTCTCTACAGTTCCTTACTGACCTAGTAGCTGTCAACTCAACTAAGGGGGAGAAGGTAGCAAGATCAGAATCTATATCTATTCAGGAATCAGGTGGAACTCAAGGGGAGCAAGTAACTGTGAAAACCAAAGGGGGAGCAAAACAAGGTTCTTGAGTCAAGAGTAAAGCAATGACAAAGGGGGAGCAAGTCAAACCAAGCCGTGGACAACCAATGGATAAAGCTGAAGGTCTTGTTGAAGGTGACTTGGATGGAGAAAGGGTGTTGATGTCTAAGGCAACTCAAGATGCACTGCAAAGAAGACCTGCATCTAGACACCCAATTCTACCTCCTGTGACAATTAAAGAACCAACTTCAGCAACTCAAGAAACTGCTCTACAGAAAAGATGGAGAGAAATGGAGGAACAAAATAAGCTTGGGAAAGGTAAAGGGAAACTGCCTGAATCCATCCATAAGGGACATACTTGGTCCAATGGTACTGAGTTTGATCAAGAAGAAGCCAATACTATAATGGTGGATTACAGGGAGAGCACATTACAGAATCATGACACTGAATTTAGAAGTCTAGTGGAAGAAGCAATGAATGCTCCAAGCAACAGTCCAATCAACACCTCAAAACTGCTAAAGGATCAAATCACCAGTGTTAGTGTAATGGTGAATGATGAGAAAAGATGGGCTGTAAGTATCTACTTCACTTCTGGCATATCTTATTTCATCACAATGGAACTATTGCAGAGTCTGCCAGTAAAGGTGTTGTGTGCAATGAAGGGAAAGATTAAGGCAACTCAAACACCATTCAATGAAGTGTTGAATATGCAAATCCAGAACATGATCACAGAGAAGCTACCTGAAGTCTACATAAATCCACCATGTGTTTTCTACAGATCTACTACAAAGGATGGCACAAGAAGGAACAGCTTTATGAATTTGATCAGTCCATCCAGGATGAAAACTGAATCAATTCTGAGAGCGTTAGATGGAATACTAAGCTCAAATGCCAATCCAGGAAGAGTCTTTGTTGTTCAAGAGATCTACAAAATGCTGGTGTTGAGAGACAAGGCACTGGGAACTAGAGTGAAGGAGGTAATCTCTAGAGCCAATGCCAAAAGAGCTGATCAAGGAGGAAGCTTCCTTTATGATGTTCCTTTTCAAGATAATGATGATGATGATGAGATTGGAGGTGGTGAAGCTTCTGTAAATGCAGGCAATGCTGGTGGAAGTAATTCTGGGAATACTGGTATTCAATCTCAGAATAAAGGCAATGAAGAAACTCCTATTCTAGAAAAGAAAGATGCTGATGCAACAGATGAAGAGGAGCCAAGAATACTGGAAGCTTTGGAGGCAAGCATTCTTAGATGTGCTATTGACTGCATAAATGCTGAAAAGGATGCTGTCACCAAAGATACTATCGACAAGTAAATTGTCATAGAAGATGCTGTCATGGAAGACACTGTCGACAAAGGTACTGTCAAGGAAGGTTCTGTCAAGAATGAAGCCAAATCTAATGTCAAGCCCAAAAGACTGAAAGCTAAAGCTAAAGCATGGTTTTCTAGACAGAAACCTGAAGGAAAGCACAAGTACTCAGGAAAGGAAAAGGCCACTGGATTAGGCAGAAATCTTAGGATGCCAATTCAATCAATACCTCCCAACAGTCTTAAGATACAACAGATGCAATCTAGAGAAATCAAGAGTGTTGAGGTTAAGATGGATGCAAATCAAGAGGTCACTGAGTACATTCTGTGGTGGGAAGAATCAAGATCTACCAAGGTTGATAAGGATTTCAATCTAGTATCCACATCAACCAGTGGTAGGATATCAACCTTAGATAAAAGGAGAATTAACTTCTTCTACCTGGAAAGAATGGTAGAGTTTCTGGAGAGCTATGATAATGTTCCACAGTCTGTCATGGAACATATTCTGAAATATCAGGCTGATAGGGATGCTGAATTCTATCAGAAATTTGGCTACAATTTTGCAGATTTTGATGATGCTGATATTTCAACTGATCTACCAGCTTCTCCTATACCATATCACTGGTACTATGAGTTTGATGATTCACCCACAGAAGAAGGGCAAACCCAACCCACAGAGGAAGGGCAACCCAAGCCAAGCAAAAGACCTGAATCTTCTCAATATTCTCAATATCAGTCAGAACTTGATAAGAAGGAAGCTGAACTCCTGGAAAGATGCAAGACTGCTAACAAGGCATAAAGTGAAGCTCCAAATTATCAAACATGTATGCTGGAAAATCCCTTAAGAATAAAGTACCTAAAAGAAGAAATCTATGTTTGCAGCTTGCACAAACTAAAAACAACTATTCTGAAGGATTTACAGTATATGGTAGCTGGATCAATTCATCCCTTGGAGCAGATTTGTTCTGATCAGATAAAGGAAATATTAGAAAGGAGAAAAGGAGAATGTTCAAAGCTAGACAAGCAAAGGAGGATGTCTCTCAATGCTTATCGTGGAAGCAGATTCAAGCTCATTCATGAAGAACTCCACTTTAGAAGCTATCCATTTGATCAAGAGCAATGGTTGAATCTCAGGGATGTTAGTTCTCTTATCTCTCCTACTATCAAGAAGATTATTGAAGAAATAGAAGATGCTGCAGTCACTCCTGCTGAAATCTCTCTTGTAGAAGTTCTAAGAGGCTGCTTGGTACAAGCTCTCAAAAGAGAGGATGTAACAAGACAGAAGAGGAAATCTCAAGCTAAGTAAAAATTCTTAATCCATTCTGATCTTGTAAGTTAAGTTGTCAGCATATATTGTAAATTTGTTGTTATTATCCATAAAAACAAATTGGGGGAGATTGTTGGGATTTATGGGTGATAGCATTGAAACAACTTAACTTTTTATGTACTTAATTTTTTAATTAAGTAGAACATACTATCACAGCCAAAGTATGTTCTTGTAATCAGTATGTAATGTCATTTTAGTTGTGTAATTTGAAAGAAGTTCACTTGCTGTGTTCAAGCCTCAATGAATGCATATTAGATGACAGCATGAATAAAGGTTACTATCATAAGCATTGACAGTAAGATTACAAGAAGACAGAATGTTGCAAGTCACGACAGCATATTCACTCTGACAGCAACATTGGCGGAAGACTACGCGACAACAACTTTAGCCCTCGACAGCAAGTTTGGAAACCTCGACAGCACTCTATGCGGGGAACTCATACTGTCACCAAAAGCACATTCCTGTGACATCAAGCTTTGCGGCAAAAGTAACTGTCTCAAGAAAGATCCCTGTTCTAGGTATCTTCTCAGTCAAATCCCGTGATAGTTTCAATGTTCAAGAAACAGGCGTGTTGCAGTATCCCTAAGCTGCACCAAGTCTGCAAGACTACGACAGAAGCTTCAAACACTACAAAACAAAAGCGAATCAATTCAAGAGTGTTAGATCAGAATTCAATGATCGTCAGAAGCTAGACTCAACTGATCAGGATTGCTGACGTCATCAGTATTGCATGGTCATCAGTATTTGATCAAGCGTCAGTATCTTATTTGATCATCAGGATTCCTACTCAGACTATGATCAGGTTTGATCATCAGGACTTGAAGCTGATCAGGATTCCTACTTCGAGTTATATTTGGAGTCTAGATAAACATGGAAGTTTATTCTATTTGTTCCTGGTTTGTAGAATGCAGCTATCGATTAAAGATATGTTTCTATCTTTGTTATGATTAGGACTTATCTTGTTATTGATAGAGAAGCTGTGTGCACTATATAAACACAGTTTTGGTTTCGATTTATGTATTCATTCGAGAGAGAACATAATCGGAGAGAAGCTCTTAAGAACAGAATTTCTTGAGAGAGTTTTTGTAAGCTAGCAGCTCTTAAGAACATCAGAATTTCTTAAGAGAGTTTGTAACAGTTTTATATCAAAGTTAATAAAGCTGTCATTGTTATTGTTATTGATCTTTCATATTTGTGTTATATAAAGTCGAGAATCTTATACAATTGTATTCAACCCCCTTCTACAATTGTTATTTACTGGGCAACAATTGGTATCAGAGCAAACTGATTTAATTCTGAATCAGATACGATCTAAAGATGTCGACAACCAAGTATGAAAGCATGAAGATTCCCATCTTGAAGATATCAGAATATCCTACATGGAAGGTAAAGATGCTGATGTACCTGGAGGCTATGGATCCCGACTACTTGGACAGGATTCGTGATGGACCATATATACCAACAAAGTTCGTAGAACGAACAGATACAGTACCAGAACATTATGTGGTCAAAGCTAAAGCTGAATGGACTCCAGAAGAAAAAGCTCATGTACTCAGGGAACCAAAGATAAAGAATATCTTGCATAATAGCCTTGATGCTGTCATGTCAAACAGAGTGATTGCATGCAAGTCTTCAAAAGAAATCTGGGATACTTTGGAAACTCAGTGCCAGGGATCTGCATCTGTTAAGAAAAACAGAAGGGCTCTATTGATTCAAGAATATGAGCAATTCGATGCAAGACCTGAAGAGAGCCTGACTGATCTATATGATAGATTTCTGACACTATTGAACAGCTTATCCTTAGTTGACAAAGTATATGAAACTGAAGATTCAAACACCAAATTTCTTAGAGCTTTACCTGAAGAATGGGATACTCAGACCTCAATCATTAGACACCAGTATGATCTGAACATTGTGTCTCTTGATGAGATCTATGGGATGCTAAGAACTCATGATCTTGAAGTTCAACAGAGAAAGAACAAGAAAAGCAGCAAGGCAAAGTCAATTGCTTTGAATGTAGAAGCAAAATCAAAAGGGAAAGCTATGGAGGTCTCTAGAAGGAAAGCAAGAGTAGCTGAGTCAGATCCTGACGACTCTTCATCAGATACTGATGGCAATCCTGATGCCAATACTGGTGATGAATCTTCTGATTCAGACATGGAAGAGATGGTTGCTATGATTGTCAGAAACTTCAGAAGGATGAAGTTCAGGAAGAATAGAAGACAAGGCAACTTTCAGAAAAAGACCTTCAAAGCAGACAAAGACAAGTATATCAAAAAGGACAGCAAGGGTAGCAAATTTGACAAGTCAAAGGTTAGATGCTACAAGTGTAATGGTATGGGTCACTTTGCTTCTGAATGCAACAAGACAAAGGCACTCATCACATCAAGCAAGGATTGGATGGACTCTTCCTCAGATTCTGATACTGAGGTAGTCAACTATGCGTTAATGGCCAATGCTGATGTAACTGCTGCTCCTGATGATAAGGTACTAAATACTATCTTTGATTTTGATACTGATAATGCTTCTGAGTTAAGACATTTTCTAAAGTCATTACATATTAGCTTTAGAAGTCAAACTGCTGAGAATACTAGAATCTTATCTGAGATGTCTGACCTTAGAAAGAGGAATGATATATTAGAAGCTGAATTTTCTCGTATGCAAGAAGTACAAAAAGAATGTGATAATGCTAAACACATGCACTTAGAGATGACATCTAAATGTACTTCCCTTGAAAAAGAACTTGAATTTGCTAATGAGAAAATCAGAACCTGGACAGACTCTGGTAGGAAATTTCATGAGATTAATACCTCTAAGAATTGGAAAGAGTGTCTAGGATATAAGTCAGATGAAGATAAGAAATTAGCAGAGAAAATTGTCATTGATGAGACAGTCAGTCCAAAGACCTATAGACATGTTATAGACTCAACCAAATCTAAGATTACTCCTGTTAATTTTGTTTTTGGTAAGGATTCCAATTCTACTTTTGAAAAGGGATCTTCTTCTACTCAAGGAATTAAAATTATAAAGTCTAAACCTGTCATGAACAAAGTCACTAAGAATGTAGGTCTATTGTCTCAGAAACAGCTTAAAGATAAAATCTGTGAGGTTACAGATAAGAAAAAGGAAGCTACTGTTAAGAGAAACAGGAATGGTAAAGTTGGGATCAATAAAGAGAATGGTTATAAATATATCCCAAATGCACCTAGAAAGTGTTGTTTTAACTGTGGTAACTCTAATCATCTTGCTATTGATTGTAAAAAGAGTAAGAAGAAAATTGCTGAAATTCCTAAGTCTGATGTTAGGAATAGATCAGTATTTTACAAACCACAGAATTCCTGTTTTCATTGTGGTAGTCTATGGCATTCTATTTATACATGTAAAGAGTATCATGATTTGTACTATAATTTTTATGATCCATTGCCTAAGTTTGAAAGTAGTACAAAGTCTGATAGAACTGAAAATGTCATAATGAAGCATGCTTTTGTTAATACTGATACTGACAAAGCAAATCCTGATGGAGTAAATCCTGTCAGGACTGCTAAAGTCAAAAAGTCTTCTGCTGTTAAATTTAATAAAATGCATGAACAAGGAATCCAACAAGTGTGGGTTCCTAAACATTCTGACTAGTGTTTTACTATTCTGATGCAGGGTAAAAGGAAAAATGTGTTAGTCATGGATAGTGGATGTTCTGTGCACATGACTGGAAACAAAGCCCTGTTATCAGAATATGAGGAAAAAGCTGGCCCAACTGTGTCTTATGGAGATGGCAACATTGGACAAACCTTGGGATATGGCAATATAATCATTGGAAATGTCATCATTGAAAAAGTAGCTATAGTGAAAGGACTAAAACACAACTTGTTGAGTATTAGTCAAATCACTGACAGAGGTTATCATGTCAATTTCTATTCCACACATTGTGAAGTAGTCAGTAAAGCAACAGGGAAGATAGCACTAACTGGCTACAGGCATGGTAACATATATGAAGCCAACATTCTCTCAGATACTGATGGCTCCCCTACATGTTTCATCAGTAAAGCTTCAGTAGATGAAAGTTGGAATTGGCACAAGAAGCTTTCTCATCTCAACTTCAGCAACATCAATGAGTTGGTTAAGAAAGAGTTAGTAAGAGGATTACCTAATGTCTTGTATACACCTGATGGACTCTGTGATGCATGCCAAAAAGCAAAACAAAGAAGGACATCATTCCAGAGTAAATCAGAATCCTCTATTGAAGAACCATATCACATGCTACATCTTGATCTGTTTGGTCCAGTCAACATCATGTCCATCAGTAAGAAAAGGTATACTCTTGTAATTGTTGATGAATATTCTAGATTCACCTGGGTGTATTTTCTGCATAGAAAAGATGAAACTCCTGAAGTTCTGTTGGATCATGTGAGGATGATTGAGACAACCACAAAGTACAAAGTCAAGATTCTGAGAAGTGATAATGGTACTGAATTTAAGAATTCAAAGATGGAAGAGTTCTGCAAATACAAAGGAATCATTCAACAATTCTCTGCTCCTGGCACACCTCAGCAAAATGGAGTAGTAGAAAGGAAGAATAGAACTCTTATTGAAGCTGGCAGAACTATGTTGGAAGAAGCTAAATTACCTACATATTTCTGGGCAGAAGCAGTCAACACAGCATGCTATACACAAAATCTCACATTGATAAACAGGCATGGTGTCACTCCTTATCAGTCACTCAAGGAGAAGAAACCAAGTCTGAAGCATTTGCATGTGTTTGGCTGTAAATGTTTTGTTCTCAGAACTCATCCTGAACAGCTAGGGAAATTTGAAACAAAGGCTGATGAAGGAATATTCATAGGTTATCCTACATCAAGAGCCTTCAGAGTTTTTAATTTGAGAACAAGAACTGTCATGGAGTCAATACATGTATCCTTTGATGATAAGAAGATAACTGGAATCATTGAAGACTCGCATGATAGATTGTTATTTGAAAATGAAGCTTCCAAGGAACCTGAAGAAAGTGAATCAGATCCTGTCCATTCATCCAGTACTGACGGGTCACCAAATCCTGATGACTCACCAGGTACTGATGGTGCTAATACTGATGATGCAAACAACAGTAATACAACTAGTAGTGCTAATGTTGAGGGGGAGCAACGGCATTCAACTACAAGTTCAGAGTCAACTCAATCATCAGGACAGAATTCTTCAGATACTGATTCAAGTGAAGATCCTGATAACACATCAGGAGGGCATAGCAATAATTCAGGGAGAGCTTCAAATCAATCAAATTCTTTCAATCAAGATAACACCAATCCAGGGGGAGCATCTACTTCAAGAAACAATTTGACACCAGCAAGGAAATGGACAAAAGATCATGCTCCTGATTTGATAATTGGAGATCCTGATGCAGGTGTTCAAACAAGAAGTGCAACTCAGAATGAATGTTTATATAATAACTTTCTTTCCAAGGAGGAGCCTAAGAAAGTTGAAGATGCACTTAAAGATGCTGATTGGGTTACTGCAATGCAAGAAGAACTGAATGAATTTGAAAGGAATGAAGTCTGGAAACTGGTACCAAGACCAAAGAATAGATCAATTGTTGGTACAAAGTGGATTTTCAAGAACAAGACTGATTCTGATGGAGTCATTATCAGAAACAAAGCTAGACTAGTTGCAAAGGGGTATTCCCAACAAGAAGGAATTGACTATGATGAAACTTTTGCTCCTGTTGCAAGACTAGAAGCCATCAGGATATTTCTTGCTTATGCAGCACATAAGAAATTCAAGGTTTTCCAGATGGATGTTAAAAGTGCTTTCTTAAATGGTGAACTGGAGGAAGAAGTTTATGTTGAACAACCTCCTGGTTTCATTGATCCTAAATATCCAGATCATGTCTACAGACTGGATAAGGCACTTTATGGACTAAAGCAAGCTCCAAGAGCATGGTATGAAACCTTAGCTCAATTCTTACTGGAAAGTGGATTCAAAAGAGGTGCAATTGATAAAACTCTATTTTATTTGAATCATGGTAAGGAGTTGCTGTTAGTTCAGATTTATGTTGATGATATCATTTTTGGGTCAACAAACAATAAGCTGTGTGAAAAGTTTTCCAAGCTTATGCAGTCAAGATATCAAATGAGCATGATGGGAGAAATGAGTTACTTTCTGGGTCTTCAAGTTAAACAGACTGATGAAGGGATTTTTATTAATCAGTCTAAATACACAAGGAATTTACTGACAAGGTTTAACATGCAAGATAGTACTCCTGCTTCAACTCCCATAGCTACAGCTACCAAACTTGATCCTGATCAAGGTGAAGAGGTAGATGTAACTCACTACAGAGGAATGATTGGCTCTTTATTGTATCTCACTGCCAGTAGACCAGATATCATGTTTGCAACCTGTCTATGTGCAAGATTTCAAGCAAAACCTAGAGAACCACATCTGATTGCAGTCAAAAGAATTTTCAGATATCTCAAAGGCACTCCTTCACTTGGCCTTTGGTATGCAAGGGAATCAGATTTTGGGTTGTGTGGTTATTCAGATGCTGATTTTGCAGGATGCAAAATAGACAGGAAAAGTACTTCAGGAAGTTGTCAGTTTTTGGGTGGAAGACTAGTTTCATGGTTCAGTAAAAAGCAGAAATCTATTTCCACTTCAACTGCAGAAGCTGAGTACATTGCTGCAGGAAGTTGTTGTGCTCAGATAATGTGGATGAGAAATCAGTTGTTAGATTATGGCCTGTCATACTCAAAAATCCCTATTTATTGTGATAACCAAAGTGCTATTGCAATGACAGGAAATCCAGTTCAGCATTCTCTTACTAAACACATAAGTATCAGATATCATTTTATAAGAGAACAGGTTCTGGAAGGAACAATTGAACTTCACTTTGTTCCTACTGATCAACAACTAGCTGATATATTCACCAAGCCACTGCCTGAAGCTACTTTCAATAAGTTGGTGAATGAACTTGGAATGATGAATTTTGAGAATTTCTGAGGGAAAGCTACAGAGAGGAAATCCTGATAACTGTCAAATCTGATGGTTATTCAGAAAGGTATGTATCTTTGATCAAATCCTGATAGGACTCAATCCTGACAGGAAGTCAACTGGTCAAATCCTGATGCTCAGATGATTGAAGCTGGTATGAAAACCAGAGGTTCTATGCTAATTTGTCATCAACACTCCTGGTAAACTCTGGACAATTAGATTATTACTTAGTCTTTGATTAAGTTTTCAGTCTTAATTATCAATTTCAATTTCATTATTAACAGAGTTTATTATTTATCATCTCTATATCACTTTGAGTGTTACTAACAAATTTTGCAGGCAAGTACAGGAAGCAAACAATTGAGAAAATAGACAAATTTCATTAATACTTGAAGATTCATTACACATGAAAAATGGAAATTACATATTTGTTTTCCTAGTCTATTTTCTACTCAGGAACTCGTGCTTTACAGATAAGCATGAACACGTGCCCTGCAAATTAGCATGAATGCTCCTGAGCAGCTTCACAGTCCTTCAGAACTGGAAGGTCTCTTGTTCCATCCTTAAGAGACAAGAAGAGGAGCTGATTTACTTGAAGGCGGATCGTCACCGTGACCACCGGGACGCCTCCGTGCATCCAACTTGCATGACATACAAGCATCACGGATTCTCTTCTTACGTTTCTCAAGCTCTCGGACGAGCTCTTCATCATCTTCATCCTCATCCTCTTCATCATCCCAATCGTCTTCATCCTCTTCATTGACAACGATGAGATTTTCAAGAGGATTCCAATCAGGATTTGCCTGATGGAAGTTATGAAGAAGCACATCAGCCATTGCATTCACAAAAGCATGATGCTCCTGTGGATCAGGAATAGGCTGAGGTCCCTCTTGCTCTGCAATCTCTGCTAGAGCCTCATCCATTTGTTGCCAAATTATATCAAGTTCTTCATCAGGTATGTTGTTTTGATTGTTGGCAGCCATTGAAAAACAAAGAAGGTGAAGGGTTTTCGTAAGTTTTTCTCTGGAGAGGGTTTGTGTTTTAATTGATATATGATGATTATGCTTAACAGTTCTCTTTTATAGAGAATGTGTATTAAGGGTGCAGGTCATTTCTACAATCTCGATGAGACGGTTCGGTTTTCCATAAATATTTTTGCCTCGTTTGCTGGTAAGCGTGTTTTAATTCTATGACCATTAATTTGGTTATTTTTCTTAAACCAAAACGCTATTCAGGATTGTTAAAATAAATTTTGTTTTCTTAAATAAAATTTTATTTTAATCTTATTGAATATTTTTTTTCAATCCTGATATGGCAAAATATTTTGTGCGGAAATGCTTTTATTCCTGATGAGGTTAGGTTTTTCTTACATCAGAAAATGCCTACTCATTATGGACTACTTTCTAATGCTATGGTACAAGGTCCAACCCACCTTGTTCCTGACACAAGCATGCAACCTAAACAGTCTAAACAGTTAACAACCACCTCTACTGTCTCTCAAAAGACTTTAGTTGTAAAATCAAAGAAATCAGCTAGAACTGATGTGTCTGGAAGGCAATCAGGTTCAAAGGATTTTTCCTCTACACCACTCACTAAAAAGAAGATACAAGGGGGTGTACAAGGGGTCCTGGTGAAGAAAGCTGATAAGGTTGTTACGAATGTTCCTGTGAAAAGGAAGTTAAGGTTGATTGATGAAAGTGATTCAGAGGATGATTTACCTATATCCTCTGTGATGAATGTGAACAAGGAAGTTGCTGATACTGCTACTAAAGCTGTGGTACCTTTATCAAAACCACAAAAGACAAGGAAATTATCAAAGAGCAGGTATCATATTCCTTTGACAGTGCAAATGAAGGATACTGATATTCAGACATCAAATCCTGATGAGTCATCTACTCCTGATGCTCTAGCAAATCCTGATGTTAGTATTCCTGATGCAACAACAAAAGTTGTCTCTCTATCAGACTCTCCAGCCTCTCCATCTCAGATTAGAGAAATTTCTTGGGAGAAGGTTTCTACAACTGCTTCCTTGGTTGGTCTTACACCTACATCAAAGAAAAAGAGGAATGCAGAAGAGTTAGTCTATCAGAGACAGAAGAAGCTGAAAGGATCAAGCCCACAAGAACCTGAATTTCAGAGTAATTCAGCAGCTACTGTTGATCCTGCCACACAAGAACCACTCAATCAAAGTTTGGGTGAAGGCTTAGCTAGTGGAATGGTCACACAAGAACCATTTTCTCAAAGGGAGAATGAAGACATCAACATTCCAGCTACACAAGAACCATCTTCTCAAAGTGAAGATGCAGGCAAAGCTACAGCTTCTGTTGAAAGATTGGTCGAGAACATTGTCAATGAGGGAAGCACACAAGAACCTTTAGCTCAAAGTGTTGAAGCAGCTTCTGAACCTCAAGCTCCACAAGAACCATTGGTAGCAAATACTGATGCAAGCATATCAAATCCTGACGATGTTCATCCTGACGCTAGTGGTGCTCCTGATAATGAACCTATTTTGATACAGCCACTTCGTTCAAGACCAATGGATCATCCTATCTCAGAACCACAGGATAAACTGAAAGGTATTGCTATTCCTGATCCTGATATTACTCATGATACTGCTGATGATACTTCTGATGATAGTGATGATGATAATGAGAATCGAAAAGAGAAGGAACAGCTTGCTACAGCACTCAAAATTAGTCTTGGAACTAATTTTGGTTCATCAAGTACATATATGGCTAGCAATGCTTTCACTGGGAAAGATCAGAGACAAGATTTTTCTACTCCTTCCTTTGATCCTGTAGAGGCATTTAGACAGAATGAATGGAACAATTCATGGCACCAATCTGATGAATCTATCAGTTTTTCTTCTACTATTGAACATGCCTATAATGCAGTGAAGTCTATAGAGAATCAAGACTTGAAGAATCATCTGAAGGCTACTACTCTGTTATCCAAAAGCCTGAAAAGTGAGATTGATTCTATCAAGGGCTCAACTGAAAAAGTGAGGACTGATATCTTTAATAATTTTACAAAGGTGCCTACTACTTTACAACTAAGGGTAGTGGAATCCCGAGTGAAATCTGTTGTTTCAGAACAAACCTCAATCAATCAAAGAATTGATTCTCTGGATACTAAGGTAACTGAAATTCAAGCCTCTCTTTCCTTAATTTTGCAATTATTGTCAAATCCTGATGTCAAAAAGGGGGAGAAGGTTATTCAGACAAAATGTACACCTGATCTAGTATTAAGAAATAATGATGATACTGGAGATGATGGTGGTGACAAAGTGATACAAGGAGAAACCTCTGATGTTGTTGTTATGAAGACAATCCAAACTTCTCAAAGTCAAACAACGCAGTCAACTCATGTTTCTGATTCTGGAGTTAAGACAGTAAGAACATTGGTGCAATCTCAGATCCTGACGGAAGATCAAATCCTGACACCTGGTCATGGACACATTCTTGCTACAATTCCTGAAGGTGATGAAGATGTGATTATTGATAATCCTGAAGATGCATCAAATTTATTCCAGAAGTTTTCTACAAAAGACGGAAGAATTGTTACTCTTTATCACACTGATAAAAGAGTTCAACAATTATTTGCCAGAAAAGCACTCTCTACAGCAAGTGAAGAATATCCAGATCTCTCACATGAAGAATTCTTGAGACTACAAAGAGAGACAATGGAAAGCTATACTGCTTCTGCTAGAAGTAGAGGAAGCAGAGGTAGGAGAGGTGCTAGAAGAAATAGAAGAGGTTCTTCAACTCAAACAGTACCTAGACAGACAAGGTCTAGAGGGTTAAGAATTGAAGAAATTCCTGAACCTATTCAAACTCTAGTAGTTCCTGACAGATCTACTTTTGGTGATGATGAATTTGTTGAAGAAGAACCTGAATTGAGAAGAAAATCAAGTAAATCAACTCTCAGCAATACAAATCAAATTGAAGATTCTAATCCTGACAATATTCAAGATCCTGACGAATCTGAAATTCTGCAAGAGGTTGATTTGATAATCTTATCTACTGTTTTTGATTGTCACAACAAAGAAGTAGATGAAGAAGAAGAAGCCATAAGAAGAGATATTACAAAGAGAACAAATGAAGATTTTAATCTCTATCTACAAAGGCTTAAAGTTTCAAATGAAAGAAAATGGAGAAATTCAAGCAGACAAGAATCTTTACTGGAAAGAAGCTATGTTTTTGAAAAGGAAAAGGATAAGAAGTGGAAACATATTAGCACATTAAGTTGTGATACACCTATCAATTTTCAGTCTGGTGGAATTATTACAAGCGCTTCAAGTGTTGTTGATTTATCTGAGATGGTTAGATCAAAAGCACTCTGGTTAAAGATGTTTTCAAATCTGAAGCAATTGTCAAGTAATTCAAGAGGAGGTATTGGACACAGAGATGGTGAATATCTGAATATGTCATATGTTGATCCTTACTCCTTGACAGAAATTGGAGGTACTTTAACTTCTGAAAACCTGAACAATTTATTAGCTGTTGATATAGTTATAGATTGTCATGATGGTTTTGAAAAGAAAGAAAAGCTTCTGTACTTCATGAAAGATGGTAGTGTGAAGATTCTATCTATTCAAGATCTGCTGATGAAAACTACACAGGAACTGAAATATGTTCACTATCTGTTAAGATGGAAGAACCAAGTGTACAAAGTATGGGCTGACATGATTTTGTCAACTATAAGAAGAAGACTGGATGGAAACAGTAATTTCAATGGTAATTATACTCCCATGTACTTAAATCAAAGAGGTCAGGATGTGGAAATGCAAAGGGGTACTGCTATTAAAGAAGTAAATTTTGGCATGACTCATCTTTCTCTCAATCCTGATGGGAAGGAAATTGCTTATCTTTTGCTTGAAGAGCACAGTCTACAGAGAAACTCCATACAGAATCTCAGAGCAGCTATCTACCAGATTAATGAGGAAGATGAAGAACTCAGAAATGTTAAGGAAAGACTGATTCAAATTCTTGAAGAAAAAGAAGAAAGTTTATTATCCAATTTCTTGAAGATGAATCTGTTCTATCAAAAAGCTTAAAACAGATAAGTTGTTTCTGAAGATACTTGTACATTTTGATACATGTTTTTGACATCATTGAATATTTGGAATCTATACTTTATTTCACAAAGTATGAGATTGGGGGAGATTGTTAGATCAGAATTCAATGATCGTCAGAAGCTAGACTCAACTGATCAGGATTGCTGACGTCATCAGTATTGCATGGTCATCAGTATTTGATCAAGCGTCAGTATCTTATTTGATCATCAGGATTCCTACTCAGACTATGATCAGGTTTGATCATCAGGACTTGAAGCTGATCAGGATTCCTACTTCGAGTTATATTTGGAGTCTAGATAAACATGGAAGTTTATTCTATTTGTTCCTGGTTTGTAGAATGCAGCTATCGATTAAAGATATGTTTCTATCTTTGTTATGATTAGGACTTATCTTGTTATTGATAGAGAAGCTGTGTGCACTATATAAACACAGTTTTGGTTTCGATTTATGTATTCATTCGAGAGAGAACATAATCGGAGAGAAGCTCTTAAGAACAGAATTTCTTGAGAGAGTTTTTGTAAGCTAGCAGCTCTTAAGAACATCAGAATTTCTTAAGAGAGTTTGTAACAGTTTTATATCAAAGTTAATAAAGCTGTTATTGTTATTGTTATTGATCTTTCATATTTGTGTTATATAAAGTCGAGAATCTTATACAATTGTATTCAACCCCCTTCTACAATTGTTATTTACTGGGCAACAAAGAGCAAGGTCAAGTCTCTATTTGCTGAATTGTTTTAGCTGGAAATAGAATGAATCTAGGTTGCTTTCTTTGTAATGTATATCTGACATGTTAGCAATTTAAGAATGTCACATGGGTAGGCAATTTGTAAGAAGCTGCCACTTGATAATGACAGCAGCTTCACAGACCCGTGTTGATAGTGATAGGATTAGTTCTATACTTAGACTATCAATTCATTCTAGGTATGTAAAAAAAAGACAAGTAAGTGTCTTGAAGAAAACCGAAGCTCAAGAATTCTCTCTTGAGGTTGTAGCAACACTTTGCAAAATAAATATAAACATTTATTTTGTGAATCATGTCTTCAGATTATACTGTTTGTGAATGCATACATATTATTGATAACATTAAATCTTAGTTTTGGTTGTTGAAATTGAGATTGAATTTTATCAGTATTGCATTCATCCCCCCCCCCCCTGCAATACACGAGGACCAACAATATTGTCTATTTCTTTTTTAAAAAGAATCAACTTCTTTTGTAATTTTTTTTTTTTCAATTTTGACCGATTAAAATTAATTTTTGACCGTCTTGTCTGACTTTTGACCGATTTTTTAAAACTGCTTTTAAACCCGATTTCCGCTTAATCGAGATGGGGCTGATCCATTTGCCTCGCCCAACTCTGATTTACACCCCTAACTCTGATTCACACTTTTTACGATACTAACTTTAAATATATTCCAAATTATATTATATTTGTGTATCAATAGCTAAATAACCCATAAAAAGTATAAATCATATAAATATTTACAGTATAATTAATATATAATTCAAAAATACAAGTGAATATAATTGAATACATAATTATATATAGAATTACTAAAATTTGAAAAAATGGAGCTATATAATAATATGAACTAACATTTTACTTACTTAAAAGGTAAAAGTTTTTAAAAAAAAATTGAATAAACCTATTTTTTATAAATAATATAAAATAGCATGTTTTTTGCTCAAAAATTAATATAACCAAGAAAAATATGATGAGAGAAAGTAGCTTATCTAATAATATTTTTATAATAAACTCAAAACTCAATATTACACACTTGACTCTGAGATGAAATTTATATGAGGAGGTTTGGAATACGATTATCAATGTTCACACAAATTTAATCTACTTTAGCTAAAATAATAAAGGGTTGAAATTTCTGTAATTTTTAAATATATAAGAGTAAAATAATAAATTTATAGTCATTTTCTGACCCTTTTTTTCCCTTAGTTGCCTTAAATTTGTACTAAGTCAAATATTATATAAATATACATGTAAATATTGAAACAAAAAAGATCAAGTTATATAAATAATATAGACCAACATTTTATTTAAACTAAAAAAAATAGGACAAAAAGAGAAGATGTGATTTATCTAATAAAATTTTGAAATTATACACAAAAGTAAATGTAGCACAATGGTTTTAACATGAGTTTCTCTAGAAGAGGTCAGTTGTGTTGGTTAGTCTTTTTAATTAATTGAAGCATTGGTTGTTATTTCATATATTTAAATTTCGGTGATAAATATTTATTTTCTAACAAAACTATATTGGTTTAGCATCTAGCATATTTACTCATACATGTACTTAGTATAATTCGTAAAGATATGTGAGAAACAAATATTAAAAATGAGTTTGATTTTAAAAAATCCCATTAAATTTAAAAAAAAATTATATTCAGTTATAATCGTAATGCATTTATGACTTGTGATAGTAGTACTTTGGCTGCCTAACAGGGTAAAATACTAGTACCCATAATAAACTAGCGGGCTGAATTAGACACTCGAATGTTTGAGAATTAACTAAATATTTATCAACTTTTTTCCTAATATTTTTAAATCAACCTTGTCCTAAACTAAAATCTGTTTATTTTTACAGACATAGGTCTAAACTAGTTTCTCTCTAATTCTGTCGCTGCACATATATTAGTAATCATAAATTAATAATCTGGTTAAAATAATATTTTCTTTAGGTCTCAACATAATAAAGATAATGTATTTGTATTTTCATAAAAATAATAAAATTGATAAAGTAATATTTTCTTCCGATCTCAAAACTTTTACTTTAAAGAGATTTAACAATAACTCATAAATAAAAACTGACTTAAAAGTTTTCATAAATAAAAAATGACTTAAAAGTATGCCAGATACATGCTTCAGATAAAACAAACATGCAGGAGTAGTTATCTAGTCGTCATACAAGTTAATGTACCATAGTTGGTAATACGGCTTATGCATCGGATTCATCTGTATGTCGGCTTCCTTGCTCATTCAAAATTCAAAATAAATAAATAAAAACAACCACTAGAATTTGGATAATAAAATATGTAGAAAAATAATAAATTAAAAAACAACCACTAGAATTTGGATAATAAAAGACGTACAGAAAAGATGCTTCTAACAACCCTGGTCTCTGGGTATATATAGGAAACTTGAGTCGATTTAGCAAAAATAAAATTAAAAAATTGAGTCGAATAAATTAAGAGGTCGTTTGGTTGACAAATATTAAGGTGGGTATTTGAAATATCTGGGAAATTAGAAATTGCAAAGTTGTTTGGTTACATAAATCATGGGTATTAGAAATTACTTAGGAAGTGTAAATACCTATAAAATATGGGAAGTTCTTTACCCACCTCACCTAGATTATCCACACTTCCCCTTCTAAAAAATAGTTATAGACACATATATGTACACATATATTTATATGTGTGTATATATATTATTACAAATACAAGTTGCTGCATTTAACCAAACAATATTTTACACTTTCTAGTTAATTTAAATAGATGAAAAATTAAAATTATTTTAGGAAGTTAATTCTTAGTGTATACCAAGAGAACTAAAAAGAAGTGTACATAATCATCCTTATATACCCTTATCTAAGTAGAATCTAGCAGATACTTTGGCGATGGGAATGATGAAGACGCGCGAGGAGCCCAACTTGTGTTCACCACATGCAATCGGAAAGCCAAAAATGAATTTTATTGAAATGTGAGTTACGCTATTAATTTTTATAATATACTCCAACATAAATATTACTCCCTCCATCCTTTACATATGATCAGTTGCTCACTGATATTAAGAAAAAAAATTAGTAAATTAGTGAAAAAAATAAAAATAAATAAAATGATAGAATTCATTAAAAAAAATTTGAAATATAAAGAATTAAGAAAAATATTCATAAAAGAAAATGTCAAAAAATAATTCAAAGAGTAAGAACAAATTTCAAATCTCTCTCTCTCTCAACAGTGTATGCATGCATGATTTAAAATGATCAATATCATTGAGTATATTTATTTAGGAAGACTTTTCTAATTAGTGCCTAGGTCAGATCTCCCCTAAAAGACGCCTGTGAACGTGGCATGGCCACTTTGTGTTGTAAACTACAACAGGATCTTGTTATTTATGTATATAAACCCCTGTTGGAGGCTTCGACATCAAAGTATCACAAGTAGAAAAATTAAATCAGCAATGGCTTCTGATATGTCTTCCAACTCTATTCCATTTCTGTTCTCCTGTCTTCTATTACTACTGCTCTCCTTCTTGTGTATCTCAGAAGCACAAGGTACTCCTCCTATAGCTAAGGGACTTTCTTTGAGTTTCTTCGATACTAGCTGCCCCAAGTTAGAGTCCATTGTCAGGAAACAACTTGAAAAAGACTTCAAGAAAGACATCGGCCAAGCTGCTGGCTTACTTCGTATGCACTTCCATGATTGCTTTGTCCAGGTACCAATTAACAGACTCTTCTCTTTTCTGGTTTGTGATTAACAATAGGACACTTGTTGGGTTAGAACAAATGGAAAGAAACACTCGTAAAGGTTACATCGTCCATTAACTGCAGTACTAGAGCAACTTTAACATTTCTTTTCGTGCTCCAAAAGGTTTATTATATGGTTCTAAATATTGAATTTGAAATTATGTTGCAGGGATGTGATGCTTCCGTGTTACTTGATGGATCAGCTAGTGGACCAAGCGAGCAGGATGCTCCACCCAATCTGAGTTTGAGGGCAAAGTCGTTCGAGATCATTGACGATATTCACAGACAAGTGCACAAGCGATGCGGTGCAATTGTTTCCTGCGCTGACATAATAGCTCTTACTGCCCGTGATGCAATTGTTTTGGTACATATTTTAATGCTTAATTATTTTCAGTTTTAATTATTGTTCAAGCAAGGGCGGTTCTAACAAATGAAATATGTTCATATATGCTCATCATTCCTTTAGTCCGGTGGTCCACACTACAGAGTGCCATTGGGAAGGCGAGACGGACAAAGCTTTGCAACAAGACAGGCCACACTAGACAATCTGGTTCCTCCTTTTGCCAATACAAGTGACATCCTTACTGCCCTGGCCAAGAAGAAACTCGATGCTACTGATTCTGTTGCGCTCTCAGGGGCACACACAATTGGCAAAGCTCACTGCAGTTCTTTCACAGACCGCCTGTACCCGCAAGACCCAACCATGGACCAAACCTTTGCCAAGAACCTCAAAAACACATGTCCGCAAAATGCATCAGTTGATGGAACAACAGTCCAAGATCTTCGAACTCCGGATGTGTTTGACAACAAGTACTATGTTGACCTCATGAATCGACAGGGACTATTTACTTCGGACCAGGATTTGTATACAGATAGTAGGACCCGTGGCATTGTTAAAAGTTTTGCAGTTAACCAGACCTTGTTTTTTGAAAAGTTTGTGATTGCCATGTTAAAGATGGGACAGATGGATGTGGTGACAGGAACAAATGGAGAGATTCGGACTAATTGTTCAGTGAGAAACTCAGACAGAACGTTGTTGTCTTCTGTTGTTGATGTAGCAGAGGAATTGAAGCTATACAGTTTGTAGGCTTTTTTACTGGATTTGGCGTAGATGTACTCCTAAATTTTCTTGTTTTAAATAAAGCTTATTGCCTGAACTTGTATTCACTGCATGCAGCTTAAATAATACGTAATTCGTGTGGTATAGCCGAGAGACTGAGACTATGGTTTGCTATAATCTGTACTCTTTATTAATAAGCAAAACAATGTGAAAATGGCGCTAAGTACCAAATTTGGTACCTTAACCGGGTTCGATTCCTCGCAACTACATAATTATACATGATTTATTTACTTTAAATTATTTAGCTTCATCCAGGGTTCGAATTCTTACAACTACATAATTATACAAGATTTATTTATTTACTTTAAATTCAATAGTTTCATACAAGATTTTTTTATTTACAAGATTTATTTATTTACTTTAATTTCTTAAGTTTTATGCGCAGTTCGATTGTCTATAACTACATAATTAAATAGTTATTTATTTATTATATATTTTTATCATTCAATTCTCGAGAAATACATTTTTAAATAATACTTATTAATAATTTATTAATACTAATATTTTAATGTCGACTTATACTTGGTCCGTGCTTGGCACGGGTTATAAGCTAGTATTATATAATGACAAATGTTAATTACAAGTCCCAAAAATTATCCTAAAATTGTTCTCACGTGCATATATATATATATAGGCTATTACTCCATGAATAACACTCTTATATAAACAACAATAAAGAACACCATACAATCTTACATAAATTGCATGTTGATTCTAATTTTCTCACCAAAAAAGGTTTATTATGAATAAAATTAGAATCTAACAAAAAATTAGAATCAAATATAACATGATTACATGTAATTTCATTGTGATAAATATATATACAAGATTCTGTACTGGATTCTATACTGGATTATATGTAATGTTTAATTTTTAAATTTTGATGAGATTCTACGTTAAATTCGATATGTTAGGCTTAATTATTGTTCAATTTTATGATTCTAATTTTAAAAAATCAATTTTTATGAAAAATAAAGTGTTTATGATGGTGTTTTTTATTGTTCTTTATATAAGGTGTTTTTCCTAGAGTGCAACTCTATATATATACTAGCTTAAAACCCGTGCGATGCACAGATTGTTAATTGTTATTTTATTATTATATTTTTAATATTTTATTAATTGTATTTGTTAAAAAATTAAGTAGGCATGTTAAAATAGCTAAATACTTTTAATTAATTAAAAACATTAATTTTTTTTAAAATAAATAAGTAAGGGTTTGCCCGTTATATTTTTGGAAAATCAAGGATTTTAGTAAGAAAAAATAAAAAATGTAACATATATTTAGTTTAAAAAGGTAAATGCCCGTGATATTTTTTGAAAAAGAGTTTTTAAAATTTAATAATTAAAAGTATTTAAATTCGTTTTAAAATAAATAAGTAAAGGGTTTCCTATGATATTTTTGGGGAAAAAAATGAATTTTAGTGAGAAAAATAGAAAAAGTAAATTGAAAAAGACAATTTCCCGTGATATATTTAGAAAAAAATGAATTTTGTTAGAAAAAAATCTATAATATGTTTTAGAGTTGAAAGGCATATGTCTAAGCCTATTTGTAAACACCGAGGATTCTACTCAACTTTAATTAAGATGTAATAAGTAAATAATAAAAATCAAATGTCACAGGAATCTCAGAAGGTTATATCTGTCAAAGAATGAAGATTAAAGTCATCTATAGACTTGAAGTTATTCTACACTGGAAGAAGTTCATTTATTTGATCAAGCCTCAGTGAAGTATTCAAGAAAGTGGATCTATTTAAAGTGACAGAGGTTTCAGAAGTGTGACGGGAAAAAGTACAGGTTACAGTCCTTGTTTAAATAAAAGGAGAAAAGAATCACAGCTTAAAGTTTAAGATGAAGAACAACCATTAAAGTTAGTCGCTCATGAACCAGACAGTACATGGAGTGTCAACGTCAGTCAGTGGAAGTTCGTCATCAATTTCAGTGGTTCTAAGAATTAGTTTAATTCTCTTTTAATATTATTCTATAAGATATTTAATTTAATCTATGAATTAATTCTTTCAGAATTAATTCATATATTAAATTAATCAATCTAGATCTTAAGTAATTTAATGTATAAATTAATTCTCAGAATTAATTTATTTATGAAATTATTTGGGTCATTTATTTAATTTATTTAATCAGTGAATTAATTCTAATAGAATTAATTCATTTGTTAAATTAATTAAAAGTAGAATTTTATTAAATCTGTTTTATCCTAAGTCTATTTATACTAGTAGTACTATCTAATTTGTACTAGTAGTACTATCTATGTTAGTACTACCGATAGTACTACCAGTACTAAAGGATAGTACTACCGAGAGTACTATTAGTGTAAATGGATAGTACTTCCAGAATAGAAATGCAAGTGGGTTGGCGCGTGAGAAATGAATTCTGTGACTTGTTATATACTTGATCAAAAGACACAGAAGAAAAACACAATTGAAAGACAGAAAAGAAAACAGCTTCTCATTTACTCTCTTCTGCATTCAAGCGAACCAACTGCATAGCTGAATTAAATTCTTGTAATAAATTCTGATAAGCAAAGTTATATCCAATCCATTAGAATTTGATTACTTGTATTCATTTGGCAATCTAGCGGATCATAATCCCTAGAATTTCAATCGAACTACTTTTTAGTATTCGATCTTTTTATTACAAAAATAGATAAATTCATGTCGAATTTATTCTAGATTTGTTTTAACAAGAACCTTGTAATCTGTGCACTGAATTGTAACACCTCTCAAGTTTAATAGAGTTTCTATTTAACTTGAATATTGTTTCAGTTTTTATTCCGCACTAATTTGTTCTAAACAGTTAAATCATTTAAAGGACAAATTCGATAAAACGGTATAGTTTGTATTCAACCCCCCTTCTACAAACTTATCAGGACCTAACAATTGGCATCAGAGCCTTTTGATTGATATACTAATCAAAGATCCAATTGTTTGAGATTTTTTTCTTAACTCTGAATTTTATTTTTCTAAAAATCTCAAAAGATGTCTACTGCACAGAAAGTGGGGACAGTTAAAATCTCAATATTCAGCAAGGAGCATTATCCAATGTGGAAGAAGAAAATGCTCCTATTTCTTAAGGTTGCAAATCCTAAATACTTGGATGTGCTGAAGAGTGGTCCCAAACTCCCTATGATTATTGATCCTGAAGTTGTTGAGGATAATGTTGTGACTAGGGCTGCTAGAATGTACCCTAAAGATCCCAAGGAATACACTCCTGATGAGAAAGAGGATGTTACCTTGGATTCCTGTCTTCAGTTGATCCTTATTGAGAGTCTTGATCCTATCATGCATAATCATGTCCTAAATTGTGAAACTGCCAAACATATTTGGGGAACCATAGAGATAATCAATGAGGGGACAGAAGAAGTTAGGGAGAATATGTTGGAAATTCTCACTTCACAATATGAGCATTTCAGATCAAACCCTGGTGAAGGTATCTCTCAGGTTTTTGAAAGATACAACAAATTAATTAATGATCTGAATCTCAATGGGAAGCACTACACCAACAAGGAGATTAACAAGAAGTTCCTTCTTACACTTCCACCTCATTTGGAGCACAAGATATCTGCTATTAGAGAAGCAAGAGACATGAATGAGATTGCTTTGGAAAGATTGTATGGTGTCTTGAAGACCTATGAGCTGGAGCAGATTCAACAGAAGGAGCTGTATGGAACTGGAAGGATTGTTGGTACCTCCACTGCATTGGCTGCTGAAGTCCCACAGAAACTGGAAGTGAAGGCTGTTCAACCTTCCAGTTCTCACATGAATGTTATTGATGCTGAATATGGATTAACATCCATTGATCAATCTGGTGGTGACTTCTATTCTTTGGAAGAACTTGATCAGCTGGAGGATGGTGATTTGGCTTTGATAGTCAGAAAGTTTGGGAAGTTTAGATTCAAGAGGAATCCCAATCTTAAGTTCAGACCCAGATTTCAGAGAGGTGGATCTTCATCTTCAAGTGGCACAAGGGGTGGCTACAAAACTGGAACTGTGGAAAGGAGTATAATCAGATGCTACAATTGCAATGAGTTGGGTCACTTTGCTACTGAGTGCAGAAAGCCAAAGCAAGTGACTAGAAACACATTTGATTCTAGCAAGAAGAACAAGATTGGGAAGGCCTATGTTGCTGAGGGAAAGAGTTGGGATGACACTGACAGTGATGAAGAAGCAGGTGAGATTGGGAATCTTGCTTTAATGGCTAAAGAGGAAAGCACTTCATCCAGATACATGTCAGAGGTAACCTTTACTGATGCTGAAATGATTTATCATCTTGGTGGCACCATAAGTTGTGCACGCACTGAAAATGATAGAATAAATCTTTTAAACACAAATCTTGAAAAGGAATTAAAAGATTTGAAACTTGTGCATGTTAATCAGGATGAACTTAATGAGAAAATTGCTTTTCTGGAGAATAGGGTTAAATGTTATATTCAACTGGAAACCATTCTCAAAGAGCAGATTAGTGAGCTCAAAACCAAAGCTAATGCCTATTACAACTCTTGTAAAACGGCTAAAGAAATTTTCAATAAACAAGCTATTGGTAATCATGTCAGTATAGGTTATGATTATAATGAGGCTATAGGATTGCTTGGTATTAATACACCTTGTAGAGTCAGAGAAGAAGGAAAGGTTGTTCCTTATATTCTTAAGGGTATTAAAACACCCTTCTGTAAGGAGTCTGAGGCAGAGCCTCTGAATGAATCTTCTATCATTATTGCTGAGGAGATTCATGAAGAAGATGTTGCCTTAGAAGCTGAGCAATCCAAAAAGTGTGTATCTGATATTCCAGTCAAAGTTGCTACAACTGAAAAGACTAAATCAGATATCCATAAGTTGGATCAAAACAACTGTAGAACTAACATGCCTGCTATTAATTCTTCTCATAAAGCATGTGGTGTGGGTAATTGCATGTCTTGTGCTTTTAATGTTATGTATGCTTTCTTTAATAAAAAGCATGTATCTAGTGATAAGACTGCTCCACGTCAACATGTTAATAATAAGAAGCATGTTAAAACAAAGACTACTAGTCCTCCTCAGACTAGAGTGGATTCATTTATCCCTAAGCCTACTCAGAAATGTGTTAAGGCTGGTTATAAATGGAAACGCTCTTATGTGAAAGAGGATGAAGTAGTTTTAGTTAGAAATGTTGTTTTGCCTGACAAAGGCCAGTTCTTTAAGTATGCCGGACCCAATCAATTTTGGGCTCCGAAGAAGGACTAATCAATCTGATATTGCAGGGAGTTAAACAGGTAAACCGAGTTATGTGGATTCTGGACAGTGGCTGTTCAAGGCATATGACCGGAGATAGAGCCCTGCTATCAGATGTGGTTGTGAAAGCTGGCCCAGTAGTTACCTTTGGAGATAACAGCAAGGGTATTACGAAAGGATATGGCTGTTTGAAGTACGGAAATGTTATCATTGAAGATGTTTCATTTGTGGAAGGTCTGACGTTCAATCTTCTCAGCATCAGTCAGTTCTGTGACAGAGGATATGCTGTTTCCTTTGAAAGAGAGAAGTGTCAGATTACTCACAAGAAGAATGGAAAGCCTGCTCTTCAAGGAGTAAGGAAAGGTGACTTGTTCATAGCTGATCTGAACTCGGGATTCAAAGATGAAGTTAATTGTTTTTATGCTAAAGCTTCATCAGATGATAGTTGGCTATGGCACAAGAAGATGTCTCACCTTAACTTCAAAACTATGAACTCTTTAGTCAAGAGGGAATTAGTTAGAGGTTTGCCTCAGATGGAATTTACACAGGAAGGACTGTGTGAGGCATGTCAGAAGGGAAAGTCAAAGAAAGCTTCTCACAAGGGCACTGACACATCATCAATAACTGAACCTCTTCAGCTACTGCACATGGATTTGTTTGGTCCAGTTAATGTGATGTCCATGTCAAAGAAACAATATGCACTTGTGATTGTTGATGACTATTCAAAATATACATGGGTTTTATTCCTACATTCCAAGGATGAGACCCCATTCCTGGTGATTGGCCATGTAAAGTTGATTGAGCTGGATTCTAGATTCCCTGTTAGAGCCATAAGGTCAGATAATGGTACGGAATTCAAGAATGCCATTCTAAATGACTTTTGTGCTGATAAAGGAATAACAAGACAGTATTCTGCCCCTAGAACTCCTCAACAAAATGGAGTAGTGGAAAGAAAGAATCGTACATTGATTGAAGCAGCTAGGACTATGCTAAGTGAGTCCAAACTTCCAACGTACTTTTGGGCTGAAGCAGCGAATACAGCTTGTTATACTCAGAATCGAACTTTAATCAACAAGGACTTAATGAAGACTCCGTATGAGATCATGAACAATAAGAAACCAACTGTCAAGTACTTTCATGTATTTGGAGCAAAATGCTTTGTGCTTTTAGATGACAATGTTAAACGTGGCAAGTTTGATGCAAAAGCACAAGAAGCTATTTTTGTTGGATATTCCAGAAGATCTTACAGGGTCTATGTGGTTGGCAGTCACACAGTAAAGGAAAGTGTCAATGTTACTTTTGATGACACTAAGTTCCCCAGTATCCAAAAAGAAGACTCATCTGAAAAACTGAAGTTTGATAACTTGCCAGACTCAGAATCAGATGATGAAGACCCACCTGAAGTTATTGCTGGTGATGATAATAACAATGATGACAATGATCATGGTGATGGTGGTGGAAACACTGGTAACAATGGAGATACCACCAACACTGGAGAAGAATCATCAAGGCAAACAGGCAACAACTCAGGGGGAGCAAATGAAGGATCAACTAGTCACTCACAACATCAAAGTGAATTTCAAGGCGAATCATCAAGATCAAATCTTCCAAGACAGACTGTTTGGAATAGAGCTCATCCTTTTGAGTTGATCATTGGTGATCCAGATGTTGGAGTTAAAACTAGAAGAGCTTCTCAGAATGAATGTCTTTTCTCAGCATTTCTATCTAAAATGGAACCAAAGAAAACTGAGGAAGCACTGACTGATCCAGATTGGGTGATTGCTATGCAAGATGAACTCAATCAATTTGAACAACAGCAAGTCTGGAAGCTGGTACCCAGGCCAAAGAACAAGAAAGTAGTTGGTACAAGATGGGTATACAGGAACAAGCTAGATGAGGATGGCATTGTTACAAGGAACAAGGCAAGACTGGTTGCACAAGGGTATTCTCAAGCTGAAGGCATTGATTATGATGAAACCTATGCACCAGTGGCTAGACTTGAGGCCATCAGGATGTTCTTAGCATTTGCTGCTTATTCCAATTTTAAAGTCTATCAAATGGATGTTAAGAGTGCATTCCTGAATGGTGAACTTGATGAAGAAGTGTATGTGGAACAGCCCCCTGGCTTTGAAAATCAGGAGCTGCTGGACTTTGTGTACTTTCTCTTCAAGGCTATCTATGGTCTCAAGCAAGCCCCAAGAAAATGGTATGACACTCTCTCTGGTTTTCTTTTAGAAAATGGTTTTGTTAGAGGTATCATAGACAAAACTCTTTTTTCAAAGAAACACAAAAGTGATATGATATTAGTCCAAGTCTATGTGGATGACATCATATTTGGGTCTACTAATGATAATCTCTGTAAGAGATTTGCTGAGCTTATGCAGAGTAAGTTTGAAATGAGTATGATGGGTGAGCTGAAGTTCTTTCTTGGATTGCAAGTAAGTCAAAGGTCAAATGGTATATTTATTTGTCAATCCAAGTATCTCAAAGAACTCCTCAAGAAGTATCACATGGAGGATTCAGCATCAGCAAGGACTCCATCTTCAACAGCAATCAAACTTGGAGCTTCTGACAAATCTATCAAGGTAGATGTTACAAGCTACATAGGTATGATTGGCTCTTTACTCTATCTTACTGCTAGTAGACCAGATATTATGTATGCTACATGCTTGTGTGCAAGGTTCCAAGCGGACCCTAGAGATGTTCATCTCGTTGCTGTGAAAAGAATCTTGAGATATCTTAAGGGTACACCTAATCTAGGTATTTGGTACCCTAAAGATTCTGGTTTTAATATTGTTGGATATACAGATTCTGATTATACAGGTAGTGTTGTGGATAGAAAGAGTACCTCTGGGAGTTGTCAATTCCTTGGAGGTAGGTTGATTTCCTGGTATAGCAAGAAACAGCAAACAGTTTCCAATTCAACAGCAGAAGCTGAATATATTGCTGCTGGAAGCTGTTGTGCTCAGATCTTATGGATACGGAATCAATTAAAGGACTATGGCTTTGCATTAGACAAAATTCCCATATTTTGTGATAATACAAGTGCCATAGCAATCTCCAACAACCCTGTGCAGCACTCGAGAACAAAGCACATTGATATCAGGTATCATTTTATCAGAGAGCATGTCATGAATGGAACTGTGGAGTTACATTTTGTACCCACAGAAGAACAGACTGCAGATATATTCACTAAATCTGTTGATGAATCCACATTTATCAAGTTAGTTGGTAAATTGGGTATGTTAAACAGTCTTAGTGATTAACAATATCTCTGTCACGTTTGTTCTTTCAAAATTCATTTTCTTTTGCTTTGTTAATGATATTCACTGAGAGTTCTCATTTAATAATTGCATGCTTGTTGATTTAAATGGTTCTGAATATTTTATTTTCTTTAAAAATATTTTTCTCATATTTTTTTTAGGTGGAGAAATGTATTTTTATTGAAAATATATTTATTTAGAATTATTTAGATATTTTTCAGATTGTAAATATTGTTGTTTAAATATTTCTGCAAGTTTATATTAATTTTATGCATTTCTATAAAATTCTGCATATTTTTCTAGGATTTATGGAATTTTTTCTGTGAATTTTTCTAGGATTTTATATATTTTTCATGCATTTTTCTAAGTTTTTCAGCATTTACTGTAAAATATGTTTTTGTTCTCAGCATTTTTCCTTTATTTTTAATTAATTTTCTTTAGTATTACTAGTTTTATACTAGTAGTACTATCGGTAGTACTATCCCTTGATAGTACTACCAGTTCTATTCATAGTACTACTAAGCATTTTCTTTTTATTAAATTAATAGTCCTACCAGGTTTGTTAATAGTCCTACCAAGTCTTTTGTTTTTATTTTATTTATTTATATGTGTTAGTACTACCGTGTTTTGGTAGTACTGCTAGGCATTTTTTTTTACTTAGTACTATTAGTATAATTTATATTTACCCTAGTACTATCAGTATATATATATATATTTTTGTCTTTTTACCATAGTACTTACAGCGTAATTATATATATGTATGTATAGTAATTTTTTTTATTACTGAGTCCTTACAGTTCATGTGTTTACATAACTGCTTTTTCTATTCTCTCTCTTTTGTTCTATAGAAACGAAACTCTGTCCATTTCATTTTCAATTTCTGAGTTCGTTTCTTGCTTGTTTTTAATTCTGAAACCATCACTGTTTAGATCTTCTCAAGCCCATTAATTTGAGTGGTTAAAATCCAATTTTCATCAAGTTTTTGTGTTCTTGAGTTTTTGAATTTCAAGAGTTTTGGCATTCGTTTTTAGGGTTCTAGAAGTTATTTTCTGATTCTAAAAATAGTACAGTGTGTGTTTTGAGTCAAGGATCAACATACTAAAATTTGGTAATTTTTGGAGAACTTTGAAAATTTGGATTTTTAATTAATTTTTAATTAATTTTAAAATCCTTAAATTCGAATTATTCATAATTATTTAAGTTTTTGATTTTCTGTGTTAATTCTTAATTAGTAAATTATGGCTCAGAATTTTGAGGTTGTTAAAAACAATTACATTGGGTATTTTGATCCTTTGAAATGCCCGGTTGATCGTTTTCGACCTTGGATTCAGTTTTTAAATTCGCAGTGTTGTGTGAGTCGTGCTATATGTTTATCTGCTGATTTAAAGATTGAACCACTGAGATTGTTGTGTTCTACTGCTGTGATTTCTGAGAATTTAAATTCTATATCTTTCACTATTGAGCACACACAATATACTATTACTGAGGATTTGTTTTGTGAAGTGTTTCAACTTCCTAGGGATAACTTTGATAGGACTCCTTCTGATGATGAATTAATTCAGTTTTTCAACAGAATTCATTATCAAGGTCCTTTGGAATTGCCTAAACTCAGTAAAGCAAATCTAGTCTGTGAATGGGATATCTTATTTGATACTTTAGCTAAGGTTTTCAGCAATTGTACTAAGAGCAATTTTCAACATATTCCATCCTTGTTGCAGTACATTGCTTATGCTATTGTGTTTAATGTTAGACTTAACATTGGTCATCTTATCTGGAGTCTTATAGTTAGGAGAGTATCTAATGCCAGGATTGATCATGATAGTGGTAGAAATGTCAGGTGTTTCTATCCTAGATTTCTCACTATCTTAATCAATCATGTGCTATCTGATGCTCACAAGGAGTTGTTTTTAAATGCTGTATCTATTCCTTCTCCTACTACTTTTAGTAAGTTCTATCAAAGACTCCATACTTCTAGTAAATGGAATATGACACCAGTGGTTGTAAGTCCATTTATGGCTCATTTCATTCACCTACCTACTTTTGAACCCTTTGTTCCTGATCAACAACTAGTCATTGCAGCTGGAACTTCAGAGGAACTGCCACTATAGGTAATACATCCTATCTCTGGATCATCTGGCACCTCTGCTCAAACCCAAGTGGTTGATAGGACAGACCAAGAGGTTGTAGAACCACAATCTCTATCCCAGGTCAGAGAGCCAAACACAGTGTCTAATCCTTTAACCTCTCAACCTGGAACTGCTTCTTTAATAAGACAAAGGTCAAGTAGTGAAGAAACACTGAGTGCACCCACAGCTTTGTCTCCACCATTAAAGAAAAGAAAAACCTATAGAGAGACATCTGTAAGCCCATCCATGTCCTCCCAAAAGGACTTGGATCTTGAAATGGCCATTGAACAGTCTCTGGAGACATCCTCTGAACAGGATGAATCTATTGAAATTCGCCATCGGGCCCTGGCAATCTGTAATGAGTCAAGCACTCTCCCATTACTCACAATGGGAGAAGACATCCAAATACAAGAAACTCAGGACACTTTGTTAGGAGAGCACTTAGGATCTGAAACAGTGCCTACCATTGTCACGGTAGAAGTGCCTTCACAGGCATCAGAGGGAAAATCTGATTCTTTGCCATCTATAATAGAATCATTTTCTCCCCTCCCAGAGGGAACATCTCTGGCTCCCCTAAGGGATTTTTCACTCGCAGTTTTTACTGGTGAAAGTGAAAGGCAACCTGATGAGTCTGTCCCTGAAGAAATTCAGTATACAATGTCAAATATTTTGACAGACTCATTCAGGGATCGGGAATTGCGAACTCCCATTGCACCACCACTGACCTCTCTTGAAGGGGCTAGGGTGATTTTTCCTGCAGGTACATCTTCTGAGAATCTTGACAGACAGTTAGTGGTGAGAGATATGAATCAAACACAGAGTGAAACACAAGCACGTGAGTTGAGTGAAACACCACTGAGAGCAATTGAGGTGAGTGCACACACTGACACAAACACTGCTTTGTTGAACCAACTAGCTGAGTTACAAAGGAAGTTACAAGAAACCCAGGCTGAGAACAATCTTCTGAAAGCACAAGTGGTTGCACAATCTACCACCTCTGTATCAAATCAGCTGGGTACTGTGAAAGATGACCTGGAAGGACTAAAGGATAATCTACTCCCGAGGCTGAATTCAATCCAACAATCTCAAGTACTGGTGGCTTCAGACATCTCTGATATTATAACGTCAAATGCTCAGATATCGGAGAGTGTCAAGGAGATTGCTGCTATTTCTACCAAGGTGGACTTTATTCTGCAAACATCTGATGAAAACCAGAGGTTTAATGAGCAAAGGATATCTAGGATTGAAGGAGGAATGGAGCATCTTAATGAAGGGATGAAGCACCTGTACAACATGATCAAGGAATCACATCAACCTACTATAGAACAAAGAACATTCTTTGAGGGAGCTGATGATGAGGATGATGACGCTGATGAAGGAAGAGATGGAAGGGAAAGAGGAGACATAAGGAGAACAACTGAGGTGAATCCTAGGGCTTCCACAGCTCAAACTGTAGAGGATTCCTCAACTAAGGGGGAGAAGGAGAAGAAAGGAGAAGAAAGGGAAGCTGGAGAAGCTTCTGGAGGAGATAAGGGGAAAGGTAAACAATCAGTGGAGAAGTCTGCTTTTGATGATGCCTACTACTACCATGGTGAACAGGATGACTTCCACTTTGACACATCTGGTGATCTGCAGAAGACCATACCTGAAGAAGCTTTTGGTGAGGAGGAGGTTGAGGAGGCAGCCAACTTTGATGATTGGGAAGATGAAGCTGATCTATATACACCTGACCCTTTGTTTCAAAAGGAGTTGAAGAAACAGCAAGCAGAGCTAAGGAGAAAGGAGGATGAGCAAGCCAAGGTCTCCGACATCATATCTCAGAAGCTGAAAATTCAAAAGGCTGAACATGAAGACAAACAACGTCTTCATAGTATTCATGTCAAGGAAAGGAGATTGGATGTTAGGATGAAGCAAGGACTTAAATGGGATAAGGCAAGGGAGATGTTTGATATCCCTCAGAGAGGCACAAACAATGATGCTACTTTTCTGAAGCTGCTTGAGAAGATCAGGACTGTTAATCCAGACAATTCATTATACATGAAGGCATTGAAGGAAGATATCTTAAGGATTACGTCTGCATTTGATCAAGTGAGGCAAGAACTGTTCATCTATGTCTCAAGTGCTCTTGAAGGGTCATTCACCATTTCTCTTGACCTTCTACAAAGAAGATCTCTATCTGAATTGTGGATTCTGATGAGTAAAGTAAAGAGATCTTCTTGCTTGAATGAGCTTCTATATGACCGGCTTAGAGATTCTGCTATGAAGGCCAGTCCTCAAGTTGTACATTTTCCTTATGAAGTCAAAATCTACAGAGGTACAACTTTAGAGACAGTGAGGCTGGATCCTGATTCCATGAAGCTACAGACTGCTATGCAACTGGTGAAGTTGGAGAATCTTCTTAGAACTTCTGGGTTTGCTTCTGTAGAGAAGTCTGAAGTTGCTGATATGATTTCAGACTACTGCACGGAGAAAATTCCAAGATATGCTCAGATGAAGAATAGATTGAAGAAGATCACCAATCAACCAGTAATGCCAAGTGGTGTGGTTTCTGAAAGTGATCGTGTCCTTGACAAAGATCTTCTAGTCACCTTGCAAGAAGCTGAAGAAGGTGAAATTAGAGACTGAAGGCATGATAGGTTTAGCTCATTTGTAATTATTATATGTTTAGAGCTAGGTAAATCAAGATAGGAAAATGTATTCATATGTTTAGTCTAGAGGAACATCTATCTTGTATTTATCTTTACTGTTTGAATCTGGATATTGTTATATTTAATCCAGAACTTTTTATTATTTGCTTGGCTCTTAAAAGTCTTATCTTTTCTTGTTTTAGTTGAGTTATCCTCTAGAGGTATTTGGTTGTTATTGTCTAACAAACAAATAGGGGGAGATTGAAAGGCATATGTCTAAGCCTATTTGTAAACACCGAGGATTCTACTCAACTTTAATTAAGATGTAATAAGTAAATAATAAAAATCAAATGTCACAGGAATCTCAGAAGGTTATATCTGTCAAAGAATGAAGATTAAAGTCATCTATAGACTTGAAGTTATTCTACACTGGAAGAAGTTCATTTATTTGATCAAGCCTCAGTGAAGTATTCAAGAAAGTGGATCTATTTAAAGTGACAGAGGTTTCAGAAGTGTGACGGGAAAAAGTACAGGTTACAGTCCTTGTTTAAATAAAAGGAGAAAAGAATCACAGCTTAAAGTTTAAGATGAAGAACAACCATTAAAGTTAGTCGCTCATGAACCAGACAGTACATGGAGTGTCAACGTCAGTCAGTGGAAGTTCGTCATCAATTTCAGTGGTTCTAAGAATTAGTTTAATTCTCTTTTAATATTATTCTATAAGATATTTAATTTAATCTATGAATTAATTCTTTCAGAATTAATTCATATATTAAATTAATCAATCTAGATCTTAAGTAATTTAATGTATAAATTAATTCTCAGAATTAATTTATTTATGAAATTATTTGGGTCATTTATTTAATTTATTTAATCAGTGAATTAATTCTAATAGAATTAATTCATTTGTTAAATTAATTAAAAGTAGAATTTTATTAAATCTGTTTTATCCTAAGTCTATTTATACTAGTAGTACTATCTAATTTGTACTAGTAGTACTATCTATGTTAGTACTACCGATAGTACTACCAGTACTAAAGGATAGTACTACCGAGAGTACTATTAGTGTAAATGGATAGTACTTCCAGAATAGAAATGCAAGTGGGTTGGCGCGTGAGAAATGAATTCTGTGACTTGTTATATACTTGATCAAAAGACACAGAAGAAAAACACAATTGAAAGACAGAAAAGAAAACAGCTTCTCATTTACTCTCTTCTGCATTCAAGCGAACCAACTGCATAGCTGAATTAAATTCTTGTAATAAATTCTGATAAGCAAAGTTATATCCAATCCATTAGAATTTGATTACTTGTATTCATTTGGCAATCTAGCGGATCATAATCCCTAGAATTTCAATCGAACTACTTTTTAGTATTCGATCTTTTTATTACAAAAATAGATAAATTCATGTCGAATTTATTCTAGATTTGTTTTAACAAGAACCTTGTAATCTGTGCACTGAATTGTAACACCTCTCAAGTTTAATAGAGTTTCTATTTAACTTGAATATTGTTTCAGTTTTTATTCCGCACTAATTTGTTCTAAACAGTTAAATCATTTAAAGGACAAATTCGATAAAACGGTATAGTTTGTATTCAACCCCCCTTCTACAAACTTATCAGGACCTAACAAGAGTAATTGGTTATAAATAGGTATTTGATTATTTATATTTTAATATTCTTAGTGATTGCATTTGTTAAAAAAAATAAGTAGACATGTTAAAATAAAGTAAACTTTTAAAAAAATAATTATAATATTATAGGTTTAAAAATAAATAACTAAAGGTTTGTCCGTGATATTTTTGGAAAATGAGGGGTTTTAATAAGGAAAAATAGAAAAAACTAACATGTTTTAGTTAAAAAACGTAACATGTTTGAAAAAGTAGGAGAATTTGTTAGAAAAAATAATGTATTTTAGGGAAAAAGGTAATTGATTATAAATATGTATTATTATTATTTAATAATATATTTCTATAAATAAGTAAGGTTAATTAAGTAAAAACACGAAATATAGTTAAGGTCAATTAAGTAAAATCACAACGTACCATACCGACCAACCAAACTTTTAATGTTCCGTCTATTATATAATAGTATTGATGGGTTCTCAAATAAAAAATCAGGCACTTGTCATTTGGAAGAATATTAAGAAATTTTTAAGGTACCTAATATTACTCTTGTAGAAGTCGAAGTATAAAATTATAGAGAAATAAACACTCTCGTTCCGCTTGGAACTGGAACAAAAAAGGATGTGCGAGTCTTGACGAGTGACTGGGAGCACCAAATCCGAATACATTGGGGATGGTAACAAACAAAGAAAATGCTAGAGATGCAAAATTTGTTCTCAAAATTCTTCCCAAATACACATGGCAATTCCTGATTTGTTGTAATAATAAGTGGACCTCCTGCATTTACACCAACAACACCAATCAAAACATTCCAAATTATTACATCACCTATGTCATGTCATTTGGTAACAAATTTTTCCTTCTCTTTCAATGCATAAAACAAGTTAAACTTTTTTTTTCCTTCTCTTTCGAGATCTACCTTATATATGCAGGACTCCATTCCTTGTTTATCTCTTTTTTCGTTCACAGTTCCTACTACCTCGTTTCCCTTCATTTCGGAGTGAAGGGTAAAGAAGGTAAAACATGTTTATCATTTTAGTTAGAGACACATTTATTCATCGGGTTAAATATCAAATTGATCATTGAAGTGAAAACCAGATATCACTTTTATCACTGATCTAAACAGAGTATCGTTTCAATCACTATAATCATTATAAACATCAAACAGATAACTCTAAATATGTGTTTGAAAAGTAAAAATAACTTTTCTCGAGTTCTACACATATTTATTCAATGATACTGCAACCAAATGAAAAGTTGTGAATTTTAGTATTTCAGATATTATATTCAGATTTTAAAAAATTCATTTATTATTTATTTCGGAGTGAAGGGTAAAGAAGACATGTTTATCATTTTCGTTAGAGACACATTTATTCATCTGTCCTTACATATCCAGATTTCAATTGTCTGTTTGTTCGATGGTTTGTTTGCGGAGAAAAAATCACATCTTCATTTTATGTTCTCTCAAGCCCAATGACCTCTAAGGAGTTATATATAAAGTTTGATTTGAAAATATTCATGAGTAGAGCTGTAAATGAGTTGATACACTCATGAACAGTTCGGTGTTCGGATCGAAAAGAGTTCGGTTCGATTTGTAAACGAGTCGAACATGAAGACGATTTTGAGGTTCGTCTCGTAAATGAGCTGAACTTGAGCATGACATAGTTCAACTCGAAAGCTCGCAAACAAGTTCGATTATAAAATTCGTGAACATGTTCATTTATGTAGTTCGTGAATCAGGTTCGTGGACAAACTCGTGAAAAAGGTTAATAAACAAATTCATGTATAAATTCGATGAATATGCTCATGAACATATTTCATTAACATTTCAGAGGAGTTCCTGAATTCACGGTAACTAGTAAATACGTGTAAAGACTAATGTATACGAAGTGTATTTTAGTTTATTTTGTCTATTCATTATTATTTTTCGTTAAGTCTATACATTTTTTTATTATAAATAGTAAAATTATAACATTTGTTACATTATAAATTATAACATTAGTTGGCTATGTATTAACTAAACTGATCTAAATTCTATTCTTTGATAAGTCTAGATTAGAACCATGTCTATAGATTTAGAGATTTTACCGCTGTTTTCTTTTTATTGTAATGCATTAAAAGTTTTCTTAAAAAATATGAGGTGTTCGTGAGTAATAGCTCGTTAGACATATTCGTGAATTGTTCGCGAACATGTTCGTGAATAATATTTTTCTTAATAAGTTGATACACAAACAAAAATATTAGCTCGATAAAAGTTGGAGCTCGAGTTCGAGTTTAACGTATTTATAACGAGCTGATACATGAACAGTTAAGAGTTTGGCTCGGTTCGACTCATTTACGGCCCTATGTATGAGAGTAGATCCGTGTTGAGTTTTTCAAATTTGAAAATGTTGTTATATGTACGCCAAATTCAGTAAAAAATACCTACAAGTTAAAGTGGATTTGGCGTAGAGGCTTTTTTACTGAATTTTATGTTAAAGTGAAAGTGAGAGGCGAAACTACAATCAAAGAGAGAGGCGTAATTACAAGTTAATCTTTAATTGTAGTTGTGCCTCTCACTTTTACTTTTTCTATCTATATGGAGTATACACTATATGTTCACATTTTTTTGCACCGTTTTTTTCTCTTTTATGTGGATGATCCTTTGATATTTAGTCATTGTTATTTCATTTCTAGTGTCACTGCTAAAAATAATTTATCTTTATTTCAAATCTCAATTCTATTTTATTTGGTAATTTGACTTCATATTTCAATTTCATTGTAACCTTTAGTTTTTGCGATTTATTATAATTTTTATATTGATATTATTAGACCGCACGACACTGCACCACATTTATGTGGTGTGCTTTACGTGATTTTTAAGTTACGCGATGTAGTCGCGGTTTAAAATTTTAACCAAACCGCGTGTGCGGGTTGGTCCGCTATTTTAGAGAAAAACGGTACCGCCCGCACCGCGAACACCCTAAAAAAAAGTTTTTGTTTTATTTATTATATCATACTATATTTTTTAGTTTCATTGATAATGTTACATGAATATTATATTAGGTAATTTATAACATTCGAGATTTAATTTTACTTTTTAACTAGAAGTTAGTAGTTCAAAAATTCGGGATGTTACAAAAAATGAAAAATGTTAGAGTTTTCAATAAAATGTCTCAAAATATCTACCAAGTTTATTTTTAAAAGTAACATTTTTTTATAAAAACTAGCTTATATCCCGTGCGATGCACGGTCTTCTTTAATATTTTCTTATTTTTTATTTAGATTTTAGTTATTATATATAATTTGATAAAATTTTAATATATATATATATATATTGGATTTATAAATCTAACAATATAATATTTAAATTTAATATATTATTGACGTAATCAATAGTAGTATTTTAGATATTAAAATATAAAATATTTTAAAATAACATATCTAATGATTCGTATTTTTTTACTCTTAAAAATCTAAAAAGGGACTCAAGTGCAAATATCAAAATATGTGTTTGTTCAATATACCGAGTTTATTTGAATATACTGTTACTTTTATTTTCATTAATTATCTCGTTTAAATTGAATGTTAAAAAAATTATAATAAACATGAATTTCATAAGTTTAATATAACAATATTACCAATATATCTATCTTTTGCACGTGTTATTTTTAATTTGAACATTAGTTGTTTCAGTTAAAAAATATAAACATGTAATATCCTTAAAAATACAATTAGTTACTTATTAAAAATTATATAAAATTATATTAACTTTTTTATATATACGCCTGCATTACTTTTAGAAAATTAGTTGTTTAAGTTAGAAAATATAAAAGAGGTAATTTGTTTTAGCTGAAAAGAATAACTTGTTATTTATTAATATTTATATAAAACAATATTACCATTGTATATTTATTTTGCATGTATTATATTTAGAAGATAAGTTGTTTTAGTTAGAAAATATAAAACACATAATGTGTTTTAGCTGTCGGTTATAAATATATAATAATATTACCATTTTATATATATACTGCCCGTCTTATTTTTAGAATATGATTTGTTTTAGTTAAATAGATATATGAAATAGGTAATATGTTTTAGCTGAAAAAGGTAATTGGTTATCAATAACTTGGTTTCCATATATGTGTCCTATTTATAAGATGAGTTGTTTTAGGTAAAAAAATATAAAAATAATGTGTTTTAGCTGAAAAAGGTAATCGGTTATAATATTACCATATTATATATATGTTGTCCGTTTTATTTTTAGAAGATGAGTTGTTTGGTTTTAAAAAAATATAAAATAGGTAATGTAGTGAAAAAAGGTAATTGGTTATTAATAAATTGATTATAGATAGGCCCGTGAATCGGCCCAAATACCGACCGACCGACCGACCGACCAAAACTTTTAATGTTTCGTCTTTAATAATATAGTATAGATATGACAAATTGAAAATTGCCGAGTGTCGACCACATTATATACAAAATTTGATACATTTTATTGAATCCAATAACATCAATATATATATATAAAGGAGGATACACGGGAGGTGAGGTGGCACCCCTAACATCGTCTCAATCTATTTTTCTAATTTTTTTAGAGGTTTACAATTTTAAATACTAATAAATCAAAAAATATTCTTTAGCATATTAGAAGTAGAATAGGTGTTCGAAGTTATAGAGGAGAAGAATTCGAATTTATAGCGACGACATATAATTAAAAGTTATTTTTGAAGTAGAATAGATGTTTGAATTTGTAGAGGAGAAGAGTTCAAATATAAAAGAAGTTTTTGCAAAGTTCTATTTGAAGTAGAATATGTGTTTCGATTTATAGAGGAGAAAAGTTCAGATATAAAAGAAGTACTTGCAATTAAAAGTTCTATTGGAAGTAGAATAAGCGTTTTTAATAAATAACTAAAAGTTCTATTTGAAGTAGAATATGTAAATTTATATATGTGTTTTTTCGACGAAAGAGTGTCTCATTAGAAAGAAGTATGATAACATAAAAATTAATATATAAGACAAGTATATATTCAATATATTAAATTTGAGATTTTGATATTAAAAAGGAAAACGTGTTTCACGGGAGGACGGCTTATTAGCGAGTACCGAGTAATTTTCGTAAGTTATTTGATAAAAATTTTAAAAAAATTATTACGCCGCCGCGAAGCGCGGCTTTTTCAACTAGTTACTGTATAAAAATTATGTCATCACCAAGGGATTACTGAATCTAGTAGGTGAACTTAATAACTTAATTTACATGAAATTTATATCATGAATTGTAACTACCCAGTGGGCTTTTATTTCCGGACCATGTTAATTTAATTAAATATTATATTTATTATGTATTTAAGATTATTTTCAACTCATATCAAACAAAAACCACATCACCATGTGATTTTTGAATCTAGTTGGTGGACTTAAACTAAATTTAATGAAATTTATATCATGAATGGTAACTACTCCTTCTGTCCCTAATTTCCTAATTAATTATCCTATTTTTATTTTCAGTGATCAAATTGATTAATATTTAACTAACATTTACTTGTTTTTATTATATAATTTATAAAATCTGAAAAATACATATTAAAGTAGATTAAATATATTTTTCAATTACATTATTTTTATTATATCTTTTATTCATATTATATATGTAATATTTGATCAATTTGAACATTTAAAATCAAACGTAACTAATTATGAATGAGAGAGTATCTAATAGCTTCTATTGCCGGACCATGTTAAATTTAATTAAATACTATATTAAGCGCATCCATGGTCCATGATCTCACATTCATGTCGACTCGCATATCATTTGTGCATGATGAGAAAGCATAATTATCAAAACCTAGTAATTTTATTATTCTTTTAATTATTAAATCATAACAAAATATACATATTTTTTAGTAGTATGTTCTATAAATTTAGAGATTATTTAATTAGGAAAGAGAACAGGTAATATCGCAGTCAATATTTGTTCTTCAATACCAAAACTCCCAAGTCTTTTGGTATGAGAAACATTATAGTATAAGAGCAAAAATTAAAACTAACACAAAATCTATACTATCTATACTATATTATTAAAGCCGAAACATTGAAAGTTTTGGTTTTCGATTAACGGTCGGTTTTTGGTTTTCGGTACTTTTTCTAATTAATAAATTAATAACATAATCAAAATTTGGGAAAGTTTTATTCTACATTAATATTTCACTATATTTTACTACATAAAAATCAAATAATATTGAACTATAATCAAAAAAATGGAAATGTGGGATCTAATTTGTTTAAATTTAGCATACACTCCTACAAATATACTTATTTCTTTTTAGGATAACGAAAGCTACTACAAATCAAATATTTAATGGAATTATATTATTGTCAAGTTACCAAAATAGTAACTAGATGACTGGCTTTTATAATTAAAATATTTTTTTTTCTAACAAAATCTACTCTTTTTCCAAAAATATCATTACAATTATCTTTAAATTAAAACATATTACCTTTTATATTTGTTATTACTAAAATCTATGTTTTCCAAAAATATGAGTGCAATCCTTACTTATTTATTTTAAAACCTATTTTAATACTCTATTTAATATATAATAAAATAATATAAAAATAGTAACTAACTGATTGCCTTTTATAATTAAAAAAATCTAACAAAATCTACTTTTTTTCTAAAAATATCACAACAATTACCTTTAAATTAAAACATAATATCTTTTATATTTGTTATCACTAAATCTCTATTTTCCAAAAATATGAGTTGCAATCCTTACTTATTTATTTTAAAATCTATTTTACTACTCTATTTAATAAATAATAAAATAATATTAAAATATTAAATAGTTGATTGCCTTTTATAATTAAAACATTTTTTTTCTAACAAAATCTACTTCTTTTCCAAAAATATCACGGGCTTACCTTTAAATTAAAATATATTACCTTTTATATTTGTTATCACTAAAATCTCTATTTTCCACAAATATCAAGTGCAACTCTTACTTATATATTTTAAAATTTATTTTAATACTTTTAATTATTTAAAAAAAACTTACCTATTTTAACAAGTTAACGTATTTTTTTTAACAAATACAATTAATATAATTAAAACACATCATCACTAAAATCCCTATTTTCCAAAAACATGAGGTGCAATCCTTACTTATTTATTTTAAAACCTATTTTAATACTCTATTTAATAAATAATATAATAATATAAAAATAGTAACTAGCTGATTGCCTTTTATAGTTAAAACGTTTTTTTCTAACAAAATCTAATTCTTTTCCAAAAATATCACGGGCAATTACCTTTAAATTAAAATATATTACCTTTTATATTTGTTATCATTAAAATCTCTATTTTCCAAAAATATCAAGTGCAACTTATATATTTTAAAACATATTTTAATACTTTTAATTATTTAAAAAAACTTACCTATTTGTTTTTCTAACGAAATTTACTTATTTTACAAAAATATCACGGACAATTACATTTAAATTAAAATATATTACCTTTTATATTTGTTATGACTAAAATCTCTATTTTCCAAAAATATCAAGTGCAACACTTATTTATATATTTTAAAACTTATTTTAATACTTTTAATTATTTAAAAAAATTACCTATTTTAATAAATGAACGTATTTTTTTTTAAATACAATTAATATAATTAAAACACATCTAAAAATATTACAGGTAATTACTTTTTTTTAATTAAAACATGTTAGTTTTCCTATTTGTCCTTATTAAAAAAAACTTACTTATTTTAACATGTCAACGTATTTTTTAAATAAATACCATTAATATAATTAAAACATTTCTAAAAATATCACGGGTAATTACTTTTTTTAATTAAAACATGTTAGATTTTCTATCTGTCCTTATTATTAATATTATTTTATTATAAAATAATATTAATAATATCTCATTTATCTTTCTCAGCCACATCTGTATTTTTAAATATTTTTTTATGTTCCAATTAATATTTAAATTTCTCATTTTATAATTTATCATATTAATTTTTACTTTTATTTTAATATTTTCCGTTCACATTAAATTTTTTAGTTTATTATTTTTTTAAAGCCCGTGCCTTGCACGGGTTATAGGCTAGTATTATTAAAGCCGAAACATTGAAAGTTTTGGTTTTCGGTTAACGGTCGGTTTTTGGTTTTCGGTACTTTTTCTAATTAATAATTTAATCAAAATTCGGGAAAGTTTTATTCTACATTAATATTTCACTATATTTTACTACATAAAAATCAAATAATATTGAAATCTAATCAAAACAATGGAAATGTGGGATATAATTTGTTTAAATTTAGGATATACTGCTACAAATATACTTCTTTATTTTTAGGATAACGAAAGCTACTACAAATCAAATCTTTAATGGAATTGTATTATTGTGAAGTTACCAAAATAGTAACTAGATGATTGACTTTTATAATTAAAATATTTTTTTCTAACAAAATCTACTCCTTTTCCAAAAATATCATTACAATTATCTTTAAATTAAAATATTTTACCTTTTATATTTGTTATTACTAAAATCTATGTTTTCCAAAAATATGAGGGGCAATCCTTACTTATTTATTTGAGTAAAGTGCAGTTTGTGTACTCGTACTTTAGTCAAGACACCACTTGCAATACTATAGTTTAAAATCGAGCAATTGTAATATCAATGTTTATATTTCACTGCATTTTGTTGCATTCCGTTAATTGAGGTTAACTCCGTTATTAATTTAGGGAGTAAAATGCACTTTGTGTACTCGCACTTTACTCTAAAGTGCATTTTGTGTACTCGCACTTTACTCTAAATTTTGAACTAAAGTATTGCAAGTGATGTATTGAGTAAAGTGCGGGTACACAAAATGCACTTTAGAGTCAAGTGCGAGTACACAAAATGCAATTTACTACCTAAATTAATAACGGAGTTAAACTCAGTTAACGGAATGAAACAAAGTGCATTGAAATACAAACATTGATATTGCAACTGCTCGATTTTGAACTATAATATTGCAAGTGGTGTCTTTACTAAAGTGCGAGTACACAAAATGCATTTTACTCTATATATTTTAAAACCTATTTTAATACTCTATTTAATATATAATAAAATAATATACAAATAGTAACTAACTGATTGCCTTTTATAATTAAAAAAAATCTAACAAAATCTACTCATTTTCCAAAAATATCACGATAATTAACTTTAAATTAAAACATAATATCTTTTATATTTGTTATCACTAAAATCTCTATTTTTCAAAAATATGAGGTGCAGTCCTTACTTATTTATTTTAAAATCTATTTTAATACTCTATTTAATAAATCATAAAATAATATAAAAATATTAACTAGCTGATTGTCTTTTATAATTAAAACATTTTTTTTCTAACAAAATCTACTTCTTTTCCAAAAATATCACGGACAATTACCTTTCAATTAAAATATATTACCTTTTATATTTGTTATCATTAAAATCTCTATTTTTCAAAAATATCAAGTGCAACTCTTACTTATATATTTTAAAACTTATTTTAATACTTTTAATTATTTAAAAAAAACTTACCTATTTTAACAAGTGAACATATTTTTTTTAACAAATACAATTAATATAATTAAAACACATCATCACTAAAATCCCTATTTTCCAAAAATATGAGGTGCAGTCCTTACTTATTTATTTTAAAACCTATTTTAATACTCTAATTAATAAATAATAAAATAATATAAAAATAGTAACTAGCTCGTTGCCTTTTATAGTTAAAACATTTTTTTCTAACAAAATCTACTTCTTTTCTAAAAATATCACGGGCAATTACCTTTAAATTAAAATATATTACCTTTAATATTTGTTATCATTAAAATCTCTATTTTCCAAAAATATCACGTGCAACTTATATATTTTAAAACCTATTTTAATACTTTTAATTATTTAAAAAAACTTACCTATTTTAACAAGTGAACGTATTTTTTTAACACATAAAATTAATATAATTAAAACACATCTAAAAATATTACGTGCAGTTACTTTTTTTTAATTAAAACATGTTAACTTTTCTATTTGTCCTTATTAAAAAAACTTACTTATTTTAACATGTCAACATATTTTTTTAATAAATACAATTAATATAATTAAAACACTTCTAAAAATATCACGGTCAATTACTTGTTTTAATTAAAACATGTTAGATTTTCTATATTTCCTTATTATTAATATTATTTTATTATAAAATAATATTAATAATACCTCATTTATCTTTCTCGACCTCATTTGTATTTTTTTATATTTTTTTATGTTCCAATGAATATTTAAGTTTCTCATTTTATAATTTATCATATTAATTTTTAATTTTATTTTAATATTTTCCGTTCACATTAAATATTTTAGTATATTATTTTTAAAGCCCGTGCCTTGTACGGGTTATATGCTAGTACTTATAATTGGTCAGTACTATTATTTTTTTTTAAAAAAGTTAGACTCCCTGAATTTGTTGTCAAATTTGTTCCTAAATATTACATGTCATAATTTGATCGGTACTAGTTCAATTAATTATGATAGATTGCCTTTTATTCACATAAATTGCACTATTTAAAATATTTTAAAATGTCACGTCAACCATGCCACGTCATTCGGAATTTTATTTGAGAACGTTTTTGTAGTATGTACCATTTGGTAACTAAAATTATAATGGGTACTTTGTTGTTTATGTGGAATAATGCTAAAGATACTGAATTTGATATGAAAATAATTACAAAATGACACGTGTTATTATTTAATTGGCTATAATTTAATGAATTTATCTGTATTCATATTTTACTCACAAATTAAAAATCTCAAATTAACATAACATTAACTTCACGTCATTTTGTACCTAAATTTTGTACTTTATTTTGATATATCTAGCATTACTAATTTATGTGGATGATGAGTCTGATGCTGGTTGGAAACTGCAATTCCTTATTTCATCTTTAACAAATATCTTATTTATAATTTAACTTTCATAAAGCATAGTGAAACTTTTGCTCTGTTTTTAAGTTAAATGATGATACGGTAAACAATGATCATCCCTATATTCTAGTATACAGTCTGTTGGTCTAATATCCATTTCTCCACGTATTTTCATTCATTGCAGTAACATTTCTGTAATTTTAGTTTTATACCATCATTGTATTACCTAGAACAATAGAACTTGAAACAATATTTATTTGGTAATATGTAAGTTCTTCGTGACTCGCAACATTTCATGCATGCAAAGTGATAAATTCATTTTCCGATCTAGGCCTTCTTCTTTCCGGGCTGGTGCTGGAAGTGGGTTTAGTTGTGGGTTGGCTCCTGCAAAACAATGTCGGACGGGGGTGGCAGTTCTGCGGCACTTCCCACCTGAGGATAAGTGGTTGATCGGAAAAGGCTAAGCTTAGATAATAGACATATACAAAATATTTTAAGAGTGTTGTGTGTGTAAAAATTCAGATCATCTCTCCTTATTCTCTTTTCCTATTTGTAGGCCAAGAGGTAGGGTAGAGAGGGGGTGATACCTACCACGTGTCGAGTCATGATTGGATAAGGGAAAAGTAAGCGGGATTGAAACTCAGCCGTTGATGTTGGGTTGTCTTCTTATCTCAGAGACAATCATGTTCCTACTATCATTTGTCTTTTTGGTTGACTTATGTTTTGTCTTGGCCTCATTGTATTGGGCCCTAGTCTTGGGCCTAAGGTTATTATTTAGAGCTAAGGTATTTGGGCTTTGCTATTTTATATACTATCATTTGTCCCCCACTCCCTCGTTCTCTTGTAAAGAGGACAGGGGAGTAGGTTCAAGATGTTGTTTCCATTTCTTTCTCGTGCTTTTTTTTTTTGTCTATAATTTCTAGCTCGGTGAACACCGAAGCCTATGTATTTCCGGGTAAGAATTTTGAGCTTGATTGCTCCCCATTGAGCTCGGTCGTGGCCGGAGTTTAGATTTTTGGGTTTGAAATTTGAGTTATATTGCCCCCCTCCCAGATCCGAGCTCGGTGATGTACACAAGCTCAAATTTTGGGTTTGAAAATTTTGAGCTGGGTTGACCCTCAAGATTTGAGTCCGGGGATCAAATTTTTGGGTTTGAAAATTTTGAGCTAGGTTGCCCCCCAAGATTTGAGCCGGAGGCTCAAATTTTTGGGTTTGAAAATTTTGATTTTGGTTGCCCCCAAAATTTGAGTCCGGGGCTCAAATTTTTGGGTTTGAAAATTCTGATTTTGGTTGGCACCCAAAATTTGAGCCCGTTTATTGACGGACTCAAATTTTTGGTTTGAAAATTTTGATTTTGTTTGCCCCCAAAATTTGAGCCCGGGGCTCAAATTTTTTGGTTTGAAAATTTTGATTTTGGTTGCCACCCAAAATTTGAGCTCGGTTATTGACGGAGCTCAAATTTTTAGGTTTGAAAATTTTGAGCTTGGTTGCCCCCCAAGATTTGAGCCCGGTGCTCAAATTTTTGGGTTTGAAAATTTTGATTTTGGTTGTCCCACAATATTTGAGCTCGGACTCAAATTTTTGGATTTGAAAATTTTGATTTTGGTTGCCACCCAAAATTTGAGTCTGGTTATTGACGGAGCTCAAATTTTTAGGTTTGAAAATTTTGAGTTTGGTTGCCCCCAAAATTTGCGCCCGGGGTTTAAATTTTTGGGTTTGAAAATTTTGATTTTGGTTGTCCCAAAAATTTGAGCCCGGGGCTCAAGTTTTTGGGTTTGAAAATTTTAGAAAATTTTGATTTTGGTTGCCACCCAAAATTTGAGCCCAGTTATTGACGGAGTTCAAATTTTTAGTTTTGAAAATTTTGAGCTTGGTTGCCTCCCAAGATTTGAGCCTCGGGACTCAAACTTTTGGTTTTGAAAATTTTGATTTTGGTTGCCTCCAAAATATGAGCCCGGGGCTCAAATATTTGGGTTTTAAAATTTTGATTTTGGTTGCCACCCAAAATTTGAACCCGGTTATTGACGGAGCTCAAATTTTTAGGTTTGAAAATTTTGTTTTCTAGTTTTTGTTCGTCTAGCAGTCACTGAAGTCAATTTTCCTTCTGTAGGCTATCACAAATCTCTAAGTATCATTGTACTTTTTAAGATATCAATTGTGAAGACTGAATTCAGTATGCAGTTTTTTTTGTGCATGCATCTGCTACAAAGCAATCTGAGTAAGCTGTTTCGACATTTTGTTTGACTCATGTAACCAAATAATTTTATTTGCTAGGCTGGGGCTAAGTTCGGATGATAGAATAGTTGAGAAGATGTCTTTTATATGAGTTAACTGGACTTCAAATCACAGAGTTCACATATTACCGAGCTTGCGCATTTGCTGAGCTTGTGCCTTACTTTAGCTCAACATATATGAAAGTTGGGTTCGAAATTGTGTTGATGTAGCAGAAATCCACTTCGGTCATTAGAATGTTATAGAAATATTTTAAGCCTGTTCATTTTGTGACATGGCTCGGGTATTGAGCCTTTAGAGACAATGGATATATGTCTTATTTCTGGAAGACTGAGATGCTGGATTGTGCTTGTCTCTGCGAAACCTTGTCTTATTTCTAGGTTGACGTTCTTAGCACCAGAAATATTTAAGAATCCTTCCACTACGCCATAGATGGCCGGATGTAACACTTTTCAATTGCAACACCTACTTTGTGTTATAATTGATACACTATTTTTGAACTATTGCAGTACTATAAAGATAGTGTTACATTACAAATAAATGTCATGTTGCCGTAGAACAGACTTTGTTGCAGAAGACTAATTGTGTTACTCAATCGATATTGTGTTGCATTAGATATTAATTAAAATATAAATATTAATTAATTTTTAATTAATTTTTAAATTAAAAAATAATATTTAAAAAAGTGGGTCCCACAGAAAAAAGTGGGCCCCACTAATTTTTCTAATTTCTAATTAATAATTAATTAATAGTTAATTAATAACTAATTTTTAATTAAAATAATTTTAAAAAAATTGGGTCCCACAGAAAAAATTGGGCCCCGCTAATTTTTCTAATTTTTATTTAATAACTAATTTTTAATTAAAATAATATTAAACAAAGTGGGTCCCACAGAAAAAAGTGGGCCCCGCTAATTTTTCTAATTTTAATTAAAAATTAATTATTAATTATTAATTTAAAATATAATTAAAAAAGTGGGTCCCATAGAAAATAGTGGGCCCCACAAAGTGGGCCCCACAAAGTGGGCCCCACTAATTTTTCTAATTTTTATTTAAAAATTAATTAAAAATTAATTTTTATTTAAAAATTATTTTTTAATTAAAATAATATGAAAAGTGGGTCCCACAGAAAAAAGTGGGCCCCACTAATTTTTCTAATTTTTAAATTAAAATTAATTAATAATTATTTAATATTTATTTTTTACTTAAAAATAATATTAAAAAAAGTGGGCCCCATAGAATGTAGTGGGCTACACAAGTGGGCCCACTAATTTTTCTAATTTTTAATTAAAACTTATTTAATAATTAATTAAAAATTAATTTTTAATAAAAAAATATTATTAAAATAAGTGGGGCACACAGAAAAAGTGGACCCCCAAATTTTTCTAATTTTTAATTAAAAATTACATAATAATTAATTTTTAATTAATTTTTAATTAAAACAAATATTAAAAAAAATGGGCCCATAGAAAAAAGTGGTCCCCACTAATTTTTCTAATTTTGAATTAAAAATTATTGAATAATTAATTTTGAATTAATTTTTAATTAAAAATAATATTAAAAAAAGTGGGGCCCGTAGAATAAAGTGGGCCCCACAAGTGGGCCCCGCTAATTTTTTTAATTTTAATCAAAAATTAATTAATTTTTTATTAAAAAATAATATTTAAAAAAAAAGTGGGGCCCTCAGGAAAAAGTGGGCACCGCTAATTTTTCTAATTTTTAATTAAAAATTATTTATTAATTAATTATTAATTAAAAAATAATATTAAAAAAGTGGGTCCCACAGAAAAAAGTGGGCCCCACTAATTTTTCTAATTTTTTATTAAAAATTAATTTTTAATTAAAAATAATATTAAAAAAAGTGAGACCCACAGAAAAAAGTGGGCCCCGCTATTTTTTCTAATTTTTAATTAAAAATTAATTTTTAATTAAAAATAATATTAAAAAAAGTGGGAACCACAGAAAAAAGTGGGCCCCACAAGTGGGCCCCACTAATTTTTCTAATTTTTAATTAAAAATTAATTAAAGATTTATTTTAAATTAAAAAATAATATTAAAAAAAAGTGTGGCCCACAAAAAAGGTGGGTCCCCCAAGTGGACCCCGCTATTTTTTTTAATTTTTAATTAAAAATTGATTAATAATTAATTTTTAACTCTAAACCCTAAACCCCAACCCTAAACCCGAATAATTTTTTAATTGATTTCTTGGACGATCCAACCGTACGGATGTTAATCGATAGTCATTCTAGTGTTGTGAAAGAATAATCAAAAAATATAAAAGTCCGGTTCTGCCGCATCTTTCCAGAAACGTTGGAATAGTACTGCTTCCAAGAACGGGACATGTGTGAGATTCACTGAATAATTTTTTCAATTGATTTCTTCGACGATCCAACCGTACGGATGTTAATCGATAGTCATTCTATTATTGGGAAAAAATAATCAAAAAATATAAAAGTCCGGTTATGCCGCATCTTTCCAGAAACGTTGGAATAGTACTGCTTCCAAGAACGGGACATGTGTCAGATTCACTGAATAATTTTTCAATTGATTTCTTCGGCGATCAAACCGTACGGATGTTAATCGGTACTCATTCTAGCGTTAAAAAAAATAATCAAAAAATATAAAGATCCGGTTGTGCCACATCTTTCCAGAAATGTTGGAATAGTACTACTTCCGGGAACAGGCCACGTGTCAGATTCACTGAATAATTTTTTTAATTAATTTTTTTGACGATCCAACCGTACGGATGTTAATCGGTACTTATTCTAGTGTTGGGAAAAATAATCAAAAAATATAAAGGTCCGGTTATGCCACATCTTTCCAGAAACGTTGGAACAATACTGCTTCCGGGAATGGGACACGTGTGAGATTCACTGAATAATTTTTGTAATTGATTTCTTCGACGATCCAACCATACGGATGTTAATCGGTAATCATTTTTATTATATTAATATTTTTTAAATTATATTATATAATTACATATAATATTTACTTAATTTAAAATTAAAAAAATTAAAAAAAAATATGTGTACGGGACAAAAAACATAAGACGACAGTTTTCCCACCAAAATGAATTATTAGAAGCAGACTTTCGCCCTTAAACAAAAAGAACGCCGCCCTCGCTCTCTCTCTCTCTCGTTCCACTCACACATTCCACTAACACCCCGAACTTTCAAAATTCACCCCGATTAATCGGTAAGTACGTACATATTTTCATTACTTTATTGATTTTGCCAATTCTTATTCTTCTATTTTAATTTTCAATTAGGGCTTTCCGTTTGGTGATTCAATTAGGCTTCATTTGGGAGTTTCAATTAGGGCTTCGATTGGGGCTTCCGATTCAAGGTAAAATAGCTAATTTTCTGTTTACTTGTTATTCTTCCAATTTTTTTTGGGTTTTTTGGGTGTGGTTTTTTGGGTGTGTTTCTGAAACGGCGTCTCCTCTATGTCCTAAAAGGAAATAGAGATAAGCGGAGAGCAAATAGAATGGTATATCACATCAACATTTAAGTTCTAGTTGACCACAAGCACTAGAACAGGAGGTCGAATGTGTCAGATAGTTTAAGAATGGTTTCTATATAGATATGTTTGACAAAAGCAGAAGCTTTACTGTGTATGGAATATGTAATTCAAGTTGCCCATAAATGAAAACTCAAATTCTTACAAGTTGCTGTGAATAACTGAACTTACAACACAGTGGTAATATACACCTCGTATTGCAATCAAAATGGCTTTTTTTTTCCATTTTGGTTTGTCCCACAATTTTGAGGTTTCTGTTTTTATATTTTTAGCTTCCTTGTAGACCCTTATTTGATGAGAGAATACATTGGAAGTTCCATACAACATTTACATTTCTTAGACTATATTAATTTCATATCTTACTTCTTTTTCTTATTGGCACACACATATATGTATTCATTTTTTAAGTTTCAATTTTATAGGGCTAATCTTAAACAAGGTTAAGTTGGTCTAATATCTAAATTATTTAAGTTTTCTTGGTATATCACTTTAAATTGGGACAGATGGAGTGATTGTTTACATGGTATATCTGTTACTTTTTATGCCTGGTATAATGTAGTAGATTCCTCTGATTTTTCTCTTAATGTTAATAATTTTTTGTGTTGTTGGTTAAAGGCCGAGACAGATAGGGAAGCAGGAGGGAACATGGGTGTTTCAGACAAGCAAATACGTTTAAAGATTTTTTCACCAAATGTTCTTGATATCACCCTGTTAGATTTGCCCGGCATAACTAAGGTTCCAATTGGAGACCAACCTTCGGACATAGAAGCTCGCATTAGAACTATGATAATGTCATATATTAAGCTTCCGAGCTGTTTAATACTAACTGTTACACCAACAAATTCTGATCTTGCCAACTCAGATGCCCTTCAAATAGCTGGAAATGCTGATCCAAATGGTAATTTCCTGACTTGTATGCCATTTTCTTGGTTGGATTCAGTTGAACAAGCAGAGGTAAATGTTATTATAGGATGGTATGGCTGCTAGCTATATTTTTTCATTTCAAATGCAGGTGATCGAACGATTGGTGTTATCACCAAGGTGATTTTGAAATCCATTCCATTTTTCTCATATACCAATGAAATCCATTCCAATTTTCTAATATACCAACATGTACCGTAGATGCTGACCAGTTTAGATATGTTTTGTTGTTTATCTTGATATTATGGACAGAGGTACAGATGCACGCAACTTTTTACTGGGCAAAGTGATTCCCCTTCGGCTCAGTTATGTTGGTGTTATAAATCATAATCAAGAGGTAATTTTTCTTAACATGTAGAAAGTAGTTTATGAATTTGATATATTCTGACATGGTTTTACTTCAGAAAGCTCAGAAACAGCTTCTCCTTTATGTCCTGAAAGGAAATAGAGATAAGCGAAGAACAAATAGTTATGTTTCTGTGGGTTCAACTCACACTGAAAGGAAGCTGCACCAACTGATGTATGCTGATCGGGACTTTGATACAAATGCTACATACTTTGGATCTGTGAGTGAAAGCGTCAAACCATATGTAACTGTAGAAGGTTGTGCAGATAAAGGCTACACAGCTATACACGTGAGGTGTCCAGATCGTCCTAAGCTAATATTTGATACAGTTTGCACCCTTATAGATATACAACATACCAAACATCTTAATTTAATTTACAGTTTTTTAAATATTTTAAACATACTTTGAGATACATTCATGATTTTCTGGGACTGGCACCAGTTATTAAGTTTTGTGAATGAGTTTAAGCATGATAAAGTGATATAGAAGCAAGCTTGAAATTTTATATCGAGATTCGTGTGGTTTGTCAAATTTCGAAAATAAATTACTATAAATGGGTAACTGGTTTTTCTTTTTTTAATTGTGCAGGTATTTTCTCAATGTGATCTTCAACATACTGTACTTGTGTACGCATTTGTGTACAACTTTGCAAAAGATAGACCAAAGTTGGGACCAAAGCTCTTCCTAGCCTGGACTAGATGGTATTCTAATCTTTTTTGTTGCAAAAAGATGTTACTCATTTGCAGTCCAAAATCTGTTTTATTGATAAGTGAAATTTTACTTTAGAATTATGTTCATTTTTCACCTGTTATAATATTACTGCCATGGAATATTGGTTTTGCAGGGTCTGTGTTTGGACTGCAATTTTGTTGTTCCTTCTGGCTATTTTAGGAGCTTGTTCAATCATTAATAGGTTCACTCGTCTTGCGCGGGAATTGTTAGGACTGCTTATTGCAATGCTTTTCATGCATGAAGCAATAAAAGTAAGGGCGCTCTTGTTAATTCTCAACAGGGTTCATTAGTTAGTATTGAGATTTGAAAAAATATAAAACCACAAAGTTGTGGCATTTTCCAGCAAAAAAATTTGCTTGTGGACATGGTTTCTGAAATGATTGTTTTCTTGATTATTTTATAAGTAAGCATTTCCATGTGAAATTTGAATCACTAGTTGGATGTAGGGACTTATCGATGTATTTGAATATCCTATTTATTTGCAGTTTCAAACTTAGGAAGTCACTTCATTGGATGTTTTCCCAGCACTTTCTGCATCCACTGTTCTACAAATTTCAAGCGAGGATGATGAAAATCACGCTCTGTTGATTGCAAGGATTGCCTCTTAGCTATTTCTTTTCTTGTAATCAGTAGTAGCTCGGACAATTGGTTCTTTATTTTGTTAGAGTTAAGGATTTCAGACATTGGCTATATTTTGTCGTACGTTTTTCTTTTGGTACTTGGATAATATTTTGGTGAAGTGGTGTAGTTAGATTATATTGTGGTTAAGTGGTGGATGATGGAAGGAGTTAGATTATATTTTGATTAGGTGTTGGATGATTGTAGGAGATGAGTATTGTATTGATCAGTGTAATATTTTGCACTTTGAATTGGTTGGTTTCTTTTGTAAAGGAATCTGATTATGTACCAACCAGGTCTTGCAAATTTTTGAATTTAAGTTTTGCAGTTGCTATTATTACTAATGTTGCAATATATCATTTTATGTTGCCCTTGTAGGTAGAATTAGTGTTACATTAGCTATTCATAACAATATCTAGTGTTTCATTAGCTAAAGATTTAGTGTTGTAATAGAATGTGGGGTCCACCAGTGACGTGGCACAGTGGGACCCACAGGTGACGTGGCAATATTGTGGGCCCCACATGTGACGTGCCACCTGGTGACATGGCAATTCTGTGGGCCCCACAGGTGACGTGGCACCTGGTGACATGGTAATTCTGTGGGCCCCACATGTGGGCCCCACAAGTGACGTGGCACCAGGTGACGTGGTAGTTCTGTGGGGCCCACATTTTTCTTTTTGTCTATAACTAAGGTAACACTTCACTGGTGTTGCATTATTCTGATGCAGTGTTGCTTTATAGCCTTAAGGTAACGAGTTCTCTACTGTTACATTTGAGAAACTGTGCGTTGCATTATAGGGCAAAGGCAACGTTAGCGGACGCAATGCTTAATGTGCGTTACATTTGGCTTAGTGCAACAGTTTTCTAGGCAATTGCAACAGTAAGAGTGTGTTGTATCTGGCTACTTATGGTGTAGTGTTCATATACTGAGTAGTTTTGAATGTTGGGACTGGGACTTGGTCCGAGAATTTTTAGAATCATCTGAATAAAACTTCATCTACAAAGTTAGTAGTGTTGAATGAAGTCGGTTCTCAGTACTGTTGGTCCGAGTGCGGAGGCTATCGTAAAATCATGTGACTTGCTCCGCTCGGTTTCTGCCGAATGCTCTAGGATTTTTCAACATCTTTAAATTGAGCTGGTACCATTAGAAGAACATTAGATGAAGCGACTGCAGCTCCATGTTTCTTATAAAGCTGGTGTAATGAGGTTGCTCTGATGATGGCATGCCAATGTTCAGTTCATAACAGAGCTGTGACGATGGCTATAGTGCTTCTAGAATTGATCCGACCATATGTTTATTTTAACAGAGTTGTTCCAGTCACTCGAAGCACTTGCAATTGATTAATATAGAAGCATAATATATGTCATTTAATCACTAACCAGACAGCTAAGCTTATGAGGGTAATTTAGAACAATTAACTTGCATTGACACTAATATGTTCAGATTATAGAATGCTGAATCGGTGGTCCAGAGATTTAAGAATTTAGGTTAACCGACTGATTCACCAGTAATATGTTACAAGTTCATAATGACGCAGTGATATCAATTATGTCAATGTTCTCAAAAGTTGCAAACAGTGGGAACATGCTTATAGTTCAAAGTAATGGGCATTTACTCTAAAAATAGGCATATCAATATGTAGATTACTAATGCAAATTTATATTGCCAGAAACAGGTTGTTCATACTTCATATCACAAGTAATGCATAAAAGCTCTGCGTATTTTGTATTAATGTACTTGAAAAAGTATGCATTAAAATTGAAATGCTAGCCCAACATATGCAAATAAGGACAGAGCAAAGGCAAATTTTAAGCTCAGGTTACTCTTTTAATCGGGAATTATTTCGCATCTTTTATAGCTTCGGACAGGCATCGAATAAAATAGAGCAAATCATGTATAAACCAAGACTTGATGTTTTGAATGAAAATAATACATGATCTTTTAGCCGGGACATTACTAAAGTGAGTCTTGTACGCATGCACAAGTACAGGAGTATGGCTTCGTATGAGATGTTTAAACAATGATGATTAGGTACGAGGGGGTTATGTTATTTAAAAGATTCAGCTAGGACAGAACAGTATATCATGGTGGGTCTAGCATGTAACTCCGATGTAATTTCCTCTAAATATTTCACTACACCATAGATTGGCTATAACAACCAAAATTTAAAATTTTGATCGAAAAATGTTGATATTGATAGACTAGCTCACATATATTGCAATGCATTTATAAAGTGTTACAATTGAAGTGAAAAAATTGGAGGTAATGTAAAATTTACCTTCAATTGCAACGATTTAAGAAATTAGTTACTATACATAGCAATTTTGGGCCCAAAATTTAGGCGGGCTAATAAAAACACTGAGCGGGCTTTTGAAATTTTTTTTCACCTTAATGAAACTAATATTAAAAAACATAATAATACATAGACATACAAACATTACAAACACAGACAAACAAACAAACATACGGATTACATATACATAAACTAAATTCAAGAAAACTAGGTAGAAGGAAACACCAAAGAAGACTCAAGATCGAAGAAATACATGATAAAAGAAGGCTAAAGCACACAGAAGGTTTGTTCACCCCAAATATTTTTCCCTAGATTAAATTTTAAATCGAGTTTCCAATAGGGTTTATATTATGTGGTTTAATTTGGGATTATATTATTCTTTGTTTGTATATTCTTAATTAGGGTTTAATATATGTTTGTATAAGTATGTTTGAATTTGGAGTTTTCTTGGAGTGTACTGAGTGTGTATGTGTAGCTTTCTTGGTGTCTTATTTTGCAATTGGTCTTTTTATAAGCTCTGTTTTTCAGTTATTTGTTCATAAAACATTAATTGGCCCCAAAATTCATTGGCCTGACATTTATTACGATCGACCATGGTAAGTTGTGTGTGTCTAATCATATTTCATGCTTTATATCGGCTTAATTTGTTAAATAGAGTTTTTGTGGGTTTGGTGATTTAAATTGGCTATTATATGTTTGGATCTGTTTTACGAATACCATTTCAAGACCTTTAGAAACATTTATATACCAGGAACAACAAAGAAAACTTGTAGCCCTATATCTAAACATTGTTCGTGCAAAATTTGGGTGCAATTGAAGACGTGAAAAATGAGTTAATTAGGATAAACTGAAGGCTGCTTCTGGAGATCTGTTTTCCAGCCTCACTGTCTTGTTTTGAACCAATATTTCGAAAGCTCTAAGAAATTAATTTGTTGATAGTTAAAGAAAAAAATTTGTTCATAAATATCTTAATTAACCTTTTGTGAATCTTGGGTAATTATTTAAATATATCAGTAGGAGATAAGATCATAGTTCTGATTTGTGTTTTGAATCACAGAAAATTTCAGAATTATGATTTAGTATTGCAGCAGCATTTTATGGTCATAGAGTCATAGTTGGTTGATACGTAAAGAATGACAAACGTAGTTCTATGTCTTAATAATATGCATGTGAAATTTCTTGTGCACCAGACATGTAGATCATGAGTTATAGCTATTTAAATTGAGCTGATTCAGATTATTTTGTGTAGAAAATATAACCGTCTTAGAATTGCTTTTATGTGCTGTGGATTGAATGAATATCTATTAATTTTTGATATGTTGTACTCTATAGTGTCTAGATAACTCAGGAAAAAGAATATGTGAATTACAACAAACCGTCTGGAAGTTATAGCTATATAATTGACATTGATTTCTGCAGATTCTGATTTCAAAATTCTGCCATGTTGTAGATGCTAGTTTTAGATGGGTTAGAAATTAACTTAGACAAATATCGAAAAGAGAAGTTGTTCATGATCATCCCATACACAAGTCTACCAAGTTTGGTTACTTTCTGAATTAAATTGTAAGAGTTATCAACTTATAACCAACATGAACTTTATAATTCTGCAGATTTCAGAATTTTTGCCCTACAATGGATGCATATTTTGAAAGGTTTATAGACCTGTCAGTTAAAGAATAAAAGTTGTAGAGTTATGTCTCTAGATCATGCCTTCAAAATAATATAGGTACTGTCTATGTAGAAGATATATATATATACCATTGTTTCTATTATATATTGTCTATGTGTAGTTGCTAATGTGTTATTCCCACGCGTAGGCGTTGGCTCTGATCATTTGGAGCCCAAGAAGAAACTTAAGCACATCATCATGGCGGCAACTAGGTGCAATTTTCTTCCTGTTCTTGTTATCGCAAATTGTTGTATGGTTAGCTATATTAGTATGATAGAGTTTCAAGGAATCACCCCTAAGCTGGACTGTTAGTAAAATCCATATTTTCTGAATGTACTAAGACCATTCTGGGAAGGAGCAGCAAGGAATGTTGTTGTAATAGTGGCAGATGCCTTCAAAAAAATTTGATGTTATTTAAAGAACACTTAGCTCCCGGGGCCATCACGATATGCTTTATACAACTGAACTGGTAAGTGATGTTTACAATATACTCGGATATACAGAGTTTTGGCCTTTCTAATAGCTCTAATTTTTTTACTCTAGATATGTTACTCTTAATAGTAATATGTATTTTTACTTACATGTTATTCACTTTGGCGCAGAAGCTACCAACAACTTAGATTCCGACAGCAAGCTAGTATCTTCTCCCTAGCTAGGGGAAATACGTGTAGATTTTAGAAGAAGACGGAGATGGGGATGATGGATCAGATGAGGTGAATGGAGACGAGGATGCAGTTGAAAATGAAGATGATGATGCATGAGTCGTTTATGTCACTTTATGTTTAAATTATCTGTTAATAGTTGGTAGACCGCGTGTACTTTATGTTTAAATTCGCGCGTGACTCTTTGGTAGCTATTTGTATGTGACTTAGTCATTTCGTTTTTACTTTACATTTTGAATGGTTTGTACGACCATGTCGTAACCCATGGTGCTATGTACTTTTGAATTGTTGGTCATGTTGCATTGTAATGGTGTAGTTGGATATTTGGCCTTGGATTGCCTTAGTTTATGAAATGTTGATGCTTGGATTGTCGGCAAAAAATTGTCGTGGCTTATTGTATTTCCAACAAGAACATGATGTTTTTTTTGTTGAAAAAAATGTTACAATATGGTCAAAATATGTTGCATTAATCTAAAAAAAATCATTGCAATTGGTCTCAAAAGTGTTGCTTTAAAGTGTCAATTCACTACACACTTATGCTACTGCAATGGTTTTTTGTTGTTGCTGTAGATCCTAAACTGTTGTCATTGACATTTATTGCAATGATTTAATTGTGTTGCTGTATGGTGTCAAAATCGTTGCAACATGACTCTATTACAGCGGGGGCGAATGCAACGATCAATTTTTTCAAAATCATTGCCATAGACTCTACTGCAACAAATATAGGCCTTAAGGCAATGTATTTCTGTCGTTGCAATATGCAATCTATGGTGTAGTGTTTATAGTATTTTAGATTTTCCGTTGGTTTATAAAGACGAATTCCAGAACTATTGTATTCATGTTAAGGTTGTTCATTCTCGTGGTCCCCTTCCTTATTGTTTGAAACTCTGAACTATTGTTCCTCTCTAATACACCGTGCAATTAGTTCTTCTAATTGGCTAACACAGAAAAATGGTAACATTCCAATTTTTAGAATGTCAGGAGGTTAGTCCGGCAAGTCGGTCTCACCTACAACTTCAGAGCTAGGTATAAGAAACTATACAAATTGTGGAGTTTAGGACCATTTGATAAATCAATTGTCATGAAAATATATATAATTTTTAACTGAAGCACTAGCCTCTCACAAGTGTGAGGCTGACCTACAAGGTCAAGATTTTTAAATTGCACAGATTTACATATACAACAGGGCCGTTAAAATGGAATAAGATAATATCAAGTCATCTCATTTTATCAAATAATTAATTGATAATAACCATGTCTAGTTTTAGTAAGTGTCCCGGAGTTCAAATTACACACCAATACATATAGCACTTTGCTACTTTTTTGTTTATTTTGTTTCAAATGTTTGAAGTGCAGGTTCAAATCGTACATAACACTAGGACAGTCACATTGAATAGAGAGTACATCATGGCAATTTGGATGACACTTTGACAATAGTATGTTTATTATCACCCGCAGGAAAATGAGTTTGTGCCAGAGTGTTAAATACATAGTAATCGGTATAAACAAGTGTAAGCTGGATGTTTTTGTTCAAACATAATGTTATCAAGACGAGCTTCTCAAGAGCGAATAGTTGACAGTTTTGTCATCATACCTTAGATGTGGTGTTTATTCACACATTCCTTACCATGAATTGTTCAAAATTTACTCCAACTATGAGTTACGTGGTTGACTAGGGAGGCTGAGGTTGAGCCTAGGTGAATCACCGAGTCATGCTTGATTATTGAGTCACATCTTAGTTGTTGAGATGTTGAGTCAGTGAGTCAAAAAGCAAGGTGTACAAAGATATTATTTTTTGCTCAGATCTGTAGTTAAGCTCCCATAAAAGCTTTAGAACGGAAGCTGATGTGCTTCTGCTTGACGAATTATCTTGACTTTGAGGTAGTTTAGTAAATCTAACAACAACAGTCATTTGCAGTGAGTTAGGAATGAAATGGGTTTCTTGTCACAGCTTGAGGGTGAAGTGGACATGGAAACTTTGAGCTACCAATCTTTCATCTCATTTTCGGGACTGAATATGTGTTTTTATGGCTGTTAATCACCGGATCGAAGGTTCCCCCTTCTTCTAGCACCACTGATAAATCCATTTTCCGAGCTAGGCCTTCTCATTTTCGGGCTGGTGTTGAAAGTGGGTTTAGTTGTGGGTTGGCCCCTGCAAAACAATGCTGGACGGGGGGTGGCGGTTCTGCGGCACCTTCGGCGTGAGGATAAGTGGTTGATCGGAAAAGGCTAAGCTTAGATAATAGACATATACAAAATATTTTAAGAGTGTTGTGTGGGTGTGTAAAAATTCATATCCTTTCTCCTTATTCTCTTTTCCTATTTATACGCCAAGAGGTAGGGTAGAGAGGGGGTGGTACCTACCACGTGTCGAGTCATGATTGGATAAGGGAAAAGAAAGCGAGATTGAAACTCAGCCGTTGATGTTGGGTTGTCTTCTTGTCTAAGAGCAAGTCCAACAGCTTACTTATATCATGTCATAAGCTCAAATATAAGTAATCTAGCAAAAAATGGTGCTCCAACAATGTCCTAGTTGTTACCTAAATCACTAGGACATCCATCTCATTACCTATTAATAAGTAACCACTAGTCATTACCTATTTAATTTCCATGAATAAAAAATTCACTTCCCTCCTTTTCTACATTTCTTTTCTCTCTCTTTCTTCCACTTTTTTTCTCTCTCTTTTCAAATATATTATTATAATAATAATAGGGAATGAATATAAGTAATGTTGTTGGAGTTCCTACAAGAAATCAAGTCCCTAAATCACTATGACACATTATTATATAATATTTATAAGTAACCAACTAGTACATTGTTGGACTTGCTCTAAGACAGTCATGTTTGTGTTATCATTTGTGTTTTTGGTTGACTTGTGTTTTGTCTTAGACTCATTGTAGGACCCTAATCTTGGGCCTAAAGTTATTATTTGGAGCTAAGGTATTTGGGCTTTACTCTTTTGTATACTACGGACAAAGTAACATATTTTATATTAAGAAAACTTGGATAACGTATGATAATCCCACAAATTTATAAATTTGATTAGTTTCCTATTCAAAGATTTACCTGCATGCAAAGTCATGGCACATTTTAAACGTAAACACAAAAGTCAAGAATGGACACCTAAACAAATGCAGAAATTAAAAACAGCAAATAATTTGAAGCAACATGCGGAAGTCTTATTCAAGTTTGATCGCTTTTTGTATTTTTCAACTTTCCCGTGCATATTCTTTAACGACAAACATGCCTTGAGCTGGCGAGTACGTGTATGTATGTTCTTGGCGACAGCTTGAAAGGAAAGACTCAAGAGTACTGATTTATACACATATATATATTTTTTGAAATGAATCGTTTTTTAAAATTGTAGGTCATCGAAAAATAAGTATTCTAGTTTCATTTATTTCTTTATACTTTATTTTTTATATGTTTCTCTAGTAAATTTTTATAATACAAAATCGATTACATTGATAATTTCCTCCCCTATATTTCACTAATTTACACGTTTTCTTAAATTAATATTCAAACAAAATACGGATGGAGTATGTAATACTAGTATTTTGTTAATTGCGTTTATGTGGATCGGGGACATACCACATACCACTAGTATTTTTGTCAAATTCATAATTTGTAAGTTGACTCTTTCTGGTCCTGACTTGGATATATCAATATTCTTTAAAACTTCCGAGTAGAAGCTAGTATGAAAACGAGTTAATTATCTTGTTGGTCATTAAAGTGGGTCTAAAGTATCAAGTTGGTCACCAAACTGAAAACGGTCTTAAACAGGTCACTAAAATCAGCTAAAGGTACATTCTATTAGATAACTTACTTTTTTCTGGACGAAAAACACTAATATTAATGCTAATTTCTTCGATTTTATGGTCTGAAATGAATATGGTACCATACCATGTAGATATCACATTAAATATTTTTTAATACATAATCATTTTTCATCTAAAAAAATTATTTAGTTAGCGGAGTGTACCTGTAGCCGACTTTAGTGACCTGATTGAGACCATTTTCAGTTTGGTGACCAACTTGATACTTTAGACCCACTTTAATGACCAACAAGATAATTAATCCGTATGAAAACCTCAAAATATAAATTTTGGGCCCTTAATTCAAATTTATCAGCACCTGATTCATCGACTTTGATGCATATAACTTGGAGTGTCGAAATAAGCAATCAATTTTGTCAAATAAATGATACTCCCTTGTCCCCTCATTTTTTTATATCGAAGGAGGGGGATTACATACGCATTTTAAAACTCCTAAAAAATTTAGTTTTATATAATATTTTAATTTTATTTTTTTTGAATAAAAAATTAATATTTAAAAGTTTATTCAAAAAAAAAAATTAAAAAAAATTGTGAAAGTATATTTTATACGAGTCTTAAAATACGTGTCAAACATTAAAAAAAATCGTAAAGAAATGAGGAGTACGGAGGGAATATCAAATTGTGCAGATCTTTTTATCATTCTAGGAAGCAAAACAAAGTCAATTTAACTAGAACCAATAGTTTGATTTTTAGTTATTGACTAATGATCCTTATTTCCATTCGTTTTGAACGTATTTCATATTTTATTCGAAATCTGCTACTTGCCGAATAAAAAAATGCAAGATAAATTTGGAAGCTAACCAAACATGATAAATGTTGATTGCTACATGTAAGATGATTTAGCTGTTTTCAGAATATTTGTTGTCGGTAGCAATTACTTTCTTAATTTTGGTTAAACGTTTGTTGCAAATTAACTACTTTTCAAATGGCAATCCCTTCATCACTAATATTATACGGGAAAAGCCTCTATCAGAAATTCATTATGTGGTCACTTTCAGTTTGTATATGTAGTTTTCAATACTGACAGATGGGTTCATTTAAAAAATTTAATTGTCACTATTTGAATAGCTGATACATTCATAATTCATTGATTCAAGCTGTCCTTGGTTGCCTGTGTAGCTAGGCAAACTCAGATCCGCTATATTTCATAGATATATCGTGATGACGGTCACGCTAATTTATATTCATTGATGCTATGGATAATGCTCCATTTATTTACAAAAACTTACGATTATTTTCTGTCTAAAATAATAGTTATTTTAATTTTTTTCACTATTTTAAAAGAATTGCATGTATTATTATTTTTTTTCTGTTAAATACATGTACTAATATTTGGTCTGCCTTCCATATTAAAGCTTGCATAATTGATTTGATTAGTGTAGTCTAAATTTGGTGGTTTTTCCTCGTCCAACAAGGTGCGGGGTGTTTTCTCATCCAACAACCAACCAGGTGATTGAGGGCAATGGTTCTTTTTTGGTACATGTTCATACTTGACATAATGTGTTTGGTTAGAGCATGTAAATCCCTTAGCAATATTTTAAATAACAAGATATTTAGCCAATTAATATAGATAATGATCATTTCCAATCACATGCTTTTAGTTAAAAAAAATTTAGATAACCTAACTTGGTTGACTATATTTGTACAACGGGCATTTTGAGCTTACCATTTTACCCTTATATATTAAGAAATTACATGTCATCGCTAAAAAAGTCATCCTTAGCTACATGTTTCTTTTTTATTTTGAACTAAAAATCATATGACATAAACCTCACATCTTTCTTATCCTATATTTATTATTATTTAAATTTTTGAGTAAAAATTAAGGTGATTTATAATATTTATTAAACTTTATTTTTTTAATATTTAAAATATCATACAGAATCATATATACTACCGGTCTTATAAAATATTAATATTAAGTTTTAAAAACAATTTATATGTGGTGCTTTTTATCTTTTTTTTAACTAAACAAATATTTTGTATATGTATCGATAGCTATAATATATTCTATTTTCTTGCATCAGAGTCGAACTTTTCTTGTACTACACAATATATTTGAATTATTCAATTATTTAATATATAAAATGTATTATTAAACATTGATATAACATAATTAAATAACATATTACAAGTAGTTTATTTACATATTTATGACTTATTTATTTTTAAATTAGTGAAATTAGTGTTAAAATATGTGTAAAAATTAGACAATAATTTAGGTATGGGCGATCGGTCACTTCGGGGTCGGGGAGACTCCGAACATGAACTCATTCGTCGAACCCGCCTCAATCCTCGAACGGGAATTACTTTATTTCTCGCACAATAATCATTGTTAAATAGCACATATTGATAACATGTATACATGATATTTATAATTATTTGTTCTTATCTATACTACAAGTATAAAGTCAGTGTGATGCATACGACATTCATATTCTTCTTATTTTACATTTATATTTACTTTGTTTCAAGTTTATCTTAAATTTGAATAGTTTTATGTGATTGTTGAACTTAATGTTGAATTGACGTGTGTGTTTCTGTTTGAGCGTGATTAAATTGTGTTTTAAGAGTTTTGTGTTTAGCAATATTTTAAATATATATTTAATTAAAATTGTTATTTTTAATAAATTAAGGTCAAATTGCAAAAGAAAAGGGACTAAAGTGCAAATATCAGAATATGAATGTCGTATTGACCGACCGACTACCAAACTATATTTTGAATAAAATTATTTTTTTTAATAAATTAAATATAGTAGTAAAGGTAAAAGAATTAAAGTACAAATATCAAAATATGAGAATCGTACCGACTGACTATCAAACTTTCAATGTTTCGGTTTTAATAATACAGTATATATATATATATATATATATAATAGGAGTAACTAGATTTATAATTAGATTGGATGCATTATATATATGACACATTTTTTGTTATTATCAAATGAATTTTAAATTAATTTTATGAAAGAAAATAATTAGTTATTTGGTATATATATATATATATCTGTGTGTGTGTGTAAAATAACTAAAAAACATAAATAAAACATATGAAAAACTATTTGTTTTGAGTAAAAATATTGTAAAAGGCGAGATAATAAAAATAAATAGATAGTAAAACAAAACAATTAAATGAATTATATATTCTAAAATTTTGATAATAATTTGTGTAACCAATAAACAGATTAAAATATATAGTCCATAACAAATTTAAAAAAACATGATATTGCATATCGTATATTATGATCAGATCAAATCACATTATACAGCCCGGGTTATTTAAAATTATAGTCCCCGATCAATCAAATTATCTATATAAATTAAAGTAAGTACATTGTAACAGACGAAAAAAATGTGCAACCATACCTAGAAAAAAAAATTAACCGCAAAAAATAAAAATTTATGTTAATTGCTAGAAAAATGACCCGTGTTTTAATTATTAAAGATGTGTATTTTGATAAAAATTAAGGATGAATTCATTGTCAAAACACTGACAAAACTCAGAAGGCATACGAGCAATTTTAACTTACGATGATATAAGCAAAAAATATTTATCCATCCATAATTGATCAATTTTCAAGTTCAGAGTTAAAAAAAATCTGTTTGTTTGAAAGAATTGAAACACATCGAAAAGGTACCAAACGTACTTAATAATAGAATGATTTGGCACAAGGTAGTTCCACTTAAGTCAATTAGCTACATTGTCCTATGTTCTGAAAGTTAGGTAGATAGTGGAAGAGAAATAAAGATAAAAAAATGCTTAAAATCAAGAGATCAGAAGAAACGACATAAAAGAGTTACAAAGAAAGTTTTAAGAACTGAAAACGCAAGACCGAAGTAGAGTATTAGAAGATTTAGGAAAGCTATTGAGTAAAATCAGTACTAAAACCTACAATCTCATACTGCATCATCTTGAAGACTATTTAGTTTCTACCTTGAATATTGTCGGAGATGAACTAAATGAATGCATCATTTTTGAAGAACTGGAAAAATTTTAGGATTATAATTTTAAAAATGTCTTCTTAATTAGAAAACATCCATAGAACACTCTAATTCTATTCTATGATCCATAACAAAATTAAAAACAGACATGATTTATCAAAACTACTCGTATTAGTTTTCACATTATAAACTTCAACATATTTAAGCAAGTACAACATAGTCATAACATTAATAATAAAAACTCTATGAACATAAAAAATATACAATCATATATGTCAAATGACATTAATAATGCGTAGTTTAGTTTAAAATCACAATCTAAGCTAGCGGCCCGTGGCTTGCACGGGTTTTTATGCTAGTTCTCTATAATATTCCACATCATCATCTTACCATTTTTAATTGATATTTAAGATTTATTTTGTTTTCATCTCATACCTTGCTTTATATTAAGAATGACAAAATACTATTTTCGAAATATAGCTAACAACTATAGATAATACCTTTGGAGACAAAACACATTTTTATTCTCTATAATATATAGCCAACTATTATTTTATAATATTTTAGCCAACTTATATAGCTAACGTGATTGGAGATGTTCTTATGTTTTGTCTTTTTCCTTTAATCTTGCTGGTGAATTAGATGTCTACTCTGCTAGCTTAGAAAAAGCTATTTCTAAGAATAATGGAATCGATGTTGTAAGGGGTGTTTGACAACTTCTCACTCAGGAGTTTGCCCTGCTTTGAAAGAGCTATTCACTATTGAAGACTGTGAAGAACATCTTATTAGAGAATCTCCCTGTGAAGTTCTTAATGTTATCAGTTCTGACTCTGGTTATCGAGATTACATCTGTGAAGACGACAGTAACATTGAAAGTCCTAGGCTTTTAAATGCAGAAGTAGATAGTGAACCTAGTGATGATATGATGAGTGAAACTACGGAGAATTCTGATGTTAATGAGGGGCTTGGGGTTGAGGGTCGAACTCCCCTTCCTATTGCGATCGCCTCTACATTGCTGACTCGGTTGAAAAGTGATACTTGTGTTGGTCAGGTTTCTCCTGATATTGTAAAGGCTAACGTTGATCTGCGCAAGCAGGTTGTTGCTAAGGATGCTGGCGGTAACCTGGAGACTCCTCAGCGACCTTACCCGGTGTTTGTTGGGTGTGCACAAAGGTTCTGGCGTGCGCAAAAGTCTTCTAGAAATTTGGCTGCTACTTCCGGAGAGCTTGGAAAAGTGCACACAGCTGATGGCAGAGTTGTGGGAGATGTAGTAGCTGCAAGTGATTTAGAAGGTGTTGATGCTGACCAGTTTATGGCTGATGCTCGCAAAGGTTCCTTTGCTGACGCTCGCTGACTGTGAAGTCTTTTAGTGTTTAGTTTGCCTTTTGTGATGTAATTATTTGATATAGCTGTACTTTTGTGTTCTAGATGTTGTAATTGCTTTGCACCTTTTGTAGGTTGCGTGAACTTATCCCTATGGGGGCTGGAGTTTCTGTAATAGACTCCCCATATTTCTCTATTTTATCTATAAAAATTAAAATATGTTACAAAAAAAAATTGATGTTTTCTTTTTTTTGAAGAAAAATGGAATTAATTCAATAATAAAAAGTCATACGGCATCTACAAAAATGATCGAGTCGAACAAATATAAAAAATATCAAATCACTTGTCTTCGTGAAGAGACAATTAAACGATAGTTTGAAGATGATATATTTACATGTACCCGCTTCGCCATAATCCGTTTGAGCTATCGACCATAAATGCAATCTCATACAAACTTCGATCACTGAATCAAAACCAACCATCAAGGAGAGAAACAAACACACTCTCACCAAGGAGAGAAAACAAACTCAATTTGCAAACTAGAATTCCAAATAAAAAATCTTAGATCTGAAAAAACAAAATCATAATAAGAAATACTCGATGCACTCTCAAATTCAATAAGCTTAGCTTGAATCGAAAAAGAAAGAAAACCGAAAGTTCCGATAATTTAGATCTAAAAAAATAAACCAAACAAATTAAATGGATGAAAATTCTCACATAAAGGGGAGATTATTGAAAGAAAAAAATAAATTAAATTAAAAGATTTGGAGTTTTTCATTGGAAAAACTGATGAAAGTCCTGTTGGACTATGTGATAGAAGGAGGGGGCAGCTGTAGGTTCACGGAGAGAGGAGAGAATTTTTTTTTAAGGAGTGGCAGATAAAATAAACAAGTTGATGGTTTTCTAGAATATCAAAATAAAAGTCGTTACCTCATAAATTAATGTAGGTATCGCAAGCATATTCCGCTCTCACTCTCACTCGCCTCAGCCGTAAACATCCCACCTGTACACCCACACGCCTCATGCATTACGTTTTTTAAACCTCTTCACAAATTTTGGAGCCTGGACGGCTGTTGTGTAACGTGTTGATATTTGTTTAATTATTTAAGTAATAGATTATGTTTTGAAAGAAAAATGTACCAGACAAATACGCAAGACACTTGATTGCCTCGTGTGTTTATTATTTATGTGTGTCCCTTTAAAAAAAATTATCCCTAAATGCATGCCAACTTTTATTCTTAAAATTAATTTAGTGATAGTCTTTCAAAATTAATAAATTATCACTATTATTACTATTTCCGAAGTTTAACTTCTTAAGATTTAGTTGAATTCTCATCCTTTAATGTGCTATTTTATTAAAAATGAACCTGTAAAAGAGTATGAAAGAAGTACCGTTTAATCTAATATAAATCAGTGACCTTTAGTTAGTCTAGTAATATTAAAACTCTACTGAAAGTAAATTGAGTGTGTGAACAATTTTAATATCTATATATTTATATATATATATATATATATTAAAAATTATAGATATATAAAATATTGTAACCATAAACAACTCAATACTTAAAAGTTACTTATTGAAATATTTTGGTCGAATGTTAACGATATTCAATCAAATCCAGATGAATTTAACTAAATTTGATCGAATTATTTTTGGTTGAATATACTCAAGTAAAAAGTAGCATGTTATAAGTTGAATTTATCTAAATTGGATCAACTAGGATCGAACATATTCTAGTGAATAAATTTGGCCGACCTTGATCGTAATTAGCAGGATCAGGTTTTTTGGTCAAAACAAATCTTTGCGAAATTTGAAAATCACGGCCAAAATATTAAATTAGACCAGATTAGGTCGAAATAAATTTGAGTGGATCATCTTTAGTCTAGATTTCCTGTAGTGATTGATAAATCATCGGATCAAAAAATATACTAATTTTATTGTGCTAAAATTGAAAAAGAAAAAGATAAATCAAAGTTATTAAAGCAATTTACTGATATATGTTGTACCGTAATAATTTCTTGCAATATTTAATTTTTTAAAATTAAATGGTCATTAATATCTTGTACTGTACATTACCTCTTGTAATAAGGAGGTCTATTCCAGTGGAGTCCGGCTGTGTGTGTTTAATTAGCCAAAAAAAAAAAAAAAACCAGCTATCTTTGTTTTTGGACATTTCAACCCAGCTATCTAGTTCAGGGACCTTCTATATAAATAGATCCATTGCACTTACACCTTGAACAAACATTGAAGCAAGAAATAATGGCCTCAACTTTTGCTTCTTTGATTTCTCAACTACTTATTTTACCATGTGTTTTGCTAGTACTATTTTCCAGCTTGCATGTGTCTGAGGCACAAATTCCACCACTGGTGCCTGGACTCTCTTACAACTTCTATACTACAAGCTGTCCTAACTTTGAATCTATTGTGAGGACAAAGCTTCAAACCGAGTTCGGCTTAGATATTGGTCTTGCTGCTGGATTGCTCCGGATGCATTTCCATGATTGTTTCGTGCAGGTTTGTTCGCACACATCATCATGTTCTACTATGAACTTAAGCATTTTACTATTTTTGTCATCTAGGTGCACATACATGACACATCACTAGCCAGTACTCAGCTTGCATGTAAGTGATTGGAAAAACTGCTTAGAATTTGATTGGCCAAAATTGTTCTACAGAAGTTGATGTGCAGATAAGTGATTTAACTTGTGGTGTAATTGATATTAAATAGCCTTGTGATTTGTAATGGATGTTGCCAGGGATGTGATGCGTCAGTTTTGCTAGATGGTTCAGCAAGTGGACCAAGCGAGAAAAATGCACCACCAAACCTTTCATTGAGGGCCAAGGCTTTTCAAATCATCGAAGAACTCCGAAGACTGGTTCAGAATCAGTGTGGAAGAGTCGTCTCATGTGCTGATATTACCGCTCTTGCTGCTCGCGATGCAGTTGTTCTGGTAATTACCTTTGCGTGAGTGGAATAACAATTAAAATAAGAGTTATATATGTGGACCTAAATCACTAAATTGCTTGCCTCTTATATATACAGTCTGGTGGTCCAAACTACAGAGTACCATATGGACGCCGCGACAGCCTCAACTTTGCAACCACAAATGCAACGCTCGCTAACCTTCCCCCACCAACTGCCAATACAAGTGCCATTCTCTCCTCTCTTGCCACCAAAAATCTCACTGCAACTGATGTTGTTGCGCTCTCAGGAGGCCACACCATTGGCATCGGTCATTGCACTTCTTTCACCGGTAGACTTTACCCGAACCAAGACCCTACCATGGATCAAACCTTTGCTAAGAACCTCAAAATCACTTGTCCAACCACAAACACTACCAACACCACTAATCTAGATATCCGAAGTCCGAATGTATTCGATAACAAGTACTATGTTGACCTCATGAATCGACAAGGGCTGTTCACTTCGGACCAGGATTTGTATACGGATAGCAGGACACGAAGCATTGTTACGAGTTTTGCTGTTAATCAGAGCCTGTTTTATGAGAAGTTCATTAACGGAATGCTAAAGATGGGGATGCTGAGTGTGCTGACAGGAACACAAGGAGAGATTCGGGGAAACTGCTCTGCTAGGAATCCCAGCAGCACTTTCTTGTCTACTGTTGTGGAAATGGAAGAAGGCTTGGAAACTTTGATGGGATTTTAAGTATGTTTGGCTATGTTACTTGTTCTGTGTTTTGCTTGCTTTGACAAGTATTTACAAATAAATGACTGTTTCAATTTTCAAGTTTCGCTAGACTATAAAATTGATAATTTGGTTATTTAACTAAAATCACAAAGTAAATTCGTAAATATATGTTAAACATTGTAATTACAAATTCAACTTTATAATTTTATTTGCTTGTATACTTTTGTGAGTCGCTGTGCACGGCATGCAAAGTGTTGACGCAAATAAAACTTAAACACAAAAGTCAGAATCCGACATCTCCTTTAATTCAACAATGGAGAAAATGAAACTGCCCGTTCCCGTGTTCGTATTGATCACTTTTTGTGATTATATGTTAAACGATAAACATGCATTAAGCTGGCCGGGGACGACTGCGTGTAAGCAAGCAAATTAATAGTTTCGTGAGGTAGGCCAACGAGAAATAAGTATGAGAAATTAATGTACAGCTATATATTCACGTACGTCTCATTTCGTAATTGCCATTAAATTTCTTACTATAAAGTTTACAACCTAATATTTCTTGAAGCTTATTACATATTCGCATTTTCACAAATATAATTGCAAGCTTAATGATATATACCCAGAAACACAGTTACCGTCAACTGATCACAGTCGCATTCTATGGCTCGATGTCAGCCACAAGCGTCCGAACGCGGTCGCTCAACCACCTAGTCGCCAGCAAAAGGACAAATACACGTCAAACACAGATCAGAATGTAACACTTAGCCAAATGTCAACATGATAAAAGATAGGACACACCTCAACTGTGGCATAAAACACAACCACTCAACTGTACGCCTCAACTGTACATCTCAATTGTACACCTCAACTGTACATCTCAACTGTACATCTCAACTGTAGCAAGGAGACCCATCCCGCGCACTGTTGCCACAGTAAGCGGCGCCCACGTCACAAGGACAGGTTTTGGGTCTATAAATACTCTGTTATCACACAAAGCACACCACATATACATTCACACAAAAACACTACACACACTCACCAGAAAACACTCTCGATACTTGCTGCATTTTATCATATAGCTCTACTCCGTTACTGATTTTCACGCCGGAGGTGCTTGACGGCCATCACCACCGGGCAAGCATTATTTTGCAGGTCCCCTACCACAGGTCAAAACCACCACCAGAACAGTGTATTTGGCGACGGAGCAAGTGCAGCACTTATCATTTGGCGCTAGAAGGAGGGGTTTCCTTTCTTTAAGAAAAAACCTCCACCAACATTAACACCACTTTCCAGACATTTAGGGTAAATCTCGGTGGAAGTATCCCGCACGAGAGGTAAACCCATGGCAAATACAAGATCTACAACGAACAACCGAAATGCAGTCACAAGAGAAAACCTCACCCCCTCGGGAAACGTTCGTCATGAAATTCCTAACACAGCTGGCGGGGTCAACAACCCGCGTAACCAACAGCAGGCACCCCCGACAACTCAACCACCTCTCCAGGATCAAGAATCGCCTCCCAACGCTGAGCGTAACCTCGATCTCGCAGGCTACACTCAAGCCCAAATCGACGCCCTCATCCGCGTCGCATCAGTCTTTCCTCAACCACAACAACAACAGCAACCCCAAGCTTCCCAACTCAATCAGCACGATGAAAACCTCCAAAGCGAAGCACAAAGCCGCCCCCGGCCCGCCAACTCGGTTTTCTCTCGCTTAGGCTCATCTCAGAATACTAGGCACAAGGAGCACGGTGGACCACAACACAAACCAGAAACCTGGAAGGAAAATAGAAAAAAGAGAGACCTAAGAAAGGATATCGAAGAAAAGAAAGCTGAATATGAGAGAGCCAAGCGACGTCTAGAAAGAGACCGATCCCCATAACCCAGAGTCGAAACAGGCAGCGTACAACCCACAAACGCGGATATGCTAAACACAATCCTCGAACTAAAAAGGAAGCTAGAAGGAGGGAGTTACGCAGAAGCAAGCGAGTCACCGTTCACCAAGCGACTAGAGAATGAATCCAAACAAACACACATAAAGCACATCAATCTTAACTCTTTCGACGGTCTAGGCGACCCAGAAGAACACTTGAGTTATTTCGACCAACTCGCTCTCCACTACGAATACAGAGACCTAACAAGGTGCAGATTCTTCGCCGCCACCCTTAGGGGAGGGGCACAGAGATGGTTTTGTCGCTTGCCCGCTCGGTCTCTCGACTCTTGGGCCGAATTCAAGAGAGCCTTCCTCAATAAATTCAAAGCTAACCAACCCCACGAGGTACACACAGTCTTCCTAGAGACAGTCGCTCAAAGAAACGGAGAAAGCCTACAAGTATACATTGACAGGTTCAAGGAAGCGGTTAATAAAGTCGTATGCGTGAACGAAATAGAAGCCCTGGTGCATTTGCGAAGAGGTCTCAACCCGTACGAATGCGAGAAGTATGTCTGCAAACTCATGGAGGTACAACCCACAACGCTAGCACGGGCCTACGACGTGGCATCCCAAGCAATCAACGAAATGGAGTCCCTCAGCGTACTCAAACAGTCAAGGGCTCCCCCACCGCCACCTCCAAGACAACCCTACTTTCAAAGGGAACAATATACCTTCAGTCACACACAAAAACCAGTCCCCGTCCAACATCAGGTACAGACGACTCACGGCCCGGGACCAGTCAGGGAGGCCCCCGCCACTGTCAGAGACAGGTTGGGTCCCCCAGTACCCCCACGCCCGGAGAAACGACCTGAACCCAATTGGACCGCCTTGAGTATGCCCAGGTCCGCCATCCTCCGCGAAATTAGAGAAAAACCCTTTTTCCAACCCCCACAACCTATGTGGACCGCTCCGGACGACAGAAACAAAGACAGACACTGCGATTACCATGAAGCTCATGGACACACGACGGAAAGCTGCCTGTCACTCAAACACTTCTTGGAAAGACAAGTCAAGCAAGGAAACCTGAACCAATACCTTCCCCGCCAAGTCCAAGCGGCAGCTCCTAACAAAAACGTGGTAAATACAGTCTTTGGAGGGTCCATTTCCCCACCAAGGGTCGCCCAACAAGAAGTGCTCTCAATCTCACAAAGTAAAGCCGACAACACCATATCTTTCATTGACGCGGATTACGAAGGCATTAACCCAAATCATACCGAGGCCCTCGTGGTAACTTTGGATGTAGCCGAAAATGAAGTAAAAAGGATACTGGTGGATAACGGATCATCGGTCGACATATGTTTCAAGCACACATGGGATAGACTAAAGCTCGGCGACGAAAAGTTGGAAGAATGCCCTGACAAGACCCCTCTCTATGGTTTCGGTCACAACGCAGTCCCTATAGCAGGAGTAACAAGACTCCCGGTATACTTCGGGAAGGCGCCCAAGCAAATCCGCCACCTAGTCAAGTTCTACGTAATTAATACCGCTTCCTCATACAACATGTAGGGGTGAGCAAAATGAAACCGAAAAACCGAAACCGAACCGAAAAACCGAAAAACCAAACCGAAAAAAACCGAAACCGATAAAAACCGATAAAAACCGTAACCGAACCGAACCGACGGAACGGTTTGGTAACGGTTACGGTTTTATCCCAATAACCGAACCGAAAAACCGAACCATTTGTATAATATTATTATTATATATATATATAATATTATTAATATAATTATATAATACATAATTTACTAGACAAAATCTAATATAGTTAATATAAATTATATTATGTTATATAGTAGAAGTAAGAGAGATCATACGAAAGTACTACTAAAATTTAGGGTTCAATACTTCTAAGTAACAATAAATATATATCTTACATTAATTATATTTTATATATAATATACTACTTATATTTTAGTTCATTTTAAATTCTTATTTTATTTTATTTTATCTTATAATATTTTCAAATTTATTATTAATATTAAATTCTATAATAATTTTTAATTAGAAAAAACCGAAAAAAACCGAAACCACTAAACGGTTAACCGAACCGAAAAAAACCGTTCCGGGCGGTTCGGTTACGGTTAATAGGTAAAAACCGAACCGAACCGACATTCACGGTTCGGTAACGGTTTTTACCAAAACCCGAGCCGAACCGACCCGTGCACACCCCTAACAACATGATACTCGGCAGACCAACCCTCAACCTCCTCAAAGCCGTCACATCCACACCCCACCTCAAGCTAAAATTCTCGACCCCCACAGGCATAGGTGAGGTACGGGGCGACTCAGAAACCTCAAAGAGGTGCTACGGGATAGCCCTCGCTTTAGCCGCCACTGAACCCAGCAACATGAGGCGCCAAAAAGCCTCACGAAGGCGTCAAGACAGAAAAAGAAAGCACATAGAGCACCAACTCAGTCACTCCAAGAGAAAGAAAGAGGTACAAGTTATTGATACCTTCGATCCCATGCCGGAAGACCCTCAAAGAATCGACGCTAACTTAAAAAGATGCCTCGAAAAGGACGCACGACCCAATATATCACCAGTGGTGGAAGTCGAGAAAATAGAACTAATCCCAGGCGACCCGACCAGGAAAATAAGCATAGGCACAGGCCTAGACTCAATATTCAAAGAAGGATTGACAAACATACTCAGAAAATACGCAGATATCTTTGCATGGTCCCCAAACGACATGCCCGGTTTAGACGAGTCAGTCGCCATGCACAAACTCAGCGTAAAAGCAGACAAAGAACCCAAAAAACAAAAAAGAAGGAGCTTCGCACCAGAAAGGCAACAGGCAATCGATGTGGAAATTGACAAATTATTGGAGGCAGATCTCATATGTGAAGTTTCGTACCCAAAATGGGTCGCGAACGTGGTACTAGTAAAGAAAGGAAACGGCAAATGGAGGGTGTGCGTCGACTACACGGATCTGAATGCCGCTTGCCCCAAGGACCCGTACCCACTACCCAGCATAGACCAACTCATCGACGCGACCGCCGGGCACCTCATGCTTAGTTTCATGGACGCATTCTCAGGATACAATCAAATCAAGATGGCGCCAGAAGATAGAGAGAAAACGGCCTTCATAACCCATAGGGGAGTTTATTGCTACAAAGTCATGCCTTTCGGTCTCATTAACGCCGACGCCACCTACCAAAGGATGATGAACAAAATCTTTGCATCACAGCTAGGAAGAAACATGGAAGTCTACGTGGACGACATGATCGTAAAATCACTCTTGACAGAATCCCACTTGAAAGACTTGGAAGAATGTTTCATCACCCTCAGAAAATACAACATGAAACTCAACCCAAACAAATGTGTGTTCGCTCTCGAAGCGGGAAAATTCCTCGGATTCCTGGTTAGTCGAAGAGGCATTGAAGCTAACCCTGAAAAAATCCATGCAATCATAGACATGCAACCGCCCAAAACTCTCAAAGACATGCAGAAACTTACGGGAAGGTTAGCGGCGTTACGTAGGTTCATCTCAAAGCTGGCAGACAGGTGTCTCCCGTTCTTCGATACTCTTCGAGGAGCCACATCCTCCAAAACCATCTCATGGACACAGGAATGTCAGAGGGCTTTCACGGACCTAAAGAAATATCTCTCGTCGCCACCACTGTTGGCTGTCGCCAAACCCATGGAACCGCTGTCCCTATATCTCGCGGCATCAGACAGAGCGGTAGGCGCCGTCCTAATAAAAGAAGAAGGAACCACCCAGAGACCAATCTACTATGTGAGCCAAGTCCTCAAAGACGCTGAAACCAGATATCCCAATGTGCATAAATCCGCATTCGCACTAGTAACGGCTAGCAGAAAGCTAAGGCATTACTTTCAAGGAAGGGAAATCAGGGTGGTGACCAACCAACCTTTAAGAAAACTGCTCCACAAACCAGACCTATCAGGAAGAATGGTCAATTGGGCAATGGAGCTAAGCCAATTCACACTCACTTTCGCACCAAGAACCGCTATCAAGGCGCAAGCATTAATGGACTTCGTAGTCGTGTGCTCTTTCTCTGAACAGGATGTAGGCGACACAAACCCACTCACAGGACAAGAAGCGAGCGACCTCACAACGACGAACGACAAAGGCATCTGGAAACTCTATGTGGACGGGTCGTCCACCTCCCAAAGAAGCGGTGCCGGACTAATCCTCATAAGCCCAGAAAACTTCCAAGTTAAGCAGGCGATTCGCTTCACCTTCAAAGCGACAAACAATCAGGCAGAATACGAAGCCCTTATCGCAGGACTCACCTTGGCAAAAAACTTAGAGGTCGCAAACATTGTCATATATAGCGACTCGCAACTGGTCGTCAGACAAACCAAGGGGGACTACGCGACCAAGGATGAGACTCTTCACAAATATCAACATATTGTCAAATCTTTGCTCGCCCACTTCTCCACCCACGAATTAAAGCAAATCGATCGCAATGATAACACGGTGGCGGACGCACTGTCAAGGTTAACCCAAGGAGAAGGAAGATCCTACGAAGAATCAGTTTACTTCGAAGAATTGACAAAACCCACAACCGAGCGCATTGAGACACTCGAAATCCAAGACACCAGGGAAAATTGGATGACACCCTACATCCTCTACCTAAAAGATGGAGCCCTGCCGGATAACCATATCAAGGCAAAGCAAATAAAATTTCACGCGGCCAAATATTTCCTCCAAGACGGAGTCCTATACAAAAGAGGGATCACCTGCCCTACACTCAAATGCGTCGACGAAGATGAGGCAACGTATTGCATGACAGAAGTCCACGAAGGAATATGTGGAGATCACATGGGAGCAAAGGCACTAGCGCACAAAATCCTAAGACAAGGGTACTACTGGCCAAAGATGGGTAGCGACTGCAAATTATTCGTCCAAAAGTGCCACCAATGCCAACTGTACAGCAACATGTCTCACCAGGCGCCAGCTCTACCGTCCTCAATACTCTCCCCAATCCCATTCACGGTATGGGGCATAGACATCATGGGACCTTTTCCCAAAGCAAGAGGCGAACTACAATATGTAATGGTCGCCATCGACCACATGACAAAATGGGCAGAAGCCAAGGCACTTAAAAACATCACCCAACAAGACGCCATCAAATTCTTCAAAGAGCATGTCATCACAAGGTTCGGCATACCTCGCATTCTCATCTCAGATAACGGCACACAATTCGTAGGATCGAAATTCACAAAATTCCTCTCCGAACACGGAATCAAGCATAAGAAGGCGTCCGTCTGCCACCCTCAAAGCAATGGGCAAGTCGAAGTCACCAACAGAATCATAGTACGATGGATAGAGAAACGACTAACATCATCAAAAAGGAGATGGCCAGAAGAACTACCACATGTCATGTGGTCATACCGCACAACCGCCAGAACAAGCACGGGAGAGACACCTTTCAAACTGGCATTTGGCACAGAAGCACTTGCACCTGTAGAAATTGGGTCACCCTCCTTCCGGGTAATCAGTTTCGAAGAAACAACAAATACTGAGGGATTGCACACAAACCTAGAACTTTTAGACGAATCACGCGACAAGGCAGTCGAGAGAATGGACAAGTACAAAGAAAAAACAAGAGACTATTTCGGCAAGCGGACAAGGATCAAGACATTCGTGGAAGGTGATTTGGTCAACCGAGCGACCGAAGCATCTGACCCACGCCACACGGGCAAATTAATGCCCAAATGGGAGGGACCCTACAAAGTTATCCAAGTACTAAGACCAGGGTCGTACAAGCTAGCAAGGATGGACGGATCAGAAGTCAACAACACCTGGCATGGCGACAAACTCAGGAAATATTACCAGTAAAAGCGCATTAGACGATTTTCATTATGTGTTAACCCTCATAACTCCAATATATGTATGAGTTGGGCGACAACCCTTTATGTTTGAAAGATGCAATCTAATGAACGCGGAATGCTTTTGACTTCAACTCTTCTCATAAAATAGCAAATTTCCTCGAAGGCCAAGCAACATAACATGCAAATAAAGCTAAGTCACAAAGGAGGTGTCGCTCGCCTCCAAGCAACGTAACGTGCAAATAAAGCTAAGTCACAAAGGATGTGTCTGAAAGGCATATTTTTGGGCCTGTTAATATTCCGAGGAAACAACTTAATTTAAACAAGTTTGTAATAAGTAAATAATAAGTTAATATGTCACAGGAATCTCAGATAGTTTTATCTGTCAAGAGAATGGAGAATTAAAGTCATCTACAGACTTGAAGTTATTCTACATTGAAAGAAGTTCAATTTATTATTCAAGCCTCAGTGAAGTATTCAAGTTAGTGGATTTACTGCAGTGACAGAGATTTCCAGTGGTGACGGAAGAAGTACAGGACACAGAGTATTGTCAGAGCTAAAGAAAATAAACCACAGCTTTAAATGTTTTAAAGATGAAGAATTATCATTGAAGTCAGTTATTCATGAAACCAGACAGTGCATCGAATGACGACATCATCAGTGGAATTAAATCATATCTATTCAGTGGTTTTCAGAAGAGAGAGAGATGCAAGGCTTTAAAGATATCTTATTTGATTTATTAATTTAATTTAATTAATAAATTAATTCTATCAGAATTAATTTATTTATTAAATTAATTAGGTTAGTAGTTTAAATTATTTATTAACTTAATTCTATTTAAGAAGAATTAATTTAATCTATAATTTAATCTAACTAATTAAATTAAAAGGATTTTCTGAAAATGAACTAGTATGACCTATGTTTATTATTATTAGAAACTCGGTATGACCTTAGTAGATAATTCGGTATGACCTATTTTCTAGGTTCTATTGAATTATTTATAAGGTCATATTAAGTCTTTTTGAAGGTCATACCAAGTACTTTTTCTGGGTCATACAATCTTCTTTTTTGGTCATACCGAAATTTAGAAATTGTGTTGACAGGTCATTCTAATCTTAAGAGGTTCTACCGATTTCTGTTGGAGGTCATACAAGGCTTAATTCATGTGTATTAATCAAAGACAGAACAGAAAAAGGAAAGCAGTTGAAGAAAAGTATCAAGAACACACAGAAGCATTTACTCAAGAACAAAAGAAGCTTTATATCTTATTTCTTCTCAAGCAATTAATTCTAGTTTGTATTGTTAAATCCAAACCACTAGAATTTGATTACTTGTATTGCTTTGACTATCTAGCGGAATTTTATCCCTAGAACGAATCTTAAATTATCAAATATTGTTAAATCATTTTATTACAAATATAGATAAATTCATGTCGAATTTATTCTAGATTTGTTTTAATTTATTTAAGATTCAATCTTGTACTCAGTATCATTTGTAACACCCTTCAAGTTTAATATTAGTTATATTTAACTTGAATCTTGTTTCATTTTTATTCCGCATTAATTTGTTCCTAAACAGTTTTATTCTAAAAGGACAAATTCGATTAAACGGTATAGTTTGTATTCAACCCCCCTTCTACAAACTTATCAGGACCTAACAATTGGCATCAGAGCCTTTTGATTGATATACAAATCAAAGATCCAATTGTTTTGAGATTTTTCTTTTAAACTCTGATTTTTTATTTGAATTCTAAAAATCTCAAAAGATGTCTACTACACAGAAAGTGGGGACAGTTAAAATCCCAATATTCAGCAAGGAGCATTATCCAATGTGGAAGAAGAAAATGCTCCTATTTCTTAAGGTTGCAAATCCTAAATACTTGGATGTGCTGAAGAGTGGTCCCAAACTCCCTATGATTATTGATCCTGAAGTTGTTGAGAATAATGTTGTGACTAGGGCTGCTAGAATGTACCCTAAAGATCCCAAGGAATACACTCCTGATGAGAAAGAGGATGTTACCTTGGATTCCTGTCTTCAGTTGATCCTTATTGAGAGTCTTGATCCTATCATGCATAATCATGTCCTAAATTGTGAAACTGCCAAACATATTTGGGGAACCATAGAGATAATCAATGAGGGGACAGAAGAAGTTAGGGAGAATATGCTGGAAATTCTCACTTCACAATATGAGCATTTCAGATCAAACCCTGGTGAAGGTATCTCTCAGGTTTTTGAAAGATACAACAAATTAATTAATGATCTGAATCTCAATGGGAAGCACTACACCAACAAGGAGATTAACAAGAAGTTCCTTCTTACACTTCCACCTCATTTGGAGCACAAGATATCTGCTATTAGAGAAGCAAGAGACATGAATGAGCTTGCTTTGGAAAGATTGTATGGTGTCTTGAATACCTATGAGCTGGAGCAGATTCAACAGAAGGAGCTGTATGGAACTGGAAGGATTGTTGGTACCTCCACTGCATTGGCTGCTGAAGTCCCACAGAAACTGGAAGTGAAGGCTGTTCAACCTTCCAGTTCTCACATGAATGTTATTGATGCTGAATATGGATTAACATCCATTGATCAATCTGGTGGTGACTTCTATTCTTTGGAAGAACTTGATCAGCTGGAGGATGGTGATTTGGCTTTGATAGTCAGAAAGTTTGGGAAGTTTAGATTCAAGAGGAATCCCAATCTTAAGTTCAGACCCAGATTTCAGAGAGGTGGATCTTCATCTTCAAGTGGCACAAGGGGTGGCTACAAAACTGGAACTGTGGACAGGAGTATAATCAGATGCTACAATTGCAATGAGTTGGGTCACTTTGCTACTGAGTGCAGAAAGCCAAAGCAAGTGACTAGAAACACATTTGATTCTAGCAAGAAGAACAAGATTGGGAAGGCCTATGTTGCTGAGGGAAAGAGTTGGGATGACACTGACAGTGATGAAGAAGCAGGTGAGATTGGGAACCTTGCTTTAATGGCTAAAGAGGAAAGCACTTCATCCAGATACATGTCAGAGGTAACCTTTACTGATGCTGAAATGATCTATCATCTTGGTGGCACCATAAGTTGTGCACGCACTGAAAATGATAGAATAAATCTTTTAAACACAAATCTTGAAAAGGAATTAAAAGATTTGAAACTTGTGCATGTTAATCAGGATGAACTTAATGAGAAAATTGCTTTTCTGGAGAATAGGGTTAAATGTTATATTCAACTGGAAACCATTCTCAAAGAGCAGATTAGTGAGCTCAAAACCAAAGCTAATGCCTATTACAACTCTTGTAAAACGGCTAAAGAAATTTTCAATAAACAAGCTATTGGTAATCATGTCAGTATAGGTTATGATTATAATGAGGCTATAGGATTGCTTGGTATTAATACACCTTGTAGAGTCAGAGAAGAAGGAAAGGTTGTTCCTTATATTCTTAAGGGTATTAAAACACCCTTCTGTAAGGAGTCTGAGGCAGAGCCTCTGAATGAATCTTCTATCATTATTGCTGAGGAGATTCATGAAGAAGATGTTGCCTTAGAAGCTGAGCAATCCAAAAAGTGTGTATCTGATATTCCAATCAAAGTTGCTACAACTGAAAAGACTAAATCAGATATCCATAAGTTGGATCAAAACAACTGTAGAACTAACATGCCTGCTATTAATTCTTCTCATAAAGCATGTGGTGTGGGTAATTGCATGTCTTGTGCTTTTAATGTTATGTATGCTTTCTTTAATAAAAAGCATGTATCTAGTGATAAGACTGCTCCACGTCAACATGTTAATAATAAGAAGCATGTTAAAACAAAGACTACTAGTCCTCCTCAGACTAGAGTGGATTCATTTATCCCTAAGCCTACTCAGAAATGTGTTAAGGCTGGTTATAAATGGAAACGCTCTTATGTGAAAGAGGATGAAGTAGTTTTAGTTAGAAATGTTGTTTTGCCTGACAAAGGCCAGTTCTTTAAGTATGCCGGACCCAATCAATTTTGGGCTCCGAAGAAGGACTAATCAATCTGATTTTGCAGGGAGTTAAACAGGTAAACCGAGTTATGTGGATTCTGGACAGTGGCTGTTCAAGGCATATGACCGGAGATAGAGCCCTGCTATCAGATGTGGTTGTGAAAGCTGGCCCAGTAGTTACCTTTGGAGATAACAGCAAGGGTATTACGAAAGGATATGGCTGTTTGAAGTACGGAAATGTTATCATTGAAGATGTTTCATTTGTGGAAGGTCTGACGTTCAATCTTCTCAGCATCAGTCAGTTCTGTGACAGAGGATATGCTGTTTCCTTTGAAAGAGAGAAGTGTCAGATTACTCACAAGAAGAATGGAAAGCCTGCTCTTCAAGGAGTAAGGAAAGGTGACTTGTTCATAGCTGATCTGAACTCGGGATTCAAAGATGAAGTTAATTGTTTTTATGCTAAAGCTTCATCAGATGATAGTTGGCTATGGCACAAGAAGATGTCTCACCTTAACTTCAAAACTATGAACTCTTTAGTCAAGAGGGAATTAGTTAGAGGTTTGCCTCAGATGGAATTTACACAGGAAGGACTGTGTGAGGCATGTCAGAAGGGAAAGTCAAAGAAAGCTTCTCACAAGGGCACTGACACATCATCAATAACTGAACCTCTTCAGCTACTGCACATGGATTTGTTTGGTCCAGTTAATGTGATGTCCATGTCAAAGAAACAATATGCACTTGTGATTGTTGATGACTATTCTAAATACACATGGGTTTTATTCCTACATTCCAAGGATGAGACCCCATTCCTGGTGATTGGCCATGTAAAGTTGATTGAGCTGGATTCTAGATTCCCTGTTAGAGCCATAAGGTCAGATAATGGTACGGAATTCAAGAATGCCATTCTAAATGACTTTTGTGCTGATAAAGGAATAACAAGACAGTATTCTGCCCCTAGAACTCCTCAACAAAATGGAGTAGTGGAAAGAAAGAATCGTACATTGATTGAAGCAGCTAGGACTATGCTAAGTGAGTCCAAACTTCCAACGTACTTTTGGGCTGAAGCAGCGAATACAGCTTGTTATACTCAGAATCGAACTTTAATCAACAAGGACTTAATGAAGACTCCGTATGAGATCATGAACAATAAGAAACCAACTGTCAAGTACTTTCATGTATTTGGAGCAAAATGCTTTGTGCTTTTAGATGACAATGTTAAACGTGGCAAGTTTGATGCAAAGGCACAAGAAGCTATTTTTGTTGGATATTCCAGAAGATCTTACAGGGTCTATGTGGTTGGCAGTCACACAGTAAAGGAAAGTGTCAATGTTACTTTTGATGACACTAAGTTCCCCAGTATCCAAAAAGAAGACTCATCTGAAAAGCTGAAGTTTGATAACTTGCCAGACTCAGAATCAGATGATGAAGCCCCACCTGAAGTTATTGCTGGTGATGATAATAACAATGATGATAATGATCATGGTGATGGTGGTGGAAACACTGGTAACAATGGAGATACCACCAACACTGGAGAAGAATCATCAAGGCAAACAGGCAACAACTCAGGGGGAGCAAATGAAGGATCAACTAGTCACTCACAACATCAAAGTGAATTTCAAGGCGAATCATCAAGATCAAATCTTCCAAGACAGACTGTTTGGAATAGAGCTCATCCTTTTGAGCTGATCATTGGTGATCCAGATGTTGGAGTTAAAACTAGAAGAGCTTCTCAGAATGAATGTCTTTTCTCAGCATTTCTATCTAAAATGGAGCCAAAGAAAACTGAGGAAGCACTGACTGATCCAGATTGGGTGATTGCTATGCAAGATGAACTCAATCAATTTGAACAACAGCTAGTCTGGAAGCTGGTACCCAGGCCAAAGAACAAGAAAGTAGTGGGCACAAGATGGGTATACAGGAACAAGCTAGATGAGGATGGCATTGTTACAAGGAACAAGGCAAGACTGGTTGCACAAGGGTATTCTCAAGCTGAAGGCATTGACTATGATGAAACCTATGCACCAGTGGCTAGACTTGAGGCCATCAGGATGTTCTTAGCATTTGCTGCTTATTCCAATTTTAAAGTCTATCAAATGGATGTTAAGAGTGCATTCCTGAATGGTGAACTTGATGAAGAAGTGTATGTGGAACAGCCCCCTGGCTTTGAAAATCAGGAGTTGCTGGACTTTGTGTACTTTCTCTTCAAGGCTATCTATGGTCTCAAACAAGCCCCAAGAAAATGGTATGACACTCTCTCTGGTTTTCTTTTAGAAAATGGTTTTGTTAGAGGTATCATAGACAAAACTCTTTTTTCAAAGAAACACAAAAATGATATGATATTAGTCCAAGTCTATGTGGATGACATCATATTTGGGTCTACTAATGATAATCTCTGTAAGAGATTTGCTGAGCTAATGCAGAGTAAGTTTGAAATGAGTATGATGGGTGAGCTGAAGTTCTTTCTTGGATTGCAAGTAAGTCAAAGGTCAAATGGTATATTTATTTGTCAATCCAAGTATCTCAAAGAACTCCTCAAGAAGTATCATATGGAGGATTCAGCATCAGCAAGGACTCCATCTTCAACAGGAATCAAACTTGGAGCTTCTGACAAATCTATCAAGGTAGATGTTACAAGCTACAGATGTATGATTGGCTCCTTACTCTATCTTACTGCTAGTAGACCAGATATTATGTATGCTACATGCTTGTGTGCAAGGTTCCAAGTGGACCCTAGAGATGTTCATCTCGTTGCTGTAAAAAGAATCTTGAGATATCTTAAGGGTACACCTAATCTAGGTATTTGGTACCCTAAAGATTCTGGTTTTAATCTTGTTGGATATACAGATTCTGATTATGCAGGTAGTGTTGTGGATAGAAAGAGTACCTCTGGGAGTTGTCAATTCCTTGGAGGTAGGTTGATTTCCTGGTATAGCAAGAAACAGCAAACAGTTTCCAATTCAACAGCAGAAGCTGAATATATTGCTGCTGGAAGCTGTTGTGCTCAGATCTTATGGATACGGAATCAATTAAAGGACTATGGCTTTGCCTTGGACAAAATTCCCATATTTTGTGATAATACAAGTGCCATAGCAATCTCCAACAACCCTGTGCAGCACTCGAGAACAAAGCACATTGATATCAGGTATCATTTTATCAGAGAGCATGTTATGGATGGAACAGTGGAGTTGCACTTTGTACCCACTGAAGAACAGACTGCAGATATTTTCACTAAATCTGTTGACGAATCCACATTCATCAGGTTAGTTGGTAAATTGGGTATGTTGAACAGTCTTAGTGATTGATAATATCTCCAGGTTTGTTCTTAACTAAATCATTTTCTCTTGTTGATTTTAAGATGTTAAATATTGCCAATCCATGTTTATTGTATAAAGCTTGGTAATTTAAATATTCTGAATAATTTAAATTTCTTTAAAAATATTTTTCTCATTTTCCATGGAGAAATGTATTTTTATTGAAATTATATTTATTTAGAATCGTTTAAGTTATTTTCAGATTATAAATATTTTTGTTCAGATTTTTATGCAGGTTTAGTGTAATTTTGTGTTTTGGTTAGTTTTTATACAGTAGGTTTCTTAACTGTTAGCATTTTATGTGCAATTTTTGTTGTTTTGATGTTACTGTGTACATTTATAACTCGGTATGACCCTCTAAGAGGTCATATTGGCTTATTTTTCAATAATGTTATTAGTTTAATTAGTAATAAAACTCGGTATGACCCTCTAGACAGGTCATATTGGTTTTTATTTTGGTTATTTAATTTCAAAAACTCGGTATGACCCTCTGCTATGGTCATATTGGATTTTATTCTTTTAATTAATCAGTATTTTCTTTGTTTTCTCGGTATGACCTCAAGCAAAACTCGGTATGACCTCCCTTTAGGTCATACCGAGCTCAGCAGAACCCTTGTCTATAAATACTAATGCTTTTCAGGTTCTTTTGCTCTTCATACCTTTCTAACTCAAGTTTTTACTTAGTTAACTTTGCTCTGGTTTGTGTTTTATTCTTAAAACAACGAACTATTGCAAATTTTTCTTGTGAATTACTTGGGATTTTATTTCTTTTCTGATAATTATTATTATTAATTGCTGTGTTATTCTAGTAATATTTTTAATTTTATTATTTATTCTTAAATGGCTGGTGAGTTTGTTGTTGAACGTTTTAATAATTATGTTGGCTATTGTGATCCCCTTAAGTGTTCTGTTGAACGTTTTAGGCCGTGGATTCATTTTTTAAATGAACAATCAATTGTTAGCTATGCTATCACTGCTTCTGTTGATTTAAAGATTGAACCCCTTCGTCTATTATGCTTAACTGCTGTTGTTGCTGAAGATATGCGATCTTTCACATTCACTATTTCTGATCGTCAGTACACAGTAACTAAGGAGATCTTTTGTCAAGTGCTTCAGTTTCCACTTGATAACTTTGTTAGATTCCCTACTGATCCTGAGTTAGTTCAATTTTTCTCTAGTATTGATTACCAAGGAAATATTGTTCTTCCTCGTCTGAATAAGGGTAATCTAGCTTGTGAGTGGGATTTGTTCTTTGACTGTTTAGCTAAAGTTTTTAGTAATTCTACCAAAAACAACTTTACCGTCATAACTTCTCTTCTACAAAACATTGCCTATGCTGCTGTTTTTAATCTGAGAGTGGACATAGGAACTCTTCTGTGGGATCTCTTGATAAGGAGGATTTTCAATTACCCTAGAGATATTGAAACTGGAAAGAAAGTTAGATGCTTTTATTCTCGTTTCCTTTCTCTAGTGTTGAATCATGTTCTTTCTGATGAACATAAAACCCTTTTTCAAAACACTCCTTTTCAAGTCCCCGCACATACTAATCCTCTCATTTATTCATCTTTGTCCACAAGCTCCAAGTCTGGAAGGAGACCCCTAGTTCCACAATCTTATCTGCGAGAGATTTTGCAACCACAGTTACCTTTACTCTTTATTGAACATCCAGTGGTTGGATCCTCGTCAGCAGGAACTTCAATGGCGCCTCCTAACACCATGGCACTTCAGGTAATATATCCTCTCTCAACTGCTCCACTAACCCAAGAGGTTCTTAGGATTGACCAAGGGATTGTAGAACCACAATCTCTGTCCCCGGTCATAGAGCCACACACAGAGTCAAATCCATTGACCGCTCCCCTAGAACTATCAGCTATAACAAGATCAAGAGAGCAACTTGAAGTAGAGTTTAATATGAGTGATCCCACAGCTCTGCCTCCACCACTAAAGAAGAGAAGAACACTCCTTGAGGCATCTGTTAGCCAGTCTGTATCCTCCCAAAAGGATATGGATTCTCAAAAGGCCAATGAACAGTTACTAGAGACATCCTCTCAACAGGATGAATCTATTGAAATTCGCCATCAGGCCATGGCATTCTGTACAGAGTCAAGCACTCTCCCATTACTCACAATGGGAGAAAACACTTCTGAAACATTAGTAGAGACTCTTGCACAGGACACTCTGAGAGGAGAGCACATAGGAATGATTGGTGAAACAGTGCCTACCATTGTCACGGTAGAAGAGCCTTCACAGGCTTCAGAGGGAAAATCTGGTTCTTCGCCCCCAATAATAGAATCATTTTCTCCCCTCCCAGAGGGAACATCTCTGGCTCCCCTAAGGGATTCTTCACTCGCAGTTTCAACTGGAGAAAGTGAAGGGCAACATGGTAAGTCTATATCTGAAGCAATTCAGTTTTCAATTTCTGATGAATTTTTGGACTTTACCATGGATTGGGATTCGCGAACTCCCATTGCACCACCAGTGACCTCTCAAGAAGGGGCTATGGTGATTTTTTCTGCAGGTACTTCAACTCCTACTCTGGATAGACAGCTAGTGGTTAGTAAAACACAGAGCGAAACACAAGCACGTGAGGTGAGTGAAACACCATCGAAAGAAATTGAGATGAGTGCACACAATGACACATACACTGCTTCTTTGTTGGCTCAAATAGCTAATCTTCAGAAACAACTACAAGAGTCCCAGGCTGAGAAAGATATTCTCAAGGCACAAGTGGATGAACGGTCTTCTTCTTCCACCTCTGTAAATAATCAGCTGGGTCATCTTAGAGATGAGATACAGGGAGTAAAAGTCACATTGGTCCCAAAGCTGAATGCTGTTCAAGAGTCACAGGTGTTAATGGCTTCAGATATGTCAGAGCTTCTGGTTTCTAATGCTGAGATCAGGGAGGCTATCAAACAGATTCCTATTATTTCAACCAAAGTAGACTCCTTTCAAGATACTATTGATGAAAATCAGTACTTCAATGATGAGAGGTTTACCAAGATTGAAGGAGGGATGCAACATCTGAACGAGGGCATGAAACATCTGTATACTATGATCAAGGTCTCACATCAACCCAATGCTGAACAGAAGAAATTCTTTGAGGGTGATGATGATGAAGGGGGCAATGGTGACAGGGATGGTGAAAGAGAAAGAGAAGGTAAAGAGGAGGATCCTAAAACTGATAAAGTTAAATCTTTAGAGGATTCCTCAACTAAGGGGGAGAATAAGGAGAAGGAGTTACAAGGAGGAGAAGCTGGAGGTTCTGGTTCTGCAAAGGACAAAGGGAAGCAGAAGTTAACTTTTTCTGATGCTGACTACTATCAAGGTGAAGAGGGAGTATTTGATGATGTTGAACCTGAAGCCCCTGAAGATATCTTTGGTGAGGTAGAAGTTGAAGGAGAGGCTGATTATGCTGACTGGGAAGATGAACCTGTAGTGGATCCTGCCTTTGAAGCTGAGTTGGTGAGACAAATGGCTGATTTGAAGAGGAGAGAGGAGGAAAATGCAAAGGTATCTGACATCATTTCCAAGCATCTTGTCATTCAAAAAGCTGAGCAACAAGAAAAGCAAAGGCTTCACAATCTGAAGGCCAGTGATAGAAAATTGTATGTAAGGCTCAAGCAAGGAGTGGAATGGGACAAGGCAAGAGAAATGTTTGCACATCAAGAAGGAATTAATAATGATGCAAAGTTTCTTGGGATGTTGGAAAGGTACAGACAGGTCAATCCAGACAACACAGTATATATGAAAGCTCTTCATGCAGAGATTTCAAGGATCACAACTGGATTTGACAGAGTTAGAGAGGAGTTGAAGATATATGTTTACACTCATAATGAGGGAACCTTCTTAGTGTCTCTCAATCTTCTGGAAAGCAGAACTCTCTCTGAACTATGGGTCTTCATGTGCAAGGTAAAAAGAACTTCTCCATTAGCTGAGCTGCTGCATGATCAGTTAAGAGACTTTGCAATGAAAGCTAGTCCTCAAGTTGTGAATGTGCCATATGAAGTTAAATTTTACAAAGGAAGGGCACTTCAAACTTGTGGTATGGACCCCATCTCGTTGAAAGATTATCCTGCCAGGCATCTTGTCTATATGGAGAATATGTTGAGGACAACAGGGTTTGCTACACAAGAGAAGACAGAAGTTGCTGATTTGATTCAAGACTATTGCATTGCCAATATCAAGAGATATCATCAAATGAAGAATAGGCTGAAGAAAGTCACAGCTCAACCTGTCAGACCTAGTGGCATTACTTCTGAATCTGATCGTATTCTGGACAAGGATTTGCTTGAAGCACTTGAAGAAGGAGAGATGATGGAGTCTGAAATTTGAAGAAGCTCTAGTCTGTAAATGTTATATGTATAGAGCTTAGGTATTTCAAGATAGGATCAATGTAAATATGTGTTCAGTCTAGAGGAACATCTATCTTGTATTTATCTTTAATGTTTGAATCTGGAAAATGTTAAATGAAATCCAGAACCTTTCTTGTTATTTACTTGGCTCTTAAAAGTCATTTCTATTTCTTGTTTAAGTTAGTTGAGTTATCCTCTAGGTATTTGATTGTTATTCTCTAACAAACAAATAGGGGGAGATTGAAAGGCATATTTTTGGGCCTGTTAATATTCCGAGGAAACAACTTAATTTAAACAAGTTTGTAATAAGTAAATAATAAGTTAATATGTCACAGGAATCTCAGATAGTTTTATCTGTCAAGAGAATGGAGAATTAAAGTCATCTACAGACTTGAAGTTATTCTACATTGAAAGAAGTTCAATTTATTGTTCAAGCCTCAGTGAAGTATTCAAGTTAGTGGATTTACTGCAGTGACAGAGATTTCCAGTGGTGACGGAAGAAGTACAGGACACAGAGTATTGTCAGAGCTAAAGAAAATAAACCACAGCTTTAAATGTTTTAAAGATGAAGAATTATCATTGAAGTCAGTTATTCATGAAACCAGACAGTGCATCGAATGACGACATCATCAGTGGAATTAAATCATATCTATTCAGTGGTTTTCAGAAGAGAGAGAGATGCAAGGCTTTAAAGATATCTTATTTGATTTATTAATTTAATTTAATTAATAAATTAATTCTATCAGAATTAATTTATTTATTAAATTAATTAGGTTAGTAGTTTAAATTATTTATTAACTTAATTCTATTTAAGAAGAATTAATTTAATCTATAATTTAATCTAACTAATTAAATTAAAAGGATTTTCTGAAAATGAACTAGTATGACCTATGTTTATTATTATTAGAAACTCGGTATGACCTTAGTAGATAATTCGGTATGACCTATTTTCTAGGTTCTATTGAATTATTTATAAGGTCATATTAAGTCTTTTTGAAGGTCATACCAAGTACTTTTTCTGGGTCATACAATCTTCTTTTTTGGTCATACCGAAATTTAGAAATTGTGTTGACAGGTCATTCTAATCTTAAGAGGTTCTACCGATTTCTGTTGGAGGTCATACAAGGCTTAATTCATGTGTATTAATCAAAGACAGAACAGAAAAAGGAAAGCAGTTGAAGAAAAGTATCAAGAACACACAGAAGCATTTACTCAAGAACAAAAGAAGCTTTATATCTTATTTCTTCTCAAGCAATTAATTCTAGTTTGTATTGTTAAATCCAAACCACTAGAATTTGATTACTTGTATTGCTTTGACTATCTAGCGGATTTTTATCCCTAGAACGAATCTTAAATTATCAAATATTGTTAAATCATTTTATTACAAATATAGATAAATTCATGTCGAATTTATTCTAGATTTGTTTTAATTTATTTAAGATTCAATCTTGTACTCAGTATCATTTGTAACACCCTTCAAGTTTAATATTAGTTATATTTAACTTGAATCTTGTTTCATTTTTATTCCGCATTAATTTGTTCCTAAACAGTTTTATTCTAAAAGGACAAATTCGATTAAACGGTATAGTTTGTATTCAACCCCCCTTCTACAAACTTATCAGGACCTAACAGTGTCGCTCGCCTCCAAGTAACGTAACATGCAAATAAAGCTAAGTCACAAAGGAGGTGTCGCTCGCCTCCAAGCAACGTAACATGCAAATAAAGCTAAGTCACAAAGGAGGTGTCGCTCACCTCCAAGCAACGAAACATGCAAATAAAGCTAAGTCACAAAGGAGGTGTCGCTCACCTCCAAGCAACGAAACATGCAAATAAAGCTAAGTCACAAAGGAGGTGTCGCTCACCTCCAATCAACGTAACATGCAAATAAAGCTAAGTCACAGAGGAGGTGTCGCTCACCTCCAAGCAACGTATCATGCAAATAAAGCAAAAGATAGAAGCAAACAACGGATAAGCAATTAAAAATCAAAGAAAAGCACGACACATTACAGAAACAAAAGTTACATAAATGACTCGTCTTTTACACAACAACAAAAGATTAAATAGTTCACAGATCACCAAATCTATTACAGTCTGGATACCGGCAAACTACCAGGTACTAAGATTGATTACAGTTACAAGGATAGCGATGTCCCGCTAACCAACTCATCACCAGAGTCTTCAGCAACTTCAAATTCACCATCAACATCGACATCACCGTCTTCAACCGCATCACCGGAGAGCGCCTCCTCGGCAACAGCAACAACTTCATCCTCCTCAATGTCAACAGCAGCCTCCACATCCACTCCAGCATCCGCCATATCAACATCCTCACCTCCACTAGAACTACCGGCAGAAGGAACACTCCGCTCGCTCAACTCCTTTCGCAAGGCAGCATACTTCTTTTTCTACTTCCGGGCGGCCCGTTTCATCTTCCTCGCCTCTTTAATTTTCTTTTCCGCCTCCTCTTCAAGGGCTTTGCGAGTTGCTTCATAAGCCCCCAGCCTCTCAAATACACAAGCATCAGCCAAAGTCTTCGCAGCGACCTCGACCGACTTCTGAAAATCATCACTTTTCTTCCAATTAGCAATGCCCACAGCGACCCTCTGGCGCGTCTCTCTTTCAACAGCGGCCGCAACCTCCTTCATCAAATCTTCCTGATACGCATCACTGGCCCTGTATTTCATAATGGCAGCCTCTTCAGTAGGCCGGCTCGCCAAGTGACTCTCAGCATCTGCAAGACATTTATTCGCATACTCGAGCTCTTTAGCCAGACACACGGTCTCAGCAACGGCCTTCTCAACCCCAGTTGCAAGGTCACTTTTCTCCCTCTCAGCAACCGCCAACTCCTCCTGCAAGGTCGCCACTCTCCTTTGTGCAACGATCATCCTGTTCCTATACACATGCCTCTCAGAAAAGTACCGTTTCTTATCAGTCTCAACCTGGTTTAAAGAAGCCACAACATTCTTCTTATACTCCTCCTGGGTATTGATCTCATTCTTCAGCTGCAACTCAACTTTCCTCAGCCTTTTGTTCTCCAACCTGTAAGCGTCCCCTTGGGCCAACACGGCAGCAAAATGACATTGACTCTGCAAGAACATCACAAGACTGTCAGAACACAATATAAAGCAAACATTGATGACGACAGAAAGCAGAAAGTAGAAAATAAAAAATCACACCTTGGCATGAAACTTTTGAGAGCGCCTCGCCAGCTTGCTCCATCCATATCCTTTCAACTTCTGAAAGTCATCCTCGGTCATCGAGTCAATCGTGAAAGAGCCCGGACCACTCTTAAACATATACCCATAGCCGGGCCTCCTCTCCCCGGTCTCCTCGTCAACGACAACCATCCCCTCATCACTATCGCTGTAAGTCACAGCCATCTCCGTCCGTTTCTTTCTTGAAGTTGTCACACCCAGACCAGCCCACGCAAAATTCACCTTCCTCTTCCTCAAAACAAACCTACCGCCCATCCTCAAGCGGCCTCCCATCCGCAAACGACCGCCCATCCTGCTCGACTCACCAACCTCGTGCACAGACCTGACCTTTTTCCGTGACTCATCACCAGCATCAACCACTCTCTTCCGTTTCTTCCCAAAATGATTTCCTACCCTGACAGAACCAGCATTCACAACAGTCCCCTCGGGCACCACCTCATCAGGTTCCAACTCCTCACCATCACCCCCTGCACCACCATCTAGCTCACTACCATCATCAGCACGCTCACCCACAACGTCCTCCCCCACATTACCCACAAACGGGACCAAAGCCCTATCAACAACATTGTCGCCATCCTCTAGAACACCCACCTTAACAACCTCTCTACCATCATCCTCACCAGACGAAAACACATCTTCCACGACTATCCTTTCCTCAGCCTCACCACCATCAGAGCGACCATCACCAGCATCCTCACTACTAGAAGTAATGACCATCTCAGACATACCAGCAGGCGTGGCATCCAAATCCCCGCCACCATCATCAGTTTCAGTGTCGCTATCAGCATCGTCGTCATCCTCACCTCCCGGAGCAACAATCTCTTCATCACTATCTAAGGAGGTGTTAAACCCTCCTACCGCCACATCATCCATCATCGTGGCACCACTTGCATCCAACTCCCCGAAAGCGGCATCCTCCTCATCAACCAAGATAGACTTCTTTTTACGGCCAACTTTCCTCCCAACTGAAGCCACTCCGCCAGCATCTTCCCCCGCAACCGCCCGCCTACCTCTCTTTTCACGCGGAGGATAGACGTTCACAGAATCACGGGGCGGCATGGCATTCAAAAACTCCCTTTGTTTCTCGGGCTCATTGAAAGTGGCATTCTCAAGAACGGGCAAATCACCCCTAGTTGGTATCAACACTGACACAAGAACAAAAATAAACATATATCAACAACAAGCAATCCAAACACATATATAACCACAGAAAACGAGCGTATGTCAGATACTTACAGTTGTGCTCAAGCAGCCTCGCATTCTCAAAGAAATCAACCTCAGTCCACACGCGTCCAAGCGACCTCACGGTACGTTCCAGTATGTCCATAACAGCCTCGCTTAATCCTTTCTTCTCTGATGGGTACACATTCCTCACCTCCACTGCAAAGTTAGGAAGATAAGCAAGGTCACCCCTACGCACCATGATAAACTCCTCTTGCCAATTCGCCATCCCCTTGGGAAACCGAAAAAGATTGTGACCGGACACCCGCTTGGCCACAGCTGTGTAATTATTCCAGTGGATTTCATAAAACGGCTTCGCACTGATCAACCGCACAAAGAATAGAGCAAAAAAACCTTTGAAGGTAGGCTGTCTACCATCTTTAGCACAAGCAGCAATAAACCACAGGATCACACGAATGGCATGTAGGGATTTATTGCATGGCGGAAGCATGTATAACAATTTATCAAACAATAAAACCCGTAAAACCGCATACGATTCATAGATAAAATTAAAGAATCGATTACTAACCTTTAAAAGCGATCCAAGGATGATGAATAGAGACTCTTAGCAGCTGCTCCTCAATATGTGAAGCACTCCACAAGTATCCACCAAGAGATGACGATCCGATGGAGAGAAGAAAGGCTGAGAGAGAGAATTAGGGTTACCTCCCTTTTTCTTTTCTTATAAAATTAGGGTTCGGGCTTGAGGGTTTATAATAATATATTTATAGGCAAAATACTCAGCTGAATATTTGTCCCATAAAATATTATTATTATTAACCATTTAATTAATTAATCTCATTAATCAATTAATTAATAATTAAAACTCTTTTAATCATTAATTCTTTTTCTAAACTCTTTAGAAAATAATTCTCTCACTTAATTTCATTTCTTAAATTAAATTCTTAATTAATAATATTAAGAACTCTTCTTATTTAATTTATAATAAATTAAATCATATTTAATTGATTATAAAAAATGCTAATCAAATATTTATTTCATAAATAAATAATGACTAGCCATTATTAATTATTTCCTTTTTCATCAAATCATTCTCTTTTATGGTGTGACCCTGTAGGTTCAATATTAAGCCGGTAGTAGAAATAAATAATAATAAAACTATTTTATTATTATTTATATGAATTCTTCTAATTCATTAAATACGATTAATAAATTAATCATATTTATTCTACATCGTGAGTGATACTTCTCAGCATATCGCGACTATCCGGATAATATGAATTCACTGCTTAGAATACCAAGAACCTATTCAGTGACTAGTTACCGTACAATGAATTCTTTCTACCCTACAATGCCCTGATTAAATACAAGGCATGGATCTCGTGTCAAGCCTATCTAATTTAATCATATGCTTTCCTATTCACTATGCTTAGTTCCGATTAATGCAAATTAGAAACTTCTTTCTAATTTCATTCACTCTGGCCAGAGATTCCTGAACTAGCATAAATGGAATAATATAGGACATACTCTTCCTTCACTGGAAGGGGCAGATCCTTTATTGATCATTCACTATCTTCGTGCACAAATTCCTATACCCAGAAGAGCACTAATTATTGTCCCTCGAGACTAAGAGCTAAACCAAAGTATAGTTCAGTGTACACAAGATGACTATGATGATCTCAAGTCAAAGGACACTTGTACAACCATCACTATATGAACAACTACTGACACATGAGTGAACTCCATTAGTTGTTCAACTAATCGAGTCATGTTCAGTGAACTTATTCCTAATAAGCACCTACATACTAGCTATAGTGTCACCGCACAAATGCCTATGAGAACATACATCCTTCACAATGAAGCAAGCATAGTATGTACCGATCTTTGCGGATTAATTAACTACCAATTAATTATCCTACGACCAGGAACTATTTAAGTTTAGAGTTATCATCTTTAAGGTCTCATTATTATGATCTCATCATAATCCATAAAAAGCTTTACTCTAAACAATGGATCATCTAATTTAAACACTTTAAATAGATAAGCCCGTAATAAAACACATAACTATTTTATTAATTTAAACAAACTTGAATCAGATTGAACAAAATGTCTCCTAACTCATCATCCATGATTGGATTTAGGACACACATCTTTCAATCTCCCACTTGTACTAAAACCAATCACCTTGGTATCTCATACACAACTTCTCCTAAATAGAGAACAAAGCGATTTACAAATAACGGCTTAGTAAATGGTCTTTACTATGTTATTATGGGTATCAAGTCAATCTTGACTTAAACATCTTTACTCTCAACGATCTTATATATCATATGAAAGTGCCGTAACTTGGATCTTGAATCCCTGATTAAACCTAGGTTTCATAGCCTACGCTACTACCATATGTTGTACCGATACAACAATATAAATCATATGCTAGGAATCATGTCTAACCAGCGAAAACAGGTTTCGCTATCCAAAGAATCTCCTTTACAGCTTCACTTCTAGCTATATACATATAGTGCTTCCACTACGGAATCAGTTATCTTAAACTGCTTGGAATTCTTCCAACAAACCGCTCATCCATTCAGAATTAACACTTATTTTGACATGGATTTTCTATCACTTTTGTCCTAAGACAATCATAGTGTTTATAATGCTCGATTTTCATTTTGGACCCATCATAATCAAGAAAGATGTCCTCAATTCTTCCAAAGTATTTAAGGACGTTCTTCCAGCTTACTATCGCGCTTCTCAAGGACTAGACTGGTGCTCGCTTATCTCGCCTAGTGAGTTAGCGATCATCAAGTCTTGTATAGTACATCCGGTATTTTGATAGATACATTTGCCGAAGCATAATAAATCTTACTCATACGTCATTTCTCCTCAGATGTCGTAGAAAGGCACTATCTTGGAGAAAGTAACTCCGTGACTTGATAATTCAAGTAACTTCTTGGAGTTATTTATGCTAAACATCTTAGCATGTAAATGATGTACACACTTTGGGTTTAGCCCAACACTTGGTTTATCCTATAAATTCTCATTCCTATATCATAGGAAGCCATTCCCAAGTCCTTTATAGAGAATATGCTAGATAACCACACTTTGACTAATTTTAGCATCGATACATCATTCCTTATTATAAGTATGTCATTCACATACATTATTAGGAATGTCATCACGCTCCCACTAACCTTCTTGTAGATCCATGATCCATCATTGTCTTTGATAAAATCAAACTATTTGATTGTCTCATCAAAACAGATGTTCGATCATTGAGAAGCTTGCTTCAATCCATAAATGGATTGTCGTGGCTATTAGACCATAGATTTGCTACTCATGGCAATAAATCCCTCTAATTGTGTCAACTACACATCCTCTTCAAATTTCCTATCGAGGAAGGTCGACCGTTCGACCATTATTAGATATTATAGTCATTACTAGCCGCAATCGCAAACAAAATCCGAATAGACTTGAGCACTACTTCATGTGAAATTTTTCCATCAAAGTTAATCTCTTTGCTTTGATTGAATCCTTTCACAATAAGCAAGGACTTATAGGTCTTTACCTAGCCAATCACTCTAATCTCCCTTTTATAGACTCACTTGTACCCTTCCGATTATGACACCTTTAGGTCCTCAATCATAGTCCTTACTTGGTTGATGTACATGGAATCTATATCGGATTTCATGGTACTATGCCATTTCTCTGAGTCATAACTCATAGCTTTAGTATAGGTCATAAGGTCTTTATCATATAATTGACACCTCATTGTCATTCTTAATGACAAGGCAGTCAACCTCTCAGGTTGGTGATAAAATATCAAGACCTATACTTAAGCTAACCTACAAAAGATTATCATGTCTGAAAATGTTCTTCCTATAGAACCTTTGTAATTTGTGGTGTTTGAACTTAGTTAAGTTCAACCTTCCTCCCACTGAACCCTTCTAGAATGAACAATTCCTCTAAGCAGGCAGTATGTCATACACACTATATTCAGTAGAATATTCAACCGACATCCTTGACTATCATTAGGATATCTCACAAACTTACATTTTGGATCTACCATCTAGCTTATCAAATTAAACATTTTGACATAGGCTAGACATCCCAAATCTTAATAAGTTTAAGACTTGTGTTCCTTGCACTACATATCTCATATGACAACTTAGAAACAGATTAAGAAGATACTATATTCAGCAGATATACTGATATTTACAAAATTCAACTCTAAACATATATTAGAAGATCAATTTAGCTTAACATGAACCGAACGATGTCTAACAAAGTTCGTTCGCTCCTTCATATATTCCATCTACCTGTAGAATCTCAGGATCTGTCCAATGTGAAGCTTTAAACTTAAGATTTGAGATAACCTCAAAACACTCACTCAAGTGTATATCTCTTTGATCTTATCAAAGAGTCCCGACACTTGTTGCTTTGTTTTGTATTTCATTATTATTCATTTTGAATCACTCCAAAAGATTCGAATTTGTATTGTACCAAATACATATATCTGAATCCGGATCATATCCGTGAATTATAATGAAGTGTGTGAATCCTTTTCTGGCATGTGTTGTCACTGGTGCACATACAATTATGTGTACTAATTTTAACACTTTTGTAGCTCATTATCTCTCTATTTCAAGAAAATAAAGATATAGTGGTCTTTCTAGTGAGACGAGTTTCGCATGCATATTGTGATTCAATAATCATATGGTTCTTGTAACCCATCACCATGCAATAAGCGAATACTCTTCACACTCGTGCAACCAAGCCTACAGTTCTTTGGATTTCCATTACCTCTATTCCATAGTCCCTATTTCAAAATGAGAAGTTTTAGTCCCCTTAAACTTCTCCAATTCTTCAACTCTACAAGACAACTCTTGTAGTTGATCTTCCAATAACCTCCTTAGTTTAGTGGCTGCAAACCTTTTTGCTATTAGAGTCAAACTTAGCCTTTAACTAATTATGCTATCACTCACTAACAAACTTCTTCTTGATAGTATGGTTCATCTCCCACTACTTCATTTCAGAACCGTTACTAGTCTGAAGAACAGAGCTCTCTAAGAAGGAAATACGTCTCAACAATCTTTAACATGAAGTAGATTTCAGACAATCTGATATCCAACCTTTTCATGTAAGAGTTCACAGCCAATTTGGGAGTTCGTATCCGGAAGCTACTTCAAGATCATATCTCGACTTAGCTTTCATCTATGACAAAATCAACATACCCTAGACGATCAATCAAATTGATTGTCTTGAGTTTATGATTATTCATAGATCAACCCTCAGCATAACTATTATGGAATAGCTCATTCGATATCCTATATTGAATCGTCTTATTTATCACATTCTACAACTCTTATAGAAGCAACAAGGTAGCCCTGAGTGTCCTTATGCTCATACTGTTTGCACAGTCATAAGCTTATAGACATCAGTTTGCTGTACTTTGCAACATTTGCATTATTAGACCTCTTGCACCTAGTCTCATACACATCTCCATGTGCATCATAAATAAGACATTTTGTATTAGCGAGTTAAACATTTCGTCTAACTTTTCATTCTTGAGAACACTTCTCAAGTTTCAAAGTTCATCAGCATATTTGGGATAAGTCAATGTGTTATTCTACTATGATGTGTGATAGTGTAGAAGTTATATTATATATATAATTCTATAAGTGAATACACATAACTACTAAGTAAATATTCAATTTTATTCTTATAGCACCATGTGAATCGGGTCTTTATTCATTGGTGGCTCCCACTATTTTATTTAAGTTATACAACCCTCTATATGTATAACTAAACATTCATAATGTTAGTGAGAATAAGGATCCTATTTTCCATCACATCACCTCGGCTGTAGCACGAAACGCAATGTGATGTTCCATAGGAAGACAACTCTTGTCAACTACATCTCATGTTATTCCTTATTATCTTTTAGCCTCTTGAATCATTGAGTATCGGCTGTGGCACGACTCACTCAATATTCAAAGTCAAGTCAAACCCAACATCTTGCATAATTGAATTAGACTTCCAATAGCCCACGGCTGTAGCACGTAACGACCATTGGACCCTAATTCATCATACACATCTCATGTGATAGACAAGCATCTCTTAATCTCAAAACAAAGCCCTCGGCTGTAGCACGAAACGACAATGTCTTAATATAAGAACTCTACTTGCTATTATGTTGGAAGGCTATGACCGACACAAGCCCGTTGTGTCATTGGCCATTTACTACTTGATATATATTTTAATTAAGAGGGATTATATTATGTTACAACCATAATCATATTACTAGGAGATTCTCTTTTTCTTGAACAAAATACAATTATGATATTTAAATGAAAAATTCCCAGTGTGTTGGAGGGGTCACATCGGTCCCGCTTAAAACCCAACGGCCTAGACAGAAATTTTCATTTTCAACATCAAAAGAGTATTTCACTCTATGTTTCATAAACATAAGAATCTCATGGTTGTACTCATAATATTCTTAATTAGGTTATTAAACATTTTTGACTAACCTATAACGTCTAACGTGAAACCTATGTTCATTGTGTTCGCCCTAAATCTATCATCGCATGGTAAATTTAAACATACATGTCATGTATAAACAATAATAAACTCATAGGAAGACATGTTATAACATATAGCGCAATTATAAACAATGTACGAATTATTGCATGCATTTCATATTATCAAATAAGGCATCAAATACACTTTAAGGGCAATAATCAATTTAAAATAAATTTCATGAAAATTTTAATTAATCCCAGCAGGTGCGTCTCGAAAAAACGAATCCAACGGTACCTTACACGCCTCATTCGGAGTTCGGATGAGTTCAAACGAGCCAAAACAAATTTCAACGCGCGACCTGCCACCATGCTGACGTCAGCTGATGACATCATCTGATGACGTCACGCTGACGTCACTGTTGACCAAGACTGCTGACGTCATCTGATGACGTCATGCTGACGTCACTGTTGACCAAGACTGCTGCCGTCATGCTAACGTCATACTGACTTCACTGATGACGTCACTGCTGACACAATCACTGACATTTCGTACAGTCAGCGTCGTGGACCAATCAGATTGCGCCACGTGTCAGATTACATCATTAATCAGAAAACTATTTTTCCAGTCTGAATTAATCATAAAAATTCATGAAAAATACTTTCCGGGCTCAATAAATTTCGAAACAAATATGTAAATTACCAGAAAAATATGAGGAACCCAGATCTGTAGAAATAAAATTATTAAAAATTGATTTTCGATTTAATTCATAATTAAATAGATATAGCCCCAAAATCATAAAATCAATTTAAAAAGTCATACATGCATAAAAAATTCTGAAATTTTTATCACGAATCTATATGCATACAACCTAGCTCTGATACCACTGTAGGGATTTATTGCATGGCGGAAGCATGTATAACAATTTATCAAACAATAAAACCCGTAAAACCGCATACGATTCATAGATAAAATTAAAGAATCGATTACTAACCTTTAAAAGCGATCCAAGGATGATGAATAGAGACTCTTAGCAGCTGCTCCTCAATATGTGAAGCACTCCACAAGTATCCACCAAGAGATGACGATCCGATGGAGAGAAGAAGGGCTGAGAGAGAGAATTAGGGTTACCTCCCTTTTTCTTTTCTTATAAAATTAGGGTTCGGGCTTGAGGGTTTATAATAATATATTTATAGGCAAAATACTCAGCTGAATATTTGTCCCATAAAATATTATTATTATTAACCATTTAATTAATTAATCTCATTAATCAATTAATTAATAATTAAAACTCTTTTAATCATTAATTCTTTTTCTAAACTCTTTAGAAAATAATTCTCTCACTTAATTTCATTTCTTAAATTAAATTCTTAATTAATAATATTAAGAACTCTTCTTATTTAATTTATAATAAATTAAATCATATTTAATTGATTATAAAAAATGCTAATCAAATATTTATTTCATAAATAAATAATGACTAGCCATTATTAATTATTTCCTTTTTCATCAAATCATTCTCTTTTATGGTGTGACCCTGTAGGTTCAATATTAAGCCGGTAGTAGAAATAAATAATAATAAAACTATTTTATTATTATTTATATGAATTCTTCTAATTCATTAAATACGATTAATAAATTAATCATATTTATTCTACATCGTGAGTGATACTTCTCAGCATATCGCGACTATCCGGATAATATGAATTCACTGCTTAGAATACCAAGAACCTATTCAGTGACTAGTTACCGTACAATGAATTCTTTCTACCCTACAATGCCCCGATTAAATACAAGGCATGGATCTCGTGTCAAGCCTATCTAATTTAATCATATGCTTTCCTATTCACTATGCTTAGTTCCGATTAATGCAAATTAGAAACTTCTTTCTAATTTCATTCACTCTGGCCAGAGATTCCTGAACTAGCATAAATGGAATAACATAGGACATACTCTTCCTTCACTGGAAGGGGCAGATCCTTTATTGATCATTCACTATCTTCGTGCACAAATTCCTATACCCAGAAGAGCACTAATTATTGTCCCTCGAGACTAAGAGCTAAACCAAAGTATAGTTCAGTGTACACAAGATGACTATGATGATCTCAAGTCAAAGGACACTTGTACAACCATCACTATATGAACAACTACTGACACATGAGTGAACTCCATTAGTTGTTCAACTAATCGAGTCATGTTCAGTGAATTTATTCCTAATAAGCACCTACATACTAGCTATAGTGTCACCACACAAATGCCTATGAGAACAGACATCCTTCCAATGAAGCAATCATAGTATGTACCGATCTTTGCGGATTAATTAACTACCAATTAATTATCCTACGACCAGGAACTATTTAAGTTTAGAGTTATCATCTTTAAGGTCTCATTATTATGATCTCATCATAATCCATAAAAAGCTTTACTCTAAACAATGGATCATCTAATTTAAACACTTTAAATAGATAAGCCCGTAATAAAACACATAACTATTTTATTAATTTAAACAAACTTGAATCAGATTGAACAAAATGTCTCCTAACTCATCATCCATGATTGGATTTAGGACACACATCTTTCATGGCATTGGGCGAGAACTGGGCAGGCAGACACCTAAAATAATACTTGAACAGATCCGACATAAACTTATGCATCGGCAACCTCAAGCCAGCTTTGAAGTGAGACACAGGTATCGCCATCCATCCTTCCACATCACGATCATATAACCGCTCTCCAGCACGCGGCATCCTCCATTCGTACCCATCCTCGATACGGAACAGCCGAGAAACCAAACGCCCATATTTCTCTTCTTGAAAAGTACTACCACAATCCAAGTGTTTGAATTTTCCAAAAGCTTCGTCCATCTCCCTCTTATCAAAAGTGGTAGCTGGAACTCCCTCGGTACGATACAAACTCTCAAAGGTATCAAAATACCTTACCCTATCGCAAGCGGCCACACCAAGGTAACTGTGAACATGAGTATCAATCCACCGCCCCATAGAATCTATCAACACCGGGCGAGTTTTAGAGCCAACTCCTTTCGACAGCGACATTTTTCTGCAAACAAAATACAAACAACAGGTACACATAGTCACCTGCTCAATCAACCGCTTACACAAACATAACCCACAGATAACAACCACCCTACTAACCCGGGTAGAACATAAAACACACGCGGCAAAGCAATTCAACATAAACTTATCCCCAAAACACCCTCAAACGGTTCATATTCTACAAAAACCCTAAGAACCACTAACACTTACACAACACCGATCAAACAGCAAAATACGCCCATTTTCAATACAGTTACACATTCATACAAAAAACACCAAACGCAATCACGCATCTTAAGCTACACCAGTTTCAAACTGCCAAAACCTTCAACAAACAAACAACCCAATATCACTCACACAACACAGATCAAACAACAAAATACACCCATTACCAGTATGACATTTACACATGCATACATAAAAACAGGAAACACACCCATTTCCACCAAAACCCGCAACATCACATAAAGCACACTCCCATACATCTCGAACAAAAAACGTTCACTTACAGCCGCAACTAAACACAGCAGACACACCACATGCAAAAACAAAAAACAAAAAACCAAACATCTCGCAAACACCTTCAAAGCTGACACAATACACTAAGAACAAAAGCAAAGAGTCTAGGAAGATTTACCAGAAATTGAAGAAAGCAGCAAACAGAGACAAAGAAAGAGCGACGGCGGCGAAATCAACAGCAAATCAAACAGACCCCAACAAGTAGCAGAGAGAAGACGATGAATAGAAAAAAGATGTGCACTGGAGAATAAAAGGAGGATTAAGACAGTATAATGAAGATTACATAACTTTTTATAAATAGCACGGTTACACACATACATTAACTGCACACCCACGTGGCAGTCTGTCATTGGCGCGTGACCCACACGTTCTCAACAACCCAGCCCAAGCGTCTCCCACCTTTTAAATTCTTTTTCATTTCTCCTTTTTATTTATTCCAAAACCTGTTTAAAAAATCATAACCTCTCATTACAAACCCGTCAAATCAAAAGACATTATACATACATATACACATGCACACCTCTGACACTGTCACATCAGAGAAACCCTTCAGACCCCCATTTAATGTTCATTTATAGCCCATCATTCACATTTAATATGACCAATCAATAATGAAACAACAAAAGAAACCTTTCGCCTGCACCCACTCCACATTCCCTCATTAATTCACAAAATACCTCGACCCAAGCACAACCTCTCGCTCACTTGGGGGGCAACAAATTCAATTTTCTCAAAATTTCAAAACTCCAAGTGACGCTCGCTCACTTGGGGGGCAACAAATTCAATTTTCGCAAAATTTTCTAACTCCATGTGACGCTCGCTCACTTGGGGGGCAACAAATTCAATTTTCTCAAAATTTCCCAACTTCAGGTGACGCTCGCTCACTTGGTGGGCAACAAATTCAATTTTCTCAAAATTTCCTAACTCCAAGTAACGCTCGCTCACTTGGGGGGCACCAAATTCACTTTCCTCAGATTTTTCCCGTCTCCATTTTCTCCTCTACTCTCACTACCCACTCAAGCAGCTAGCGAGAGTGGGGGGCAATGATATATACCCAGAAACACAGTTACCTCCAACTGATCACAGTCGCATTCTATGGCTCGATGTCAGCCACAAGCGTCCGAACGCGGTCGCTCAACCACCTAGTCGCCAGCAAAAGGACAAATACACGTCAAACACATATCAGAATGTAACACTTAGCCAAATGTCAACATGATAAAAGATAGGACACACCTCAACTGTAGCATAAAACACAACCACTCAACTGTACGCCTCAACTGTACATCTCAACTGTACACCTCAACTGTACACCTCAACTGTACACCTCAATTGTACATCTCAACTGTAGCAAGGAGACCCATCCCGCGCACTGTTGCCATAGTAAGCGGCGCCCACGTCACAAGGACAGGTTTTGGGTCTATAAATACTCTGTTATCACACAAAGCACACCACATATACATTCACACAAAAACACTACACACACTCACCAGAAAACACTCTCGATACTTGCTGCATTTTATCATATAGCTCTACTCCGTTACTGATTTTCACGCCGGAGGTGCTTGACGGCCACCACCACCGGGCAAGCATTATTTTGCAGGTCCCCTACCACAGGTCAAAACCACCACCGGAACAGTGTATTTGGCGACGGAGCAAGTGCAGCACTTATCACTTAATCTCGTTGGGATTCTCATTCTCCGGACGCAGCGGAGGCCAGAAAACATGTCAGGGAACGGAATCTCACTTTCAATCCTGAAATGAACCTACAGAAGATAGGTTTTCTGTTTGCATTTGTTTCAGACACAGTAGATATAGGAGATAGCACTCAGACACTCAGTAGAAAAATACAGAATACCATTCTTATGTTGAGCTGGTTAGACTAATGCACCAACAATAAAATGTGACAATCCCTCCAAAACCAATTCTTACATGACAGCTGAAAGGCAGGTCAACAGCCAAATGCAGTAATATTTCTATAAATATCCACTTATCCTTTTCAGCTAGATACATAATTTTTTTATTTTTTTTAACTTAAACAACTAATCTATCTATTACTATATATTATATGCCAACACAAGGGCAAAAGTTGCCAATTAAATGGCCGCGAAATTATTGTTTTACCCTTTTTTTTTGAAAAATAACAAAAATGCCACTCGTATATTATTATACAAAAATGTCTTAATAGATGTGTTACTACAAAGAATCGAACCTCCAACCTCCATCCAAGATATCCATGGGCTTAACCACTATGCTACATGCCTTTTTGAGTTTATTTCAAAAAAATTATTAGATAACCCACGTCTTTTATCTCTTATATTATTTTTTTTACTTTGATGTTTGAATAAATAAAATATTGGTTTGAATTATTTATATAAATTTGTTTTTCTTTTTTCCTTTTCGTAATTTTATATATCTATATATTCAATCACTATATATTATTACAGTTGTATGTTTTTAATTTAATATATATTAATTATGTTGATTATAATTCATAATTTATATTATATATTTATATTGAACTTTATTTGAATTAAATTAATTATTCATGCATAAAATATACTATTAAAATTCGATCTAATATAAGAAGTATTATACACATTATATCTCTCATTATTAGTTATTTCTATAATTTTTAAATTAAGAACATTAGCATTCAAATTATACAAAAATTTGTCTACCTACTTTGTTCGTCACATCCATTTCTTAACAATTTTCTTTTCCAGAATGTATTGTTCATTTGTTAACATTTTCTAAAGTAACATGTCATTCTTTATTAACTTATCTATATCTTTTTCCACCTTTCTAACCCCCTCCCCCTTAACCCTAGTGACGTTCGTGTCAAAAATCAGGGTGAGTTTTTAAAATATAAGATATTACACAGTATATAATTACATAATGATCAGTCAGACTGTTAGTAGACGATTAAGTTTGGGAAAATTGAAAATTACAAGTTTTGAAAATAGAATTTCAAATTGTATTCCAAAAATTATTGTACGATGTTAAAAAAAGTATAATCTTTCATAATAATAATAATAGAACTTTATAGAATACATTAAATTGATTCGTAATGTCATATAATCATTTTAATAAAATGAAATTCTAAATAGGGTTTGTGGGTCCTTGACGGCGCGTTCTACAACATATACAAATTTCTTATATTATGTCGAATTTCAATAGTATATTTTATATATGACTAATTAATTTAATTCAAATAAAGTATAATAAAGATATATAATATAAAAGTATGAATTTTAAACAATATAATTAATATATATTTAATCGAAAACATACAACTGTAATATATAGGTATATAAAATTACAAAAAGAAGCCTCCGGGCCTGTAGATGAGTTGGTGAAAGCACTGGTTATTGACCAAAGCATTCAAGGTTCGATTCATGGGAGCGTGGAGAATTCTTCCTGCACTCTAGGGTCTGGCGTGATACCGGTTGGGGTGTCCGGAAAATACACTTTTTGACCAAAATTACGAAAAAATGAAAAGAAAAACTGATTTATATAAATAATACAAACCAATATTTTATTTATTTAAAAATCAAAATAAAATAATATAAGATAAGAGAGGAAAGACGTGGATTATCTAATAAATTTTTGAAGTAAACTCAAACAGGCATGTAGAATAGTGGTTAAACCCATGAACATCTTAGAAGGGGGTTGGAGGTTTGTTTCTTTGTATAACAACTATTAATATATTTTTGCATAATAATATATGAGTGACATTTTTGTGACGACCATTTAATTATAAACTTTTGCCCTTGTGTTGAGGTTTAATATATAGTAATAAATTGGATTAAAATTTGTAACTGTAAAACGATATTCCAAACACATTATTAATGCATTTATTAAGTGTGTTAATATAATTTAATATAAAGACGAACACATGAGAGGAGTGCAGAATCAGTTCCCAAGTAAAAAACTAAAAACAAATAGGTGACATGAATACTCCAAACTGTAATAGGTGTTCATCTCCCAAAGTGTTTATCACAAACTTGAGTGATGTAAGAGTGTGCAAAGATGCGTCGGCCTTCAGCTTCATTTTAAAATCCTCTATCTCATTCATGCATGTTCGATTATATTACAACAACATTGCATGCATAATCTAGATAGCAAAAAAAAAAAAAAAACCAATCGATTCCTGAAAAATTAATAATAACCGCTCTCTAACGCAAATTACCAATCTACAAACTATCATTTCTCTGACACACAAAACTCAGGTAAACCTGCTAATACACGCAAGAAGAACAATAGTACACTCGTGCTTCAAATTCTACACTATTTCAATCTGGTCTCAAAATCAATAATAGTCACTTTAAACAAGTTTTAGAGCCTTGACATAGTTACGTTTGTGATTCAAAGTAATTACACTATTCGCCAACAAAATTTTTTACTCCTCAATATGCATGAACCATACTTCTCATTTTACGCTCTCAAACTTAAGACTACACAATCCTTAAGCTAATAAATCGATCACGCCCAACTTTTTCACAATAAAAATTATTGACATCTCTATGCAGGCTCGTGCCTTGCACGGGCTGTTACGCTAGTTATTATATATATAATAGAGCAACTAGGGGTTGCTTGAGACAATTTAATCGGTGTGAAATTACCAAATTACCCCTACTTATTATATTAATGATAAAAAAGTTGTTCTTAATGGGAGTCGAACCCTTAACCTCTAAATTATAGAGAGGACACTTCTAACCACTATGCTACACATCAATTTTGGTTATATCATAAAACTCTTTATTAATATGTGCAAATACTCAATATGTTATATTCTATTTTGGCCTCTTCTTGTAATCTACTTGGTAAGGTAGATATTCTATTTTCACAAGTGCATTAAAATCATATATTTGACCATATTAGAGAAAAACTCATGCAAAATAGATATACAAAATCTTATAAATTGAAATTGGTCCATAGAAAAAGAATTATATTAATATTTTTATATAGTAAATCATGTTTATTTGCAATAAGTATATATTTTCTCAGAGATTATATAGACTATTAGATTACAAATTCTATATACTATCAATATATATTAAATTATTAAATTACCCTTTCAATATTATATTGATGAAATCAAATTACTAAATTACCCCACCAATTGTATATTGATGATAAAAAAAAAATTGTTTTTAATGTGAACTAAACCATAATCGGCGATAGTGTGACAAATGTTGATATTTATAGTCACCACCACTTATTATTTTCTCTTTTAATATTTATTTTAAAATTTAAAACTATCGACATATTTACACATTTCCAATTATATCCTTATATGTAATAAGCGTAAAATGAATTTTATTGATGATATCAAATTACTAAATTACCCGACCAATTGTATATTGATGATAAAAAAATTGTTCTTAATGAGAACTGAACCATGACCGGTGATAGTGTGACAAATGTTGACATCTATAGTCACTATCACTTATTATTTTCTTTTTTAATATTTATTTGAAAATTTAAAACTATCAACATATTTATACCTTTCCAATTATATCCTTATATGTAATAAGCGTAAAACGAATTTTATTCATTATTTAACTTTTATTACTGCTTCATTATAAGATATTAACAACTTATAATTATATACGCATTTTTGATATTTTAGTTAATAATATAAATTGAAACTGTAGTTTTATTATGATACTATATATCATAAATCTCGTCTTCAATAAATGAATTTTATACATTGATCATTTTCAGAAAAATACACTATTAGTATATAAAGTGTTGAACCCGAAAAATGCAAAAGAGTTTTCTCTTTGTATACTAATAAAAAAGTTTGTGTTAAATTTTTTTATAAGAAAGTTGAAGTTGTCATCGTACGACAAAATCAAATATAAACTAATATCAGTTTATATTTTTTGAATATCTATGATAAAATATTTAAACGTATTAAATGTTAAATATTTTTTGCCAAGTGGCAATTGTAAGGTGAAACAAGTAACTTATCACAAATCAGTTTTGCGGCTTCTTGAGAGGTATAAGTTATAGTTTTCTAAAATAAAATATATCCACAACTATAAAATTATTGCATTCAACGTGTCTGCTATTATATTTAAATTATTACATTTATAGTTAAATGAACTTAAATTCAAATGGAGATTACGAATATCAAATTTTTATGTATATAAGCATAACACTTGAACAAATTACGGGATCGTTAACTTCACAACACATATTGATGTCAATATTAACTATCGTATATTTGATTTATCTGGGGGTTGTTTGAGACAATTTATTCAGTCTAAAATTACTAAAATACCCCTGTTTATTATATAATAATAATTTTATAATGAATGCATGTATTAATTACATCTAATTCATTAATCATCATTAACACGTCTATATTTATTAATCTATCATTATTAAATATTATAATTTATAATTATATTTATCTATCTACTAATACTTAAATGGTTAGTGAATTAATATCTATAATTATATTTAACTCATTATCATGCAAGTATTGATTACAAAATAATTAGTATAGTTAATGAAGATTAGTTATTAATGATTAAAGACATTAAAATGTATTAATAACGAAGATATTAATATGAAGTAAATAGAGTAAAGGGTTGAAAAGTCATTTTATACTTTGAGGGTATAATCGTCTTTTAACGGTGAACAAATTGGCTCAATGTACAACCAAAGAGATAGTAAAAGAGGGATAAGAAGGATAAGAGAGGGGTCTCCAGAGAGTGACGTCGAAAATAGAAGGCAACCATCATAGGAGGGGCATGAAAGGGGGAAAGAGAGAGAGATCAAAAAACAGATCCAAAACAAAAGTTGAGAAGAAAAAAATGGATGAGACGGGGAAAAAAGAAAGAAAAAGCCAAAGAGACAGTAAAAGAGGGATAAGAAGGATAAGAGAGGGGTCTCCAAAGAGTGACGCCAAAAATAGAAGGCAACCACCACCGTAGGAGGAGGCATGAGAGAGAGAGACAAATAACATAAATAAATTAACCCCAAAAAAGTACAAACTCGACAATATCGACAAAGAACAATTTGTCACTGCCAACTCAAACAACAACCCATGACAAATATTTACTTTAATGAGTAGACCAACTCCAAGTGCATTTACATGCACAAAGCCTACAAATTTGGTTCAAGCATTCCATCAAACACATAATACACACTCTAAATAAACACAAACTAAACAGTCAAAGAATGCATTTGAGTAAACAATTATGACGCACCCTAAATAAACGAAACATAACATGCATTTCAGTAAATGTGTTGTAATATATTACGTCTTCCCGATGATCATCACATGAGATAGGGGTCTCTAGATATTGACACCGAAAATAGAAGGCAACCACCATTGGAGGGGGCATGAAAGGGGGGAGAGAGAGAGAGCGATCAAAATAAAGATCCTAAACAAAAGTTGAGAAGAAAAGGTGGAGGAGACGAAGAGAAAGAAAATAAAATTCAAAGAGACAATAAAAGAGGGATAAGAAGGATAAATGAGGGGTCTCCAAAGAGTGATGTCGAAAATAGAAAGCAGAGGGGGCATGAGAGAAGGGGGGGGGAGATTTCAGGATGGGGTGGAGAATGCAATAATTTTTCAATGAACTAAAAATTTTAATTAGTCAATTTATTCAATGCGAAATGATAATTATACTCTCCAATTTCAAAATGACATTTTAATCTATATTATAATTATCTCATATCAATATATCTGTAACTCATAAAATACGTTGAAATTAAAGAAATTTACGCAATATTCAAGAACATGCTCGTGCCTCGCACGGGCTATAAAGCTAGTTTTTTTAAAAGTAACACGAGCAACATATATATAAAAAGATAATATAATTTTATATTTCCTTATATATATATATATATATATATATTATAAATGTAATATAATTTTATATAATTATTAATAAGTAACTAGCTGTCTTTTTAAGGACATTGCTTGTTTTATATTTTTTAATTAAAACAACTCATATTCGAATTAAAAATAACACGGACAAAATATAGATATAATGACAATATATTATATTAAATTTATAAAATTCATGTTTAATATAATTTTTTATAACATACAATTTAAATAAGATAATTAATAAAAAATAAAAGTAATAGCATACGTTAGAAGAAACTCGGTACATTACAGAGCACATATTTTGTTAATTACACTTTAGTCACTTTTAGATTTTTTAAGAGCAAATAAATATAAACCGTTAGATCTATTATTTAAAAATATTTTATATTTTTATATCTAAAATACTATTAAAGATTACATCAAAAATTTATTAAATTAAAATATTTATATTATTAGATATATAAATCCAATTTATTATATACACATATAAATATATATATTAAAATTTCATCAAATAATATATAATTACAAAAATCTAAATAAAAAAATAAAAAAATAAAAAAATATTAAAAAAAACCGTGCATCGCACGGGATATAAGCTAGTATGGATGATGATCGTTCTTTTTAAAATTCTAATGACTCTTTTAGTGATAAAAATTGAAGGATAGTATCCGAAATTGATTAGAATTTTATATATTTTATTTAGTTTAGGTTGAATAATGATTGTTGTGGAATAAAAACTGTATCTTTGAATTCAATGCTAGGGTTAGAGAGCTTCGAGCTTTAATGGATGTTCTCGTGTTTCGTGGCTAAATCTGCCCTCACAAAATGCCTACGTATCTCAATCAATGCTGAGAATCAAGCCAATAAAACGTAGTTCTTGGTGTTGCCCTCGGGGCTATGGCGGTAGGGGCACACCAAGGACGTAGTGACTTGTATGTCCTTATTCGAGGATGAAGTCTAAAACGTTGTAGATGACGTATGGAGTTGTGTCCAAAATATAGTTCTGAGATGAAGGGTCAGACCCTTTATATAGGCGTTTAAAAGCCTAATGGATAAGTATTGATTTCTTTGAAGGATAAGTCTTATCCTTGATAGTGGATAAGTATTGACTTTCTTAAAAGATAAGTTTTATCCTTGACGGTGGATAAGTATTGATTTTCTTGAAGGATAAGTCTTATCCTTGATAGTGGATAAGGATAATTCTAGATCCTTCTTTGTAGGAGTTGTTTCCATATCATAACGGACTTGTATTGAAACAAGCCCACTTGTATTAGAACAAGCCTGTATTGGACGTCTGCTAATATAGGTTGTACTTCTAGCCCAAATATTAATTACGAAATTAATATTTAATTAGAGTTTCGAGCCTTATTAATGGACCTTATTTATGGACCATCTAGGTTTAATTAATGCAATATTAATTATGTATTTAGGGTTATTTTTAACCCATATCAATGATGTAGTCTTTATTAATTTATTTGATTTGTGATATATACTTTCGATGCTGTTGTGATTAAGTGAATTATATATATATATATATATATATATATATATATATATTCTTAAAACCTATTTTGCTTTTAAAAATCTATTTTATTTATTTAAATTTATAATGATCTTGATTCAAGCAATTTATGGATGATTTATCAATTTTAAATTCTTATTAGTTTGTTAATTCATTACTTTTTTTTTGAAATATTAATTTATTACTTTTATTATGTGTGTTTGGCGAAATAAATGAGCTACTAATTAGTTGTGTTAAAATGATAAATATTGATGCTTTTGTTTAATGTAATAAAAACGTGGCCAATTTTAGTTTACTAATTCACTTAACTGCTAATACATGCAATGCTAAAGTTGAAGAGCTCAAGTACCTTTCTGTAATTCTACGCTAGGACAAGTCTTTGTCACAAATGTGATAATAAAATTAGAAAAACATTCTGTTTTAAGTTTGTTACAACCGCTTTGGGCGGGAAATTACAGCTATATAATAGCTAAGAAGTTGTAGTTAGGGGTTATCGATTAAGTCTTTTGTAAACATTTCTATTCTTCCTACTTTCTTCTGGAATTCTACCTCAAGTTCTACTCCTGTAATTCAGTTAGTTCTGTTAATAAACAAAGTGTAAGCAAGATCGTGACAAGTGGTATCAGAGCTTTCGATCCTCGGCGAGATTTCAATGGCGAATAACACAAGATCGCGAGCTGTAGAAGATCCTTGGAAAGATCTTGAATTAAGAATTCAAGAAGTAAGCAACTCATGTCATAAACAGATTGAATTGAGTCACACAACTTTGGAGAACAAGATCATCGGTAAAATGGATCAATTGATGGCTATGGTGTCGGGTTGTGATTCGAAGATTGAAGCCTATAATTCATCAATGGAGGAAAGAATTAATTCTAAATTCTCAGGTGCAATGAAGGCTCTGAATCTTGAGAATACAGTCATTCGAGATGGTGGGATGATGGTAGATAGATATCCATTGCTTAAAATGCCGTCCGTGTCCCATGTAAGAGAGAATAGAGAAGATGGAGGATTCTGGGGACGTGAGAGAGGAGGACGGATTATGCAGCCAAGAATTGAGATTTCCTGTTTTTCGGGTGAGGATCCAAGAGCATGGGTGCGGAAATGCAACAAGTTTTTCTCGATTAATCAAGTAAGTGACAATGTTAAAGTTGATATCGTTGAGTTGTATTTGGAGGGTAAAGCAGAAATATGGTTCTTGAGTTACAAATTGGTTAAAGAAAAAGTTTCTTGGATAGAATTTTGTGAGGCATTGATTCAAAGGTTTGGTAAGAAAGGAGGAATTGATGAGCAAGAGGAATTTAATAAGTTGTGTCAATTGGGCTCGGTTATGGAGTATGTAGAACGTTTTGAGGAGTTGAGATCAGTGTTGCTGTATAAGAATTCCCATTTGGATGAATCGTATTTTGTCTCGAGTTTCATTTCTGGGTTAAAATTGGAATTGAAACATATGGCCAGGTTAATGAAACCAACCACTTTGTTGGATGCTATTGAGGTGGCACAGTTTCAAAAACAAACGATAAGTGTGTTGGTTAAGAAGAACCAGGATATCAGAGGGAAAGTTGTAGGGCTGGGAAACAAATTTAGCAATAATGGAAAGAGTACTTCTGATCAAGAAGGATAGAAATTGGTAGGTAGTACAGAGGAGAAAAAGCCAGGAAAAACAAAGGAATATTTCAAGAAAATATCCCCTGAGGAGTTTCAGTATAGAAGGAATAATTATCTGTGTTACAAGTGTGGTGAGAAGTTTAGTCATGGGCATTAGTGTAAGAATGAAAACTATACTTATATGTTGATAGATAATTTTCAAGATCAAGAGATTTTGGAGGAAGTTTTAGAAGATAATGAAGATGGAACTGTTGCAGAGGTATCATTAAATGCCCTATCTGAGAATATGTCAAGAAAAACGATTACTCTGGAAGGGAAAATACAAGACCAGTCTTTTGTTATTCTCAATGACACTGGTAGTACATTGAGTTTTATTGATGCTGCTTTTGTGAGGAGAGCCAATTTACAGAGTGTTCAGTGTGACAGTATTTCCATTAAATTGGCTGATGGTAGAATGGTGGTTAGTGACAGCTATGTTCCTAAAGTAAAATGGAAAATACAACAATATCAGTTTTGTTTTGATTTAAGGATTTTACAGATTGGAGGTTGGGACATGATAGTAGGTATTGATTGGTTAGAACAATATAGTCCAATTATGTTTGATTTCAAGAAGTTATACCTGAAGTTGAATGTTGAAGGGCAACAGAAAGATCAGATGGTGTTACAGGGAATGGTAAAAGAAGCCTCATTGAAATTAGTCAGAGGAAAATCATTGGATTTGTTTAACAGAGATATAGCTATAAAGAAACTGCAGAAGGACATTGTGGCTGCTGTGGATTCTTCAGTCAGGACTACAGTAGAAAAACCAGGTATTTTGGAGGAGTTACTCAAATCATATTTAAGTGTTTTTTCTGTACCTGAGACTTTACCTCCCTCTAGAAGTATAGATCATCAAATTCCATTAGTACAGAATGCTGCACCTTTTAAGTTGAAACCATATAGGTATCCACATTCACAAAAGACTGAAATTGAGAATCAGGTGCAGGAAATGTTAAATAGTGGAATTATTAAACCAAGTAACAATCATTTTGCTTCTCCTGTTATTTTAGTTAAGAAAAAGGACAATACTTGGAGGTTCTGTGTGGATTACAGACATTTAAACAATCTAACAGTAAAGGATAAATTTCTTATACCAAATATAGATGAACTGTTGGATGAGTTGTTTGGGGCTAGGTTTTTCTCAAAGTTAGATTTAAGGGCTGGTTATCATCAGATTCTGGTTAAACCTACTGACACACACAAAACATCTTTCCAGACACATCATGGGCATTTTGAGTTTATAGTTATGCCTTTTGGTTTAACAAATGCACCAGCAACTTTCCAATCTCTTATGAATCAGGTATTTTCACCTTATTTGAGGAAATTTGTACTGGTATGGACAGTCATCTTAAACACCTGGAATTGGTACTGAAAGTACTGCAAGAGAATACACTGTTTGCTAAAATGTCTAAGTGTACTTTTGCTGCTAGAAATGTAGAGTACTTAGGTCATGTTATTTCTGAGAATGGTGTAAGTATGGATCCTGCTAAAGTGAACAGCATTTTACAGTGGCCATTACCTACTTCTGTTAAAGAGTTGAGAGGATTTTTGGGATTATCAGGGTACTATAGACGTTTTATAAAAGGATATGAAATTCTGGCAAAGCCTTTAGTCAATTTGACAAAGAAGGATAATTTTAGATGGGGAGAGGAAGCCACCCTGGCTTTTGAAAATTTGAAGAAGATTCTGTGTTCAGCTCCTGTTTTAACAATGCCAGATTTTAATAAGTCATTTGTAGTAGAAACAGATGTTTGTTCTAAAGGGATGGGGGTTGTGTTGATGCAAGAAGGTAGACCAATTTCTTATCTGAGTAAAGCATTCAATACTAAGAATATGGGATTTTCTGTATATGAAAAGGAATTACTGGCTTTAGTAATGGCAGTGTCTAAATGGAGGCACTATCTTATGGGGAACCATTTCATTATCAGGACAGATCATCAATCCTTAAAATATTTGCTGGAACAACCATTACATACTTCTCTGCAGTATAAATGGCTATCTAAGTTGTTGGGATTGGATTATGAGATTCAGTATAAGAAGGGGAGTGAAAATATTGCAGCTGATTCATTATCCAGGAAGCTGGAATCAGGAGAAGAAATTCATATTGCTGTTATGTCTGAGGTACAACCAAAGTGGGTACAACAAGCCATTAGTAGTTATGAGGGAGATAGTGTATGCCAGGACCTTATGAGACAATTGCTGTTGGATACTGACTCTGTGGAAGTTTCTGAGTTTTCCTTGGTACAAGGGGTTTTAAAGAAAGGAGACAAAGTTTATTTGGGAAAATCTGGTCATATAAGGAAAGAAGTAGTTGAAGCACTGCATAATTCTGCATTGGGAGGGCATTCAGGTCAAACTGCTTGCATTCAGAGGGTGAAATTACTATTTTATTGGCCAGGTATGAAACAAGAGATTATTCAAATAATCAAACAATGTGAAGTTTGTCAGAGGAATAAGGGTTAACATGTACCATATCCAGGGTTATTACAACCTTTACCAATACCCAGTCAATTTTGGAAGAATACATCAATGGATTTTGTAGAACAGTTACCATTATCTGAGGGGGTGGATACTGTTTTGGTAGTAATTGATAGACTTTCAAAATATGGTCATTTTTTGCCTCTAGCTCACCATTTTACTGCTGAGAAAGTAGCTGAGGAATTTATGGATGGAGTGTTCAGACTTCATGGATTACCAGATAACATTGTCTGTGATAGGGATAAAGTATTTACTAGTATATTTTGGAAAAGTCTATTTGAGAAATTAGGAGTTCAAATGCTGTATAGCTCAGCTTACCATCCACAGACAGATGGGCAAACGGAGCGTTTGAACCAATGCTTGGAAGCATATTTGCGTTGCTTTTCGGGAGATAGACCAGCCAGTTGGTGGAAGTGGCTACCTATGGCTGAATATTGGTATAATACATCTTTTCAGGCAAGTGCTGGGATAACTCCTTATGAGGCATTATATGGGGTTAAGCCAGTTCCCTTGAATCTTGGCACGTTTCAAGACATGATCATTCCAGCTGCACAGAATGTGCTGCAACAGAGGACACAGGTTATGCAGGTTCTTAAGGAAAATTTGGTCAAAGCCCAGCATAGGATGAAATCCTTTGCTGTTGCCCAGTAAATAACAATTGTAGAAGGGGGTTGAATACAATTGTATAAGATTCTCGACTTTATATAACACAAATATGAAAGATCATTAACAATAACAATAACAGCTTTATTAACTTTGATATAAAACTGTTACAAACTCTCTTAAGAAATTCTGATGTTCTTAAGAGCTGCTAGCTTACAAAAACTCTCTCAAGAAATTCTGTTCTTAAGAGCTTCTCTCCGATTATGTTCTCTCTCGAATGAATACATAAATCGAAACCAAAACTGTGTTTATATAGTGCACACAGCTTCTCTATCAATAACAAGATAAGTCCTAATCATAACAAAGATAGAAACATATCTTTAATCGATAGCTGCATTCTACAAACCAGGAACAAACTTCCATGTTTATCTAGACTCCAAATATAACTCGAAGTAGGAATCCTGATCAGCTTCAAGTCCTGATGATCAAACCTGATCATAGTCTGAGTAGGAATCCTGATGATCAATAAGATACTGACGCTTGATCAAATACTGATGACCATGCAATACTGATGACGTCAGCAATCCTGATCAGTTGAGTCTAGCTTCTGACGATCATTGAATTCTGATCTAACAATCTCCCCCAATCTCATACTTTGTAAAATAAAGTATAGATTCCAAATATTCAATGATGTCAAAAACATGTATCAAAATGTACGAGTATCTTCAGAAACAACTTATCTGTTTAAGCTTTGTGATAGAACAGATTCATCTTCAAGAAGTTGGATAATAAACTTTCTTCTTTTTCTTCAAGAATTTGAATCAGTCTTTCCTTAAGATTTCTGAGTTCTTCATCTTCCTCATTAATCTGGTAGATAGCTGCTCTGAGATTCTGTATGGAGTTTCTCTGTAGACTATGCTCTTCAAGCAAAAGATAAGCAATTTCCTTCCCATCAGGATTGAGAGAAAGATGAGTCATGCCAAAATTTACTTCTTTAACAGCGGTACCCCTTTGCATTTCCACATCCTGACCTCTTTGATTTAAGTACATGGGAGTATAATTACCATTGAAATTACTGTTTCCATCCAGTCTTCTTCTTATAGTTGATAAAATCATGTCACTCCATTCTTTGTACACTTGGTTCTTCCATCTTAACAGATAGTGAACATATTTCAGTTCCTGTGTAGTTTTCATCAGCAGATCTTGAATAGATAGAATCTTCACACTACCATCTTTCATGAAGTACAGAAGCTTTTCTTTCTTTTCAAAACCATCATGACAATCTATAACTATATCAACAGCTAATAAATTGTTCAGGTTTTCAGAAGTTAAAGTACCTCCAATTTCTGTCAAGGAGTAAGGATCAACATATGACATATTCAGATATTCACCATCTCTGTGTCCAATACCTCCTCTTGAATTACTTGACAATTGCTTCAGATTTGAAAACATCTTTAACCAGAGTGCTTTTGATCTAACCATCTCAGATAAATCAACAACACTTGAAGCGCTTGTAATAATTCCACCAGACTGAAAATTGATAGGTGTATCACAACTTAATGTGCTAATATGTTTCCACTTCTTGTATTTCTCCTTTTCATGAGCGTAGCTTCTTTCAAGTAAAGATTCTTGTCTGCTTGAATTTCTCCATTGTCTTTTATTTGAAACTTTAAGCCTTTGTAGATAGAGATTAAAATCTTCATTTGTTCTCTTTGTAATATCTCTTCTTTTGGCTTCTTCTTCTTCATCTACTTCTTTGTTGTGACAATCAACAACAGTAGATAAGATTATCAAATCAACCTCTTGCAGAATTTCAGATTCGTCAGGATCTTGAATATTGTCAGGATTAGAATCTTCAATTTGATTTGTATTGCTGAGAGTTGATTTACTTGATTTTCTTTTCAATTCAGGTTCTTCTTCAACAAATTCCTTGTCTTCTTTCTCCATGATATCCTTATTAACAGGATCTATTAGATTTTGTGAAGCTTCAGGAATTTCTTCAATTCTTAACCCTCTAGACCTTGTCTGTCTAGGTACTGTTTGAGTTGAAGAACCTCTTCTATTTCTTCTAGCACCTCTCCTACCTCTGCTTCCTCTACCTCTAGCAGGAGCAGTATAGCTTTCCATTGTCTCTCTTTGTAGTCTCAAGAATTCTTCATGTGAGAGATCTGGATATTCTTCACTTGCTGTAGAGAGTGCTTTTCTTGCATATAATTGTTGAACTCTTTTATCAGTGTGATATAGAGTAACAATTCTGCCGTCTTTTGTAGAAAACTTCTGGAATAAATTTGATGCATCTTCAGGATTATCAATAATCACATCTTCATCACCTTCAGGAATTGTAGCAAGAATGTGTCCATAACCAGGTGTCAGGATTTGATCTTCCGTCAGGATCTGAGATTGCACCAATGTTCTTACTGTCTTAACTCCAGAATCAGAAACATGAGTTGACTGCGTAGTCTGACTTTGAGAAGTTTGAATTGTAGACTTCAAAACCGCAGCATCAGAGGTTTCTCCTTGTTTCAAATTGTCACCACCATCATCTCCAGTATCATCATCATTATTCCTTAATACTAGATCAGGTGTACATTTTGTCTGAATAACCTTCTCCCCCTTTTTGACATCAGGATTAGACAATAATTGCAAAATTAAGGAAAGAGAGGCTTGAATTTCAGTTACCTTAGTATCCAGAGAATCAATTCTTTGATTGATGGAGGTTTGTTCTGAAACAACAGATTTCACTTGGGATTCCACTACCCTCAGTTGTAAAGTAGTAGGCACCTTTGTAAAATTATTAAAGATATCAGTCCTCACTTTTTCAGTTGAACCCTTGATAGAATCAATCTCACTTTTCAGGCTTTTGGATAACAGAGTAGTAGCCTTCAGATGATTCTTCAAGTCTTGATTCTCTATAGAATTCACTGCATTATAGGCATGTTCAATAGAAGAAGAAAAACTGATAGATTCATCAGAATTGTGACATGAATTGTTCCATTCATTCTGTCTAAATGCCTCTGCAGGATCAAAGAAAGGAGTAGAAAAATCTTGTCTCTGATCTTTCCCAGTGAAAGCATTGCTAGCCATATATGTACTTGATGAACCAAAATTAGTTCCAAGACTAATCTTGAGTGCTGTAGCAAGCTGTTCCTTCTCTTTTCTATTCTCATTATCATCATCACTATCATCATCAGAATTATCATTATCAGAACCATGAGATATATCAGGATCAGGAATTGCAATACCTTTCATTTTATCCTGTGATTCTGAGATAGGATGATCCATTGGTCTTGAACGAAGTGGCTGTATCAAAATAGGCTCAGTATCAGGAGCACCACTAACGTCAGGATGAACATCGTCAGGATTTGATATGCTTGCATCAGTATTTGCTACCAATGGTTCTTGTGGAGCTTGAGGTTCAGAAGCTTCTTCAACACTTTGAGCTAAAGGTTCTTGTGTGCTTCCCTCATTGACAATGTTCTCGACCAATCTTTCAACAGAAGCTGTAGCTTTGCCTGCATCTTCACTTTGAGAAGATGGTTCTTGTGTAGCTGGAATGTTGATGTCTTCATTCTCCCTTTGAGAAAATGGTTCTTGTGTGACCATTCCACTAGCTAAGCCTTCACCCAAACTTTGATTGAGTGGTTCTTGTGTGGCAGGATCAACAGTAGCTGCTGAATTACTCTGAAATTCAGGTTCTTGTGGGCTTGATCCTTTCAGCTTCTTCTGTCTCTGATAGACTAACTCTTCTGCATTCCTCTTTTTCTTTGATGTAGGTGTAAGACCAACCAAGGAAGCAGTTGTAGATACCTTCTCCCAAGAATGTCCTCGAATCTGAGATGGAGAGGCTGGTGAGTCTGATATAGAGACAACTTTTGTTGTTGCATCAGGAATAGTAACATCAGGATTTGATGTCTGAATATCAGTATCCTTCATTTGCACTGTCAAAGGAATATGATACCTGCTCTTTGATAATTTCCTTGTCTTTTGTGGTTTTGATAAAGGTACCACAGCTTTAGTAGCAGTATCAGCAACTTCCTTGTTCACATTCATCACAGAGGATATAGGTAAGTCATCCTCTGAATCACTTTCATCAATCAACCTTAACTTCCTTTTCACAGGAACATCCTTAACAACCTTATCAGCTTTCTTGACCAGGACCCCTTGTACACCCCCTTGTATCTTCTTTTTAGTGAGTGGTGTAGAGGAAAAATCCTTTGAACCTGATTGCCTTCCAGACACATCAGTTCTAGCTGATTTCTTTGATTTTACAACTAAAGTCTTTTGAGAGACAGTAGAGGTGGTTGTTAACTGTTTAGACTATTTAGGTTGCATGCTTGTGTCAGGAACAAGGTGGGTTGGTCCTTGTACCATAGCATTAGAAAGTAGTCCATAACGAGTAGGCATTTTCTGATGTAAGAAAAACCTAACCTCATCAGGAATAAAAGCATTTCCTATGAAACCATTTGCCTTATCACTGTTGACTAAGGACTTAATATTATTCTCAGTAATTCTACAGATTGGTAGAACTACATCATCCTCAAAAACAACATTAGGACATAAGTGATTAAATATCAACTGTAAAAATCTAAGAAAACAGACAGAACCCAATTTATCTGATTTCCTATCACTTAAAGCTTTTAAGATAAAATAGCCATAATCAAACACTGTAGAATGGATAAGAGAGTACCCAATTTTAAGAGATCCTGATGGAAGAGCATCAAAATTTGATGTCTTGTTCAGGAAACAGCGGCTGATTGTATCAAAGAAGAAATTCCATTCCTTCTTAAGCTTTGTCCTAAAGAGATTTCCATATCTCTTTACTTCTCCATTGTAGCCCAGTTTCTTGACAAACTCAAATAGAGCAGAGTCTGAAATCACCCTAGGAACTTTTTCACCCAGAATAGGCAAATGCAATGCCTCTTCAATAACAGCAGGGGTGACATGATGAGTGACCCCATTTGATTCGAACTGCATCAGAATGGTTCCTGTAGAACTTTGACCAAAAACAACTGTGTTCCAAACCTGTACATCAGGATTGACCAGTTGACTTCCTGTCAGGATTGAGTCCTATCAGGATTTGATCAAAGATACATACCTTTCTGAATAACCATCAGGATTTGACAGTTATCAGGATTTCCTCTCTGTAGCTTTTCCTCAGAAATTCTCAAAATTCATCATTCCAAGTTCATTCACCAACTTATTGAAAGTAGCTTCAGGCAGTGGCTTGGTGAATATATCAGCTAGTTGTTGATCAGTAGGAACAAAGTGAAGTTCAATTGTTCCTTCCAGAACCTGTTCTCTTATAAAGTGATATCTGATACTGATGTGTTTAGTAAGAGAATGTTGAACTGGATTTCCTGTCATTGCAATAGCACTTTGGTTATCACAATAAATAGGGATTTTTGAGTATGACAGGCCATAATCTAACAACTGATTTCTCATCCACATTATCTGAGCACAACAACTTCCTGCAGCAATGTACTCAGCTTCTGCAGTTGAAGTGGAAATAGATTTCTGCTTTTTACTGAACCATGAAACTAGTCTTCCACCCAAAAACTGACAACTTCCTGAAGTACTTTTCCTGTCTATTTTGCATCCTGCAAAGTCAGCATCTGAATAACCACACAATCCAAAATCTGATTCCCTTGCATACCAAAGGCCAAGTGAAGGAGTGCCTTTGAGATATCTAAAAATTCTTTTGACTGCAATCAGATGTGGTTCTCTAGGTTTTGCTTGAAATCTTGCACATAGACAGGTTGCAAACATGATATCTGGTCTACTGGCAGTGAGATACAATAAAGAGCCAATCATTCCTCTGTAGTGAGTTACATCTACCTCTTCACCTTGATCAGGATCAAGTTTGGTAGCTGTAGCTATGGGAGTTGAAGCAGGAGTACTGTCTTGCATGTTAAACCTTGTCAGTAAATTCCTTGTGTATTTAGACTGATTAATAAAAATCCCTTCATCAGTCTGTTTAACTTGAAGACCCAGAAAGTAACTCATTTCTCCCATCATGCTCATTTGATATCTTGACTGCATAAGCTTGGAAAACTTTTCACACAGCTTATTGTTTGTTGACCCAAAAATGATATCATCAACATAAATCTGAACTAACAGCAACTCCTTACCATGATTCAAATAAAATAGAGTTTTATCAATAGCACCTCTTTTGAATCCACTTTCCAGTAAGAATTGAGCTAAGGTTTCATACCATGCTCTTGGAGCTTGCTTTAGTCCATAAAGTGCCTTATCCAGTCTGTAGACATGATCTGGATATTTAGGATCAATGAAACCAGGAGGTTGTTCAACATAAACTTCTTCCTCCAGTTCACCATTTAAGAAAGCACTTTTAACATCCATCTGGAAAACCTTGAATTTCTTATGTGCTGCATAAGCAAGAAATATCCTGATGGCTTCTAATCTTGCAACAGGAGCAAAAGTTTCATCATAGTCAATTCCCTCTTGTTGGGAATACCCCTTTGCAACTAGTCTTGCTTTGTTTCTGATTATGACACCATCAGAATCAGTCTTGTTCTTGAAAATCCACTTTGTACCAACAATTGATCTATTCTTTGGTCTTGGTACCAGTTTCCAGACTTCATTCCTTTCAAATTCATTCAGTTCTTCTTGCATTGCAGTAACCCAATCAGCATCTTTAAGTGCATCTTCAACTTTCTTAGGCTCCTCCTTGGACAGAAAGTTATTATATAAACATTCATTCTGAGTTGCACTTCTTGTTTGAACACCTGCATCAGGATCTCCAATTATCAAATCAGGAGTATGATCTTTTGTCCATTTCCTTGCTGGTGTCAAATTGTTTCTTGAAGTAGATGCTCCCCCTGGATTGGTGTTATCTTGATTGAAAGAATTTGATTGATTTGAAGCTCTCCCTGAATTATTACTATGCCCTCCTGATGTGTTATCAGGATCTTCACTTGAATCGACATCTGAAGAATTCTGTCCTGATGATTGAGTTGACTCTGAACTTGTAGTTGAATGCCGTTGCTCCCCCTCAACATTAGCACTACTAGTTGTATCACTGTTGTTTGCATCATCAGTATTAGCACCATCAGTACCTGGTGAGTCATCAGGATTTGGTGACCCGTCAGTACTGGATGAATGGACAGCTTCTGATTCACTTTCTTCAGGTTCCTTGGAAGCTTCATTTTCAAATAACAATCTATCATGCGAGTCTTCAATGATTCCAGTTATCTTCTTATCATCAAAAGATACATGAATTGACTCCATGACAGTTCTTGTTCTCAAATTAAAAACTCTGAAGGCTCTTGATGTAGGATAACCTATGAATATTCCTTCATCAGCCTTTGTTTCAAATTTCCCTAGCTGTTCAGGATGAGTTCTGAGAACAAAACATTTACAGCCAAACACATGCAGATGCTTCAGACTTGGCTTCTTCTCTTTGAGAGACTGATAAGGAGTGACACCATGCCTGTTTATCAATGTAAGATTTTGTGTATAGCATGCTGTGTTGACTGCTTCTGCCCAGAAATATGTAGGTAATTTAGCTTCTTCCAACATAGTTCTGCCAGCTTCAATAAGAGTTCCATTCTTCCTTTCTACTACTCCATTTTGCTGAGGTGTGCCAGGAGCAGAGAATTGTTGAATGATTCCTTTGTATTTGCAGAACTCTTCCATCTTTGAATTCTTAAATTCAGTACCATTATCACTTCTCAGAATCTTGACTTTGTACTTTGTGGTTGTCTCAATCATCCTCACATGATCCAACAGAACTTCAGGAGTTTCATCTTTTCTATGCAGAAAATACACCCAGGTGAATCTAGAATATTCATCAACAATTACAAGAGTGTACCTTTTCTTACTGATGGACATGATGTTGACTGGACCAAACAGATCAAGATGTAGCATGTGATATGGTTCTTCAATAGAGGATTCTGATTTATTCTGGAATGATGTCCTTCTTTGTTTTGCTTTTTGGCATGCATCACAGAGTCCATCAGGTGTATATAAGACATTAGGTAATCCTCTTACTAACTCTTTCTTAACCAACTCATTGATGTTGCTGAAGTTGAGATGAGAAAGCTTCTTGTGCCAATTCCAACTTTCATCTACTGAAGCTTTACTGATGAAACATGTAGGGGAGCCATCAGTATCTGAGAGAATGTTGGCTTCATATATGTTACCATGCCTGTAGCCAGTTAGTGCTATCTTCCCTGTTGCTTTACTGACTACTTCACAATGTGTGGAATAGAAATTGACATGATAACCTCTGTCAGTGATTTGACTAATACTCAACAAGTTGTGTTTTAGTCCCTTCACTAGAGCTACTTTTTCAATGATGACATTTCCAATGATTATATTGCCATATCCCAAGGTTTGTCCAATGTTGCCATCTCCATAAGACACAGTTGGGCCAGCTTTTTCCTCATATTCTGATAACAGGGCTTTGTTTCCAGTCATGTGCACAGAACATCCACTATCCATGACTAACACATTTTTCTTTTTACCCTGCATCAGAATAGTAAAACACTAGTCAGAATGTTTAGGAACCCACACTTGTTGGATTCCTTGTTCATGCAATTTATTAATTTTAGCAGCAGAAGACTTTTTGACTTTAGCAGTCCTGACAGGATTTACTCCATCAGGATTTGCTTTGTCAGTATCAGTATTAACAAAAGCATGCTTCATTATGACATTTTCAGTTTTATCAGACTTTGTACTACTTTCAAACTTAGGCAATGGATCATAAAAGTTATAGTACAAATCATGATACTCTTTACATGTATAAATAGAATGCCATAGACTACCACAATGAAAACAGGAATTCTGTGGTTTGTAAAATACTGATCTATTCCTAACATCAGACTTAGGAATTTCAGCAATTTTCTTCTTACTCTTTTTACAATCAATAGCAAGATGATTAGAGTTACCACAGTTAAAACAACTCTTTCTAGGTGCATTTGGGATATACTTATAACCATTTTCTTTATTGATCCCAATTTTACCATTCCTGTTTCTCTTAACAGTAGCTTCCTTTTTCTTATCTGTAACCTCACAGATTTTATCTTTAAGCTGTTTCTGAGACAATAGACCTACATTCTTAGTGACTTTGTTCATGACAGGTTTAGACTTTATAATTTTAATTCCTTGAGTAGAAGAAGATCCCTTTTCAAAAGTAGAATTGGAATCCTTACCAAAAACAAAATTAACAGGAGTAATCTTAGATTTGGTTGAGTCTATAACATGTCTATAGGTCTTTGGACTGACTGTCTCATTAATGACAATTTTCTCTGCTAATTTCTTATCTTCATCTGACTTATATCCTAGACACTCTTTCCAATTCTTAGAGGTATTAATCTCATGAAATTTCCTACCAGAGTCTGTCCAGGTTCTGATTTTCTCATTAGCATATTCAAGTTCTTTTTCAAGGGAAGTACATTTAGATGTCATCTCTAAGTGCATGTGTTTAGCATTATCACATTCTTTTTGTACTTCTTGCATACGAGAAAATTCAGCTTCTAATATCTCATTCCTTTTTCTAAGGTCAGACATCTCAGATAAGATTCTAGTATTCTCAGCAGTTTGACTTCTAAAGCTAATATGTAATGACTTTAGAAAACGTCTTAACTCAGAAGCATTATCAGTATCAAAATCAAAGATAGTATTTAGTACCTTATCATCAGGAGCAGCAGTTACATCAGCATTGGCCATTAACGCATAGTTGACTACCTCAGTATCAGATTCTGAGGAAGAGTCCATCCAATCCTTGCTTGATGTGATGAGTGCCTTTGTCTTGTTGCATTCAGAAGCAAAGTGACCCATACCATTACACTTGTAGCATCTAACCTTTGACTTGTCAAATTTGCTACCCTTGCTGTCCTTCTTGATATACTTGTCTTTGTCTGCTTTGAAGGTCTTTTTCTGAAAGTTGCCTTGTCTTCTATTCTTCCTGAACTTCATCCTTCTGAAGTTTCTGACAATCATAGCAACCATCTCTTCCATGTCTGAATCAGAAGATTCATCACCAGTATTGGCATCAGGATTGCCATCAGTATCTGATGAAGAGTCGTCAGGATCTGACTCAGCTACTCTTGCTTTCCTTCTAGAGACCTCCATAGCTTTCCCTTTTGATTTTGCTTCTACATTCAAAGCAATTGACTTTGCCTTGCTGCTTTTCTTGTTCTTTCTCTGTTGAACTTCAAGATCATGAGTTCTTAGCATCCCATAGATCTCATCAAGAGACACAATGTTCAGATCATACTGGTGTCTAATGATTGAGGTCTGAGTATCCCATTCTTTAGGTAAAGCTCTAAGAAATTTGGTGTTTGAATCTTCAGTTTCATATACTTTGTCAACTAATGATAAGCTGTTCAATAGTGTCAGGAATCTATCATATAGCTCAGTCAGGCTCTCTTCAGGTCTTGCATCGAATTGTTTATATTCTTGAATCAATAGAGCCCTTCTGTTTTTCTTGACAGATGCAGATCCCTGGCACTGAGTTTCCAAAGTATCCCAGATTTCTTTTGAAGACTTGCATGCAATCACTCTGTTTGACATAACAGCATCAAGACCATTGTGCAAGATATTCTTTATCTTTGGTTCCCTGAGTACATGAGCTTTTTCTTCTGGAGTCCATTCAGATTTAGCTTTGACCACATAATGTTCTGGTACAGTATCTGTTCGTTCTACGAACTTTGTTGGTATATATGGTCCATCACGAATCCTGTCCAGATTGTCAGGATCCATAGCCTCCAGGTACATCAGCATCTTTACCCTCCATGTGGGATATTCTGATATCTTCAAGATGGGAATCTTCATGCTTTCATACTTGGTTGTCGACATCTTTAGATCGTATCTGATTCAGAATTAAATCAGTTTGCTCTGATACCAATTGTTGCCCAGTAAATAACAATTGTAGAAGGGGGTTGAATACAATTGTATAAGATTCTCGACTTTATATAACACAAATATGAAAGATCATTAACAATAACAATAACAGCTTTATTAACTTTGATATAAAACTGTTACAAACTCTCTTAAGAAATTCTGATGTTCTTAAGAGCTGCTAGCTTACAAAAACTCTCTCAAGAAATTCTGTTCTTAAGAGCTTCTCTCCGATTATGTTCTCTCTCGAATGAATACATAAATCGAAACCAAAACTGTGTTTATATAGTGCACACAGCTTCTCTATCAATAACAAGATAAGTCCTAATCATAACAAAGATAGAAACATATCTTTAATCGATAGCTGCATTCTACAAACCAGGAACAAACTTCCATGTTTATCTAGACTCCAAATATAACTCGAAGTAGGAATCCTGATCAGCTTCAAGTCCTGATGATCAAACCTGATCATAGTCTGAGTAGGAATCCTGATGATCAATAAGATACTGACGCTTGATCAAATACTGATGACCATGCAATACTGATGACGTCAGCAATCCTGATCAGTTGAGTCTAGCTTCTGACGATCATTGAATTCTGATCTAACATTTGCAGATAACAAAAGGAGTGAGAGGGTTTTGGACGTAGGCAACTGGGTTTATCTCAAGTTGCAGCCTTACAGACAACAGTCAGTGGCTCTGAGGACTTCTTTGAAGTTGTCAGCTAAATTTTTTGGTCCTTTTCAGGTTTTGGAGAGAATAGGAGAAGTGGCATATAAGTTGAAACTACCTTCACATTCTAAAGTGCATCCAGTATTCCATGTTTCTTTACTCAAGAAACACATAGGTCCTGATCCTGTTATGGCTGGAGAATTGCCTGATACTACCAATGAAGATATTATTCCCTTGGAACCGGAGGCCGTGTTGAAGAGAAGACAAGTGATTCGAGATACTAAGAGAGTGGTGCAATGGTTGATTCGATGGAAGGGGTTGGATGCATCATAATCTTCATGGGAGGATAGTAGTTTTATTGTTAGACAGTTTCCAGGTTTCCGAGCTTGAGGACAAGCTCAATTTATTGGGGAGGCATTTGTCACAAATGTGATAATAAAATTAGAAAAACATTTTGTTTTAAGTTTGTTACAACCGCTTTGGGCGGGAAATTACAGCTATATAATAGCTAAGAAGTTGTAGTTAGGGGTTATCGATTAAGTCTCTTGTAAACATTTCTATTCTTCCTACTTTCTTTTGGAATTCTACCTCAAGTTCTACTCCTGTAATTCAGTTAGTTCCGTTAATAAACGAAGTGTAAGCAAGATCGTGACAGTCTTATGCACCATTTTGGGCCTTTAAAGCCCATTTGTTTTTTTCTTTGTGTTTTGGTTGGTTTATGGGCTCTGGCCATTTCTTTTTGTTTGTTATAATGTGTATAATCATGTATTTAGTTGATACAGTTTCTAATCACTACTTAATGCTAGATTTCATGTGTATTCTGTTAATATTAAGTTGATTAGTTGTTAATAATATATAAGTACTTTTAATTCTAATTAATTGTTAATTACAATGTTATTTAGGATTATTCGTCCAAGTGTTTTTCGGTGTGTTAAGTCGACTTTAAGGTAAGTATTTTTTGACTTACTTTTATTTTCGGAAAAGATATTGATACTCTTATTTTGAATTTCGTATAAAATATAAGAATATTGTTTCGAACTGTATAAGATATAAGATGCGAGAATCTTTTGAATTCCTCCGTCTCTACGTTATCGAACCCGTTCGTAATTTACGCTATAGTTCCGGAACTAGCCTTAGATACCCTTAGTAGGCGCACAAGTGTGCAACTTTAAATACCTATTAAGGGCGCGTAATTATTGAAATTTAGATGTCGGTCACTAGCAAAGTGTGTCATATAAGAATAAGAATAAGATCCCAGCTACTGGGAAAGTGTGGTCGTAGAGCAATACTATGGTACTTTCGATTTTCGTTCTGTTTCTGTTTCTGCTTCTGTATCTACTTCAAATTTTGTATCTGTTTTAAATTCTGAATTCTTAAAATGTAAACTTTGGGCCGGGTTAATTTTGCAAAGGTTTTACAACTTATTATATTTTGACCAAATCTGTTTTATTAAAACCACCCATTGATTTTTTTTAGAATTTATGTTGGTCAATTTGTACTTGCTGAGCTTTGTAGCTCATCCATTTCCTATATTTCAGGTTCATTGTGGAAACTAAGTAATAATAGGGATGTGTACTTGGGGTTTCCTGCTTTTAGATTTTGCTTAAAGACTTATTGTTTCGTTAAGAAATAAATTTGATTAGTTGATATACATTGGATATTGGTTTATGGAGTTGCGTCTCCGTTTTTGTGATTTTGGATTATTGTTAAGTTTGATTGCTGCATTTGACTTTTATGTAATATTTGCATTTCAAATAAATAAATTAAGTTTTATTTAAGTTTGGTATTTAGAATAATAGTCCGAAAAGTCGGGCCGTTGCAAAGAATCGGAATAAAAAAAATAGTTTGGCATCATTATCAGCTACTAATCATCCAAACCATGTAGTTTATGATGAATTCTGGTATCTTGTTTTCTGTGTTCTCGGGTTGAAACAGACCTCTGCACCTGAGCGGGCCTGTATCTCTTGTCATTGTACTCTTTGTACTTGATCAGAGATCTAGTTTTTGTTGTACTTGGTAATGGAGGTCTGCTTTTCATGTTCTTGTTAACAACAGGATAAGCCTCTATTTTAGGAGAGGGCTGCTTTTCCTCAGTTAACGTCTGTGGTGAGAGTATAGATGGGGGTGATTTAGACTCGATTGCCACAGTTGGTGTTTCCGTAGAGGAAGAGCTTGTGGTACTGCCACGGGACACCTGACTACTTCCACTTGGCTCAGTAGTTCTTTTTTGCACCTAAAGAAGAACATAACTGTTTCAAAATCACTGACTTTTGATGTTTGAACATTGTTAGATTATGCTAGTATTTCTAATTATATTGGTAAAATAATGGTTTTGATCCGAATCAGTCCATCATTTGGAAATGTTAATATAAAATCGTCTGTTGGAACTGAAGAGTTGCCAGTAGCATAAAACTAGAAAGATTGTATTTTTATCTCTAGTTTACTAGGCTGATGCTTCATTGAAGAATTCAAGGTAATTATTATGCTTACCTCCTTCATATAAGCTGAATCATCTTTAACAGTTTGTGTAGGTTGCTCGCCCTGATGGGGTGGCTGTTTCTGAGATAAAAGCCTTGTTCTTGACTTCCTCAATTGCCTGTACAATATATTGGAAAATATTATCGGACAACACATCATTTGGGGTACTTGTGTCGGAATATGGCATAGAGAGTGCAATTCTACTTCTGGAGAATATATTTTACCTTCTCTGATCCTTAGATTGTACATTATCCTCCTCCTCCACCTTGGGAAGCATAGGTAAATCTGAAAGTTCACAGGCCAGTGGTCTTGTGTGGAAAAACTGTAATCAGAAGATATCACAGAGCTTAAATAATTACTACCAAATTTTGAATTGCTGTTTTTCGATATACTAGTAATGAACTTTCAATATGCACGTACTTCATTTTTCAAGGCAGAATTAGCAGAGCCGCGGAGTGAAGGATCTAGAGAAAGAAGGTTATTTAAAAGGCCTAAAGAACATTTAGGCAAGTCTCTAAACACTTCGCGAAGATTAGGCTTGTATACATGTGGTGGTCTAAATGTTGTTGCCACCTTCAACTTTTTCCAGTATTCTTCTGATGGTGTACCACACAGCTTAAATATTCTATGCAGTTGCTCAACCTAAACACAGAAATCTCAAACAATTGAATATAGCAATTTCTTGTAATAGATAGTAAATTTAAGTAAAACTCGTATAGATATCTTTTTTACCTCAGTCCTACCAGGCATTACTGGCCTTCCCGAAAACATCTCTGCCATAAGACATCCTGCACTCCAAAGATCAATTCCGGGTCCGTAGTCTGTTGCACCTAATAGTAGTTCTGGGGCACGGTACCAAAGTGTCACAACTCGGCTTGTTAGTGGCTTCTTTTTCTCAGGGTTATATAAATTTGCAAGCCCGAAATCTGCAATTTTTAGCATTCCAGATCTATCGATTAACAAATTTGATCCCTTAATGTCACGGTGTAATATTCCTCTCTCGTGGCAGTGCTGCAATCCAGCCAGCAGTTGGTTCATGTAGCATTTGACCTGAAATTGTTTTTTAAAGAAAAATATTTTATATTAGCAAACAATAGAATTTCTTACATTTAATTTGTAAATATGAAAGTTCTAGGAGTCAAATACACAATGTCTAACCTGCGGCTCACTTAGCCTTTCATTAGGGCGGCAAACAATTCTTGACAAATCAGTCACCATAAAATCAAAAACTAAATATATACTATACTGCATCCTAGATGTGGCCAATCCTTCAAGTTTCACAATGTTAGGATGATCAAGCATCCTTAAAATCCTGATCTCTCGTGCCATGAACTTCACACTCTCTGGTTCTGATGTATCAAAGCGAACCTTTTTAAGAGCAACAATCTTACCAGTGTCCCTATCTCGAGCTTTATACACATTACTGTAAGTCCCCTGCCCTATCTATAAACAAGTAGAAACAACCATACTTAGAATTTGGTCACAATTCATAACAGTCTAAATATGAAACTGACAATTCAGAAGTAGAAAAAGTGACACTGTAAAAAATTATTTAACTAACCTTATCAAGCTTATCATACGAGTCTGCGCTTTTTGGAATCAAACCAGCAAGAGCATCTCTAGGGATATTATCAGTAAGCCACTTGGGCCATCCATCCACTAGTACTTCTTCATCATCAATGGTGTTTTGCAGCTCCAATTTCCTCGTGAAAAACTCGCCCTCACTGCCACTGCCACTACTATTTTTTTTCGTAGAGGCTGACCGAATAGTTTTAGCAGAATTATTCACAGGAACAAGCCTCTGTCCTGTTGATTTCCTTGCTGCAGCAAATCCTCCACCAGTTTTAACATAACCATTATCCGACTTTAACTTCTGTAGACCTTTTGGTGGCGAATCCTCGGAAGGCTTAGCTATAACACATCCCATAGCTAGCTAACTAGCTGTGCCGTTTCACTAGAGATTGTATTAGTTATTTTTTAAGCCAATGAGCAAGTGAGGAGCTAGTAATATGAAAGAAATATAGTTGAAGTTTGACATTGTCAAGAAACAAACACAAGAGTTAAGTAAACTATTACACGTGTTGAAAGGAGAATGAATAAATGCAGGCTAAATATGTGTTGAAAGAGAAGACAGGGATAGGAGAAGAAGATGACATGCAACAGGGCCGGCATCAGCCGGCAGCATATGAATCTGGATTTGTGTGTGCATATTGAATGGAGCTCAAGCTATTACAATTTAAATATATATTCAAATAAATTTTCGAAACAAGTTGATTTGTTAATGCAACACAACAATCTCGAATCTTTATTAACGAGATAACTCCTAAGTATCTACCGATCGATCCATTGAAAACAAAAGTTCCTTCCTTACCACTTGACTATATTTGTGGCAAGTTTCAATTCTGAGAACGTCCATGGCATCTGCCGGCTTTGTATTCTTGTGGATATTTAAGAAGTGTTTTTCTTGGATGTTAACCTGCTTTAATAGATGAACAAGCAGTAAATAAATAACATGTATTATGATTTATGTTTAGTAAGAACAGGAAACCAAGACAATGCAGAGTATTATATTTACCTGTCACCTGAACTCATCTTACACAGTAAATCTGCTTCAAATAGGTGAAAGTTTCAGGCTAACTCTTCAAGGAGCAAATAGGTAAAAACAATTGCATGCCAACTCTCAAGGACTGCGAAAAGGCGTATCTTACCATCCTTTGGACCTAGCATGAAATATCTAACAGTTTGTCTACTGCTGCCAAATCTTCCTACATCATCCCGAAATTCGAGGTATTTTTAACTTGAGTTTGTTTGCAGTTGCAACAATTTTGGTTTCTCAAAGTAATGTTTGTCGTCTATTTCTTAAAAGATGTTGGACAGATATCTGAATCCGTACTGTCACCGATAAAATTCATTTCAGCTTTTCAGCCGACAGGTAATGTATCGGAACTTGTTCTACTATACTCTTTATTAATAAACAAAATAATGTGTAAATCACGTATAATATTAAAGTACCAAAATATTAAATTTGATTATCACTAATTTCGGGTTCGATTCCTACCAAATACGTGATTATACAAGATTAATTTGCTTTAAATTCTTTAACGAGTAAGTCCGTAATTATACAAGGGGTATCACAAAAATGTTGACTTATACCTTAAAATGAGTAAGTGTCGATAAGTTGATGAATTCTTATAAGTTATACGAGTGTTTGGATAAATTTACTTATAAGTTAGTGAAGAATTTGCTAAATTAAATTTGAAAAAATAATTTTTAAATACAATGATTTCAACACTTGTATTTTAAATTAAAAAAATAATTTAAAAACACAAATGTAAAAATATAAAATATTAGAAAAATAAAGATTTCAAAGAATAAGTTGATAAGTTAAGTAAAATGTTAGTGATTTCTAACATTGAACTTATCAATTTATAAGTTATAAGTTATCAAATAAGCTGAGTACACAAACACCCCTCGTAAGCCGAAAATGTAATTGATTGTAGCTAGTTGGAACAATATTTTTCTAGCAAAGGCCTAATCAATGCTTGTTTAAGAAGAGAAATCAACTCCTGATGCACCCCCTGTTTTATTGTTTTCTTCTCCCATGAATCCTTTCTCTTTTTTTCTTAGCTAATTCATTTGTCTTCCTTTTAAGTTAAAAAGGAGTTGTTATACGTAATGCAGGAGTGCATATGCATAAGATTGATTCTTTCATTGTAATAACCTCTTAAGAATTAGGCAGTACTTGGATCGTTAACGAGAATGGGAATGAGCTTGGATAATCTGGAATCCATAACGTAGAAGCGGAATGAGTTATCTGGTTAACGTGAATCAGTTTCCATCCCAGTCAATTAAATTAATCTACTAAACACTAATTTCACATCTGTTGTCATATAACAGTTGAGGATGTGGCAGTTGTAACTAGTTACTGCATATCAGTTGTCTAATTTATTAAGTAGCTATCATAGCAACTTTTGTACAGATTAATTAGGACCTCAAGCCAATTGAGGCAATGATTGAAATTAAAGGGTGCACTTTTTTCCTTTCTAGAATTCCATCCCGATGCCAGGTTAAGCGTGTACTAACTTTTGTCCCTCTTGCTGGATCAGAGACCGTCTCTGCACAAAGTTAGTTTAACAAGTTCAGGTGATTCTGGAAATGCACTTACCTGTCCTGTATCTGTGTGACTTGACATTCCTGGTTGTTCACACACACACACACACACACACAGAGAGAGAGAGAGAGAGAGAGAGAGAGAGAGAGAGAGAGAGAGAGAGAGAGAGAGAGAGAGAGAGAGAGAGAGAGAGAGAGAGAGAGAGAGAGAGAGAGAGCATTGCGTGTGTCGAAATATTGAATAAATTATTGTGACATACACATATGTGTTATGAAGAAAGGTGATGGTAAGAAACACAGAAGTAGTCATTGGAATAGACGGTTGGGCTAATAATATTAGTAAAAAGTACAAGCTGTGTCACATTAAAATTAGCATAATGCTAAACATAATGAGAGTATTCGAGTGGGGGAGAAATCAAAGGGGCTATTCAGATCTCCTCCAACTATAGGATTACTCTGCAATCTTAGTGGAGCAAAAGCCACAGAGAGATTGGAGGAAAGCCTATGAGGGAGAGAGTTCTGAGTAAACTCCTATTTCTTTATTCATTTATCATTCCATGCGCGCAGGTGCATAAGAATGTACGTAACTTTAACATGCACCATGCGTACGGACTAATGCATACATACATGCAGAATAAAGTTTTGGAGGATTTGAATGTTGTTGCATACCCCCCTAGAGAAATCGGAGAGAGATCAGGCAGATAATGAACAAGGGTGAAGGTATTTATATGAGTGGCTGACATCAGATTAATCGAAGCTTTGCAGTAGTCGGATAACTCCTTTTCATCCTTATTGCTATTATGTCTTTGGTAATGTCGTTCCGCTCTAATACTGTTAGAATTTCATTACTGTACGTATGGCCTTTGACATTAGTTAATTTTCTACATTACTGTTTGGAAAATGCTACGTGCCCCCCTAATCGAACGAGTGTATCAATTTAATTGGTTATAATAAAAATGAGTTTTCTTTGCCAACTACTCCAACCAAAAATTTCTATTATGTCACATTATCTTTGCAAATCATTTAGGAACAATTTTTATGAATAAATTTGGGATACGCAGCCTTACTCTTATCTTTTTCCATATTCAGATATTAAATATAATTTAATAATGAGAAAATTAAATAATAGGTGCATGAACTATTCGTGTTTTATTGTCTAGATCCTTAAACAAAAGATTCCGTATTTCTTATCTTTTTCCATATTCAGATATTAAATATAATTTAATAATGAGAAAATTAAATAATAGGTCCTTGAACTATTCGTGTTTTATTGTCTAGATCCTTAAACAAAAGATTCCGTATTTCGGATCCCTAAACTATTTCATTTTCTGATTCAAGTCCCTCCGTTAAAAAAAATTCTAACAGACGTTAGAATCCCATTAAAATCTTGATGACGTGTGACTGATGTGGCATAAAATTTTCTAGTTTATGTCCCAAAACTTTTTCATTTTCTGTTTTAGATTCTTAAACATAAAAGTAAATTTAAAAATAATTGAATATTTTAAATATTAAACATAAAAAACTGAACATAAAAATTGAATATTTTTTACTTTTATAAATTCTCATGTTCACATTTCTCAAAATTTTATATTTAAAATAAATAACAATCATGTTCAGATTTCTCGAAAGTAAATAAAAAATTAGGAGTAATTTTAAATGTAAGTAGAATATTGATACTACACAAATAATATTTTTAAAATTACTTTTATGTTTAAGGACCTAAAACAGAAAATGAAAAAGTTTAGGAACATAATAAACCAAAAAATTTTATGTCATATCAGTGACATGTCATCAAGATTCTAATGGGATTCTAACGTCTATTAGAATTTTTTAAACGAATGGACTTGAATCAGAAAATGAAATAGCTTAGGGACTCAAAATACGAAATCTTTTATTCAGGTACCTAGAAAATAAAATACGAATAGTTCAAAGACCTATTATTTAATTTTCCCTTTAATAATCGTTTTTAAAATCCTTTGATTGATTCACGAAGTTGTCCAACAAACAAAAATGAAAATCAGAAGTTGCAATGAAATATGTAGAGTATATGCGTGCTTTCTTGTGGAATCCGGAAGAAACTTCAAGCAGTGTTTGGATTATAATGAAATGATGATAATGATTAAACTTATCGTGGAAGAAAGGAATATGGATTTTAAAAAGATTATTAGGAGTTAATTACCTTAGTTTACGATGGAGGCTATGTATTATTATTGGCTTTACGTAATTACATGACATGATCTTTTGTTTTTACTTTGGATTTGCATTCATCTACCTGGGAATTAACGTTCCAATCGGGCTCGCTCATCTTCATTCTTAAGCAACGATTTAACAAGTATAGTAAAAGAAAAAACCTCTGTTTAGTTCACTCCAATTCCTAAAAGCTTAAGAATGCATGTAGTAGTTCTGTAACAAGATCTTGTTTGCTAATAAAACCGCAAACAAGTAGAATTCCCTTACAAACCAACTTAAGAAGAGACAGAGGCAAAGGAGGAAAATACTCCATCTTACATTCCAATTTACGTATGTATCAGAGGTGGATGGCAGACATCCATAAAACTTGAATAATGATGGACCAAGCGCCAAACATACACACCATTCTTTCGTTTCGACTTGCTGAATTTTCATCCGACTTTTTCGAGTCCGAAGATCCACCTGTTAATCACATATGAAGCTTTGTTAAGTATCAGCATACTCTTTGTTAAGTATCCAGAAGTATATTGCACATTGTATTTTCAAGTTTATAGGTGGTGATAGCTTGGCCGTGTTTTCCCACTTGTATCTTTCTGTTGTTAAGTAGCGATGAAATACTTGTAGACATAAAAATGAAAATACTTCTGAGATTTCCTACACACGCGGTACCTGAATCAGTGAGGCAGGAAATGGGATTGACATGCTGTCCACATCTAGCAGGCAACTGCTGGGCTTCATTCATGTCAATGCCTGCGTCCCTTGCTTGCTTAGTCCCCTTGTTGGTTATCAAACTACACAGACACTCTGGATTCGACTTTATCACCGACTTGAGGGGGTCACAGCAATCATCCGGTGGATCCCTAGTCCCATTGAGATAGTTAAGGCAAGGAACAAGCTTGTTTATGCACGACCTGTCCTCTTGCTGAGCCTGTGTGCTAATAAACACCATCACCAACATGGCTATCCTGCAGTATGCATACTTCTTCATCTCCATTTGTTGATTGCAATTCTCTTATCTTCTATTTTACGTAAACTTCTTCATTATAAGTAGAGGGAGCGAGCGCTGTGACTTTCTAAATTTAGGTTAAAGTTGGTAAGACACCAGTTTATTAGATTATCTATGTCTTGAAACAAAAAAAGGAAAGGGAAGTCCTCAATGTTGTTATGGCGGTTGATCCACCCCACGCAACAATGTTAGTATACATGGTTGTATTCATAAATCTGCTTCTATAATCTTTTGAGGATTCACCAAAATATTCTCTCTAATAACATGTACATACTTGATGAAGGTAATTGCAAAAAAACATGGTCTAAAATGAAATTTCTGGTGTAGCGTGACCGAGGTAAACTAGATAGGAAACTTGGCTCCTAACGAGGTCTTGGCTCTTCCTAGTACGTAATTTACAAGTGACTCGTCGTTCCACAATATATAGAAATAACTCAGCATAATATTCAATTGGACATAAGTAGTTGAACATCAACTCCCAACAACGATCACAAATCAACGGCTCAAGTCTATTGGACATTACATAATGCGTATTTCTGAATGCTGCAAAAAAAAAAACTAACTTTTTGAATTGAATGTGCAGCAAAATTTATGCCACAACTATCTGTATGTTCAATAATTGTGCAGAAGGAAACTACGGAACAGAAGACAAACTTTAAGACATGGTTAGGGCAAAAAATACATCTATATACAAGTTGAGAAGCATATGTGCATATACTCCATGTTTTTATGAAGTTTGAATAGTAAACAATTTCCACTAAAATATACGTTGTGGCACTTTATTGCCAACAGAAACTGATGAAAAAAAAAAAAGCATCCAATATAAGTTAAATCACAGCTGCATACTCGAAGATCAATGATTCAAAACTTCTGGTTTGGTCACTGAAACCCCCAGGTCTTTTTCGAATGTCAAAGCAAACAATGACCTGAAGAGGCAAATTAACTTTAAAATTGAAAAGATCCAGAAGACTAAAGTCTTCCATGGTATCCTCCACATCTAATACACAGAGCACAATTTTAGATATATATACATATCGTAATATTATCATGAAGCCAGAGTTAAAATTATCTTCCAGAACTTTTGTGAGACCCAAATGCATACCTTGCAGATCACCGTCTTCCTTTCAACGTCAAGCCGGATAAACTTTAACGGACTTAAAAGCCAAGAGTTAAAGAACATATCATCCAATTGCCAAACAGTTCATACATAATATATCATGCCAACTTCAATAAGGCTGATGTGAGGAATATTAAGTGCGACAGACGGCCCTCTGCAATTCTTGCGAAGAAATGAATATCCAATATCAATAACAACCTTTTTTAAGAAAGAAGAAGATCTCCTGGCCTTCACATAAGAATGGCCCATTATATATGCAACCCCAGCTTCCTTTGCCTGTATCAGATCCAGAAGCTCTTCCCCAACTAACGGGTTTAGTCCAGGAGTTGACGGAAGCTGAAACCTGACTTGATGTGTCTTTGATCGTGGGTTCTCATCCACATAAGCAGATCTCAAACTCTGCAAGGTTAAAGATTTGCTGCTCTTGATGGAATTACTAGAACTGGAACTCTCTTGGGAAGATACTATCAAGCTTGAGCCTGATTGAGCTGTCCTCGTGCTTATGACTGCCATCCTCCCATCAAGTGATGTATTATCAGAACTCGAGAGCTGTGGTTCAACTGCTTCCATCTGAATAAATTCTGCTATACTCTGTATAATCAGATCTTCAAAGTTCCCATCATCTCGCTGGATATCCTTGTACCCATATCTGACAATGCACCGATACATACGGTATGGTCTTGGACAGATACGGCCAATGAGAAATCGTTCCTCGGGTGACACAAATGGTACTGGAACAGACTTTACACAGACAAAAACTAAAACATTGTGAAAAGCGGGGAGATTTGTCACAAAGTGTGAGAAGATTGCAGGAACTCCTGTTGCCAATTCTGAGTATACAAGTCCTATTCCAGGCACACGGACAATACCAAGGCTGGGGCCTAGACCGAGAAGCCATTTTAAAGACACTTTGTTGTGAAGATCAAAGTTATACTTTCTCCGAGTTCCATAGTGCCAGACAAACATGACAAATAAAAAGATGCATGAAAGCAGTAGGGAGATCCATCCTCCCTGTGGAATTTTGATAAAGGCGGCTGACAGGTAAATACCCTCAATGAACCAAAAGAATATAAGGAAGGCTGAAGCTGTAAAGATGCTTCTCTGCCAGACAAAAATCATGACGAGTGCCATGAGAAAAGTTGTGATAAACATAACTGTCATGCAAGCAAGGCCTGCAACCAACAGCCATATGTGAGAAGGATAATCCATAGGCAACAATATCTAGTCAAGATAGAAGTGTCATGAAAAGTATAGAACAAAATGGGAACTATATTTATTATTTTACAAGACAAAGGGACATAAATACATAAAATCTCAATGTTACTTGTCACTTGTAAAGTCATACTAGATAGTGTATGCATACCGTGATAATCTACACTATACAATATGTTATCACCAGTCACTAACTTAATTTTTTACATAAAGCTACATCAGGAATCTTAATGGACTGCACTTGAAAATGCACAAGCACAAGCGAAAGATATAATGCACAGACAGTGTGAGATAGATCATTAAATAAGGTCTCACCATATGCATTTCCTATTAGTGTTGTGTCTTGGAACCCGACAGCTACAGCAAGAGTAAGAATCATGAGAATCCAATTTATTTCTGGAATGTAGATCTGCCCAAAAATATGTTTTGAGGTGTGAACAACTTTGATCCTGGGAAAGCAACCAAGAGCATGGCATTGCTTAACAATAGAGAAGGTAGCAGTGATGATGGCCTGACTGGCAACAATGGCTGCTAGAGTCGCGATGATAAAGACAGGCCAAAATATAGGATCTGCACAATTAGAATGGATCTTAGGTCATGGACCACGAATGGTGTTACATAAAGAATAGTAGGAACCATCTTAATGAAAGAGTATTTTTACCAACCAGGTATGGAGTCATAAAAACTGTTTGGGATAGAAGATATGTTTTTAGACAAAAAAGCCGCCTGGCCCATGTATTGAACAATCAGGCAAGGGTATACAATAGTTATAAATGCAAGCTGCACATACAAAGAATTCATAACGGTTATCAGGGTATAATTAATAATCACATTAGTAAACTTGATACATATAGTCTAGCATATCATCATCAATGTTATAAAACATTTTATGTGTTCAATAATATATAAAAAGTTTTCCTTCCACATAGTTAAAAAGGAAGGGAAACTATATACACAGGCCACAGCACAGACACAAACTCAAACATGAATTCCACTCAATTTTTAAATTAGAGATCATGGAGGACAGTATGGATCTATGAATCCCAAATGCACGGTAAAAACATTGTTAATTTACATATAAAGACAAAAAGTAATAATACAAGCCCAAACTTACCCTTATTGACATGGCTGTGAAGTGACCAAGATCAGCAAACATGGCTTCAGTACCTGTACAAAAAGTCTACACTTAGGGGCCATTTGTTTACCTCTGATTAGGTGCTAATAAGCTCAGCTGACCGATTCCCTTTGTTTGGTTCGTGTCATTTACAACATGAATGATTCATAACAACTGATTCTGTTCAGATTGAAAATTGTAAAAGAATCATTCATGGCAATCTGAATACCCCTGCGACCCTTTTCTTTAATTATTTTAAGTTTTCTTCAAACTACCTTGCCTTTCTTTTGTCTTTAATTATTTTAGTTTTTGTTTTTTATAATATTCTTACAATAATAAAAAAATTCTTAATATTGTGCACTTATTATTTTTGTCATGTTTATTTCATAATATGTAACTTATTTTTTAAAAGTTAAAATATAAAATATTTTATGTGGTAAATATATAAATTAAAAAATTAAATATCGTTCAGATATTACACAAATTATTTATCAAACAATATTATTCCATCAGAATTCAGATTCTTGTCCGTTCAGATATATTAACCGTTCATATATTAATTATTCAGATTTGCCAAATGACCCCTTAGTAGGACATAATCTTATACACTACTGTCTTTATACTTCCTTACATCCATTGTTACTAGAGGTTGCTTGTTCATGGGCCATTTACAAGTAATTACTTTCAAATTTCAATACAACAATCACAAGCTGACTCTTGTATATGACTATAATTGTACCCTAGCAAGGAGCTAGAAAAAGAAAAGATAACTCCACAATATTCATAAGAAAGCATGATAAAGACTCATGAAATTTCATGTACCTGTTATGGAAAGAAGGACCCCTCCAAGTGATATCCACCCATCTGTACCAGTCTCTTTAAAGAAAGTAATGATATAATGCGGAGAAATTGCAGAGACAATCTTGGGGTTCCAATGTATGATGTTGTATAATCCAATGGAAAATATTGATACTAACCATAGAAGAACAATCGGTGCAAATGCAAAAGCTAACCTATGGGTACCGGTGTGCTGCAGTGCAAATAGGCCAACCAGTATGACACAAGCAATAAGTAAAACTTCGCCTGTAAAGGAAGAAAATCAATAAGAATTAGGCCAATCCAGTACACTGGTATCTTAAGTTGGTACCAATCTTAAGGTTAAAAAGTATAATCAATATATATATAATTCCTGAAGTAACTCATGTTACACAATTACCAATCATATCCCTTGGTTAAGCTGTAGTTAAGTTACTCACAATTACAATAAAGGTCACATTGGTCTTTTGTGCATTTATTTTCCAACCTGGGCAGCAAAACTCTTGAAACTGTTGCCATGTATTAAAAGTCAAATTTAACTATTCAATTTAAGCCTTCAACACTCTTACGTGTAAAGTTTTTTGTCTTAAAGTATTTTCTTCAAATTTCCACACCACCACTATATTCTCTCTATTTTCAAATCTCTCCTAAATGAACAATTCAGGATAGTCTTAATTTTTCTTTATCAGTTTGCCTTGAGTTCAACCGTTCCTGTCGATGTTCTTCTACCTCTGCAACCTATTTCGAATTTTCTTCTTCATCAGTTATATATACTAGCTTATAACTAGCTTATAGTGCAAAGTACAAGCATATAGTCCAATTTACATGAACAATTTATATATACTAGCTTACAGAACAATTTTTTATTATTGTTCTATTTTTTAAAATAATCAGGTCAATTATTTATTTTTTTTAAAATTATGTATTTTTGTCCTAATTTCAAGAAAAAATGGTTTGTTAGTATCATGTGGTCTTAAGTTTATAAATGAAGTCTCAACCTTAAACATTTCTCAAAGTATATATAACTGATATTGTTGACTAATAGATAAGTTAGTTTTAAAGTATTATTTAATTTACGATGGTAATTTTATTTTAAAGTTTAGAAATCTAATAATTTGCACCATAAGTTATTATCCAAACAATGGCAATCCCTATAACATTTAAATTTTAAACTATATGTATCTAATAAAATTTTGAATAAAGTGTATGTAATACGGGCATAACTCTAGTATAAATAAATAACGGAGAGCTGGAAAAAATGAGGATGTGATCCAACTAGTTACCTCGAGTCAAATTGCTTTTGGCAGCTTCAAGTCCTGATACTGATGATAAAACTGCATTAAAGAAAATAAAATCAAATATTAAAATCCCATAAACAACATGCTAAAACATAAAATTAAGGATTAAACATCTATATGCGATAATGCTTAATCCAATATATCATAAGCATATGAAATCATCATATCAAACCTCATAATATACAATACTAGATATATTCCAAATCTGACCAGATATCTCAAATTACTTTACCAGATATTACAGGAGTAAGCACACCATCACCAATAACCATGCAAGCCCCCAGCAATACCACTATAAGAAGCGCTATACGTGACTTTCTATGTTTTTCAATAAATCTCTTAAGTGGCGAGGAGGACGGATACTGGCCTGGAGGGCCATATTTGTATGCAGACAACTCCTCGTCAGCTGCTTGTTGGTTGGGAAGTAAACTAAATTTTGCATGTCTACAAAGCAAAGAGTAAAGAGCAAAAGTCCCACCTAACATGAGTCAAATTAGTTTGTCAAATTTAAAGTTTTGCACAAGTTGGTAGGTAGCATACAATATTTAGCAAAAAATAATAGGTAGTATACAAGTGTCTCAATGTCAACAAACCTTCACCATTATCATTGGCGCTTAATACGATGAGGACATACTTGAGCAAAGGGATCAATGTAAGGGTCCAAAAGATCAATGAGAATGCTCCAAATATTGCATCTGGATTTTGATGCTTATGAAGCTTTCCAATGAATGTACTCTTATACACATAAAGAGGAGAAGTGCTCAAGTCACCATACACCACACCTAAGCTCTGGTATGCCAATATTAGATTTCTGGAGAGGCTCCCAGAAAACTGCACTCTCACATATTATAGAACGTCAATACCACCACATTTTTATAGTTGAGGAATGGAAAAGGAAAAACAATAAAAAAGCCATCCCACATCTAAATTGACCTTGAACAGAAAGAATTAAAAAAAAACAAGTAACTAGTAGGTTCCTAGTTGGCACCAGTAACTCAAGGTGCTCATTAATACTGATCTATTTCATAAGAGTTTCTATAAAGAGGAAGCAGAATAAACATTCTATTCATTAGCAGAATGTATAAACCATGAAAAATTATATACAAGTAATCTAACAAAGGCGATGATCCCCCCCAAAGCCCTCTACGAAACGGTAACCTGGATGCAAAACAAAGAGGGTGCATATAGGGGTCAGTTTGGCACTGCTCTGACCAACAGAACCTGTTATGGGGAAAAGTGTTTTGAACAAACTGATGTTAAACCACAGATTGAAGTTCTAAGTTGAATGTAAGTAAAAATATTTACAGTTACATTTTTTAAAATGAAGTTGAAAGTTAGAATTATTTTTGTTCAAATAATTGTGATATCAGGTTCCGCTTCCACAGAGGTTGTGAAAATTCAGCAAAAGTTACAGATTGTAATCCCAGAAGCATCTTTCCCAGCTTCTAAAGAAAGCAGTTGTGTTACCAAACTCTGGTTTTAGATGTTTCTGAAGTCCGAGACGCTTTTGAGAATACCTAGTCTACACAGATCTGGAATTCCTTCTTTAACAGAGACAGACTCAAGAGTCAAGATTTTAAAATAGTACTTTCAGGCTGACGCAAGATGTCAATACCATTTTTCTTTGCTGATTGCACCATCACAAAATATTCTTTATTGAAAGGAGGAATCATATTAAACTCAGAAGTGCTATCAGTCCAAAGGTGTTAATTACTATATATAAGTTACAAAAATAAAGGACTTCTAAAACTGCAAACTTTCTTTTACTTGATAATACTAGTAGTGCATTCATAAGTTAAATGTTGTCATGGCCGCTGTAAGAATCCTTTCACCCAAGCCCAAGTTTGTGACACTCTTAATTGTTCAACCCGACCCGCCTGTTATTTCATGATCCAGTACATTTTGTTATAGCTGAAGCCCAACATTTTATGGCATGCTTTTGTTAAACTTCATTCTAGTACCTGGAACTTACTGAAAGTTTAGAATCTGGTCACAGAACTTTTTGAAAAATTAGAAACCAGTCACTTGGGTGGTCTTGATTTCCGTTTTTTTCAAAGTTGTGTTTTTAAAAATAAAAACAAAAAACTGTTTTTCGTAGTTTTTCAAATGAAGTGCTTCGCAAATGTTTTCCCAGAACAATCTTTAGAAAACAAGAAACACTATTTTACTTTGGACGATGCAAAGTTAAATCTCCGTTAAAGTGGAGTGAAAGATTGAATAATTCTATCAAGAGAGTTTTAGATTTAGAAAACAATAATACATTTTGTGGTCACAACATTTTCATTTTTTCTGTTTTTTTGTTTTATTCAAACTCTGTTGTCTAATACTGGTTTTAGAAAAAAAGGACCGAACCCGTCATTTGTTTTCTAAAATTTTGAAAGACAGAAAATTTTAAAAGGCCCGTAGGGTTCAGAAAATTTAAAGTCGGTCTCTGCCGTCTACTTCCAGAACTTTCAGATCAACCATTGAACTTCTAATAGTTTTGCCCTTTAAACTTCTGAATTTGATAGTTCAGCCCCTAAACTTCAGAAATTTGCATTTGGGTCATGTTCTATTCTAAGCCATGTCTACGCGCATATAATCTAAAATTAATATTGTAAAAGCTGATATTTATTTTCGTGAGGAAAACTCAAATTCTTGGCACTATAAAGTTATCTATGTGAAAGATTCATGTGAAAAAATGGTAAGAAACATCTATGTCATGCGCATAACCAGTTATACTCGGGAACTGATTAAATCACATTTGGAGAATGCAGAAACTATCAAGGGAGACAAGATTGCTTTATGAATTGAGCACTTTGAAGATAAGAATATAAAAGACCAATCCCGCGAAGATAATATGGTTGTTCACAATTCATGAGTAAACTCAAGATTTTTGTGACATTGTTGACAAAATTTTTGTGGTGGATATTTAAATTGTTCAAGAGAAACAAATCATCCAAGACATTATTGAAGTTAATTATATTGAGTTCATCATTTCAAAAAATCACTTAAGCCTCCATAACTTTCATATAAAGTTGTTCTTCAAGAATGTGGTGTGACATTGTGCCTACTTGTGTTTTGACTTATATAAAACTCATGGTCGTGGTCGAGTTTTATCCAACAAGAGGATAAAGATGTGGAACGACATTGGGCATAAAAAAGAATTTTTATATATGTTATAAACATTTCAATACATTTCGTCTAGAGATAGATAGTGTATTATTTATCTAAATATTTTATATGTGCAGCCAGGGGTTTATTAAACATGTAGGTTATTCAGAAATAAGCCTACTGTATTTGGTTGGGACCTTAGTTGGTTAGTCCATTAGATTCTATTCTTAGGGTTTATTCCCTTTATAAGTATAGTAATCTCCATATATCACCGTAGAGTTGGTTAATAAAAATTATTTTATATTAATATTGACTTGAGTCTCGTTATTACTGGATTGAAATCCATTGTGATTCTCCCTTCAAGAAAGCTTGGGCTAGTCGAGTTTGTGTCGTTATTACAGCCTTCCAACTTTTTGTAATTTTTATAGCATAAATTCACCTCTCCTAATAATTTGTACTGCATCCCTTACACAAGCCAATATTTCCTTTCCCCTTGCAATAGTTGGGTTAAGTAGATTAAAAGAAGTTAGTTCATTTTTGAATTTAGTACTTGACTTTGAAAGCAAACTAGTCATGAGTTGAGCTAGGTGACGTATTAACTAATTAGCAAGTGGCATACAAATTATAATAGAAATAATATGACTAAGAACAGCTGTCCAGGACAACATATAAAAAAATGCAATAACTCATGCAAAGAGCATCTTTCTTGTAATTGCATTAGCCTTTGAGAAAGATAGCATGTTGTGCTATTTAACTGAGAAGTTGTTTTATATTTTAAAGAAAGAAAATCATTTTCAGAAAACAAATGAGGTGTATGGTCCTCATTTTTGGAAAACAGAATTAGAAAAAAGGGTTAAAAACAGAAAACATGAAAATGTTTTTTTCAGAAAGAAAGAATTGTTTTCTCCATCTAAAACTCTCTCATTATACTCTTCAACCTTCCTATCAACTATTAGAATGATTCAACTAGTTTGCATCATATAAAGCAAAACAATGTTATTTGTTTCCTATAAGATTGTTTTTGAAAAAGAAAAATGTTTCCAAAAACCTTTTAATTTTAAAAACTACAGAAACAGTTTATGTACATGCTTATGAAAACACAATACTGAAAACAAGAACAAAAAACAATACCGAGTATGCACTAATTTTTTAGCAAAAACAGAATACAAATCTTGTTGCATCTAAACCATATCAGAACAGAACAGATATCACAGAGATAAATCCACAAATAACCATACCAACACATTTGTATAATATCTATGCGCGGAAAATTCAAAACTCGGATCAGTGTATACCAAACTACAGCTCCTCTATACCAGTGTTACTATTCGGAAGTCAGATATCCCAAACAGTTCTGCTTTCTAACTCCAGCATATGTAATTAGAAGTTCTATCACTTAAAAGATTCCGAAGTCATATTTCTTTCTCCATTTACATGCTCATTGGTAAAAATTAACTGTAAATCAGGCCTACTTTCTTAATTAGATTAAATTTCGATGAGTAATAATATAAAGACTAATTTTACTCAACTGGAAGTGCTATTGTTTATAGTTCGTAGACGCTAAATCAATCAAATCCTAAAAGTAAATTTTATGTCGTAATCAAATCATTTATCAGATTAACTAATACATCAGGTGAAACTAATTGAGATTGAACATATCGATTGCTGAGTGTGGTGAGTGAGTGAGCGAAAGAGCGTTAGATATATCTACACATATAAGATATATATATATATATAGAGAGAGAGAGAGAGGGAGAGGGAGAGAGAGAGAGAGAGGGAGAGAGGGAGAGGGGGAGAGAGGGAGAGGGAGAGAGAGGGAGAGAGGGAGAGAGGGAGAGAGAGAGAGGGAGAGAGGGAGAGACCTGAGAAGGATAACGAGACTCGGTGGCGTCCATCGGCATCTGCTGCATAAACAACCTGGATTGGAGTGAGAATGGGGGCAGTAACAATGGTGTTCAAATTAAAAAGCTCTCTACATAATAATACTGGCCATTTATTTTACTGCTGCTTTGATCATTTGAGCGAGCCAAAGGGGATAAAGGCTTATATGTTCCTCGGCCGCCCTTGTAAATAATATATTTGTCGCCATCATAAGTTCAACTTGAATTAATATTTAATAATTTTTACCTTATTTTGTTAGCATTATTTTACTATTTTATAAATAATCTCATTCATGAATCATTTTAATATTTATAATTATAATTATTTATAAATTATTTTAGTAATTATATTTTTTTAAAATCTTTAAGTTCTATTAGTATTTTAAACATTACTAAGACAAATATTAAATTTTAATATATTTTTTTTATAAATAACACACTCACGTGCACATCTTGTTTTTGATAAAAGGACTTTTAAATATACAGTCCATCTTTCTAAAATTACAAATAAAATTACAAAAGTACGATCCATACTTTCATTTTTTTTAAAATATGTTTTCTATATGTTATAATAGAGGTTTGATCGTTCATTCACGTGCCTCTCTCTCTTCTCTCTCTCACACGTGCCTATCTGTTATATGTGTAGTGTGTGATTTGAATTGAATATATAGAGAAAAATTAAGCACGAGATCGAGAATAAAACTGTGATGAAATTTTGTTTTGTATCGATCTGATGCACACCCTAGCTATTTGTTTTATGTATTTATATATGAAGAATTGGCAATGATATATAGATAGAGATCAAATTGAGAGAAGAGATTTTTGTTATAGAATGAGAAAGTATGTATGTCTATTTATGTGTTTTATGTATGTACATGTACAGAATTGTAGTATAGAATGATTGTTTGCAACCTTTGCAAACATGGTTGTAGAAGTTGCAACCACTATTTATCAATATTAATTAGTTGTAATTGGCAACTTTCAAAATATTAATGTTATATTTGGTTGCAGAAAAATGAAAAACATTGTTGTTATACTCCAACATAGTGGGAAATGGGATGAAAATAGAAAGTATATCAACTTTAAGGTATGTGGATTGTTAATTCCCAAAGACTGTAACTACAACAACTTGGTCGGAATGATATACAATGAACTCAAGTTAGAACCTACGTCAGTTAGGATTAGAATAGAGTATCAAGTAAGAGATGGATACCTTCTTTTTAAGATAGCAGATGATAGTCAACTCATCTTCTATATAAACCTCAAGAAAAAAGAATCTAATTTCACAAAATCCCTTTATGCTTGACAAATGAAATAAAAAACATCCAACCTTTTCCTGACTACTTCAATATTTATCCGACTACTTCAATATTTCTGTTTTAACTAGTTCTATTAGTTGCAAAAATTACAAACATGGTTGCAACCATGTCTGCAGAAGTTGATTGCAACCATGTCTGCAGAAGTTGCAACCATGGTTGCAACCTTTGCAACCTATGTCATTCTAATGAAACTATAAAAAAACATAAAATTCTTGTTTATAATGATGTTAAATCAACAGGTGACATCAAATGACTCGGTGTTCGAAGTTTGTAATGTTGACAAGAAATATATAGTTAATTTGGCTGCCAAAAGTTGTACATGCAACAGGTGATTCTCAATATTGTTTCAATAAAATTTCATAAATACATGTTCTTCGTTTATCTTTATACGATATATATTTTGTTCTAAAACGGGTTTCAGATGGATCAACTTACTTATGCACATGCAATTGCTGTTTTACAGAAAGTAAATCATGATCCTTATTATTATTGTTCATCATATTACACAAAAGAATCAATGATTGTTGCTTATAAGGAATTAGTATATCTTGTTGTCAATAAAGACACATGGAAAGTACCAGAAGTTATCAAAGCGAGGAAAATGTACCCCCCAAAAGGCAGAATTAGAATAGGAAGACAAAAAATAAAAGGCGCAAAGCTGCGTGGGAGACAAATATGTTGATTCAACAATTCAAATGCAATCAATGTGGACATAATAGAAGAACTTGAAAAGCTTGATATCGAAATAAATAACTTAGTTATCTACAAATTATGTTACAAATACTGAATTGCTAAGTTAATTAAATTTAACTTAGTAATGGAACTGATATGACATGTGTTTCTAAATTTTCAAGTTTTTTTTATTTTGAGTAGAATTGCTAAGTTAATTAAGTAGAATTGCTAAGTTAATTAAGTTACAAAAGGGTTTTGTATTTTGTTTAAGTTGAGAATCTATTTTGTATAAGTTGCAAATGTTGTTGCAAAATTGCTGCAACCATGTTAAAACTTTGTTTGCAACAATTCCAACTTCTGCAACTTTGTTTGCAAAGGTTGCAACCTTGTTTGCAACTTCTGCAACCATGGTTGCAAACAAGGTTGCAATTATTGCAACTGATAGAGATAGTTGAATCTTACTATTAAGATGGGTGCCCATGCGGTGCCTATTTCACATAAATTCAAATTTTATTCATATTACCAATTGAGGACCATAAATTATTGTGCTCTGTATAAAATCATAAAATCTCAAAACAATGAAACATTACCAAACATTAGTAAGTGCATAAAATATTAAAACAATGAATCATTACTAAATATAAATGCAAAACAAAGTTTTTATTAAACTTTGAATCATTAATTATCAAATTCCTCGAACCAAATCTACCACTTAATGTCATAAAAATAAAAAAACACAACTCATTTCTTCACATCTCTCGCCTTTCTCTTTCTGTCATATGCCTTTATTGATGGAGCCTTTATTGATGGAGCCTTTGTTGTTGGAGCCTTTGCAATGTTATCCAACTCACTCTCATAGCGGTATATTGCTTTACCCCAAAGGAATACAATAATAAGACAAGCATGCTTCTGTGAGGACCAATATCTAGTTCACCTTGCGGAAAATGCGGCATAGTAACATAATACTCGGCATATGACAACATGTATATCCCACTGTCACCTTGTTTGCTTTGTGGGTTAAGGATCCCAATTACCAACATTGGCCGCAATTTGATTCAAATGCGACAAAGGGTCCAAAGTGCTTCCATTCTGAAGTCAATGGAAAAAAGATTATAACAAATAATTAGTCAATGGAACAAATCACAAATAATTAGAACCGATCTCAACTTTAAAGTTTAAATAATGTAAATCACATAATGTAAGGGTTGCAACCTCTGCAACTATGGTTGCAAAGGTTGCAAACAAGGTTGCAAGAGTGAATAATACATGTGTGAATAATATATGGAATTCCTCTGATACACATACTTGTTTATCGGCAATGGAACGCAACTTAGAGAACTCCAAATCAAAGTGCGACCGCATCTCAAATATAGTCTTCTTTAAACCATCTACCTCAGACGTCGACAAGGTAATCTTATTTTCCATTTTCAGTTGTGACATATGAGATTCAGGTTGATAGAGATAGTTGAATCATACTATTAAAATGGGTGCCCATGCGGGGCCTATTTCATATAAATCCAGTTTCTATTCATATTACCAGTTGAGGAACACATATTATTGTACTCTGTATAAAATCATAAAATCTCAAAATAATGAACCATTACCAAACATTAATAATTGCATAAAATCTCAAAACAAAAAACTATTACTAAACATAGTTGGAAAACAAAGTTTCTATTAAATTTTGAACCATTAATTATCAAATTCCTCGAACTAAAAGAACTACATAGTTATGTCAGCAACATTGTTTATCATTACAGTCCTAGTGAAACGCCTCTTGTCAATTGAACCAACACACCAAAGACCGGTGACAAGAGCAAATTCTTTGATCCCAAAACACATCTTCATTCCACCAACACCAATCCAAATCTCAAGAGGGCTGGGTTGATTTATTTGCCTAAGTAGAAGATTATGGATGAGTTGGTATTGTATCTTGAATGATGATAGCCGGGTAAAATTTCCAAAACAACCAGAAACAAAGAGAGAAAGTTGGTCCGATGATAATGTGTCCCATATAGCCGTAATAAGTTCATACGTATTGTTGGTACTGAACTTGGCTGACTTGTGATCTTTAAATGGAATAATATAATTCAACCCCTGCAATATTATGCATGACATGTGTGAGCTATGTATGAGCCTTTGCAAATGTATAATTATAAGCTGCAACCATGGTTGCAACCTTTACAACTGATAGAAATAAACAACATTGATGCACATAGTCAGTTCATTAAATCTAGCAAACAATTGATTCATAGTCGGTTATAAATTTGATGCACCCTTGGTCACTTTATTGTCGAATGATTTGTCGATGTTGAAGAGCACATTATTTTAAATTAAAACAGTTCCTAATCACTTAAATTAAGAATAGAGGTTAAGGAAGACTGATATATCAAATTTTACCATATTGTGTATAGTCCAAATCATAGTCCGAAACTTTTAAGCATATAAAACCGATGTTTGTCCCTGCGGGGCCTCGACTACATAGTATAAAATTGATGGAAGATCACTGAATAAGGCAGAATTCACTTCATTCGATTCATCAACAAGCCAACTCTCGAAAACTTAATTGAAAATTCACACAGTTAGGTTTACATTTTGTGCAATAATCACAACAACAAAATTTAAAATAACCACACAACATTAGGACTACAATCACAATTGCAGTTAACAAAATAGTTACACAAAGAAATTAACTGTTAGGATTTTTGGGTGATGGCTATGAGACAACTTAACTAGACATTTTACTTACTTAATTTTATTAAGTATGAACATACTGTCACAGCCAGAATATGTCTTTGTAACCGTTTTTGTTTGCTGCAAATAAGATTCTAGTACATTTTGGTAGAAGTTCATTAGTTTGTTCAAGCCTCAAGAAGTACTCAAGATGAACAGCAAGAATAAAGATTATTGTCACAGCACTGACAGTAAGGTTACTTGAAGACAGCATGTTGCGAGTCACGACAGTACATTCACTCTGACAGCAACATTGGCGGGAGCCTTCTGACAACAACTTTATCTTAGCCTGACAGCAAGCTTGGAAATCCTGACAGCACCTTTAGCGGGGATTTCTCACTATCACCAAAAGCGCATTCCTGTGACAGCAAGCTTAGCCATCAGGATACTGTCATGAAAGGATAACATTTGTATTGGTAAACAATCCAGTCAAACTCGTGACAGTTTGGATGTTCAAGAAACAGGCGTGTTGCAGCATCCCAACACTGTAACAGGTCTGCAAGACTACGACTGAAGCTTGAGAGATCACATGACAAAGCTCACCAATTCCAGAGTATGACAAATCTACATCTACTGAATTGTGTTAGCTTAAAATAGAATGTTTCTAGATTGCTTTGTAATGTATTGATAAGCTGTCTATATAGCAATTTAGGAAAGAATCACGGGCAGGCAAATTGTAAGAAGCTGCCACTTGAAAATGACAGCAGCTTCACAAAGACCCATGATTGAAAGTGATAGGTTTAGCCTACTTAGTCTATCTCTCAATTCATTCTTTGTAATCACTCTCGAGAAACTGAAGCTCAAGAAAAGATACACTTTTTCTTGAGGTTGTAGCAACCCATTGCAAAATAAATAAAACATTTATTTTGTGAGAATTACTTGAGTGTCTACTTGTGTTTGCAATTATTAAACTGATAATCTTTAATCTTGGTTTTAGTTGTTAAAACGTAGATTGAGCTTTATCAGTATTGCATTCAACCCCCACCCCCCTTTTGCAATAGTCAAGAACCAACAACTGGTATCAGAGTAGACAGATTGTTCAACAAATTTGAGATCATGACAAGTTTGTAGAAGTCAAGTAGCATAAAGATTCCAGCTTTTGATATGGAAAACTACAATGTATGGAAAAGAAAAATCATGTTGTTTATCAAAGCTGCGAATCCATTATACTTGGGAATCCTCCAGAATGGTCCTTTCGTGCCACGTAAAGAAATTGAAGCCTCAACTGTGGACGGCGTTCTTGTTCCAACCTACTAGGTCAACAAATTACCTTCTGAGTTTCTGGAGCCAGAAAAAGAAAAGGTGGCCTTGGATGATTACTTGAAACTCATCTTACTGGATGCTTTCACTTTGGACAAAGCCATGTGTGGGAACGTCATTGGGTGCTCATCAACCAAGGATATGTGGAATAAGACCGAGTTGCTGTGTGAAGGAAGTGAAGAAGTGAAAGACAACCAAAGACAAATCCTTATCTCACAGTATGAAGCCTTCATGGCAAAGTCAGGAGAAGACCTAACAACAATGTTTGAGAGGTTTAGTAAACTTATGACTGAGCTACAGATTCATGGAAAGTACTATGATAGAAAGGAATTAAATGTCAAATTCTTGCTCACACTTCCTGAGCATCTTGAGCACAAAGTCACTACCATAGGAGAAGGAAGAAATCTGAACAATATCTCTCTTGAAACTCTATATGGTGTGCTTAAATCATATGAGCTTGAGTTTTTCCAGAAAAGAGCTATTCTAGCTGGATCCAGAGGAAAGATGGCTAATATGTCAGGTGATTTAGTGGCTCATGTGCCAAGAATAACTCAACCTAGTGAAGAAGTTCAAATCACTCAACCTGCTTCAGCACCCTCTCTTAAGATCGAAGAGGTTGTGGATGATGAGGAGAAAGTTGTACTGCAGATAACTGATGTTGAGGATGAAGACTTCTACTCCTTAGAAGAAATGGAAAAGATGGATAATCCAACCATGGCTTACATGGCTAAGAAATTCAAGAACATAAGATTCAAGAGAAACAAGCCATATAAGTCTCAAGGTCAAACATCAAGGTTCAGCAAAGGGAACTTCTCCAAAGTTGAAGGTGGTGCCACAAGAGGTGGATACAAAACAGGGATGGTGGACAGATCCAAGTTCAGGTGTTACAACTGCAATGAGCTTGGCCATTTTGCTACTGAATGCAGAAGGCCAAAGCAGAATCAGAGGATGGATAAAGGGTCAAGTGGACATTTCAAGAAAGGATAGGGAAAGGCCTATGTGGCTGAAGGAAAGTGCTGGGATGACTCTGATGATGAAGAGGAAGAGGAGTATGTGAACTTAGCACTTATGGCTAAATCTGAAGAGGCCTCCTCTAGCTCTCCAAGTCAGGTACCCTCACTAGTCTTACTTGATATGTCTAAAGATGAATACAAGCAAACTGTTGAGGAATTAAGTGCAGAGATGTTTCATGTTCATACTAGTTTAACTGCAACTAATGAAGAAATTGCTAGGTTAACTAAATTGAATGAAGAACTCACTTCTGAAAATGATTTGCTTTTGTTAAAGACCAATCGATTAGAATCTTTAACACAGGAGAATGTTAAACTGTAAAATGAATTAGTCTGTGCTAAAGAAATTGAGGAGTTTCTAAGGAAAGAAATTAATGAAAATGAATTCAAGATTAAAGCCTATAGAAACTCATCGAAACAACTTCAGGATTACCATGAGAAACACACAGAGGATCAAAAGGTAGGAATAGGTTTTGAATATGGCAAGAGACCTGGTAAGGAAATTGTTAGTCAGGATTGTTCAACTGATGCTACTGTCAAACCTCATGTCCTTAAGAAACTCAACAAACCAATTTTTAAACCTTCTCAACTTGAGTTTGATGAGGAAGCCATGCTCATCAAGCAACAACTTGATGATGAGGATGAAGGCAATGACAGTACAACAGTTGACGGAAAAGATGCTGTCAAAATCCCCAAGATAGTAACTTTGCCAAACAATCTGACAGAATGTTCCAAAGATGCTGTCAATAATGGCAAGACAGTATCCTCTAAAGATACTGTCAAGAGGGCTTCAAAGACAGCAACTTTCAAACCTACTGTCAAGACAGAAGGTATGAAAGGTACTGTCAAGAAAAGCTCGACAGCAACTTCAGAATATCCTGTTGACTCAATAACCTACAAGTCTAGAAACAGGAATGGTAAGTTAGGAAATGGCAATGCTAATGCTCCTAGAAAACTATGCAATAATTGTGGCTCTTCATATCACCTAACTCATGTTTGTAAGAAACCAAAGGAGGTCAAAAACAATGTGACTCTGCTAGATGGTAACTTACACAGAACCCCAATTATGCATAGAGCTATGGTAGTATGTAATAACATTGATTGTATGTCATGCAAGATAACTGTCATGAGTACTTGTTTTAATTTTCCTATTTCATCTTCTGAACAATGTACCTACTTGCAAACTGTTGAGACTTCTGAGCCTACTGGAAACAGTAAGAAGGCCTCATCCACTAAGAAGAAGACCAAGTCTAATTCTAAAGATAAGTGGGTGAAGAAAGGAGTCCAACAGAAGATTCCTGATGTGATGGTTAAAGTTGAAAATGATGATTATTCTTGTGATACTGAAGTGACTGGACCCAACAAGGATTGGGTACCATATGCCTCTTAAATACAATTCGTCTTGCAGGGTAAGAATAAGGAGCAGATCACTTGGATCATTGACAGTGGCTGCTCTAGACACATGACTGGTGATAAAACCCTGCTGTCATAATTTGTAGAGAAAGTTGGCCCAATCATAACCTTTGGAGACAACAGCAAGGGTTACACGGTGGGATATGGCTGTTTGGAAATTGGAAATGTTGTCATAAATGACATTGCACTTGTTGATGGATTGAAGCACAACCTGCTCAGTGTCAGCCAATTCAGTGACAGGGGATTCAAGGTTGATTTTGACATGATGGTGTGCAACATTTATCACAAGAAGGATGGAAGCCTTTCTTTGAAAGGAGTAAGAAAAGGAAGCTTGTTTGCTGCTGACTTAAGATCAACAAAGAAGGACAAGATTTACTATTTTTACAGTAAAGCTACTGTTGGTGACAGTATGCTTTGGCACAGAAAACTCTCACACCTCAACTTCAAAACAATGAATATGTTGATGAAGAAGGAACTAGTGATAGGACTACCTCAACAGGAATTCTGTCAAGAAGGACTGTGTGAGGACTGTCAAATGGGAAAACTGAAGAAAGCTGTGCATAGATCAAAGCAAGTCAACACCAACACTGAACCACTCAAACTAATTCACATGGATCTCTTTGGACCAGTCAATGTACCATCATTAGCCAAGAAAAGATATGCATTAGTTATGGTGGATGACTATTCTAGGTATACTTGGGTGAAGTATCTAGAATCAAAAGATGAAGCAGCTCAAGTCATCATTGATCACTTAAGAGTTCTTAAAAGAGCTCCAAATGCCAAAGTTCAAATAATAAGGAGTGACAATGGGACTGAGTTCAGAAATGCCACTCTGGGTAATTTCTGTAAAGATGAAGGAATTGTACAACAATTTTCTGCTGCAAGGACTCCTCAGCTGAATGGAGTTGTAGAAAAGAAGAATAAGACTCTCATTGAAGCTGCCAGAACTATGCTTCATGATGCAAAATTACCTACATACTTCTGGGTAGAAGCTATCAACACAGCCTGCTACACACAGAACAGAACCTTGATCAACAAGACTCATGGGAACACTCCTTACTATCTGCTAAATGAAAAGAAACCTACTGTCAAGTATTTTCATGTGTTTGGAAGCAAATGTTTCATGATGAAAGACAACCATGAAAAGAAAGGGAAATTTGACACCAAAGCTTTTGAAAGAATTTTCATGGGGTATGCTTTAGAAAGGACTGCCTACAGAGTTTATCTTTTGGAAAACAGAATCATTGATGAAAGTGTGAATGTCACATTTGATGAAACCAAGTTTCCTGGACTGCATGAAGAAGGTCAAATGCAGAATTTTAGGTTTGAGAATCAAGGATACTTGGAGGAAGAAGAAATTGTTGATGAAGAACCTACTTTCACTCAAACTGTTGAAACAGAAAAGGATGCTGTCATTGAAAAGAATGTCAATCAAACTCCAGACCAGTCACAGACCATCACAGGAAATACTCAAATTGATGGTGACTCTGGAGACATTGAAGAAAATGGTGGAGACAATTGCCCTGGTGAAGATTCAGTTCCTCAATTTGAAGTTACTATCTCAAATCAAACAAGGAGCTTACCCAAAACCATTAGGTGGAACATGGATCACTCAAATGATCTAATAATTGGAGATCCTTCTTCTGGGGTGAGGACCAGGAACAATGTTTCTGATGGCAGCATGTTTTCTTGTTTTCTTTCTCAATTGGAGCCTAAAGCAATTGATGAAGCATTGTTGGATTCTGATTGGGTGATTGCTATGCAAGAAGAACTCAACCAGTTTGAAAGAAACAATGTTTGGAAGTTGGTTCCAAGACCAAGATGAAAGTCAGTTATTGAGACAAAGTGGGTTTTCAGAAACAAACTGGATGAAAATGGAAATGTGACTAGAAACAAGGCAAGGCTAGTAGCTAAAGGTTACTGTCAACAGGAAGGGATAGATTATGATGAGACATTTGCACCTGTTGCCAGACTTGAAGCTATCAGGATTTTCCTAGCCTTTGCTGCTCACTGTAATTTCAAGGTGTTCCAAATGGATGTCAAAAGTGCTTTTCTAAATGGAGAGTTGGAGGAAGAAGTGTATGTTGAACAGCCACCTGGCTTTGAAGATGCTGAGATGTATGATTTTGTGTATAAGCTGTTCAAGGCACTTTATGGATTGAAACAAGCTCCAAGAGCATGGCATGATACCCTCTCTGCCTTTCTATTGGAAAACCAGTTTACAAGAGGTGTAGTAGATAAGACCTTATTCTACAAGCATCATGGCAAAGACATCATTTTGGTTCAAATTTATGTTGATGATATCATTTTTGGTTCATCAAATGAGAAGCTGTGTGAGAAGTTTTCATCTCTAATGAGAAATAAGTATGAGATGAGCATGATGGGAGAACTGTCATTCTTCCTGGGTTTACAGGTTCTTCAGAAAGATGATGGAATCTTCATTTGTCAAGCAAAATATGTCAAGGAACTTCTCAAGAAGTTCAACTTGGAAGATTCATCACCTGCCAAGACTCCTATTTCTACCTCAACTAGTCTGGATCTAGATTCCAAAGGAAAGAAAGTGGACTCTAGTGCATACAGAGGCATGGTTGGATCCCTTCTTTATCTAACTGCTAGCAGACCTGATATAAAGTTTGCTACATGTCTCTGTGCAAGGTTTCAAGCTGATCCAAAGGAGTCACACTTGGTAGCAATCAAGAGAATTTTTAGATACCTTAAGGGCTCTCCTAATCTGGGCCTTTGGTATCCTAAAAACACTGGATTTGAGCTAGTGGGGTATTCTGATTCAGATTATGCTGGATGTAGGATTGACAGAAAAAGCACTACAGGAAGCTGTCAATTTCTTGGTGGAAGATTGGTATCCTGGTTCAGTAAAAAGCAACACTCAGTTTCTACATCTACTGCAGAAGCTGAATACATTGCTGCTGGAAGTTGCTGTGCACAAATCTTGTGGATGAAGAATCAACTGTTGGATTATTGCTTAGTGTTAAATAATATCCCTATCTATTGTGACAACACTAGTGCCATAGCCATCTCAGACAATCCTGTTCAACACTCTAGAACTAAGCACGTTGATATCATACATCACTTCATAAGAGAGCATGTTGAAAGAGGAACTGTGAAGTTGATCTATGTGCCCACAAAAAAGCAACTTGCAGACATTTTTACAAAACCACTGGATGAAGCAACCTTCAACAGGTTGGTAAGTGAATTGGGAATGCTAAATCTGGTATGTTAACTTACTAGTTTTTCATTCTATTATTCAAGTGAAGCTTGTGACAGTAACATCTTCAGAAGTTGCTGTCATGAGAAAAGTTACTGTCTACCTAAGTCTCTATCTATTTTCAACAGCACATTTACTTTGACTTTGTTAAAATTGAACTTTGTGCTAATCTTGTACTTGAAAGTTGATTTTTGTATGACACTAACTTGCATGTTTGTTAAAATTGAATTTGGTCAAGGATTCTCCTTAATTGGTCAGCTTTGCCTTAATTGTTGTATTAGTGGTAGACATCACTTAATTGCAATATGAGGTAGTTGTATGGGTATTCCAAACTGTTGACCGTTTACATCCCTCTTAACCTAGTATGCCTATAAAATGAATCTTAGGCCATATTAGTGAATCATTTGGAAAAATGGTAAAATGGAAAACAAAGTAGGAATTGAGTACAGGCCTAATCCTTGTGGTAGTGAACCCTACAATGAGGAGGTAGAAGCACTGTTTGATGAGTTGTGGGATATCCTCGATGAGGAAGAGGAAAAAGAACTTGCAGCCAAGGCCGCTGAGGAGGCTAAGGTGCAAGAAGAGGAAAAGGAGTTTCAAGCACTCCTCAAAGGAGAAGGAACCTCAGAAGAGTTAGTTAGGGTAGAAGTACTAGAATTGGTTAAGAAAGATTGTACTGATTAGTTTATCTCACCAATTGTAGCTTTTTCCTTTCTTCATTTAATTTAATCAATAAAACTTCTCTTTCTGCTGTTTCCATTTGCTTCCTGTGTGTATTGCGTAATTGCTTAACTGGTTGAATGTTATTATGAATGTCTAATGAATCAGTAATAAACTATGTAAATGGTTAACTGGTGTCTCCTTAGTTAAAGTTTTTAATCATAACAGTTTCAATTCTAAGTCCTGACAATTGTTGTTTTCCCGCAAAGGTTGCTGTCATCTAGAAAAGTTGCTGTCACAATTCTTTGACAGCTAACTTCTCGACAGCAGTAAACAACCTTCTGTCATGACTCGTAAAAGATACTGTCATATGAGAACTTAACGATGACAGTAAGTTTTGCGCATAATGTTTTTGTCACGCAAAACATGTTGTCATCACACCAAAGTTACTGACACGGTTGTTTTGAGCGCACATGTTACTGTCAAATTAGCGGACCGTTAAAATTGGACACACATCCTCCACGATGAGAGAGAAATTAGCCAGTAACCCACGTGACTGCTAAGTGGGTTAAGACACGGTTTCACTTTCCACTTTGTCAGTTAAACGCTTGAACTTCCCTCTAAATTCATCAAACATTCAACTGTTCTCAAAAAGAAAACACAATACTCACCTTTCTCTTATCTCCAAGCAATTCATCTCTTACCTTCTCTCTTCTTCTTCTCTCAAGCAAAACAAATGGCCCCCAAACAATCAATTTCACAAACTAACTTTGCTGGCATCTACTCTCCAAGTGATGTTGGTGAGGGTTTCAAAGGGCTTGTTTATTTCATGAATAAGTCTTATCTTGGGTATGCAATTACCTCCACTCCTGTTCTTGACCTAGACAGGATTGAAAATTTCTGGGAGACAGCCGTTGCTCAAGAAGATGGTGACATCTCCTCTATTCAGTTCAAAATCAAGGAGCACAGCTACTCTCTCACTGTTCAGGGCATCAATGCAGCTCTGGGAATTGTGCTAGAACCATGAAAGGATTATGTTGAGCTTGCTAGTGATGAGACCCTAAAGAAGCTCTTCTTGAAGATTGGGTACTCTGGCCCTATTCTTGAAGAGGGAACAACAAAATGGTACCCTTATGGTGAAATGGACAGGAAATATCTCCGCAAGGAGTGGAGTATGGTATTTGATGCTATGGTGAAAGTGTTCTCTACCAAGACCACAGGATGGAATGGGATTCCCACCTACATCAAGAAGCTCACTCACTCTCTTGTTTATGGGTACAAAGTAGATGTTGGAAAGCTGCTCATGGCACACTTCAAGACTGCCATAGGTAAGAAGGTAAACATCTATCCTCGCTTTTTAATGTTGTGCATCAATTCTTTATGTGACTTTGATGAGAATGCCCCTCGTTTGGAGGTGTGCCCTGTACTAAAAAGAAACACTCACACAACTCTCACCTCACAGAATTTGAATGCACATATTCCACTATGTTTCACCAAGCACATGGTTGATCAAGTGACTGACCTTGATTTTCCATTACCATCTGGTTTTGATACCTTCACTATTGAGAATGAGACTGCATTAGACCCCAATTCAGTCAACCCTCATTCTGCCCCATACACTCAGCCTAGGTTCTCTAGACTTCCCAAAGTACAGAGACAAGCCTTGCAAGAAACCAGAAAAAGGCCCCTAGAGACTGGTGGTAGTGGTAGTGTTGAGAGTCAAAAGGGAGTTCCTGCACCTAGTGCAGCAAATAAGGAAGGTAGTCCAACAGAACCCACAGTGGTTCCTCCTGAGCCTAAGAAGAAGAGAGCTAAGAGGACCAAAACCACTGTTAGCCACCCTACAGTCTCCCAAAAGACCGTAGAGGAAACAAGGGAAATAAACTCCTCCCTAGATGTGCCTTCTCAATAAGGGACATCTATTGAAATTGGCATGTCTCCCAAGGCACCCTGTAAAGAGTCTACACAACCTCATGTTCCAACTCATGAGGAGCCTCCACTTGCAGAAACACACATGGAGTCAGGACACTGTGAGGATTTCACTTCCCCTGTTGATACTTCTCAAGTTACATCTGAGAAGCAGCCACTATTTTCTTCTCCATTTTCACCTTCTTCCTTCCCTACACATTCATTTGTTTCTTCTCCACAACCTAGAGAGGGGGACAGTCCCAACCCTTCAGGTTTTGATCATCCATCTTCACTCATGGATGAGCCCCCATCCAGTGGTCCACAAGAACCCATTTCTCAAAGTGAGATGGACACCACTCCTTCAAACACTGAGAAAGAGCAAAGTACAACTCTGCTAGAAAATGAAACATCCAGTACTTTGTTCAATCTCCAAGGAGCATCTTACCTCAGGGAAGATGCTATCACAGCCCAAGTTGCTGTCAAAGACACTGTGGATGTTGTTGTCACAAGTGATTCTGCTGTCAAGGACTCAGTTAAAGTTGCTGTCACAATCAAACCTGCTGTCCACGTTGTAGTGGAACCTATTGTCAATATTCCAACTGACAGTAACATTCATGGCCAAGCTCCTATCACCTCTACACAGCCTGACTTTGATGATGTACTTCTTGAGGATGTCCTCTGATGATGATGTGCCACTATCTTAGTTCTTAAAGGTACATTCTAAACCATCTATTTCATTGCATGACAGTACTGCTCATACCCATGCATCTAGGATGAGTGAGGGTGTGCAAAAGAATAGAGAGATAAAAGAAAAGAGAGGTGAACATCAAAATGAGAGGCAGCCAAATGAGCTGGCAAAAGGTGAGGGACTTGAGCATGTCCAGAGTGAAATTGAAGGAGCCACACATGTCCAGGCCTTAGGCCATGAGAGTTATGTTGTGAGGAGTGATGAGATCACTCAGAAAAACACTGAGAGTGTGAGAACCCCCACAGCCTCCAAGCCCCATTCTTTTCCTTCACCTCCAAGAAGGTTAAGATCAGGTGGCCCCTCTACATCTTCCAGGTTGCAGGCTCTAGAGAACAGATGTTTGTCCATGGAACTCAAAATTGACAGCATGTCTACCATGGTGGCCTCTGGTTTTTCTACCATTCAGGAAGCCATTCAAGCTCTATCTGCAAAGCTTGGTGCTGTCAACTTACCTAAGGGGGAGACAAAGGAAAGATCAAAATCTCAAAAGGCAAAATCAGGAACAGAAGGTATCCCCAAACAAGATGTTGCTCAGGGGGAGCCTGGCTCAAAGAAGGCTTCAAGGAGTGAGGGGGAGCCTGGAACTAAAGGAAGGTCAGTGCATGCTAAGAGAAAAAGGGGAACTCAAGGAGATTCAGGAAGTAAGGGGGAGCAAATGCAAGAAGCTGAAAATATCTTTGAATATGAGATAGCTGGAGAAAGAGTTCTAATGTCCAAGGAAACCCTGGAAGCTATGCAAAAGGTTGTTTCTTCCAAGAACCCAATACTTCCTCCTGTGACTATAAGAGAGCCAACTCCAACTCCAAAGGAGAGTGCTCTTGAAAGGCAATGGAGAGAAAAGAAGGAGCAGAACAAGTTGGGAAAAGGGAAAGACAAGATGCCTGAATACATCCTGTCTGGAAACACCTGGAGTGAAGGAACATAGTTCAGCCAAGAAGATGCTAATGCTCTAATGGTTGATTACAGGGAAAGCACTCTGAAGAATCATGATGAAGACTTCTACAAGGTAGTTGATGAAGCTATGAAGGAGCCTAGCAGAAGATTGAGTAACTGCTCAACTTTGCTAAAGGAGAAAATCACCAGTGTATGTGTAAAGATCAATGAAGAAAGGAGGTGGGCTATTGATGTGTACTTAAACACTGGAATATCCATGTTCATCACTATGCAGCTGCTGTAGAGTCTTACAGCAAGAGTGCTAACAGTAATGAAGAACAAAATCACAGCAAACCATAAAGCCTTCAATGAGATCTTGCATCTGCAAATGCTGAGTTTAATTTCAGAAAAACTCCTAGAAGTCTACACCAATCCATTCTGTGTCTACTATGCAGGTACCACCAAAAGTGGTAGCAAGAGATGTGCATACATGAGTCTAGGAGGCACTTCTACAATGGAGTCAAACTCAATCTTAAAGGTGCTAGACATGATTCTCAACTCCAAAGTTAACAAGGAAAGAGTTCTTGTTGTCAAAGCAATTTATGACTTGCTGGTGAAAAGGGACAAGGAACTGAGCTCTACTATGAAGCAGATGATCTCCAAAGCAATCTTCAACAGAGCTGAACAAGGAGAAAGCTGCTCCTATGAGGTTCCTCATGATGATGATGATGAGTTGGATGGTAGTGGAGGAACTGGAGAAGCAGGAAATGCTAGTGGAAGCACCTCTGGGAATGTTGGATCAAAGTCCCAGGAGGAAAATAAGGAAGAAGCTCTTGTACAAGAAAAGGAAGATGCTGAAGCAACAGAAGAAGAGGAGTCAGTAATTTTTGAAGCTTTGGAGGCAAATATCTTAAGATGTGCTATTGACAGTATAAATGCTGAAAAAGATATTGTCACCAAAGAGACTGTCACAGAAGACACTGTCCTCAAGGAAGCTGTCAGCAAAGAAGCTGTCACAGAAGAAACTGTCAAGAAAGATACTGTCATGGAGGACACTGTCAACAAAGATGTTGTCAAAGAAGGAATCAAGCCTACTATCAAGCCAAAGAGGACAAAAACCTTGGCAAAGGCCTGGTTCTCTAGACAGGAACCTGAACATGAGGATACTTCAAAAGCAATAAAAGGAAAACACAAGTACTCAGGAAAGGAGAAAGCCACTGGGCTTGGCAGAAACTTGAAGAAGCCTATCCAATCAAAACTCTACAGCTCTCTGGATCTTTTGGAAAAGGAAGCTGATCAAATCAAGAGCGTCGAGGTAAAGTTGGATAACAACAATGAAGCAACTGAATATATTCTTTGGTTTGATGCATCAAGACTTGTGAAGGTCAAAAAGGACTTTTCCATGGAAGTGTCATCATATACTGTATCAGCAACTCTTTCAATGGAAAGAAGAACATAAACAAGGAGAGTTGAATACTTCTACTTGGTAAGGATGGTCAATCTAATGCAAGGTTATGACAACGTTCCTGAAAGTGTCATGAACCATGTGTTGGCATATAAAGCCCCGAGGGATGAAGAATTCTATCAGAAGTTTATAGAATGGTCACTATATGATGATAATGACATTGCTCACTTACTTGAATATTCTGATGAATAAATGGCTGAGTATGAAGATGATGTTCCAGAAGAAGTGGTGCAAACCCAACCAAGTCAAGAAAAATCCTCAGAGCCTACAAAAAGAGAAACCACTAAAGATACAGAAGACACATTCTTGGATAAAAGCAGAGAAGCCAACAGGATGGAAAGTGAAGGACCCAATTACCAGTCTTGTATGCTTGAGAATCCTCTGAGAATCAAGTTCATATGGGAAGAGATTCCAGTAAGAAGCTTTCACAAACTTAGAACCAGTGCACTGAAAGACTTACTTTTCCTGCTGATTGGATCAATTCATCCATTGGAACAACAATGCTCTTCTGAGATAGAGAGCATTATTCAAGCAAGAAAGGGTGAAGACTCAAAGCTGGATAGGTCAAGGAGAAAAACTCTGAATGCATACCCTGGAAGCAGATTCAAAGACTTTAATGGCACACTGAAGTTCAAAACTCATGCTTTTGGCAAAGAGTTATGGTTGGATCTTCAGGATGCTAGAGTATGTCTCTCCAAGACACTCCAGAAACACATTGATGAAATTGAAGATGAGGCTATCACTCCTGATGAAGTAGCACTGGTGGAAGGACTCAGAGAATTCCTTAAGGAAGCTCTCAACAGATAGGATGAAGCAAGACAGAAAAGGAAATCTGAAGCTAAGTAAAAATCTTTTGTCAGATTCTGATCTTGTTAGTTAAGTTGTCAGCAAGTATTAATTGTAAATTTGATGTTATTATCCATAAAATCAAATTGGGGGAGATTGTTAGGATTTTTGGGTGATGGCTATGAGACAACTTAACTAGACATTTTACTTACTTAATTTTATTAAGTATGAACATACTGTCACAGCCAGAATATGTCTTTGTAACCGTTTTTGTTTGTTGCAAATAAAATTCTAGTACATTTTGGTAAAAGTTCATTAGTTTGTTCAAGCCTCAAGAAGTACTCAAGATGAACAGCAAGAATAAAGATTATTGTCACATCACTGACAATAAGGTTACTTGAAGACAGCATGTTGCGAGTCACGATAGTACATTCACTCTGACAGCAACATTGACGGGAGCCTTCTGACAACAACTTTATCTTAGCCTGACAGCAAGCTTGGAAATCCTGACAGCACCTTTAGCGGGGATTTCTCACTGTCACCAAAAGCGCATTCTTGTGACAGCAAGCTTAGCCATCAGGATACTGTCATGAAGGGATAACATTTGTATTGTTAAACAATCCAGTCAAACTCGTGACAGTTTGGATGTTCAAGAAACTGGCGTGTTGCAGCATACCAACACTGTAACAGGTCTGCAAGACTATGACTGAAGCTTGAGAGATCACATGACAAAGCTCACCAATTCCAGAGTATGACAAATCTACATCTACTGAATTGTGTTAGCTTAAAATAAAATGTTTCTAGATTGCTTTGTAATGTATTGATAAGCTGTCTATATAGCAATTTAGGAAAGAATCACGGGCATGCAAATTGTAAGAAGCTGCCACTTGAAAATGACAGCAGCTTCACAAAGACCCGTGATTGAAAGTGATAGGTTTAGCCTACTTAGTCTATCTCTCAATTCATTCTTTGTAATCACTCTCGAGAAACTGAAGCTCAAGAAAAGATACACTTTTTCTTGAGGTTGTAGCAACCCATTGCAAAATAAATAAAACATTTATTTTGTGAGAATTACTTGAGTGTCTACTTGTGTTTGCAATTATTAAACTGATAATCTTTAATCTTGGTTTTAGTTGTTGAAACGTAGATTGAGCTTTATCAGCACTTTATTGTCGAATGATTTGTCAATGTTGAAGAGCACATTATTTTAAATTAAAACAGTTCCTAGAATGGTCTAGAACAAGAAATTATCACTTAAATTAAGCATAGAGGTTAAGGAAGACTGACATATCAAATTCTACCACATTGTGTATAGTCCAAATCATAGTCCAAAACTTTTAAGCATATAAAACCGATGTCTGTCCCTGCGGGGCCTCGACTACATAGTATAAAATTGATGGAAGATCACTGAATAAGGCAGAATTCACTTCATTCGATTCATCAACAAGCCAACTCTCGAAAACTTAATTGAAAATTCACACAGTTAGGTTTACATTTTGTGCAATAATCACAACAACAAAATTTAAAATAACCACACACCATTAGGACTACAATCACAATTGCAGTTAACAAAATAGTTACACAAAGAAATTAACAACTAATTTAATTACTTAAATCACAACTGAACAAGGGTTTTCACTTGTATACACATAACAAGCCTTGGATAATCACATAATCACTCCGATACTCCAATAAACCTTTTAAGCACATTTTGTATAGTCCAAATCATAGTCCAAAACTTTTAAGCATATAAAACTTATGTCTGCCCCTACGGGGCCTCTACTACATAGTATAAAATTGATGAAAGATAGCTAAATGAGGCAGCAATTTCACTTCATTCGACTCATCAAAAAGCCTACTCTCGAAAACTTAATTGAAAGTCTACATATTTAGGTTTACATTTTGTGCAAAAATCACATCAACAAAATTTCAAATAAACACAAAACATTAGGGCTATAATCTGTTACAAGTAATACACCTGGTCAACAACAAAGTGTACAGGTGGTTCCTTTTCATCATTATTACAAGAGACGCAATCAAAGCAAGCAGTTGGGAACAGCTGCTTAAATCAAAATCTAAGGGAGAAGATTCTGTTGATTGCAGATTTTTAGTTGGTTTGATTACATATTTTTAGCTTCTTAAAAGTAGCAGATTTCTTGCTGATTGGTGCAGATTTTTAGGCTATCTGTTAGTAGCAGAATAATTTCTAGTAGCTGCAAGCTTTGTCCTTGTACTTATTTAAAGGTTCATTGAGAAATAATAAGTAAGAAATATCCCTTATCAATATCCAATGAGATCAGTGAGCTCTCTCTCTAATTGAGCTCTCGATATTTTCCTATTCTTGCAATCAGCCAAACAAAAATAGGGAGAGGTAGGAAGAATAAAAGCAACCCTCTTAGGGAAGGAGTCGATCAAGACTTCATTGTAAAAGGTCCCGTAACTCGATCCAGAACTCAGGCGCCTATCAAATTGGTATCAGAGACAGTAGTTATGGGGGAACAACGCACTTTGCAGCAACAATTTGAGGAATTCCTTAATATCTACAAATCAGAGCAAGCAGCCAACCATGCAAGACATGAACAGATGACCGCTCAATTGGAACAACTGAAGAAGACCGTGCATTCTCATAGAAATGAGAGAGAATCAGCAGAAGGGAGCTTCCAACGAACACCACCCAGAAATCAGTCTGACAAGGCCAACACAGATGGAAACAACTTTGTGCCTAGATATACAAAACTTGATTTCCCTCGCTATAATGGCACTGTTGATCCGTTGGTTTGGCTAAGCTGCTGCGACAACTTCTTTCACCATCAGCGGACTATAGAGGATGACAAGGTAGTGCTGGCTTCGTTCCACCTCGAAGGAGATGCGCAATTGTGGTATTTGAAGCTAAAAAGGGATCGACCCAATATAACCTGGGCTGATTTCAAAACCCAATGCCACTTAAGGTTTGGGCCTCCAATCTGAAGCAGTAAACTGGGAGAGCTATCCAAACTAAAGCAAACAGGAACAGTTGAGGCATATCAGAGGCAATTTGAAAGACTTTCTGCGTAAACTACATCTTTAACAACTGAACAGGAGAAGGAGATATTCATTAGTGGTCTGAGGGAAGCCATAGCAGTGGAAGTGGAGCTTCACAATCCACCATATTTGACCACAGCCATGAGCCTGTCACGACTTTATGAGCGACGAAACGAAAAGGGGAAGGAAGATGTTAACCCACCTCGTAAAAACCACGGCAGTTTTGCTGGTGCAGGGGGTCCTAAAACTCCTTTTATTAAAAGGCTCTCACGAGTAGAGATGGAAGAACGCAGGTATAAAGGATTGTGTTATAACTGTGATGAACATTATGAAGTTGGACACAAATGTAAACGGTTGTTTTGGTTAGAAGGTTTCGATGAGGAGGGAGTACCAGAAAATGACCCAGAAATCTCGTTCCATGCAATTTCAGGAACGCAAAACAATCAGACAATGCAAGTAGAGGGAAGCATAAATGGGCACCCCTTGGTGGTCCTTATTGATTCAGGGTCTACTCATAGTTTTGTGAACGAATCTCTAATGCATCAGCTTCAAATCAAAGTGGAATCTAAGGACAACCTCCGAGTCATGGTAGCAAACGGAGAGAAATTAAGCAGCCCCGGATTTTGCAGAAAGCTTCCGATACAAGTGGGTAATCAAAAGTTTTCTTTTGATTTATTTTTGCTTCCTTTATGTGGGTTTGGTGCTGTATTAGGTGTCAATTGGCTCAAGACATTGGGACCTATATGTTGGGATTTTGCAACAATGAAGATGAAATTTACTTGGAACGACAAACAAGTAGAGTTGCATGGTCTTATGGATCCTACTCAAAAGTCAGAACCATCTCTCTCAGCTATTAAGTTAGACGCGGAACGAGAGCTCAATTTGAAGCAATTGTGCTATGAATTTCATGGCATATTTAAGACACCAGTTGGCCTACCCCCTCCTCGTGCTTGTGATCACAGAATATCGCTGGAACCTGGATCAGGCCCAGTAGTTGTGAGGCCTTACCGTTACCCACATATGCAAAAAGATGAAATTGAAGGGCAGTGCGAGGAGATGTTAAAACAGGGAATAATCAGACCAAGCAATTCTCCTTATTTATCTCCAGTTTTGCTTGTTAAGAAGGCAGACAATTCGTGGCGATTTTGTGTTGATTATCGTGCCTTGAATGCTCAAACAATTAAGGATAAATTTCCGATTCCGGTCATCGATGAACTTCTTGAAGAATTACACGGCTCAACATTCTTCTCAAAGCTGGATTTAAGATCCGGATACCACCAAGTTCGCATGCACCTACCTGATGTAGAGAAAACAGCATTTCGGACGCATCATGGACATTTTGAATTTCTAGTGTTGCCATTTGGACTTACCAATGCGCCTTCTACATTTCAGGCTTTAATGAATGAGGTATTTCGGCCTTATCTTCGTAAATTTGTTCTTGTTTTATTCGACGATATACTCGTCTATAGCTGCACATGGGCTGACCATTTAAACCATTTACGGATGGTTTTTTCTGTCTTACAATGAAATAAGTTGTTTTTAAAGGAATCTAAATGTTCATTGGCTCAATCTAAGATTTCTTATCTTGGCCATATTATATCCGCGGAGAGAGTGATGGCTGATGTTGAAAAAATAGAGGCTATGATTCAATGGCCTAGACCAACAACTATTCGAGCTCTTAGAGGATTCCTCGGCCTCACCGGTTACTACAGAAAATTTGTACAGAACTATGGCTTGATTGCAGCTCCTCTAACCAAAATGTTGCGCAAGAACTCCTACACTTGGACTAGAGAATCAGTAGCTGCATTTGAATACTTAAAGCGTGCCATGACGACAACCCCTGTATTGGCATTGCCCAATTTTGAAAAAGACTTTTCTGTGGAATGTGATGCTTCCGATCATGGAATGGGGGCTGTGTTACAACAAGAGGGCAAACCCATTGCCTTTTAGAGCAAACCAATGGCTCAACGACACATCAAGCTTCCGGCTTATGAAAAGGAACTCATTGCACTTTCACAAGCTATTCGGCATTGGAGACCTTATTTATGGGGCAGAAAATTCATCATTCGGATGGATCATTTTAGTCTCAAGTATCTACTTGATCAACGAATCAGTACATCCCCTCAACAACATTGGATAAGCAAACTCTTGGGCTATGATTTTCAGGTGGAATATAAAGCGGGAAAGGAGAATCGAGTGGCAGATGCCTTGTCACGTAGAGATGACAATGTCGGACTGATTGCAGCAATTTCTGGGCCACAACTAGAACTTTTCAAAGCCTTGAAGGATGAGGTAGAAACTTCCCAAACATTACAGTCCCTCATCAACAATATAAAGTTGGGAAAATTACCATCAATATGGTCTTATGATAATGGACTGATATTCTACAAAAAATAGAGCATATTTGGATCCTGATTCCCCTCTCATCCAAGTTGTCATATCAGCTATGCATAATCATGGCCACGAAGGATACCAAAAGACTCTATTTCGAATAGCATCAGACTTTTATTGGCGTGGGATGAAGAAAATTATTCAAGATTTCATCAAGTTTTGTGCAATTTGTCAAAAGAACAAATCTGAGCATTTACAACCAGCTGGTCTGCTACAACCTGTTGCCCAGTAAATAACAATTGTAGAAGGGGGGTTGAATACAATTGTATAAGATTCTCGACTTTATATAACACAAATATGAAAGATCAATAACAATAACAATAACAGCTTTATTAACTTTGATATAAAACTGTTACAAACTCTCTTAAGAAATTCTGATGTTCTTAAGAGCTGCTAGCTTACAAAAACTCTCTCAAGAAATTCTGTTCTTAAGAGCTTCTCTCCGATTATGTTCTCTCTTTCTTATCAGTACATAAATCGAAACCAAAACTGTGTTTATATAGCGCACACAGCTTCTCTATCAATAACAAGATAAGTCCTAATCATAATAAAGATAGAAACATATCTTTAATCGATAGCTGCATTCTACAAACCAGGAACAAATAGAATAAACTTCCATGTTTATCTAGACTCCAAATATAACTCGAAGTAGGAATCCTGATCAGCTTCAAGTCCTGATGATCAAACCTGATCATAGTCTGAGTAGGAATCCTGATGATCAATAAGATACTGACGCTTGATCAAATACTGATGACCATGCAATACTGATGACGTCAGCAATCCTGATCAGTTGAGTCTAGCTTCTGACGATCATTGAATTCTGATCTAACAATCTCCCCCAATCTCATACTTTGTGAAATAAAGTATAGATTCCAAATATTCAATGATGTCAAAAACATGTATCAAAATGTACAAGTATCTTCAGAAACAACTTATCTGTTTAAGCTTTTTGATAGAACAGATTCATCTTCAAGAAGTTGGATAATAAACTTTCTTCTTTTTCTTCAAGAATTTGAATCAGTCTTTCCTTAAGATTTCTGAGTTCTTCATCTTCCTCATTAATCTGGTAGATAGCTGCTCTGAGATTCTGTATGGAGTTTCTCTGTAGACTGTGCTCTTCAAGCAAAAGATAAGCAATTTCCTTCCCATCAGGATTGAGAAAAAGATGAGTCATGCCAAAATTCACTTCTTTAACAGCAGTACCCCTTTGCATTTCCACATCCTGACCTCTTTGATTTAAGTACATGGGAGTATAATTACCATCGAAATTACTGTTTCCATCCAGTCTTCTTCTTATAGTTGACAAAATCATGTCACTCCATTCTTTGTACACTTGGTTCTTCCATCTTAACAGATAGTGAACATATTTCAGTTCCTGTGTAGTTTTCATCAGCAGATCTTGAATAGATAGAATCTTCACACTACCATCTTTCATGAAGTACAGAAGCTTTTCTTTCTTTTCAAAACCATCATGACAATCTATAACTATATCAACAGCTAATAAATTGTTCAGGTTTTCAGAAGTTAAAGTACCTCCAATTTATGTCAAGGAGTAAGGATCAACATATGACATATTCAGATATTCACCATCTCTGTGTCCAATACCTCCTCTTGAATTACTTGACAATTGCTTCAGATTCGAAAACATCTTTAACCAGAGTGCTTTTGATCTAGCCATATCAGACAAATCAACAACACTTGAAGCGCTTGTAATAATTCCACCAGACTGAAAATTGATAGGTGTATCACAACTTAATGTGCTAATATGTTTCCACTTCTTGTCCTTTTCCTTTTCAAAGGTGTAGCTTCTTTCAAGTAAAGATTCTTGTCTGCTTGAATTTCTCCATTGTCTTTTATTTGAAACTTTAAGCCTTTGTAGATAGAGATTTAAATCTTCATTTGTTCTTCTTGTAATATCTCTTCTTCTGGCTTCTTCTTCTTCATCTACTTCTTTGTTGTGACAATCAACAACAGTAGATAAGATTATCAAATCAACCTCTTGCAGAATTTCAGATTCGTCAGGATCTTGAATATTGTCAGGATTAGAATCTTCAATTTGATTTGTATTGCTGAGAGTTGATTTACTTGATTTTCTTCTCAATTCAGGTTCTTCTTCAACAATTCCATCATCACCAAAAGTAGATCTGTCAGGAACTACTAGAGTTTGAATAGGTTCAGGAATTTCTTCAATTCTTAACCCTCTAGACCTTGTCTGTCTAGGTACTGTTTGAGTTGAAGAACCTCTTTTACTTCTTCTAGCACCTCTCCTACCTCTGCTTCCTCTACCTCTAGCAGGAGCAGTATAGCTTTCCATTGTCTCTCTTTGTAGTCTCAAGAATTCTTCATGTGAGAGATCTGGATATTCTTCACTTGCTGTAGAGAGTGCTTTTCTTGCATATAATTGTTGAACTCTTTTATCAGTGTGATATAGAGTAACAATTCTGCCGTCTTTTGTAGAAAACTTCTGGAATAAATTTGATGCATCTTCAGGATTATCAATAATCACATCTTCATCACCTTCAGGAATTGTAGCAAGAATTTGTCCATGACCAGGTGTCAGGATTTGATCTTCCGTCAGGATCTGAGATTGCACCAATGTTCTTACTGTCTTAACTCCAGAATCAGAAACATGAGTTGACTGTGTTGTTTGACTTTGAGAAGTTTGGATTGTCTTCATAACAACAGCATCAGAGGTTTCTCCTTGTATCGCTTTGTCACCACCATCATCTCCAGTATCATCATCATTATTTCTTAATACTAGATCAGGTGTACATTTTGTCTGAATAACCTTCTCCCCCTTTTTGACATCAGGATTTGACAATAATTGCAAAATTAAGGAAAGAGAGGCTTGAATTTCAGTTACCTTAGTATCCAGAGAATCAATTCTTTGATTGATTGAGGTTTGTTCTGAAACAACAGATTTCACTTGGGATTCCACTACCCTTAGTTGAAAAGTAGTAGGCACCTTTGTAAAATTATTAAAGATATCAGTCCTCACTTTTTCAGTTGAACCCTTGATAGAATCAATCTCACTTTTCAGGCTTTTGGATAACAGAGTTGTAGCCTTCAGATGATTCTTCAAGTCTTGATTCTCTATAGACTTCACTGCATTATAGGCATGTTCAATAGCAGAAGAAAAACTGATAGATTCATCAGAATTGTGCCATGAATTGTTCCATTCATTCTGTCTAAATGCCTCTGCAGGATCAAAGAAAGGAGTAGAAAAATCTTGTCTCTGATCTTTCCCAGTGGAAGCTTTGCCAGCCATATATGTACTTGATGAACCAAAATTAGTTCCAAGACTAATCTTGAGTGCTGTAGCAAGCTGTTCCTTCTCTTTTCTATTCTCATTATCATCATCACTATCATCATCAGAATTATCATCATCAGAACCATGAGATATGTCAGGATCAGGAATTGCAATACCTTTCAGTTTATCCTGAGATTCTGAGATAGGATGATCTATTGGTCTTGAACGAAGTGGCTGTATCAAAATAGGCTCAGTATCAGGAGCACCACTAACGGCAGGATGAACATCGTCAGGATTTGATATGCTTGCATCAGTATTTTCTACCAATGGTTCTTGTGTAGCTTGAGGTTCAGAAGCTGCTTCAACACTTTGAGCTAAAGGTTCTTGTGTGCTTCCCTCATTGACAATGTTCTCGACCAATCTTTCAACAGAAGCTGTAGCTATGCCTGCATCTTCACTTTGAGAAGATGGTTCTTGTGTAGCTGGAATGTTGATGTCTTCATTCTCCCTTTGAGAAAATGGTTCTTGTGTGACCATTCCACTAGCTAAGCCTTCACCCAAACTTTGATTGAGTGGTTCTTGTGTGGCAGGATCAACAGTAGCTGCTGAATTACTCTGAAATTCAGGTTCTTGTGGGCTTGATCCTTTCAGCTTCTTCTGTCTCTGATAGACTAACTCTTCTGCATTCCTCTTTTTCTTTGATGTGGGTGTAAGACCAACCAAGGAAGCAGTTGTAGAAACCTTCTCCCAAGAATGTCCTCGAATCTGAGATGGAGAGGCTGGAGAGTCTGATTTAGAGACAACTTTTGTTGTTGCATCAGGAATACTAACATCAGGATTTGATGTCTGAATATCAGTATCCTTCATTTGCACTGTCAAAGGAATATGATACCTGCTCTTTGATAATTTCCTTGTCTTTTGTGGTTTTGATGAAGGTACCACAGCTTTAGTAGCAGTATCAGCAACTTCCTTGTTCACATTCATCACAGAGGATATAGGTAAGTCATCCTCTGAATCACTTTCATCAATCAACCTTAACTTCCTTTTCACAGGAACATTCTTAACAACCTCATCAGCTTTCTTGACCAGGACCCCTTGTACACCCCCTTGTATCTTCTTTTTAGTGAGTGGTGTAGAGGAAAAATCCTTTGAACCTGATTGCCTTCCAGACACATCAGTTCTAGCTGATTTCTTTGATTTTACAACTAAAGTCTTTTGAGAGACAGTAGAGGTGGTTGTTAACTGTTTAGACTGTTTAGGTTGCATGCTTGTGTCAGGAACAAGGTGGGTTGGTCCTTGTACCATAGCATTAGAAAGTAGTCCATAACGAGTAGGCATTTTCTGATGTAAGAAAAACCTAACCTCATCAGGAATAAAAGCATTTCCGCACAAAATATTTTGCCATATCAGGATTAAAAAAAAATATTCAATAAGATTAAAATAAAATTTTATTTAAGAAAACAAAATTTATTTTAACAATCCTGAATAGCGTTTTGGTTTAAGAAAAATAACCAAATTAATGGTCATAGAATTAAAACACGCTTACCAGCAAACGAGGCAAAAATATTTATGGAAAACCGAACCGTCTCCTTGAGATTGTAGAAATGACCTGCACCCTTAATACACATTCTCTATAAAAGAGAACTGTTAAGCATAATCATCATATATCTATTAAAACACAAACCCTCTCCAGAGAAAAACTTACGAAAACCTTTCACCTTCTTTGTTTTTCAATGGCTGCCAACAATCAAAACAACATACCTGATGAAGAAATTGATAGAATTTGGCAACAAATGGATGAGGCGCTTGCTGAGATGGAGCCACAACCAGTTCCTGACCCTCAGGAACATGAAGCGTTTATAAACGCTATGGTTGATGTGGTGTGGCACGACTTTGTGCAAGCCAATCCTGACTGGAATCCTCTTGAGAATCTCATCTATGAAGAGGATGAAGACGATGAGGATGATGAAGAGGATGAGGACCTCGATGAAGAGCGAGAGAGAAGAAAGAAAGTGCTTGATGCAAGTGCTTCATGCACGGTGGAGGCAAGGAAGCACCCCGGTGATCACAATGACGATCCGCCTTCAAGTGCATCAGCTCCTCTTTTTGTCTCTTAAGGATGGAACAAGAGACCTTCCAGTCCTGATGGACTGTGAAGCTGCTCAGGAGCATTCATGCTAATTTGCAGGGCACGTGTTCATGCTTATCTGTAAAGCATGAGTTCCTGAGTAGAAAATAGACTAGGAAAACAAATATGTAATTTCCATATTTCATGTGTAATGTATCTTCAAGTATTAATGAAATTTGTCTATTTTCTCAATTGTTTGCTTCCTGTACTTGCCTGCAAAATTTGTTAGTAACACTCAAAGTGATATAGAGATGATAAATAATAAACTCTGTTAATAATGAAATTGAAATTGATAATTAAGACTGAAAACTTAATCAAAGACTAAGTAATAATCTAATTGTCCAGAGTTTACCAGGAGTGTTGATGACAAATTAGCATAGAACCTCTGGTTTTCATACCAGCTTCAATCATCTGAGCATCAGGATTTGACCAGTGGACTTCCTGTCAGGATTCCATCCTATCAGGATTTGATCAAAGAAAACATACCTTTCTGAATAACCATCAGGATTTGACAGTTATCAGGATTTCCTCTCTGTAGCTTTTCCTCAGAAATTCTCAAAATTCATCATTCCAAGTTCATTCACCAACTTATTGAAAGTAGCTTCAGGTAGTGGCTTGGTGAATATATCAGCTAGTTGTTGATCAGTAGGAACAAAGTGAAGTTCAATTGTTCCTTCCAGAACCTGTTCTCTTATAAAGTGATATCTGATACTTATGTGTTTAGTAAGAGAATGCTGAACTGGATTTCCTGTCATTGCAATAGCACTTTGGTTATCACAATAAATAGGGATTTTTGAGTATGACAGGCCATAATCTAACAACTGATTTCTCATCCACATTATCTGAGCACAACAACTTCCTGCAGCAATGTACTCAGCTTCTGCAGTTGAAGTGGAAATAGATTTCTGCTTTTTACTGAACCATGAAACTAGTCTTCCACCCAAAAACTGACAACTTCCTGAAGTACTTTTCCTGTCTATTTTGCATCCTGCAAAATCAGCATCTGAATAACCACACAACCCAAAATCTGATTCCCTTGCATACCAAAGGCCAAGTGAAGGAGTGCCTTTGAGATATCTGAAAATTCTTTTGACTGCAATCAGATGTGGTTCTCTTGGTTTTGCTTGAAATCTTGCACATAGACAGGTTGCAAACATGATATCTGGTCTACTGGCAGTGAGATACAATAAAGAGCCAATCATTCCTCTGTAGTGAGTTACATCTACTTCTTCACCTTGATCAGGATCAAGTTTGGTAGCTGTAGCTATGGGAGTTGAAGCAGGAGTACTGTCTTGCATGTTAAACCTTGTCAGTAAATTCCTTGTGTATTTAGACTGATTAATAAAAATCCCTTCATCAGTCTGTTTAACTTGAAGACCCAGAAAGTAACTCATTTCTCCCATCATGCTCATTTGATATCTTGACTGCATAAGCTTGGAAAACTTTTCACACAGCTTATTGTTTGTTGACCCAAAAATGATATCATCAACATAAATCTGAACTAACAGCAACTCCTTACCATGATTCAAATAAAATAGAGTTTTATCAATTGCACCTCTTTTGAATCCACTTTCCAGTAAGAATTGAGCTAAGGTTTCATACCATGCTCTTGGAGCTTGCTTTAGTCCATAAAGTGCCTTATCCAGTCTATAGACATGATCTGGATATTTAGGATCAATGAAACCAGGAGGTTGTTCAACATAAACTTCTTCCTCCAGTTCACCATTTAAGAAAGCACTTTTAACATCCATCTGGAAAACCTTGAATTTCTTATGTGCTGCATAAGCAAGAAATATCCTGATGGCTTCTAGTCTTGCAACAGGAGCAAAAGTTTCATCATAGTCAATTCCCTCTTGTTGGGAATACCCCTTTGCAACTAGCCTTGCTTTATTTCTGATAATGACTCCATCAGAATCAGTCTTGTTCTTGAAAATCCACTTTGTACCAACTATTGATCTATTCTTTGGTCTTGGTACCAGTTTCCAGACTTCATTCCTTTCAAATTCATTCAGTTCTTCTTGCATTGCAGTAACCCAATCAGCATCTTTAAGTGCATCTTCAACTTTCTTAGGCTCCTCCTTGGATAGAAAGTTATTATATAAACATTCATTCTGAGTTGCACTTCTTGTTTGAACACCTGCATCAGGATCTCCAATTATCAAATCAGGAGTATGATCTTTAGTCCATTTCCTTGCTGGTGTCAAATTGTTTCTTGAAATAGATGCTCCCCCTGGATTGGTGTTATCTTGATTGAAAGAATTTGATTGATTTGAAGCTCTCCCTGAATTATTGCTATGACCTCCTGATGTGTTATCAGGATCTTCACTTGAATCAGTATCTGAAGAATTCTGTCCTGATGATTGAGTTGACTCTGAACTTGTAGTTGAATGCCGTTGCTCCCCCTCAACATTAGCACTACTAGTTGTATCACTATTGTTTGTATCATCAGTATTAGCACCATCAGTATCTGGTGTGTCATCAGGATTTGGTGACCCATCAGGATCTGATGTATTGACAGGATCTGATTCACTTTCTTCAGGTTCCTTGGAAGCTTCATTTTCAAATAACAATCTATCATGCGAGTCTTCAATGATTCCAGTTATCTTCTTGTCATCAAAAGATACATGTATTGACTCCATGACAGTTCTTGTTCTCAAATTAAAAACTCTGAAGGCTCTTGATGTAGGATAACCTATAAATATTCCTTCATCAGCCTTTGTTTCAAATTTCCCTAGCTGTTCAGGATGAGTTCTGAGAACAAAACATTTACAGCCAAACACATGCAAATGCTTCAGACTTGGTTTCTTCTCTTTGAGAGACTGATAAGGAGTAACACCATGCCTGTTTATCAATGTGAGATTTTGTGTATAGCATGCTGTGTTGACTGCTTCTGCCCAGAAATATGTAGGTAATTTAGCTTCTTCCAACATAGTTCTGCCAGCTTCAATAAGAGTTCTATTCTTCCTTTCTACTACTCCATTTTGCTGAGGTGTGCCAGGAGCAGAGAATTGTTGAATGATTCCTTTGTATTTGCAGAACTCTTCCATCTTTGAATTCTTAAATTCAGTACCATTATCACTTCTCAGAATCTTGACTTTGTACTTTGTGGTTGTCTCAATCATCCTCACATGATCCAACAGAACTTCAGGAGTTTCATCTTTTCTATGCAGAAAATACACCCAGGTGAATCTAGAATATTCATCAACAATTACAAGAGTGTACCTTTTCTTACTGATGGACATGATGTTGACTGGACCAAACAGATCAAGATGTAGCATGTGATATGGTTCTTCAATAGAGGATTCTGATTTACTCTGGAATGATGTCCTTCTTTGTTTTGCTTTTTGGCATGCATCACAGAGTCCATCAGGTGTATATAAAACATTAGGTAATCCTCTTACTAACTCTTTCTTAACCAACTCATTGATGTTGCTGAAGTTGAGATGAGAAAGCTTCTTGTGCCAATTCCAACTTTCATCTACTGAAGCTTTACTGATGAAACATGTAGGGGAGCCATCAGTATCTGAGAGAATGTTGGCTTCATATATGTTACCATGCCTGTAGCCAGTTAGTGCTATCTTCCCTGTTGCTTTACTGACTACTTCACAATGTGTGGAATAGAAATTGACATGATAACCTCTGTCAGTGATTTGACTAATACTCAACAAGTTGTGTTTTAGTCCTTTCACTAGAGCTACTTTTTCAATGATGACATTTCCAATGATTATATTGCCATATCCCAAGGTTTGTCCAATGTTGCCATCTCCATAAGACACAGTTGGGCCAGCTTTTTCCTCATATTCTGATAACAGGGCTTTGTTTCCAGTCATGTGCACAGAACATCCACTATCCATGACTAACACATTTTTCTTTTTACCCTGCATCAGAATAGAAACACACTAGTTAGAACACTTAGGAACCCATACATGTTGGGTTCCTTTCTCATGCAATTTATTAATTTTAACAGCAGAAGACTTTTTGACTTTAGCAGTCCTGACAGGATTTACTCCATCAGGATTTGCTTTGTCAGTATCAGTATTAACAAAAGCATGCTTCACTATGACATTTTCAGTTCTATCAGACTTTGTACTACTTTCAAACTTAGGCAATGGATCATAAAAGTTATAGTACAAATCATGATACTCTTTACATGTATAAATAGAATGCCATAGACTACCACAATGAAAACAGGAATTCTGTGGTTTGTAAAATACTGATCTATTCCTAACATCAGACTTAGGAATTTCAGCAATTTTCTTCTTACTCTTTTTACAATCAATAGCAAGATGATTAGAGTTACCACAGTTAAAGCAACACTTTCTAGGTTCATTTGGGATATATTTATAACCATTCTCTTTATTGATCCCAACTTTACCATTCCTGTTTCTCTTAACAGTAGCTTCCTTTTTCTTATCTGTAACCTCACAGATTTTATCTTTAAGCTGTTTCTGAGACAATAGACCTACATTCTTAGTGACTTTGTTCATGACAGGTTTAGACTTTATAATTTTAATTCCTTGAGTAGAAGAAGATCCCTTTTCAAAAGTAGAATTGGAATCCTTACCAAAAACAAAATTAACAGGTGTAATCTTAGATTTGGTTGAGTCTATAACATGTCTATAGGTCTTTGGACTGACTGTCTCATCAATGACAATTTTCTCTGCTAATTTCTTATCTTCATCTGACTTATATCCTAGACACTCTTTCCAATTCTTAGAGGTATTAATCTCATGAAATTTCCTACCAGAGTCTGTCCAGGTTCTGATTTTCTCATTAGCAAATTCAAGTTCTTTTTCAAGGGAAGTACATTTAGATGTCATCTCTAAGTGCATGTGCTTAACATTATCACATTCTTTTTGTACTTCTTGCATACGAGAAAATTCAGCTTCTAATATCTCATTCCTTTTTCTAAGGTCAGACATCTCAGATAAGATTCTAGTATTCTCAGCAGTTTGACTTCTAAAGCTAATATGTAATGACTTTAGAAAACGTCTTAACTCAGAAGCATTATCAGTATCAAAATCAAAGATAGTATTTAGTACCTTATCATCAGGAGCAGCAGTTACATCAGCATTGGCCATTAACGCATAGTTGACTACCTCAGTATCAGATTCTGAGGAAGAGTCCATCCAATCCTTGCTTGATGTGATGAGTGCCTTTGTCTTGTTGCATTCAGAAGCAAAGTGACCCATACCATTACACTTGTAGCATCTAACCTTTGACTTGTCAAATTTGCTACCCTTGCTGTCCTTCTTGATATACTTGTCTTTGTCTGCTTTGAAGGTCTTTTTCTGAACGTTGCCTTGTCTTCTATTCTTCCTGAACTTCATCCTTCTGAAGTTTCTGACAATCATAGCAACCATCTCTTCCATGTCTGAATCAGAAGATTCATCACCAGTATTGGCATCAGGATTGCCATCAGTATCTGATGAAGAGTCGTCAGGATCTGACTCAGCTACTCTTGCTTTCCTTCTAGTGACCTCCATAGCTTTCCCTTTTGATTTTGCTTCTACATTCAAAGCAATTGACTTTGCCTTGCTGCTTTTCTTGTTCTTCCTCTGTTGAACTTCAAGATCATGAGTTCTTAGCATCCCATAGATCTCATCAAGAGACACAATGTTCAGATCATACTGGTGTCTAATGATTGAGGTCTGAGTATCCCATTCTTCAGGTAAAGCTCTAAGAAATTTGGTGTTTGAATCTTCAGTTTCATATACTTTGTCAACTAAGGATAAGCTGTTCAATAGTGTCAGAAATCTATCATATAGATCAGTCAGGCTCTCTTCAGGTCTTGCATCGAATTGTTCATATTCTTGAATCAAAAGAGCCCTTCTGTTTTTCTTAACAGATGCAGATCCCTGGCACTGAGTTTCCAAAGTATCCCAGATTTCTTTTGAAGACTTGCATGCAATCACTCTGTTTGACATAACAGCATCAAGGCTATTATGCAAGATATTCTTTATCTTTGGTTCCCTGAGTACATGAGCTTTTTCTTCTGGAGTCCATTCAGCTTTAGCTTTGACCACATAATGTTCTGGTACAGTATCTGTTCGTTCTACGAACTTTGTTGGTATATATGGTCCATCACGAATCCTGTCCAAGTAGTCAGGATCCATAGCCTCCAGGTACATCATCATCTTTACCCTCCATGTGGGATATTCTGATATCTTCAAGATGGGAATCTTCATGCTTTCATACTTGGTTGTCGACATCTTTAGATCGTATCTGATTCAGAATTAAATCAGTTTGCTCTGATACCAATTGTTGCCCAGTAAATAACAATTGTAGAAGGGGGGTTGAATACAATTGTATAAGATTCTCGACTTTATATAACACAAATATGAAAGATCAATAACAATAACAATAACAGCTTTATTAACTTTGATATAAAACTGTTACAAACTCTCTTAAGAAATTCTGATGTTCTTAAGAGCTGCTAGCTTACAAAAACTCTCTCAAGAAATTCTGTTCTTAAGAGCTTCTCTCCGATTATGTTCTCTCTTTCTTATCAGTACATAAATCGAAACCAAAACTGTGTTTATATAGCGCACACAGCTTCTCTATCAATAACAAGATAAGTCCTAATCATAATAAAGATAGAAACATATCTTTAATCGATAGCTGCATTCTACAAACCAGGAACAAATAGAATAAACTTCCATGTTTATCTAGACTCCAAATATAACTCGAAGTAGGAATCCTGATCAGCTTCAAGTCCTGATGATCAAACCTGATCATAGTCTGAGTAGGAATCCTGATGATCAATAAGATACTGACGCTTGATCAAATACTGATGACCATGCAATACTGATGACGTCAGCAATCCTGATCAGTTGAGTCTAGCTTCTGACGATCATTGAATTCTGATCTAACACAACCTTTGCAAGTCCCTTTTCAAGTATGGGCTGATATTTCAATGGATTTCATTGATGTCTTACCTCCTTCATTCGGGAAATCGGTTTTGCTAGTCGTGGCGGATCGCTTCTCAAAGTATGCGCACTTTATTCCCATGTCTCATCCATATTATGCAATTTCAGTGGTGAAAATATTCTTTGATCATATATTCAAGTTACATGGTCTGCCGGAAACCATCGTAAGCGACAGAGATGCGACTTTCACGAGCTCCTTTTGGACGGAACTCTTCAAATTGAGTGGAACAAAGTTATCTTTTAGCTCAGCCTATCACCCACAAAGTGATGGTCAAACAGAAGTCGTTAATCGCACAATTGAAGTCTACTTACGTTGTTTCACCAGTGATCAGCCCCGTAAGTGGATGCACTGGATTTCTTGGGTGGAGTATTGCTATAATACTAGCTATCATTCTTCACTTAAAACAACTCCTTTTGAAGTGGTATATGGCAGAGCGCCACCTCGCCTTTTAAATTATTGTTCCGGGCTAAGTCGAGTAGAGGCCGTAGAGCTGGAACTCAAAACTCGAGACCAGATTGTGTCTGGAATTCGTGACAGACTACTACAAGCCCAAGATATCATGAAGAATAACTTTGATAAATCTCACAGAGAAGTACACTTTGAAGTCGGTGATTTGGTGTTATTGAAGTTACAACCTTATCGGTAACTATCTTTAGCTTCCAACAGGAACAAAAAGCTCTCGCCTCGGTATTATGGGTCATTCACCATACAAGCAAAAATTGGGACAGTAGCTTATCGTCTTCAACTTCCTCAAGAAGTCAAAATCCACCCAGTTTTTCATGTCTCCTGTTTAAAAAAATTTCATGGATCTATTGATGATACAACACCTACTTATCCAATTGTTCACCAAGGGGAAGTACTGCCAAGCCCAAAATCTATATTAGACAAAAAGGTTATTGCAGGGGAGTATCATATTCTGATTCATTGGGATGGTTTATCTCCTTTTGAAGCATCATGGGAGTCAGCTCAACATATGGAGAAACAATATCCAACATTCGCGTCTGAGGTCAAACGCTTTTTGGAGGAAAGGAGTAATGTTACAAGTAATACACCTGGTCAACAACAAAGTGTACAGGTGGTTCCTTTTCATCATTATTACAAGAGACGCAATCAAAGCAAGCAGTTGGGAACAGCTGCTTAAAGCAAAATCTAAGGGAGAAGATTCTGTTGATTGCAGATTTTTAGTTGGTTTGATTACATATTTTTAGCTTCTTAAAAGTAGCAGATTTCTTGCTGATTGGTGCAGATTTTTAGGCTATCTGTTAGTAGCAGAATAATTTCTAGTAGCTGCAAGCTTTGTCCTTGTACTTATTTAAAGGTTCATTGAGAAATAATAAGTAAGAAATACCCCTTATCAATATCCAATGAGATCAGTGAGCTCTCTCTCTAATTGAGCTCTCGATATTTTCCTATTCTTGCAATCAGCCAAACAAAAATAGGGAGAGGTAGGAAGAATAAAAGCAACCCTCTTAGGGAAGGAGTCGATCAAGACTTCATTGTAAAAGGTCCCGTAACTCGATCCAGAACTCAGGCGCCTATCATAATCACACTTGCATTAAATAAAATAGTTACACAAAGCAATTAACAACTATTTTGATTACTTAAATCATAAATAAACAAGTATTTTCACTTGTTTACGCATAATAAGCCTTGAATAATCACAAAATCACTCTGATACTCCAATCAATAAACCTTCTATGTGTGTATGTGTGTGTGTGTTTGAGAGAGAGAGAGAGAGAGAGAGAGAGAGAGAGAGTATGGATTGAGATAATCGGAACTTACAAATAAGATGATCGCTGAAGAAGTTTCGGGGTCGCCGGAGAACTTCGATCTATCCTGGAATGAGGAGAAGAAGACAGCTCGAGAAGAAGAAGGCGCCGATTTAGAAGAAGGCACCGATTTAGAAGAAGAAGGTTGTTCGTGAGTGAAGAGCCGTATTTTTAAAAACAAATAATTATAAAACTGAAGGTAACTGTAAACATAAAAAAAACAGTAATATTGAATTGAAACAATAAATAAGTAATGGTAAAATTATAAACAAAATTTAAAAAGTTATATATTTTTTTAAATTTTCCTTGATAAAATTTGGACCCTTGACATCACGGGTGGATATACCGACATCTCTAACATTCCATTTTAATAAGTTATTGATTAAAATTAAAATACAATTGTTTAAATATATGGAGAGTAAATTATATATATGTATTATTAAAATTTAATATGATTATTCAATAAAAAAATTGATAGGATTGAATTCAAATTCTAGATCCTTTTTCAAACCCTAGTTCCTTTTCTCAACGGATGCATTTTAATGTCATCAATATAATTTTTATATTGAAAATAAATAACAGAAATATTTAATAGTAATAAGTAATATAATATATGGGATGCTAACTCTAAAAGTTTTTAGTATATAGAGTTAATAATATATATTTTTGAGTGTGATAAGATATCTCAAGTGGTAAGGGTCTATATTTTGTTATCGCAAGTTTTGAATTTGATTCTCGCTAACCACTGAAATATCTGAAAACATATACTAAGAATATTTTCGAATGGAATTTCGCTGCTAAGTTGCATCAATTATGGCGTATTGTCAACCCTACCCCTTCTTCTATCTGGGTTTCATGGTTTAACAAAGAGTTGCTCAAAAACAGGGGTTTTGGACTGCTAAACTCACTTACAAGTGCTCATGGTCAGCACGAAAAATCTTATATATTATTATTTATATGTATGTTATTATATACTAGCTTATAGCCCGTGCGATGCACGGTTACTTAAATTTTATTTATAATTATAATTTTATTACTCATGCAACACATGATTGTTTTTTTAATATTTATAATTATATTTATTTATGAATATTTTAATATTTAAAAGTTATTAGTTTACATGATTAAATTATTATTAAAAAAGATTTAGCCAAAAAAATTATAGTTAAAAATTTGATATTTATTATATTTTACACGCTCAATTTAATATTTGTTTATATTGAGTTATAAAAATTAGATTTTGCTAATTTTATAGTCCACATGAAATTCACAAAATAATCTTTAATTTAGTTGTGGTTTAATAGTTCTTTTTCAATTAAAAACTATTCTAAAACTAAAAAGAGAATAAAGTGACGAAATTTAATGTTGAGAATTCTATTCGATTTAGGAAATCTACTTATATGTAGTTTTTAGATTATTAGAATACCCTTTATTAACCAAATACAGTTTTTAATGTTAAATCTAAAGGTTTTCACCTATCTATTTAACATTAAACGATTTTTATTATTTTGGTATTAAATGAGTTTCCTTATTTAATTACAACTATTTTTATGTTTTGACTTTTTAGAAAATCCGATCCTAATATAATATCTTTTAACTTATATCATTTTTAGATTATAACTTCTTTTTATATGATATAATCTTGATCATGTATTTTTAAAAGTATTGGATCTAACGGTTGAGAATGTTTTGGCGGTATTTAGGACCAAACTACCATGATAACATCATTAATTTTTCTTAATATATATAATTTTTTTAATTTATAATTTTTTTAAATATTTATTGCTAAAATATAATATACTCTTTTTTTGTAATATGTTAAAGATGCGGGAACTTTGAACTTTTGAGAAAATAAATTATCAATTAAAATATAATTTTTTTTGTAATAGTTCTTATTTTAAAGTAGTACACCGTGATCAAAATTCTGTATAAATTTCATTTTTTTAATAGTATATCTTGTAAATATCTATGTTATCATATTAAAGACTAATTAATGAAAGCTTCCTTATAAGTTTGGTCGCTTTGTTTGATCACTCAATCCATAATCGTTGAATCTTTCAAATTAAATTCTTGAAAAACGTTAGATATAATAGTAAAATTATCATGTAGAATGATCTAAGATTTGAATCTACCAACAAAATATTAAAATTTATAGGTTTTTTTGAAAAATAAGAATTTTTTCATTTTTTCTTGCAGACATATGTTATTTGATAATATTTTTGTAAAGTACGATTTTTCAGAAAAGTACTATACTAATTGATTAACAAACTTTTAAAGTTTCGAATTTAATAATTTACGATGTATATATGTTTAAAATAAGGTTTTTTTTAATATGAATATAGTTCGGTTAACAATGAAATTAGGCCTCTGTGAGTTCTTATAAAACAAAATCACCATTTACGTATAATTTATTATTTAATAATAAATAATATTTGATTAGTTATGATATAAAACTTAATAAAATATGATTAAAAATATGCACAATTTTATAAAAATTTATCATCGTATTATTATATTCTTTGTTGATTTGAATTTTTCTTAGATTGATTTTAATTTTTGAACATAGATTTCTAAATTTAAAATAGTTAGAAAATAGTAATTAAATTGGTGTTAAAATAATGATGATATAATAATTATTATTAGAATTTAAATATTCACTTTATTAATTTGGGCTTTATCTTGTGTTTTAAAAATCAGATTTTGACGATTTTACACCCTACATGAAGATAACTAAATTATCTTTAATTAAAAGATGGTTTAACAATTTTTATCTAGGTGGAATTGTCCATGGAAGAGAAAATAAAGTCACGAATTTTTTACATGGAGAATTCTATTCAATATAGAAAACTTATTTATATTTGGTATATTTGGTTTAAATTATCAAAATACACCTTTTAGAATTTAAATATAATCCTATTATTAATAAAATAAACTTTTTTAATATTTGATCTAACGATTTTCATTTATCTAGTTAATATCTAATGGTCCTTATTAATTTGGTTGTCTACGACCAAAATTTGGGATAAAATCACTATTATGATTATTATATATAAGTATTTAATATAATAAGGATATCAAGTATATACTGATATAAGTATCTTACTAACTGCTTTTACTTTTAATGTTTCGGTTTTATTTACGGTGTAAATAAAATTTTAAAATACATTATTACTTAAAAATTATTATATACAATAAAAATTATGTTATGATTATATAAAATTTTATTCTCATATTATTATATTATTTATCGATTTGAATTTGTTCTTAATTAATTTTGATACTTTATTGAAAGAAACATAAAATTTCTATATTTAAAAGAATTAGTGGAAAAATAAATAAATTGGTGCTACAATAACAAAAAAAAATATTTATTAAAATTTAGATACTCACTTTAATATTTGGGTTCTATCTTAAGTTTTAGAAATTGAATTTTGACAATTTTACAACTCATGCGAAACTAACGAAATTATCTTTAATTTAATGATGGTTTAATAATTATTATCTAACTTGACCAGTTTACCTACCCATAAAATAAACTGAAAAGAAAAGATGGTTAAGAAGTTTTACACAAAGAATTCAATTCAATATAGAAAACCAATTTATAATTGGTTTTAATTATCAAAGCTTTCTTAGTATTTAAATATAATCCTACATTTAATCAAATACACATTTTAATATAAGTATTATATTCAAAATTATCGTTTATGAATATGAAACCCTCAACATTTTAATAATATTTTGATATTATCCTTTTATGTTTGTTATATGTAAAATAATATAATTATAATTTGGATTAATCAAATTGTTATGTTCCTTAAAAAAAAGTGTTTAAATTTATTCATGTACATGAGTTCTCCTAAGTCTCTCATAACGGAGGGTATCATTGTAATCGATATGAATTGTTATCTTGATATTTGGTTTAACAATTATTATCTAACTGAAACTATACATAAATTCAAGAAAAAAGATATTTAAGAATTTTTACATAGAAAAATTTTAAATTATCAAAATACACTTTTTAGTATTTAAATATAATTTTATTATTAATCAGATACACTTTTTAATATTAGATCTAACAATTCTCATCGATCTATTGACGATCTAACTATAATTATTAATTTGGTCGTATACTGATCGTACACGAACCAGATTGATTTTAATTTTTTCTTAAATTGATTTTAATATTTTATTGAAATAAATATAGAATTTTATAAATTTAAAAGAATTAGGAAAAAAAATTAAATTGGTGCTACAATAATAAAAAAATATTTATTAAAATTTAGATAATAACTTTAGTGTTTGGGCTCTTAGGCTCTATCTTGAGTTTTAGACAACAGATTTGAACGATTTTACAGCCCACGTGAAGCTTACAAAATTATCTTTAATTTAATGATGGTTTAATAATTATTATGTAACTGGAACTCTTCATAAAATAAAGAGAAAAGATAATTATGAATTTTTACATAAAGATTTCTATTCAATATAGAAAACCATATATAATAGGTTTAAATTATCAAAATACACCTTTTAGTATTTAAATACTATCCTATTATTAATCAAATACAATTTTTAATATTATATCTGACGGTACTCATCGATTTGAATATTTATAGTTTTATAATCCAACGGATCGTATACTTTTGGTAGTATAGTGACCGACCAAAGTTTTGGATAAGATCTCCCTTACGCTTATTATATATAAGGAGTTATTATAACTTTATATTCATTTCACTAATTTTAATTTTATGTCCTCTTTATATATTATTTTATGTAAAAAAATGTAAAATTTTGATTCCATAAAATTTAGAAAGTACATTGTGCAATATTATTTTGCAGGTACATATTTTTCTCGAATTATCGGGACTTTGGAGAACCTTCTTTATAACTTTGTATATAAACATTAGTGTTCTAAAAACTCGGTTGATTACTCAATGTTTATTTAATAAGTATAAAAACACCTGATTTTTGTGAATAATGACCATGAAATGTTTTTTGCAAAAATAAGTGCTCTAAGAGTGTCCAGGCGGTCCAGACGGAATGCAAATATTTATCTATTCTATTTGATAATAAAATGTGGGCATGTATATTTTTATTTACATAAAAAATATTTTTCAATATTTAAATTAAATTATAAAGGGAAAATATTTAAATACCTCAAAATAATGGCCCTATTAGTTGTTTTAGTAAGTCATTTCGATTAATCACTGTCCAGCCGATTTATAGTTACAAGGTCAGCACACTGCCTAAATTAGTGTAACATTTTTTAGAACATTGATAATATGAATAAAATTATCAAGTCATAGTAAAATAAAAAAAGTTTTCTAAGGAGGATTCTTAATGCATTCACACTTTCCTCTCTTTTTGTGTTCCATTTATATTTCTTGAAAACATTAAATATTTAAAATAGGAACATCTCTAATCATTAAAAATTATTAACAAAAAAGTTGGTGGAAGGTAAAAAGAGATCAGTCATGGGCTGCATGCAAGCTTGCATTATGTCTACATAAAGTAACAGGATATGTGGTGGTAGTGATCACATACTGGGCTATTGAAGTAGAATATCTTTCTCGCTACCCAGCAGGAGGCCAGTGTAATCATCCAGCCCAAGCAAAGCCCCAAGCCCACTAAAAAATAAGCAGAAGCAAGAAGTAATGGGTACAAATACAAGCATCTTTAAACAATAATGGGCAACCTCAAATTGCATTACATTAGTAAGAACACAATACATATTTACTATATATCTAAAATCATATAGCTAGTCTCTCACAAGTTCCCCTACATGACAAGGGAAACTACAGGACTAAGTTCAAAAACCAATCACACACACTCCGCATACAAATTAACAAAAGCACACGTATATATACTCTACCATTAGTTTTATAGAGGACAACTTGAAAACAAGGAAAAATAACCACACCGGACACATATCAAGTCAATATCATTAGAGGTCACCTCTGGTACGAGAGTTTTGGTGCACTGGATACGAAAAAAAAATTAATAGAGTATTGCGCGTGCACACCATTTTAATAGAAAAATGAGGAAGAACCCAATTCAAGAGCTTCAAAAGGATCTCCATTTGAAACTGGTGGCATTTGTCCGAATAGAGGGCTATGAACATAATTACTCGAGTCAAATCCGAGGTAAGATTGGCTTCCCATTGAATCATATCCATTTGATGTTGTTGTTGAAGCGTTACAATCCGAAAATGCCAAATAATTTGTGGAATTCCAAGCGTTCTGATCAAGCTCATTGTAGCTTGAATTCATCATGTTGTTGGAATCCAAAAAATCATTAGAAGGTAAAGGAGGGAGCTCTATTCCATTTCCATCACTATAATGAGATAAAGAGGTCCCACCAAGAGTACCATTATTCATCATATCAGCATGATAATGTGATGGAACCTGATATAAAGTGTTGGACTCAAGATTAGCAAAATCTTGACCCGTAAGAAAGTGTGAGGCTTCGGGGTTAGACCGGGCTAGGGGAGTTGGTTCGGGTGGTGTGTACTGACTCGACGAGAAGTTATGTTGAAGTAGAATATTATTGATGGTGTTGTTATGGTTTTGATCATCAGGAGAAAGAATAGAGGTGACAGAGGAGCCTGGTGGCATATCAGAGTAGACAAAGTTGGTCCTGGCACGAGCACCACGCATGGAACGAGCTGCTCTGTCATAGGCTAGAGCTGCTTCCTCAGCTGTGTCGAAAGTGCCTAGCCAATGCCTTTCTTTCGTGGAAGGGTCTCTAATTTCAGCTGCATATCTTCCCCAAGGACGTCTTCTCACCCCTAAAAACCTTACTCCACTTGAGTTGCTTGTGTCCTGTTTGCTAGCACTTTTTTTACCAGCACTTTTCGACGACGAAGGCGATTTGTTCATGACGGCGATGATAAAAACTTAAAATATTTATCGATTGTTTGTAATGAAGTGAGGAAAGGATATGCTGTGGAGGTTGGCTAGGTGGTTGTGGAGCAATGTGTATATATAGTGAGGAGTTGACATAAGTAGAGAGGGAGGATAGTATTAGTAGTGTCGTTTCTCATACTTTGTTGAAATTTTTATTCAGGTTGCATGTGAGGAGTGGTTTTAAGTAATAATAATATAAGTTTTCCTTTCTTAATTTATGGTTTTTTCCCAAGGGGGGAATCACCCACCACCCATATTCGTTTTTTTCTTTTCCCACCTTAGGATACCCTTGTTAATTTTAGATTCGAGCTTATTATCCTTCGACCTAGCTAGAATTATATATTTTGAAATTAATGATTAATTAATTAATTAAATTGTTATTTCTTTGAGTTTGAATACGTACGTTTTCTTTGCTAAACAAGTTTGAATACGTTTTATTACTATAATAAAAGTAAATTAAAACAATCTAACGTCTAAAATTAAAACAATCCTCTAGGTTTTCTTTTAATCATGACCTTGTATCGGTTTCATGCCTCACTATCACCTGCATGCTGCTTGGCTTCAGTTCATTTCCCATGCTGGTTTAGCCTCCTAGATCTCTTTTTTTTTTCTTTTTACTATATCTCTTTAGTCTGATTAATAATGAGTAATTCAATTTTTGAAAACCCGATGGATGCACATTTCTAACAACGGATTAACAGAGTAATAATAATAATGTATATATCTTCTTAATCCAAACACTTTTAGGATGCGATTTAAAAAAAGTTGAAGATGTATGATGATTAATCCAGGCTCAAGCCTCTAAGCAATTGCAAGTTATTAGGTGTTCAACAAGTGATGAGTGGGGGTGTGAGTGTGTATGATTTATCTTACTTTCCTAGCTACAAGCTACACCTGTCTTCATTGTGTTAGTTTCTGTTAAAGGAGATAACTACGTACCTTGTTAATTAATTAAAATACAGTTACTTAAACACATAATTACTAACTTAACTTTATCTTAGCAGAGAAGGAACATATTTTAAAGACTTAATTGGATGGAGTGGCTTCTTGGTAAGGAGAGTAAAAGTTCCAAATCAATGCCATCCTCTTCTAAAAATGAGTAATGCTATAAAAAAATGATAAAAAAATTTCGTCGTAATTGGACGAATTACGAGTGTAAAATTTTCGTCATAATTGTTCAGATTTGTTGCAGTGCTAGGTACCCCGAAAATTTATCATAAAAAATAATTTAACAATAGCTTCTCTTGTTTTGTATTAATTCCACATGCAGTTACAAATACAACATTAATATCTGCAATTAATTATAATTAAGATACTATTACCCTAAACAAAATTAACTTGGTATTGGTATAATGATTAGAAAGAGAGGCACTTGTATACACGTTAGTTAGTCGGTTTGTACCCATTCTCTCGATCGTTTACAATAACTAAATCAATTTTTTATGTATCCCATAATTATATTGAATGATTAATTAAATGGTAAGCAAATCATAAATCTACTTATTACTTTTCTATTGTTACTTTAATTTCTTCATGCATGTGATCTTCTATATCCAAATATACGCTAATAATTAAGCCATGAATATATAAAAGTTAATTTATGAATGAGGAGCTAATCATGGACTTTATGCAATCTTACAAGTCATATAATCATTCAAGCATCAGTTTCATGTATCAGAAATATTAAAGGTTTAAAGGTGAGTAAGCTGTTAATTGAATGCACCACTCCAATCATGATCACTGCAGATGGGAGAAGTATCTTGTTCAAGTTTAAGGTATCATCACACCACCGAATTTATCCTTAAGATCTGTAGACCATATACTGATATACATTTATGATAGTTTATAAGTGGCTTGTTTTACAATTTTGACAATAAGTTGGATATGTTATTGTTTAATATATACTAGCCTATAACCCGTGCAAGGCACGGGCTTAAAAATAATAAACTAAAAAATTTAATGTGAACGGAAAATATTAAAATAAAAGTAAAAATTAATATGATAAATTATAAAATGAGAAATTTAAATATTCATTGGAACATAAAAAAATTTAAAAAAAATACAAATGAGGTCGAGGAAGATAAATGAGGTATTATTAATATTATTTTATAATAAAATAATATTAATAATAAGGACAGATAGAAAATCTAATATGTTTTAATTAAAAAAAGTAATTGACCGTGATATTTTTAGAAGTGTTTTAATTATATTAATTGTATTTATTAAAAAAATATGTTGACATGTTAAAATAAGTAAGTTTTTTTAATAAAGACAAATAGAAAAGTTAAAATGTTTTAATTAAAAAAAGTAATTGCACGTAATATTTTTAGATGTGTTTTAATTATATTAATTTTATGTGTTAAAAAAATACGTTCACTTGTTAAAATAGGTAAGTTTTTTTAAATAATTAAAAGTATTAAAATATATAAGTTGCACTTGATATTTTTGGAAAAGAGAGATTTTAATGATAACAAATATAAAAGGTAATATATTTTAATTTAAAGTTAATTGCCCGTGATATTTTTGGAAAAGAAGTAGATTTTGTTAGAAAAAAACGTTTTAACTGTAAAAGGCAATCAGCTAGTTACTATTTTTATATTATTTTATTATTTATTAAATAGAGTATTAAAATATGTTTTAAAATAGATAAGTAAGGATTGCACCTCATATTTTTGGAAAATAGGGATTTTAGTGATGATGTGTTTTAATTATATTAATTGTATTTGTTAAAAAAAATGCGTTCACTTGTTAAAATATGTAAGTTTTTTTTAAATAATTAAAAGTATTAAAATAAGTTTTAAAATATATAAGTAAGAGTTACACTTGATATTTTTGGAAAATAGAGATTTTAGTGATAACAAATATGAAAGGTAATATATTTTAATTTAAAGGTAATTGCCCGTGATATTTTTGGAAAAGAAGTAGATTTTGTTAGAAAAAAAATGTTTTAATTATAAAAGGCAATCAGCTAGTTAATATTTTTATATTATTTTTTTATTTTTTAAAATAGAGTATTAAAATAGATTTTAAAATAAATAAGTAAGGATTGCACCACGTATTTTTGGAAAATAGAGATTTTAGTGATAACAAATATAAAAGATATTATGTTTTAATTTAAAGGTAATTGTCATGATATTTTTGGAAAAGGAGTAGATTTTGTTAGATTTTTTTTAATTATAAAAGGCAATCAGTTAGTTACTATTTTTATATTATTTTATTATATATTAAATAGAGTATTAAAATAGGTTTTAAAATAAATAAGTAAGGATATTTTGTTAGAAAAAAAATATTTTAACTATAAAAGCCAATCATCTAGTTATTATTTTGGTAACTTGACAATAATACAATTACATTAAAGATTTGATTTGTAGTAGATTTCGTTATCCTAAAAAGAAATAAGTATATTTGTAGTATCCTAAATATAAACAAATTAGATCCCACATTTCCATAACTTTCCCGAATTTTGATTATATTATTAATTTATTAATTAGAAAAAGTACCGAAAACCAAAAACCGATCGTTAACCGAAAACCAAAACTTTCAATATTTCGGCTTTAATAATATAGTATAAATATCAAAAATCTAAAATTTTAAGATATCAGAAAAATGTTCGAGAGATAATATAATCATAAAACTTGTTAACGATTACGATAACATATCTTATTTATCTTATTATTAGTTACTAACTTATAACTCGTGCCAAGCACGGGCCGAGCATGAGTAACATTAAAATATTAGTATTAATAAATTATTAATAAATATTATTTAAAAATGTAGTTCTCGAGAATTGAATGATAAAAATATATAATAAATAAATAACTATTTAATTATGTAGTTATAGACAATCGAACTGTGCATAAAACTAAAGAATTTAAAGTAAATAAATCTTGTAGAATTATGTAGTTGCGAGGAATCGAACCTGGTTAAATGATAACCAAATTTGGTACTTTGGTACTTTAGTACAGCGCGCCATTTTCACATGTTTTGCTTATTAATAAAGAGTATATTGAATTTAAAATAAATAAATAAATTTTGTATAATTACGTAGTTGTAAGGATTCGAACCCTGGATGAAGCTAAAAAATTTAAAATAAATAAATCTTGTATAATTATGTAATTGCGAGGAATCGAACCCGGGTTAAGTGATAACCAAATTTGGTACTTTGGTAACCAAATTTGATACTTTGGTATTTTGATACTTTAGTACCGCGCGCCATTTTTACATTGTTTTGATTATTAATAAAGAGTATAGATATGGGCAACCCTTGTTTTTTTTATATGAACATAGAGGTCAATTTTCTCTTATCGAGTGTGGAGCTAAATTTAGAATTTTTAACTTAACGCGCTTAGTCATAAAACTGAACTCATTGCGTCAAAGTTTAAGTAAAAATTATGTGGGAAAAGAAATCAGTAATGCAGAAAATGGCTCGGCCACTGCAGAAACAATAAACAATGTAGTTATATCATTGAATCACCTTTCCAATCATAATCCTTACTTGATCATCATATCTATGTATGCATTCCGTCTGGATTTTTTTCATTTCTTTTTCGTGTCAGAGGAAAGTATCTATCTATCTGAGCTCTTAATTTAAGTGTTCTGATTGATTGTCAGTCGTCCCACATCTGAATGTCAGATAGAGCCTGCAGCTGGAATCTGCTAGGGGGATATATAATATGATGTTATTTAGAGATCATTATTATGGACTTCATCTTCTCTAAAAGATTCTCCTTATTTTTAGCGTTAGAATATAATATAAAATTCTAAAAATTGTATTTTTCTAATATGTTAAGATTTTAAATGAATTGCTTAGTCAATATGATATTAGAGTTCAAAAAACTTTAAAATACTTAAATCAATACCCTCCATGATTTATTGATTTTTTCTAATTTTTTCATTTCAATATAAACGAAACAATGAATGTTTAGTTTCAATGTACTAATATGAAAAACTGAAAATAATAAATTTAAAGTGATTTTTTTTTTTTTTTTTGCCAGAAAATTTAAAGTGATTTAATTGTATTGAAATGAAGATATATATTACACGTTCACTCTATATTTGTTTCCTCCACGGATTGTGGCCTTCTGAACATTAATTATACCTAACCACATTCTTATATACCTTCTTATTTGTGAGGTGATTGATTGTAAGCGAAGTCTATGGTTCATATATAATGTTAATGAATTACAAAAATAGGCAATCGATTTAGTTTTAGAGCTTGATATTTATGTGAGTATAAAAGTAGGATTTCACTAAATATTTATAATTATGTCATTAAAATATATTATATACTTACATATCTCGTGTATTTAGGATTTTTTTAATTTATTGCTTATACTATTATTTTTCTCGGTTAATAAAAACTGTAATATCATTATGAGTAAAATGGAAAACTTAGCAAAGAAATTATTATTACAATTTTTTAAAATATAGTCAGACTTGCTATAATTTCAGTATTTAACATTCGTTTGAGATCTCCATTTAACGACTATATTCGAAATAATTGGGTTCGAAAAGTTTCATACGTTCTCTTTCATTCGAACATTTACCCTCAATTAGGGGTGGTAAATGAATAAGTCGTATTGAGTTTTGTCCGAGTTGAGTTAAGTTTTATAAATTTTTTAAATAAATTAAACTGAGTTGTACTTTGCGATTGAACAGAAAATGATATTCAAAATTGATTCGTTAATAAACGTGTCGAACACGAACTTGAACATGAATATTTGGGAATTGAGTTGAACTTCAACTGAGTCGAATTATTTACTAATAACTGATAGTGATAACTCCAGAATCGGATCCGATCCTTCCTCGCTTGGTTCTGGTGCAGCTGCTGATGGGTGTCTACAAAAAAACACCGGAAGGGGTTTTGAACCCTGGAGGCGCCTCCGGCGTGAGAATAAGTCGGGGATATATAAGAATAGATAGGAATGCAGAGAAATCTAAGTATGGAGGGTGTTTGTATAGTATGTATGGTAAAGTGTGAGTAAGTAAGTAAGTAACCCCCTTAACCTTTTTTTCTTGGGTTATTTATAGGCCAAAGATTAGGATTCAGGGGGTGTACTTACAATCATGAGCGTTGAATCCTAGGTAGGTAGGACACTTGGATGATGTTGATGGGTCACACGTGTGCATGTGAAAATTGTGGTGTCGTGTATTAGACTCTTGTCGACACGTTATTTAGGTAGGACATAATTGTGCCAATCATTGCTTATTCAAATGTGTCATAGCCAGGTGTGTTTCCTGGTCATGACCTGTATTCTCCACGTCATAGTTGATGACCTTATCTCACGTCATTTGAGCTTATCCATTCTTGAATGGTGTGGAATTTGATTTGCTTTAAGTCCTGTCTTAAACATGAGTCAGGGTTGTCAACGAGCCAGGGTTGGAGGCGAGATTGGATATGTTCCAGCCAGGAGTCCGAGTTGAGAGTCGAAACAGAGCTCCCGACCAAGTTCGGGCACAAGAATATGAGTTGAGTATTGAATCAGGACTCTCATCCGAGTTCGGGCTTTCATAGCCTATCATCTTGAGTCAGGTTACCAAGGAGCCAGGGTTCAAGGAGGGTTTGGATATGACCCAACCAAGAATCCGAGTTGAGTATTGAATCAGTACTCTCATCTGCGTCCGGGCTTTTATAACCTATCTTCAATTAAATCCAATTTTGAAAATGACTCACTCTAAACCACTTCTTAAGATCACATGATTAACACCATTAAAATATATAGGATATAATTCACCATTGAATATAATACATAATATTAAATTATGTTTTATTTAACATAATTAACTTGTTCAACATTTTAATATTTAAAAAATACATAATTTAATACTAATATAAACAAATTCTAGCTAAGCTCGAATTCCAGCTGATCGACCAAAAAAAAAAAAGTCGAGCTCAAGTTAAACAAGTTTAATATTTGACTCGAATTTGCTTGCTTATTAAACATATTATTATGTTTAAACTCGAATTCGAATAGTAAAAGAGTTCATCTAAACAATCCAAACTCGAACTCGCAAACAGTTGTGTTCTTTACAGCCCTACGTTCAATGGTCTCATTTCCATCAAAAATGCACACAACCTTTGGCCTTTGCACATTCTGAAATGACTCTTCAGTGTTAGATAGATGGATGTTCAAGTTTGAAGATTGCATGATTGCAATCCCATGTGCACTCCAGTATTTTCAATTCATCCAAAATTCAATTATCAATCCACGGGCTTGGATCTCTTTTGAAGTTTCCCCAGGCCACAAGCTTTTGTGCTTACATATGTTAATATTATCAATCACTAGTCATATACCATTTCTGTTATTTGTATATTCAACCTTTCTTGGTTTCTTCCAAATTTAAAAACATTACTTTTAAGATCAAAAGGAGGGGAATACAAAAGGCTAATTAGAATGCATGTTGGGTGACATGTGAAAGAAACATGTAGCCATTCTTTTAAGGGGACCTACTTAAAATCACTAAGAGGAGATGTAAGTGAGTCTCGGCTCAATCATCTTTTGACCAAATTATCTTTATTTTCTTCCAATTATTACCCATGTTTCTTGTGTAATTGCCACATTGTGTAACTGATTGATGTAGAGCCATCAAATTCTAATAATATATCACTAACTAGAAAAATAAAAACAAAATTCTGAATGTTAATAATAATCTTAAATTCCTGTGAAAATGGGTTATTGAAAAATTGTTCTAAAAGTATTTCGTTTTTCTTGTAGTGACATATACTTGTGCATGCTGGCATACATAACTGAACTAGTCTATAAACTCCATCACCATGAAAAGAGATAAAAACCTAGTTTTTTTAAAAAAAATTAACCATTGACTATTTATAAGATTAAATTAGTATATAATATTCCTTTTATTTCAAGTGCATGTATTATGCAACTCGCTATAGCGTATAGCCTATAGGGGGAGTACGTGCGTCAAAAGCTTTAGCAAATAGTAGAAGGGGTAGACTTGTTATAAGACATGAAAATACTAAATGGATGTGTACGGTAAATTAACAAGTATATCCCAAAATTAAGGAATGTTTTCCATAGGGTATAAAAAGGAACACTACTCTATGGTATAAATTACAAGAGTTTTAATTCTTTCAAGGCGGTCAATGCCAAAACAGTAACAAAACCTACCATGACTTTTGAGGATTGAAGATAATATTAAAATGATGTTATGGGCACCCAAATTGATGCCAAGGGATAAGTGATGAATATGCTGCCTTGTCAACTTTCATTTCACTTCACCTTTCGAATGATTTTTCATGTATCCCATTTTAATTGATGTTTGATTTTCTCGTTAAATTACTTGTGTTAGTTACGATTATTTATGGATCGAGGAGGTACTAATCTAGTGACGAAGAAGAACCCGATAGTTGGTTCATGTACATAATTTATACGGTGGCTGGTAATTGCGTAAGAGTAAAAGTCTCAGTAAGTAATAGGAGAGAAAACAGAAGGAATAATAACTTGAAAACAGGGGGAGACACTTGAGTTTGTCTTGTTCAAATGAGATCGAGTCACACAGTCGCACATAAGTTGATCAACTTTTGTCTGATTGCGTTCCTAGTCAATGATTCTCGTGTGGATTCCATGCACATGCATGCAACCGTGTAGAAAAGTTGTAAACAAAGCTGCCTAATTTATTGTGCATCTTTTGCGTTTACTGTTTAGCTTGCAGGTAATTAAGAATGTGAAATCAACTCTAAAATATAGTTAGTAATCTGCTTCGCATAGTAAAATATAGAGATGTACGCAAATTGTAATAGAATAAGAGAGTATAGGCAGTAGTTTGACCACTGAGTTACCAAGAATTTTCCGGAGCCTCTTGGATCATTGAAACATCAAGAAAAGGATTAATAAATAATTTAACACTTATGGACAAACTTAAGGACATGGTGTTGTTCTTCTGAATGTGTGCGGTGTTTGGCTAAGCTTGAAATCATACATTGTCATACACACATGACACACCCAACTCCCAAGCAGGAACTTGGGATCTGCACTCTCATATGCAGATGCACTGGGTGTGAGGTGAAGACTGTTCAGCGTTCATGAGTGGCTTGCACTTTGCATGGCTCACTTATCTGTAACACAGCCGACCTCTTGATGATTTGGTATGGTATGTGTATACTCTCAACACAAGTATCTTACAACTCACTGTGCTTGATTAATGCATTTTTGATTTTAAAGAAATGATGATGAACTGCACATGAACAGCTCAACGATAATTACTAGATTTGGGTCTTGATTCATGCACCTACCTACATGAAAATGCACAAGGATTCATCTTATATACTTAAATCAGAGAGACTAGTCTTCCTGCCCTGATCTTGTTGTTACTCTCATCATTGGTGGAGTGAACTGTAAAAAACCATAAGTACAATTAGAAACAGAGACCTAAGGCCCGGAAAACGCTTTTTATGCCTGAGCTGAACATGTGATATGCATCTCCAGTAAGGGAAATGCTGATCATATGACTAACATTGCTGTGCTGAGCACTGGAAAGATTCCAAGACAGTGGAATTTTGGCTTAGCAGGCTTGGCAAACAGTTAGCTGACATTATTGGGTTTTCCGTAACCACCTCTGAAACTGGAGCAGGATTCAAGACCACTAAACTATCGCTTACATCTGAGACTTGAGCTGGATGCAACACCACTAAACTTTGGCTTGCCCCGTGTTTTTTTCCTGTGGCCATTACTTCTAAAAACTTTTCCAGGGCTGTACTCATCCACGGGTAGCGGCACAGCCGGAATGCATCTTGTATAAATAACTGCATGTAGAATGACACGCTAAAATGTTAAACTCCAAAGTTTCCTGAATCGCCAATGGGGAAAACTAAAACTTGTTTGTGGCTTATAAGTGTACAGTACAATATATCTGCAACAAATTCAGTCATACTGACCCATTTTCTGTCATGGTTTTCCTGCTCTGGCCAGGCATCAAGCTCCTCAGTCACCTCTAGTGCAAACATGTATACTTTGCAGCCTCCTTCGAGGCAACCACTCTCTTGTCTGCTTTTACTTCTAAACGTCCAGTCTCCTAGCGAATCACCCTAATTGAAGGAATCAGAAATTACAGATGTCAAATTATAAGATATTGGGCCAACTATACATTGAGCACCTATATTTAAGGCCCCCTTTTCAATTGTCAATTTACAAATTTAACCAGTAAACCAATCCTCTAGATCTTCTGTTTTTCGTTACAAACATAGACTCTATATCTGATAATCTAAAGAATTTCTAGATTTGATAGTACAGTGACCAATTCAACTAAGTCGGAGGCATCTTTCCGAAACTAACTATGCTTACAGGCATATACCATTTTGAATACTCAAATTTCTGTATATATAAAATGTTTAAACTGCTTTAAAATTTAAATACAAGTTAAAATAAAAGATATGTTCTGCACTCTGGCTACACATTAAGCATTCCATGACCTGCATTAGTCTCGGCTACTTTTTTCCGTGCGTTTGATAATTTTTCTGTAGGTCTTTCTTGGCCTAATAATTTCAACAATCGAGTGTATAAAATGAAAATAAAAATAAAAATAAACCAACATTATTTCCTTAGATTTGTTGTCTCAAAGTTTCTGCGAGTTCAAATATGAGACTATTTTGAGGTAAGTGGGATGTGATTAGAGAACTATTCTGGATTTAGACGATGGAGCAAGTTTTTCTAGCAATTCTTTAATTTAGGCATCATATGGAATTATGGGCCAGAGTAACACAAGGACAAATATAAAATTTACCTTGATAATTCCTTTCACGCCTGCTTCCTCCAAAGCTTCTCTACATGCAGCTTCTTCAACAGTCTCATCATCCTCCCATCCACCCTGATAAAGTAGGAAACATAAATAAACAACAATAACAACTATCTAGATCATTTAGCGCGCACACACACACACAGAAAAAAGAAAAGAAAAAAAAATCTAGACCAAGGCCAACAAGTCAGAGGTCATATGATAATTGTTGTTATGCTTACAAACATTAAGCCAATGATTCAATAGAGAGAAAAAAGTTACTTTTGGAAAAACCAGATCATCACGATTTGGTGAGGATATCATTAGAACCTCTAAACTACTCTCCAGATCAAAGCTGTCCTCATCATTATTTTTAGCCACTCTAAAAGGAATGCACCTGTTGCATGTAAAGTTTTGGTAAGTGATGATGAATGTAACCCCAATTCTTTGACAAAATACGAAATATAGTTTGAAAATTGAAGATCAGCAAACACCGCCAGTCATTTGCTCATCTACTAGTCAGAAACTGCAGAGTTAAGAGAAGACCTGCTTTAAAAAGTTTAAATACAAACATTAAAGTATTTATGAAGCTACTCAACTAAAAAACCTATTGACAGCTTAAAACTTTAAACCAGGCTTGTTCTTAACATCCATGATACAAACTTAAATACTGTCATTAATATCTATCATATTTAAATATATTACATAGACTTAAATTTTGACCTACATGTTAGTTATATTAAATTTGGTAGCAGACTAATTACGATAAATATGAATCATTTCTTCGTTTAACATAGTTTCCTTTACTTTCATTGTGCTGAGTTTCAAGTAATGTTAAGCTGGCAAAGCCAGTTTTCTAGCAGGCATCACCAACTTATAATCGATTCAACATCAAAAGGTTTAGTAAGTTCACTTGCAATTATGTAATATTTGCAAGTATGCTACTTTACAATATATACGAAGACAGGAACTATATGTTTAAAGATATAAAATATCATTATATTAGTAATAGCTTATATGTGCACAACCAGAAAAGTGGAAGGCATCACAGCTTATTGCAGGAATAAGTGAAGCCTGTTGTAAGAAAATAAATGAGCATCAGTTCCCCACTAACTATTATTCGATTTTTTTATCCCCTGTTATCATTGAGTTTCAGTGGTTATGGCTCAACAAAGATAACATTAAAAACGATTACAAGTTGAAAATTGGCAAATGATTCTTTTATTGTGTATGCTAGGTCACACAGTCATGCTTCGAAGTTCGAACTCATCTTGTTGAAACCTTTTTTAATTTTCATATAATGCACAAATTAAGGGCACCTACACATACTGCAACATATCTCGTTCCATGAGTAGCATTCATTTTTTTTACGAAAGAGCTGAACTTCTAACCCAAGTTCCATCACTTTCCGACAAAACTATTTAGAACAAAGTAAATGCAGACTACGAGTTGGAATAAATATGCCTCGTTTAAATCTAATTAGGACTGTTTTTCATTCCCCAGGTGAAAAACTTTACTTATCATTATTAATAGCTTGATAACAAAACTGTATTAATTCTATAATTAAAGTTTAACTGATGATATATTACACAAGGGTCACTTGTTTTACGTCTCCAAAGGACAGTAAAAAAAATAAAAGTTAACATGTCATTACAGATGTAATCAACTAAACTTTTGAGCAGTCATTTATCTAAAAGAAATATTTAAATGTTTAAGCTCCTAGCCCCATCAACCAAGTAAGAGCCAACCTAGTTTGATATGCAAAGTATATGTGTAATAATTAACAGGAAAATTCCACGAAAAAAACAAAAAGATCCTATATAAGTATACAAATTTAATAATTTAAACAAAATTTCCACATAAAGGACAAAATGAATCATGCCAAAACTTTATCCTTATATATGCTCCTTGATAAAGTTATGGCTATTTGTACTTTGAGCTTTATCCTTATCAATATACACATTGAACCTTGATGATGTCGTCAATGAACAAACTAGCTATAAAATCCATAATTTGGGTCACAAAGTGGCCAAACAACTTATCTTGAATGCCTCTAACTAGAATTCCCACTGTATATGTAACTATAATTCCCACTGTATATGCTTGTAGAGTGCTTAATCTTTATACAGATTCTATAATGCTTATAATCCATAATTTATGGGAATGCTTAAAATGCTAAACTAACCTCTGCAGCTTTCCTTGAATGCCTCTATATAGAATTCCCACTGCATTTATCCCTTTCTTACAGACCACACATGTGATTTACACTAAGTAATTAATAGGGATAATACACTTAAGTTCTTCAACACCAACCTAGTGTGTCTTAAACTGTTGGTCGAATGGTTCAGTTGCTCGGTGACCAAAGAAGAGGGTTCAATACATTAAGATAGTAACGTTAAGGTTCAACGTGAAATTTAAAAGAAGATGAGAATTCATTAACTTGTACTTAAATCATTAAGTCAAACTTAAGCCCACATGTGATATTGAATAATCAATATATAATCATATATAGTGCCTTCCAACATGGAGATGCTTCTAAGAACCTCATTCTGACAAATTAAATTGAAAGTCTATTTATTTGTTCAAAAAAGAATCACAATGAAATATTATGTCAAAATAAGCAATATAAAATCATGATTAGAGTGACATCCAACATGCAGATGCTTCTTATAACCACATTCTGACGACATCCGAAGTTGTTAAAACAATTTAATTAATTGTTTGTGGATTGTTACCATCCGAGATTTTTTGGAAACCATATGGAAAATTCCAAAGCGGAGCTGGATCCATAACATTTCTGTGATCACAAAGTATAAAATTCCAAAATCATTTAAGTCAGTTCACAAACATGTACTATGCCTAATAAAAGCACACAACACAAGCACAAAATGATGAATCAGACAAAAGGGTGGCAATCAAAACAAAGGGGCAGCACAAAAACTAAATAAGATGATAATAATTACCCAGAAACAAGGCGGAAATTGTCTTCATAACGCTGTCGTTGACGGCCTTTTCGCGCTACAATGATCGACATGATTATGCTTTACGACTTGATCTGCAAACAAGAACCCACATACATATATAGATATGAGGATAGAAACCAAAAAGAATATGTCCTAAAATGGGCATACAACTCTTTCAATTTGGGTGGTAAAAAGAGAAGAATTAGATTCTAAATGGTCCAACATTTTAATTTCAAGAAAGTTCATGTAAACTCTAAAATCAACAACTTGGGTTGAATATATCTACAATTACCTTGGTTTTTGGAGATACCCAGATGGCCAAGAATTGATGTTTCATAACCAAGAATCTTTAAAACTCATCAAAACACACACTTATACTTATATTCATTCAAGCCCAACAAAAAATTGAAGAAAAATGATTCAATTTATTCAAGTTGGGGGTATAAGAAATTAGAGGAAAATGAAGCAGTTAAGATCAATGGAGAAAATAAATTAAAAGTGAATATTAATTAGGAAGATGAAAATAGAAAGGGAGTGTCCGAAGTGGAGGTGAGAAACAAGAAGAGAGGTTTTCGCGGGACCGAAAGAAGAGGCAATCCATTTATAACGCCAACTTTCAAATCTTGTTACTGTTTTTGTCGATCTATTATTCCCCTTTCCATATTTCTATTTGTTTAGGTACACTACAACCTATATAAATTACGTAATACTTTTTAAGTGAAATTTTCTTAATAATAATAAAAAGTCTCGATTTCAATGTTATAATTTTATTTTTTTAAGGTAATAATTTATTTAAAAAAACATTTTTTTTCGATCACAACAATATCACTTTAAAGGAATTTCAATGTTGAGTATTTGATTTTTCTTTTAATTAAAATGTTTGATGTCTTCTTTCTAAACTCGGTTTGAATAAAATTCAATCTGATTTAATTGCTTATATAGCACTAAAATTAAATTAAATTATTTTAATATCTAGTGAAAATATTTGTTCTATTTTTGTCTCTCCAGACTTTTTTTGGCCAAACGTAATTGAAGGAGGACGGAGAACAAAGAGCATTTTAAGGAGAGATTGGAAAGGTAAGAAGTTTAATAGAGAAACCGAAAGAAATCGGTAATGGTCTTGACAAGAAAGAAAAAAAGAAATTGGTAATGTTATTATGATTTAAAAAATGAATACAAATTTCAAATTAAAATCGTTGATTTTTCGACTACATATTCACCCTGCAATAAATTATTAGTATCAATAATAATTACTCTTGTTTCTTGTATTAATTTTCAAATTACTTTATATTTTTACGAAAAGTTTACAGGGGGCACATCGGCACGTTCACAATTTGGTCCAATAATTCTCTTGAGCTTGCTCTAAAGTCATCTTCATTAGTAAATCTTGGTGGTTGGTTTAAAAGATTGTAATATTAATTCCTATCTATCTTTATAGTTAAATATGAATATTTTAACTAACTAGAACAATACTAAATTGTTTAAGACTCCTTCCGGGAAAGAAACTGGTGTCACCTTCTCTGCAGCATCGGAGATTTCCAAACACACTTTTCTTGATTCGCTTTTAGCCCAACAGCATACATACATGGATCATTATAGTCTATTGTGTTAATTGTTAATGCTATTCTGTTTTTTGTTCATTGCACCTAGTTTACTGCCGTCCTACATTTGCTATCGAGATAGTCGACCCGAACCGATCCGTGCACATAAAATAAAGCGTATTCTATGTAAGGAAACTAATAAAGCGAACTGTAACAAACCCGAATTGATTCATGCACATGACTACATGAACTAATTAATTAATATGTCCTTGCTCGAACCATTTTGCACTTAACTGTGCCCAACTGATACGGTGGTGCAATTTTCAAGCTCAGAAGAAAATTTGTTGCATAGATAGAGGTAGATGGAGGCCACCATTCCTGTAAAATGAGTAGAAAATGACTAACATGATTTCCCACATGCACTCCTGCCGACATCTTCCAAATCTTTCGTACTTCACATGCTCATAGCTTCTTACCCGAAGACCAAACTTCCGCACATGGATATATTGAATAGGGCTGTTCATGAACCGAACTGAGCCGAGCTTTGATGTAAACGAGTCGAGTTTTATTTTTTTCTCTGGTGAATCGAGTCGAGCCGAGTTTTTTTATCGCACAAAATTCGTGTTCGAGCTCGAGCTCGTTAACTAACGAGCCGAACACGAGTTTTTATCGAACAAAAACAAGCAGAGCCGAGTCGAGCCCAGCTCATTAGAACTTATAATTTTTATAGATAATAAAGCCCAATTTTTCTTAATCCAACGAACTAAAACATTTTTTATCGAAACTAAACCCAATTTCCCAATCAATTCTTAATAAACCTAAAATACACATACTATAAATTGCAAAATTAATTTAAAATGTTAACAAATAATATAAAAATATGTCGAATATATCTTAATTTTTTCGAGTTTTATTGAGCCGATCTCGAGCCGAACGAGCTCGAGTCGAGCTCACTAATAGCTCAGCTCGAGCTCGTTTTCTTAACGAACAATTTTTTGTGTTCGAGCTCGAGTTCTTAACAAGCCGAGCCGAGTCGAGCTCTTAACGAGCTCGAGCTTGTTTTTCATGAACATCTCTAATATTTAATTGTTCCTTCTTTTATTTGTGTGTCATCATTATAGTCTTTGCATGCATGTACATGAAAGAATTAAACTTGATATATGTATTTCTGAGTAGAATAAGAAAATATAAGTCCCAAGAAAAAAAACGACTCTCGGCTTACGTGCTAGAGTATATGAGAAGACTCTTGGTTTAGGTCATCTCCATCTCCGATAAACCTCCTCTAATCTAAACATCTCCATTATTAATTAATGACCCGAGACAACTAAACTCTTTTTAGATAAATGTATGTATAAACAGTTGAATTCAGTAATACTTGGTTGTCATATTTCACAAATGTATTCAAGGAGTTGGGTAAGGTTGCAATAGGTTAAAAATAATAACTTGAAATACTGGCAGAGTTTCACAAATATAAAACCAGAATTGAAATTTTTTACTTGTATACTTGCAAAATTATATAACTAACTTTGATTTGCTCCCACAATTAAACAATGTTTTTCTAAATCACCGTTAATTTTAATCTTTTTAAGGGGTACCATATATAGTTAACGGATCAAGTTGAACAAGTCAATAGATTCATACACATTTTATTTGAATGACCAATATTGACGTCATCCAACAACGACTGAACAGGCCAATAATTCTACCAAGAAGAAATATTTAATTTAAATTTCATTCAATCGGATAATTTCGGATCACTTCTAGATGTGATAAAGCTCTCGCTCAATCAGGAATACAAAAAGACAACGTATCTTTCAGTTTCGAATCCAACACAAGTGGCAACATGAGTAGCTAGAATCTACAAAAAAACAGTTGCAAAAAACACAACTTAAATTAATTTCATCAACTTTTAGCGAAAGATAAATGTAAAAAGACAAGAGGCGTTTACCTGAGTCAACCCAGATTGTCTTGTTCTCAGTCTTTAATATGTACAGATAGGGATAAACAAGCCATGAAGCTTTGCCTCCTGTCCACTCTTTTGTTACTTATAAAATTTTAAACAACATAAAGCATCAAAGCACTTAGATTATTTTCTCAATTTCCTAACAAAACATATTAATTAATTTTCTTCCACATTTTTAATCATATCCATCTATCTGTATCCCAATGGTCCCTGCTGATAGTCCAAGAACTACAAAATTATTGTCGAGTAATATTATCAAGCCTGCTTCATCAACTACATATGACATAGACTTCAAATAATTTAACAAGGATATTACCTGTATCATATTTTTAAATTATTTGTGTTATAAAGAGATAATATGTTAACAGAACTTTGAAAGACAAATCAAAACGAAATATGACTTTTTGTTCTTTTGATCATATGTTCAGGACAGACTTGAGCGGTTTACGCAAGTTGAGCAGCTTACAAAGATCAAACTGGTCGCAGATCTTTTGGCCTCTAAGCGGAAGATTAATAGAAATACCTTACTAACACCGGTTCTTGGTGTGGAAATCATAGTTGTTCACGAATCGAGCTGAGTCGAGCTTCATTTTTTTCTGACGAACCGAGCCGAGCCGAGCCGAGCTTTCTTATCGCACAACAATACGTGTTCGAGCTCGAGCTCGTTAACTAACGAGTTCGAGCTCGTTAACTAACGAGTTGAACACAAGCTTTAATTGAACACTAACGAGCCGAATCGCACAAGAGCTTTTATCGAACAGCTCGTTAAGAATAAAAAAATTACGGACCACTAAGTGTTAGGTTAAGGGACTACACAAATTCGAGATTCACAACCCATCAATGCATAGCACACACACAAACACACGATTAGTTGACAAGTAACACACACAAAACATATATGACGTGGAAACACCCACGTCCCAACTTGTATTATTAATCAAAACAGTTATCAATAATACAATCAAAACAATAACACCTCAATGGTGTCCCAAACTCGATACTTGAGCCAAACAATGCTCAAACATCTCCCAAACAATACCTAAGACGATTACATCTCTTAATCACTCATATCAAACAAATACAATATGACTATGTTTATATAGTCATCCAAAACTTAGCCACCAAGACTTGACATACTTGTTTGACAAGACTTACCATACTTATTATACAAGACTTTTTATTCTTGGTACCTAATTCCCTAATTTAATCATGATCAAGACATACCATATATAATAATTGTCTATCCATACAATTATTACCATATATAATAATTGTCTACCCATACAATTATTACCAAAACAGTCTTAATCGCCCAAATCCATATTACCATATTGGGTTGAACAACCGGTCAAACCCAACACTAAGCTCAATTCTCTTGGCCCAACTAAAAAAAACTTAGCCCAAACCAATAATCTAAACAATCCTAAATCCCTAAATTATCTTTCTAACTTTCTCCGGTTCTCCTTCTCCCTAAATCCCCTGAAACTTTTTCTTCGCAGTCGCAGTTCGCACTTCAATTACAAACCGACCCGACGACCCCTAAATCCCTAAATTCCAAACCTAAATCGCAACCTATATTGAATTACTTACACTTCAATTACACGCAAATCGCAATACACTCCACACGCAATACACTTCAATTACACGAAACACGCTTGTAAGTTCTTCGTCACTTCATGTTGGTCCTTGTGTATTGCAGAAGGGGGGGGGGATGAATGCAATACTGATAAAATTCAATCTCAGTTTCAACAACCAAACCTAAGATTTAATGTTATCAATAATGAGTATGCATTCACAAACAGTATAATCGAGAAGACAGGATTCACAAAATAAATGTTTTATTTATTTTGCAAAGTGTTGTTACAACCTCAAGAGAGAATTCTTGAGCTTCTGTTTTTCTTCGCAGACACTTGCTTGTCTTCGTTACTCTTCTAGAATGAATTGATAGTAGGTATAAGACTAATCCTATCACTATCAGTCACGGGTTTGTGAAGCTGCTGTCACTGTCAAGTGGCAGCTTCTTACAGATTGTCTTACCCATGTGACTTTCCTAAATTGCTAACATGTCAGATATACATTACAAAGAAAGCAACCTAGATTCATTCTATTTCCAGCTTAAGCAATTCAGCAAATAAAGACTTGACCTTGCTCTTGAATTGATTCGCTTTTGTTTTGCAGTGCTTGAAGCTTCTGTCGTAGTCTTGCAGACTTGGTGCAGCTTAGGGATACTGCAACACGCCTGTTTCTTGAACATTGAAGCTGTCACGGGATTTGACTGCGAAAGATACCTAGAACAGGGGTCTTTCTCGAGACAGTTACTTTGGCCATAAAGCTTGCTGTCACAGGAATGTGCTTTTGGTGACAGTAGGAGTTCCCCGCATAATGTGCTGTCGAGGTTCCCAAGCTTGTTGTCGCGTAGTCTTCCGCCAATGTTGCTGTCAGAGTGAATATGCTGTCTTGACTTGCAACATTCTGTCTTCTTGTAATCTTACTGTCGAAACTTTAGGACAGTAACCTTTATTCATGTTGTCATCTAATTATACATCCTTTGAGGCTTGAACACAGCAAGTGAACTTCTTTCAAATTATACAACTGGAATAAATTACATACTGATTACAAGAACATACTTTGGCTGTGACAGTATGTTCTACTTAATTAAAAATTAAGTACATTCAAAATCAAGTTGTTTCTATGTTATCACCCATAAATCCCAACAATCTCCCCCAATTTGTTTTTATGGAAAATAACAACAAATTTACAATATGTGCTGACAACTTAACTAACAAGATCAGAATGGATTAAGAATTTTTTACTTAGCTTGAGATTTCCTCTTCTGCCTTGCTACATCCTCTCTTTTGAGAGCTTCTACCAAGCAGCCTCTTAGACCTTCTATAAGAGAAATTTCAGCAGCAGAAACTGCAGCATCCTCTACTTCTTCAATGATCTTCTTTATAGTAGGGGAGAGAAGAGAACTAGCATCCCTGAGATTCAGCCATTGCTCTATATCATAAGGATAGGTTCTGAAGTGAAGTTCTTCATTAAAGAGCTTGAATCTACTTCCAGGATAAGCATTGAGAGTCCTTCTTCTTTGCTTGTCCAGCTTTGAGTCTTCTCCTTTTCTCCCTTCCAATACATTCTCTATTTCATCAGAACAAATCTGCTCCAAGGGATGAATAGATCCAGCTACCATATACTGTAAATCCTTCAGAATAGTTGTTTTTAGCTTGTGAAAGCTGCACACATAGATTTCTTCTTTTAGATACTTCATTCTTAGGGGATTTTCCAGCATGCATGATTGATAATTTGGAGCTTCACTTTCTGCCTTGTTGGAGACCTTGCATTTTTCCAGTAGTTCAGCTTCCTTCTTATCAAGTTCTGACTTAGTTTGAGAATATTGAGAAGATTCAGGTCTTTTGCTTGGCTTGGGTTCCCTTTCCTGAGTTGGTTGGGTTTGCCCTTCTTCTGTGGGTAAGACCTCAAACTCATAGTACCAATGGTATGGTATAGGAGAAGGTGGGAGATCAGTTAGAATATCAGCATCATCAAAATCTGCAAAATTGTAGCCAAATTTCTGATAGAATTCAGCATCCCTGTCAGCCTGATATTTCAAAATATGTTCCATGACAGACTCAGGAACATTATCATAGCTCTCTAGCAACTCTACCATTCTTTCTAGGTAGAAGAAGTCAATTCTCCTTTTATCTATGGTTGATGTCCTACCACTGATTGATGTGGACACCAGGTTGAAGTCCTTATCAACCTTGGTAGATCTTGATTCTTCCCACCACAGAATGTACTCAGTGGCCTCTTGATTTGCATCCAATTTAACCTCAACACTCTTAATTTCCCAAGATTGCATCTGTTGAACTTTAAGACTGTTAGGAGGAATTGATTGAATTGGCATCTTCAAATTTCTGCCTAATCCAGTGGCCTTTTCCTTTCCTGAGCACATGTGCTTTCCTCCAGGTTTCTGTCTAGTAAACCATGCCTTAGCTTTAGCTTTCAGTCTCTTGGGCTTGACAGCAGCTTTGGCTTCATTCTTGACAGGACCTTCCTTGACAGCACCTTTGTCGACAGTATCTTCTTTGACAGTTTCCTTGTCGATAGTACCTTTGGTGACAGCATCTTTTTCTGCATTTATGCAGTCAATAGCACATCTAAGAATGCTTGCCTCCAAAGCTTCCAGTATTCTTGGCTCCTCTTCATCTGTTGCACCAGCATCTTTCTTTTCCTGACTAGGAGTTTCTTCATTGCCTTCATTCTGAGATTGAATACCAGTATTCCCAGAATTACTTCCACCAGCATTTCCAGCATTTCCAGAAGCTTCACCACCTCCAACCTCATCATCATCATCATCATCATCACCATCATGAGGAGGTATGTCATAGAGACAGCTTCCACCTTGATCATTTCTTTTAGCATTGGCTCTAGAGATTAGTTCCTTCACTCTAGCTCCCAGTGCCTTGTCTCTCAACACCAACATTTTGTAGATCTCTTGAATAGCATAAACTCTTCCTGGATTGACATTTGAACTGAGTATTCCATCTAACACTTTCAGAATTGACTTGGTTTCCATTCTGGATGAGCCAACCAAATTCATGAAGCTGTTTCTTCTTGTGCCATCCTTAGTTACAGATCTGTAGAAAACACTTGGTGGATTTGTGTAGACTTCAGGTAGCTTTTGTGTGATCAGGTTCTGGATTTGCATATCCAATATTTCATTGAATGGTGTTTGAGTTGCCCTGATCTTTCCCTTCAAAGCACACAACACCTTTGCTGGCAGACTCTGCAATAACTGCATTGTGATGAAAAAAGATATGCCAGAAGTGAGATAAATACTTACAGCCCATCTTTTCTCATCATTCACCATTACACTGACACTAGTGATTTGATCCTTTAACAGTTTTGTGGTGTTGGTTGGACGGTTGCTAGGGGCATTCATCGCTTCTTTCACCAAACTGCTAAACTTACTGTCATGGTTGTGTAATGTGCTCTCCCTGTAATCCACCATCAAGACATTGGCTTCCTCTTGATCAAATTCAGTGCCATTTGTCCACATAATTCCATCTTGGATGGATTCAGGCAGTTTCCCTTTACCTTTCCCAAGTTTGTTTTGTTCCTCCATTTCTCTCCATTTCCTCTGTAGAGCAGTTTCTTGAGTTTCTGGAGTTGGCTCTCTAATTACCACAGGAGGTAGAATTGGATGTCTAGATGCAGGTCTTCTTTGCAATGCATCTTGAGTTGCCTTAGACATCAACACTCTTTCTCCATCCAAGTCAACTTCAACAAGCTCTTCAGCTTTATCCTTTGGTTGTCCACTGCTTGGTTTGACTTGCTCCCCCTTTGACATTGCTTTCCTTTTAGCTCCCCCTTTGGTCTTCACAGTTACTGGCTCCCCCTGAGTTCCACCTGATTCCTGAATAGGCAATGATTCTGATCTTGCTACCTTCTCCCCCTTAGTTGAGTTGGCAGCTACTAGGTCAGTAAGGAACTGGATAGAGAGCTGAGTAGCAGCAAAACCATCAACCACCAGTTGAGAGAGAGAGTCCATCTTGGAGTTTAGGGTAGCACACTGTCTTTCCAGAGCTGCAATCCTGTTACCATAAGTAGCAGAGGGGCCACCATACCTTAACCTTCTTGGAGGGGAAGGAAAAGAAAGGGGCTTGGAGGCTATGGGGGTTCTCACACTCTCAAGGTGTTTTTGAGTGATCTCATCACCGCTCACAGATTGACTCTCAAGGCCTAATGCCTGAACAGTGTGGGCTCCCTCAATATCTCTCTGGACATGCTCAAGTCCCTCTCATTTTGCCAGCTCATTTGGCTGCCTCTCATTTTTATGCTCACCTCTCTGGAACCACTGGGGGTTCTGTTTGACTACCTTCCTTATTTGCTGCACTAGGTGCAGGGTCTCCCTCTTGACTAACAGAGCTACCACCAACATCAGCTTCTAAGGGTCTTTTTCTGGATTCTTGCAAGGCTTCTCTTTGGGCTTTGGTAAGTCTAGAGGGCCTAGGCTGAGTGTATGGTGTGGAATGTGGGTTAACTGAATTTGGGTCTAATTCAGTTTCATTCTCAAGAGAAAAGGAATCATAACCAGAAGGTAATGGATAATCAAGGTTGGACACTTGATCAACCATGTGCTGAGTAAAACAAAGTGGAATATGTGCATTGAGATCCTGTGATGATAACAGTGTGTGTGTGTGTGTGTTCTTTTTCAAGACTGAGCAAGCCTCTAAACGAGGGGCAGTATCATTAAAATCACAGAATGAATTAATGCACATCATAAGAAAGCGAGGGTAGATTGATACCTTCTTACCTATGGCAGCTGTGAGGTGTGCCATGAGGAGAGCTCCAACATTCACCTTGTATCCATGGACAAGAGAATGTGTCAGTTTCTTGATGTAGGAGGGTATTCCATTCCAGCCTGTGGACTTGGTAGAGAACACCTTGACCATTACATCAAGTATCATGCTCCACTCCTTTCTCAGATGCTTCCTATCCATTTCACCAGTTGGATACCATTTGGTAGTCCCCTCTTCGAGAATAGGGCCTGCATACCCAATCTTCAAAGAAGAGCTTCTTGAGAGTGTCATCATTGGCAAGTTCAGTAAATCTCTGTCCTGCTTCAAGTGTAATACCAAGAGCAGTGTTGATGACCTCAGCTGTAAGAGTGTAGTGTTGCCAAGAGATTTTGAATTGAATACCCGGGTTCTCACCCTCAATTTGAGCAACAACAGTTCGCCAAAACGCCTCAAGTCTGTCTAAGTCAAGAATGGGGGTTGAGGTAATGGCAGAACCGAGATAGGACTTGTTCAAGAAAAACACGAGTCCTTTGAAACCTTCACCAACATCATTTGGGGAAAAGATACCAGCAAAGTTTGTTTGAGAGAGAGTCTGTTTGGGTGCCATGGAGATGTCAAGAAAAGAAGAAAGTAAGAAAGTTGCTTTTTGCCCTAAGAAAGGTATTTTGCCTTGAGTTTGATGAGAAAGAGAAAGATATGTCTGAGTAACTGGGGGATAAATAGAGATATCTCAAACGTTTTGTGCATAAAAAGTGGATTTCAAGAATGTGTCTTAACCCACTCTTAAACACGTGAGTTACTGCCCGTTATTCACTGACCAACGTGGGATAAATATCCAATTTCAACGGTCCACTATTGGTGACAGTAACCTGTGCACTATAAACAATCTGTCAGTAATAAGAGGTGGTGACAGTAGGTTTTGCGCGACAGCAACTATTGCGCCAAAACTTGCTGTCACCGTTAAGCATATGAATGACAGTATCCTTTACAAGTCTTGACAGAAAGTCTTTCCCTGCTGTCAAGAAGGTTGCTGTCAAGAACCACACAGTATCTCAAAGAGCTCATCAATCTCTTCACTGTCGGGTTCACTGTCACACTTCTTTAGACCAACTTCAATTCCTACTTTGTTTTCCATTATTTACTTTAAAACTGAGAGCAGACTGGTGAAACCTAAGGTTAATTTATAGGCAAAACCGTCTAAGGATTAAAGTCTAATGGTCAACAGTTAGAGTACCCATACAACTACCACAAAAGTAATTAATGGTCATGTCCTCCTTTAATCCTACAGATTAATGCAAAAGGGTGTGAAAGTCCAATGGAACAGATTTTTATCTCTCAAACTTAACAGGTAACCACATTAAAGTCATACACGGTTTAAAAGTATGAGACTGGCACAAAATACTGACATGATAAGTCAAATCAACACATGCTGTCACATAACAGACATAAACCAAGTAGACAGTAACTTCTCTTGACAGCAGGTTTGAAGTTGCTGTCATGAGCTTCAATAGAGAATTTGGAAATATAGAAAACTGAGTAACTCAACATACCAGGTTTAGCATTCCCAATTCACTTACCAACCTGTTGAAAGTTGCTTCATCCAATGGCTTAGTAAAGATGTCAGCAAGTTGCTTGTCAGTTGGGACATAAATCAGCTTCACAGTTCCTTGTTCAACATGCTCTCTGATAAAGTGATGTCTTATATCAATGTGCTTTGTCCTAGAGTGTTGAACTGGATTGTCTGAAATGGCTATGGCACTAGTGTTGTCACAGTAGATAGGAATTTCTCTCAACACTAGACCATAATCCAGAAGTTGATTCTTCATCCATAGAATTTGTGCACAGCAACTGCCTGCAGCAATATACTTAGCTTCTGCAGTTGAGGTAGAAACTGAATGCTGCTTCTTGCTAAACCATGAGACCAATCTTTCACCAAGAAATTGACAACTACCAGTAGTACTCTTTCTGTCAATCTTGCATCCAGCATAGTCTGAGTCTGAGTAGCCAATTAGATCAAATACAGTGTTCTTGGGATACCAAAGACCTAGGTTAGGAGTGCCTTTTAGGTATCTAAAGATTCTCTTGATGGCTACTAAGTGAGACTCCTTTGGATCACTTTGAAACCTTGCACAGAGACATGTAGCAAACATGATGTCAGGTCTGCTAGTAGTTAAGTATAGAAGAGATCCTACCATGCCTCTATAGGTGCTTGAGTCAATTTTCTTCCCTTTAGGATCAAGATCCAGACTGGTTGAGGTGGACATTGGTGTCTTTGCAGGTGATGAATCTTCCAAGTTGAACTTTCTGAGAAGTTCCTTGATGTATTTAGCTTGACAAATGAAGATTCCATCAGATTGTTGAAGAATTTGCAATCCCAAAAAGAATGACAATTCTCCCATCATACTCATCTCATATTTGTTACTCATGAGAGAGGAAAACTTCTCACACAGTTTCTCATTTGTAGAACCAAAAATGATATCATCCACATAGATTTGTACCAGAATGATGTCCTTGCCATGGTGTTTGTAGAAAAGTGTCTTGTCCACAACTCCTCTAGTAAACTGATTGTCCAAGAGAAAAGTGGAAAGTGTGTCATACCAAGCCCTGGGTGCCTGCTTTAGTCCATACAAAGCTTTGAAAAGTTTGTATACAAAGTCATACACTTCAGCATCCTCAAACCCTGGTGGCTGTTCAACATACACTTCTTCTTCCAACTCTCCATTTAGGAAGGCACTTTTGACATCCATCTGAAATACTTTGAAGTTGCAGTGTGCGGCATAGGCTAGAAAGATTCTTATAGCTTCAAGTCTTGCAACAGGTGCAAATGTCTCATCATAATCTATTCCCTCCTGTTGACAGTAACCCTTAGCCACTAGCCTTGCTTTGTTTCTTGTCACTGATCCATTTTCATCAAGCTTGTTTCTGAAAACCCATTTGGTCTCAATGACTGACTTTCCCTTAGGTCTTGGAACCAGCTTCCATACATTGTTCCTTTCAAACTGATTTAGCTCTTCTTGCATGGCTATCACCCAGTCAGAATCCAACAATGCTTCATCAGTTGTCTTGGGTTCCATTTGAGACAGAAAGCATGAAAACATGCTGTCAGCAGAGACTTTGTTCCTTGTCCTCATTCCAGAATTAGGGTCACCAATGATGAGGTCACTTGAGTGATCCTTATTCCACTTGGTGATTCTGGGCAAGCTACTTGACTGTACAGGAACATTTGCTTCAGTTTGTTGAGTTGAAAGATCACCAATCCCATTGTCTTCACCATGTTCTTCATTGTCTCCAGAGTCACCACTGTTATGAATGTTAGAGGATATGGTATGTGACTGAGCTGGAGTTTGGTTGACAGTAGTGATATTGACAGCATCTTTATCAACTTCAACAATTTGAGTGAAGCTAGGTTCTTCATCCACAATCTCCTCAGCTTCCAAGTATCCTTGATTCTCAAATCTGAATGTCTGCATCTTTCCTTCTTCATGCAGTCCTGGAAACTTGGTTTCATCAAATGTGACATTAACACTTTCTTCAATAATCCTGTGTTCCATAACATAAACCTTGTAGTCAGTTCTTTCTGTGCTGTAACCCATGAATAGTCCTTCAAAAGCCTTGGTGTCAAATTTTCCTTTCTTCTCATGGTTATCCTTCATCATAAAGCATTTGCTCCCAAACACATGAAAATATTTGACAGTAGGTTTCTTTCCAGTTAACAGACAGTAAGGTGTACTTGCATGAGTTTTGTTGATCATGGTTCTGTTCTGAGTATAACAGGCTGTGTTGATAGCTTCAGCCCAGAAATATGTTGGCAGTTTGGCATCATGCAACATAGTTCTAGCTGCTTCAATGAGAGTCCTGTTCTTTCTTTCTACAATTCCTTCATCTTTGCAGAAATTTCCAAGAGTGGCATTTCTGAATTCTGTACCATTGTCACTCCTCAAGATTTGAACTTTTGAGTTTGGGGTTCTATCAAGAACTCTGACTTGATCAATAATCACTTGAGCAGCTTCATCTTTGGATTCAAGAAATTTCACCCAAGTGTACCTTGAGTAATCATCCACCATTACTAAGGCATACCTCTTTCTGGCCATAGATGGTACATTGACTGGTCCAAAGAGATCCATGTGAATTAACTTGAGTGCTTCTGTGTTGGTGTTTACTTGCTTGGACTTGTGCACAGCTCTTCTCAGTTTGCCCATTTGACAATCTTCACACAGTCATTCTTGACAGAATTCCTGTTGGGGCAAACCTCTCACTAACTCCTTCTTCATCAGAATATTCATTGTCTTGAAGTTGAGATGTGAGAGCTTCCTGTGCCAAAGCATGCTGTCACCAACAGTTGCTTTACTGTAAAAATAGTAAACCTTATCCTTCTTTGTTGAATTTAAGTCAGCAACAAACAAGCTTCCTTTTCTAACCCCTTTTAGAGAGAGACTACTATTCTTCTTGTGATAAATGTTACACATCATCATATCAAAATCAACCTTGAATCCCCTGTCACTGAATTGGCTGACACTGAGTAGATTGTGCTTCAATCCATCCACAAGAGCAATATCTTCAATGACAACATTTCCAATTTCCAGACAGCCATATCCCACTGTGTAACCCTTGCTGTTGTCTCCAAAGGTTATGATTGGGCCAGCTTTCTCAACATAATGTGATAGCAGGGCTTTATCACCTGTCATGTGTCTTGAGCAGCCACTGTCAATGATCCACATGACTTGATCTTTCTTCTTGCCCTACAAAACAGAATGTGTCTAAGATGCATATGGTACCCAATCCTTGTTGGGTCCTGCAGTTTCAGTGTCTCCTGAGTTTCTTTCAGTCATAAAATCATAAGAATTGTCAGTAATCTCCTGTTTGACTTCTCTTTTCACCCACTTAGGTTTAGAATTGGACTTGGTCCTTTTCTTAGTGGATGGAGCCTTTTTGCTGTTGCCAGCAGGCTCAGAAGTCTCAACAGTGTTTATGTATGAACATTCTTCAGTAGTGAGAATAGGTAAGTTAAAGCATGTACTCATGGCAGTGATTTTGCATGGCATACATTCAATGTTATTACAGACACTCATAGTTCTATGCAAAAGGGGGGTTCTGTGTAAGTTACCATTGAGTTCAGTTGCATTGATCTTATTCTCAATTGATTTCTTACAAACATGTGTTAAGTGATGAGTAGATCCACAGTTATTGCATAGTTTCCTAGAGGCACCTCCAACATTAGTGTATCCATTTCCTTTATTGACACCTACCTTTCCATTCCTATTCTTAGACTTGGGAGTTACTGGATTGACAGTATGTTCAGAAGTTGCTGTCGAACTTTCCTTGACAGTATCTTTTATTCCTACTGTCTTGACAGAAGGTTTTCAAGTTACTGTCTTGGAACCATTCTTGACAGTATCTTTGGAAGATTCTGTCTTGCCAACTGTGACAGCATCTTTTGACCTTACTGTCTGATTGCTTGGTAAGTTTACTGTCTTGGGGATTGTGACAGTATCCTTTCCATCCTTGAATGTGCTGTCAACACCTTCATCCTCATCAAGAATTTCTTGTTTGATGAGCATGGCTTCTTCATCAAACTCAATTTCTGCAGCTTTGAAAATAGGAGTTTTAACTTTCTTGAGAATGGTGGGTTTGACAGCAGCACTTCCAGGACAATCTTGAATCACAGTTTCCTTTCCAGGTCTTCTACCATAAGAAAAACCTATACCAACTGACTGATTTTCTGTATGCTTATCATTGTAATCCTGAACTATCTTTGATGAGTTTTTATAAGCCTTGATTTTAAATTCATTTTCAGCAATCTCATTTCTCAGGTATTCCTCAACCTCTTTAGCACATTTCAATTCATTTTTAAGTTTAGCATTCTCCTGAGCTAAAGAGTCTAGTGATCTGGTTTTGAGAACAAGAGATTCATTTTCAGACTTTAGTGTTTCATTTAGCTTACTCAGCCTAGTGATCTCCTCATTAGCAGCAGATAAGCTAGTATAGACACTGAACATTTCAGCACTTAAGTCTTTAATGGTTTTCTTATACTCATCAATGGACATATCAAGTAAGACAAGTGAAGGTACCTGACTTGAAGATGTTGATGCTACTTCATCAGTGCTAGCCATGAGAGCTAGGTTGACATATTCTTCTTCATCTTCATCATCAGACTCATCCCAACACTTTCCTTCAGCCACATAGGCTCTACCTTGATTCTTCTTAGAGTATCCACCAGTTCCTTTCTCAAATCTCTGAACCTGTTTGGGTCTTTTGCACTCAGTAGCAAAATGACCAGGTTCACCACAGTTGTAACACTTGAATTTAGATCTATCCACAAATCCAGTCTTGTATCCTCCTTTGAATGAGCTTCCCACAACAGCCTTTGATGAGCTTCCCTTGGTGAACTTGGATGCTTGGACTTGGGGCCTGAATGACCTATCCTTCTTGAACCTGAAGTTTTTGAACTTTTTGGCCATGTAAGCCATAGTAGGATTGTCCATGCTTTCCAGTTCCTCCATTGTGTAGAAGTCTTCATCTTCCACATCCTTGAGCTGTAGTACTACTTTCTCATCATCTTCAACCACCTCTTCTATCTTCAAGGATTGTACAGGGGTTGGTTGTGTGATTTGAAGTGCTTCACCAGGTTGTGTAATCCTTGGCACTTGTGCTACTAGGGCACTTGACATGTTAGCCATCTTGTTCCTTGTTCCACTTTGTATGGCTCTCTTTTGAAAGAGTTCAAGTTCATAAGATTTCAGAATGCCATAAAGTGTCTCAAAGGTTATATTGTTGAGATCTCTTCCTTCTCGTATGGCTGTTGTCTTGTGTTCAAGATGATCAGGCAGTGTAAGCAAGAACTTGACATTTAATTCTTTTCTGTCATAGTACTTGCCATGTATCTGCAGTTCAGTTAAGAGCTTACTGAACCTTTCAAACATGGAAGTTAAGTCTTCACCAGGCTTGGCCATGAATGCCTCATATTGAGATATCAGTATTTGCCTTTGGTTTCCCTTAACTTCTTCACTTCCTTCACAAAGTAAGGCTAACCTGATCCACATCTCCTTGGCTGATGTGCAGCTTATCACACTTCCACACATGGCTTTATCCAAAGTGAGAGAATCGAGCAAGATGAGTTACAAGCGATCATCTAGCACCATTTTCTCCTTCTCAGGTTCCAAAATTTCTGAGGGATCTTTGGGAACCCAATGTGCAGGAATGATCTCACCATTTACTGTTGTGGCTTCAATTTCCTTCCTTGGTATGAAAGGACCATTCTCGAGTATACCTAGGTATAGTGGATTCGCAGCTTTGATAAACAACAAGATCTTTCTTTTCCAAATGCTATAGTTCTCTTTATCAAAAGCTGAGATCTTGATACTGTTTGATTTCTGCATTGTCGTCGGGATCTCAGATATGTATGTTAATCTGAAAGCTCTGATACCAGTTGTTGGTCCTTGTGTATTGCAGAAGGGAGGGGGGGGGGATGAATGCAATACTGATAAAATTCAATCTCAGTTTCAACAACCAAACCTAAGATTTAATGTTATCAATAATGAGTATGCATTCACAAACAGTATAATCGAGAAGACAGGATTCACAAAATAAATGTTTTATTTATTTTGCAAAGTGTTGTTACAACCTCAAGAGAGAATTCTTGAGCTTCTGTTTTTCTTCGCAGACACTTGCTTGTCTTCGTTACTCTTCTAGAATGAATTGATAGTAGGTATAAGACTAATCCTATCACTATCAGTCACGGGTTTGTGAAGCTGCTGTCACTGTCAAGTGGCAGCTTCTTACAGATTGTCTTACCCATGTGACTTTCCTAAATTGCTAACATGTCAGATATACATTACAAAGAAAGCAACCTAGATTCATTCTATTTCCAGCTTAAGCAATTCAGAAAATAAAGACTTGACCTTGCTCTTGAATTGATTCGCTTTTGTTTTGCAGTGCTTGAAGCTTCTGTCGTAGTCTTGCAGACTTGGTGCAGCTTAGGGATACTGCAACACGCCTGTTTCTTGAACATTGAAGCTGTCACGGGATTTGACTGAGAAAGATACCTAGAACAGGGGTCTTTCTCGAGACAGTTACTTTGGCCATAAAGCTTGCTGTCACAGGAATGTGCTTTTGGTGACAGTAGGAGTTCCCCGCATAATGTGCTGTCGAGGTTCCCAAGCTTGCTGTCGAGGGCTAAAGTTGCTGTCGAAGCTTTAGGACAGTAACCTTTATTCATGTTGTCATCTAATTATACATCCTTTGAGGCTTGAACACAGGAAGTGAACTTCTTTCAAATTATACAACTAGAATAACATTACATACTGATTACAAGAACATACTTTGGCTGTGACAGTATGTTCTACTTAATTAAAAATTAAGTACATTCAAAATCAAGTTGTTTCTATGTTATCACCCATAAATCCCAACACTTCACTTCTTCGTTTCTTGTAAATTTGTTTGTTTCAATTAGATGTATTTTCTTCGTTTCTTGTAAATTTGTTTGTTTCAATTAGATGTATTGTATTGTATTGAATCTCAATTAGATGTATTGTATTGTATTGTATTGTATCAATTAATTTCTCAATTTGATGCTACTATTGTCTACTGGTCTCCTAACGGATGGAAAATATCAGCATTTTGGAAAATGAAAGCCAAATGTTGTTGACGTATGCTTGAATGTTCTGATTGTCGACTTGTAGTTTAAAAAGTTTAGGTTCTGTTTATGTCGAAATTGAATTATGAATTAGATTTGGATTGTTAGTTGTTGACGTATGCTTGAATGTTCTGATTGTCGACTTTTAGTTTAAAAAAGTTTAGGTTCTGTTTATGTCAAAATTGAATTATGAATTGTATTTGGATTGTTAGTTGTTGACGTATGCTTGAATGTTCTGATTGTCGAATTATAGTCTAAAAAGTTTGTGATTTTAACTATTGACAAAATTTGAAATATATGATTTCTGTCCCATGTTCTTGTGAGAAACTTGCGAAGTTTTGTAGATCTTGGTATTGCATTATAGCATTGATTTTGTGAACGTTACATTCTCTTTGCTATTTTCTTGATTTGGTTTAATTTTTGCTTTTCAAGTTCTTGTAAACTTACCTTAAATATGGAGGGTCTAATTAACATACATACCAGACTTGTAACTTTATATGCAATTGCTCATTAGTGTTCCCTCGCTGAGTAGAATTCCATATCAATTTACATTACCAAAACCCCTAAATATCTTTGTTAGGTTGGTGAATGTTTATTATTTGGTTATATGTATTTAAATAAATTGGTTATATGGCAATATTTTCTTCATGTTTATAGTGTTCTAATAGGTGCAGTTCTATGATAGATTCAGATAAAACGCGTTGTTGTTGTTGCTTCTGAGTAGACTTGGCAATTCGGATAATCGGTTCGTTTTCAGATCAGATTAATCTCGGATCGGATCAACTTTCAGTTATGATATATTTTGGTATAATTCGGATCGGATCGGATTTGATTCAGTTCGGGTCTAATTCGGATTAAAATCGGATTAAATTTGGATTAAAATCGGATGAATTTGGTTCAGATCAAATTTGATTCGGATCAATTCAGATCATTACCTATTCATTTTTTTTATTTGTAAGACTTTAAAAAATATCTTAATATTATATATATATTTTTAACTATAAAATAATGTACTTTTTTCAAAAGTATTGATTAAATATCTATTTATTTTTTATAAGAAATTATTCTAATTATGAATTTTTCTTATAAATAGATTAATTTATTGAATTTTAATATAGGTGGATTATGATTTATAAAAATTATAACTCAACTAACACCGAATTCACCATTTTTTTAGTTCGGATTTAAATCGGATCTCGTATTTCGAATCATATTTGGTTCGGATAATTTATTGTTCGGTTATGATCGGTTCCGGATCATAATCGGATCGGATAATTTTCGGTTAAATTTTCGGTTCGGATAATTTTCGGATCGGTTCAAATCGGTTTTCGGATCATTATCGGATTAACTAATTCGTATACAAAATCGGATTCGATTCTATGAATTTCGGTTCGGTTCTTCGGATCCAGACCCAATTTGCCAGGTCTACACGTGAGTACCGGCCTAGAGGTGGAACTCAAACTGAAAAGCAAAAAACGGTCTCTTAAATGAAAAATAAGGATAAGTCTGCATATCGATACCCTTCCCGCCTTCCGTGCTCTAATCTGTTCAGCTTGTGGAAATAATGTAGAAACCTTTAATCAGCCAACTACTTAGATCTTTATTTATTTATTAACTTCATCATTTGGATGATGACTGAAACATCAAGTGAGACATTGACAAATAGGCCTTGCTATCAGACATGAGAGACGATGTCATATATGTAATGCCAATTCGTTTAACCAAATTATGACCAATCTTTCGTTCTTTAAGCCGACAAGCACTCTTTAATTCACAGTTCTTGCATCATCCTCGCATTGTTAGGACTTAGTGTGTTACAAGTATGAAGCTGATATAATTCTTAATTTTCTTTCCTTGTAGAGAAGCCACACAACAATTTAGTATATTCAAAATATAGAAAAGCAAACGCTAATTTAGTATAACATATAAGATTTTGATTCTTGCAGTATTATTGAGCAGAATTTGTCCCTGTTTAAAATAGTCATATATTATATAGATATGTAGAATAAAGATAACTCGTTGTTGGGATATTGTCCGACTGCTGTTGCAGAATTTGTCTGGTGCATTGTTGGTGATCAAGATTCTTTTTCTTTCAATCAGAGGTTAACACGCAAGCATGCATACAAGATTAAGTTCAAGTCGGAGTTGGGGATGCAAGCTGCCACATGCCATGCCATGAGAATCTGGGAAACTTTCTTTTTTTAGATTTTTGGTTCTTGATTTTGGAATTAATTCTAGATTCTCCAATGTATTTTGTTTTTAAATATTTGAGATTTGTAATATTGAAAGACATAAAGAACTTATGCTGGTAGCCTGATAATGAACTTAATGGTATTGGTATCGTAAGGTAGTAGTGCCGCAGTGGTAGATAAAATTTGTTAGAAAGTAATGCAAGTACTATAAAAAGTTACAGGATATATCTCATTTTTTCGAGCTTAATCAAGCCGATCTCGAGCCGACTGAGTTCGAGCCGAGCTCACTAATAGCTCGGTTCGAGCTCGTTTTCTTAACGAGCTCGTTTTTGTGTTCGAGCTCGAGCTCGAGTTGTTCACAAACCGAGCCGAGTCGAGCCCTTAACGAGCCGAACTCGAGCTTGTTGGCGAACAACTCTCGTGAACAGCCCTAGTGGAAGTGCAAGATGAGCAGTACGTGCAAGGAAGATCTAGTTCCTATACTGCCTTATTGTTGGACTTTCAAGGTCAGAAGCCTACATTGTGTTGCAATAATGCAGGCAGGCTTCTGACTATTGCGTGCACTCAGTATGTTTAGTTCAAGCTCATCTAGAACAATTTAACAAGGATATTGCCTGTATCGTAGTTTAAAATAATTTGTGTTCTAAAAAGATAACATGTTAACAGAACTTTGAAAGAAAAATCAAAACGAAATACGACTCTTAGTTCTTTTGCTCATATGTTCGGGACAGACTTGAGCGGTTTATGCAAGTTAAGCAGCTGACAAAAGATCAAACTGGTTGCAGATCCTTTAGCCCCAGAGTGGAAGAATAATAGAAAAACCTTATTAACACCAGTTCTTAGTGTTAAAAGGCAAGATCAGCAGCGAGGAAGATCTAGTTTCTATACTATACCTGCCTTAGAAGACCAAATTGTGTTGCAATAGTGCTGGCTTCTTGACTATTGCAAGTCTGTCGCAATTTGAAGGTCATGCACTCGGTAAGTTTAGTTCTATATACGAAAAGAGTTTGTAACAATTTGGGCACAAGAGTTGAGACTTCGCGATGACCCTGTACAGTTTCTTCGGGCCTTCATTAAACATCAGAATAACTTTATATATTCTCACCTTGGCAGTGTTTCATTTTTACAGATTTAATTTTAGTTATACAAGAAGATCAGTTTGGCTGATGCTAGAAAATGTTTGCTCTTCATTTCTCTTTTTTCTTCTGGAAACTGTTAATTGCATATATAGTAAATCTAACAAACCCTTGACTTCTTCCAATACTGAACTCAGATTATATATAACTACTAGATGAAATTAGAAATGATATGAAAGAGAACGGCGTAAATAGGAGGAAACATACAAACGGAGGGAGGAAAAAAAGGGAGAAGCAACAGGAGAAAACATACACCAGGAAGGAAACAGGGAAGGAGAAGCCATCTGGGTTGGCAATATCAAACAGAAGTGCCTTTCTTTTGTTAACGTCCCGACAATGTCAACTTGAAGTCAAATACGATTACTTTAGCACTCTAATTTACGTCCTAGCTCTGACAATATCCCAATTCATTTCTTCTACCACTTATCATAAATCTCAGCACCCTGGACAAAGATTATAAGACTTCTTGTTATTTCTACAGTGATGTGGGGAAAAAACCAAACCACAAGGCTGTAGAATATTATTATCTTGTGTCACCATGATGCCAATTTTCTTCTTCATTTTAATGATGTTACTATTCCTATAACACTTTGTACTTGTTTATACAACTTCATGAAACAGAGGTCCAGAACTAGATCATAGATGTAAACAATCAAATCACTTAGCACTAAACATTCAAATCAAAGTAAAACACTATCAAGGTCTATGTAATACTAATACTAATTCATTAATAGTCCAGATAAAAGGATACACGACCACACGTGACTCTACAATGCTTTCCTCTCCACCATACCCCAAATCCTCTTTAAACCTAATATAGCTTATGTCTTCCACATAAGTCTTTATTTCAGGAGACTACTTAAGATCGAAATCAACAAAGCTTCTATATATAAGAACAATTGAAGTTACGAAATGTGGTCCCAATTCCATGAATTTTTAATTATGACTTCCTAGTCTATAACGATACTTTCTATGCAGAACCTTAGTATTAAAGCCATGAGAGTCATATTCTGCAATTACACTTTCGGACCAGAAACCATATCTAACAAAACGCTAACGAATCAACTTTTAGCAGCCACAATAATATTTTAAAAAAGTAGAAAATTTAGAAAAGTATTTGTAGTTTTGTATCACATTCAAGATAATATTTTTTTTTAAAAATTTTAAGGTTCATCAGAGTAAATAAACAAATAAGATACTTGAGCATTAATTAGATAACGGCTATAGAAAATAATTCAATTAAGCCTTATTTTCTGCTAGACATTTAAATAAACAGAGGCATTCAATTAAAAGAAAAACTGATAAACGAGATGGAAGCTAGGAAAAGCGTGTACTTCCATTAAAGTTCCACAGCAATAAACAATCAACCTCCAAACACAATTGATCCAACTACAGCGAAAATAGAATCCAAGTAGTAGAAAATTTTCAATAAACACTTCAACATAAATTCATACTAACAGATCAAAGATACGCAAATCAAAAGGAGTTTAATTTCATCTCTAAACCAACTGACCACCGGTAAGCCTTGCACGACCTCCAGTTGGCTGGCATAGTAACTTCTGGCAGTTCCCACACACCACAACAGTCTGAGAGTGACTAAACACAGTGGTGCTGCAATTTTAACAAATTATCGAAATCAATATCCACATCAAACAAAACCCTTTAACATCCTAAGTCCCAAAAGCCCAATTAAATTTAAAATATACACGAAAGAATTATATACACACACACAATTATATGTGCTTACCTTTTAAAGCAGCCTTGGCATTTCACATCCTTGAATGAACAAATCAGCAACAAATCATCAGACATAAAACTACATACATCTATTTAATAGGGCGGTGGTCCAAAGCTAACAATTTTTATAACATGCCATATTGCGATACGTGTAAATATAGATTATATATTTTCGCACCAAAAAACCCTACTTTACACGTGCCGCAGTAAATAACAGCAGTACGTTACACGGAATCGCTTGCTGTGGACAAGAACCCATAATAATAATAAATATGTACAAACAAAGAGACACACAAACAACAAAGAAGTTCGTACCATAAAGAAAGAATTGGGGGTAGGAACGAGACGCTTAAGCTTATGCTTCCTTTTCTCAAAATCAGCAGGTGGGTTCAACAAATCGATATCATTTGATAGAGTCTATCAAATTAATTAAAACAATTAGCATAGATAAGATAAATTCAAACAAAATAACAACATTATATGATTGTAGGAAAACTAACCATTTTTGGAGCTGCTGAAAGTGTGTGAACGTGGACGAGGAAACGATGAATTGCGAAGTCGGCTTAAAACCCTAGGATATTAGTATTATAATATTCCTAAAACTGTGTATATTTATAGGGTCAATAACAAGTATCGGGCCTAAATTCTTTTTTGGGCACCCCACTCCATTATCTCAGTGGGTCATTTTTAACCCAAAAACTCAAATAAGAAAGTCAATTTAGATAGAGGGACATAATTCGTGGGTTGGTTTTGTGAATTTTTAATTATCTTTTGTAATTTAATTTCCAAAAAATAAAAAAATGTATTAAATATTAATATAAATAATTAGATAAAAAATATTAAAAATAATAAGTGTGTAGCACGTGTTATAAACTACTAGCTTAAAACCGTGCGATGCATGGATTATTATTAATAACTAGTCGTAAAATCCGCGCTTCGCGGCGGCGTAATAAATTTTTTAAAAAATTCCATCAAATAAATTATGAAAATTACTCGGTCCTCGATAATAAGCCGTCCTCCCGTGAAACATGCTTTCCTTTTTAATATCAAAATCTCAACTTTAATATATTGAATATATACTTGTCTTATATATTAATTTTTATGTGATCATACTCCTTTTGTAATGAGACACTCTTTAGTTGAAAAAACATCTATATAACTTTACATATTCTACTTCAAATAGAATTTTTAGTTATGTATTATAAACGCTCATTCTATTTCCAATAGAATTTTTAATTGCAAGTACTTCTTTTATATCCGAACTCTTCTCCTCTATGAATCGAAACACCTATTCTACTTCAAATAGAACTTTGCAAGTACTTCTTTTATATTTGAACTCTTCCCCTCTGCAAATTCAAACACCTATTCTACTTCAAATAGAACTTCGAACTTCGCTATAAATTTGAATTCTTCTCCTCAATAAATTCGAACATCTATTCTACTTCTAATATGTTAAATGATATTTTTTTGATTTATCAGTATTTAAAATTCTAAAATTCTAGAAAATTAGAAAAATAGATTGAGACGATCTTAGGGGCGCCACCTAATCTCCCGCGTATCCTCCTTTATATATATATATTGATAATTATTTTTATTATTTATGTTTTATTATTTTATTAATTTGCATTTGCTAAAAAAATAAGTAGGCGTGTTAAACTTTTTTAAATAATTAAAAGTATTAAAATAAATTTTAAAATAAATTAATAACTGTTTATTCGTGATATTTTTGGAAAAGTAGGGGTCTTAGTAAGGAAAAATAGAAAAAGTAACATGTTTTATCTGAAAAGGTAAGTGCCCGTAATTAAAAGTATTTAAATAGGTTTCAAAATAAATAAGTATGGATTTGCCTGGGATATTTTTGGAAAATGAGGGTTTTAGTAAGGAAAAATAAAAAGAGTAACATGTTTTAGTTGAAAATGATAATTGTCGGTGATTGTTTTTAGAAAAATAGAGGATTTTGTTAAAAAAAAATAGAAAAAGTAATGTATTTTAGTTGAAAAGGTAGTTATTATAAAAATGTTATTATTTAATAATAATTTCTTTAGAAAATGAAAAAATTGAAAAAGTAACAGGTTTCAGCTGAAAAAGTACTCATAATTAAAAGTATTAAAATAGATTTTAATACTTTTAATTATTAAAATAAAAAAATAGATTTTTAAAATAAATAAGTAAGGGTTTGCCCGTGATATTTTTGGAAAATGAGGGGTTTTAGTAAGAAAAAATAGAAAGAGTAACATGTTTTTGTTAAAAAAGATAACCGCCCGTGTTTTTTTTAGAAAAAGAGAAGATTTTGTTAGAAAAAAAATAAAAAAAGGTAATGTATTTTAGCTGAAAAGGTAATTGGTTATAAATAATGTTATTATTTTGTGATAGTTTTTAAAAAAAATAAGCAAGGACAATTAAATAAAATCACTAAGTACCGACCGTTCGTTCGTCCATCCGACTACCAAACTTATAATGTTTCGTCTTTAATAATATAGCTTAAAACCCATGCGATGCACGAATTGTTTTTAATAATTGTTAATTTTATTATTTATATTTTATATTTTATTAATTGCATTTGTTAAAAAAAATAAGTAGGCGTGTTAAATATTTTTAAATAATTAAAAGTATTAAAATAAAATTTAAAATAAATAAGTAACAGTTTGCCCGTGATATTTTGGAAAAAGAGGGGTTTTAGTAAGAAAAATAGAAAGTAACATATTTTCGTTGAATTTTAAAATATAAAAGTAACGATTTGCCCGTGATATTTTTGAAAAAAAGAGGGGTTTTAGTAAGAAAAATACAAAAGGTGACATGTTTTAGTTGAAAAAGATAATTGTCAATTAAAATTATTAAAATAGATTTTAAAGTAAATAAGCAAGGGTTTGCCCGTTGTTAGGTCCTGATAAGTTTGTAGAAGGGGGGTTGAATACAAACTGTACCGTTTTATCGAATTTGTTCTGTTTAGAATCAAACAATTTAAGAACAAATTATGGCGGAAATAAATGAAACAGAATTCAAGTTAAATAAAACTATATTAAACTTGAAGGGTGTTACAAATATGCTACTGATTACAAGATTGGATCTCAAACTAATTAAAACAAATCTAGAATAAATTCGACATGAATTTATCTATTTTTGTAATAAAAAGATATAACAATATTTGATAATTTGAGATACGTTCTAGGGATAAAAATCCGCTAGATAGTCAAAGCAGTACAAGTAAATGAATTCTAGTGGTTTAGATTTAACATAAAGATTCTAGAATTAATTTGCAGAAGAAATGAGCACGGCAGAGTTCTTGACAGGAAAGTGTTTTTGATGTAATGTTCTTGATGTATCTTTCTTCTGATTACTTTTGCTTTTGTACTAATCAAGTGGATCAGTACACTTCTGCACGTTCTGTTTCTTTTTACCTTTGGAATGACTATCCGATTTGTACTGGAATGACTATCCAATTTGTACTGGAATGACTATCCAAAGGCTTAGCATGACTATCTGAATTAATGTGAATTATATTAGAATTACTTAAAATCAACCGGGATGACTATCGGGATGACTACCGGTATGACTACCGGTATGACTATCCTGGGTAGTCATTCCAGTTGATTTTAATTACATAATTCTAATTTAATTCAAATTCTAATTCTAAATTAATTCTAATAATTAATTTACTTCACAAATTAATTCTGAAGAATTAATTTATTCAATAAATTAATTACTTAATTTATTTACTAAATTAATTCTGATGAATTAAATTAATAAATAAATTAATAACTAATTTACAATAGAACTTAAATCCTTATAGAATAGTAAAACCAATGCTTGAACCACTTGATCTGCTGAAGAATATCCATTGTCTGATGTTGTCATTTGATGCACTGTCTGGTTCATAAATGACTAACTTCAATGTCTGTTCTTCATCTTGACTTTAAGTTGTGGTTCATTGTCTGCTTTTGACTGTTGATCAACCTTTGTAACCTGTACATTTGCTATCACAAATCTGAAACCTCTGTCACTTTAATAAATCCACTTCTTTGAAGACTTCACTGAGGCTTGAACAAATAATTGAACTTCTTTCAATGTAGTATATCTTCAAATCTGTAGGATGACTTTAATTCTCCATTCTCTTGACAGATAAAACTATCTGAGATTCCTGTGACATATTAACTTATTATTTACTTATTACATACTTGTTTAACTTAAGTTGTTTCCTCGGAATATTAATAGGCCAAAACATATGCCTTTCAATCTCCCCCTATTTGTTTGTTAGAGAATAACAATCAAATACCTAGAGGATAACTCAACTAACTTAAACAAGAAATAGAAATGACTTTTAAGAGCCAAGTAAATAACAAGAAAAGTTCTGGATTTCATTTAACATTTTCCAGATTCAAACATTAAAGATAAATACAAGATAGATGTTCCTCTAGACTGAACATGTGTTTACATTGATCCTATCTTGAAATACCTAAGCTCTATACATATAACATTTACAGACTAGAGCTTCTTCAAATTTCAGATTCCATCATCTCTCCTTCTTCAAGTGCCTCAAGCAAATCCTTGTCCAAAATACGATCAGATTCAGAAGTAATGCCACTAGGTCTGACAGGTTGAGCTGTGACTTTCCTCAGCCTATTCTTCATTTGATGATATCTCTTGATATTGGCAATGCAATAGTCTTGAATCAAATCAGCAACTTCTGTCTTTTCCTGTGTAGCAAACCCTGTTGTCCTCAACATGTTCTCCATATAGACAAGATGTTTGGCAGGATAATCTTTCAGAGAGATTGGATCCACACCACAAGTTTGAAGTGCCCTTCCTTTATAAAATTTAACTTCATATGGCACATCCACAACTTGAGGGCTAGCTTTCATTGCAAAGTCTCTTAGCTGATCATGCAGCAGCTCAGCTAATGGAGAAGTTCTTTTTACTTTGCACATGAATACCCAAAGTTCAGAGAGAGTTCTACCTTCCAGAAGATTAAGAGAAACTATGAAAGTTCCCTCATTATGAGTGTAGATGTAGATCTTCAACTCCTCTCTGACTCTGTCAAATCCAGTAGAAATTCTTGAAATCTCCGCATGAAGAGCTTTCATATATATTGTGTTGTCTGGATTGACCTGTCTGTACCTTTCCAACATGCTAAAGAACCTTCCATCATTGTCTGACCCTGTTGGATGTGAGAACATTTCTCTAGCTCTATCCCATTCTTCTCCAAGCTTCAGCCTCACATATAACTTTCTGTCTTTGACTTTTAAATCATGAAGCCTTTGCTTTTCTTGATGTTCAGCTTTTTGGATAACTAGATGCTTTGTGATTATGTCAGACACCTTAGCATTCTCATCTTCTCTTCTCTTTAGATCAGCTTTCTGTCTTAACAGCTCAGCTTCAAAGGCAGGATCCACTTCAGGTTCATCTTCCCAGTCAGCAAAATCAGCCTCTCCTTCAACCTCCACTTCACCAAAGATATCTTCAGGGGTTTCTCCAGATTCAATATCATCAAAATCTCCCTGTTCACCTTGATAGTAGTCAGCATCAGAAAAGGTTAACTTCTGCTTCCCTTTGTCCTTTCCAGAACCAGAACCTACAGTTTCTCCTCCTTGATCTCTCACTTCTTCTCCTCCTTGTATCTCCTTCTCCTTATTCTCCCCCTTAGTTGAGGCATCCTCTACAGATTTGACTTTATCAGCCTTAGGATCCTCCTTTTTACCTTCTCTTTCTCCTTCACCATCCCTGTCACCATCGCCCCCTTCATCATCATCACCCTCAAAGAATTTCTTCTGTTCAGCATTGGGTTGATGTGAGACCTTGATCATAGCATATAGATGTTTCATGCCCTCGTTCAGATGATGCATCCCTCCTTCAATCTTGGTAAACCTCTCATCATTGAAGTACTGATTTTCATCAATAGTATCTTGACAGGCGTCTACTTTGGTTGAAATAATAGGAATCTGTTTGATAGCCTCCCTGATCTCAGCATTAGAAACCAAAAGCTCTGACATATCCGAGGCCACTAACACCTGTGATTCTTGAACAGCATTCATCTTGGGGACCAATGTGACCTTCACTCCCTGTATCTCATCTCTAAGATGACCCAGCTGATTATTTACAGAGGTGGAAGAAGAAGAACGTTCATCCACTTGTGCTTTGAGAATTTCCTTTTCAGCCTGGGTCTGTTGCAGTTGTTTCTGTAAACCAGCTATTTGAGCCAATAATGAAGCAGTGTATGTGTCATTGTGTGCACTCATCTCAATTTCTCTCGATGGTGTTTCACTCACCTCACGTGCTTGTGTATCGCTCTGTGTTTGTCTCTCAGATCTAACCACTAGCTGTTTATCCATTGTTGGAGTTGAAGTACCTGCAGAAAAAATCACCATAGCCCCTTCTTGAGAGGTCACTGGTGGTGCAATGGGAGTTCGCGAATCCCAATCCATGGTAAAGTCCAAAAATTCATCAGAAATTGAAAACTGAATTGCTTCAGATGTAGACTTACCATGTTGCCCTTCACTTTCTCCAGTTGAAACTGCGAGTGAAGAATCCCTTAGGGGAGCCAGAGATGTTCCCTCTGGGAGGGGAGAAAATGATTCTATTATAGGTGGCAAAGAATCAGATTTTCCCTCTGAAGCCTGTGAAGGCTCTTCTACCGTGACAATGGTAGGCACTGTCTCATGTCCTAAGTGCTCTCCTGGCAAAGTGTCCTGAGTTGCATCTAAAGTTATGTTTTCTCCCATTGTGAGTAACGGGAGTGTGCTTGACTCGGTACAAAATGCCATGGCCCTATGGCGAATTTCAATAGATTCATCCTGTTGAGAGGATGTCTCCAGAGACTGTGTATTGGCCATTTCAAAATCCATATCCTGTTGAAAGGATACAGACGGGCTTACAGATATCTCCCTATATGTTCTTCTTTTCTTAGGAGGTGGAGATAGAGCTGCGGGATCACTCATTGTTTCTTCATCACTACTATTTATGTTTCTGGTATTGATATAAGGTTCAGGTTGATTTGGATTTGACTCAGTGTTTGGCTCTATGACCGGGGATAGAGTTTGTGGTTCTACAAACTCTTGGTCAGCCCTATCAACCTCTTGGGTTACAGAAACAGTACCAGAAGAACCAGGGATAGAAGTCCTTACCTGTGGTTGTATGACTTCTTCAGTTCCAGCTGATGTAACTATCCTTTGCTCTGGAATTGGTGGTTCAAATGATGGTAAGTTAATGAAGTTTGTCATGTAGTTGGAAATGAGAACTGGGACACTGCCATATTTGAAGGATGTTTCCAATCTTTGAAAGAACTTTTTGTCAGTGGTCGGAGAAATGAAAAAACGACCATTCTTGAACAATTCTTGATGCTCATTAGAAAGTATAGAATTAAGAACAAGTGATAGAAAACGAGGATAAAAACATTTAATCTTTCTACCATTGTCAAATTCCTTTCTAGCATTAAACACCCTCCTAACAACAATTTCCCAAAGAAGGTGGCCAACATTGAGTCTTTTGTTAAAAACAATTGCATAACCAATAACTTGTAAAAGATAAGGAATATTCTGAAAGTTATTTTTCGTGCAATTGCTAAAGACCTTAGCCAAGGTATCAAAGAATAAGTCCCATTCACATACAAGATTCCCTTTAATTAACTTAGACAAATTTAGGGGACCTTGATAGTGAATACTGAGGAAAAACCTAGTTAATTCTTCTTCAGTGGGGAGTCTGTCAAAATTATCCTGAGGAAACTGCAAGACATTACAAAATGTTTCCTCAGTGATAATGTACTGTGTGTCCTGAATATTGAAAGATATAGTTGAGAAATCATCAGAGACAACAGCAGTTGAGCAAAGTAAATATAAAGGATCAACTTTCAAATCAACATTAGAACATATAGCATAATTAACACACGAATGTTGATTAAGAAAGGAAATCCAAGGCCTAAAACGTTCAAATGAACATTTCAGGGGATCAAAATAGCCATGGTAATTAGTAAGAACAATCTCAAATTGCTGGGCCATTTTAACACAAATTAATAGAGTTAATTTTAGATTAATTCTAATTTAGGGAATAAATTCCAAGAAATAAGAATTATATCAGAAATTAATTAAATCAATTTATGCCGATCCAAAAAAAATTTGACAGCAGTTCTTTACTTAAGAGAATAAAGAACCAAACAAGAGAAGTAAGTTTTGTAAAAACAAGAACTTGTGAAGGAATGAAGGACAAAAGACAATCTGCTTAGTATTTATAGGCAAAACCCGAATAGCCTGGAATGACTATCGGGATGACTACCGGGTAGTCATACCGATAGTCATTCCAGTATAAAACTGAGAATGACTAAAAACAATAACAGAAAATCATAGAAAAGAAAAGAAAAATAAATAAATATACATACTAATGGAATGACTATCGGGATGACTATGGGATAGTCATACCGATAGTCATTCCAGTACAAAAATCAAAGTACTGAAGTAAGTAAGTAAAAAAGACAGAAAAAATTAATTAAAACAAAAAACTCTACAATGACTACTGGAATGACTATGTAAGATAGTCATTCCGATAGTCATGCTAGTACAAAAACAAACCTGTTCACAAAAACTAGCAGAATTAATTAAAATTCCTACAGAAAAATGCATAAAACTAAGAAAAATGCATGAAAAATTTATACAAAATTAGAAAAATTCACAGAAAAAATCCATAAATCCTAGAAAAATATGCAGAAATATATAAAATTGCATAAAATAATATAAACCTGCAGAAAAGTTTAAACAACAATATATACAAACTGAAAAACACCTAAATAATTCTAAATAAATATATTTTCAATAAAAATACATTTCTCCACTTAAAAAAAATGAGAAAAATATTTTTAAAGAAAATAAAATATTCAGAACCATTTAAATCAACAAGCATGCAATTATTAAATGAGAATTGGCAGAAAATATCAATTAAATGACAAGAGAAAATGAATTTATTGAAAGAACAAACATGACAGATACATTGTTAATCACTAAGACTGTTTAACATACCCAATTTACCAACTAACTTGATAAATGTGGACTCATCAACAGATTTAGTGAATATATCTGCAGTCTGTTCTTCTGTGGGTACAAAGTGCAACTCCACAGTTCCATTCATGACATGCTCTCTGATAAAATGATACCTGATGTCAATGTGCTTCGTTCTCGAGTGCTGCACAGGGTTGTTGGAGATTGCTATGGCACTTGTATTATCACAAAATATGGGAATTTTGTCTAATGCAAAGCCATAGTCCTTTAATTGATTCCGTATCCATAAGATCTGAGCACAACAGCTTCCAGCAGCAATATATTCAGCTTCTGCTGTTGAATTGGAAACTGTTTGCTGTTTCTTGCTATACCAGGAAATCAACCTACCTCCTAGGAATTGACAACTCCCAGAGGTACTCTTTCTATCCACAACACTACCTGCATAATCAGAATCTGTATATCCAACAAGATTAAAACCAGAATCTTTAGGGTACCAGATACCTAGATTAGGTGTACCCTTAAGATATCTCAAGATTCTTTTCACAGCAACGAGATGAACATCTCTAGGGTCCGCTTGGAACCTTGCACACAAGCATGTAGCATACATAATATCTGGTCTACTAGCAGTAAGATAGAGTAAGGAGCCAATCATACCTCTGTAGCTTGTAACATCTACCTTGATAGATTTGTCAGAAGCTCCAAGTTTGATTCCTGTTGAAGATGGAGTCCTTGCTGATGCTGAATCCTCCATATGATACTTCTTGAGGAGTTCTTTGAGATACTTGGATTGACAAATAAATATACCATTTGACCTTTGACTTACTTGCAATCCAAGAAAGAACTTCAGCTCACCCATCATACTCATTTCAAACTTACTCTGCATTAGCTCAGCAAATCTCTTACAGAGATTATCATTAGTAGACCCAAATATGATGTCATCCACATAGACTTGGACTAATATCATATCACTTTTGTGTTTCTTTGAAAAAAGAGTTTTGTCTATGATACCTCTAACAAAACCATTTTCTAAAAGAAAACCAGAGAGAGTGTCATACCATTTTCTTGGGGCTTGTTTGAGACCATAGATAGCCTTGAAGAGAAAGTACACAAAGTCCAGCAGCTCCTGATTTTCAAAGCCAGGGGGCTGTTCCACATACACTTCTTCATCAAGTTCACCATTCAGGAATGCACTCTTAACATCCATTTGATAGACTTTAAAATTGGAGTAAGCAGCAAATGCTAAGAACATCCTGATGGCCTCAAGTCTAGCCACTGGTGCATAGGTTTCATCATAATCAATGCCTTCAGCTTGAGAATACCCTTGTGCAACCAGTCTTGCCTTGTTCCTTGTAACAATGCCATCCTCATCTAGCTTGTTCCTGTATACCCATCTAGTACCAACTACTTTCTTGTTCTTTGGCCTGGGTACCAGCTTCCAGACTTGTTGTTGTTCAAACTGATTGAGTTCATCTTGCATAGCAATCACCCAATCTGGATCAGTTAGTGCTTCCTCAGTTTTCTTTGGCTCCATTTTAGATAAAAATGCTGAGAAAAGACATTCATTCTGAGAAGCTCTTCTAGTTTTAACTCCAACATCTGGATCACCAATGATCAACTCAAAAGGATGAGCTCTATTCCATACAGTCTGTCTTGGAAGATTTGATCTTGATGATTCACCTTGAAATTCACTTTGATGTTGTGAGTGACTAGCTGATCCTTCATTTGCTCCCCCTGAGTTGTTGCCTGTTTGCCTTGATGATCCTTCTCCAGTGCTGGTGGTATCTCCATTGTTACCAGTGTTTCCACCACCATCACCAGGATCATTATCATCATTGTTATTATCATCACCAGCAATAACTTCAGGTGGGGCTTCATCATCTGATTCTGAGTCTGGCAAGTTATCAAACTTCAGCTCTTCAGATGAATCTTCTTTTTGGATATTGGGGAACTTAGTGTCATCAAAAGTAACATTGACACTTTCCTTTACTGTGTGACTGCCAACTACATAAACCCTGTAAGATCTTCTGGAATAACCAACAAAAATAGCTTCTTGTGCCTTTGCCTCAAACTTGCCACGTTTAACATTCTCATCTAAAAGCACAAAGCATTTTGCTCCAAATACATGAAAGTACTTGACAGTTGGTTTCTTGTTGTTCATGATCTCATACGGAGTCTTCATTAGGTCTTTGTTGATTAAAGTTCGATTCTGAGTATAACAAGCTGTATTCGCTGCTTCAGCCCAAAAGTACATTGGAAGTTTAGACTCACTTAACATAGTCCTAGCAGCTTCAATCAATGTACGATTCTTTCTTTCCACTACTCCATTTTGTTGAGGAGTTCTAGGGGCAGAATACTGTCTTGTTATTCCTTTATCAGCACAAAAGTCATTCAGAATGGCATTCTTGAATTCCGTACCATTATCTGACCTTATGGCTCTAACAGGGAATCTAGAATCCAGCTCAATCAACTTTACATGGCCAATCACCAGGAATGGGGTCTCATCCTTGGAATGTAGGAATAAAACCCATGTATATTTTGAATAGTCATCAACAATCACAAGTGCATATTGTTTCTTTGACATGGACATCACATTAACTGGACCAAACAAATCCATGTGCAGTAGCTGAAGAGGTTCAGTTATTGATGATGTGTCAGTGCCCTTGTGAGAAGCTTTCTTTGACTTTCCCTTCTGACATGCCTCACACAGTCCTTCCTGTGTAAATTCCATCTGAGGCAAACCTCTAACTAATTCCCTCTTGACTAAAGAGTTCATAGTTTTGAAGTTAAGGTGAGACATCTTCTTGTGCCATAGCCAACTATCATCTGATGAAGCTTTAGCATAAAAACAATTCACTTCATCTTTGAATCCCGAGTTCAGATCAGCTATGAACAAGTCACCTTTCCTTACTCCTTGAAGAGCATGCTTTCCATTCTTCTTGTGAGTGATCTGACACTTCTCTCTTTCAAAGGAAACAGCATATCCTCTGTCACAGAACTGACTGATGCTGAGAAGATTGAACGTCAGACCTTCCACAAATGAAACATCTTCAATGATAACATTTCCGTACTTCAAACAGCCATATCCTTTCGTAATACCCTTGCTGTTATCTCCAAAGGTAACTACTGGGCCAGCTTTCACAATCACATCTGATAGCAGGGCTCTATCTCCGGTCATATGCCTTGAACAGCCACTGTCCAGAATCCACATAACTCGGTTTACCTGTTTAACTCCCTGCAATATCAGATTGATTAGTCCTTCTTCGGAGCCCAAAATTGATTGGGTCCGGCATACTTAAAGAACTGGCCTTTGTCAGGCAAAACAACATTTCTAACTAAAACTACTTCATCCTCTTTCACATAAGAGCGTTTCCATTTATAACCAGCCTTAACACATTTCTGAGTAGGCTTAGGGATAAATGAATCCACTCTAGTCTGAGGAGGACTAGTAGTCTTTGTTTTAACATGCTTCTTATTATTAACATGTTGACGTGGAGCAGTCTTATCACTAGATACATGCTTTTTATTAAAGAAAGCATACATAACATTAAAAGCACAAGACATGCAATTACCCACACCACATGCTTTATGAGAAGAATTAATAGCAGGCATGTTAGTTCTACAGTTGTTTTGATCCAATTTATGGATATCTGATTTAGCCTTTTTAGTTGTAGCAACTTTGACTGGAATATCAGATACACACTTTTTGGATTTCTCAGCTTCTAAGGCAACATCTTCTTCATGAATCTCCTCAGCAATAATGATAGAAGATTCATTCAGAGGCTCTGCCTCAGACTCCTTACAGAAGGGTGTTTTAATACCCTTAAGAATATAAGGAACAGCCTTTCCTTCTTCTCTGACCCTACAAGGTGTATTAATACCAAGCAATCCTATAGCCTCATTATAATCATAACCTATACTGACATGATTACCAATAGCTTGTTTATTGAAAATTTCTTTAGCCGTCTTACAAGAGTTGTAATAGGCATTAGCTTTGGTTTTGAGCTCACTAATCTGCTCTTTGAGAATGGTTTCCAGTTGAATATAACATTTAACCCTATTCTCCAGAAAAGCAATTTTCTCATTAAGTTCATCCTGATTAACATGCACAAGTTTCAAATCTTTTAATTCCTTTTCAAGATTTGTGTTTAAAAGATTTATTCTATCATTTTCAGTGCGTGCACAACTTATGGTGCCACCAAGATGATAAATCATTTCAGCGTCAGTAAAGGTTACCTCTGACATGTATCTGGATGAAGTGCTTTCCTCTTTAGCCATTAAAGCAAGGTTCCCAATCTCACCTGCTTCTTCATCACTGTCAGTGTCATCCCAACTCTTTCCTTCAGCAACATAGGCCTTCCCAATCTTGTTCTTCTTGCTAGAATCAAATGTGTTTCTAGTCACTTGCTTTGGCTTTCTGCACTCAGTAGCAAAGTGACCCAACTCATTGCAATTGTAGCATCTGATTATACTCCTTTCCACAGTTCCAGTTTTGTAGCCACCCCTTGTGCCACTTGAAGATGAAGATCCACCTCTCTGAAATCTGGGTCTGAACTTAAGATTGGGATTCCTCTTGAATCTAAACTTCCCAAACTTTCTGACTATCAAAGCCAAATCACCATCCTCCAGCTGATCAAGTTCTTCCAAAGAATAGAAGTCACCACCAGATTGATCAATGGATGTTAATCCATATTCAGCATCAATAACATTCATGTGAGAACTGGAAGGTTGAACAGCCTTCACTTCCAGTTTCTGTGGGACTTCAGCAGCCAATGCAGTGGAGGTACCAACAATCCTTCCAGTTCCATACAGCTCCTTCTGTTGAATCTGCTCCAGCTCATAGGTCTTCAAGACACCATACAATCTTTCCAAAGCAAGCTCATTCATGTCTCTTGCTTCTCTAATAGCAGATATCTTGTGCTCCAAATGAGGTGGAAGTGTAAGAAGGAACTTCTTGTTAATCTCCTTGTTGGTGTAGTGCTTCCCATTGAGATTCAGATCATTGATTAATTTGTTGTATCTCTCAAAAACCTGAGAGATACCTTCACCAGGGTTTGATCTGAAATGCTCATATTGTGAAGTGAGAATTTCCAGCATATTCTCCCTAACCTCTTCAGTCCCCTCATTGATTATCTCTATGGTTCCCCAAATATGTTTGGCAGTTTCACAATTTAGGACATGATTATGCATGATAGGATCAAGACTCTCAATAAGGATCAACTGAAGACAGGAATCCAAGGTAACATCCTCTTTCTCATCAGGAGTGTATTCCTTGGGATCTTTAGGGTACATCCTAGCAGCCCTAGTCACAACATTATCCTCAACAACTTCAGGATCAATAATCATAGGGAGTTTGGGACCACTCTTCAGCACATCCAAGTATTTAGGATTTGCAACCTTAAGAAATAGGAGCATTTTCTTCTTCCACATTGGATAATGCTCCTTGCTGAATATTGGGATTTTAACTGTCCCCACTTTCTGTGTAGTAGACATCTTTTGAGATTTTTAGAATTTAAATAAAAAATCAGATTTTAAAAGAAAAATCTCAAAACAATTGGATCTTTGATTTGTATATCAATCAAAAGGCTCTGATGCCAATTGTTAGGTCCTGATAAGTTTGTAGAAGGGGGGTTGAATACAAACTGTACCGTTTTATCGAATTTGTTCTGTTTAGAATCAAACAATTTAAGAACAAATTATGGCGGAAATAAATGAAACAGAATTCAAGTTAAATAAAACTATATTAAACTTGAAGGGTGTTACAAATATGCTACTGATTACAAGATTGGATCTCAAACTAATTAAAACAAATCTAGAATAAATTCGACATGAATTTATCTATTTTTGTAATAAAAAGATATAACAATATTTGATAATTTGAGATACGTTCTAGGGATAAAAATCCGCTAGATAGTCAAAGCAGTACAAGTAAATGAATTCTAGTGGTTTAGATTTAACATAAAGATTCTAGAATTAATTTGCAGAAGAAATGAGCACGGCAGAGTTCTTGACAGGAAAGTGTTTTTGATGTAATGTTCTTGATGTATCTTTCTTCTGATTACTTTTGCTTTTGTACTAATCAAGTGGATCAGTACACTTCTGCACGTTCTGTTTCTTTTTACCTTTGGAATGACTATCCGATTTGTACTGGAATGACTATCCAATTTGTACTGGAATGACTATCCAAAGGCTTAGCATGACTATCTGAATTAATGTGAATTATATTAGAATTACTTAAAATCAACCGGGATGACTATCGGGATGACTACCGGTATGACTACCGGTATGACTATCCTGGGTAGTCATTCCAGTTGATTTTAATTACATAATTCTAATTTAATTCAAATTCTAATTCTAAATTAATTCTAATAATTAATTTACTTCACAAATTAATTCTGAAGAATTAATTTATTCAATAAATTAATTACTTAATTTATTTACTAAATTAATTCTGATGAATTAAATTAATAAATAAATTAATAACTAATTTACAATAGAACTTAAATCCTTATAGAATAGTAAAACCAATGCTTGAACCACTTGATCTGCTGAAGAATATCCATTGTCTGATGTTGTCATTTGATGCACTGTCTGGTTCATAAATGACTAACTTCAATGTCTGTTCTTCATCTTGACTTTAAGTTGTGGTTCATTGTCTGCTTTTGACTGTTGATCAACCTTTGTAACCTGTACATTTGCTATCACAAATCTGAAACCTCTGTCACTTTAATAAATCCACTTCTTTGAAGACTTCACTGAGGCTTGAACAAATAATTGAACTTCTTTCAATGTAGTATATCTTCAAATCTGTAGGATGACTTTAATTCTCCATTCTCTTGACAGATAAAACTATCTGAGATTCCTGTGACATATTAACTTATTATTTACTTATTACATACTTGTTTAACTTAAGTTGTTTCCTCGGAATATTAATAGGCCAAAACATATGCCTTTCACCCGTGATATAATTGGAAAAGTAGAGATTTTAGTAAGGAAAATAGAAAATATAACATATTTTAGCCCAAAAAGGTAATTGCCCGTGATTTTTCTAGAAAAAGAGGGGAAATGTAATTACCAATTAAAAGTATTAAAATATGTTTTAAAATAAATAAGTAAGGGTTTGCTCGTGATATATTTGGGAAATGAGGGATTTTAGTAAAGTAAATAGAAAAAGTAACATGTTTTAGCTTGAAAAGGAAATTGCTCGTGATTTTTTTAGAAACAAATGGTAATGCATTTTAACTGAAAGGGTAACTGATTATAATAATTTTTATAATAATTAAATAAACAATTAAATAAGGCAAGTACCGTACAAAAAAATAGGTACCAAAACTTTCAATGTTTCGTCTTTAATAATATAGTATAGATAGATAGATAGATTTATAATATTAGTATTTTATGCTACTAAATGGAATAGTCCGTGATATTTTTGAGGTTTTAGTTAAGAGAAATATTAGTTATTAAATATAAAAATGAGTATACGTTTTGGAAAAAAAATCTAATCGGTTAGTCCTTAATAATTATAATATTATTATTTTATTTTATTAAATAGATCTGTTCGTGATATTTTTGGAAAATGAGAGGTTTTAGTTAGAAAAAATAGAAAAGTAGAAATTTTAGTTAGAAAATATAAAAAAGAATATACAATTTGGCTAAAAAAAGTAATGAGTTAGTTATTAGCAATTATAACTTTATTATGTTATTTTAGTAAATGAAATTGTTTGCAATATTTTTGGAAAATGAGATGTTTTAGTTAGGAAAAATATAAAAGATATTCTATATAATAATTTTAATATTTTATCTAACGGTTCTCATCGATTTGATCAAAAATATCTAACGGCTATGAATTGAGTGACCAGACCACAAAAACTTTCATGACCAGACTACAAAACTTTCAATGTTTCGTCTTTAATAATATAGTATAGATAGATAGATATAATATGATTGAAGAATATTATAAAAATATATCATTGAAATGTTTTTTTTTGAAAAGCAGAAGGAAATTCATTGAACCATGACCAAAGTTACAACCTTTTGGAGCATTACAATATGAATTAAAACCAACCCTAAACTCCAATAAACAAAAACATTGATAACAGCGAGTCAGCGACACACTAGACAAGAACATGACAAGAAAATAAACTGCAATGAAACAAAATAGAACTCATTTTCCTGACCATTAAACTTCAAACCCAAAGCCTTCTTATTCCATTTCAGCAGCCTCATCTTCATCCTCTTGGGCAATCCTCACAAGCATTTCAGCAGGTGGGTTAATAACCTCAGCCTCCATTACTATCGCATCCACATCTTCCCCACATCCAATAATGTTAAACTGTGTAACTTCTTGAATAGCAAACAAAATAACCAGGTAATGGCTTACTGATTCAATGTATTACTTCAATCTACATACTACTAGTTTACAAGAAAGAAATGCTATTACAGAGAGAGGTCGAGAGAGAAAGAGAGACTAAAGAGATAGACGACTAACCTTTTATATTTTCTGCTACCTATCTTGTTTAGTTACATTGTGTATATATATGAAGAATGACAGACTAATTGTAGATTCATGCTTAGCTGTCAAGTGTTGTCAAGTTGTAACAAACTTTGTAACTAACTTCCACTTGATAGTAATGCTAATCTGCTCTGAGTTTGAGTGAAGGCATGTGATGTGATCCTTGAGTGTGATTGTGATGTATTAGAACCTTCATCCTCACTCTAATATAATTTAAATATTTTATTTACCCTAAGTGAGACTCCTCACCCTCCTGGACAAAGTTAGCTTCAAACCCTTTTTGGGCGAAGTCATCTTCAAATCTGTGAGGGCGAGATTGCCGAGTAGATCTTAGGGCGAGGTTGACTAGCAATCACCAGATGAAACCGCCTCCTGATTCGTGAGCGAGAATGTTTATTGAGTGGGCATACCTGGACCGAGTCCAGATTATGCTTAATCCTTGCCCTAAGAAAGGCGAGATTTGTAAGTAAACGGGTTAGGCCCATCAAAGATTCTTCACTATCTCAAAGGCTTACTAATCCAGTCCTCATCTTCTCGACCCAAAAGAGGGCGAGGCCACCTTAAAAGGCGAGGTCGTCATTTTGGCAATAACAACTACCCCCAATTTCTTATAACGAGAATTCGTAAAAGAAAATTTATTGGACGAGCCCTTTATAGGTGTCGCCCCATTCTGGAATATTTTCTCCCTTGAGGTGCGAGGTTGGTTTGTAATTCTTTCATCTGTCATTATACACCTGTATATACGTACAAGCTATTCTTCCCGATAAATTACAATTTTCTCTCCAACGGTCACAAAAATCCAAAACCCAATCAGAGATAGCCACGTGGTAATTTTTTCGTTTGCCTATAAAAACCCCAAAATTTTCCTCATTTTTCAAACTTTCTAAAAATCTATCAAAGTGCTGCCAAAATTCTCTCTGTACGAGGAAGGCGAGGTTCCGTTTCTGAAAGGCGAGATTCATAAATCACAAGGCGACTTCTACTTTTTCCAAAGGCGATCTTCTCAACTTCACTAAGGTATAACCTCTTGTCTTCATTTAATTTTATCATTGTATTATTTATATCATAAATAGGCGATATTCCTTTAGGTTCACTCTAGGATATGACGTAAGTAGTTTTAGGACGCCTCCTTCATTTGATAGGGCGAGGACATTAAAACCCTCTTTTTCACCTGTTCCAAATAAAACACTCTACCTCCTAAATCTTCCTCATGTCCTCCTTTTTCCTTTCTAACAATGTCCTCGCCCTTCATTTCAGATGTCGAACGAAGACTCGCTTGCCGGGAATCATTCGTCGTCGCCCTCGAAAACATCATCTTTCAATCGAGAGGAAGCTAATCTTCAGAAATACCTAAATCCCCAATGGTTACGAGCCCATCGAAGAAATAACAATTCTACGAATATTCTATTCCGAGCTCCCGAAATCATTGAGCTATCCGAGGACCTAAACACGGGCGAGGGCATTGAAGACCTTTCGAGTACATTTCACGCGGAGGAAATGGGGGAGGACAATGATGACGACCTCCATGATCTGTTTGCAGATCTCGACCACCCACAAGTAGGCCCTTCAAGATTAGGGAAGGGACGAGGAAAAGATTTGGCTAAATACGAGGCACTTATCCGCGACCAACCTGACCCAGAGAGCGAGGAAGATCACAGCGAAGGCGAAGAATATGAATCATCTGAAGGCGAGATTGGAGACGAGGACGAGGTTCTTTCTGTTTCACCAATTCGATATGCCATGGAACTTCCCTATCCTCAACATAATCCTTATAAAGCTCCAATATTCGAACATGAGCTAGATTTAGATTTTGGGGAAGAATTTTCGGAAAATGAAAAAGCAGATGCTCGTTATGAAAGAAGAATCATCTCCTGTGCAGGTCTTAGATCAAGAATCTCGTCCGAAGAAATTATGTATTTAATTGAATACTACAACCTAGCAGGAAAATGCCTAAGGCCTCGCTCGTTTATGAGAATGCATATATTCGATACGGTAGGACTTCCTACTCCAAAGATGGTCCTGACAAACAAATTGGTTGAATTAGGTCTAGGATGGCCTATGCATCCTTTCCTTCAGGAATTGATAGACTACTACCAGATCGCCCCAATTCAGCTATCACCCAACAGCTATAGAGCAGCCATTGGACTGTATATGATGTATAGAAACAATGGATACGAGGCTCCATCAATGGGCGAGGTTAGTCATTTCTTATCTTTGAGGAACAGCGGTAAGGACCTCGGCTTCTACTACCTTGCTTTCTGGGCGAAACATAATAAAAAGGGTTTCGCCACTGGAAACCCAAGAAACATGAAAATCTGGAAAGACGGATTTTTCTACCTGTATGATGTCCCAAGAACGAGGACTCAGTTTAATCTAGAAGCTTGTAAGTATTCTACAATCCTCACCCTCCAATAAATACCTCACCTTCTTTCTTTTTATTGCTCATTTATTTACTATTTCATCGTCAACTTTTCATATTCTAGTTAAGCCTTCCCAAGTAGAGCTCAAAGGCGAAGCCTTCCTAAGAGCCCAGGCAATAGGAAACCTTTCTCGAGATGAGAAGGACTTGAATCTATTGGTTACCCCTGAAAATTTTCTCGCCCACGGTTTCTATAATGCAGGGTTTGGACAACTTGCTCCAATCAAATTCGTACGAAATTCGTCAAAAAGAATTCGCAAAAAACAAACTGAAACTCTAACTGGCAAAGGTAGTTTAGACAACATCGTCCCCTGTTAGCATTTATTTACTTCACCTGTTTACTTGAATTTGCAGAGATATAACCATTCTATATTGCATATTGCCTTAACTTATTTTTTATCTTGATTTTCAGGACTAATGGCCGCCCTTCCTTTCGGCAAGAATCCTTTTTCGAAACCAACTGCTACCCCAGCTGCGACAACTGCCAGTCAATCTCGCCCTTCTGCTTCAAACTTGGCAAATTTTCCACCTCCTCCCCTATCCATAATGTTGACAAAACAAAAAACGGGGAGGGGTAGTGTTAGGCCGAATACACAATATATAATCAAGTATGTATAAGAATAACAATCAAGAACACAAGTATATAAATCAACAAACTGAATTATATTAAAATAATTCTCTCTTAGTGATGTTAATGAATCACAAAGAGCTACTAGGTTACAAGAATAATATTTCAATAATCGCATCCCTTCTAGGGATAACCTATCTGTGTTTATATAGTACACAGTTACACAATCCTTATCTAATTGATACTCCTATAAATTAGCTATACAATTATTATCAATTAAGGATTGCTTCAGTCTTCTATTCCGTTTCCTTAGCTGTATCAATATATTCTGCTTCTTTCCATCTTTAGAATATATTGCTTCTAGAATCTTTATCTTTGCACCGACAGCTAAGTCAACTATCACCACGTCAGATTTTATCAAACTCTGACTGGCTTCAATGTAAACTCTTCACCAAGTCAGACTTTATCAAACTCTGACTGGCTTCTAGATAAACTCTGATATGTACATGGTACTTAAACACTGATGAATAAACGTCAGCAATTATATCTAACAATCTCCCCCAACTTGTGCATAATAAAAATGTACAAGTTAAACAGATAATTGATGATGTCAAAACATATAACAAATGCAGTGTTTAAAATATATCAGAGTTTAATTTTAAAACAGAGTTTAAATTTAACTTAGAATAGAAAACATAAAAACTTACAGTCAGACTTTACTGAATTTCTTGGATATCAGGCACAGTCCTGATATAATCTGACAGTAACCTTCTCTCAGCTCGATCTAGTTCAGCAATCATATCCTTCTTCAGCTCCTTCAATTCTGGTTCATCTTCACCAATTTGATAAATGGCAGCCCTTAAAGAATAGATGTTGTTCTTGTTCATTTCATTGCCAAGTCTGATATAAAAACCCTTATCAGACTCTAGATTGAACTCTAGAACTTTCTTATCTAGTGCAGTCCTGAATCTAGCACTATTTTTCTTCATTTCCACCAACTTTCCATGTGCATCTATGTACTTAGGAATATAAGCACTGGAAACATTTCCTCCAAGAAGAACTTTTGATTTCACCATTCTGTCTTTTAAAACCAGAGCAGCATTATGAGTATTTCTATTTTTGATCTTCAGGAGATATAGAACATACTCTAGCTCTTCCCATAATTTCAGACGAATATCATCTTCTCCAATTCTGTAAACTCTGCCATCAGCCATAAAGTATAATAAAAACTCCTTCTTCAAGCCTCTGTGGTAAATCATCTGAACAGATTCTAGTTTATCAAGGTTTTCTTGAGTAACCCCAACACCAGGTTCTGCTAGTGATGTATGATCTAAAGGACTATTATTAACTCTTTTCTCTGTGTGGGAACCCAAACCAGATTTATCATAAGATTGTTTTCCAAGTACTGTTCTGGTTTGTAGAAAGTTCACCTGGCTAGGCTTCAGAGTTTCAGATAATGAGGATCTTTTGAAACCTTGGAGTGGTGAAGATAGCTGAGTTTGCACAACTTGAGCATTGTCAGAGGTTGGCATATCCTTCTTTTCCAGGTTAGGCTCTTCAATCATCATGCCTTTACCTTTATCAGAGTTTGAACCAATAGGCCTCCTTGAGTACTGTAAACTCTGATCAGAGTTTACATTCTCTTTGATAACAATTCCTCTTTCTTTTCTCCTCGGAGCCTTGATAACCTTCTGTTTGTAGATTCCAGCTTCAACATCTTTCCTGTGTTCTTCAGCAAGCAATTGCTCTTCTGCCTGGATATCTTCAATAGTAACATCTTTACCATGTTCTGCTAAGAATAACTGTGTAGCAACTTCTTCATCAGTAACTGGAGATTTAGAGGAAAGAAGTAAACTTCTAACCCTTGAAGAAGACTGCCCTCCAGTGTATAATCTTTTTCCATCAGCATTTGTCTGAGCATCAGAGTTTGATCTCCTCCCTTGCCTTTGAACATTCCTTGTCCTTGGATTTTTACCTTTTGCACCACCATCAGTAGTGTCATCTTTCCGAGTCAGAGTTTGAGAGCTCTTGCATTTGTCTTGAGGCACTCTCTCCCCCTTTTTGACATCATCAGACAGCAAAACTGATGTGAGCAATTCAATGGAATTTGCAATTTCATCCAACTTAGTTGACATTTTTACTTGATTTTCTTCAACCTTGGACAACCTGGAATCAAAAATCTTCTGATCTTTACACAAAGAAATATACAAGGATTTATCCTTCTGTTGTGTAAGTTCCCTTGCAGCTATATCATTCCTTAGACCTTCAATAACCTTGTCAGAAGCATCAAAACGATTGTTTAATGATTTGACTTGGATAATTGTGGCTTTGAGATGAGTGAGAAGCTCTGGATTTGTAATCTCTTTAGATGACTTTGTGACAAAGTCTGCAGCTCTCTCATCAGAAAAGATAGTATCCTTGTTCGACCAATTTGAAAAGTACATCTCTTGAAAATGAGCATCTGTAGCTCTTTGAGAAGCAACTCGTGCAGAATGATCAACAGAGTTTGCAAAAGAATCAGCATTAGAAGAATCAGGAACATCTTCTTCAGCATCATCTTGAGCTCCCTCACTATTATCAGAGGTTGCAGTATTCTTTGCAACATTCTCATCATTTTTAGCTACAGCCTCTTGTACTGGAATCTCTGCAATAATCTCTGGAACATTTTCTGTAGTAGGTGCAACAACATTCTCAGTAGCATCAGTATTTAAAGTCTGATCAACTTCCTCACCCTTTTCAAGTACCTGGTGAGTAACAGAGAGAATCTCTGTGTTAGTAGCCATAGATTCTTCAAGAACAACCGTGGCTTGATCAGCTTCCACACCCTCTGTGTCACCAAAATCTTCAAGATGGTCAGAGTTTACAGAGTTGTGGGCTTCAACTTCCATATCAAATCCTTGTGGCTCAAAAATCTCAGCCGCTGCTTCAGCATTTGCCAAGTCAGGCATAGAGGCTGCTTCAAAATATTCTGTAGCCTCCTGAACAATAATTTCAGGAGCTTCAACTGCAATCTCCTGATTTCCAGCTTCAGGAGCTTCAAATGTCTCTTCAACATTTGCTCTATCCTCTGCGGACATAGTAGCTTCATTTACAGCTTCCTGAATCACAACATTTGAGTCTTCTTGTAATTCAGCTGCATCCAAATCATCAAAAAGATAATTTGCTACGAACTTCCTCCTCTTGACAAGCACAGCTGCTTCTACATTGTCAGCTCTTGATCGATTTGCTCTCCTCTTTTTAGATGTACCAACAGAGTTTGGCACAGAAGATTTTGAGATACCAACTTCAGTAGCTGGCTTAGCAATCCTTGCAGGTTTTGTACCAACATGCTTAGTCCTACCACCAGTCCGTGGTGGAACTGTAGAGGCTTCAGCATTTACTGGTTCTGATGGCTGTTGTGGTTGAGGTTGAGGGTTTAAGAACTGAAGCACTGTCTCAGGCAACAACAATTCACCAACACTAACCTTCTTTAAATCCTTATTAGTAAGGTCAGAGAATACCCTTTTGTGCAATTTGAAAGAGGGAATTACGTCCTCCTTATCAATCTCAACATTTGGAACACAAGCAGAGAATAAAATTTGACAAAATCTAGAAAAATAGACTACATGCCTATTCTCTGTTAACTTCTCACCTATGTTCATCAAAACAAGTCTAGCAAAATCATAATTACTGTCAAAGAGAAGTGAATACCCGATTTGCAGACTGTCGATTGGAATCGCATCCCAATTTGTACATTTCTTCCCGAACGCCCTTGTTATGCAATCGAAAAAGAAACTCCATTCTTTTCGTAAAAGCGGTCGCTTCAGTTGGCCTATCTTCGCCAAAGATCCAGTATACCCAATAGCTTGCATCATTCTCTGAAGATCAGTATCACCAACACTAATGGTGTACGCGTCAGACTCTGCAAAGCCCATTGCTTCACGAACAGTTCCTGGAGTTATGACAAACTCTGTCTCCTGGAACTCAAAAACTATGGATGGGGTACCAGAATCACCACCATCATCATAGACACCAGTCTCCCAGAAAGCTTTGATCTGAGATCCATAAAGCTTTACAGGCTCCACCAAAGCACGCCCAATTGCTGACTGAGCAAGAAAGTCTTGTATTATATGAAACGCCTCTGGTGCTTTTACAGTGTTTAATGGGGCTGCATAATTGTTAGGAACGAACTCTAATCCAGAAGAAACAAAAGCTGTAGTAGCCATTAGTATGAATTGAGAAGAAAAATCAAAGAAACTGATTCAAAAACTTCAAAAGAGTTTGTGTGTAGAAAAGTGTTTGTGAATATGCTTGTGTGACAATAGATGTGTGTTGGAGTAAGATGTGAAAAGTTTAGACGAAAGTGTGTGTATTGTATAAATGTAAAATTCAAAATTAAAAACTGAACAGTTTTTAATCATTAATACACAACTGTCTTACTCCGTTAACTGTGTTAGTGGGACACGTGGCACACATGCAATGACTATGACAGCAAGAATTGACAGTTTTCAATGCGCATGCGCAGTAAAAACATCAATAATTACTACCTGTTACACTTTTCTAGGAAATTAACCTCTTTCCTCTGTTTAAAACATTCTTGAACAACTGTCCAATCATACTCTTTTTGTATTTTCAAAACAAATGTCTTTTCTCAAAAATCATAATTTATCTGAAACAAGCAAAATTTATTTTAATCAACAGAGATTAAAATGAAATTACCTCGGCGTAGAGTACACAAATCATCAGTGTTTACCAATCCTCCTCCTTTATAAATAAACTCTTTTCACAAACTGTACAGGTGTGAGTATTTGTGTGTGAATTAGCAGAGTTTACTGAATATGAATATTTAGACCATCTCAAAGTGCATAAAATCCACAGACTAAAGCAGTAAAAACTGATTGCCTAAACTCTCATGTATAACATAAAATCTGATTTTATATCTAAACTCTGTATACTGATATCCTTTCATTTGGATATATCTTTTATTTTTCACCCCCTTTCTATATATGTTTTCATATATTTTTAATTTTTGTTTTTTTGTTTTTTTGTTTTTTTGTTTTTTTTTTTAATTTTTCCAGTAATCAGTGGTTGGCACTAGTCACCAAAAATCAAAGATTTTAGCCCTTATTTCATACAATAAGTTCATGGATCTTCCTAGGCACAACATGATCTCAAAGGAATTTGTGCTCTGTTTGGCATCTTTTGATTTGAGGGTGAATTATTTGCAATTTATAATCAGAGTTTAGACTTTTCATCAGTTAATACAATTAATTTATGAGAGAAAATACAAACAGCTAATACAGACTCAGTGTATAGGATCAATAAACTAAGAGATGCTATAAATATAGAGACAGTATCATGTTGTGTAAAACTTCTGTACATTTTGTAATCAGAATTTATAATACTTAGAAGAATTCATGATGACTTACTGAAAATCATGCTTCATACATTTTTCTTCATCGGTCAATATGTTTCAGAAAAAAAATCATAATCAGAGTTTAACATCAGACTTTAACCGACAGAGTATGACTAACAGAGTTTAGCATCAGAGTTTACTTTCAGAGTTTATGACACTGATACTCATAACAGTTAATACATGCAAGGAATCATGAGCATTAAAAATTAAACATGTATAGTTTTTGAGTCTAACCCGTATCTCTAGTCGAAACCAGAGATCATTCCAAGTTCATTTACCAATCTTGTAAAGGTAGCTTCACTCAAAGGTTTGGTGAAGATATCTGCAAGTTGTTGGTATGTAGACACAAAATGAAGCTCAATGTTTCCTTCTTCCACATGTTCTCTGATAAAATGATACCTTATGCTGATGTGCTTGGTCATGGAGTGCTGTACTGGATTTCCTGTCATAGCAATAGCACTTTGGTTATCACAGAAAATAGGTATTTTAGAGTACCTCAAACCATAATCCAACAACTGATTCTTCATCCACATAATCTGTGCACAACAGCTACCAGCTGCTATATACTCTGCTTCTGCAGTGGATGTAGAAATTGATTTCTGTTTCTTGCTATACCAAGAAACCAATCTGTCACCTAAGAATTGACAGCTTCCACTTGTACTTTTTCTGTCTATCTTACAGCCTGCAAAATCTGCATCAGAGTAACCAATTAACTTAAACTCTGATTCTCTAGGATACCACAAACCCAAGGTTATGGTTCCTTTGAGATATTTGAAAATCCTTTTTACAGCTGTTAGATGAGGCTCTCTGGGATCTGCTTGAAATCTTGCACAAAGACATGTTGCATACATGATATCAGGTCTACTTGCAGTAAGATACAGTAAAGACCCTATCATTCCTCTGTAGTTTGTCATATCTACTGAGGCTCCTGTGTCTTTGTCTAGCTTTGTTGCAGTAGCCATGGGAGTTGTAGCAGATGAACTATCAAGCATACCAAATTTCTTGAGAAGATTTCTGGTATATTTTGCTTGATTGATAAAAATACCATCATCTGTTTGCTTGACCTGTAAGCCTAGAAAGTAACTAAGCTCTCTCATCATGCTCATTTGGTACCTGGATTGCATAAGCTTTGCAAACTTCTTACAAAGTTTGTCATTAGTAGATCCAAAGATAATATCATCTACATAAATTTGAACTAAAAGCAAATCATCACCAGAATTGAAATAAAACAAGGTTTTATCAATTGTACCTCTTGTGAACCCACTTTCTAAAAGAAATTGAGCAAGAGTTTCATACCATGCTCTTGGTGCTTGCTTTAGTCCATATAATGCCTTGTCAAGCCTGTAGACATAATCTGGATTCTTGGGATCTACAAATCCTGGTGGTTGTTCAACAAACACTTCTTCTTCAAGCTTCCCATTGAGAAAAGCACTTTTCACATCCATCTGAAAGACTTTAAACTTCTTGTGTGCAGCATAGGCCAGAAAGATTCTTATGGCCTCCAATCTTGCAACTGGAGCAAAAGTTTCATCATAGTCAATCCCTTCCTGTTGTGAATAACCTTTAGCCACAAGTCTAGCCTTGTTTCTTGTAATCACACCTTCACTGTCAGTCTTGTTTCTGAAAACCCACTTTGTACCTACAATTGATCTATTCTTTGGTCTAGGTACAAGTGTCCAGACTTCATTTCTTTCAAATTCATTTAACTCTTCTTGCATTGCTGTAATCCAATTAGCATCTTGAAGAGCTTCCTCCACCTTCTTTGGTTCTGTTTGAGACAAGAAAGCATGATACAGACACTCATTATTTGTTGCACTTCTAGTTCTCACACTAGCATCAGGATCTCCAATTATGAGATCATGTGTGTGTGCCTGTGTCCACTTTCTTGTTGTTGGTAAGTGGTTTCTTGCATTATGATTGGATCCTCCCCCTTGATCCATGCTCTCCTGATTCATAAGTCGACTTTCTGCAGCATCTGAGGCTCCCCCTGAATTGGATGGCTCAGAGTTTGAACTGTCAGAGTTTGAATCAGTTTGCTCAACTGACTCATTTTCTGTGTCTTGTTGAGCTTCTTCACGCTCCCCCTCAACTGGTTCTCTATGTTGTTCAATTTGAGAATTTTCAGTTTTTCCAGTATTTACCAGTAGAGGTTCAGAGTATGCTTCGTCAGAGTTTATCAGAACCGCTTCATCAGAGATTGTCGGTACTGCTTCATCAGAGTTTACATCATCAGAAAATAAACCTTCATTTTCAAAGCGCAGTTGATCATATTCAATTTCATCTTCAAGTCCAGTTATTTTCTTGTCATCAAATGACACATGTATGGATTCCATGATCACTTTAGTTCTCAGATTGTAAACTCTGAATGCTTTTGTTGATAATGGATAGCCAACAAAGATTCCTTCATCAGCTTTTAACTCGAACTTGGTCAACTGTTCAGGATGAGTCTTCAACACAAAGCATTTGCATCCAAATATATGAAAATATTTCAAATTTGGCTTCTTATTTTTCACCATCTCATATGGTGTTTTACCATGCTTGTTGATCAATGTTGCATTCTGAGTAAAACAAGCAGTTTGAACAGCTTCTGCCCAGAAATAGGTTGGTAACTTTGCTTCATCAAGCATAGTTCTGGCAGCTTCGATTAGAGTTCTGTTCTTTCTTTCAACTACACCATTTTGCTGTGGAGTTCCAGGTGCAGAAAATTCTTGTTTCACTCCTCTTTCTTTGCAGAAAGCTTCCATGATTGAGTTTCTGAATTCAGTTCCATTATCACTTCTTATAATTTTCACTTTGTACTGTGATCCTTTGTCCAGTAGATTTACATGATCCATCAGAGTTTGAGCAGATTCATCCTTCTTTGATAAGAAATACACCCATGTATATCTAGTATATTCATCAACAATTACTAGAGCATATTTCTTTCTGCCCATAGACATCACATTCACTGGTCCAAAGAGATCAACATGTAGAAGATGATAAGGTTCCACTACTGAAGATTCAGATTTGCTCTTGAAAGATGACTTCCTTTGCTTGGCTTTTTGACAAGAATCACATAGGCCATCTAAGCTAAGTATTGACTTCAGAAGTCCCCTTACAAGATCCTTTCTTATTAGCTCATTAATGTTGTTCAAATTGAGATGAGAGAGATTCTTATGCCAGTTCCAACTCTCTTCATTTGACATTCTTGCAGTCAGACACACTGTTTTTCCATCAGAGTTTGTTACCAAACTTGCTTCATAAATGTTGTTGTGCCTGTGTCCAACTAGAACAACTCTTCCAGTAGATTTACTGATAACTTCACAGTATTCAGTATGAAAATCTACATGGTTTCCTCTGTCACAGATTTGACTCACAGATAGCAGATTATGCTTGAGTCCTGAGACTAGAGCTACATTTGTGATGATGACACTTCCAAGATTAATATTGCCATATCCCAGAGTGTGTCCTATGTTGCCATCTCCATAGGAAACCTTTGGGCCAGCCTTCTCCTCAAAATCTGATAGCAGGGCTTTATTTCCAGTCATATGTCCTGAGCATCCACTGTCCAAGATAAGTGTGCTCTCTTTTATACCTTGCAATCACAAACAAACACTAAGTGTTAGTTTTAAGGACCCAGACTTGCTTGGATCCTTTGTCTTTCTTAACAGTGTTAGCTTTTGCAGCGGAATCACTATCAACAGAGTTTAAACTAACATTGTCAGACTTTATACTTGCAGAGTTTGTCCTAACCCACTTTAAGTTGGGCTTTGGCTCATAATAGTTATGATAAATAGCATGATAACTCTTACAAGTATAAATAGAATGCCAAGTGCTCCCACAGTGTGTGCATAATGTCTGTGGTTTAACCCTTACATAATCATTCTTTACTCCTGATTTAGAAGGTAAAGAATTAATATCTTTGTTCTTATTACAAAATCTAGCAAGATGGTTAGAACTACCACAGTTATAACATGTTTTTCTTGGAGTAGCAGCAGTAGGCAAATGATTATTTCTTTTATTTATGCCTATCTTTCCATTCCTATTTTTCTTGGATCCTTTTGGTTTCATGGCAGATTTTACCTCTTTGAGCTTATGATTGAACTGTTTTCCTGTCATTAAACCAACATTAACCTGTTTTTCACAAGTTTTTACTGGTCTTCTAACAGCTTCTATTTCCATAAGTTTTTCTGTTATAATATTTTCCTGTCTTTCACAGGTTTCATCTGATTCCATATCACTTTCTCTTATTACAACAGATTTTAACTTATTGGTTTCTGGAACAAATTTCACAGGTTTAAGTTGTGGTTTAACCTTAACCTTGTCTTTAAACCTAAGTTCATCATTTTCACAATAGCCTAAACCTACAGAATCTGTCTGAAACACTTGATGAGTGTCTCTTCCAGAGTCTGTCCAAGTCTTGATTATTTTTCTTTCTTTTTCTAGATCAGATTCTAGTTGCTTATATCTTTTGAGCAACTCCTGTTCAACATAAACAGCATCATCTCTTTCTTTTTGAATCTGCTTCATATTTTCAAGTTCTCCTTCAAGAAACTTGTTTCTATCTTTAAGACTAAGATTCTCAGATTTAATTCTCTCATTCTCTAAAGTCTGATCCCTATAACTAACATGTACGCTTTTCAGATATACTCTTAACTCAGATATATTATCAGTATCATAAGCATAAGTAGTTAGGGGTACCTTATTTTCAGATGATTCAGTCTCATCTCTGACAGTTGCCATAAGAGCATAATTTACTCCATCATCAGAGTCTGAAGTATCTGCCCAGTCTTTGCCTTTAGAGATGAGTGCTTTCTCAGTTTTGCCTTTCTTGCACTCTGGAGCATAGTGACCCATCTCCTTACACCTGTAGCACTGGATTTCAGATTTATCCTTCTTGCCAGACTTGGTCTCCCTTCCATCAGACTTTCTAAAACTTTTTCTTTCAGAGTTTGAATCTTTCCTTGAGAATCTCTTTCCTTTCTTGAAGTTCTTGAATCCCATCTTCTTGAAGGTCTTCACCATCAATGCAGCCATTTGCATCATCTGTTCTTCATCATCCTCAGAGTCAGAAGCTTCATCAGAGTTTGAGTCATCATCAAAGTTTGATGACTCACTTTCAGATTTAATGACTAAAGCCTTTCCCTTGGCTTTCTTCCTTGATGATTCCTTCTTGATGGGCTTCTCCTCAACTTTGAGAGCAACAGATTTTGTCTTTTTACTCATTCTTCTATTTCTTTGTTCTATCTCCAGTTCATGAGTTTTCAACAACCCATAGATTTCATCAAGATCTGTATCAGCAAGTTCATAATTATCTCTTATTGTTGTTGTCTTTAGATCCCACTTTTCAGGTAGAGATAACAGAAACTTGAGATTAGACTCTTCAAGATCATATTCTTTATCAACTAGAGATAAATCATTCAGTAGTTTACAGAATCTGTCATATGTCTCAGTCAAGGTTTCATTGGCTCTTGAATCAAAGTGCTCATACTCCTGAGTTAGTATGGTCCTCCTATTCTTCTTAATAGCACTTGTTCCTTGGCATCTGACTTCTAGAGCATCCCATATTTCTTTGGCAGTCTTGCAGCCAATTACTCTGTTAGACATCACATTATCTAAGGCACTGTGTAGAAGATGTCTAACTTTTGCATCTTTTGCAATTGATGAGATGTCCTCAGGAGTCATATCTTTCTTTTCCTTTGGAACAGTCTTTTGTTCTTGACCATCAACAACAGGAGACAATTTAGTCGGCATATGAGGACCATCATATATTCTGTCAAGATATTCTGGATCTGTAGCCTCCAGAAACATGGTCATCTTCACCTTCCAAATTGGATACTCCACTGGCCTGAGAATTGGAACCCTGATTGTTTCATACCGACTCACAGAATTAGGTTTAACCTGTTCAACCTTGGGAGAAGTTTGATTTTCTTCAGACATGATTATTACTGTGTTTGAATCGAAAAACTGTATATATTAAACAGCCTTGGCTCTGATACCAATTGTTAGGCCGAATACAAAATATATAATCAAGTATGTATAAGAATAACAATCAAGAACACAAGTATATAAATCAACAAACTGAATTATATTAAAATAATTCTCTCTTAGTGATGTTAATGAATCACAAAGAGCTACTAGGTTACAAGAATAATATTTCAATAATCGCATCCCTTCTAGGGATAACCTATCTGTGTTTATATAGTACACAGTTACACAATCCTTATCTAATTGATACTCCTATAAATTAGCTATACAATTATTATCAATTAAGGATTGCTTCAGTCTTCTATTCCGTTTCCTTAGCTGTATCAATATATTCTGCTTCTTTCCATCTTTAGAATATATTGCTTCTAGAATCTTTATCTTTGCACCGACAACTAAGTCAACTATCACCACGTCAAACTTTATCAAACTCTGACTGGCTTCAATGTAAACTCTTTACCAAGTCAGACTTTATCAAACTCTGACTGGCTTCTAGATAAACTCTGATATGTACCTGGTACTTAAACACTGATGAACAAACGTCAGCAATTATATCTAACAGGTAGAAACTGTCCAAAATCCCCAGAAGAAGATAAAGGCTACTGCTATGGAGGACGCGCCTATTGACTCGGTGGCCTCGCTTTTTGGTTCTATTGCATCAGATAATTACTCTGATCAGGACGCGCAAGCATGGCTCGCCCGCAAAGAGGAGGACGACGAACTGAGTTTCAAAGTCGGCCTGGGCGACGCATTTGTTCATGGGCTATCTGTCCTCGCCCAGAAGAATGCTCGGATAAAAGAACAAGACAAGGCTTTAAAAAAGCTAAAAGGCGAGGCTTCCTCCTTTAATACAAAGTTATCTAAGGTGCAGAAAAAATTTAGCGACGAGGCCAAAGCTAGGAAATGCGAGGTTGAGAAGCTTCAAGCTTCTCTAAATCAGATATCTTCAGAAGCGAGAACCATGGGCGAGGCCTTGGAGAAAGAGAATGCCGCCTTGAAGGAGGAATTGACAAATGTCAAGAGAAGCAGGGATAAAGAACTCAGCGATGCCTATAGCCTGGGATTCCTCGGTTATCTTCAAAATTTCCTAGCAGCTGACCCCGAGTATGACTGGTCTACACATTTTGCTCCTTCCACTCCTGCTTACATGGCCAAATTCAAAGCGGATAATATCACAGCTATCAAGGAGGCCAAGGAAGACCTTCAAAAAAAGATAAGGGCTGAATTAGCTGCAATCGAGGAGAAGAAGAAGAAGACAAGTGAGGTCGAGCAGGAGAACAGGACCATGGCGTCGCCTTCTGAAACTGTTGGTTCCTGACTATGTCATTTATTCATTATTGTACAAACAATTGGAGTACGAATGCTTTATTGACCTTAAAATTTCGTGTGTATTAATAACTTTTGTCAAGTACCCGGGGAAGCACGCCCCCCATTTATAGGCGTCACACTTGTATCTGAAAACTGCTGCATTTTAATTTTATCAGTCGTATTCTGCTTTCTTGCTTATAAAAACTTTATAGGTAAGATGTTCTTGGGCAAGGTGTCTTCGTTGAATATATAGCCTCGTCCAGATATAAAACAAATAACAACAAACCAACAAAGTCACCTTCGTATAGACAATCTCATCTTTATATAAACAATCTCGTATGCTTTTATGCTTAGCCAAATATTCAGGGGGAAAGAGGGTAACCTCGCCCACCTATCTACTCTATGCAAAAGCAGAGTTTTAGAGGGAAAGAGGGTAACCTCGCCTACTTATCTACTCTATGCAAAAGCAGAGTTTTAGGGGAAAAGAGGGTAACCTCGCCCACCTATCTACTCTATGCAAAAGCAGAGTTTTAGGGGGAAATAGGTAGGACTCTCTTCTTGGTGAGCTTTCCGGAAGTACGGATAAGCACCCCGGAAGTACGGGTTTACCAAGGTTTTGTAAAACGTATCAAGTAGGTTTCGTCAAGAATTGCAAACCAAGCAAACAAAATTCTGTGAAAGAAAAATGCATGTTTTATTCATAAATATAAGATAAGTTCTGTCAAAGGAGAAGTACATGCACTACCCCCTAGACTTTATTGCCAATTAATTAAAATAAAGTTTACATAATAAAGTTAGAATATCGTACACTACTGATAATACTTCTTGAGATGCTCCATATTCCAAGTACGAGGAATGTCCTTTCCATTCATATCAGCAAGATAATAGGTTCCACTCCATAACACAGCCCGAACTCGGTAAGGTCCTTCCCAGTTTGCTCCAAAGACCCCGTGATTGTGAACTTTGGTGTTAGGCATAACCCGTCGCAGAACATAATCACCAATCTTAAGAGGCCTCGCCTTTACTTTGGTATTGTAATGTCTAGCCACCCTTCGATGATAGGCCGCCAACCTAGTCTGAGAGGTAGTCCTGAGTTCTTCCACCATATCTAGATAGAGATGATGATTTACCTCATTGACTTCTGGCTGAAAATGATCCCTTCTGAACGATCCTGCTCCAAGCTCGACTGGTACCATAGCCTCGCACCCATAAGTCAAAATGAAAGGAGTTTCTCCTGTTGTGGTTCTGGGAGTGGTATTATAAATCCAAAGTACATTAGGCAATTGCTCAGGCCATCTACCCTTGTTATCTTCCAACTTCGCCTTTAAAGTATGTTTGATGATCTTATTAACTGCTTCTGTTTGGCCATTAGTCTGAGGATGACTAACAGCGGAGAAACTTTTCACAATGCCAAGGTTACCACATAGCTCACTCATCTCTTTACTATCAAACTGCTTTCCATTGTCAGATATGAGCTTATAAGGAATTCCAAACCGGCAAACAATAGAGCGATACACAAAATCTACTAACTTCTTAGTAGTAATCGCAGCCAAAGGTTCGGCCTCTGCCCACTTGGTAAAATAATCCACGGCAACCACATCATACTTGACACCTCTCCTTCCTTTAGGTAACTCTCCAATCAAGTCAATTCCCCACATAGAAAAAGGCCAAGGACTAGTGATAGAAGTAAGTGGAGTAGTAGGGTTATGAATGTAATTAGCATACCTTTGGCACTTGTCACAAGCCTGAACAAACTGAGACACATCCTCCTTTAACGTAGGCCAGAAGTACCCTTGCCGCAATACCTTCTGGGCTAAAGATCCACCCCCCGAGTGATTGCCACAAATACCTTCATGAACCTCACGGAGAACGTAGGTACATTCATCACCATCCAGACACTGAAGTAGAGGTTGATTGAAACCTCGCCTGTAAAGAATTCCCTCATAGTTAACATACCGGGCTGCTTTGTAATGTAACCTTCGGGCCTCCCCCTTGTCTTCAGGAAGAGTTCCCTTTGTCAGATACTCCCAAATCGGAGTTTTCCAGGTGAGGAGGACGGGTTCCTCCACTTGCATCAAATCTACTTCTGGCACACTAGGTTGCCTTCTTATTTCCAAAGGAATGACTCCCAAAAGTGCAGCACCCTTTTGAGATCCTAACTTCGCCAAAGCGTCCGCCTCTGCATTAGCGTCTCTAGGAAGTTGTTCCAACCTAGCCTCTTTAAACAAGTTCAACAACCGCCGAGTGCATCTCATGTATAACTCCGTACGAGGTCCTCTTGCCTGGAACCCCCCGTTGAATTGATGTACAACTAACATAGAATCACTCCAGATATTGATATTCTCCACCTTCATCTCAAGGGCAAGTTTCAAACCAGAAATTAAAGCTCATACCCAACATCATTGTTTGTAGCATAAAAGGTGAAGTGAATGGCGCTCTGTAAATGATGCCCCTCAGGACTAACCAAGACTATCCCTCCTCCGGCTCCTTCGTTATTAATGGCACCGTCAATGTACAAAGTCCACCATGGGGACGAGATAACTTGCTCAATTTCAGCTTCAGGCAAAGGCATCGAGACTATTGCAAGGCTATCGCCTTCTCGTTCAAGAGGGAACTTCATAATGAAATCGGCCAAAGCTTGCCCCTTGTTAGAATTCCGAGGTTTGTATTCCACATCAAACTGCCCCAACTCGATAGCCCACCGAAGCATACGTCCAGAAGTCTCCGGCTTATGCAAAACCTGCCTCAGAGGATACGCTGTTCGGACCTCGCCTTCTTCTCTAATCAGGACTCCGCTTACCGAATATTCCGAGACAGCCAGATACAAAATAAGGGTCTCACCTTCTAAAGGTTTAGATAAGAGAGGAGGAGATCCCATGTGGTCTTTTAGCTGTTGAAAAGCCTCTTCACATTCAACTGTCCATTCGAACCTCTTCCCCGCACCCTTGATAACTTTGAAGAATTCTCGGCACTTATCAGAGGATTTGGATACGAAACGATTCAAAGCTGCCACCCTACCAGTTAGACTCTGACTTCTTTCACTGTTCTGGGCGACTTCATGTCAATAAGAGCTTGTATCTTTGCTGGATTTGCCTCTATTCCTCGGTAATTCACCATAAATCCCAAAAAATTTCTAGACTCAACCCCAAATACACATTTTTGAGGGTTGAGCTTCATTCTGTAGTTTCTTAATATCTGAAACGTCTCATCCAGGTGAACTATGTGATCCTCTGCCCGTTTAGATTTTACAAGCATATCATCTACATAAACCTCCATTGTCTTTCCAATCTGCTCTTTAAACATCATGTTGACCAACCTTTGGTACGTAGCTCCTGCGTTAATCAAGCCGAAGGGCATTCCTATGTAACAGTACAACCCCCTATCTGTGATAAACGAGGTGTCCTCCTGATCTGGTTCATACATAGGAATCTGATTGTACCCCGAATAAGCATCCATAAAACTGAGAAGAGCATGCTCAGCCGTGGCATCTACCATTTGATCTATTCTGGGCAAAGGGAAGCTATCCTTTGGGCACGTTTTGTTTAAATCTGTGAAATCTATACAAACTCTCCACTTTCCATTAGGCTTCTTTACCAAAACAGGGTTTGCCAGCCAGTTAGGATAGAAAGACTCCTTAACTAGGCCAACTTGCATAAGTCGGTCAACCTCTTCTTTCAAATCTATTGCTCTCTCTCCACTAATCGGACACCTCTTTTGCCTAAAGCCTTTCTTTTGCAGGGGGAAATGTTGAGATAATGACACATAACGTCTGGATCGATTCCTACCATATCAGCATGACTCCAAGCGAAAACATCCAAATTTTTCTTCAGGAATTCGATCAGCCTCGCCCTCAAGCCGGGCTCGAGCCTAGCCCCTGTCTGAAGTACCTTGGGAGAGTCTGCTTCCTCCATTAAAATTGAGAGGGTATCCTCTACTGGTGCTATTTTTTTGTCATTCTCAGGTAGATGCGGATCTAGATCAACCTCGACATCTGTTGTGCCACTAGATTCTCCTATTTCTTGCACATACACTTCCTCGCCCTGCGTAGGTAGCTGGGAGGATAATGCTTCTGACTACTTTGCAGAGAATTCTACTAAAGGTTCTAAGCTATCTTCCATGATCATTTTACCTTTCTTTGCCCGTAGACTACGCTGATCCGCCTCATCGTCATTAGCGTCTTCCACAATTCCTTCATAAAAAGGACTTGGTGGAGGAGCTTCAATCATCAGCACCCCATGCTTCTGGTTCAAAGGAGTCTTGTCTTTATGAAAAACCTCTTTTGCCTTTATTATGTCAGCAGTTCCACCCACAGAAGGTGGGGCTTCCAAAAAGAAAATTGGAATTCCATCTCTTGCCAAAGCTTCATATTCCTGAAGCCTTTCTTCCTCTGGAAACTCGATTGTGTAGACCATATTAGTGCTAGCATACGGAGGTCTGAAAGATTCTTGAGTTTCCTGCGTGTTTTCTTGCTCGAAGTCAGGCATATCGGCATCCTCCCCTACTCCTTTACTTCCTTTGCGAGATGACCTGATCATTCTGCTGTAACAGTCACGAGAATCGTATTGACATCCCTTAATGCAACCTACACCATTTGGGGTCAGGAACTTCATGGACAGATGATAAATTGAGGTGACAATCCGCATTTCCTTTAGAACTGGTCATCCTAATAAGTCATTATAGTGCGTTGGTTGATCGACGACCAAAAAATCGAAAACTTGTGTAGCAGAGAGAGAACCTTCCCCTAGGGTAAGTGGTAGCCTGATTGTTCCTTTCACTCAAACGGAGTCTCCTGTAAAACCATAGATATGAGTTGTTCCTTGAGTCAGCTCTTTATCTAGCAACCCCATCTTCTTATACGTCCTATAGTAGAGAATATTCAATGAACTCCCTGTATCAACGAATACACGATGGACATTCCTAGATCCAACCCGGACATTAACCACTAGAGCATCACTGTGAGGATGATGTACCCATCTGGCATCTTCTTTAGAGAAAATTATCTGAATGTCTTCTCCCTTAAATAACTTAAGGGGTCTTTCTAATAGATGATTCACATTGGTTAGAGGCGGATGTTGAGCTTCTCGAACGTATCTCTCCATTGCATTTCTCTCATTTCCCCCAATATGACGTCCTCCAAAGATCGTATGTATGCTTTCCTCTCTTACGAACAAAGGTTTCTCAAGTTCTTTTCCTTCCGTGGAGCCTTCAATAACCTCAGTTACCTTAACTGGAACCTCTTCTTTATATTTCTTCACTTCCTTGACTACCCAGTCAGTAAGCTTTCCTTCCTTTATCAACTTTTCAATTTTTTCTTTTAGCTGTCTACAAGCATAGGTGTGGTGCCCATGAGACTCATGATATGCACAATACCTTCCTTTATCTTTCGTAGCGGATCTTGACAATGGTGCGGGCTTCTTGTATAGGCCTTGACCCTTGGTAATCTCATAGATATAATCAATGGACACTGTGAGAGGAGTGTAATTCTTACGGGGTATTGTCTGATTTTCTCGCTAATTCGGAGGTGGAGGCGGACAATTTGGGGGGCTAGGTGATCTAGATCTGATGGATCTATCCCTTCCTTTGTTCCCCTTTGGACTAAGGGACTTCGAACGGGCTGACCCATTAACCTCAACTAGATTCACGTCTCCTCTACCATTCTTTCTTTCTGTTTTGGGGCTAGGAGACCTTTCTTTCCGTTTATTCCGCCGAGGTGTATCTCCATAATCACTTCTCTTCAAAGCCTCTTCCTCTCGTTTGAAAGGCTCAGCCTGTAGATACAAGGCTGCCAACGTTGAGGGTTCCTCTCTTTGCAAATTTTTCCAGAAATCGGTTCCCACGCGAACCCCAACAATCAAGAAATTCTTAATGGTTTCATCGGATGCCCCACAAACAGTAGAAACTTCTGCATTGAAATGTTTGAAGTATTCTTGGAGAGTCTCTCCATCTCGTTGTTTGATGTTAGCTAGAGTTGTAACAGGTGGAGCATAATGAATTGAAGATTGAAACTGAATTAAAAACATCTTACGCATTTGTTCCCAGAAAGTGATTGATGCAGGTCCTAGCTTTTGAAACCACTGATGAGCATTTCCCCTTAGAGTTGAAGCAAGAAGTCTACACTTTGTTAAGTCCTCCACTTGGTAAAGTTCCATCTCTGTATTAAAACTACCAATGTACTCTACAGGGTCCGTGCTTCCATTAAAGCGAAGATCCCCCGTACCTCTAAATGTTGGTGGAAGAGGGGCTCCTCGTACAACATCGGAAAAGGGAGAAGGTGCTACATCAGGGATAACACCTCCCTAACCTTCTGACTGAGCAATAAGACTTCGCAATGCATTCATATTGATACCCTCCAAGCCTGGGATTGTTTGAGGTCCACCTTCTAGTTCTGCATGAGGTGCAGGTTCCTGTTGAAGGAGATTAGGCATTGCTAAGTAAGGGTTCTGTCCTTGCTGAGGTGTAAGGACCCTTTGAGGGTAAGGAAATCCTTGCTGAAGCATAGGTTCTGTCTGTCATTGTATAGCCTCCTCTCGGAAATGAATAGGTCTTCGGGGTGTAGGTTCCCTCTGCCGAATAAACTGATATGGCTCACTATTTCGATTAGTGCGGTGTCCACCTTGACTATTTTGGAACAAAACTAGGTCTCTGTTAGGATCTTCTTCCATTCTTTCGTATGAGGCCCTGCGTTCATCTACCCTTCGCTGATTCAAAGCTTGTAATTCCTGAGGGTGAGGTCTCCCGGAGTCCTGAGTTCCTGGGTTTATTATCACAACATCGTCGCCTGATTGAGAATTTCTACGACGGTCACCCTCTTGATTTCCATACCTCGCCCCCGGTGGGGAGCGTCGCCCTACCCTTGATCTCCATTGATCTGTTCCTTGATAGATTTCCATCCTTCTATGTAGATCTTCAGGTGATATTGGTCTAGACTGTCGTTCATGCTGATTGTAAGGTTCGATTCTCAGATTGCTCGGTCCTTGATTTCTCGGGGTGGGGGGTCTCGAAGGTCGACTTGGACGATCAGGGGGAAACTCCACATATGGGGTGGCATTATCACCATAGGTTAAAACCCTAGGGGTTACAGCTTGAAATCTTTGATTCTGACGATTTTCATCAACCGTTCGAATCTCTCTTTCAGGGGGAGAATCCCTTCTTGAGAGCCTTCTACGGCCTGTGACATGTTCTTTCCCGGGGCGGTGGAGTCTCTCGGTCGCATATCGACGTCGGCTATCGGTAAGTGGGGGATGCCTGTCCCTGGTAGAGGTACGTCGCCTATCTGGGCTACGGTGGGTACGTTCTGGTAACCTTCTCTCTCTCTCAAGCGACTGCATGCGTTCCGCCATTCTATTCACCGTGTTTCCCATGTGAGCAATTTGACTTAACAGTTCGGTGTTGCTCATCAAGACAGGAGGATCCCCTCCAAGGCGAGGAACCGAGTTTGTTTGGTTTGGCGTGGTAGCCTCTCTCAGATCTGATTGGCTTTGTGGCGGAGGAGGTAGATCTGTTGTATGGATCTGAACCTCCCTCGCGTCGTTGCCTACATTAATTGGTTCTTCGGTATGATGCGACATCCTTCCTCTAGAGATGTCAAAACCCCTCCTTCTAGCGCCAATTGTTAACGGAGGAATTTGGTGATAACCAATTCGGGGAGGGTTGCTGGAATTGTGGTACAGACCGATGATATGTAACGTAGGTTGAAAAGGTTAGGGTTTATGATTTGGGGATGGCTGAGATTGTATGTGAGAATAGGTCGCAATTAAGATTGAATATCGAATTCTCTCTTGTTCGCAAGCTTGCATCGTGCCATACAATGTGCCTACGTACCCTATTTATAGGGATCAAGCCAAACGTAGTTCTTGGAGAGCAAATAATCCATGGGGAAAGTTTCCTTCTTTAAAGGGTGGAAAAATTGGGATCATTATCATTGACATATCATAATGAGCTGTCATGGTCTTGCTATAATCTCGGGATAAGATGAGATAATTATTGATCCGAGATTATCGGGGTCAATACTTATCTAATAAGAGATAGCGAAAGACCAGCTCTGTGCATATCAAAAAGGGTAATATCCTTCAACTTTCCTAATAAAGCAAAGTTCACTAGCTTGGATGGTCTTTAACTGTGACGCCCTCCAAACCCGGGGTACAGATTTGGGGAGTCACCCGACCAACGGTACACAACATAAACCTGAATATAACACATGCATAATATATAATAACATAAAATACCCCTTATCCAAGACCGCATCCAGATTATGGCATGAAACAAGATTCTAAGTCATAATTATTACAAACCAGTTTCAGAGTTATTACACACTTAATAAACAAAGCTAGAAATCTAGTCTAACTATCAAGTAAAACAACTACCCGTCCAATGACAATCACTCGGGGTGGTCTCCTAGCATCGGGAGAACTGTCACTAGCGCTGTGTCTGCTCATTCTCTCGCTTCACTGGAATATGGTTTGAAATAAAACAAGTATGAGCCACATGTGCTCAGCAATCATGATATATGTATCAATCACAGTTCTATAATGAAAGGAAAGAATTCAATTATCTGAATCAACAATACACAAGTCAAACATATTCTTTTAACAATCTTTAATGAAGAAAGAGGAATTAGAATTGGACTTCTACATTTTTCAAATACAAAGGTTGTGCTGCTGATCAGTCACGCAACAACCCCGGACTTGCTTATAGCAAGGTCCTCTACTGGATCCTAGGCCAATCTGGGCCTTAAATTATTCCGACCATAAGTATGGCCCGACCATTACTGGTCCTATTTAAAAACATGCCCATTCTATCACAAGGTATAAGCAATAATATGCATAACAAGATACGTACACAATAACGGGGTGTAATAGTTGCAAAAGAGCTTCAACTATTCATTATCAAAGAAAGTCCGAGAATTAGATCCGGAATGGTTTCAACGGTATGATGTACTCGTTCAAGAAGGTAATCAGTAGTTATAATCAATAATCAATGACTGTAATCAATAGTCAATGATAGAATCAAACTGTCAATGGTTGTAGGCAATAATCAAATGATGATAATCAACAATCAATAGTTGTAGACAAAATCAGATGAACTTGGAAATAAGGGTTTCCGATGCGGATCAAATCAAAGAGTTAAGAAAGTTTACAAAAATGGAATCAGTTGCCCAAGTACGGGTAAGGATTTATAATCTGAATTGTTCTGGGGTAGTAACATTTAGGTATTGAAAACAATAACAATTTATCGCAAGTAAAGGCACAGATACTTGCCTGGTCTACGTCGCTGTCGGTTTTCTATCTCGATCACTCTACTTTCCCCTTTCCCTTTCCCTTGCTCCGAGAACTCGATTCTATAATAAACAACTTAGAACATTAAGTCTAACTATCCTCATTCTATCCTCGACACACAATTAATCAATAACACATTTTAAACTAGTAACCAGTTACGTATCGGACGTCCGGTCTAATTTACGGTATTTAAAACTCAGACACTTGCCCTCGTACGGGCATTTACGGACCATTAAAACACATTAATCGATTCATATAAACCATATAGCACTTATAAATATTTTTAAAACAATATTCAAGGCTTATTTGAATTTAACTAAGTCACAAATAATTTTTAAATCAAAAATCGGATTTTTAATCCCATTATAAGTATTTAAAAGTAATTAAATCAATTAATATAAAATTAATTGATACTCTTTAAATGCTCAAACTATTTTTAAATAATAAAACAGGTTTGAAAATAATTAAACTGAATTTTTAATTAATTAAATCTAATTAATAATTAATTTTTAAGAATTAACTGATTAAAAGAATTAATCAATTAATTAATAAATTAATTATTAATTAAAAATAATTAAAATAATTAAGTTTAATCAATTTTTGAATTTAAAATAATAAGTATAATTTATCAAAAATTTTCTGATATTAAAATATATTTTTAAAATAAAAATATGAATTTTTAAAGATTTTAAACTATTTTCGAATTAAATTTAAAAATAAAATTCAAAAACAGTTTTCCGAAAATGAATTAGGGTTTTGAAGATTGAAACCGGGTCAAAACTTCGGGTAAACGGGTCGGGAAGAACAAAACCGGGTCACCAAGAACAACCCACCGGATTCTGGGTTTTCCAGAATCCGGCCGGTGTCCGGCGACCGGAATCTTTCATTCCCGATCAAACACATACAAATCCATAGGGCTTTTGTTCGCCCTTGCAATACAAACACATCTACCACATAAACACATCTGTCCCATGCCGGAATCGAGCCAAGAATCCGGTCAAAGAAACCGTCGGGAACAACTCCGGTCGGAAACCCGATCTCCTTTATTTCTACATGAAACTCAACGTTTAATATGTTAAAATGAAGCTTATAACTCACACAATCAAAGCCCCATATCAGAATCAATGTCAGATCAATATCAAGAACAGACTATTCAAAAGAAGAATTCGGGTCAAAACCCGAAAATCAAACCCATCAAAATTGGACATAAATATGAAATTAAAGCATGAATTCCTACTAATTAGAACCCTAGGAACATGTTGGAAGGAATCAATTGAACGGAGAATCAACAGAATGAAAATCCCCAATTCGAATATAAACCCTAATTTTAATTCAAAAATTGTAAAATTCATATAAAATCGAAAAATTACCAGATGATGATGAGGTTGGAAGATTCTGAAACTAGAGCTCAAGATCTTTGATTTGAGTACTTGAACCTTGAATTTGGATTTCAATAACACCTTCGAATTTGATTTTGATTTTTCAAGAACACGAAGAACATGGTTCAGGAATTTTATATTTTTCAGTATTTTTAATACGGATTATACGAGGTATAATGTACGATTCTCCTTTTTATACTTATTAAAAAATAATACCCTAAACGACATTTTTGGATCGATATTGATCCACTGGTTCGTTTAAAAACCCTAATTAGGTTAAAAACACGTTTGACGAAAAGATAATCATTTAAAAAGACTGATAGTTATCCAAATCAATACATATCATTTTATAACTAATGCTCAAGAATACGGGGGCTATAACAAATGTATTTATTAATACGGACGATATATCAATTACCCTAGAAAAATTAGGGTTAGGGTTTAGAATAAATTTTCTTCCTTTGAATAAAACAATTACTACTGATCATATCGGATAATAAGGGATATAATAATATGAAGAAATCCTCCGATAATGATTCGAACACAGATGACGAAGGAATAATAATGATGTACAAAATTTCAACGGGGCCCTTGAATTTTCAAAACGGGGCTCAAAATTGAATAAGATTTCAAATGACGAAATATTTGAAAGGGGCTTTCGACTCACCAAATAACACATAGACACTTAACAATCCTTATCATTATAACTCAAAATACTTCATAATAAGTATTCCACACATATAATACAATCTATATTATTAATAAAGTTCACGGATCTTACATTAACTAATATAATTTACCCTAAGTGAGACTCCTCACCCTCCTGGACAAAGTTAGCTTCAAACCCTTGTTGGGCGAAGTCATCTTCAAATCTGCGAGGGCGAGATTGCCCAGTAGATCTTAGGGCGAGGTTGACCAGCAATCACCATATGAAGCCGCCACCTGATTCGTGGGCGAGAATGTTTATTGAGCGGGTATACCTGGACCGAGCCCAGATTATGCTTAATCCTTGCCCTAAGAAAGGCGAGATTTGTAAGTAAACGGGTTAGGCCCATCAAAGATTCTTCTCTATCTCAAAGGCTTACTAATCCAGTTGTTAGGCCGAATACACAATATATAATCAATATATGTATGAGAATAACAATCAAGAACTCTGTTTATGAACAATAAACTGAATTATATTAAATAACTCTTCTCTCAGTGATGTAAATTATCACAGAGAGCTGCTAGGTTACAAGAATAATGTATTCAGTATTCGCATATCTTTTAGGGTTAACCTATCTGTGTTTATATAGTACACAGCTACGTACAATCTTCTAATTGATATTCCTATAAATCAGCTATACAATTAATATCAATCTAGAATTGCTTCTGTCTTCTGTTCCGTTTCCTTAGCCATCTCGATATCTCTTTGCTTCTTTCCATCTTCAAAGAATATCGCTTCTAGAATGTTCATTGAATTGCACCGACTGCTAAGCAAACTCTGACCATCAGACTTTAACAAACTCTGACTGGTCCTCCAGCTAAACTCTTGACTAGTCCTCCAGCTAAACTCTGATAGTTTCCTGGTACTTAAACACTGATAAACAAACATCAGCAATTATATCTAACAATCTCCCCCAACTTGTTCATACTAAAATGTACAAGTTAACAGATAATTGATGATGTCAAAACATATAACAAATGCAGTGTTTATAAAATCACAGAGTTTATACTTTTACTTAGAACATAAAACTTTAAAAACTTACAGACTTCAGTTACTTAATCTCTTCAATGTCAGGTACAGTCCTGATGTAGTCCACAAGTAGTCTTCTCTCAGCTCTCTCTAGCTCAGCTACCATTATCTTCTTTATCTCCCTTAACTCTGGATCACTTTCTCCAGTTTGGTAGATAGCCGCCCTTAGAGCATAAATGCTGTTCTTCCTCATATCATTTCCTAGCTTTATTATGAAGGATTTATCTGATTCCAGATTAAATTCCAACACTTTTATACCAAGATCTGTTCTGAGTCTTGCACTGTTCCTTTGCATCTCAACAAGCTTTCCATTATAATCTTTGTACTTCGGTATGTAAGCACCAGCAGTCTTTAAGCCACAAAGAGCTCTAGCTTTAACCATTCTGCTTCTTAATACCTCAGATGCTTGATGAGTTCTTTGATTTTTGACTTTTAGTAGATACATCACATACTCTAGTTCTTCTTTAATCTTTAATCCTATATCAGCTTCACCAACTCTGTATACTCTGCCATCAGCCTTGAAGTATAACAGAAAATCCTTCTTCAATCCTTTATGATGTATTAACTGAACCGACTCTAAAGCATCAAGATTTTCTTGAGTCACACCAACACCTGGTTCAGCTAATGAAGTTTGATCCACATGACTGTTATTCACTCTCTTTTCTCTATGAGATCCCAGTCCAGATTTATCTCTTGATTCCTTTCCCATGATAGTTCTGCTTTGGAGAATATTTACATTTGCTGGAATCAAAGAATGTTGAACAATGATTGGCTTAGCAAAAGTTCTTTGTAATTGTGAAGATAACTGAGTCTGTACAACTTGAGTAGTATCAGAGGTTGTCACAGCTTCCAATGTTTTAACAACCTGAGCATTGTCAGAGGTTGTTTGAGCTTTGTTCTGTACTGATTCTTCAACTAACTTCCCTTTACCCTTATCAAGTCTAATTTCTTCAGCCTTCTTTGCTTGTTGTAAACTTTGTTGAGAGTTTACATTTTCCTTGATTACAATTCCTTTCTCTTTAGGTCTTGAAACCTTTACAACTTTCTTTACTTTCCCAGACTTTAGATTCTGCTCATGCTCTTTAGCTAACATCAATTCTTCAGCTTGGATATCTTGTATGGTTGCATCAGCACCATGTTCTTCTAGAAACAGCTGAGCAGCAATCTCTTCATCAGTAACTGGATGAGAAGTAAGCAATAAACTTCTAGCTCTTGAAGAAGATTGAGCACCAGTGTTTATCCGTTCAGAGTTTGTAGCATCAGAGTTTGATCTTAGCTTTCCTTGCTTTAGAGTAGATTTGGATTTGAAATCTTTTCCCTTTGCACCACCATCAGTAGAATCATCCTGTCTACTCAGAGTTTGAGACTTTTTGCATTTGTCTTTAAGTACTCTCTCCCCCATTTTGACATCATCCTGAAGTAATACTGATGTGAGCAATTCTATTGAAGCAGCAATGGAATCAAGCTTATCAGACATTACAGTCTGATTTTCTTCAACTGTAGTCAGTCTGTTCTTGAGAACTTCTTGATCCTTGACCAGAGTAAGCAGCATAGACTTATCTTGCTTTAGAGACATATCTCTAGCAACCACATCATTTCTCAACCCAGTAACTGACTTCTGAGTTTCATTAAAACGATTATGAAGAGATTTGACTTGAACAATAGTTGCCTTGAGATGTGTAAGAAGTTCTGGATTTGTAATTGATGCAACAGGGTTTGTTACAAAGTCAGCAGCCCTTTGATCAGTGAATATGCAATCCTTGTTTGACCACTTGGAAAAGTACATATTTTGATAATGAAGTTCAGTGGCATGCTGAATGTCCTTTTGATTTGGTTGAGCAGAAAGTCTTTGAGAAGATGAATCATCATGATCATCATCAGACTTTGTAGAAGACTTAGCATTTGAAGAATGAGGAATATTCTCAGCAAATGTTTCTTGAGCATCAGCATTTACGATCTGTTCAGAGTTTATTTTGTCTTGAGCATTGTCTTCATTTTCAGCATGAACAGCAGTAGATTCAACAACAATATCTGTAGTTGCTTCAAGATTATTCTCTGCAGTTTCCTCAACAATATTTTCTGCATCTACAGCCTTTGCTGTCTGATCAACCTCTTCACCTTTTTCAATTACCTGGTGATTAACAGAGAGAATCTCTGTATGAGTAGCTAGTGACTCATCTATGATAAGTGTAGGTTGATCAGCTGCCACATCCTCTGTTTCATTTATACTTCCAAACTCTTCTAGAGTTGTAGAGGGATGTGCTTCAATATTCTCTTCAATATCCATCTCCAAGATAGGCTCAAGAAAATCATCATTTAAAGCAGCATTATCATCAGTATGTGCTCTGGCTTCTTCAGGTACAATAGCATTTGCAGAAATATCCTCAGTTACAATCTCTGGAGCTGCAGCAGTTGTAGAATCTGGAATCAATCCATCAAATAGGTAAGCAGCAACCAGCTTCCTCTTCTTAGCATTAGCAGTTTCATTTTCTTCAGAAAGCACATTAGCATCAGAAACAAGTCTATTTGCTCTCTTCTTTCTTCTTGAAGTACCAACAGATACTGTAACATCATCAGTATTTAGAGTTGTAGCATTCTGGACAGCCTTTAACGCTCTATGCTTAATCCTACCCCCAGCCCTTGGCTTTTGAGATGTAGATGGAAGAGGCTCAGAGTTTAGAGGCTGGTCAGTTTCTTGTTGTGCTTGTGGTTGTGGTAGAGGGTTTAAGAATTGTTGGACTGAAGCAGGAAGCATCAAGTCACCAACATTTCCTTTCTTGATATCTTTATTTGTGAGATCAGAAAATATTCTCTTATGCAATTTAAATGAGGGAATGACATCCTCCTCAGCTATCTCAACCCTATCAACACACATAGAAAAGATTAATTGACAGAAACGAGAAAAGTAAACTACACCTCTATTCTCTGTCATCTTTTCACCTATGTTGTTCAAAACAAGTCTAGCATAGTCAAAATGAGCACCATAGAGAAGAGAATACCCAATTTGTAGACTGTCAATTGGAATTGCATCCCAATTTGTACACTTCTTCCCGAACGCCCTTGTAATGCAATCGAAGAAGAAACTCCACTCCTTCCTCAAGAACGGTCGCTTCAAATTTCCTGTTCTTGCTAAAGACCCAGAATAACCAATCTCCCTCATCATACGCTGAAGATCAGAATCACCAACAGAAATGGTGAACGCATTGAAATCTTCACATCCAAGAGCATCTCTTACAGTAGTTGGAGTAACTACATACTCTTCTTCAGCAAATTCAAAGATTATAGAAGGAGTGCCTGATTCACCTCCATCATCATACACGCCTGCCTCCCAGAAGGCTTTGATTTGAGAACCAGATAACTTTGTTGGTGCCACCAGTGCATGCCCAATATCAGATTGAGCAAGAAAGTTCTGAAAAAGATGAAACGCCTCTGGGACATTCTCAGCAGATAGTGGTGCTGCATAGTTGTTAGGAACAAATTCGAGACCAAAAGATTTAAACATGGTAGTTGCCATTAGAAAGCTTTGAAATAAATCAGAGTTTAAGCTTAGAAAAGTGTTTGAGAAAATGATGCAGAAAAGTGTTTGTGAATATGCTTATGTGAAAATGTCCTGTGAAAAGAGTAAATCTGTAAAAATTTGAAACGTTGTGAGTTTAATGATTAATTTTGAATTAAAAACTGAAGAGTTTTAATCATTAAGATGCACAACAGGCTTACTCGTGAAGTGTGTGAGTGGGACAGTTGTCACACATGCATTAACTGACACATTAATCACGGTAGTTTTCAACACGCATGTGCAGAAAAAGGCACTAATTACTGCTACTTTCTAGACACCTTTTATCATTTTCAAAACTCAACAAACCGTTATCAATCATACTCTCTATTTTCCAAAAATAATGTTCCTCAATAATTATGAAATGTCTGAACCACATTTATTTATTTTAATCATCAGAGATTAAAAATAAATTACCTCGGCGTAGAGTACACAGTTCATCAGTGTTTACCAATCCTCCTTCTTTATTCATAAACTCTTTTCACAAACTGTACAGGTGTGAATAATTGTGTGTGACTTAGCAGAGTTTACTGAATATAAATATTTAGATCATCTCAAAGTGCATAAAATCCACAAAATAAATCAGTAAAAACTGGTTGCCCAAACTCTCATGTATAATATAAAATCTGATCTCATCTAAACTCTGTACTTCTAAATTTATTATTTTCACCCCCTTCGATTTTTTTTTAATTTTTCCAGTAATCAGTGGTTGGCACTAGTCACCAAAAATCAAAGATTTTAGCCCTTATTTCATACAATAAGTTCCTGGGTCTTCCTAGGCACAACATGATCTCAAAGGAATTTGTGCTTATTTTGCATCTTTTAATTTGAGGGTGAAATATTTGCAACTAATTTTCAGAGTTTAGACTTTTCATCAGTTAATACAATTAATTTATGAGAGAAAGTGCAAACAGCTAATACAGACTCAGTGTATAGGATCAATAAACTAAGAGATGCTATAAATATAGAGACAGTATCATGCTGTGTAAAATTTCTGCACATTTTGAAATCAGAATTCATATCACTCAGAAAGATTCAAGATTACTTACTGAAAATCATGCTTCATACAATTTTCTTCATCGGTTCATATGTTTCAGACAAAATCACAATCAGAGTTTAACATCAGAGTATAACTGACAGAGTATGACTAACAGAGTATGAGTTCAGAGTTTGACAAACTTGTATGAATGACAGTTAACATATGCAAAGAATCATGAGCAACAAATCACAGAAGTATAGATTTTGAGTCTAACCAGTATCTCTAATCAAAACCAGAGACTAGTCCAAGTTCATTTACCAATCTTGTAAAGGTAGCTTCACTCAAAGGCTTGGTGCAGATATCTGCAAGCTGTTGGTCTGTAGACACAAAATGAAGCTCAATATTTCCTTCTTCCACATGTTCCCTGATAAAATGATACCTTATGTTGATGTGCTTGGTCATGGAGTGTTGTACTGGATTACCTGTCATAGCAATAGCACTTTGATTATCACAGAAAATAGGTATTTTAGAGTACCTTAATCCATAATCAAGCAATTGATTCTTCATCCATAAAATCTGTGCACAACAGCTACCAGCAGCAATATACTATGCTTCTGTAATATCCGTGAATTTTATTATTTGATTAAATGATATATTTAATCTAAAATATTTATGTTGGAATATTGGAATATTATTATATGATATTTAGTGTGTGATTATGTGCTAAATGGTGAGTCGGAAGCCCCTTTCAAAAATTTCGTCATTTGGAATTTTCTTCAAATTTGAGCCGTTTTGATAATTCAAGAGCCCCGTTGAAATTTCGTACATTCATTTTTAATTCTTCGTCTTTCGTATTCGAATCGTTATCGAAAGGGTTATGGGATTCTATTTAACCCTACCTATTTGATTCTGCAAATTAATTTCAATTTTTGATCCGAAAAAGGAAAAATCGTTCCGAACCCTAATTGCTTAAGGGGACGGATTTATCGTTCTATATCAATATTGAAGTTGTTATAGCCCTAGTATTCTTGAGCATTAGTTATATAATGATATATATCAATTTGGATAATCATCAACCTTTTTAACCCCTTATTTTTAGTAAAACGTGTTTTTGACCTAATTAGGGTTTTTAAACGATCTAACGAATCAATATCGATCCAAAAATGTTATTTGGGGTATTATTTTTCCAGAAATATAAAAAGACCAATCAGACTTCATAACCCTAGCAATTCTTCAGAAATTACTCAAAAATATTCGAAATTCCCAAAAATTATTTTGTGTTCTTGATCTTCAATCAATTCGTTCTAAGGGTTATGGAAGTCCAAATTTGAAGTTCTTATACTCAAATCAAAGCCCCAAAAATCTAGTTTCAGAATCTTCCAACCTCATCATCATCTGGTAAGTATTCGATTTTATATTGATTTTACAAGTTTCGAATTAAAATTAGGGTTCTTAATTAATTTGGGGATTTTCATTCTGTTGATTCTCCGTTCAATTGGTTGCTTCTAACATGTTCCTAGGGTTCTAATTAGCAAGAATCCATGCTTTAATTTCATGTTTAAGTTCAATTTAGTCGGGTTTGATTTTCGGGTTTTGACCCAATTTCTTCTTTCGATTCGTACGTTCTTGATATTGATCTGACATTGTTTTTGATAAAGGGCTTTGATTGTATGAGTTATAAGCTTTATTTTGGTATATTAATCTTTGAGTTTCATGTAGGATTTAAGTAGATCGGGTTTCCGGCCGAGGTCGTCGCCGGCGAGTTCTTTGAATGAATTCTAGGCACGATTCCGGCATGGGACAGATGTGTGTGTATGTGGGTTGTGTTTGTCTTGCAAAAGCGAACAAAAGCCCTATGGTTTGGTTTTGTTTTGATCGGAAACGGCGAAGTCCGGCCACCGGACGCCAGCCGGATTCTGGAAAACCCAGATTCCGGCGGGTTGTTCTTGGTGACCCGGATTCGTTCTTCCCGACCCGTTTACCCGATTTTTCGACCCGGTTTCAATCTTCAAAACCCTAATTCATTTTCAGAAAACTGTTTTTGAATTTTATTTTTAAATTTAATTCGAAAATAGTTTAAAAACTTTAAAATTCATATTTTTATTTTAAAAATATATTTTAATATCAGAAAAATTCTGATAAATTATATTTATTATTTTAAATCCGAAAATTGATTAAACTTAATTATTTTAATTATTTTTAATTAATAATTAATTTATTAATTAATTGGTTAATTCTTTTAATCAATTAATTCTTAAAAATTAATTATTAATTAGATTTAATTAATTAAAAATTCAGTTTAATTATTTTCAAGCCTATTTATTTATTTAAAAATAGTTTGAGCATTTAAAGAGTGTCAATTAATTTTATTAATTGATTTATTTTCATTTAAATGTTTATATTGGATTTAAAAATCCGATTTTTGATTTAAAAATTAGTAATGACTTATTAAAAATTCAAATGAGTTTCAAACGATGTTTTAAAAATATTTATAAGTGCAATATGGTTCATATTAATTGTGTGTTGTGTTTTATAGTCTGTATATGCCCGTGCTAGGGCAAATATCTGAGTTTTAAATATCGTAAATTATACCGGACGTCCGATACGTACCCGGTTACTTGTTTAAATGTGATTATTGATTGAATAAGTGTCGAGAGTAGAACGAGAATAGTTAGACTTATTGTAATGAGTTGTTTAATTATAGAATCGAGTTCCCGGAGCAAGGGAAAGGGGAAAGTAGAGTGAGCAGAGTCGATCCGACAGCAGCTTAGACCAGGCAAGTATCTGTGCCTTTACTTGTGATAAAAATTATTATTGTCTTGATTACTTGAATACCGTTATCCCCAGAACAATTCAAATTATCCATCTTTTAACCGCATTTGGACAACTGATTCCATTTCCTTAGAAATTCTTGATTCTTTGATTTGATCTGCATCGGAAACCCTTATTTCCAATTTACTTGATTATTGTTTACCACCTATTGTTGCTATTTATCATCCTTTGATTATCATTGACAACCTTTGATTATTTGACTTCCATCTTGACTACCAATTACGGTTATTGATTAACGATTACCAATATTGATTCCCTTATTGAATGAGTACACTGTACCATTGAAATTACTCCATGATTATTTCTCGACCTTCACTTGATACTGAACAGTTGAAACTCTTTTGCAATTACTATACATTCAGTTTATCTTATTGAGCATGTTATTGTTTATACCCTATTATAGAATTGGCATGTGTTTTTAAAAATGGACCAGTAATTGGTCGGAATAACTTAAGGCCCAGATTGGCCTGGGATCCAGTAGAGGACTATGACATGAGCTAGTCCGGGGTTGATGCGTGGCTGGCCAGCAGCACAACCTTTGATTTGAATAAAATGTATAAGCCAAATTCTAATTCTTTACTTCAATCATTATTGATACAAAGCATGTGTTAGCTAAATATTGTTGATTCTGATATCTTAAATTCATATCCTTACAACTGTGATAGAAATGATTCGTTGATGTTTGCTGAGCAATTTTGGCTCACTCTTGCTTGTTGTTTTCTAACCCTATTCCAGTGAAGCGAGAGTATGAGTTGGCATAGCGTGACCGATAGTTCACCAGCAGTCAGGAGAGCCCCTCGAGTCACTGTTATTGGCAGGGTAGTTGTTGTTTTGCTTTTCTAGATTTAATGTCTAGATTTGAACTTTAGCTGTGATGTAATAACTCTGATAAAACTGGTTTGTAATAATAAAAGATTGTAGTAGCTTGTGTTCATTGCCATAATCTGGATGCGGTCTTGGTCAAGGGGTAATTGTGTCTTTATATATATTATGCATGTGTTAAATAGTATTCCGTTGGTCGGATGACTCCTCAAATCTGTACCCCGGGTTTGGAGGGCGTCACAGTTGGTATCAGAGAAACAGGTTATGGCATTTGAAACAAGTTAGGACTTAGGGTCCAGGATAACATAGAGAGTTAGGAATTCACGTAAGGATATTAGGAGGTCAACTAGGGATATTACGCGTAGTTATTAAATGTGGTTATAATTGCAGCCCCCTAGTTCTAGTTCAGACTCAGACCCTTCCGAGGATACGATAGCAGAGATACCTACACCCGTTGAGAGAGCAGGACCGTCTCGGCCAGTGCGATATCAGCCTAGGCATCAGGACCCAGTAGTCAGGAGAGATCAGATACCTTGTCCTATTCCACTCCGACAAGTAGCCCCAGCACCAGCATCTCAGGCATCAGTTTGTGGGCCTTTGTATCAGTTATGTGAGCCACCAGTTCCACACCATGTGTATCAGAGGGTGAGAAGAGAGAAGGATTTCCTTTATGGACAGGTTATGGAGATGGGTAGGATTCGTTCGATCGAGGCAGCCGCTGTCAGAGAGAGAGACAGACTTAGAGATCAGATGAGAGACATTCAGATGAGGTTTAGGGTTACGAGGACTTTGGTTGAGACTCGATTGCATGGATTAGCTTCTAGTCGAGAGGGAGAGACAGTAGCAGGGATGAGACAGATTTTGGATTATGCGATGAGTGAGATTACAGAGGTTTCAGGACCCCCGTTATGGCCGGCAGGAGCAGGTGATCTGTGAGCAGGTATCGGTAGCAGACAGATGTGACATGGATGTATGGTTCTAGATAGTTAGTATATAGATGCATATTGAAGAATCAGCAGTGCACCGGGCTTATAGGAACGCCTCGGGTTGTTGTTGCATTTTTGTTGTTGTATTGCTGGTCGGCAGTTATGGTTCAGCCATGATATATTTTCTTTTGAAGCGTTCTACGCTTGTACTGACTCTATCTATATATATATGATAAACCTCTTTTATAGGACTGTATTTATTCCCCTGTCATTCATTTCCAGCATCATAACTGTTATTCTACTTATTGCAACGAGTGTATCCATACACCGTTGAGAAGATCTGTAAACCTTCGAGATATCAATTGTGATCCTTCCTTCTCTTATATGAACTGTTTGATTAAGCCAATTATTGTTTATTCATCAGCGATATGGCTCCTAGACGACAAACCCGTTCAACTGATACTTCTGACCAAGAAGGTCAACAAAATACACCTCCCACGGGCCGTGTGGACCCGATGGTAATCCAGTTGTTAAATACCCTTACTCAACAGACTGCCGCATTAGCACAGCAGCAACGTGCATTTCAGCAACAGCTCTTAGAACAGCAGCAACAGCATCAGCAACATCAGCATCAGCAGCATCAACAACAGCACCAGCAAGCAGCACCGGCAGTTACGTTCAAATCTTTCCAGGCAGCAAAACCTCCAGAATTTAAAGGATCAGCAGACCCTGTAGAGGCTAAGGCATGGTTGAAAGAGATGGAAAAGGCTTTTGCCTTGATAGAGGTGACAGAGGATAAGAAGACAGAGTATGCAAGCTATTTTCTGAAGAATGAGGCTAGTTATTGGTGGGAAACGAGTAGGGCTATGGAGCCCGAGGGATTGATTACGTGGGCAAGATTCACAGAGTTGTTTTTGGAAAGGTATTTTCCGGACTATATGAGAGATCAGATGGAATTGAAGTTTTTGGAATTAAAGCAGGGAAGCATGACAGTGCCCCAATATGAAACAAGGTTTACAGAGTTGTCAAGGTTTGTTCCAACCTATGTGGATACGGAAAAGAAGAAGGCCAAGAGGTTCCAGCAGGGACTGAGGTCTTGGATTCGTAGTAAGTTAGCTGTATTGGAGTTGGACACCTATGCAGCGGTGGTCCAAAAGGCAATGATTGCAGAGGCAGAGAGTGATTCTTACATGAAAGAGAGGGAGAACAAGAAAAGGAAAGCAGGGATACCCGATAAGGGACAGCAGCAGGGAAGTTTTCAAGGGCAAGCAAATAAGAAGCTGGGATTTCAGCACGGAAGGAATACAAGTTTTAGGAAACCAGACACCGGAAGCGTAGGACAAGATAACCGTCTACTAACCGGCAGTCAGCAGGGACTTTCTAGACCCCCACTACCAGAATGCAAGACATGCGGGAAGCGACATCTAGGGATATGCCATCGATTGAATGTCACATGCTTTAAATGCAATCAGAAGGGACATTATTCCCGGGACTGCAAGATAGGCATCGTGTGTCATCGGTGTAAGAAACCAGGTCACATGATTAAGGACTGCAGAGCACCAGCAACCGTGAACAATATGATTCGGGCAATTGAAGCACCCCCAGTTGTTAACGTCCAGCCGTTAGCCAGGACCTACAATATGTCAATGGGAGAAGCAGTGAGAGATTCCGACGTGGTGGCAGGTACACTTCTAGTAAATTCTATTCCTGCACAAGTGTTAATAGATTCGGGAGCGACGAAGTCTTTTATTTCTGAGACGTTTGCTCGTAGATTGAATTGCGTAACGAAACCTTTAAGTGGAGTGTTGACTATAGAGATAGCTAATCAGGATCGTATCGCGGTCAGTTCATATTATCCCCGTTGTGAGATAGAGATTTTGGGAAATCGTTTTTATGTTGACTTGTTACCTTTTAAGTTAGGTGAATTTGATGTGATATTAGGGATGGATTGGTTGACTGAGCATGATGCAAGTATTGATTGTAAGAATAAGAGGGTTACTTTGATTACCCTAGAAAAGAAAGAGATAATATTTAGAGGAGAGAAACAAAGAAAGAGGTTCCTGACAATGATTCAGGCAAGGTTGTGAGGCGTATCTAGCTTATGTGATAGATATAGATAAGGAAGTTTCTAAGTTAGAAGATATTCCAGTCGTAAATGAGTTTCCAGATGTTTTTCCGGAAGAATTACCAGGTTTACCTCCAGATAGAGAGATTGAATTTGCGATAGACTTAGTACCAGGCGCGGAGCCAGTATCGAAGGCCCCTTACAGAATGGCACCAGTGGAGATGAAGGAATTGGCTGATCAACTGCAAGATTTGCTAGAAAAAGGAATTATTAGACCCAGCGTTTCACCGTGGGGAGCACCAGTACTGTTTGTCAAGAAAAAGGATGGAAGCATGAGATTGTGTATAGACTATCGGGAGTTGAACAAGCTGACCATTAAGAACAAGTATCTGTTACCTCGAATAGATGATCTGTTTGACCAGCTGAAGGGAGCGGTACATTTTTCAAAGATCGACCTACGGTCAGGATATCACCAATTGAAGATTAGACCAGACGACATACCGAAGACAGCCTTTCGAACAAGGTATGGGCACTATGAATTTTTAGTAATGGCGTTTGGACTAACGAATGCACCCGCAGCTTTTATGGATCTAATGAACAGGATTTTCAAGAGATATTTGGACAAGTTTGTAGTGGTATTCATCGACGACATCTTGATATACTCGAGGACAGAAGAAGAGCATGCAGACCAGTTGCGAATTGTGTTAGAAACGTTGAGACAAGAAGGACTATACGCGAAGTTTTCCAAGTGTGAATTCTGGTTGAAAGAAGTTCATTTCTTAGGACACGTGGTGAGCAGCGAAGGCATCAAAGTGGACCCAGCAAAGATAGAGGCAGTGAAAGATTGGGAGAGACCAAGGACACCGACTGAAGTCAGAAGTTTCTTGGGATTAGCCGGATACTACCGGAGATTTGTGCAAGATTTTGCGAAGATAGCTACTCCAATGACCAAGCTGACAAGGAAAAGCGAGCGATTCATATGGAACGAAAAGTGCGAAGAAGGCTTCCAAGAGTTAAAGAAAAGACTAACTACGGCACCGGTATTGATGTTACCAGACGATCAAGGTCATTTCGTAATCTATAGTGATGCGTCGTATAAAGGATTAGGATGCGTACTTATGCAACATGACAAGGTGATTGCTTATGCGTCAAGACAGTTGAGACCCCACGAACAGAAGTACCCTACACACGATTTGGAGTTAGCAGCTATTGTGTTTGCTTTGAAGATATGGAGACACTACTTGTATGGAGAAAGATGTGAAATTTACACCGATCACAAAAGTTTGAAGTATATCTTTACTCAGAAAGAGCTGAACATGAGGCAACGAAGATGGTTAGAACTAATCAAGGACTACGACGTTTCTATTAACTATCATCCCGGCAAGGCAAATGTGGTAGCAGATGCATTGAGCAGAAAAGAGAGATTAAACACACTAATGATGACCAAAGAGTTATACAAGGAATTTGAGAAGTTAGAAATCGAAGTAATTAATCCGAAGAACGCGACGGAAATGATTTATACCATGACGTTTCAACCTGAATTGTTGGAGAAGATACGAAAATGCCAAGAGCAAGTTATGAACGACGATGTGAGTAAAATGACAGGTGAGGAAATATGTAGCCAACCGGACGACAAAGGGATCTTGAGATTTGCTTCTCGGATATGGATACCTAACGTAACGGAACTGAAAAGTGAGATTCTGCACGAAGCACATAACTCGAAGTATTCAATTCATCCAGGGAGTACGAAGATGTATCGAGATCTTAAGACGAACTTTTGGTGGCCAGATATGAAGAGAGAGATTGCGGAATGGGTAAGTAAATGCTTTACGTGTCAAAGAGTTAAGGCGGAACATCAGAGACCAAGTGGATTACTTCAACCATTGGAGATTCCCGAATGGAAGTGGGAACACATTGCGATGGACTTTGTAGTAGGATTGCCTAGAACAAAAGCTAACCATGATGCCATCTGGGTTGTCGTGGATCGATTGACGAAATCTGCGCATTTTCTTCCGATTAACGAGAGATTCTCGCTGGATAAGTTAGTTCATATTTACATAAAAGAAATCGTAGTACGACATGGAGTTCCAGTATCGATAGTGTCTGATAGAGACCCTCGATTCAATTCAAGATTTTGGAGGAGTTTTCAAGAGTGTTTGGGCACCGAGTTGAGAATGAGTACGGCTTATCATCCGCAGACGGACGGTCAAAGCGAAAGGACAATTCAGACTATTGAAGATATGCTTAGGACATGTGCACTTGATTTTGAAGGCAGTTGGGACGATCATCTACCCTTGGTGGAATTTTCATATAATAATAGTTTTCACGCGAGCATCGGAATGCCACCTTACGAAGCTTTGTATGGACGAAAGTGTCGATCTCCAGTATATTGGGAAGAAGTTGGTGAACGGAAAATGATAGGACCAGAACTAGTACAACGAACAAAAGAAGTGATTCAATTGATTCAGAGAAGATTGATAACAGCTCAAGACCGACAGAAAAGGTATGCGGATCTAGCCAGAAAGGATGTGGGATTCGAGGAAGGAGAGCAAGTGTTACTAAAAGTTTCCCCATGGAAAGGATTAGTTAGATTTGGAAAGAAAGGGAAGTTGAGTCCGAGATATGTTGGGCCGTTTGAGATTTTGAAGAAGGTGGGCGAAGTAGCTTACGAGTTGGCATTGCCACCGCATATGCAGCACGTTCATAATGTATTTCATGTATCTATGCTTAAGAAGTATCGACCAGATTCGAATCATGTAATAGAGTATGAACCAATAGAGGTCCAGGCAGATTTATCATATGTAGAACGACCAATTCAGATAGTGGATCGTAAGGAGAAAGTACTAAGGAATAAGACAGTAGCGTTAGTGAGAGTTTTGTGGAGGAATCCTAAAGTAGAAGAGTCTACCTGGGAGTTAGAGAGTGAGATGTTAGAGAAGTATCCCCAGTTGTTTCCTTGATCTGATTCTGAGGACAGAATCCTATTAAGGGGGGAAGGATGTAATATCCGTGAATTTTATTATTTGATTAAATGATATATTTAATCTAAAATATTTATGTTGGAATATTGGAATATTATTATATGATATTTAGTGTGTGATTATGTGCTAAATGGTGAGTCGGAAGCCCCTTTCAAAAATTTCGTCATTTGGAATTTTCTTCAAATTTGAGCCGTTTTGATAATTCAAGAGCCCCGTTGAAATTTCGTACATTCATTTTTAATTCTTCGTCTTTCGTATTCGAATCGTTATCGAAAGGGTTATGGGATTCTATTTAACCCTACCTATTTGATTCTGCAAATTAATTTCAATTTTTGATCCGAAAAAGGAAAAATCGTTTCGAACCCTAATTGCTTAAGGGGACGGATTTATCGTTCTATATCAATATTGAAGTTGTTATAGCCCTAGTATTCTTGAGCATTAGTTATATAATGATATATATCAATTTGGATAATCATCAACCTTTTTAACCCCTTATTTTTAGTAAAACGTGTTTTTGACCTAATTAGGGTTTTTAAACGATCTAACGAATCAATATCGATCCAAAAATGTTATTTGGGGTATTATTTTTCCAGAAATATAAAAAGACCAATCAGACTTCATAACCCTAGCAATTCTTCAGAAATTACTCAAAAATATTCGAAATTCCCAAAAATTATTTTGTGTTCTTGATCTTCAATCAATTCGTTCTAAGGGTTATGGAAGTCCAAATTTGAAGTTCTTATACTCAAATCAAAGCCCCAAAAATCTAGTTTCAGAATCTTCCAACCTCATCATCATCTGGTAAGTATTCGATTTTATATTGATTTTACAAGTTTCGAATTAAAATTAGGGTTCTTAATTAATTTGGGGATTTTCATTCTGTTGATTCTCCGTTCAATTGGTTGCTTCTAACATGTTCCTAGGGTTCTAATTAGCAAGAATCCATGCTTTAATTTCATGTTTAAGTTCAATTTAGTCGGGTTTGATTTTCGGGTTTTGACCCAATTTCTTCTTTCGATTCGTACGTTCTTGATATTGATCTGACATTGTTTTTGATAAAGGGCTTTGATTGTATGAGTTATAAGCTTTATTTTGGTATATTAATCTTTGAGTTTCATGTAGGATTTAAGTAGATCGGGTTTCCGGCCGAGGTCGTCGCCGGCGAGTTCTTTGAATGAATTCTAGGCACGATTCCGGCATGGGACAGATGTGTGTGTATGTGGGTTGTGTTTGTCTTGCAAAAGCGAACAAAAGCCCTATGGTTTGGTTTTGTTTTGATCGGAAACGGCGAAGTCCGGCCACCGGACGCCAGCCGGATTCTGGAAAACCCAGATTCCGGCGGGTTGTTCTTGGTGACCCGGATTCGTTCTTCCCGATCCGTTTACCCGATTTTTCGACCCGGTTTCAATCTTCAAAACCCTAATTCATTTTCAGAAATCTGTTTTTGAATTTTATTTTTAAATTTAATTCGAAAATAGTTTAAAAACTTTAAAAATTCATATTTTTATTTTAAAAATATATTTTAATATCAGAAAAATTCTGATAAATTATATTTATTATTTTAAATCCAAAAATTGATTAAACTTAATTATTTTAATTATTTTTAATTAATAATTAATTGGTTAATTAATTGGTTAATTCTTTTAATCAATTAATTCTTAAAAATTAATTATTAATTAGATTTAATTAATTAAAAATTCAGTTTAATTATTTTCAAGCCTATTTATTTATTTAAAAATAGTTTGAGCATTTAAAGAGTGTCAATTAATTTTATTAATTGATTTATTTTCATTTAAATGTTTATATTGGATTTAAAAATCCGATTTTTGATTTAAAAATTAGTAATGACTTATTAAAAATTCAAATGAGTTTCAGACGATGTTTTAAAAATATTTATAAGTGCAATATGGTTCATATTAATTGTGTGTTGTGTTTTATAGTCTGTATATGCCCGTGCTAGGGCAAATATCTGAGTTTTAAATATCGTAAATTATACCGGACGTCCGATACGTACCCGGTTACTTGTTTAAATGTGATTATTGATTGAATAAGTGTCGAGAGTAGAACGAGAATAGTTAGACTTATTGTAATGAGTTATTTAATTATAGAATCGAGTTCCCGGAGCAAGGGAAAGGGGAAAGTAGAGTGAGCAGAGTCGATCCGACAGCAGCTTAGACCAGGCAAGTATCTGTGCCTTTACTTGTGATAAAAATTATTATTGTCTTGATTACTTGAATACCGTTATCCCCAGAACAATTCAAATTATCCATCTTTTAACCGCATTTGGACAACTGATTCCATTTCCTTAGAAATTCTTGATTCTTTGATTTGATCTGCATCGGAAACCCTTATTTCCAATTTACTTGATTATTGTTTACCACCTATTGTTGCTATTTATCATCCTTTGATTATCATTGACAACCTTTGATTATTTGACTTCCATCTTGACTACCAATTACGGTTATTGATTAACGATTACCAATATTGATTCCCTTATTGAATGAGTACACTGTACCATTGAAATTACTCCATGATTATTTCTCGACCTTCACTTGATACTGAACAGTTGAAACTCTTTTGCAATTACTATACATTCAGTTTATCTTATTGAGCATGTTATTGTTTATACCCTATTATAGAATTGGCATGTGTTTTTAAAAATGGACCAGTAATTGGTCGGAATAACTTAAGGCCCAGATTGGCCTGGGATCCAGTAGAGGACTATGACATGAGCTAGTCCGGGGTTGATGCGTGGCTGGCCAGCAGCACAACCTTTGATTTGAATAAAATGTATAAGCCAAATTCTAATTCTTTACTTCAATCATTATTGATACAAAGCATGTGTTAGCTAAATATTGTTGATTCTGATATCTTAAATTCATATCCTTACAACTGTGATAGAAATGATTCGTTGATGTTTGCTGAGCAATTTTGGCTCACTCTTGCTTGTTGTTTTCTAACCCTATTCCAGTGAAGCGAGAGTATGAGTTGGCATAGCGTGACCGATAGTTCACCAGCAGTCAGGAGAGCCCCTCGAGTCACTGTTATTGGCAGGGTAGTTGTTGTTTTGCTTTTCTAGATTTAATGTCTAGATTTGAACTTTAGCTGTGATGTAATAACTCTGATAAAACTGGTTTGTAATAATAAAAGATTGTAGTAGCTTGTGTTCATTGCCATAATCTGGATGCGGTCTTGGTCAAGGGGTAATTGTGTCTTTATATATATTATGCATGTGTTAAATAGTATTCCGTTGGTCGGATGACTCCTCAAATCTGTACCTCGGGTTTGGAGGGCGTCACAGCTTCTGCTGTGGATGTGGAAATTGATTTCTGTTTCTTGCTGTACCAAGAAACTAATATGTCACCTAGAAATTGACAGCTTCCACTTGTGCTCTTTCTATCAATCTTACAGCCTGCAAAATCTGCATCAGAGTAACCAATTAATTTAAACTCTGATTCTCTAGGATACCACAAACCAAGAGTTATGGTTCCTTTGAGATATTTGAAAATTCTCTTCACAGCTGTTAGATGAGGCTCTCTGGGATCTGCTTGAAATCTTGCACAAAGGCAAGTTGCATACATGATGTCTGGTCTACTTGCAGTTAGATAAAGAAGAGACCCTATCATCCCTCTGTAGTTTGTCATATCTACTGAGGCTCCTGTTTCTTTGTCTAGCTTTGTTGCAGTTGCCATGGGAGTTGTTGCAGATGAACTATCAAGCATACCAAATTTCTTGAGAAGATTTCTGGTATATTTTGCTTGATTGATAAAAATCCCATCATCTGTTTGCTTTACTTGTAAGCCTAGAAAATAACTAAGCTCTCCCATCATGCTCATTTGATATCTCGACTGCATTAGCTTTGCAAACTTCTTACAGAGTTTATCATTAGTAGACCCAAAAATTATGTCATCCACATAGATTTGAACTAACAGCAGATCATCACCAGAATTAAAATAGAACAAGGTTTTGTCAATTGTACCTCTAGTGAACCCACTTTCTAAAAGAAATTGAGCCAGAGTTTCATACCATGCTCTAGGTGCCTGCTTTAATCCATATAATGCTTTGTCCAATCTGTAGACATAGTCTGGATGCTTAGGATCCACAAACCCTGGTGGTTGTTCAACAAACACTTCTTCTTCAAGTTTCCCATTTAGAAAAGCACTTTTCACATCCATCAGAAAGACTTTAAACGTTTTGTGAGCAGCATAAGCCAGAAAAATCCTTATTGCCTCCAATCTAGCAACTGGAGCAAAGGTTTCATCATAATCAATTCCTTCCTGCTGTGAATAGCCTTTAGCCACAAGTCTAGCCTTCTTCCTTGTAATCACTCCATCACTGTCTGTTTTGTTTCTGAAAACCCACTTTGTACCAACAATAGATCTGTTTTTGGGTCTTGGTACAATAGTCCATACTTCATTTCTTTCAAATTCATTTAACTCTTCCTGCATAGCTGTTATCCAGTTAGCATCTTGAAGAGCTTCTTCCACTTTCTTTGGCTCAGTTTGAGACAAGAATGCATGAAACAGACATTCATTAGTTGTAGCACTTCTAGTTCTTACACTAGCTTCTAGATCTCCAATTATCAAGTCAGGTGTATGGGCTTGTGTCCACCTTCTTGCTGTAGGTAATTGGCTTCTATTTTCATTATATCCTCCCCCTTGATCCATGCTTTCCTGATCTTCTTCTTGACCATTTGCATTCTCTGAGGCTCCCCCTGAATTGAACTGCTCAGAGTTTGGATTTTCAGTGTATGACTCAGAGTTTGGGATAGATTCTTTAGCTGACTCATTTTCAGAATTTGAGTCATCATTTTGAGATGTTGCTGAAGCATCTTCACGCTTCCCCTCAACTGGTTCTCTATTTTGTTCTGTTAGAGAAACTTCCTCAGTGTTTACCAGTAGAGGTTCAGAGTATGCTTCATCAGAGTTTGTTGGATTTGCTTCATCAGAGTTTACGTCATCAGAGTTTAGATCTTCATTTTCAAAGCGAAGTTGATCATGATATTCTTCATCTTCTATTCCAGTTATTTTCTTGTCATCAAATGACACATGTATAGATTCCATGATTACTTTAGTTCTCAGATTGTAGACTCTGAATGCTTTAGTTGATAGTGGGTATCCAACAAAAATTCCTTCATCAGCTTTTAAGTCAAACTTTGTCAACTGTTCAGGATGAGTTTTCAACACAAAGCACTTACATCCAAAAATATGAAAATATTTCAAATTTGGCTTCTTATTTTTCACCATCTCATATGGTGTTTTCCCATGCTTGTTGATTAGTGTAGCATTTTGAGTAAAACAAGCTGTTTGAACAGCTTCTGCCCAGAAGTAGGTTGGCAATTTTGCTTCTTCAAGCATTGTTCTGGCAGTTTCGATTAGAGTTCTGTTCTTTCTTTCAACTACACCATTTTGCTGTGGAGTACCAGGTGCAGAAGATTCTTGCTTCACTCCTCTTTCTTTACAAAATTCTTCCATTATTGCATTTCTGAATTCAGTACCATTATCACTCCTGATAATTTTCACTTTATACTGTGATCCTTTGTCCAGTAGCTTTACATGATTCATTAGAATTAAGGCAGTTTTATCCTTCTTTGCTAAGAAATACACCCATGTGTACCTAGTGTACTCATAAACAATGACTAGAGCATATTTCTTTCTGCCAAGAGACATTATATTGACTGGACCAAATAGATCAACATGAAGAAGATGATAAGGATCCACAACTGAAGATTCAGATTTACTCCTGAAAGATGACTTCCTTTTCTTGGCCTTTTGACAAGAATCACACAGACCATCTAAGCTTAGTATTTACTTTGGAAGTCCCCTTACAAGATCTTTTCGAATTAGCTCATTGATGTTGTTCAAGTTTAGATGAGAGAGCTTCTTATGCCATTTCCAACTCTCTTCATTTGACATTTTTGCAGACAGACACACAGCTTTTCCTTCAGAGTTTGTTACCAAACTTGCTTCATATATATTATTTCGTCTGTGTCCAACTAGAACAACTTTCCCTGTAGATTTGCTGATAACCTCACAGTATTCAGGTTGAAAATCTACATGATAACCTCTGTCACAGATTTGACTCATAGAAAGCAAGTCATGTTTGAGTCCTGGGACTAGAGCCACATTTGTGATGATGACACTTCCAAGATTAATATTGCCATATCCCATAGTACGTCCTATGTTGCCATCTCCATAGGAAACTTTTGGGCCAGCCTTCTCCTCATAGTCTGATAGCAGGGCTTTATTTCCAGTCATGTGTCCTAAACATCCACTGTCCAAGATGAGGGTACTTTCCCTTATGCCCTGCAATCACAAACAATTAAAAAGAGTTAGATTTAAGGATCCAGACTTGCTTGGATCCTTTGGCTTTCTTAACATAGTTAGCTTTTGCAGCGGAAAAACTTTCAACAGAGTTTGAGCTAACTATGTCAGACTTTACACTTGCAGAGTTTGCTCTTACCCATTTCAAGTTGGGTTTTAACTCATAATAGTTGTGATAAATGGCATGATAGCTCTTACAAGTATAAATTGAATGCCAAGTGCTCCCACAGTGTGTGCATAAAGTCTGTGGTCTAACCCTAACAAAATCATTCTTCACTCCAGTCTTGGAGGATAAAGAATTAACATCTTTGTTTTTCGTGCAGAAACTTGCCAGATGGTTAGTACTACCACAACTATGACATGTCTTTCTAGGAGCATCAGAATTAGGCAGATAATCATTTCTTTTATTAATGCCTACTTTTCCATTCCTATTCTTCCTGGACACTTTCTGTTTTTCAACAGACTTTACCTCTTTGAGCTTATACTTGAATTGTTTCTCTGTCATTAAACCAACATTCACCTGTTTAACACAAGTTTTTACTGATTCTTTAACAGCTTCTGTTTCAAGTACTGAGGTTTGCTTACTTGATTCAGAGACAAATTTCACAGGTTTAAGTTGTGGTTTAACTTTAACTTTATCTTTAAACCTTAGTTCATCTTTTTCACAGTAACCTAACCCAACTGTATCTGTTTGAAAAACTTGATGTGTGTCTTTTCCAGAATTAGTCCAGGTTTTAATTACCTTCCTCTCTTTTTCCAAATCAGATTCTAGTTGTCTAAATCTCTTTAACAACTCTTGCTCAACATAAACAGCATCATCTCTTTTCTTTTGAACTTGTTGCATGTTAACAAGCTCTTCTTCAAGCTTTAAGCTTAAGATTCTCACATTTAATTCTCTCATTTTCTAAAGTCTGATCTCTATAACTAACATGTATGCTTTTAAGATAAATTCTCAATTCAGATATATTATCAATATCATAAGCATAAGTTGTTAGGGGTACCTTATTCTCAGATGTCTCAGATTTATCTTCAACAGTTGCCATAAGAGCATAGCTGACATCTTCATCAGAGTCTGAAGTGTCTACCCAGTCTTTTCCTTTAGTGATGAGTGCTTTCTCAGATTTTCCTTTCTTGCACTCTGGAGCATAATGACCCATCTCTTTACACTTGTAGCACTGGATCTCAGACTTGTCTTTCTTTCCATACTTGGTATCCCTTCCTTCAGACTTTCTGAAACTCTTTCTTTCAGAGTTTGAATCTTTCCTCGAGAATCTTTTTCCCTTCTTGAAGTTCTTAAAACCCATCTTCTTGAAGGTTTTCACCATCAAAGCAGCCATTTGCATTAGTTGTTCTTCATCATCCTCAGATTCAGAAGAAGCATCAGAGTTTGAATCACCATCAGAGTTTGATGACTCACTTTCAGAGTTTATGACCAAAGCTTTTCCCTTAGCTTTCTTCTTTGATGTTTCTTTCTTCATGAGTTTTTCTTCAACTTTGAGAGCTACAGATTTTGTCTTCTTTCCAGACCTTTTGTTTCTTTGTTCTATCTCAAGTTCATGAGTTTTAAGCAAACCATAAATTTCATCAAGATCTGTTTCTGCAAGATCATAATTATCTCTTATTGAAGTTGCCTTTAAATCCCATTTTTCAGGTATAGATAGTAGAAACTTGAGATTTGACTCTTCAAGATCATATTCTTTATCAACAAGAGACAAATCATTCAACAATTTACAGAATCTGTCATATGTATCTGTCAAAGTTTCATCAGATCTAGAGTCAAAGTGTTCATATTCCTGTGTTAAAATAGTCTTCCTGTTCTTCTTTATAGCACTTGTTCCTTGACACTTGACTTCTAAAACATCCCAGATTTCTTTGGCAGTCTTGCAACCAATAACTCTGTTAGACATGACATTATCTAAGGCACTATGAAAAAGATGTCTAACTTTTGCATCCTTCGCAATTGATGAGATGTCCTCAGGAGTCATATCTTTCTTTTCCTTCGGAACAGTCTTTTGTTCTTGACCAGCAACTACAGGAGACAGTTTAGTTGGCATATGAGGACCATCATAGATTCTATCAAGGTATTATGGATCTGTGGCTTCTAGAAACATGGTCATCTTAACCTTCCATATTGGATATTCTACTGGTTTGAGCATTGGAACCCTGATTGATTCATATCGACTTACAGAAGCAGATTGAACCTTTTGAGCAATAGAACCTTCCTGAGAGTTTTCAGTCATGATTATACTTGTGTTTTAGATCAATAAACTGTATATATTAAACAGCCTTGTCTCTGATACCAATTGTTAGGCCGAATACACAATATATAATCAATATATGTATGAGAATAACAATCAAGAACTCTGTTTATGAACAATAAACTGAATTATATTAAATAACTCTTCTCTCAGTGATGTAAATTATCACAGAGAGCTGCTAGGTTACAAGAATAATGTATTCAGTATTCGCATATCTTTTAGGGTTAACCTATCTGTGTTTATATAGTACACAGCTACGTACAATCTTCTAATTGATATTCCTATAAATCAGCTATACAATTAATATCAATCTAGAATTGCTTCTGTCTTCTGTTTCGTTTCCTTAGCCATCTCGATATCTCTTTGCTTCTTTCCATCTTCAAAGAATATCGCTTCTAGAATGTTCATTGAATTGCACCGACTGCTAAGCAAACTCTGACCATCAGACTTTAACAAACTCTGACTGGTCCTCCAGCTAAACTCTTGACTAGTCCTCCAGCTAAAATCTGATAGTTTCCTGGTACTTAAACACTGATAAACAAACATCAGCAATTATATCTAACACCAGTCCTCCTCTTCTCGACCCAACAGAGGGCGAGACCACCTTAAAAGGCGAGGTCGTCATTTTGGAAATAACAGAAGGCAACACTTTTGTGAAAACATCTGCAATCTGTGAAGTAGTGGGAAGATAAGTAATTTGTAGCAATCCTTCTAACACTTTGTCTCTTGTGAAATGCACATCAATTTTTATGTGCTTAGTCCTTTCATGATGGACTGGATTCTTAGCAATGTGAATAGAACTTTGGTTGTCACAGTGTAGTGTTATAGGTTTCAGATTCTTTACTCCCAATTCTTCAAGTAATCTTACCATCCATGCAACTTCAGAGGCTGCAGACGCCATTGATCTATACTCAGCTTCTGATGAACTCCGAGATACAGTGCTTTGTTTCTTTGACTTCCAACTTACTGGTGAATTTCCAAGTAACAAGACATATCCAAATATTGATATTTTAGTGTCAAGACATGATCCCCAATCTGAATCAGAAAATGCTTGCAAGGTTAACTGTAATATCCGGGAAATTAGGTGCGAATTCTTGTTTATTTAAGTGATAATTATAGTAATATATTATATTTATTTTAAAATTTGCTTCATTATGTGATTAAATGTTTAAATATTATTCCGGGAAAATGTGAATGTGGTAGTATGTGTGTAAAATTATTTTTCAGTATTTATTAGTTAATTTGAGCCCAACATAATTTGAATTAATTAAAATAGTTGAAAATTTGTTTAATTATAATTTTTGTGCATTTAAATATTTTTTGGAGTAAATATAGTATTTAAATTATGTTTATGGGTCAGGAATTATTTTAGTAGTACCGAATAATTGTTTTTAGAATTGTTCGTTACAATTTATTTTTCAGTACCGGGCAATTCAGTGGTAGGTGCAGTTATTTTTGTGCTAATTGGGGGCACCACCTAACCACCTAACTATCCTTATCTAAAACAGTGTCTTCATCCTAATCTAATTACACAATTATAACACACACATTACACACCCAGTGTATACACACGCACACACACACAAAAAGAAAACACCCACGACAGAAATCAAAAGGAGAAATTCCTTTCTCTCCTCCTCTTCTTTCTTCTTCCCGCAACACCACCATCACCTCCTGTTCTTTCCGCGCGCAGCCACTGCGCATAGCAACACCCGACTCCATTTTGCTCCCCGGTTTTCTCCTCCGCCAATCTCCTGTCCAACTCCGGTCGCCACAACTGTTCACCACCGCGCCAGTTTCTGTCCAAATTCCGGTCACACCTCTGTCCAGTTTCCAGTCACATTTTATTCAGTTTCTTTCGGTTTTGGAAGCCACGCAATCCATCGTCGAGTTCCGATTGTGGTATAAATTTCAAACCATGAATTTTGTAAATTGTTTTTAGGTGTGGTTTGATTTCGTTTTTCATATGTGTATTAATTATAATTTGTTTTTATATGTGTTTAGCTAATAAATTCGTTTTATTAAATTGAGATGATTATAAATTCGTTTTTTATTAATATGTGTTAATTATCATTTCATTTTTGTTTATTTAAATTGTGTTATTTAGTAAATTCATTTTTAGTAATTAATTGTTTATAAATTGTGTTAAATGGTTAAGTTGTATTTTTATATATGTGCCATAATTTACTAAATTCGTTTGGTGTTAATTGTTTGAGTTTAGTGTTAAATAGTTTATACGGATTTTGTTAAGTGATTTTTGTTAGTGTGTGTATATTGTGCGTTTTAAATGATTTTAGAGCGCTATTTAATTTTAGTGTTAGTATGGTTTTATTTTGGTGAGTTGAAATTTATTTTAAATCGAATATTTGTTTAACCTCATTTTAATGAATGTTAATTATTGTGGTTTGTTAAGTGATTGGATATACATGTTGTGTTTGTGCTATACTGTGCTGTCCGTCCTGTGCCTGGGGGCGCAACATAGTACATGCAAAATTTTGGGATAGTCCTATTTACGAATGGGTCATGCCGAAATTTCGTAAAATATTTATATTTATTTATTGTATTGTATCCTATTATTAGTATCTCAAAGAGTAATTGAATTTGATTATTCTAATTGGAATCTAGTTTGTGCACACGCGAACCTTATGTGAATATAGTTAGCAAGTAAAAAGATAAGCTTGTTTTACTAAAAGCTGCGCATCAGAAATTTCTATGTTTCAGTACGTACTTTAACCTGTTCGTTTTAGTCTAAATAAATTGTTTTGGAGTTGAAACTTTTATGTTAAGTGAGATTAGTAATCAGGAAATAGCCTGACAAATTTGATAATTGTTTGATTATTTTTGGATTTATGAAAAATATTTTAGTAAAGTATGCGCATTAGATTTTTCAGCTTTTGAGATTAAAACATTGTTTGTAAAGGTGTTAAGGATATGGTTATCATTGGTCAAGTTGATTTAAAGGGATAACCAAGTGTGGTATAAACGGAAAGTTAGGATATATACATATATGTTAAAAGAGTATGTTATGTGAACCTGAATGACAATGTGCGCTTATGTGAGTTTTGTGCTTATTATATGGTTAAGAGTTATAAGTGATGTAAATATTATGTGTTTACGTGTTTAGGGAACGGTGGGTAGTTTAGAATAAGGATTAGAATTTTGAGAGGATCATTCTGAGATAGTATATACTCTTTTGTAGAGTCACGAGACGTGGAACATAGAGATAAAGGCAAGGCGAAGGCAGAAATTCAGTGAGTACGGTTTGTTCTAAAAGCTACTTAAGAATCCAAAGAAGTAGAGCCTAGAAATAAAGGCAAGACAAAGGTGGAAAACCAGTGAATCTGATTACTCTTTTTAGCTACTTAAGGCAAGTAATACTAACTTGCTTTCGTATTTCGATTCCATTCTTTCATTTTGACATATATGAATTGCTATCGTGCTTTGATATACTTTTAATTCTGAAAACACATATTGTTCATTGGTAACCCTGATCTCTGTTCATATACCATGTTGTTCTGTACACCCTACTTTGTTTAGTTTTTCTTTCCTTGAACCTTTATACCCTGATTATATCAATGTATTAAATCTCAATAACCTCTGATTCTATAATCTGAATTTGATCGTATACTTATGCATTCCCTTTATACCTGAAAGTGAATATACATGAACCCTTAACCTAGTACATTTCCAAAATATACCTGATGACATTTATTTCTTGTTTCCCATTAATAGAAATCCAGATTGATCAGATTGAACTTATCCGATTCCTAAAGGACTCTTTTATATACAAAAATTATAGACACAACACAATGTCTTGTGAACCATATCTTCCTTAAACTCTTCTTCAGACCTTGTCCTTATCCTTTGATTATACTTGTTAGGAATATGTTGTTCTTGATGATAATTATAAAAACACTTAGTAGATTTTGTATTAAGTCATTTTGTAACTGTCAACGAAATGGCATGCTTTGCAGTGTTTCGTTGACAGGAAGCTCATCAACGAAATGAGTGATGTAGCAATTGCACTGTACAATACTTCACAGTTTGATATGCAATTTGTTGTATGTATTAGATAGGTTTTTCTAAGTCATGTTGACTAAGTACTAGATAGGCAAAATAGGTTGGTGAATTGTAAATATATTATGCCATGTAATTTTGCCTAAGTGAAGACATGTCAACGGTATGAAGATTACTCTATCAACGGTATGAAGATTAGTCTGTCAACGGAATGAAGATTACTCTATCAACGAAACGAGGAATACACCATCAACGAAATGAAGAATAAAGCTATCAACGAAACACATCTCCATGCCATCAACGAATCACTATTACTTTTTGAATAGTTGACAAAGTGATAGTGACAGTTTACTGAACAGATCTAAAGGAGATATGGAAGTGTACTGTGCATTGGAAGCCATCTAAATGGTTACTGGAAATAAGGAAACATTCCAATTTCCAATAAGGCTCTTGGGAATGATCATAATAAGCGTGAAGACAAAAGCAAGGATCTCCAAGGACCGTTGGACAAAAGGAATGAAAAGCAAACTACTGATGGTTATTACTAGTGTACTTTAGTGTAACCAAAATAGTATTGTAAACTTGGGAATGTATATAACCAAGTGTAGCAGTTAAAATAGATGTAAGAGAAGAAAAACAAATAGATTGTATTAGCTATCTTTGAGAGCATACTTCTCTACACTCTTGTAACTGAGCAGCTGTGTACATTTTGTATCACAGATTATTTCCGCAATAAAAATCACTTAAGTTGGATCATCAAACAATCCAACTGAAATTATTTATGTGCTTGTGATTTTTTACATTAAGTTCAGTTTTTATTTGTAAGTTGTTTTTAAGTTGAAGAAATATCAAGAATTGTATTCAACCCCCCTTCTACAATTCTGTTAGGTCATTTGGGATTAACAATTGGTATCAAAGCAAGCTTCTAACATACAAGAAGTTTAAAGATCAAGACCAAAACAATAACCATGGTGAAGAAGGATGCAGGAGTAAAGATACCAGTTCTTGATAAGGACAATTACTTTCACTGGAAAGTAAAGATGCATTTACATCTCATGTCTATGGATGAGAGATATGTAGACTGCATTGAGAAAGGTCCACACGTTCCCATGAAGTTTGCATCTAGAGTTGGAGTGCCAGATGATGCTCCTGATGTGGAAATTCCAAAACTTGTCCCAGAATGGACTATTGAAGATGTTGCAGAAGTCCATAAAGGTAAAAGAACCATGAACATTCTGTTTAATGGTTTGGAGCAAGAGATGTTTGACAATGTCATAAACTGTACAACCTCCAAAGAAGTATGGGACACTGTTAGAACTCTCTGTGAAGGTACTGAGCAAGTTAGGGAAAACAAAATGCAGCTCCTTATACAACAATATGAGCATTTTCATTTTAAAGCCGGTGAAACCCTAAATGACACGTTTAGTAGGTTTCAAAAGCTTTTGAATGGATTAAAGTTGTATGGGAGGATCTATCAAACCAAGGATTCAAACCTTAAATTTCTTAGAGCTCTTCCAAAAGAATGGAAGCCTATGACTGTTTCTCTCAGAAACACTCAAGAGTACAAAGACTACACTCTTGAAAGGCTTTATGGAACCTTGAAGACATATGAGTTGGAAATGGAGCAAGATGAAGAAATTGAAAAGGTACAAAAGAAGGGTGGATCTATTGCATTGATTGCATCTGTGAACCAACTGGAAGATGACAATGAAGAAGCTGCAAAGGCCACAACTAGTCGAGCTAGTTGTAGGAGTGATGTTAGCAAGGGTAAAGGCAAGATGACAGAAGAAGAAGAATCAGAACCAGCCAACTTGGATGACTTAGATGAGATTGATGAACACATTGCTTTTCTGTCAAGAAAATTCTCTAAGGTCAAGTTTAAGAGAAACTCAGAAGCAAGGCCACCAAGAAGAGACTTTTAACCCAGCAAAACTAACTGAATTGAAAAGTCTAAGTCTAAATGTTTCAATTGTGGAATGCTTGGCCACTTTGCTGGAGACTGCAAAAAGCCCAAGGTTGAGAAGGGCAACAGGAAATTTGAGCCTGTTGATTATAAAAAGAAATACTTTGAACTTCTCAAGCATAAAGAAAAGGCTTTCATGTCTCAAGAGTATGATTGGGCTGGTAATGGTGAAAATTCTGATGATGATGTTGAGTATGTCAACTTGGCTCTTATGGCTAACAATCATGAGCAGGAAGCAAGCTCCTCAAGCAACCAGGTAACAATTACTAATCTTTCTGAGCTTTCTAAAGAGGAATGTGATAGTGCAGTAAATGAAATGTCTACTGTACTATATAATTTGTGTGTTACTCTTAAATCACTTACCAAAGAGAATTCAAGAATAAAAGAGACTAATTTGCTCTTAAGTGATAGGAATGCAATGTTAGAAGCACAGCTCATTGAATTTGAGAAAATGAGATGTGTTAGTAGGGATGCTAAGAAGGAACTTGAGAACGTGTTACAAAGGGAAGAAATTCTTAAAACACAACTTGAGATAGAACAAAGTGTGATTGCAAAATGGAAAGATGCCAGGAATGTTGCTACCAACATCATTAATGTTCAAGGTATGGAATCTTTCTGTGAGCAATCATGGAAAAAGAACAAAGAGAAACTAGGGTATGTTGGTGAAACCTTAGAATCAGAAACAGAGTCAACAAACAACAATGATCATTTGTTGAAGGTTGATATGTCAACGGAATGCAATGTTTCGTTGACAGATGAACCATCAACCGATCAGGTTGTTTCGTTGACAGAGAAAAGAAAAGATAAACTCACTAGACTTAATAACAAGTATGGTCCTGTCACCAAGAACATTGTTCAAGGTGAGTCTAGTAATTCAAAGAAAGTTGAGAAGCCTGTTGAGAGAGCTAATGTAGGTCACTTGTCTAACAAGCAATTGAAGGACAAGTTAGAGAAAGTTCATGTTGAGGCTAAGGGAAATAAAAAGAATAACAGGAATGGCAAAGTAGGGATTAACAAACACAACAATTACACACCCGATAAATATGCTCCTAGAAAGACATGTGTCAACTGTGGAAGTGTTAGTCATTTATCTACTAACTGCAAATCTGTTAAGAAGTCTACTAATGTGAAAATTCCCAAGCCTGCAATGAACAGTTCTATGCCTACAATGCCTGTTATGCCTAACATGTTTGCTCCATATGCACAATTTCAGAATCCATATGTTAGCAAGTCGTTTGTGCCTAATCCATACATGAATATGTTTAATGTGCCACAAATGCCATGGAATGTGAATAACATGTTTGTTCCACCAACTATGCATGCTATGAATGAAAATGTGAGCAACTCTCAGAAATCAACACCAAGGGTAAAGATTGATTTAAATCAATCTGAGCCCAAGGTGAAAAATGATATTAAAGGAAAAACAAAGGCTAACAAAACAGGACCCAAGGAAACTTGGGTACCAAAATCAACTTGATTTGGTTTTATTGTGTGCAGGGAGACAAAATGAATCTTTGGTACTTGGATAGTGGTTGTTCAAGACACATGACTGGTGATTCTACCCTGCTCACAGAGTTTCAGGAAAGAGCTGGCCCTTGTATTGCTTTTGGAGATGACAGCAAAGGCTACACTAAGGGATATGGCTTGATTTCAAAAGAGAATGTCATCATAGATGAGGTTGCATTGGTGGATGGTCTTAAGCACAATTTGCTTAGTATCAGCCAACTTTGTGACAAAGGATTTTTAGTTACTTTTTCTAAAGAAGCCTGTGTTGTTTCTAAAGGAGGAAACAACAATGTGGTAATGACTGGATTCAGAAGAGGGAATGTGTACATTGCTGACTTTAGTAGCACAAGTCCAGACACCATCACTTGTCTTTTCAGCAAGGCAAGCAAGGATGAAAGTTGGCTATGACACAAGAAACTGTCTCATCTGAATTTCAAAGTTATGAATGATTTGGTGAGGAAAGATCTTGCTAGAGGAATTCCACAAGTGGAGTTTTCCAAGGATGGTTTGTGTGATGCCTGTCAAAAAGGGAAACAAAAGAATGCATCATTCAAAAGCAAGACAGAGTCATCAATTGTCCATCAGCTTGAGTTGCTTCATATGGATCTATTTAGCCCTGTGAATGTCATGTCTATTTCAAAAAAGAAATATTGTCTTGTGATTGTTGATGATTTTTCTAGATTTACATGGACCTTCTTTTTGCACTCCAAAGATGAGGCAAGTGAAATCATTATCAATCACATCAAGATGGTGAACAATCATCCTGACTTGAAAGTAAGAAGGATTAGGAGTGATAATGGGACAAAATTCAAGAATTCAAGCATGAAGGTGTTCTGTGAAGAAAATGGTATTTTGCATGAGTTTTCAGCAGCAAGGACACCACAGCAAAATGGTGTAGTTGAAAGGAAAAACAGAACACTTATTGAAGCTGCAAGGACAATGCTAGATGAATCAAAGTTACCAACTTATTTTTGGGCTGAGGCAGTTAACACAGCCTGCTTCACTCAAAATATTTCTTTGATTAATCAGGCCAAAGGACTGACCCCTTATCAACTACTCAAAAGAAAGAAGCCACTATTGGATTTTCTTCATGTCTTTGGATGCAAGTGCTTTGTTCTGAGAAATCAAGCTGAGCATTTGGGGAAATTTGAAGCAAAGGCAGATGAAGCAATATTTGTGGGATATGCAGCAGGGAAAGCTTACAGAGTCTATAATCTCAGAACCAACATTGTTATGGAATCTGTACATGTTGTTTTTGATGATCTCAAAATTCAAGGTCTCTGTGATGAAGGTTTTCATGAAAGTTTTTCTTTTGAGAATGAGGAAGGAGATCAAGTGAATCATGTTAAGGCTACTGAGAAACAGCCTAAAGTTGTTATATCTAGCACAGATGAAAGCAGCAGTGAAGATGAAATTGCTGCATTAAGGTTGAAAAGAATAGCTGCTAGCAGACCAAATGGTCATTTCGTTGACAGTCATGATGGTGGATTCGTTGACAGTCAACATGAGCGTTTCGTTGACAGCCAAAATGTGAAGGAATATAAGGATGAGCGGAAGCATGAAATAACATTTTATTTCGTAAAATCCATATATCGCACATATAGAAAACTGTAAAATGATGTGGAATCAAAATCTTACCTTGAAAAATCGAAGCTTTGAATCGAGATGATCGTTAGCAGTAGCTTCTCAGAGTGTGAAGCCCTCTACCGGTATCCACCAAGAATAATTCTTCGATGAAGCTTTTTATAAAACTTGAAGCTTTATAAAATGGAGGTTTTCCTTTTTCTTTTGAGAGAGAGAGAGAGAGAGATGAAGAAGAAAGGAGGCAACTAGGTTTTTCACAAAAACAAAAGTGTGTCTAACTCTTCTCATCTCATCCTTTATATAGGGCTCAAGTAGGGTTAGTATATTTAATATATCAATATATATTAATATATAAATCCCTCACTTTCTCTTATAAAATGTTTAAATAATAATTAAAACTATTTTAATCATTATTATTATTCTCTCTCAAAATACCTTCATCAATAAATTAATCTTTTTATGGTGTGACCCTGTAGGTTCAATATTAAGCCGGTAGTAGAAATAAATAATAATAAACTTTTTATTTATTTATATGAATTCTAAAATTCATTAAATATAATTAACTGATTAATTATATTTATTCTACATCGTGAGTGATGCTTCTCAACATATCGCGACTATCCGGATAATATGAATTCACTGCTTAGAATACCAAGAACCTGTCAGTGACTAGTTACAGTACAATCATTCCTTCTACCCTACAATATCCCGATTAAATATAAGGCATGGATCTCGTGTCAGGCCTATCAAATTTAATCATATGATTTCTTATTCATAATGCTAAGTTCATATTAATGCAAATTAGAAACTCCTTTCTAATTTCATACACTCTGGCCAGAGATTCCAGAACTCGCATACTAAGAATAACATAGGATATACTCTTCCTATACTGGAAGGGGTAGATCCTCTATTGACGTTAACTATCTCCATACACAAATCCCTATGCCCAGAATAGACCTAATGGATGTCCTTGAGACTAAGGACTAATCCAAAGCATAGTTCATTTTATACAAGATAACTCTAACGATCTCAAGTCTAAGGACACTTGTACAACTATCACTCAGTGAATAACTATTGACACGTGAGTAAACTCCATTAACTATTCAACTTATCGAGTCATGTTCAGTGAACTTATTCCCTAACAAGCACCTACATACTAGCTATAGTGTCACCACACAAATGCCTATGAGAACAGACATCCTCCTGACGGGAGCAAGCATAGTATGTACCAATCTTTGCGAATTCACCAACTTCCGATTAGTTATCCTATGATCAGGAACTGTTTAAGTCTAGAGTTATCATCTTCTAGATCTCACTATTATAATCTCATTATAATTCTAGAAGGTTTACTCTAAACTATGGAACATCTTATTTAAAACACTTTAAATAGATAAGGCCCGTAATAAAAACAAAACAAGTCTTTTATTAACATTAATGAAATCAAATAAGAATACAAGAAAGTTCTTCCTAACTCATCATACATGATTGGATTTAGGACAAACACTTTCAATCTCCCACTTGAACTAAAGCCAATCACACTGGTATCTAATACCCATCTTCTCTTTATGACGATCAAAGTGAATCTGAGACAATGTCTTTGTGAGTGGGTCTGCTACGTTGTTATGTGTGTCAACTCTCTCAATTTTGACATCTCCTCTTTCAATGATCTCCCTAATCAAATGAAAGCGCCGCAAAACATGTTTGGTATTTTTATGAGACCTAGGTTCCTTGGCTTGTGCTATTGCTGCGTTGTTATCACAATACAACACAATAGGCTCCTCAATGCTAGGAACAACTCCCAACTCAGAAACAAATTTCCTCATCCAAACGGCCTCTTTTGCAGCCTCACTTGCAGCTATATACTCTGCTTCCGCTGTGGAGTCAGCCGTTGTAGACTGTTTGGAACTCTTCCAACTAATCGCTCCACCATTTAGAGTAAACACGTACCCTGACATGGATGTGCTATCATCACTTTCTGATTGAAAACTAGAGTCAGTATAACCCTCTATTTTCAACTCAGATCCACCAAAAACAAGAAAAATATCCTTAGTCCTTCGTAAATACTTAAGGATGTTCTTCACTGCTTTCCAGTGGTCTTCACCTGGATTGGACTGATATCTGCTCGTCACACTAATTGAATGAGCAACATCAGGCCTAGTACATAACATCGCGTACATGATAGATCCTATTGCCGAAGCATAAGGAATCTTACTCATACGCTCCCTTTCTTCAGGTGTCTTAGGAGACATCTTCTTGGAAAGGGATACTCCATGGCTCATTGGTATGAGACCTCTCTTGGAGTTTTCCATGCTGAACCTTTTAAGCACTTTCTCGATGTATGTACCCTGGGTAAGACCTATCATTCTTCTAGATCTATCTCTATAGATCTTCATACCGAGAATGTAGGATGCTTCTCCCATGTCCTTCATAGTGAAGTTCTTTGATAGCCACACTTTGACTGATTGTAGCATCGGTATATCATTTCCTATCAGAAGTATGTCATCCACATACAACACAAGAAATGTTACCACACTCCCTCTAACCTTCTTGTAGACACATGGTTCATCTATGTTTTTGATAAAATCAAACTCTTTGATTGTCTCATCAAAACGGATGTTCCATCTACGAGAAGCTTGCCTTAATCCATATATGGTCCGTAGCAGCTTACACACTAGGTGTTCATTCCCTTTGGAAACAAAACCCTCTGGCTGTGTCATATACACTTCCTCTTCAAGTTTCCCATTGAGGAAGGCTGTTTTCACGTCCATTTGCCAGATCTCATAGTCGTAGTAAGCAGCAATGGCAAGCAAAATCCGAATCAATTTTAACAGGGCTACAGGCGACAAAGTTTCATCAAAGTCAATCCCTTGCCTTTGTCTGAATCCTTTTGCCACGAGCCTGGCCTTATAGGTCTCCACCTCGCCATCTGCTCCAATCTTTCTCTTGTATACCCATTTGCACCCAATAGGCTTCACATCCTTGGGTGCTTCAACCAAAGTCCATACTTGGTATACATAGAATCCATTTCGGATTTCATGGCACTCTGCCATTTCTCTGAGTCAATACTACTCATAGCCTCATTATAGGTCATAGGGTCGTCATCATCAATGATTGACAACTCATTGTCATTCTCAATGACAAGGCCATAATACCTCTCAGGTTGGCGAGACACTCTCTCTGACCTACGAATGGGCTGTTCCACAGAAGGTTGTTCAGTCTGAACAGGTGTTTCCTCTTGAATCGTGGTAGTTTGTGCTTCTTGAACTTCATTAAGTTCTATTTTGCTCCCACTGTTCCCTTCAAGGATAAACTGTTTTTCCAAGAAGGTAGCATGTCTGGAGACAAATACCCTATGATCGGTGTAAAAGTAATACCCTAAAGTCTCTTTAGGATATCCCACAAACTTACATTTAACGGATCGAGATTCCAGCTTATCAGGGTCAACTTTCTTGACATAAGCTGGACATCCCCAAATCTTAACGTGTTTAAGACTCGGTTTCCTTTCTTTCCATATCTCATATGGTGTTTGAGGAACAGATTTGGAAGGCACCTTATTCAGTAAATATGCTGAGGTTTCCAATGCATAACCCCAAAGGAATACTGGAAGATCTGCATAGCTCATCATGGATCGAACCATGTCTAACAAAGTTCGATTTCTCCTTTCAGATACCCCATTCAACTGTGGAGTATATGGAGGAGTCCACTGAGATACTATACCATTTTCTTTGAGATAATCTAGAAACTCACCATTCAAGTATTCACCACCTCGATCTGATCGAAGGGTTTTAATACTATGTTTGGTTTGTTTCTCCACTTCATTCTTGTATTCTTTGAACTTTTCAAAGGCTTCAGACTTGTGTTTCATCAAATACACATATCCGAATCTAGATCGATCATCTGTGAAAGTAATGAAGCTTGCGTAGACATCGGTCCACATACATCTGTGTGTACCAATCCTAGCAAATCTGTAGCCCTCTCTCCATGTCCACTAAATGGAGATTTGGTCATTTTACCCAATAGACAAGACTCGCATGTAGGATATGATTCAAAATCAAAGGGTTCAAGTAACCCTTCCTTATGCAATGTACGAAGTCTATTTTCACTAATATGACCAAGTCTGCAGTGCCACAAATAGGTGAGATTTTCATCATCCCTTTTCCTTTTATTAGTACGTTCAATTTGTAGTAAATTATGCTCTACGTCACATACATACAGACCATTATTTAAAATACCACTACCATAAAGAACATTATCTCTAAGAATTGAACATTCATTATTCTGAATAACAAAGGAAAATCCAGCCAAGTCTAACATGGGAATAGAAATAATATTCCTCACAATCGAGGGAACAAAATAACAATTATTTAAAACAATAGTCTTGCCCGTAGGCATATGTAAATCAAATGATCCTACAGCTTCAGCAGCAACTCTTGCTCCATTTCCCATCCGTAGAATCACCTCCTCTTCCTCAAGAGTCCTACTTCTCCTTAGTCCCTGCAACGAATTGCAAATGTGAGAACCACAGGCGGTATCTAATACCCAAGTAGAAATTTGATTTAATGACATATTCACTTCAATCATGAACATACCTGAATCAGAAGCGGCAGTCTCACTACCCTTCTTCTTCTTCAATTCTGCAAGGTAAACCTTGCAGTTCCTCTTCCAGTGCCCCACCTTGTTACAGTGGAAGCAAACAGCTTTGCTTTTGGGGTCTTCAGCTTTTGGTGGAACAGGCCTTTTCTCACCTACTTTCTTCTTCTTGGGAGGGTTCTTCTTCCTTTTCTTAGGATTGGAACCTTCACCAATTAGAAGAACAGAACTCTTCTTAGAGGGAAAATTCGATTCCGCAGTCTTCAACATGTTGTGGAGTTCAGCCAGGCTGGCGTCCAACTTATTCATATGAAAGTTCACAACAAACTGCGAAAACGAACCCGGAAGTGATTGCAAGACCAAGTCTTGACTCAGCTCCCCATCCATGTTGAAACCAAGTTGTCCAAGACGTTCAATCAAATTGATCATCTTAAGTACATGGTCATTCACAGACGATCCCTCAGACATCCTACAGCGGAACAGCTCCTTCGATATATCATATCGAGCTGTCCTCCCTGCCACATCATACAACTCTTGTAGATGCGTTAGGATAGTGTGAGCATCCATATGCTCATGCTGCTTCTGTAGCTCAATGTTCATGGAAGCTAGCATGATACATTGAGCAACATTTGCATCATCTATCCACTTACGATACACAACATGTTCATCATTATGTGCATCGTCAGCAGGTTCAGCAGGCTTAGGTGAGTTAAGCACATATTCCAGCTTCTCAACCCTGAGAACAATTTTCAGGTTTCGAAGCCAGTCAGCAAAATTAGGACCAGTCAATTTGTGAGCATCCAGTATGCTCCAGAGTGATAGTGCAGAAGACATAATGTATATAGTAAATCTGTAAATGATAAACACATAACAACACTTAGCAAATATTCAATTTCATTTTAAAACACTATATGAATCGGGTATTTATTCATAAGTGGCTCCCACTAGTTTACCTAATTTATACAACCCCTAAGTGAAAAATTAAGCATTCATAATGCTAGTGGGAATAGGGATCCTACATTCCATCACACAACCTCGGTTGTGGCACGAAACGCCATGTGATGTTCAGTAGGCAGACAACTCTTGTCAATTACATCTCATGTTATTCCCTAATAAAACTTTAGCCTCTTGAATAATTGAGTCACGGCTGTAGCACGACAAACTCAATATTCTAAGTCAAGTCTAACCCAACATTTCATACAATTGAATCAGTCTCCAACAGCCCACGGCTGTAGCACGTAACGACAATTAGATTCTAATTCATTGTACACATCTCTATGTAATAGACAAGTATTTCTTATTTCGAAATCAAAGCCCTCGGCTGTAGCACGAAACGATAATGATTCAAAAATAAGAACTACTTTCTACCATGTTGGAAGGCTATGACCGACACAAGCCCGTTGTGTCATTGGCCAATTACTACTTGATATTATTTAATTTTAGAGGGATTATATTATGTTACAACCATAATCATATTACTAGAAGATTCTCTTTTTCTTGAACAAAATACAATTATGATATTTAAATGAAAAATTCCCAGTGTGTTGGAGGGGTCACATCGGTCCCGCTTAAAACCCAACGGCCTAGACAGAAATTTTCATTTTCAACATCAAAAGAGTATTTCACTCTATGTTTCATAAACATAAGAATCTCATGGTTGTACTTATAATATTATTGTTAAGGCAAGAAACGATTCCTATTCTAGATTTTCTAGAGCACGCCTTATTTTGATTTAAGTTCACCTAAATCTATCATCGCATGGTAAACTTAGGCATATATCTCATATATAAACATAAATAAACATGTAAGCATGCTAGTAATATCATGTCATACAATGATATAATGATGTATGGATTTATTATAGTATTGAAAAGCAATTAAAACAATTAAAACATGCTTTAAAACACTTCCAGGAATATAAACAGTTCAAAACTTTTATATAAACAATATTTGACCACTCCATTAGATCCGTCTCGAAAAAACGAATCCAACGATATATTGCACGCCCAAAACGGAGTTACGAAACTCCCAAAAAATCAAATTTAATGTGGCAGAAGGGCTGTAACGCATTTCATAAATGCGCCACACTATGTAACGCATTTATGGAATGCGTTACAACAGTTTAAGTCCATTAAATGCTGTAACGCATGAAGCTCATGCGCCACAGCCCCTGTCACGCATTTCCTAAATGCGCGACCCCCCCTTCCGCCGGTTGTCATCCACGCGCGCGGGCAGCAGCTGACCAGTTTTTTTTTTTTTTTTTTCTTTTGTCAGCCGACCGTTGTGATGTGTCAGTGCTTTTGTAACTGGTGCCTTTTCATGTAATATAACTGTTACACTTACTCCTTTAACTAGTAATAACTTTTATTACAAATATCTTAATTTTAATATTAATAAATTAATTAACAATTAATTAATTAATTAATAAAAAATTACAGGAATATGATTTCTCAAATCAGACAGTAGCAAAAAATTACCAGGTGGTTATGGGGTCCTTGTGCAATTTTTAATTCATATTTATATACATGCTTGATTATTTTATGAATTTTAATTAAAACAATTTTTAAAAATTCATAACAAATAATCTACACATCACAAAAATATGAAAAAATACCCAGATCATCCACAACACTTGTAGAACCCAGATCAATGGTCAAAATCTCATGCAAATAATATTTCGAATTAATTCATAATTAAATCTAAATAATCTTGCAAAAATCATAATAAATCCATACATGCATCAAAAAATCTAAAATTTTTACATGATTCTCTATATGCAACAACCTAGCTCTGATACCATTGAAGGAATATAAGGATGAACGGAAGCATGAAATAACATTTTATTTCGTAAAATCCATATATCGCACATATAGAAAACTGTAAAATGATGTGGAATCAAAATCTTAACTTGAAAAATCGAAGCTTTGAATCGAGATGATCGTTAGCAGTAGCTTCTCAGAGTGTGAAGCCCTCTACCGGTATCCACCAAGAATAATTCTTCGATGAAGCTTTTTATAAAACTTGAAGCTTTATAAAATGGAGGTTTTCCTTTTTCTTTTGAGAGAGAGAGAGAGAGATGAAGAAGAAAGGAGGCAACTAGGTTTTTCACAAAAACAAAATTGTGTCTAACTCTTCTCATCTCATCCTTTATATAGGGCTCAAGTAGGGTTAGTATATTTAATATATCAATATATATTAATATATAAATCCCTCACTTTCTCTTATAAAATGTTTAAATAATAATTAAAACTATTTTAATCAAAATGGTCATACCGTTGACAGTCATAGAAATGCTTCTAGAAGTGATCATTTAGGGACAACAAACTCAGGGGGAGTTTCTCAAGGACAAATATCCAATCAAGGCAATCATGATCATGAAGCTACCTCTTCAAGAGCAAATCTACCCCCCTCAAGGAAATGGACTAAAGATCATCCCTTTGAACTTATTATAGGTGATGTTACTTCAAAAGTCCAAACTAGAAGAGCAACTCAAGAAGAATGTCTATATAGCAGTTTTCTGTCTCAAGATGAGCCAAAGAAAGTTGAGGATGCACTTCTAGATCCAGATTGGGTTTTAGCTATGCAAGAGGAGCTAAACCAATTTGAGAGGAACAATGTTTGGAAGCTGGTGCCCAAGCCTAAGGACAGGAGTGTCATAGGCACAAAATGGGTGTTCAGAAACAAGATGGATGAAAATGGCATAGTCACAAGGAACAAAGCTAGATTGGTTGCAAAAGGCTATTCACAGGAAGAAGGAATTGATTTTGATGAAACCTTTGCTCCTGTTGCTAGACTAGAAGCAATAAGGATTTTCCTAGCCTATGCAGCCCATGCCAATTTCAAAGTCTATCAAATGGATGTGAAGAGTGCTTTTCTGAATGGGGAATTGGAAGAGGAGGTGTATGTAAGTCAACCTCCTGGTTTTGAAGATGATGATTTTCCAGAATATGTATACTTCCTCGTCAAAGCACTCTATGGTTTGAAACAAGCACCTAGAGCCTGGTATGACACACTTTCACAGTTCCTCCTTGAGAATCACTTCACTAGAGGTACTGTAGATAAAACTCTTTTTCACAGGGTTGTGAATGGCTCTACTATACTTGTTCAAATTTATGTAGATGACATAATCTTTGGGTCTACAGATGTGAAACTTTGTCAAAAGTTTGCCAAGCTTATGCAAAGTAAATATGAAATGAGCATGATGGGAGAATTAACTTACTTTCTTGGTCTTCAAGTGAAGCAAGTTAATGAAGGCATTTTCATTAGTCAAACAAAATATATTCATGATTTATTAAAGAAGTTTAACTTAATGGAATGCTCTCCTGCCAAAACTCCCATGCCTACTGCCACCAAACTTGAGTTGAATACTAAGGACAAATCTGTGGACATCTCAAGTTACAGAGGCATGGTAGGCTCACTTTTGTATTTAACAGCTAGTAGACCTGATATTATGTTTGCTACATGTTTATGTGCTAGATTTCAGGCTGATCCTAGGGAATCCCATTTAGTTGCTATTAAAAGGATTTTCAGATATCTCAAAGGAACCCCAAATCTTGGCATTTGGTATCCTAGAGAATCTGGTTTTGAACTAATTGGTTATTCAGATGCAGATTATGCAGGATGTAAAATTGACAGGAAAAGCACAACTGGCACCTGTCAATTCTTAGGAAACAAGCTTGTGTCATGGTTCAGCAAGAAACAAAACTCAGTTTCCACCTCCACAACTGAGGCTGAGTATATTGCAGCTGGAAGTTGTTGTGCACAGATTTTATGGATGAAAAATCAACTACTTGATTATGGATTAAGAGTTGAGAAAATCCCTATTTTCTTTGACAACACTAGTGCCATTGCCATTACTGAGAATCCAGTGCAGCATTCAAGGACCAAGCACATTGACATCAAGTACCATTTCATTAGAGAACATGTTATGAATGGTACTGTGGAGTTACATTTTGTTCCAAGTGAACAACAACTTGCAGACATCTTTACCAAGCCACTTGATGAATCAACATTCTCAAGATTAGTAAGTGAGCTAGGTATGCTAAATTTCTCTTAATTATTTTTGAGATATTTGCAAGTTAAAATGTAGCCAGAAATTTGCTATGTTTTTCTGTGAATTAATTGTCTCAGGAAAAAGTGAAATTTTGTCTAAGTCAAAATTACTATGTCAACGAAACGCACCATTTCGTTGACAGTCTTAGCATTTTTCTGGGTGTTTCGTTGATAGCTCTTTTATATCAACGAAACACAGCTTTATCAACGAAATAGACGGGACCTTAAACGCCCAATTCTGATTCGTTGATATAGCGCTTTTAATCTGAACCGTTGAGATTTGACACGTCTTTTACCACGATCTATGCATACACCCCTGTAAGTATAAATCATGGTAATACTTTAAGAGTAACGGTTATATTTTTAAGCCAATCCAGTAATTTACATTTATTATTGGACTCATTTTCTGAGAATTTTTGGGGGAGTATTTATGAAATTCTATTTTCCTTAATTTCTTTTTTACCTGTTCTCAAAAATTCCAAAGGCTTTTCTCTCTTCTTCTCTCTAACAAGCAATTCAGTTCGAAGCTTTTTCTCACTCAACAATGGCACCCATAGTCAAGCTCATGTCTGCTGGAGGGTTTATCTATGAGAAAAACAACTCCATCCCCTTTGTTGTCAAAGAAAGTCCGAACAGTCTGTTTTTCAAAATGATGGACTTCATGAAGAATTGCAAGTTGAGCTACGCAATGTTTCACTCTACACCACTCTACAATGAGATAATCGAAGAAATGTGGACCTCATGTGAGTACAGTGGGACAAATTGCACTCTGCAATTCACCATCCAAGGTAATGAGTATATAGTTAATTCTGATGTGTTGCAAGCATGCTTACACCTTCCTGAAAATAATTGCTCTGCTTTGCCCACATTCACTGAAATGGTTAACATGCTAAATTCCATAAACTACTCATTGCCTACTGATAATTTGGGTAAGATAATTAGGAGAGGTTTGGTTAGGGAATACAGTTATTTAGCTGATGCATTCATTAAAGTCTTTTCTGGTAAAATTAGTAATTTTGATGCATTAACTAATTCCATGTTGATTCTATTTACCATGCTCCTAACTGATAGATATTACAACTTTAGCACCCAACTTATGTATGAAATTGGTGCTAAGTTGGGTGATAAGGCAAATAGGAAGAAAAATATCTATTATGCTAGATTTCTGATGATGTTGGCTAACCATGTTAGTCCAGCACCATTGGTTATCTCTAACCCTGTGTCTAGGTTTGATTGCTTTGTGCAAGAGAAGAGAGTATTGACAGACATACTGAGGCTGAACCACAATGGTGATGTTCCAGTGGTGTATCTGCCAATAATTGAGGTAACTACTGCTATCCCTTCTAGTATAGTTGTTACTTCAACTGTATCACCCAGTCCTGTTGCTGTGGAGTCTGTATTTGTGACCCAACAGGCTCCTACCCCAGCAACAAAACCAAAATCAAAGAAATCCTCCAAGCCAACCTCAGGTGCTTCCCAAAAGGCACCTGATAAGTGGATTTTTATCCACTTGGAATGCTTCATATCGGCTTAAATTGATGACTTGAACTCAAGTATGTGGTGTGTTTAATGTGTTTTCATTAAGTTTTGCAGAATCAAGAGTTGGAGGTTAATGTGATTAAAATTCGGATTTTCCGGGTAAGGTGCGAAGCTCTCACGGTTTTGGCCATATCTGGAGTTCTACAAGTCCGATTCTGACGATCTTACAGCTCACGCGAAGAGGACAACATTTTCTATAATTCTGGACAGAAGGTACGGCGCGGCAGCGCCGTGTTTGTGCTTGTTTATGGCGCGGCAGCGCCGTGGAAAAAGGAGCAGAATTTGTCTGGCGCGGCAGCGCCGCTTTCCTGTGTATTTGTGGCGCGGCAGCGCCGGTCTTTCTGACGAAAATTCCTGTTTTGACCCGATTTGCTGATTTGTCAAGAAATAAAATAAAATTACAATTGAGTACGACTTGTTGCACCTGGAGGCCTTTATAAAGAAGAAAAAAACCCTAGAGATAAGGAGAGACACATATTACGTATTATATACGGAGTTGTAAAGCACGAAGAACCAAGGAAGAAGATAGTTTTCAATTTATTCTTGTATTCTTCTAACTTGTGGATGCTTGGTTTGGGTGTAGTCTTTAGAACCTTGATATTTATTCAATATAATTCGTTTTCTTCAATCATGTTTACATTAGAACCCATGGTGACGATTAGTTTGATTATGAACTAACTCGTTGTCATGGGGTTTTAGCGGATTTATTCATGAAGTTTATGTGTTGAATTTTCTCGATGCCTATAGTGTGATTGATGCGATATCGTATCATGGTTGTTTTAATTCGTTATAGGAGAGTAGCTAACTCCTGTAATTGTGTGTTAATTCTTATTGAAGCGAAAGTGGATCTAAGAGTTTAGAACTTGCCATGCTAGCATAGGTTTATGCGTGAGAATATCATTCGTAATTAGTGTCGTAACTCTAACCGTTTTATGACGACTATGTGATCAATTGAATGCTTGTACTTCAACCATTATGTTTTCAATCTTTATAGACATATAAGGACTAAGCATAATTGGGAGACTAAGTGATTTCTATCTTAATTGTGGATATTATTTAGGATGGTATTGGTACAACGAAAGTTGGCTTATATCAGTTTTGTGTGTTCGATCAGGTATTAATAAATCACATGAAAAGGCTAGAGAATTGGAAACTATAGATGGATTGTTTAATGAAGTTAGGATCCCATGTTTTCTCTGCATAAGTAATTCGATTCCAAATCTTGTTAGTTAATTAATTCTTAGTTTATTAAATTGCTTCATAGTTAATCTTAGTTATTCAAAACCCTATTTTGTTAATTGTCTTAGCAGTGAATAAAAACCATACATTGTTGCATAGGTACAAAACTATAATAACCAAGCAGTCTCTGTGGGAACGAACTCTACTTATCTCTATATTACTTGTGACCACGTGCACTTGCGTGTTGAGTTTGGTCGTAACAAGTTTTTGGCGCCGCTGCCGGGGACTCGGTGTTATTTATATAGTTTATGTGCTTGTCATCAGTGGTCGTTAGAGTTCACTGACTCGGATTGTAGTTGTTTGTTCTGTGTGTTTCAGGTACTTGAACGTGTATGCGAACACGTTCTCAGACTCGTAAATTGGAAGAAGAAAGATTAAAGTTAGTAAAGATGGGAGACGTACTAGAAGGAGTAGCACCTGCAGCTAAGGCTTTGAAAGACTATTCTCAGCCAAAGATCAATGATATCCAGTCGAGCATTGTCAGACCTGCCATTGCAGCCAATACCTTTGAAATCAAGCCTAGCACGATTCAGATGGTACAAAACTCAGTTCAGTTTGGGGGTGCTGCTACAGAGGATCCTAACATGCACATTCGGAGCTTCATGGAGATTTGCGATACTTTCAAGTTCAACGGTGTGTCGGATGATGCTATCAAGTTGAGGCTATTTCCATTCTCTTTGAGGGACAAGGCTAAAGGCTGGTTACATTCTTTACCGGCTGGGTCTATCACTACTTGGGAAGAGCTTGCACAAAAATTTCTCTCCAAATTCTTTCCTATGGCGAAAACAGCTGCCATAAGGAATGCTATTGCTCAGTTTGCCCAGGCACAGGGAGAGTCATTGTGTGAAGCTTGGGAGCGTTATAAAGAGATGCTCAGAAAATGCCCCCATCATGGAATGCCGGACTGGATGATCATTAACTGTTTTTATAATGGATTGGGGTGGCAGTCGAGACCGATGGTGGATGCAGCATCAGGTGGAGCTCTATGGGCTAAAAGCTACGAGGAAGCATATGATCTGATTGAGATGATGGCAGAAAATGAATATCAGAGTCCAACGCAGAGAATGCCACAGCAAAAGGTGGCGGGAATTCTTGATGTTAGTGCAGCTACAGCTTTAGCGGCTCAGCTAGAGGCATTGAATATGAAGATTGATTCTTTGGCAAATCATGGGATTCGTCAGGTAGCTAGTGTTTGTAAGCTATGTGCAGGTGCACATGAGACGAAGCAGTGTGCCATTTCTAATGAATCAGTGCAGTTTGTGAGCAACTTTCCGAATCAGCAACAGCCAGCCCCGAATACTTATCATCCGAGCAACAGGAATCATCCTAATTTCAGTTGGAGCAATAATCAGGGTGGCATACAACAATCACAACAACCACATCAACAATTTCAAGCTAGGCCATACAACTCTGCAGGTTTTCAGCAGCAAGGGCAGAATTTTCAGCAGCAGTTTCAGCCACCAGGATTTCAACAAGCTCATGGAAATTCTGGTCAAACTTTTAAAGAACAATCTGAATTGGAAGAGTTGAGGTTGATGGTTAAAAGTTAGGCGGTCTCACTCAAGACCGTGGAGAATCAGATGGGACAACTTACCAGTGCGATGCTGAAAATATCTCAGGGAATTCTTTCTAATGAACCAGAAGTTAATCCAGGCAAGAGGGAAGTTAAAGAGCAGGTGAATGCCATAACACTCAGGTCTGGTAGAGTCACAAGCAATCCAACATTAGCAGCCAAGGAAGACGAAGATTTCCAGGAACAACTACTTGTGCCCTCCCCAGAAAAAGAAGAGGTAATTCCTAAGCTGGTAGCTGAGCAGTTGGTTGAAGAAGGGGACAATAACAAGAGGTCTGTTGAGAAATCTTCTCAGGAGCAGACTAGAGAGAGCGAACAGATTTTTCCACCTCCCCCATATCCAAGAAAAGCCTACAGGCAAGCGATCGACAAGAAATGGGACAGGTTTCTGGAGGTGTTCAGGAAGTTACAAATTAATATACCTTTTGCAGAAGCTCTAGAACAGATGCCGAGCTATGCCAAGTTCATGAAAGGTATTTTATCCAGGAAATTGAAGCTTGAGGATTTGGAAACTGTGGCGTTGACTGAGGAATGCAGTGCTGTGCTGCAACAGAAATTGCCTCCGAAACTCAAGGATCCTGGGAGCTTTACAATACCTTACACTATCGGGAAATTGTCTTTTGACAAATGCTTATGTGACTTGGGAGCTAGTATTAACTTGATGCCATTGTTTGTTTTTGAGCAGCTTGGTTTGCCTGATCCGAAACCAACGAACATGACATTGCAGCTGGCTGATCGTTCAATTACATATCCAAGAGGTGTGGTGGAAGATGTCCTAGTAAAAGTGGGTAAGCTCATCTTTCCTGCTGATTTTGTTATTCTCGACTTTGAGGAAGACAAGAGGATTCCCATCATCTTGGGAAGACCATTTTTAGCCACGGGCAAAACGATGATCGATGTCCAAAAAGGAGAGCTCACAATGAGAGTGCAAGATCAGACTGTCTCCTTTAATGTGTTTAAGGCCATCAATGTTCCGGAGGATAATGAAAAGTGTTTTAGAGTGGAAGGGGTTGATACTGGTCAGAATAAACCGTTTGATCAGTTGTTGAAGTCGGATACATTCGATGTTTGTGTATTAAGCAAGCCTCGTACTGAGGAGGTAAAAGCAGAGCATGTTCAGATGTTAAATTCAGTTCCTTGGAAGAGGAAATTTGATACGCCAAACGAGTCGCTTGGTTTGACAGAGCTCTTGAACTCTCAGGTGCGGCTTAAGCCGTCATTTAAAAAAACTACTAATCTCGTTCTTAAATCTTCATCAAATCATCTGAGGTATGCATATTTTGGACAGTCATCTATTTTTCCTGTTATTGTTGCTAACAATTTGTCAGGAAGTGAATTTGGAGAGCACCATCAGGATCCTCCGTTTGGGCCACCAACCACTCAGGGTGGCAGTATAATGTGATTCTGGTTAGTCGAGTCCGGCTAAATGACGTTAACGACAGCGCTTCGTGGGAGGCAACCCATGACCTTCAATGAGGGCATTGAATATTCTAAGTTTGGGGGTGATTTGGGGATAAGTAGTGTTGTGGTGTTATGTGTTCATGTAGGAAATCATATTTTGCATATTGTGGTAATTCATTCATGTTTTGTTTGTATTTTGCATGTTTGTTTCATGTAGGACATTTTGTTTATGTTTTTATTATATGTGTCATTTTAGTTGCATGGCATGCATATTTCATGATCCCGTAGGATTTGACTATTTCCGTTGGTGAGTCGATGTTGATTGGAGTGTGGTTGTGATGAATAGAGGGTTGATTAAGTTTTTAAGTATTGACTTGCATGCCAGAAACAATTGTAAATTCACAAGTCTCATTGGTTGCTTTTTGAATTTGGTCAGATCATATTTGTTTGGAAGTTAGAATTTAACCACTTGCTTATATTTAGAATGTTTTCTATTCTCTTGAAATTGAAAGAAGCACTTAAGTCTAAGTTTGGGGGAAAACAGGGATTTCATGCTAGTTATAAAGGCTAGGCGTCAAATGGCTAGTAGCCGGCTCATTGAAAAGATGAGTAGTCTAGGGTGGGATGAGAAAAAGGCAAAGCGCACTCATTCCGAAATTGAAATAAAAAAAAAAAGAATAAAAAAAAAAAAGAGTTGTATTAGTTGTGTTTATGCAGAATTGATCAGGTTGAGCTCTTTAATACTCGAGCAATTAAGTTCTAGGGGACTTTGTGCCTAGTGACCTAAGACTTTGCCGGTCTGGGATCCGCTAACCTAACGCTCGTTACATGGGTATTATTGTATAAGCCTTTAGGGGTCTCAGCCATTGCACGGTCAATTAAGCATGCGTATTGTGTTTAGTATGTTGTTTTGTTATAAAAGCATGAATTCCTGTCTAACTCAAGTGGATATTTGAGGTGTCTTTAAGTGGTTTCTTGTGGCTAGAGTACATTTTGTTTATAAGCTTGTGGTTGTTTTGGTGAAGAATAGGATATGGTCTTGATTTAGTTTGGGAGTATATTGGTGAGCATTGCACACACGCACGTTTCTGTGTTTGTCTCGTTGGTCGATGGGAATTTGGTCGAACTCTGTTTGGAAGACTGTGTTCTTTGAGATGTTGGCTTGTTGATTGGTTTTGGTTGGTTTGAAGGGATCGTTGCATTTTCATATTAGTTGCATACATGCATTGGATTGTTAGTTGCATGAGTAGATGGATTTTGTGGGTACATTCGCTATAGGCCCTCACGAGACCTTACTCGTCCACTAGGGCTGCCTAGGGGTTTAAAGGGCTTGTTGCATATGCCAAATGCAACTGTGATCACCTACGGAAGTGGTACTAGTTAGTTGTATATAGTTATATTATTTATGCTTGAGGACAAGCATCGGTTTAAGTTTGGGGGTGTGATAAGTGGATTTTTATCCACTTGGAATGCTTCATATCAGCTTAAATTGATGACTTGAACTCAAGTATGTGGTGTGTTTAATGTGTTTTCATTAAGTTTTGCAGAATCAAGAGTTGGAGGTTAATGTGATTAAAATTCGGATTTTTCGGGTAAGGTGCGAAGCTCTCACGGTTTTGGCCATATCTGGAGTTCTACAAGTCCGATTCTGACGATCTTACAGCTCACGCGAAGAGGACAACATTTTCTATAATTCTGGACAGAAGGTACGGCGCGGCAGCGCCGTGTTTGTGCTTGTTTATGGCGCGGCAGCGCCGTGGAAAAAGGAGCAGAATTTGTCTGGCGCGGCAGCGCCGCTTTCCTGTGTATTTGTGGCGCGGCAGCGCCGGTCTTTCTGACGAAAATTCCTGTTTTGACCCGATTTGCTGATTTGTCAAGAAATAAAATAAAATTACAATTGAGTACGACTTGTTGCACCTGGAGGCCTTTATAAAGAAGAAAAAAACCCTAGAGATAAGGAGAGACACATATTACGTATTATATACGGAGTTGTAAAGCACGAAGAACCAAGGAAGAAGATAGTTTTCAATTTATTCTTGTATTCTTCTAACTTGTGGATGCTTGGTTTGGGTGTAGTCTTTAGAACCTTGATATTTATTCAATATAATTCGTTTTCTTCAATCATGTTAGATTAGAACCCATGGTGACGATTAGTTTGATTATGAACTAACTCGTTGTCATGGGGTTTTAGCGGATTTATTCATGAAGTTTATGTGTTGAATTTTCTCGATGCCTATAGTGTGATTGATGCGATATCCTATCATGGTTGTTTTAATTCGTTATAGGAGAGTAGCTAACTCCTGTAATTGTGTGTTAATTCTTATTGAAGCGAAAGTGGATCTAAGAGTTTAGAACTTGCCATGCTAGCATAGGTTTATGCGTGAGAATATCATTCGTAATTAGTGTCGTAACTCTAACCGTTTTATGACGACTATGTGATCAATTGAATGCTTGTACTTCAACCATTATGTTTTCAATCTTTATAGACATATAAGGACTAAGCATAATTGGGAGACTAAGTGATTTCTATCTTAATTGTGGATATTATTTAGGATGGTATTGGTACAACGAAAGTTGGCTTATATCAGTTTTGTGTGTTCGATCAGGTATTAATAAATCACATGAAAAGGCTAGAGAATTGGAAACTATAGATGGATTGTTTAATGAAGTTAGGATCCCATGTTTTCTCTGCATAAGTAATTCGATTCCAAATCTTGTTAGTTAATTAATTCTTAGTTTATTAAATTGCTTCATAGTTAATCTTAGTTATTCAAAACCCTATTTTGTTAATTGTCTTAGCAGTGAATAAAAACCATACATTGTTGCATAGGTACAAAACTATAATAACCAAGCAGTCTCTGTGGGAACGAACTCTACTTATCTCTATATTACTTGTGACCACGTGCACTTGCGTGTTGAGTTTGGTCGTAACATCACCTGTTGTAAAATCCACTACACAACCTAAGGGGAGTGTTGTAGGTGCTGTGAGAGGTGAGGGAAGGGGTGAACATAAAAGAAACCCTAAGGATAAGGAAGGAAAGATGAGTGAGATCCAGCCAAGCCCCATTGTGTCTTCCCAACAAGGCACAATGAGTAATATGGATTTAAGCACAAGTCTAATTGCATCCTCCCAAAAGGATGTAATTATTGAAACAAGCTCTCCTCCAAGAGCACACTCCAAGAGGGTAAGGGACACTTCAAGCCCACAGTCTACTATTTCCCAATATCAAAGGAGAGTGAAGCAAAAATCCCAGGTTTCACAGGGTGCACACACACTGGAAGCAACACTTCCAGTTTCTCAAATTCAGTTTGATGTAACCCCTATCATTACTCTGGGGTTACAGTCCCATTCTTTAAATATAAATCTTGAACCAACTCCTCAAAATTCACCAACTCAATCATTAGATGTGGATATGATCCATTCATCTATCCCTGATTCTCCAACTCTTTTCTTGGAGAAGCCCCACTCTGACATTGGTGACCATCACTTGTTAAGTGATTTGTTGGGCCACCAATCATCCTTTTCTGAAGTTACAAGAGGATCTGTGGAACAATCTCTTAAATCAATCACCACAGATTCTACTGTAATTTCACTTTCTCAAAGTGCTTTCTTGACTTCATCAACGAAACAGTCTCTTTCGTTGACAAGTGTTTCTCCATCAACGGTATCCATACCGTTGACAGTTCAAACTACCATACCGTTGATAGTTCATTCTGCACCTTTAATTGAAAATCAAGTTGTTTCCACAACTAGTGCAGATGATCTAGTGGTAGTTGAGACACTTCTAGGATTGAGAGGGAGTGAAACTGAGAGGCTGGCTTGCAGCCAGGCAAAAGGAGAGGTTGAGAGTGAGAGGCTGACTATTTCTTCCAGTCAGGCAAAAGGAGAGGCTGAGGGTTCCACCTTAGTAGGTGAAGGTGAGGGTGTGAGAGGTGTGAGCCATGGGGAGCCCATGATGCAAGAAAATAGAGGAGAGAGAGAAGGGACTACAGGAGCAATAAGGGATGAAGCAGCCATTACAAGTGAGTTAATGGAGGTCAGTGAGGGAGAAAGGGAACCTACTTTCCAAGAGCATTATCAACAAACTCTGGATAGTATTTCCCTGGATCCTGAGACCTTTACTCATCCTGTGCCAGCCTATCAAATTATGGCTCAACAGGGCAATGTGGAGGCAGAAAGGTCACTAAACCTAATTCATACAACTGCATCAATGCAAAGAGCAAAGGATGCCTTGACCAATCTACCTCCAGGAGCTGCAGCAAGTGGAGACTTTGACTTTTCTGATGATGAGGACAGCTATGGTGACAATCTACAGGTGGCCACTACTTCACAGACTGGGACTTCTGTGGTGCCTCCTAGACCAGACTGGCTTTCTCAGGATATGCATGGAAGATTCACTCTAGATACTGCTATCTCAAGGCAGTACAATGAGGCATATCTAGCTCATGAGTCTGCAAATGCAAGGGACAAGAAATTATACAAGGCCATCATGGATTCTCTGGAAATCCAAAGGCTACAGATGCTACAGACAAGGATTGAAGCTACAGAAATCAAGGATTCCATTAGCAACCTCAAGGATGCTAATGACAGGAGGCTAGATGAAAAGCTTCATCTTCTCACTGTGTCCAAGATGACCAGGTTTTTCTCTAAGGAACCTGAAGTGGCTACCTCCTTGAAGACTCTCTTTTCTAGAGTGGACAAGGTGGAAGCTACTTTATCTCAGATGCAAAAGGAACAGGAGAAGCAAACACAACTATTGGCCCAACTAGTGGCAGCTCAAGGACTCCCAGTCATCTCTTTTGATGATAACAAAAAGGGGGAGAAATCTAAGGAGCTAGACATTCAAATCACAAAGGTTATGGTCCCAGCCATTTCCTTACCAAATGAGCCACTAGCAATGGGGGAGCTTGGAAAGAAGCAAAAGGATGGTATTGACCTAATACAGGAAGCTTCTATGAGGATGAGACTGGCAGAACAAATTAAAGACCATTGGTCCAACATAGAAGCAAGGGTCAAGAAAATTGCTGAAACTACAAAGGACTCAAATCCATCAACGGATCAACCATCAACGGATGCCATGGTTCTAGTGTCAACGGAATGGGAGCCACAGACCAATTCTTTCTATCAGGTAGAGCCCCTTCTGTGACGCCCTCCCAATCTGGGGTCATGATTGGGGGAGTCACTACAACCTCTATACTTATAAACCTGTGAATAAATAATATAAACATGCAGACGCGACCCCAACTCCAACCTGGATCTTTAACAGGTAATGGTATGAAACAAGCATCAACTATCTACTTCATTTTATTACATAATAAAAGTCTCAAAAGTTATTACAACCGTGTCTTAAAAGTTCTACATTCCCTTATACAAAACACCTTCTACAAGTCTTCATCACCTGCCTGAGCTGGCATCCCAAAAATAACCCTATAGGAAGATTTCCTAGCTGACTGAAAAGTGCGTGCCATCTTCTCTTTTAACTGTGGGTTAGAACAGGGGAAAGAATGAGCCAAATGCTCAGCAAGTAATAATATATCCAAATAGTTAACCACTGTGAAACAGTTTCCAATATCAATATGTATGTCATGGGTATAGCAGAATCCATCTCAAGGGATTATCAGAACAATGACATGAATATACAATTTCAAAGGATAAACCAATTTCCTTATAAATATATATGATTTCAAGAAAAACAATAAGTAATTTGGAGATTTTTCACAACGCACCGGACAATACGGGTGATCAGCCACGTAAAGTCCCCATACCGGACACACAGTCCCTCTGGTCCTTGTATTGGGTCCCAATAGGCACACATTGGCCTTTAGACTAGTCCATCCCTAGTCCATTTATTATAATTAAAAAGTGCTGGGCCGGCGTCACTCGGCCTCTTACGCCTCCAATCTTAGGAATCCGTGGAAACCATAAATCAGAATTTAAATGAATCCAAACTTTGAAACTTCCTTTCTTTTAAAATCTTTCTTATGAAAGAAATCCTTTGTAAAGCATTGGATGTGTGTTTGTATAGTACCCAAGTGAAGGTTCATGTACTCTCAATTTCAAGTAAGTATGTGATTCATAGGTACAAGTTCAAATCTAATGCAATAGCATCTCAGGTTAAAATGTAAGTATAATCAAAGGATAATGATAAGGTCTGAAGAAAAGTTTAAGCAAGATATGGTTCACAAGACATTGTGTTGTGTCTATAATGTTTGTATATAAAAGAGTCTTTTGGGAATTGGATAAGTTCAATCTGATCAATCTGGATTTCTATCAATGGGAAATCAAGAAGTAAATGTCATAGGTATGTTTTGGATATGTACTAAAATGTGAGTTCTGATATATTCACTTTTGGGTGTAAAAGTTCAAAGAAAGAACTAAACATAGTATGGTGTATGAACCAACAAGATATATGAACAGAAATAAGGATTTACCAAATGAACATGATATGTTTTCAGGATTAAAAGGGTATATAAACAAGATAGCAATTCATATATGTCAAAATGAAATAATGGAATTTAGAAGCGAAAGCAAGTCAGAATTACTTGCCTTGATAGCAAAAAGGGTTATGAGAAATCACTGGTTCTCCACCTTGGTCTTTCCTTTATTTCTAGACTCTACTTCTTTGGATTCTTAAGTAGCTTTTAGAACAAACCGTACTCACTGAATTTCTGCCTTCGCTTTGCCTTTATCTCTATGTTCCACGTCTCGTGACTCTACAAAAGAGTATATTCTATCTTAGTATGCTCTCTCTAAAATGCTAACCTTTATTCTAAACTACCCAACGCATCCTAAGCGCGTAAACACATAATAGTTATATCACATAACATTTACAATCAGGTAATAGGCAACAACTCACGTAAGCGCACATCGCCATTTAAGTACACATAACATACTCCCTTTATATAAATATATATAAATATATAATCTGACTTTCAAATCATACCACACTTGGTATACCCTTAAATCATCTTGATCAATGCTAACCATATCCTTAACACCTTTACAAACAATGTTTTCATCTCAAAAGCTGAAAAATCTGCTGCGCATGCCTTACCAAAACATTTATCATAAATCCAAAAATAATCAAACAAATACCATATTTGATAGGCTACTTCCTGGTTACTAATCCAACTTAAAATAAAACTTTCAAATTCAGAACAGTTCATTTAGACTAAAAACGAACAGGTTTAAAGTGTATACTGAAGCACAGAAAATCCTGCTGCGCAACCTTTAGTAAAACATGCATAACTCTTTACTCGTTAAATTAAATGACACAAGGTTTTCGCGTGGACAAACTAGACTCTGAGTAGAACATTTACATTCTATACCCACTGTCAAAAACAGGGAACAAGCAGTCACGAATTTCCAGAGCAGAACAGGGCAGTTTCTTGACAAACCAACATGATTCTCATCATCTTTTTAATTAAAGTCCAAACACTAAGACCCCTAACACCTATCATTATTATAAAAACTGATTTCTCTGCTAAGACCAAACTAATAACCACTGAAATATTAACATGCAATTCATAAGAACTCAAAATCATTCACAATCTTCCATTTACACATCAATTTCGGTCAAAGAATTCACATGCAAACTGAAATTGTTCACATAACATAAAAATAACTAACATGCAGAGTTAAAGACATGGATTAAAATCAAGATAGAGCTATTTAACTTCAAACCCAGGCCACCGGCTCACTTCCGATCACCGCCGGTGGCGGTGGTTCACGGTGATGGCCGGAATGGGTCCACACAACCGCACACCACCCCCAATCACAATATCCGTCCTTATTCCTCCACCAATTCACTCAAACACTACCTCTTCACCATTGCATGTCACCTTCCACCTTACACACACACCTCGATACATACATATACACACACCCACACACACATACATGTATACATGGTCATATATATATATATATCAATCAATTATGTGGAGAGAAAAGAGAAGAGAAAAGATTTTTAGTGAAAAGAAGAATGACCGAGAGAGAACAACAAAGAGAGAGAGAGAGCAGAGGTGTCGACCAAAATAAGAAAAAGGGAGAATGCTGGGCTTGGGGGTTTTATAAGCCCCAATGGCAAAATAGTAAGTTCACAATTCTAAAATCTGATTTTTAATAGAAGAAAACCAATATAATGCCTTTCTAAAATTCGAAATAAAATGAAGATAATATCTAAAAATCAAAATTTTATTTTTAAAACAAAGAATACGAATTTACAAGCTCACCCATATTTTTAAAATATTTTTGTGATCAAAATTGAATTAAATATGAATTTTCAAAGTTTTGATCACTTAAATGACATTTAACTCATAAAATCAGTTTTAAATCCTTAAAGCCAGACATAAATTCCTCCACTAATTTTAGAAAATAATAGAATATAAAATAAAGGTTGTGAAAAAGATTTCACAATAAAAAGAGTCTCCGATGATTTTATAAAATTCCCGGAAGGTCAAAAAGAATTGATTTTTAATAAGAAATTCATATAAAATGCAATTAAAAACATACACATAGATTTTAACCCATACCATTCACCAAGTAAACATCTAATCATCACATTTTCTAATATTCACCTTTCACACAATATTCACATATTATAGATTTCAAATATTATTAAATATTAATACTGTACAAGCGTTTTTCTGAGTCGTTATAACCTTCCCCCCTTAAAAAGATTCTGTCCTCAGAATCTAACCTTATGAAAATAGATGCGGATACTTTTCAAGCATCTCGCTCTCAAGTTCCCAAGTCGATTCTTCAACTCTGGGATTCCTCCACAAAACCTTAACTAACTTAACAGTCTTATTCCTTAGTTTCCTATCCATATGATCCTGAATTTCTACAGGTTGTTCTACATAAGATAAATCTTGCTCAATCTCAATAGGTTCATACTCGATCACGTGATTTGTATCAGGATTAAATCTCTTAAGCATTGACACATGAAAAACGTTATGAATGTGCTCCATGTGTGGTGGTAACGCTAACTCATATGCAACTTTTCCAATACGTCTTAGTATCTCAAACGGTCCTACATATCTCGGGCTAAGTTTCCCTTTCTTGCCAAATCTCGTAACTCCTTTCCATGGCGACACTTTTACCAACACTTGATCTCCTTCTTCAAAGCTTATATCCTTCCTGTCTTGGTCAGCGTACTTCCGTTGTCTGTCTTGTGACGTAACTAGTCTTTTCTGAATGATTTCAATCTTTTCTTTCGTTTGTTGTACTAGCTCGGGTCTCAAAACTTTTCGTTCTCCCACTTTTTCCAATACACAGGTGACCTATATTTCCTTCCATACAATGCTTCATACGGGGGTGTTCCAGTACTTGCGTGATAGCTGTTGCGGCAAAAGAATTCCACTAATGGTAAATAATCACCTCAATTGCTTTCAAAATCCATCGCACAAATTCGAAGTATATCTTCGATTGTCTGGATAGTCTATTCACTATGACTATATGCTTAAGGACGATAAACGGTACACATATTTAACTTGGTTTCTGAGCATGTCAAAACTTTCTTCCAAATATTGAATTAAAATGAGGGTCTTGGTAAGATTCGATTGATACTTGAACCTCCTGCTTTACTAATGTCTCTTACAGATAAAACCAATTTATCCAATGAATATTTCTCGTTGATGGAAAAAGGAAATGTACCGACTTGTTTAATCTGTCGAACATGACTCAATTGGCATCATGAGATGTTCCTATTTCAACTCGGGAATTTCTACTGGTTGTAATTATCCACTAGGTCTTTGATGTTCAGTTTCAACTCTCTGACAAGTAAAACACTTACTTACTCATCCAGTAATATCTCTTTCATATATGTCCACCAAGATTTTCTTTTAAGCCTTGTTACATCTTCGTATTTCTGGGATGGATTGAATACTTCGAATTCACGTGCATCATTTAGTATTTCATTCTTTAACCATGTCACATTGGGTATCCAATTTCTAGAGAAAAACCTTAAAATTCCTTTATCATCCTTTTGACTCCTTCTACTTTCTCCTGTAAAGTTACTCATGCTATCGTTTATCACTTCTGCTTGACAGTTTTCTAATTTTTTCTAGCAGCTCAAGTTGAAAAGTCATTGTATATATGTTTATCATTTCCGTCGCTTGATCTGAAATACGAACCTCTCTATTCCTACTTTCTCAAATTCCTTGACCAGTCCTAACCATTTTCTCTACCTTATGTATACATCTCCTTTTCGGTGAAAATATATTTCAAATACTTATGATCCGAATAGATTTCATACTTTTCTTCCTACAAGTAAGCCTCCAAATCAATGCGAAGACTATTGTGGCTAGTTCTCAGTCATGTGTCGGGTGTTTCCACTCGTGGTTCTTCAGTTGTCTAGAACTATATACAGTCATCTTAACATGTTAAATCAGTCTTGATTCTTAACACAAAGTTGTGTTCTCAATTTAGTTGTTGATATTGTCCTAAGGTACATGAGTCATCATTTTCCAGTAACAATGAATCTATTTTACCATTATGGCTCGACTAAAGAGTTCCGTTCCTCTAGCAATTTAAATACTTCCTTTTCCATTTATCTTAACTCTTGGATGCTTTCTAGTAAGCTTGCTTAATGGTGTGGCTATCTTGGTATAATCCTTGAAAAACCTTCGATAATCTCCATCCAATCTCATAAAACCTCTAACTTTTGTAGGTGTCTTAGACCTTACTCAATTCATTAACGTTTCAACCTTAGCTGGATCCACTTGGATTCCTTCTCTACTAATTACCTGTCCTAGTAATTGTAATTTTTTTCAACCAAAACTCGCACTTAGAAAACTTTGCGCACAATATCTCTTTTCGTAAAATTCTAGGGTTATTCTCAAATGATCTGTATGCTCTTCTTCCATCTTTGAATTCCTTAAGATGTCACTTATGAAAACATTCTCAAACTTATCCAAATATTTCTTAAAATTTCTATTCATCATGTTCATAAAAGTGGCAGTTATATCCATCAAACCGAACTCCATCACTACGAACTCGTAGTGTCCATATATATCAGGTTCAGAACGTCGTATAAGGAATATCTTCGGGTTTTATTTTTTAAATGACGGTAACCAAATCATAAATAAATTTTGAAAAGCACATTGTGTTCTTTAACTGGTCTGATCATCAATCCTTGACAATGGGTATTTTTTCTTAATGGTCAACTTGGTGCACCCCATGGGAATACACTAGACCTTATAACTCCCTTTTTCCTAAGATCTTGCAATTGAATTGCTAACTCTTTCATTTCTACTTATGTCATTCTATATGAAGCCGTCGAAACTGGTTTTGTCCCGGGTTCTAAGTCTTCAACAAATCTACTTCCCTGGCGGGAGGTAAACCTAAAAGATTGTCAGGTAATAAAATTTGAAATTCGTTAGCTACTAGAATCTTCTCTGTCCAAGGTGTTTCTTTCCTAACATTTACCTCGTATGACGATAAGCTTTACAACCTTGACACAATAATCTTTTACCTTTGATAGTTAGATACCTCTTCGTCTGCTTTCGGCCTCGGATAACAACTTTTAAATTATCCAGGGCTTGAAATTTCCATTTTCTTCCTACTCTGTTAACCAATCCATTCTTAGAATTTACATCAGATTTCTATTATATCAATCTCACAGTGAGGACAAGCTAGATTAATCGATATATGCTCCTGAGTAGCTATTCATGTAGCCAAAACTTTACTTAACCGTTGCGTTTTACAGTCCGACTTACGAGCAAATTCTCTGAAAATAAAATACTTTGTGGCTTCGAATCCGTTAACACTTTGGCACTTATGTAGCTAATATGAAACGTATCCGCAACCACATCCTTGTTCTTTACTGTATCACTCATGGTTATATTGAGGATTCTTGTCCTTGGTTACTTAGTGTGTAATGGTCATGTTACCCTTAACATAATGCTTACTGGGTCTAGTGCTTGTAATCTCTTAAGGAATGTCATACCTTCCTACACTTGTTGCTCTTGACTCTTGCCTTCGGATTCAGACTCTCATTGGCGTAGTGTCCTCTCTGAGTACACTTGTAACACACCACATTGATCTTATTATGAAATCTCGGTTGCTTCTTTCCATAAGTTTTATATTCCGGTATCGGAGGTTTCAGAGGTCTTTGTTGATCCAAATCTTGTGGACGGTTCCCTTGCCCATCACTTCCAATTTCTGGTCTTCCAAATCCAACATTCCTATTTGACTGAAACTCAGGCCTTATATTGAAATGGTTCTAAAAGTTCCCTATTTGTTGGCTTCCTTCCGGTGTCTCTGGCTTCCCTTTTTCTAGCTTCTTCTGTTTGTGATCAATCACTTTCACTTTTGATTCTCATAGCCTTCCATACCACAACTGTATAAATAGTCAAGTCAATTACAATCACTTTACTCCTAATCCACGACCTCATTTCCCCTGTTGGAGTCTCTTAACTCTCTTCTCATCAATATTCACGTATTCGGACACCAACCTGGCCAGATCTATAAATTTTGGTTCAAACCATGTTACTCTCAAGTTATCATGCTTCGGTTCTAAAATTTATGTCCAACATTTGGTCTCAAGACGTTCAAAACCTTGTAATGTTTTAGCTACTATATCCAAAGTGAAATATAGGATAAACAGGTGCTTATATATACTTTTCTGACAAGTAGAATAATAGTCTTTCATCAACAATAATCAACTCCTTTTTAGTATATCCAATATCACTTTACTTCATACTTCAACATGATTAGTATTCGTATATCCTTTTGTTACCTTCTCCTTGTCCATACCAAACTCTCGGTAATAATAAACCTTGACATCATATTGTAAGTCTAATGAGCAAATTTAACTCGACATCCAATCCTCTTTTTTTTTTTTAAAGCAATTTCCCATTTTTGATCAAAACAGTTTCCCGTCAATATAAGTACAGCTTGACACTCAGAATACCGTCATTCGCCTTTGCAATTTCAAATCGCTGATACCTCTAAGAGTTTCCGACAGAATGAATCAATAGATAGGAAGGTGTCAATAGATATAGATATATGACAAGTATGTTTAGTAAGAATTTCTGGTAAAAAGAATCAAACTAAGAGATCAAAATGATCATCGAACTTTATCAGGTTGCATTTGTCAATTTAAACAACAAGGTACAGAAGGTGGCCAACCTTTAGTACTTCCATGACAAACACACCACTGATGGCGTCCCACCAGACTTCTATCACACAGATAGAAAGTACCTGAATCCCCTATATATATATAGGGTTGTTCATCTCAGTTACAACAAGGAGGATAAAAATTTAAGAGGAACATATGAAAGGTTTAAGAGTTTCAAAAGTTTCTATTATATATATATATATATATAATATTGGATCAATTAGCCTCTGAACAATAGAGATATTTCGTAAAGGGTAAAATAATAGAAATGAAAAATTGAATCTTTTAAAAAGGTGAATTGAATAAAATCAATGGCTAGTTATGAACCGACATATCCTTACATCGAACGTATGGAGATAATCATGCCTTGTCTCATGTAGATGGTCCTTAGGGGAGTTAATTTCTAGTTTGATGTTATAGGTATGTCCCGATAGTAAATCAACTATATGTAATCTTGAATAAAGATAGAATCTACACTTAGGCCACTTCTCTGGGCAAATGTCTCTATCGCGGGGGAAAATCGTTATTATATCGTAAAGAATCTATCTAAGTGTTTCTAGACGTTATCTTGGGGATTCTACTCTTGCTCAACTCTAACCACACTTGATACGACACCTGGCGTGGTGTTTCCTATAGCTTCTGCGGTGCAGCCGAAGTTCTGTAAAGTACATAAGGATCTACAAGTGATGTCTTCCGAACTGGTAGTTTGATTCTCCGATTGATTCCTCCAGCTTCGAATTAGTTTCCTCGTCCGTAACCCGATCTTCAGATGGTTCCAGCGTATACTCGCTCGATATGTCGGAATACTATATAACATGAAAGTGCGTAACTTAAGCTAATATTTCTGTAGAAAATTCGGCATGACCTATTCGTAAAATGGACTATGCCCTGTTTTAAAAATATCTCAAATACTAACTCAACCATCCACACATAATCCATAATCCATTCAATATTCCGTCCATCTCCAATCCCTTTCATTTTATACGTAAAATAAATAAATCTGCCTTGACTTGCAGCTATACTATCAGAAAAGAAATTTACCCAAAGGGTAATGGAAATCTCCACTTGGCTGTGTGCATGCACTGATACTGATATTGTCGACTCTGGCTTGGGAGAAGGATTCTCAAATGAAGGTTAATCTCTCGAAACAACCATTATCTGCAACAACACAATAATAAACCAAGAAGATACTAAAACGGTAAAGGGTTATCTTAATTCTACTAATACTCATCCTAAACGTAACCTACATCTACAAATCCTATCTTACCTATGAAGCTTAAGTCCTACCTCTCACCTTAAATTCTCTCATTATTGTTATACCTAATCCTGGCTTGTTTCAGTGACCAAAAACTGACCGCTCTGATACCAACCTGTGACGCCCTCCCAATCTGGGGTCATGATTGGGGGAGTCACTACAACCTCTATACTTATAAACCTGTGAATAAATAATATAAACATGCAGACGCGACCCCAACTCCAACCTGGATCTTTAACAGGTAATGGTATGAAACAAGCATCAACTATCTACTTCATTTTATTACATAATAAAAGTCTCAAAAGTTATTACAACCGTGTCTTAAAAGTTCTACATTCCCTTACACAAAACACCTTCTACAAGTCTTCATCACCTGCCTGAGCTGGCATCCCAAAAATAACCCTATAGGAAGATTTCCTAGCTGACTGAAAAGTGCGTACCATCTTCTCTTTTAACTGTGGGTTAGAACAGGGGAAAGAATGAGCCAAATGCTCAGCAAGTAATAATATATCCAAATAGTTAACCACTGTGAAACAGTTTCCAATATCAATATGTATGTCATGGGTATAGCAGAATCCATCTCAAGGGATTATCAGAACAATGACATGAATATACAATTTCAAAGGATAAACCAATTTCCTTATAAATATATATGATTTCAAGAAAAACAATAAGTAATTTGGAGATTTTTCACAACGCACCGGACAATACGGGTGATCAGCCACGTAAAGTCCCCATACCGGACACACAGTCCCTCTGGTCCTTGTATTGGGTCCCAATAGGCACACATTGGCCTTTAGACTAGTCCATCCCTAGTCCATTTATTATAATTAAAAAGTGCTGGGCCGGCGTCACTCGGCCTCTTACGCCTCCAATCTTAGGAATCCGTGGAAACCATAAATCAGAATTTAAATGAATCCAAACTTTGAAACTTCCTTTCTTTTAAAATCTTTCTTATGAAAGAAATCCTTTGTAAAGCATTGGATGTGTGTTTGTATAGTACCCAAGTGAAGGTTCATGTACTCTCAATTTCAAGTAAGTATGTGATTCATAGGTACAAGTTCAAATCTAATGCAATAGCATCTTAGGTTAAAATGTAAGTATAATCAAAGGATAATGATAAGGTCTGAAGAAAAGTTTAAGCAAGATATGGTTCACAAGACATTGTGTTGTGTCTATAATGTTTGTATATAAAAGAGTCTTTTGGGAATTGGATAAGTTCAATCTGATCAATCTGGATTTCTATCAATGGGAAATCAAGAAGTAAATGTCATAGGTATGTTTTGGATATGTACTAAAATGTGAGTTCTGATATATTCACTTTTGGGTGTAAAAGTTCAAAGAAAGAACTAAACATAGTATGGTGTATGAACCAACAAGATATATGAACAGAAATAAGGATTTACCAAATGAACATGATATGTTTTCAGGATTAAAAGGGTATATAAACAAGATAGCAATTCATATATGTCAAAATGAAATAATGGAATTTAGAAGCGAAAGCAAGTCAGAATTACTTGCCTTGATAGCAAAAAGGGTTATGAGAAATCACTGGTTCTCCACCTTGGTCTTTCCTTTATTTCTAGACTCTACTTCTTTGGATTCTTAAGTAGCTTTTAGAACAAACCGTACTCACTGAATTTCTGCCTTCGCTTTGCCTTTATCTCTATGTTCCACGTCTCGTGACTCTACAAAAGAGTATATTCTATCTTAGTATGCTCTCTCTAAAATGCTAACCTTTATTCTAAACTACCCAACGCATCCTAAGCGCGTAAACACATAATAGTTATATCACATAACATTTACAATCAGGTAATAGGCAACAACTCACGTAAGCGCACATCGCCATTTAAGTACACATAACATACTCCCTTTATATAAATATATATAAATATATAATCTGACTTTCAAATCATACCACACTTGGTATACCCTTAAATCATCTTGATCAATGCTAACCATATCCTTAACACCTTTACAAACAATGTTTTCATCTCAAAAGCTGAAAAATCTGCTGCGCATGCCTTACCAAAACATTTATCATAAATCCAAAAATAATCAAACAAATACCATATTTGATAGGCTACTTCCTGGTTACTAATCCAACTTAGAATAAAACTTTCAAATTCAGAACAGTTCATTTAGACTAAAAACGAACAGGTTTAAAGTGTATACTGAAGCACAGAAAATCCTGCTGCGCAACCTTTAGTAAAACATGCATAACTCTTTACTCGTTAAATTAAATGACACAAGGTTTTCGCGTGGACAAACTAGACTCTGAGTAGAACATTTACATTCTATACCCACTGTCAAAAACAGGGAACAAGCAGTCACGAATTTCCAGAGCAGAACAGGGCAGTTTCTTGACAAACCAACATGATTCTCATCATCTTTTTAATTAAAGTCCAAACACTAAGACCCCTAACACCTATCATTATTATAAAAACTGATTTCTCTGCTAAGACCAAACTAATAACCACTGAAATATTAACATGCAATTCATAAGAACTCAAAATCATTCACAATCTTCCATTTACACATCAATTTCGGTCAAAGAATTCACATGCAAACTGAAATTGTTCACATAACATAAAAATAACTAACATGCAGAGTTAAAGACATGGATTAAAATCAAGATAGAGCTATTTAACTTCAAACCCAGGCCACCGGCTCACTTCCGATCACCGCCGGTGGCGGTGGTTCACGGTGATGGCCGGAATGGGTCCACACAACCGCACACCACCCCCAATCACAATATCCGTCCTTATTCCTCCACCAATTCACTCAAACACTACCTCTTCACCATTGCATGTCACCTTCCACCTTACACACACACCTCGATACATACATATACACACACCCACACACACATACATGTATACATGGTCATATATATATATATATCAATCAATTATGTGGAGAGAAAAGAGAAGAGAAAAGATTTTTAGTGAAAAGAAGAATGACCGAGAGAGAACAACAAAGAGAGAGAGAGCAGAGGTGTCGACCAAAATAAGAAAAAGGGAGAATGCTGGGCTTGGGGGTTTTATAAGCCCCAATGGCAAAATAGTAAGTTCACAATTCTAAAATCTGATTTTTAATAGAAGAAAACCAATATAATGCCTTTCTAAAATTCGAAATAAAATGAAGATAATATCTAAAAATCAAAAATTTATTTTTAAAACAAAGAATACGAATTTACAAGCTCACCCATATTTTTAAAATATTTTTGTGATCAAAATTGAATTAAATATGAATTTTCAAAGTTTTGATCACTTAAATGACATTTAACTCATAAAATCAGTTTTAAATCCTTAAAGCCAGAAATAAATTCCTCCACTAATTTTAGAAAATAATAGAATATAAAATAAAGGTTGTGAAAAAGATTTCACAATAAAAAGAGTTTTCGATGATTTTATAAAATTCCCGGAAGGTAAAAAAGAAATGATTTTTAATAAGAAATTCATATAAAATGCAATTAAAAACATACACATAGATTTTAACCCATACCATTCACCAAGTAAACATCTAATCATCACATTTTCTAATATTCACCTTTCACACAATATTCACATATTATAGATTTCAAATATTATTAAATATTAATACTGTACAAGCGTTTTTCTGAGTCGTTATACCTTCTACATGGAGTCACTCAAGGTCCAAGGAAGGAAAAAGGACAAACTTCATGCATTAGGGATGTGGAACAAGCTACACTCCAAAGAAGCTTATCTCCCAAGTCCCCTGCTAAACCAAAGGGCAAAAATATAGCAAGGATTTTCTATCCTGCACCTTATCCAGATGAGCTCAAGCTTCTTGGTCTACTTATCACAAAAAGCAAGGAAAGCAATGATTATGAGATAAGGAAGCAAAGGGCAATTGTCTACAGGAATGGACAAGAAATCTGTGTTTGGGCTGGTCACCCAAACTTTGCTGAAGCTAAAGCTGAAGAGTCAGAAAGAGAAGCAATGCAAGCCCTTGCAGTTGCTCAATTTCTTGATGAAGAAGAAATACAGCTAGAAGAAAAAGCAAGAGAGGAAAGGAGTGCAAAGAAGAGCACAAGGCAACCAAAGGCAAGAGCTAGGAGAAACATAGCCTTTGAGAATGATGACTCTCAGAGCATGGCATCAGACTCTTCTGTACCAATTGCACCTCCAACAATTCCTGATCCAGTTTCAGAGGTAAAGTTAGCCTGTGATCCTAATCATCCTGTCAATTTCCATGATCAGCCAATTGAGCCAAAGGGAGAGCCAATTGAGTTTGATGAGGCCAACTTTCCAAAATTCCTCTTTGAAATGGATCCAAAGAAGAAATCTAAGCAAAGGGCTACCAAGGCTAAGCCAATTCTGGTAAGGAGACCACAAGCTGAGAAACCCCCTGCCAACCCAGAAGACTTCATCTACATTGCTGATATCAGGGAGGAGTCTGACATTCATATCAATCTTGATGACCTGGTTGAAGTGAGAGGAATAACAGCTTCTTACAAACTACCAGAGAGACTGGTATTTGTCTACAAGGGTGGGAGGGAACAAGTTTGGCCTCTACACAGAATTCTGGGAGAAGACTATCAGACACTGCTATCTGTGTTTAAATGTTTGAAGAAAGATTTTGGTTTTACCAAAACAGCCAAGTCTGAGGTTGTCTCCAAGATTTGCCAAATCAAAGCTAGCTGGAACAAGCCTGGTGCACTTCCCAGAGTATTGAAGGTCCCTCAAACAGGAAAGATAATTCATCTCCAACCTTTTTGGATGATGGAATTCAGAGATAAGGACAACTGTAGAAGATTCTTCAGAATAGAAGACCAACTGGAGAAGGCATCCAATGAAACTCTAAGATTAATGCAATCCAAGTTGGGGAAACAAGATGAAGAAGAGAAGATTTTCTACAGAAGACTTCAAGCTCAAATTGAGGAGAACAATGCAAGAAAAGGGAAGAAAACAAGACCACAGAGGCAAAGATGAAAAATCTGCTCAGTCTAGAGGAGCAACTCTGTGCACTTGTTGTGTAAGATTTTCTACTTTGCATTTCAATTAAATTCAATGAAGCTCAATGCAATTTCTACTTTTATCATGTGTAATATGTCTGAGTGTTTTTGTTATCATCAAGGCTCTTGATTTATGGTTGTTATTCTATCAGTCATAAATTGGGGGAGATTGTTAGGAATATGTTGTTCTTGATGATAATTATAAAAACACTTAGTAGATTTTGTATTAAGTCATTTTGTAACTGTCAACGAAATGGCATGCTTTGCAGTGTTTCGTTGACAGGAAGCTCATCAACGAAATGAGTGATGTAGCAATTGCACTGTACAATACTTCACAGTTTGCTATGCAATTTGTTGTATGTATTAGATAGGTTTTTCTAAGTCATGTTGACTAAGTACTAGATAGGCAAAATAGGTTGGTGAATTGTAAATATATTATGCCATGTAATTTTGCCTAAGTGAAGACATGTCAACGGTATGAAGATTACTCTATCAACGGTATGCAGATTAGTCTGTCAACGGAATGAAGATTACTCTATCAACGAAACGAGGAATACACCATCAACGAAATGAAGAATAAAGCTATCAACGAAACACATCTCCATGCCATCAATGAATCACTATTACTTTTTGAATAGTTGACAAAGTGATAGTGACAGTTTACTGAACAGATCTAAAGGAGATATGGAAGTGTACTGTGCATTGGAAGCCATCTAAATGGTTACTGGAAATAAGGAAACATTCCAATTTCCAATAAGGCTCTTGGGAATGATCATAATAAGCGTGAAGACAAAAGCAAGGATCTCCAAGGACCGTTGGACAAAAGGAATGAAAAGCAAACTACTGATGGTTATTACTAGTGTACTTTAGTGTAACCAAAATAGTATTGTAAACTTGGGAATGTATATAACCAAGTGTAGCAGTTAAAATAGATGTAAGAGAAGAAAAACAAATAGATTGTATTAGCTATCTTTGAGAGCATACTTCTCTACACTCTTGTAACTGAGCAGCTGTGTACATTTTGTATCACAGATTATTTCCGCAATAAAAATCACTTAAGTTGGATCATCAAACAATCCAACTGAAATTATTTATGTGCTTGTGATTTTTTACATTAAGTTCAGTTTTTATTTGTAAGTTGTTTTTAAGTTTAAGAAATATCAAGAATTGTATTCAACCCCCCTTCTACAATTCTGTTAGGTCATTTGGGATTAACAATACTTACATTTTAACCTGAGATTCTATTGCATTAGATTTGAACTTGTACCTATGAATCACATACTTACTTGAAATTGAGAATACATGAATCTTCACTTGGGTACTATACAAACACACATCCAATGATTTACAAAGGATTTCTTTCATAAAGAAGATTTTAAAAGAAAGGAAGTTTCAAAGTTTGGATTCATTTAAATTCTGATTTATGGTTTCCACGGATTCCTAAGATTGGAGGCGTAAGAGGCCGAGTGACGCCGACCCAGAACTTTTTAATTATAATAAATGGACTAGGGATGGACTAGTCTAACAGCCAATGTGTGTCTATTGGGACCCAATACAAGGACCAGAGGGACTGTGTGTCCGGTATGGGGACTTTACGTGGCTGATCACCCGTATTGTCCGGTGCGTTGTGAAAAATCTCCAAATTACTTATTGCTTTTCTTGAAATCATATATCTTTATAAGGAAATTGGTTTACCCTTTGAAATTGTATAACCAGTTCATTGTTATGATAATCCCTTGATGGAATCTTGCATACTTATGACATACAGATTGGTATTGAAAACTGTTTTATTGTGGTTAATTATTTGGCCATATTATTACTTGCTGAGCATCTGGCTCATTCTATTTCCTGTTCTAACCCACAGTTAAACGAGAAGATGGTACGCACTTTTCAGACAGCGTTGTAATAACTTTTGAGACTTATGTTATGTATTAATATCAATTAGATAGTTGATGCTTGTTTCACACCATTAATTGTTAAAGATCCAGGATAGAGTTGGGTTCGCGTCTGCATGTTTATATTATTATTCACAGGTTTATATGTATAGAGGTTGTAGTGACTCCCCAATCATGACCCCATATTGGGAGGGCGTCACAGGTTGGTATCAGAGCGGTCAGTTTTTGGTCACTGAAACTAGCCAGTATTAGGTGTAACAATAATAAGGGAATATAAGGTGAGAAGTAGGACTTCAACTTATTAGGTAAGATAGGATTTGTAGATGCAGGTTACTTTTTGGATGACTGTTAGTAGAATTAAGATAACCTTTTACCGTTTAAGTATCTTCTTGGTTTATTATTGTGTTGTTACAGATAAAGGCTATTTCGAGAGATTACCCTTCATCTGAGATTCCTTTTCCTAAGCCATATCCGTCAGTATCAGTGTATACACCTGGCCAAGTGGAGATTTAAATTACCTTTTGGGTAAATTTCTTTTCTGATAGTATAGCTGCAAGTCAAAGCAGATTTATTTCTTACATATCAAATGAAGGGGTTGGAGATGGATGGAATATTGAAATGAATTATGGATTATATATGGATGATTGAGTTAGTATTTGAGATATTTTTAAAATAGGGAATAGTCCATTTTATGAATAGGTCATGCCGAATTTTCTGCAGAAATATTAACTTAAGTTACGCACTTCCATGTTATATAGTATTCCGACATATCGAGCGAGTATACCCTGGAACCATCTGAAGATAGGGTTACGGATAAGGAAACTAATTCGAAGCTGGAGGAATCAATCGGAGAGTCAGACTACCAGTTTGGAAGACATCACTTGTAGATCCTTATGTACTTTCCAGAATTTCATCTACGACTTCGGCTACACCGCGAATGCTATAGGAAACACCATGCCAAGTGTCGTGTCAAGTGTAGTTAGAGTTGAGCGAGAGTAGAATCCCCAAGATAACGTTTAGAAAGACTTAGATAGATTCTTTGCGATATATTAACGATTTTACCCCCTTGATAGAGACATTCATCTACGTGATTCAAGATTAAATATACTTGATATACTAGCGGGACATCTCTATAAGCTTAGACTAGAAATTAACTCACCTAAGGACCATCTACATGAGATAAGGCATGATTACCTCCATACGTTCGATGTAAGGATAAGTCGGTTCACAACTAGCCATTGATTTTATTCAATTTACCTTTTAAAAGATTCAATTTTTCATTTCTATATTATTTTATTCTTTACGAAATACCTTTATTGTTCAGAGGCTACTTGATCCAATATTATATATATATGTATAATATAAACTTTTGAAACTCTTAAACTTTTCCTATGTTCCTCTTAAATTTTTGATCATCTTTGTTGTAACTGAGATGAACAACCCTATATATATAGGGGATTCAGGGACTTTCTATCTGTGTGATAGAAGTCTGGTGGGACGCCACCAGTGGTGTGTTTGTCATGGAAGTACTAAAGGTTGGCCACCTTCTGTACCTTGTTGTTTAAATTGACAAATGCAACCTGATAAAGTTCGATGATCATTTTGATCTTTTAGTTTGATTTTTTTTACCAGAAATTCTTACTAAACATACTTGTCATATATCCATATCTATTGACACCTTCCTATCTATTGATTCATTCTGCCGGAAACTCTTAGAGGTATCAGCAATTTGAAATTGCAAAGGCGAATGACGATATTCTAAGTGTCAAGTTGTACTTATATTGACGGGAAACTATTTTATCAAAAATGGGAAATTGTTTTAAAAGGAGGGATTGTATGTCGAGTCAGATTGCTCATTAGACTTACAACACGATGTCAAGGTTTATTATTACCGAGAGTTTGGTATGGATAAGGAGAAGGTAACAAGGATATACGAATACTAATCATGTTGAAGTAAGAAATAAAGTGATTGATCACAACAGAAGAAGCTAGAAAAAGGGAAGCCAGAGACACCGGAAGGAAGCCAACAATAGGGAACTTTCAGAACCATTTCAAAATAAGGCCTGAGTTTTAGTCAAATATGAATGTTGGATTTGGAAGACCAGAAACTGGAAGTGATGGGCAAGGGAACCGTCCACAAGATTTGGATCAACAAAGACCTCTGAGACCTCCGATACCAGAATGTAGAACTTGTGGAAAGAAGAAACTGGGAGTTTGTAATAAGATCAATATGGTACGTTACAAGTGTACTCAAAGAGGACACTACGCCAATGAGAGCCATAAACCGAAGGCAAGAGTTACGTGTAACAAGTGTGGAGAGGTGTGACGTTTCTTAAGAGATTGCAATCGTTAAGTCCAGTAAGCAGTATGTTAAGGATGAATGAACCACCATTTACTAAGAAACCAAGGACAAGAACCCTTAATATGAACATGAGCGATGTAGTGAAAATAAGGATGTAGTTACAGATATGTTTCACATAGATTACGGAAATGCCAAAGTGTTAATTTCTTTTGGAGCTACCAAGTCTTTTATCTCTATAGAATTTGTTCATAAACCGCATTGTACGATTCAACTATTAAGTAAAGCTTTGACTATAGGAATAGCTAATCAGGAGCGTATTTCGATTCATCTAGCTTTTCCTCACTGTGAGATTGATATAATAGATCACCATTTTCTTAGGATGACTTGATTCCTGTCAAATTAGGGAAATTTGATGCAAATTCCAAGATTGGATTAGTTAAAAGAGTATGGGGAAAATGGAATTGCGAGCCACAGATAAAGTAGAAGTTGTGTTCCTAGGTCAGAAACAACAAAGAAATTCTAACTTGTCATACAGGGAAATATATTATTGCGCCAAGGTTGTCAAGCATATCTTGCATATGTGGTTAACACCAGTAAAGAGACACCTAAGGGGAAAAGATTCCAGTAGTTGATGAATTTCCGGAGGTATTTCTCGACGATATTTCAGGTTTACCGCCCAAAATGGAAATAGAGTTTGTTGTAGACTTAGCACCCGGAGTAGAACGAATTTCAAAGGCGCCATCTAGAATGACACCAATAGAAATGAAAGAGAGATTGTGCGCAAAGTTTTCTAAGTGCGAGTTTTGGTTGAAAGAATTACAATTACTAGGACAGGTAGTTAGTAGAGAAGGAATCCAAGTGGATTTAGCTAAGGTTGAAACGGTAATGAATTGGGTAAGGCCTAAGACACCAACAGAAGTTAGAAGTTTTATGAGATTGGATGGAGATTATCGAAGGTTTTTTTCAAGGATTGTACCAAGATAGCCACACCATTAACCAAGCTTACTAGAAAGCATTCAAGAGTTAAAGAAGAAGATAAATGGATAAGGAAATGTATTTAAATTGCTAGAGGAACGAAACTCTTTAGTCGAGCCATAATGGTAAAATAGATACATTGTTACTGGAAAATGATGACTCATGTACCTTAGGACAATATCAACGACTAAATTGAGATGACAGCTTTGTGTTAAGAATCAAGACTGATTTAACATGATAAGATGACTGTGTATGTTTCTAGACAACTGAAGAACCACGAGTGGAAACACCCGACACATGACTGAGAACTAGCCACAATAGTCTTCGCATTGATTTGGAGGCCTACTTATATGAAGGAAAGTATGAAATCTATTCGGATCATAAGCATTTGAAATATATTTTCACCGAAAAGGAGCTGTATACATAAGGTAGAGAAAATGGTTAGGACTGATCAAGGAATTTGAGAAAGTAGGAATAGAGGTTCGTATCTCAGATCAAGCTACGGAGATGTTATACATATATACAATGACTTTTCAACTTGAGCTGCTAGAGAAAAGTAGAAAAATGTTAAGCAGAAGTGATGAACTGTGACGCCCTCCAAACCCGGGGTACAGATTTGAGGAGTCACCCGACCAATGGAACACTATTTAACACATGCATAATATATATAAAGACACAAATACCCCTAAACCAAGATCGCATCCTGATTATGGTAATGAACACAAGCTACTACAATCTTTTATTAATACAATACCAGTTTTATCAGAGTTATTACATCACAACTTAGGTTCAAATCTAGACATCTAATCTAGAAAAGCAAAACAAACAACTACCCTGCCAGTGACAATGACTCGAGGGGCTCTCCTGGCTGCCGGTGAACTATCGGTCACGCTATGCCGACTCATGCTCTCGCTTTACTGGAATAGGGTCAGAAAACAACAAGCAAGAGTGAGCCAAAATTGCTCAGCAAACATCATATGAATCATTTCTATCACAGTTGTAACGATATGAATTTATGATATCAGAATTAACAATATTTAGCTAACACATGCTATGTATCAATAACAATTGAAGAAAAGAATTAGAATTTCGCTTATACATTTTATTCAAATCAAAGGTTGTGCTGTTGGCCAGCCACGCATCAACCCCGGACTAGCTCACGGCATAGTCCTCTACTGGATCCTAGGCCAATCTGGGCCTTAAGTTATTCCGACCATAAGTATGGCCCGACCAATTTCTGGTCCATTTTAAAAACATGCCAAATCTATCATAGGGTATAAACAATAACATGCTCAATAAGATAAACTCAATGTATAATAATTGCAAAAGAGCTTCAACTACTCATTATCAAATGAAGATCGAGAAAGAATCATAGAATAATTTCAATGGTACAGTGTACTCATTCAATAAGGAAATCAATATTGGTAATCGATAATCAATGACCGTAATCAATAGTCAACGATGGAATTCAAATGATCAATGGTTGTCAATAATAATCAAAGGATGATAAACAATAATAAATGGTGGTAAACAATAATCAAGTGAATTGGAAATAAGGGTTTCCGATGCAGATCAAATCAAAGAATCAAGAATCTCTAAGGAAATGGAATCAGTTGTCCAAATGCGGTTAAAAGATTGATAATTTGAATTGTTCTGGGGATAACAATATTCAAGTATTCGAGACAATAATAATTTTTATCACAAGTAAAGGCACAGATACTTGCCTGGTCTAAGCTGCTGTCGGATCGACTCTGCTCACTCTACCTTTCCCTTTCCCTTGCTCCGGAAACTCGATTCTATAATTAAACAACTCATCACAATAAGTCTAACTATTCTCGTTCTACTCTCGACACTTATTCAATCAATAATCACATTTAAACAAGTAACTGGTTACATATCGGACGTTCGGTATGATTTATGATATTTAAAACTCAGATATTAGCCCTAGTACGGGCATATACGAACTATAAAACATATTACACAACTCATACGAACCATATAGCACTTATAAATATTTTTAAAACATCAAACGAAACTTATTTGAATTTTAAATAAGTTATTACTAATTTTTAAATCAAAAATCGGATTTTTAAATCCAATATAAACATTTAAATGCAAATAAATCAACTAATAAAATTAATTGACACTTTTTAAATGCTCAGAATCAGATAAAGGAAACAACTGGGGATACTTCTCTAACATCTCACTCTCTAAGTCCCAGGTAGACTCTTCTACCTTAGGATTCTTCCACAAAACTCTCACTAACGCTACTGTCTTATTCCTTAGTACTTTCTCCTTACGATCCAATATCTGAATCGGTCGTTCTACATAAGATAAATCTGCCTGGACCTCTATGGGTTCATACTCTATTACATGATTCGAATCTGGTCGATACCTCTTAAGCATGGATACATGAAATACATTATGAACGTGCTGCATATGCGGCGACAATGCTAACTCGTAAGCTACCTTGCCCACTTTCTTCAAAATCTCAAACGGTCCAACATATCTCGGACTCAACTTCCCTTTCTTTCCAAACCTAACTAATCCTTTCCATGGTGAAACCTTTAGTAACACTTGCTCTCCTTATTCGAATCCCATATCCTTTCTGGCTAGATCCGCATACTTTTTCTGTCGGTCCTGAGCTGTTATCAATCTTCTCTGAATCAATTGAACCACTTCCTTTGTTCGTTGCACTAGTTCTGGTCCCATCATCTTCTGTTCACCAACTTCTTCCCAATACACTGGAGATCGACACTTTCTTTCATACAAAGCTTCGTAAGGTGGCATTCCGATGCTCGCGTGAAAACTATTATTATATGAAAATTCCACCAAGGGTAGATGATCGTCCCAACTGCCTTCAAAGTCAAGTGCACATGTCCTAAGCATATCTTCAATAGTCTGAATTATCCTTTCGCTTTGACCGTCCGTCTGCGGATGATAAGCCGTACTCCTTCTTAACTCGGTGCCCAAACACTCTTGAAAACTCCTCCAAAATCTTGAATTGAATCGAGGGTCTCTATCAGACACTATCGATACTGGAACTCCATGCCGTACTACGATTTCTTTTATGTAAATATGAACTAACTTATCCAGCGAGAATCTTTCGTTAATTGGAAGAAAATGCGCAGATTTCGTCAATCGATCCACGATAACCCAGATGGCATCATGGTTAGTCTTTGTTCTCGGCAATCCTACCACAAAGTCCATCGCAATGTGTTCCCACTTCCATTCAGGAATTTCCAATGGTTGAAGTAATCCACTTGCTCTTGGCATCTCCGTATCTTCTCTAACAGTTCCGGTTGAAATGTCATGGTATAAATCATCTTTGTCGCGTCCTTCGGAGTACTTACTTCGATCTCTAACTTCTCAAATTCCTTGTACAACTCCTTGGCCATCGTCAGGGTATTCGATCTTTCTCTTCTGCTCAATGCATCTGCTACCACATTTGCCTTGCCGGGATGATAGTTGATAGAAACGTCGTAGTCCTTGATTAGTTCTAACCATCTTCGTTGCCTCATGTTCAGCTCTTTCTGAGTAAAGATATACTTCAGACTTTTGTGATCGGTGTAAATTTCACATCTCTCTCAATACAAGTAGTGTCTCCATATCTTCAAGGCAAACACAATCGCTGCTAACTCTAAATCATGTGTAGGATACTTTTGTTCGTGGGGTCTCAACTGTCTTGACGCATAAGCAATCACCTTGTCATGTTGCATAAGTACGCAACCCAATCCTTTGTACGACGCATCACTATAGATTACGAAATGACCTTGATCGTCTGGTAGCATCAATACCGGTTCCGTAGTTAGTCTCCTCTTTAACTCTTGGAAGCTCTCTTCGCACTTATCGTTCCATATGAATCGCTCGCTTTTCCTTGTCAGATTGGTCATTGGAGTAGCTATCTTCGCAAAATCCTGCACAAATCTCCGTTAATATCCGGCTAATCCCAAGAAACTTCTGACTTCAGTCGGTGTCCTTGGTCTTTCCCAATCTTTCACTGCCTCTATCTTTGCTGGATCCACTTTGATACCTTCGCTGCTCACCACGTGTCCTAAGAAATGAACTTCTCTCAACCAGAATTCACACTTGGAAAACTTCGCATATAGTCTTTCTTGTCTCAATGTTTCCAACACAATCCGCAAATGGTCTGCATGCTCTTCTTCTGTCTTTGAGTATATCAAGATGTCGTTGATGAACACCACTACAAACTTGTCCAAATATCTCTTGAAAATCCTGTTCATTAAGTCCATAAAAGCTGCGGGTGCATTTGTTAGTCCAAATGCCATTACTAAGAATTCATAGTGCCCATACCTTGTTCGAAAGGCCGTCTTCGGTATGTCGTCTGGTTTAATCTTCAGTTGGTGATATCCCGACCGTAGGTCAATCTTTGAAAAATGTACCGCTCCTTTCAGCTGGTCAAACAGATCATCTATTCGGGGTAACGGATACTTGTTCTTAATAGTCTGCTTGTTCAATTCCCGATAGTCTATACACAATCTCATGCTTCCATCCTTTTTCTTGACAAATAATACTGGTGCTCCCCACGGCGAAACGCTGGGTCTAATAATTCCTTTTTCTAGCAAATCTTGCAGTTGATCAGCCAACTCCTTCATCTCCACTGGTGCCATTCTGTAAGGGCCTTAGATACTGGCTCCGCGCCTGGTATTAAGTCTATCGCAAATTCAATCTCTCTATCTGGAGGTAAACCTGGTAATTCTTCCGGAAACACATCTGGAAACTCATTTACAACTGGAATATCTTCTAACTTAGAAACTTTATTTTCTATATCTATCACATATGCTAAATACGCCTCACAACCTTGCCTTAATAATCTCTTAGCCTGAATCATCGTCAGGAACCTCTTTCTTTGCCTCTCTCCTCTAAATATTATTTCTTTCTTTTCTAGGGTAATCAAAGTAACCCTCTTATTCTTACAATCAATACTCGCATCATACTCAGTCAACCAATCCATCCCTAATATCACATCAAATTCACCTAACTTAAAAGGTAACAAGTCAGCATAAAAACAATTTCCCAAAATCTCTATCTCACAACGAGGATAATATGAACTGACCGCTATACGATCCTGATTAGCTATCTCTATATTCAACACTCCACTTAAGGGTTTCATTACGCAATTCAATCTACGATCAAACGTTTCAGAAATAAAAGACTTTGTCGCTCCCGAATCTATTAACACTTTAGCAGGAAAAGAATTTACTAGAAGTGTACCTGCCACCACGTCGGAATCTCTCACTGCTTCTCCCATTGACATATTATAGGTCATGGCTAACGGCTGGACATTAACAACTGGGGGTGCTTCAATTGCCCGAATCACATTGTTCACGGGTGCTGGTGCTCTGCAGTCCTTAATCATGTGACCTGGTTTCTTACACCAATGACACACAATGCCTATCTTGCAATCCCGGGAATAATGTCCCTTCTGATTGCATTTAAAGCATGTGACATTCAATCGATGGCATATCCATGGATGTCGCTTCCCGCATGTCTTGTATTCTGGTAGTGGGAGTCTAGAAAGTCCCTGCCGACTGCCGGCTGGTAGACGGTTATCTTGTCCTACGCTCCCGGTATCTGGTTTCCTGAAACTTGCATTCCTTCCGAGCTGAAATCCCGGTTTCTTATTTGCTTGCCCTTGAAAACTTCCCTGTTGCTGTCCCTTATCGGGTATCCCTGCTTTCCTTTTCTTGTTCTCCCTCTCTTTCATGTAAGAATCACTCTCTGTCTCCGTAAACCTTGTTTCATATTGGGGCACTGTTATACTTCCCTGCTTTAACTCCAAAAACTTTAATTCCATCTGATCTCTCATATAGTCCGGAAAATACCTTTCCAAAAACAACTCTGTAAATCTTGCCCACGTAATCAATCCCTCGGGCTCCATAGCCCTACTCGTTTCCCACCAATAACTGGCTTCATTCTTCAGAAAATAGCTTGCATACTCCGTCTTCTTATCCTCTTTCACCTCTATCAAGGCAAAAGCCTTTTCCATCTCTTTCAACCATGCCTTAGCCTCTACAGGGTCTGCTGATCCTTTAAATTCTGGAGGTTTTGCTGCTTGGAAAGATTTGAACGTAACCGCCGGTGCTGCTTGCTGGTGATGCTGCTGATGCTGATGTTGTTGCTACTGTTCTAGGAGCTGTTGCTGAAATGCTTGTTGCTGCTGTGCTAATGCGGCAGTCTGTTGAGTAAGAGTATTTAACAACTGGATTACCATCGGGTCCATGTGGCCCGTGGGAGGTGTATTTTGTTGACCTTCTTGGTCAGAGGTATCAGTTGAACGGGTTTGTCGTCTAGGAGCCATATCGCTGATGAATAAACAATAATTGGCTTAATCAAACAGTCCATATAAGAAAAGGAAGGATCACAATTGATATCTCGAAGGTTTACAGATTTTCTCAACGGTGTATGGGTACACTCGTTGTAACAAGTAGAATAATAGTTATGATGCTAGAAATGAATGACAGGGGAATAAATACAGTTCTATAAAAGAGGTTTATCATACATATATATATATATATATAGAGTTAGTACAAGCGTAGAATGCTTCAAAAGAAAATATATCATGGCTGAACCATAACTGCCGACCAGCAATACAACAAAAATGCAACAACAACCCGAGGCGTTCCTATAAGCCCGGTGCACTGCTGATTCTATAATATGCATCTATATACTAACTATCTAGAAACCATATACCCATGTCACATCTGTCTGCTCCTAAAACCTGCTCACAGATCACCTGCTCCTGCCGGCCATAACGGGGGTCCTGAAATCTCTGCAATCTCACTCATCGCATAATCCAAAATCTGTCTCATCCCTGCTACTGTCTCTCCCTCTCGACTAGAAGATAATCCGTGCAATCGAGTCTCAACCAAGGTCCTCATAACCCTAAACCTCATCTGAATGTCCGTTATCTGATCTCTAAGTCTGTCCCTCTCTCGGATAGCGGCTGCTTCGATCGAACGAATCCTACCCATCTCTATAACCTGTCCATAAAGGTACTCCCTCTCTCTGCTCACCCTCTGATACTCATGGTGTGGAACTGGTGGCTCACATAACTGATACAAAGGCCCACAAACTGATGCCTGAGACCCTGGTGCTGGGGCTACTCGTCGGAGTGGAACAGGACAAGGTACCTGATCTCTCCTGACTACCGGATGCTGATGCCTGGACTGATATCGCACTGGCCGAGACGGTCCTGCTCTCTCAATGGGTGTAGGTATCTCTGCTATCGTATCCTCGGAAGGGTCTGAGTCTGAACTAGAACTAGGGGGCTGCAATTATAACCACATTTAATTACTACGCATAATATCCCTAGTTGACCTCTTAATATCCTTACGTGAATTCCTAACTCTCTATGTTATCCTGGACCCTAAGTCCTAACTTGTTTCAAATGCCATAACCTGTTGCTCTGATACCAACCTGTGACGCCCTCCAAACCCGGGGTACAGATTTGAGGAGTCACCCGACCAACGGAACACTATTTAACACATGCATAATATATATAAAGACACAAATACCCCTTAACCCAGATCGCATCCAGATTATGGCAATGAACACAAGCTACTACAATCTTTTATTAATACAATACCAGTTTTATCAGAGTTATTACATCACAACTTAGGTTCAAATCTAGACATCTAATCTAGAAAAGTAAAACAAACAACTACCCTGCCAGTGACAATGACTCGAGGGGCTCTCCTGGCTGCCGGTGAACTATCGGTCATGCTATGCCGACTCATGCTCTCGCTTTACCGGAATAGGGTTAGAAAACAACAAGCAAGAGTGAGCCAAAATTGCTCAGCAAACATCATATGAATCATTTCTATCACAGTTGTAAGGATATGAATTTATGATATCAGAATTAACAATATTTAGCTAACACATGCTATGTATCAATAACAATTGAAGAAAAGAATTAGAATTTGGCTTATACATTTTATTCAAATCAAAGGTTGTGCTGCTGGCCAGCCACGCATCAACCCCGGACTAGCTCACGGCATAGTCCTCTACTGGATCCTAGGCCAATCTGGGCCTTAAGTTATTCCAACCATAAGTATGGCCCGACCAATTTCTGGTCCATTTTAAAAACATGCCAAATCTATCATAGGGTATAAACAATAACATGCTCAATAAGATAAACTCAATGTATAATAATTGGAAAAGAGCTTCAACTACTCAGTATCAAATGAAGATCAAGAAAGAATCATGGAATAATTTCAATGGTACAGTGTACTCATTCAATAAGGAAATCAATATTGGTAATCGATAATCAATGACCGTAATCAATAGTCAACGATGGAAGTCAAATGATCAATGGTTGTCAATAATAATCAAAGGATGATAAACAATAATAAATGGTGGTAAACAATAATCAAGTGAATTGGAAATAAGGGTTTCTGATGCAGATCAAATCAAAGAATCAAGAATCTCTAAGGAAATGGAATCAGTTGTCCAAATGCGGTTAAAAGATTGATAATTTGAATTGTTCTGGGGATAACAGTATTCAAGTATTCGAGACAATAATAATTTTTATCACAAGTAAAGGCACAAATACTTGCCTGGTCTAAGCTGTTGTCGGATCGACTCTACTCACTCTACCTTTCCCTTTCCCTTGCTCCGGAAACTCGATTTTATAATTAAACAACTCATCACAATAAGTCTTACTATTCTCGTTCTACTCTCGACACTTATTCAATCAATAATCACATTTAAACAAGTAACTGGTTACGTATCGGACGTCCAGTATGATTTATGATATTTGAAACTCAGACTATTTTTAAATAAATAAATAGGCTTGAAAATAATTAAATTGAATTTTAAATTAATTAAATCTAATTAATAATTAATTTTTAAGAATTAATTGATTAAAAGAATTAACCAATTAATTAATAAATTAATTATTAATTAAAAATAATTAAAATAATTAAGTTTAATCAATTTTTGGTTTTAAAATAATAAATATAATTTATCAGAATTTTTCTGATATTAAAATATATTTTAAAATAAGAATATAAATTTTTAAAGTTTTTAAACTATTTTCGAATTAATTTTAAAAATAAAATTCAAAAACAGTTTTCAGAAATCGAATTAGGGTTTTGAAGATTGAAACCGGGTCAAAATAACGGGTAAACGGGTCGGGAAGAACGAATTCGGGTCGCCAAGAACAACCCACCGGCTTCTGGGTTTTCCAGAATCCGGCCGGTGTCCTGCGGCCGGAATTCTTCGATTCCGTCCAAACATAAACAAACTCAGAGGGCTTTTGTTCGCCTTCTCAATACAAACACAACCAACACACCATATCGACTATCCCATGCCGGAATCGTGCCCAGAATTCATTCAAAGAACTCGTCGGTGACGACTTCGGCCGGAAACCCAATCTACTTAATTTCTACATGAAACTCAAAGATTAATATACCAAAACGAAGCTTATAACTCATACAATCAAAACCCCATATCATAACTAATGTCAGATCAACAGAAAGAACGAACGAAGTAAAAGAAAATTTCGGGTCGAAAACCCGAAAATCAAACCCATCAAAATTGAACTCGAACATGAAATTAAATCATGGATTCTTGCTATTTAGAACCCTAGGAACAAGTTAGAAGCAACCAATTGAACGGAGAATCAACAGATTGAAAATCCCCAAATCGACCAAGAACCCTAATTTAAATTCGAATATTGAAAAATTCATATAAAATCGAAAACTTACCAGATGATGATGAGGTTGGAAGATTCTGAAACTAGAAGTCAAGAGCTTTGATTTGAGTACAAGAACTTCAAATTTGGATTTCAATAACACCTTGAACGAATGGACTAATCTTCAAGAACACGAAGAACACGGTTCAGGGATTTTTATTATTTCGAGAATTAGGGCTGCAGATTATGATAGGTTTAAGGTTCGATTCGTCTTTTTATATTTTTGGAAAAATAATACCCCAAACAACATTTTTGGATCGATATAGATCCACTGGTTCGTTTAAAAACCCTAATAAGGTTAAAAACACGTTTTACGAGGAATAATCAGTTAAAAAGGTTGATGATCATCCAATTGATATGTATATCCTTATGTAACTAATGCTCAAGAATACTGGGGCTAAAACAAATGTAATATTGATATAAAACGATATATCCGTCCCCTTAAACAATTAGGGTTCGGAACAATTTTTCCTTTTTGAACAAAACGAATTATTCTTGCAGAATCAAATATGTAGGGATGAAATGATACGAATATCTCTCCCGATAATGATTCGAATACGAAAGATGAAGAGATAATAATTAATGTATGAAATTCCAATGGGGCCCTTGAATTATCAAAACGGGGCTCAGATTTGAAGAAAATTCCAAATGACGAAATATTTGAAAGGGGCTTTTGACTCACCAATTAGCACATAATCACACAATAATTATCATTTAATAATATCCCAATACTCCACAATAAATATTTTTATATTAAATATATCATTTATTTAAATAATAAAATTTACGGATATTACATGAACGATAGCATGAGTAACTTTGCATGACAAAGTACAAGGAGTGTTAGCAATGAATATCACCTAGAAACTAGACAGAGGGGGGGGGGGGTGAATGGATAGTTTGATGTATTTTCGTTTACTTGAAACTAAATATAAACTGTATATGATTATGATATGCAATATGCGGAAAGTAAACAACACACACAATCACTTTAATCTACTTTGTATAAGCAAATTAAATACTACAGCTTTCCAGGAAATTCACAATCGAATTTCTGGCTTCTAAACAAGAACAGTTTGAACTTGCTTGCTTACAGAGAAAAGAGCTTAAGATAAAAACTATGTGTATTTCTCTCTTACAGCTATCAATAGGGTGTACATGATATATATAAGCCATATACAGACTAGTGCACACACCTATTTTTACACAGTTACCCCTTGCTGAAAGTCCAACTTGTCCTGCCATAAGAAGTTAACTGTGTCAGGAAGGACCACCTGCTTTTCGGAGTCTTTCCCGTTTCTGTAGCTGCTTGTCTCTTATCTTTCTCTCCAAGTTTAGCTGTAGATTTGCCATCTGTTCTTTGGACCACCTTGCCAGAACAAATGCTTCAGTATTTGTCTCTTTTGATTCTTGGTTATGTACCTTGATTTGTCTTGTTGTAAACGGCTAAGTGTTGATATCGTGAGCTCCACTTCATTCCTGACTTCGCGATCTCCATTGAGAGGACTATACGATATAGCCTTTGAAGACATTGCGACATAGCCCATTTGACGACTATGCGACATAAGTCATTTGACGACTATGCGACATAGGTCATTTGACGACTATGCGACATAAGTCATTTGACGACTATGCGACATAAGTCATTTGACGACTATGCGACATAAGTCATTTGACGACTATGCGACATGAGGCTCCTGAGGACTTCACGATCTAGGCTTCTTTGACTTTGCTGACTTCAACACTTCACGACATGAGTCTTGAGGACTTCTCGACATAGTACAAAATGGACTATGCGATATAGCACTTCACGACATGGATATTGGTGACTTCACGACATAGCTTTCTTCTGACTTTGCTATATAATGCCTTAGACAAATTTCTGCAACTTATTCCTTCATGGCCTTATTCTTCTTTGTCCTGCTGCATGAACATTTCTGAACTTCTACCAGGACAATTATTCAGTGGCCTATATACAATCTAGATGCAAGAAACTTTACTAAGCTCATTATAACTTTTAGCATACATGATCAAGCTAATGTTCATGAGAACAAGACAAGTACATTAGAGACCTATACTATATCCCAGTGATAGAACTCACTAGGTCATGTAATGTGACATAGTCACATAGTGTAGGCTTGTTAATGGTGGTATTCAGACATGTCTTGAGCCTAACAATCTCCCCCAAATTGTGGGTAAGACCCATAGGCACAATTTCATGTTTGATAACAAGCCTAACTAACATAAAAAGAACAAAAATAAAGAAGTTGAAGGTAAGAATAGAATTTGATAACAACTTGGAAATTTAGGCTTACATGATTTTTCCTTGAGCTACTTAGCTTCAGTTTCCAATTGTTTCTCTAAGAAATCATCATAGACCTTCTTCTTCCTTGTTTCTTCATTCTTCTTTATTTCAGAGATGGCCAGTAAAATTTCATCCCTTGCAGTCAGTTCTTCAATGAGAGGAGAATCTTTTAGATCTTCAGCTGCTGTTCTGAGGGCACTTTCCACATATGAATGTATGAACTCCATCCTTATCTTGCTTATTCCTCCATAATGATTTTTGTACTCAACAGTATAAGGATTTTGCTTTACCCTGCACAGCCCTTTCTTCCTTAGCTCCTTTGCTCTTTCTTCCATCTCAGCCAACTCCTTTTCTTTCTGACTCATCTTTTCTTCATTCAGCTTCTTTAGATTTTCTTTATAGTCAGAGTGCATCTTCATGAATCTAGCAATCTCTATTTTCCACAACCTTTCTTCCTTTTCTTCAAAATTTAACAAGGCATTGATTCTTTCTTGCTCATAGGTGTCAAAATGTTGCCATCCCCCTTGCTTCATTATTCTTTCTCTTCCATCAGTGTATTTGATCTGTAGATGATCTAGCTTCACTTTGACTTCAAAGATCCTTTGAGCCCTCAAAAATGCTAGGGCATCTTCATCATAGTCCTCATCTAATGGAAGCACATTGATTCCAATAACATTTGTGAGTTTTCCAGTCCTCTTTGTTATCCTTATCCTCTTAGCTGCCCTCTTGATCTTCATGTGTTTCACTTGAGGTAGCTTTGAGGAGCAGGGAGAATTAGTCTTTAGTACCACATCATTTGGAAGTAGCTTCATTTCCTTCCCCTTCATCCACTGTAACACTCCACTAGCTGTAACTTTGTGGAAGTGTTTTCTTGAAATTACTTTTGTGGCTTCATCTTTCTTCTGTGGCAATTCAGGTTCAGAAGTCTTAGATGATGATTTTGGAGGATCATCACTAACTGTAACCACCCTAGACTTAGAGTCTTGTGTTGTGGTTAAAGTACTTGTAAAGCATAATGTAACATAAGATGTAAAAGAGATAACTACAACTCAACAAAGGACAAGACAGACAATAGTATTAATAGAAGCACGGGAATCCAGAATCAGAGAAGAAAAGGTAAACTCAAAAAATCAAAATACGTTATGTATTCTTGAAGTCCGTAAACAGGTCACGGAAAGAAGTTCATGAAAATGTTCAAGCCTCAGTGACAGCAATAGAAACAAGACTTTGAAGACGACAGAAGTATGTGAATGATTTAGGGTTCAGTACCACGGGATTCCAGTGATGAAGCAACCAGAACGACAAGGGACGTATCAGCAGCATTATAATTGAAGTCATAAAATAAGAATTGATCAAGTGTTATTCATCTGTGAACCAGACCAGTTGCACTAGGTGACGACACTGAAAAGATCAAGTTGTTTTATCGTCTCAGAAGAAATTGATACAGTCCAAAACTTAAACACCCAGGAGCTCAGGAGTAATTACTAAAGGACAAAAGACAAGAAAAAGTATTCGATAGTTTTTCTTTTGAAAAAACTATCGAATGGTGGTTGAAGTGATTCATTGAATAACCAAGTGAATTAATTTGGCATTCGATAGTTTTGATTTAAAAACTATCGAATGGCAAATTGATTTATTCCATTCGATGGTTTTTTAATCCATTCGATGGTTTTTCAATTCATGGAGCAGGTGAAAAGTTGTGCTTGTCTGACAGGTTGATGAAGATCCAACGGCCAAGAATATTCTATTCTAAATGGTTCGATGGTTTTCAATTTAAGTCTGCAGTTAATACAGAGTGAAGAATGTGTCTTCTTCAGTTAAGGATTTCAACACAGAGACATTACTGAGAGAGAGAAGAGCCGGAGAAAATTATCAGAGAAATTAATAGTGCTCAGAACTTGATCATTGTTTTGTATTTGTGTAACCTTAAACTCATTGACGCTAATCTACGGATTAGAAATTGTAGCACCCCTCGAGGTTTATATTTATAAAAAGATATATTCCCCGAAACTTGATTTGGTTTGGTGTGTTTGATTTCGTTATAGAACTGAAAGATTAATCCGCGAACGAAATTAAATTATTTGTGAGTATCGTATTCAACCCCCCCTTCTACGATACTTTGGACCTAACAATTGGTATCAGAGCTACTTGATTGATATATAAATCAGATCCGGTGAATGAGACCAAAATCAAACGTAGCGTGAAAATACGAAGCAAATTTTTTAACTTTCAAAATTTTTCATTTAATTGGAATTTCTTGAATTTTAAACAATTTGAAATTTTCAGAAACCATGAGTGCTCCAAAGACAACCGCTGGTATTAAAGTTCCCCCGTTTACTAGAGATGATTTCGGTTTGTGGAAGATGAAGATGCTGTTATTTATCAAGGCATCTAATCCGTTGTATATTGGCATATTAGAAAACGGACCGTTTGTACCAATGAAACCAGTTAGTGAATCTACAGCTCCTGATGGTAGCAGGATTCCTTCAGGCACCCAACCTAAGGAGATAAGTGAATTTACAGATTCTGACAAAGAACTGATTCGATTGGACACCGGTTTAATGTTGATATTGGCGGACTCCGCGGACAAGGAAATGAGCTATCAGTTGATGAACTGTACAAGCGGGAAACATATGTGGGATACCATTAACCTAATAATGGAAGGAACTGAAGACGTTCAGGAAAACAGATTGGACATTCTGACTTCTCAATATGAAGCGTTTAGGTCCCTGCCAGGAGAAAGTATAACTCAGGTCTTTGAGAAGTATACTAAGCTCCTCAATGAATTGGCAATGAAAGGAAAGACCTATACACTGAGAGAATCGAATAGGAAGTTCATGATGACGCTGCCCCATCATGTAGAACACAAGTCATCATCCATTAGGGAAAGAATTGACTTCACAAAGATGCCACTAGAGATGATCTATGGCAAGTTGAAGACCTATGAGATGGAACAGGAACAAAGGGTGATAATCTACGGATCAGGGACAGTGGACAGCAAGCACAATGCACTTGTGAGATCAGCAGCACTTGTAGTGGATGAACCAATAACTTCTGAGATTCAGGTTCAAACCCCTAGAGCTGGAAAGGAGGTGATAATAGAAGCAGAAATGGATTCTGTGAATCTGGGTGTTGATGAAAGTGATTACTACACCCTAGAAGAGCTTGAGCAAATGGAAGACAAAACCATGGCGTACTTAGCTGCAAAGTTTAGTCATATTTGTTTCAAGAGAAACCCTAATTACAAGTTCAAGGGCTCAACTAACAGATTCCAGAAGAGCAATTATACACCTAGTACAGGCTTTAAGGGAGGCTACAAGACTGGCATGATTGATAGGAGCAAATCAAGATGCTATAACTGCAATGAGTTAGGGCATTTCGCCACTGAATGCCGGAAGCCTCGTCAAGCAAGAGACATGAAAGATGTCTATGGAAAGAAGGATTCTTATGATGAGTTGAAGAAGGAGAATGCCAAGCTTAAACAGCAATTGGAGGCATTCTCTGGAAAGCAGAAAAGGAAGGCTTACATAGCAGAGGGAAAGCACTGGGATGATACTGATTCAGATGAAGAGGAGGAATATGTAAATGTTGCTCTAATGGCTGACTCTTCAGAGGAATCACCTCAATCATCTCAGGTACCTATCTTAACTACAATTGATATGTCTAATTCTGAGTACAAGAAAACTGTGCAAGATCTTAGTGTAGAATTGTTTAATGTACACACAAGCATGCTAGCATCTGAAATGGAAAATGCTAAACTAGTTCTTAAGATTAAAAAGCTAGAATCTAAAAATGAAGAACTAGAGCTTGTAGCTGTAACATTAGAAGATCTTAAGCAAAAGAATGTGTACTTAGAGAACAAGGTCAAGTGTAATGATGAGATAGAGACTATCCTCAGGAAGCAGATTTCAGATCTAGATTTGAAGCTGAATGCTTTTAAGAATTCCGCTCTAGTGGCTAAGGAAATCATTGATACTCAGGCCGTAGAGAATAAAACTGCTATAGGATTTGACTATAACAAGAAAGCTGGTAAGAAGATTGTGGAATTCCCTGTGACACCTTCAGTTGTCAAAAGGAATACTCCACATGTTCTTAAGAATGTTGATTGTCCAGTTTTTGTTAAGCCATTTCCACCTCTCTTTTATGAGGATTTATTGAAGGAAAAAGAGGTAAAGACTAAGTTGCCTAGGAAATCAGTAAAGAATGTTTTACCTAAACCTGATTTACCTAAAACTGAAGTAGGTTCCTTAGTTAGTAATGTTAAAAAGAACAGGAATGGGAGGAAAAAGATTGTTAATCAGGAATTGGTTCCATCTTCTCCCATTGCATCTAGGAAGTTATGTTCTATTTGTAATTCTGCTGGACACCTTACACATGCATGTAAAAAGGTTAAAGTAGAAACTGCTAATGCTTCTGAAATGCATAACATGTCTGACATGCCTGATAATCATGAACCCTGTGGAAAGAAAGAGTGTTTGCTATGTAAGTACAACATCATGCATGCTTATTTTAAGTTGATGTCTGATAGTAGCAATAGCTCTAGTAATGTTAAATCCACAGATACTATGAATATCAAACAGGGTAAGACTAAATTGAATGTTACTCCTGTTAAATCATCTCAACCTTCAGGACCCAAACAATTTTGGGTACCAAAGTCCGCTTAATCAATCTGTGATTGCAGGGTAAGGTTAAAAGCTCAAAGGTTGTGTGGATTCTGGATAGTGGCTGTTCTAGACACATGACAGGTGAAGAGTCCCTGCTTACAGAGGTGGTTAAGAAGACCGGCCCGATTGTAACCTTTGGAGATGACAGCAAAGGATTCACTACGGGATATGGTAAATTGAAAGCTGGAAATGTCATCATTGAAAACATCTCTCTTGTTGAAGGATTAAAGCACAATCTACTAAGTATCAGTCAATTCTGTGATAAAGGCTACAATGTAGATTTCAGAAAGGACAAGTGCTTGATCACCAACAGGAAGGATGAGAAGCTTACTCTACTGGGAGTGAGAAAAGGAAATTTGTTTATAGCTGACTTAAGTTCTACCAGTGAAGGAGAAGTTACATGTTTCTATGCAAAGGCATCTTCAGAACAAAGTTGGCTATGGCACAAGAAGCTCTCACATCTAAACTTCAAAACTATGAACTCTTTGGTAAAGAGAAAGTTAGTGAGAGGGTTGCCCCTGATGGAATTCAATCAGGAGGGACTATGTGAAGCATGTGAAAAGGGGAAGTCGAAGAAAGCATCACATGGAAGCAAAGGAATGACAAGCATTACTGAACCATTACAGCTGATTCATATGGATTTATTTGGTCCAGTTAATGTTATGTCACTTTCAAGAAACAGATATGCATTGGTGATGGTGGATGACTACTCCAAGTACACGTGGGTGTTGTTTATACAAACAAAGGATGAAGCAACACAACTAATCATTGATCACATCAAGAAGATAGAAGTGGAAGCTAAGCTACCTGTGCGGACAATCAGATCAGACAATGGAACTGAATTCAAGAATGCAGTTCTAAATGATTTCTGCTCAGAGAAAGGAATATCAAGACAGTTTTCAGCACCAAGAACTCCTCAACAGAATGGAGTAGTGGAAAGGAAGAACAGGACCTTGGTTGAAGCAGCAAGGACCATGTTGAGTGAATAAAAACTTCCCACTTACTTTTGGGCTGAAGCAGTGAATACAGCTTGCTACACTCAGAATCGAACCCTGATCAACAAAGATCATGAAAAGACTTCGTATGAGTTAATGGCCAACAAGAAGCCAACACTGAAGTACTTTCATGTGTTTGGTGCAAAGTGCTTTGTACTTAAAGATGGAGAACATCTTGGCAAGTTTGATGCCAAAGCAGATGAAGGCATTTTTCTGGGCTATTCTCTGGAATCTAAGGCTTTCAGGGTATATGTGATTGAAGATAAGAAGGTGTTGGAAAGCTTTAATGTAACATTTGACGACACTAAAAGACCGGGCCTGCAAACTGGAGAGAACTCTGAATCCTTGGTATTTGAAAATCTATCAGGAGATCTCTCTGACAATGAAGAAGTACCTGAAGTTGTTACAGTCATTAATAATAATCATAATGATAATGATTCTGGACAAAGTGGTGACCTAAGTGGAAATCCTCAACATACAGGATCCACTAGTCAGTCTTCAGAATCAACAGATCAAACCGTCAACAACTCAGGGGGAGCAGGAGAAGGATCAACTAGTCACACTCCTCAACATCTAGAACAAGGAGAATCATCAAGATCGCACCTGCCAAGACAAAGGGTATGGAATAGAGATCATCCCTTTCACTTGATCATTGGTGATCCGGACACAGGAGTGAGAACTAGGAGAACATCACAAAATGAATGTCACTATTCTGGGTTTCTTTCAGAAACAGAACCTAAGAAAGTTGAAGATGCTCTAGATGATCCAGATTGGGTGATTGCTATGCAAGAAGAACTCAATCAGTTTGAAAGGCAGAAAGTTTGGAAGCTGGTACCCAGGCCTAAGGGAAAATCTGTTATTGGAACACGATGGGTATTCAGAAATAAATTGGACGAAGATGGCATTGTAACGAGAAACAAAGCCAGACTGGTTGCTAAAGGTTACTCTCAAGAAGAGGGTATAGATTATGATGAAACCTATGCACCAGTAGCAAGACTTGAGGCCATCAGAATGTTTCTGGCATTTGCTGCACATTCCAATTACAAGGTATATCAAATGGATGTGAAGAGTGCTTTTCTGAACGGGGAGTTAGAAGAAGAAGTGTATGTGGAACAACCTCCAGGTTTTGAGGATTCAAAACTGGCAGACTTTGTGTACTTTCTATTCAAAGCTCTCTATGGACTCAAACAAGCTCCAAGGACATGGTATGACACTCTCTCTGAATTCTTACTTGAAAATGATTTTACAAGAGGTGTTGTAGACAAAACTCTCTTTGGCAAAAAGCATAAAAATGATTTGATATTGGTGCAAGTATATGTTGATGACATAATATTTGGTTCTACTAATGATGATCTATGCAAGAGATTTGCTAAGTTAATGCAGAGTCGTTATGAAATGAGCATGATGGGTGAATTGTCATTCTTTCTTGGATTGCAAGTATACCAGAAACAAGATGGTATATTCATTTGTCAGTCCAAGTACATCAAGGATCTTCTTAAGAAGTATCAAATGGAAGACTCATCTACAGCAAAGACTCCTATGCCAACTGCCACTAAGCTTGATAAGGATGAAACTGGTAAGAAGGTTGACATCACATGCTACAGAGGTATGATAGGCTCATTACTTTATCTCACTGCAAGTAGACCAGATATAATGTTTGCAACATGCTTGTGTGCTAGATTTCAGTCTGATCCTAAAGAATCTCATCTAATAGCTGTTAAGAGAATATTTAGGTATCTAAAGGGGACCCCAAATCTTGGAATTTGGTACCCTAAAGATACAGGATTTGATCTTATTGGATACACAGACTCTGATTTTGCAGGTTGTAAGATTGATCGGAAGAGTACTTCAGGAAGCTGTCAGTTTCTTGGAAGAAGGTTAGTTTCCTGGCATAGCAAGAAGCAGCATTCAGTATCCACATCAACAGCTGAGGCTGAATACATTGCTGCTGGTAGCTGTTGTGCTCAGATCTTGTGGATGAGAAACCAACTCCGTGACTATGGACTTTTGTTGACAAAGATTCCAATATTTTGCGACAACACAAGTGCCATAGCAATCTCAAACAACCCAGTGCAACACTCGAGGACGAAGCACATCGACATCAGGTATCATTTTATCCGAGAGCATGTCATGAATGGAACTGTGGAGTTACACTTTGTACCCACAGAGGATCAAATTGCAGACATCTTTACTAAACCGCTTGATGAATCCACTTTCAATAAGCTGGTTGGTGAACTTGGGATGTTAAATCTTTCTAATTGATTTTGATTAGAAGTCAGTAACTGCAGAGAGTCCTGGTGAATACATGAGTTTAAGAATTGCTATATCCTTAGGACTCGTGAATTTATTTTCTGGAGCAATTCTCGTAGTTAGGATTATTATACTAATTTTATGTCATAAATATGGATGATATATCTTCTGGAATTTAATTAGTTATTAATTCTAAAAATTATTTAGGTGCTAATATTTGTTCTAAATATTCTAGCATCTATTTAATTTGAATTAATTTGCTTTGTTTCTGACATTGTAGATTAATGCAGCATAATTGATTAGATTTTAATTGGTTAATATCACTCAATGATATTTAATTGATTTTATTCTAAGAAAATTGTGAACTTTCTGTTAAGAATTGATTTTGGTAAATTTGAAAAGATTTATTAGAATTAAAATTTGACAGGAAATACAAAAAGTCTGATTTTTAAAACATGAACAGGTTTTAAAATGAAGAAAGAAGCAAAAACCATCGAATTTAGGAAATTCGATAGTTTTTCTAAGTACTAATTAAAAATCATCGAACTTAAAATTCGATAGTTTTTGATTTTGAAAAGAAAAACCATCGAAATACAAGTTTCGATAGTTTTTAAGATCAAATGAAAATATATCGGAGGATTTAATTTTTCAATAATTAAACTCCTCGATAGTTTTTCAACAATGAAAAACTCGATAGTTTTTCTGGTTTTTAAAAGGAAAACCAGTTCGATAGTTTTTGAGTTTTCAGGAGAGAGAGAGCTCGATAGTTTTCTGAAAAGCGTTTAAAATTCACAATTTCAAACCCTTCGATAGTTTTTGAAAAACTATCGAGGTCCAGTTGACCCTTTTGCCCTCACAGAAAATTATCGATAGTTCATTTACAAAACTATCGAACTAGAAATGACGATTTTGCCCCTGACAGTTTCAAAAAGGTATAAAACAATACCTTAGTTTCTTTTCTTTTCATTGTTTACAGATCTAAGAAAAGCAAAGGGAGTTTTATATACTTACAATACATATACACGGCCGAAAACAAGTTCTCGATAGTTTCTTCAATCAATTCACTGTTAATCTCTTGAAAATCCATTTTCACCATAGTGATTTCACCATTAACCGTGACAGTTCTCTATTCTGAGTTTCTGTTAAGGTTTTTAAAGGGAAAACTATCGAAAACATCACTTAAAACTCTAAGTACTTTGATAATACAAGAAACTGGTGAGATTGTATTGTTTTAACAATCGATTTCTAAAGGTTAAATTTAGTTTCATTGTCAATCTACAGTTAGGGTTCTTGGATTTAGGGATTTGTTTTTGGTTGAGGTGTTTTAATTCGAAAAGAAAGGGGTTTATTGTTAAAAGTTTGATTAATTAGTAATAATTAATTAAATTTAAAAGGAAAAATAGTTTTGGTTTATTTAAATTTTCTGGAAATTTTAAAATGGCTGGAGAATTTATAGTAACCAAAACTAATCATGTCTCGTTTCAAAACTTGCAATCCATTACGAATCCTCAAATTCGTGCATGGGCAGAGTTTTTGAATATACGTTCATTAGTGGCATACGCTGTGAGTACTCCCGTGGTCCTTTGTATCGATCAACTGACTGCGTTGTACACATCCGCCACAGATACAAGTGAGAATAATGTGAGATCCTTCAGTTTTGTTGTGCCAGGGGGCAGAACAATAAGGGTGACGGAACATGACTTTAACAGAATACTTCATTTTCCTACAGAAAACCTTGTTCCGGATCCCACAACTGAGGAAATACATGTTTTCTTCACTCTTATAAGAAGTCAACAACCTAACTTCTTGGTGGGAGAGTTCCTAAAGCATTACCTGCCAAAGCCATGGAATTTTTTCTTTCATACCCTGATACATGTTTTTACTGCCAAGCTAACAAATCTGCATGGCATTCCCTTATTCCTTCAAAAGATAGGGTTTGCCATTGCGAACAATAGGCATATTAACATAGGACGGATAGTGATTGATCAAGTAATTCTGTGCATGGGACCACTGGATGAAAGAACAGGCATAAATGAAGATGTGCTCTGTTTCTATCCTAGGTTCCTACAGCTAATTCTCAATGATATCTTAACAGATGATGAACGAGAGATCTTTGAAGGTGAAGCCAACCAGGAGTGCATGAGAATGAAGAGCAATGCCATAACCGCTCTCATTAGGAAGAACAACTATCTTCCAGGGGTACCCACTGTTCTCACTGAATATCTAAGAACGGTGCCCCTACCACTTCTACCCCCAGGGGAACAGGTAAATCAAGGTAATATTCCACAACCTGAACCTGTAATGGCACCTGTACCAATGGATGTTGATCTAGAGCCCTTAGTGGCCATTCCTGACCAGGAGGTTGCAAACCCACAACCTCTAACCACGGTCGAAGAGCCTTTGGAAGAGCCAAATGAAAACATAAACGAACCTCCTTCCCCTACTATACCCATTAAAGAACCATCCATGAGTGTAGAGGGAGATAGTGCCAAAGTAGCACCACATAAGGAGATACACCCTTCAACAACAGCTCTGCCTTCCTCTAAAAGGAGAAGAACAGAAACCGAGGCAACTGTTGATACTTCATTTCTCTCATCCAAAGCGCCCTTTACTGATTTTTCTGATGCTGATTGGGCTACGCTAACGAAAGCAATATCTGAACCAATAGCTCAATCAAGTAAGGAAGAATTGACGGAAGCAACTGGTGTTCCGACCATATTACGGTCAGGTTCACTGGTTGAAGGTTCTCAGAACCAAGGGTCTTCACAGACGTCGAGAGAAGGCTTTGACCTAAATGCACAATCTAAAAGGTCATTGTCTACCTCCCCAGATGGAACATATCTGGATCCTACGGGTAAAGGGTCTGACGTAGGTGCAGATCGGCAACTCGTTGACAGTGAATCAATTACTATTGAGGAGTCAACTGAGGTGAAGTCTTTACAGACTCACGGGGAAGATTCGGGATCTCTGCTGTTAAAAGAGCCTGTTTCTAACCCCCTAGAGATTCAAACTCTAGATCCTTCAAAGGATATATCATCTAAGGATGATCAGCAACTTGGTTTATCCAAGGACGGGGACTTGCGAAGCCCCATTGCACCACCGGTGACCTCCTTAAGGACGGCTACGGTGATATCTTCTGCAGGTACAATCAGCACAAAGGATTTGAGTGAAACAAAAACACTTACACCTGGCCTGAGTGGGAAAGGAAAAATGATTCAAACACCGACAGAAACGTTGAGTGTACACCCAGAGCCAAATGTGAGGAGTGACACCCTAACCCTACCTAATATTAATGATCTGCTGTTACCAACAGAAAGAGAGCTACAAGTTCAATATTCCCTCAAGGAGATGACAGTTCGAGACAAAGAAGGAAATCCACTTTTCAAGGTTCCACTGCGACCTTCCTTTGACCAAGGGATCTCCTCCAGTCAAGACAATATTTCTTTAAAGTCTATTCAAGAGAAAGTTGACTTGGCTGCAGCTGATTCCAGAAGAACATTCAGGGTCATTGGCAGTGCATCTAGCACTATAACAGGTACGAAGCAGGCAGTGGACTCCTTAAAGAAGGAAGCTATGGAAGAACTAGTCGAGCTGAGGATGGACGTCAGGGAACTTAAAGATGGATTCATGAATGAAGTAACTGCACTGTCTCAAGGACATGAAGCTTTGAAAGAAGACGTTCTGGTTATCCGGGATGGTCAAGCATGGGTAAAAGATGCAATGAATTCCCTTTCACGAGTGGAGTCTAAGCTAAACAAGAGGCTGGATCACATGGAAAAGACTACCAACTCAAGATTGGAGAACATTGACCTGTCGCTAGCTTTTATAAATAAGTTTAATAAGCAGCTTATGGATTTCTTGGAGAATCAAGGTGACGGAGTACAGTCTATATGGAGTATGCTAAAGAACCAACAATCTGGACAACCTGGTTCTTCATATCAGCAACCTGATCCTTCTAATTTCTTTTATGCTGAGGATTCTTTTATCGAGGATTCCTCAACTAAGGGGGAGAAAGTTGGAGAAGGGGTGAAGGATAAATGGGGAGTTTGGGAGACTGTTGAGGCTATTCCAATCAGACAGTACTGGATTGAGGAGCTTGTAGAGGAAGACAAGGAAAGTGAAGAGGAATTTGAGGTCATGCATGAGCAACCTATTCAAGAGGAGCGTGAGCCATATTATCCAGAGCCAATAGAACATCCTATCTTGGATGATGATATGGAAGAAGCAAATTCTCTATCACCTGAAGAAGAAGCTGCCTTGGAAGCAATAAGAGCTCAGAGAGCTGCAATAGATGCCAGGCAAGCTGAGAAAGAGAAACAGCAAGCAATTCTGAGAAGCGAAAAGCTAAAGAGAATGAAGGTGTATAATGAAGTGAGGAAGAAGAAGATGATAGATCTGGCAAAGAAAGATGGTACTGAATGGGAAATGGCTTATAAAACCTTTTGCGGAGTTGAAGACGGATTAGAAGTCAACGACAATGCTGAGGTGGAAGTTATTATTCAAGACATCAGAAGTGCTAATCTTGAAGATCAGACTTACTTTAAAGCACTGAGAAGCTCTATAATCTGTCTGAATGCTGGGGTTAAAGCAAATGGTGCCTGGAGCTTATTAATCAGTTTTCTGGAGAAAGGTACATTTGTGATTTCCACTAAATTTCTAGAACAGAGGACATATACAGAATTGCAGGCTATACTCATCAAGATCCAAAGAACCACAAGGCTAAATGAACTGCTCCGTGAGCATGTTAAGGAGATCGTGATGAAAGTCAGTCCAGAGATTACTGAAGATCCTCCAATGGTTAGATTCATGACGAATGACTTGTTCAGAATCTGCTATTTGGCTGAGGACAAACTGAGGGACTACCCAAGCAACTATCTAATCTCAGTTGAGAAGTATCTTAGATCCACTGGATTCTCATCAACGGAGAAGGACAAAGCAGCAGACACTCTTAGAAGATTTCTAATGGAGAATGTTCCTTACTATAGGAAAAGAGTGGAAAGAGGATTAGAAGTGCATACCAGACTGCCAAACATGCCAAAGCTGAACAAGAAAGATGTTAACATTGCATGGTTATGGGCTGGAGTGGGTCAAGAGGTTGAATATATTGGAAGACACATCCAATGAGCAATCCTTAAACCTGGAGAACCACTGCACTATCTATCAGTGATTGATTATCAAGCTGCTAACTCTGATCCAATGATTGAAGAAGGTGAGATTGGAATGGACTGAATGTTGAAGCAAAGAACAAGAGAACTATCAGCTCAGACTAGAGGAGCAACTTCATTGTATAAAGTTTAATTGTTTTTTGATTTATGAAATCTGGAAATGTATATATATCTGATCCAGAATGCATTGATATTATTACTCTGTCTTACTTTAAGTAGTTTAATGTTTCCTTAGTTAGTTGAGTTATCCTCGAAGTATTTGCTTGTCGAACTCTATCCAATCAAATAGGGGGAGATTGTAAAGCATAATGTAACATAAGATGTAAAAGAGATAACTACAACTCAACAAAGGACAAGACAGACAATAGTATTAATAGAAGCACAGGAATCCAGAATCAGAGAAGAAAAGGTAAACTCAAAAAATCAAAATACGTTATGTATTCTTGAAGTCCGTAAACAGGTCACGGAAAGAAGTTCATGAAAATGTTCAAGCCTCAGTGACAGCAATAGAAACAAGACTTTGAAGACGACAGAAGTATATGAATGATTTAGGGTTCAGTACCACGGGATTCCAGTGATGAAGCAACCAGAACGACAAGGGACGTATCAGCAACATTATAATTGAAGTCATAAAATAAGAATTGATCAAGTGTTATTCATCTGTGAACCAGACCAGTTGCACTAGGTGACGGCACTGAAAAGATCAAGTTGTTTTATCGTCTCAGAAGAAATTGATACAGTCCAAAACTTAAACACCCAGGAGCTCAGGAGTAATTACTAAAGGACAAAAGACAAGAAAAAGTATTCGATAGTTTTTCTTTTGAAAAAACTATCGAATGGTGGTTGAAGTGATTCATTGAATAACCAAGTGAATTAATTTGGCATTCGATTTTGATTTAAAAACTATCGAATGGCAAATTGATTTATTCCATTCGATGGTTTTTTAATCCATTCGATGGTTTTTCAATTCATGGAGCAGGTGAAAAGTTGTGCTTGTCTGACAGGTTGATGAAGATCCAACGGCCAAGAATATTCTATTCTAAATGGTTCGATGGTTTTCAATTTAAGTCTGCAGTTAATACAGAGTGAAGAATGTGTCTTCTTCAGTTAAGGATTTCAACACAGAGACATTACTGAGAGAGAGAAGAGCCGGAGAAAATTATCAGAGAAATTAATAGTGCTCAGAACTTGATCATTGTTTTGTATTTGTGTAACCTTAAACTCATTGACGCTAATCTACGGATTAGAAATTGTAGCACCCCTCGAGGTTTATATTTATAAAAAGATATATTTCCCGAAACTTGATTTGGTTTGGTGTGTTTGATTTCGTTATAGAACTGAAAGATTAATCCGCGAACGAAATTAAATTATTTGTGAGTATCGTATTCAACCCCCCCTTCTACGATACTTTGGACCTAACAGTACTGCTAGCAATGTCCTTGACTTGCTGAATTCCACTCCTTGTTCTCTTGACTGTTTCCTTTCCTCCTTTTGAATCCCTCTTGTCATCACCAGCATCTTTTGATTTCTTTGAATATTTGCTCCTGCTGCTTTCACTAGGTCCATCCTTATCACTCCTTGACCGAGATCTCCTTTTATAGGTTTTCTCCTCATCATCATCATCCCCATCCTTCTTTTTGCTCTTTTCTTTGACAGATTCAGGAATGACTCCATGAATCAGAAAAGATTGTAGAGTGTGAATCATCTCTAGTTCCTCAGCTGTCATGTCTCCCCTCTTGGCCCTTAGCATTTGCAACACCTGGTTGATCTTTGCATTATTCTTTCTTGTCAAATCTGAAGGAATCACCAACTGGTCAATGTTGCTGTCTTGAGATAGACTTTGGAAGATTATTGTCCTTGGCTTTGAGATAACCTCAGGCAGTCTTTGATGTTGATCTATCTTCAAGTCATCAAACAGTCTCCTGTTGTTGGCCCCATCTTTTTCTATTAAGTCCAGGATTATTGACAACTCAGTAAATCTCAGTTTCTCTTGAGTTTGAAATGCTAGATGCCACAAGCAATTGTCCTTGCACACCATGATAACTTAGATGGACATCATTTATTTTCCTTACTCCCACAGTGAAGTACTTGATGCTTTCCTTGATCTTCTCTCTGTAGACTCTTGCATCCCCTTTTACATTGCTGTAGATGGCTTTTAGAAGCTCCAGGAAGGCCTCATCATGATAGATGTTTGAATTTGCAATTTCCTGTAGCTTGGCCTGGGTGATTATTGTGGCTTTGATAGGTTTGGCATTTGAAGTAGGTTGAGGAGCTGAAATGTCCTTTGGCATTGTAGAAGGATGGAAGGTAGATGTGACTGTGCTCTTCTGGCCTTGTGCATTTATGACCTCTACAGGGGGGAGGATTATTGGCTTTATTGTTTCTTCAGAAATTTTTCCCTTAAGCTTCTGTTGCTTGGAAGGTACTCCCCCTTTCTTTTTCAGAATGACCTCCTTTTCTTTCTCCCCCTTAGGCTTGGAATCAGACAAGATGTCTTGAGCTTCCCCAGGGATAGGCAGGTTCATATGTCTCATCATTGAGGTCATCATTTGTTGTTGCACCAACAAAATATTAGAAGTGGAGTTGGTTTGATCATCCATCTTAGCATTAAGCTGCTCCAAGGAGTGAGATAGTCCTTTGTTTTCTGCTTTCAGATCAGCTACCTCTCTTTCCAAGCTGTCCACTTTTGAGAAAAGTTGTTGAGATTTGAAGGAGTTAAGGGATTGATCCTTGAGTTTGGAGAATTCAAACTTGGAGATATCAGAAATAGGAACCTCATCAACAAGCTTGTTCCCATACTGATTCTTCCAGAGTACTGTAAGCATGGAGTTTGAGTTGATGTTGGCCTGCACCTGATTGTCTAGCTTGGTAGAGAGCTTCTTCATATTATCTGAAACCATAGCTAGGGTGCAGTCCATCTTGGTGACATTGGAGGCAGTTTTCTGGACTTCCTTAAGAATGCCATCTACCTTGGGAAAGCCTGAAAGAAAACAATTCTTTAGTTGAGCATTAGAATGAGCTGTTTCTTCCTGAATGGTGGAGATTTCTGACTGAAGACCCTTCCCAAGAAAATGCATAGCTTTAAGTTGGCTCTTGTAGACATCATTAACTGCATCATAGATTTCAGCAGGAGAGAGACCTTTGGCATTTGACCCCAAGGCTGTAAGATAGTCCTCCCTGAGAAAAGCTAGAGCCTCCTTGAGCTTTACTGTCCTTTTGCCATCCATCCAAGCATCCACATTTCCAGCTTGCTGGGCTTCATCCACAATTTTATCCTGTTGTGCTTCAACATCCTCCTTGTGAGTGAGAAGAATAGCCTCATAGTCAGAATTTGGGAGATTTGCAGTGAGGAGATGTTGAGCAATCCTAGAGATCTCATCAATCTGTGCCACATGAAGATCTTTTAATTCTTCTTCCGTCAATTGTGGTGGCACAGAGGATGATCCTGAAGCCCTATCATATTGCACAGGTTTCAGCCATTCAGTTATTGTGGCCTGAGCCAAGTGAGAGCTAGTGTTTGGCACTTCATGGGGAATGGTTGAGTGAGTTTCCTCCAGTCTTGGAATGACTGTAGAGTCTGATGCTGTCTCCATTGAAATGGGATGTGTTACAGCACCATCTCTAGATGCCTGTGAAGGCAAATCCATGTCCATATGGAATGGAGAGTTTGGCATAGAGTCTCCAGTAAGAACTGGTGAATCCTCTATGTTTTTGTTGGTGTCATTAGGATATGCCCCAGCATGCATTCCCTGACCAACCTGATGTGGTGCCTGGGTGGTGAGCACAGTGTCATGCACCATGTCACTTGAAATTGGCTCAATCATAGGAATGGATTGTGATTGATCAATGGCAAGATTGTCATTAGAATGACTCTCTTGTTCAGAAGAAATTTTTATGGAAGAATCTGGAAGAGAAGTGTGGTGTAGAGATGATTTTGGCAACTCCCCCTGAGAAATAGGAGGAGGTTCAAGTGTGATGTGCTCTCCACTCAATGTGTCAGCATCCTTATTTCTCCTAGGATCAAGAGTGAGGTCTTGATCCTGTGCAGACTCAGTACAGGTTGTAGTGGGGAGACTACTCTTTTCAATGCCAATGACCTGTTGAGAGGCCATTGACAGTAATAGGTGTACCCCTTTTTCCACATCTGAATCCTGTTGGGGGGATCCATTGGTAGGTTTGGATTTGGATTTCTTACTTTGTCTGGTGAGAGGTGACTCAGGATTCTCACTTTCTATCTCTACAGATTCATTTATCACTTCTAGGGCTCTCTTCTTTGACTTCTTTTTAGTAACACCAATCTTTTGAGAGATTGATGCACTTGGCTGCCTAACTTCTATGGTACTGTTTGCAGGAGGTTCATTGGAGGGGGTAGGAAGGCTAGGGTTAGACTGTGTAGCACCTTCAGTCTTAGTCTCCCCTGTCCAGGAAAGTTCATGGTATATGGGCTTATCAAGTGGATAGGATTCAAATGTGTCCTGCATATGCTTGGTCACACTCAGAATCACATCCACTTGATTCCTTGTGTCCAATGACCCAAATAGAATCTTGGACATGGACTTGGAATAAGCCATTTTAGTTTTATCTATACCCTCCAATTCATGGATATTTGCATCAAGATAATTTAAAATAACTTGAAGGAAACGAGGGTAAAAGATGTCATTACCTCTACCACGAACTGTCCTCCCTAGCCTTTGAGCCAATTCCTTGAGGATTATTGCTCCAACATTGATTTCTTGATTGTAGGCTAGGGAATAGGCCAGCTTCACAGCAATGTAACTGATTTGGTCCCATCCTGTCTTCCTGCACAAAAACACCTTTTGGAGTGCGTGAAATAGAAATGACCACTCCCTCCTGACATACTTCTTGTTAAGCTTTGCCATATCAATCTTGTCAGCATACTGAATGAGGGTTAGGAAATCCACCATTTGCTTGTCAGTTGCTTCAGCATCATGACCCTCAACTTTTAACCCTAGGGCTTCATTAATTTCCTTCTCCCCAAACTGGAAAGACTTGCCCCCTATTGTACAACTCACTTCCTGAAACGAAGCCCCATCCTCCCTTGCCATTGTTGTGACCAACGCTGTTCTCCAGAACCCTTCCAATACATCGACATACATAGTGGGGTTAAGGGTCAAGGCTTGGCGGAGATAGGAAGTGTTTAAGAACCGTACAAAGCACTTGTACCTTGGGTTTGCCTCCGCCTCTGAGGGTATTGTGAGTAGATTTGTTTCTTTTGGTATGGTTAAAGGGATTGAGGATGATGCTGTTTGAGATTTGGGTGCCATTTCAAGATTGAGAGTGAAGAAGAAAGTAGAGAATTAGAGTTTAGGTTTGAGAATAGAGAGTAGTAGACAAGATGAAAAGTTGTGAATGGTTAGAAAAGAGTATTTATATGATAGAGACACTGCGATATAGAGTTATGAATATGTACAGTCTATTTGTATGTCGCGAAGTAAAAAATGGCCTGTACCGCAAAGTCTTGCAAAGTAGATCGCATAGTCTCAAAAGTGAACTATGTCACAAAGTCATCAAGATGAAGAAATAGGAAGGACTTTGCGATATAGTAGAAATACCCTGTCTATAACTCTCTTTCTGGAATTCTAAGCAATTTGTCAGACTTTTATCAATTTTGAGATAAAAGTAATTTAAATCAAAATTCTGTCAAATGAGGAGACTTGTCGATATAGTTATTCTAAGTCGCGAAGTCATAAAATGAACTATGTCACAAACTCATGAAATGAACTATATCGCAAAGTCTCACAATTCCAACAGTTTGCGATATAAGTCTGTTTTATTTGAACTGTGTCGTGAACTCTGAAAATCATCTATATCGAGATGTCACAAAAGCTCACAACTTCTCCACCAAATATGATTTTGAAAAATATGCAGTAAAATACTGAAATATTTATAAATCATATCTCAGCTAATTTTCACTCCAAATAAATAGATCATTTAAGCACAGTGAGAATTTACTGCTGCAACAATTAACTAGCACATTTACTTAGAACAACTAAATGAAGGATTAAGCATTCCAATTTCACTCACAAGTCTGTTGAAGACAGCTTCATTTAGAGGTTTAGTAAATATGTCAGCTAATTGTTTTTCAGTTGGAACATAAGAGACTTCTATGGTACCATTTGCAGCATGTTCCCTAATGAAATGGTACCTGATCTCAATATGCTTTGTAGTAGAGTGATTAACAGGATTGGCAACTATGGATATTGCACTAGTATTATCACACATCAGAGGAATGTGTTCTAACACTAGTCCATAATCCATAAGTTGATTTCTAATCCAAAGCAATTGAGCACAGCAACTTCCAGCAGCAATATATTCAGCCTCAGCTGTGGATGTTGCTGTAGGCTGTTGTTTCTTACTAAACCAGGATACTAACCTTTGACCTAAGAATTGACAGCTTCTAGAGGTGCTCTTCCTGTCAATCCTGCATCCAGCATAATCAGAATCTGTGTAACCAACCAGGTTGAACCCAGTGCCCTTTGGATACCATAGCCCAAGATTAGGAGTCCCTTTCAGATACCTGAAGATTCTTTTGATAGCCATCATGTGAGATTCCTTAGGATCAACCTGGAACCTTGCACAAAGACATGTGGCAAACATTATGTCTGGCCTGCTAGCTGTGAGATAGAGTAGTGATCCAACCATTCCTCTATAGACCTTGATATCAACTCTCTTGCCTTTCTTGTCTTCATCCAGCTTGATTGCAGTAGACATAGGAGTTTTTGCTGGGGATGACTCTTCTAAACCATATTTCTTCAAAAGATCCTTGACATACTTGGATTGGTTTATAAAGATGCCATCCTCCCTTTGATGTACTTGCAGGCCTAGGAAGAAGGTTAATTCTCCCATCATACTCATCTCATATTTGCTTTGCATCAACTTAGAGAACCTTTCACAGAGTTTTTCATTTGAAGAGCCAAAGATGATATCATCCACATAGATTTGAACAAGGATAATATCATTTCCATGCTTCTTAAAGAATAGGGTCTTGTCAATTGTACCCCTGGTAAATTGATGCTCAAGAAGAAATTGAGATAAGGTCTCATACCAGGCTCTAGGTGCCTGTTTGAGTCCATAGAGTGCCTTGAGCAATCTATACACAAAGTCTGGGAAGTTTTCATTTTCAAAGCCAGGTGGTTGAGAAACATAAACTTCTTCAGCAAGATCACCATTGAGAAATGCACTTTTCACATCCATTTGATACACCTTGAAATCTGAGTGAGCTGCAAAAGCCAGGAAAATTCTGATGGCTTCCAGTCTAGCTACAGGTGCAAATGTCTCATCATAGTCAATGCCCTCTTGTTGACAATATCCTTTGGCAACCAACCTTGCTTTGTTTCTAATCACCACTCCTTCTTCATCCATTTTGTTCCTGAACATCCATTTGGTGTCAATGACATTCTTTCCTTCAGGAGGTGGTACTAGCTCCCATACTTTGTTTTTCTCAAATTGATTTAATTCTTCTTGCATGGCAACAATCCAGTCAGAATTCTTCAAAGCTTCTTCAATTACCTTAGGTTCCTCTTGTGACAGAAAGCAACTATACAGACATGTATTCAATGTTGCCCTTCTTGTCCTTACACCCTCACTTGGATCTCCAATTATTTGATCCCTAGTGTGGGCCCTGTCCCATTTCCTTGTGTGACCCTGTTCATTTTCTTGACTAGTATCAGGATCATTCTGATTGAAGGTTGCATTATCTTCTTCTCCCCCTGTGTTTGTGAATCCTTGCACAGGTGTTTGAGGAGGATTATCAACTTCAAGATCTTCATTTACTGGGACAGTTTGAGCAGGGGGTTCATCCTCATTATCAGAATCCTCTAAATATCCTTGGTTCTCAAATCTTAATGGCACACTGTCTTGTTCACTTGTTTAAAGTCCAGGAGTCTTCTTGTCATCAAAAGTAACATCCATGCTTTCCATAACTTTGTGTTGCTCAGGTACAAACACTCTGTATGCTGTCCTTTCCAGAGAGTATCCAATGAAGATACCTTCAAATGCCTTAGCATCAAATTTTCCAATATGTTCTGAGGTATCTTTCATCATAAAACACTTGCTGCCAAACACATGCAGATGCTTGAAGGATGCTCTTTTTCCAGTCATTAATGAGTAAGGAGTTTTGCCAGACTTCTTATTTATCAATGTTCTATTCTGCACATAGCATGCTATGTTAACAGCATCAGCCCAAAAGCTAGTAGGTAGCTTTGCATCCAACAGCATTGTCCTTGCAGCTTCAATGAGAGTTCTATTCTTTCTCTCAACTACTCCATTTTGTTGAGGAGTCCTAGGAGCTGAAAATTGTTGGGAAATTCCTTTATCTTTACAAAACTCATACAATGTGGAATTTCTAAACTCAGTTCCATTATCACTTCTCAATGCAACTACAGAGGAACCAGTGCTTTGAGCTTCTTTATCAACTCTCTTAATATGCTCTATAATTACTTGAGGTGCTTCATCCTTGGAGAACAGAAATTCCACCCAAGTGTATCTTGAATAATCATCAACCATAACTAGAGCATATTTCTTCCTGGAAAGAGACATTACATTCACAGGGCCAAATAGATCCATGTGAATTAGCTGCAGAGGTTTTGAGTTTGTATTAAGCAACTTGTTCTTGTGACTAGATCTCTTGATTTTTCCTTTTTGGCATGCTTCACATGCTCCATCTTGCACAAACATCAAAGCAGGCATGTCTCTGATGAGTTCTCTCTTTATCAGAGAGTTCATTGCCTGAACATTCAAGTGAGACAGTTTCTTGTGCCACAGCCAGAATTCTTCATTTGTGGCTTGAGTGTATAAACAACAAATTTCTCCCTTGTTTGCAGCCTTAAGATTAGCTACAAACAGGCTTCCTTTCTTTACACCAGTTAAAACAACTTCACCACTTCCTCTTTTTGATATTAGACATTGATCTCCATCAAATTCCACTTTGAAGCCTCTGTTGGTGAATTGTCCAATACTCAAGAGGTTGTGCTTTAGTCCTTCAACAAATGCTACATCTTCAATAATGACATTTCCAGATTTAACACAGCCATATCCCATGGTATAACCAATGTTGTCATTTCCAAAAGTTACTGATGGGCCTGCCTTTTCCTCAAATTGTGATAGCAGGGCTATATCACCAGTCATGTGACTTGAGCATCCACTGTCCAAGATCCATATGACTCTTTTATTCCTGTTGCCCTGCATTCACAAAGTAACTAAGTTGTTTTTGGTACCCACACATGGTAGGGTCCAGTTGATTTAGAAACATTTTTGTTAACAATTCTTCTGTCATAAGTTGCATTCATCACAGTAGGATACTTCATATTGTTTGTGGCTTTGGAGTTCACACTCTTAGGCTCACATGAAGTGCTCACCCTCTCAACCCTGATTGGGGATCCTGTCCTGTGAGGATGCATGTGTGTGTGTGATTCATTAGATTGTGCAGAATCAAGTTTATGCTTAAGAGATAAACAGTTAGCAATCACAGTCACATAGCATGTCATGCAATTAGGCTTACCATAGAAGGAATCATGACTAGAGTTTATACTAGCAGAATGGTTACTCAGGTCATCAACTTCAACAACCTCAGGCTTACTACACTTATGAGTCAAATGATTAACAGATAGGCATTTCTGACATTGTTTCCTGGGAGCATTTGGCACATAAGCATAGTTGTTACCCTTGTTGACACCTACCTTACCATTTCTGTTTTGTTTCCTCTTCTTAACAACTTCTTTCTTTGCTTTAGGACTCTTGACAAGATTGTCTTTGGTTTTTTTCTGACTGACAGATTTAGGAGAGGAAGAAGTGTTTTTAGCAGCCTCATCTTCTTCAAGTAGTTGTTGCTTGATGATCAGTAGTTCCTCATCAAACTCAACAACACTCTTTTTGAAGATGGGTTGTTCAACACATGACAGTATGGTTGGGGCATTTTTGTTTGTAAAAGATTCTTTTCCTTTGCCCTTGACCTTCTTCCTTCCCTTGTCATTATCATAGCCAAAACCAACTCCAACCTTGCAGTCTTCAGTGTGTTCCTTGTGATAGGTTTGAATAAGTTCAGAGGAGTTCTTAAAGCTTCTTAGTTTCAGTTCAGTTTCAGTAATTTGTTCCCTAAGGGCTTTCTCTATCTGTTCAGCACAAATCACTTTGTTTTTAAGATACTCAACCTCCTTTTTCAAACCATCCAGGTTCACAACCATTAACTCAAGTTCCTCATTCTTTTCTGTAAGCTCATGATTCTTAGCAGTTAGTCTATCAATTTCTTCATTAGCTACTAACATGCTAGTATGAATATTAAACATCTCAGTACTCATATCTTCAACAGTTTGCTTATATTGAAGGGGAGTCATATCAAGAGAAGTAAGAATAGGTACCTGACTAGAATCACCATCATCAGAAAATGCCATCAAGGCATAATTTGAGTACTCTTGTTCTTCTTCTTCATCAGAGTCATCCCAGCATTTTCCCTCAATAATAAAAGCTTTACCCTGCTGTTTCTTGAGTAGAGCCTCATACTTAGCTTCAAGCTCTAAGTATGCTTTGTCCTTCTTGACCTGTTTAGGCTTTTTGCACTCAGTGGCAAAATGCCCAAGTTCATTGCAGTTATAACATCTTATTTTGGTCCTATCCACACTTCCTGTCTTGTATCCACCTTTAGCAGCACCAGCAATCCCTTTTCCTTTGTTGAAGGTGTTTGAGCCACTAGATCCACCAGTGTTTCCAGTATTGAACTTGGACCTGAATGGCTGCTTTCTTGTAAACCTTATGTTAGGGTACCTCCTAGCCATATAAGCAAAAGATTTGTTTTCCATTTTGTCCAGTTCTTCCATGCTATAAAACTCATCATCCTCAGGCAAATCATAGACAACTTGGGTCTCATCACCAGTGTCTTCAACTTCCAGTTCCTCAATCTTGACCTGACTGACTTTAAGAGAGTCCATTCTTTGACTCAGGTTGTCAACAATAAGGGCACAGGAAGTATTTGCCATTAACCCTTGTTTAGCTTGAATGGATCTCTTTTGAAACAACTCTAGCTCATAGGTTTTCAAAACACCATACAACACATCAAAACCAATCTTAGTTAGATCTCTTTCTTTGAGGGAAGAGATTCTTGGTTCTAAATGGTCTGGAAGAGTTAGTAAGAACTTCATGTTAAGCTCTTCTGTCTCATAGTGTTTGTCGTAGAGTTTGAGCTCATTTACCATCTTGTTGAACCTCTCAAACACTTCTGTGATTCCCTCTTTTGGCAGAGCCATGAAGGCTTCATATTGAGAGACAAGAATCTGCTTCTTGTTCTTCCTTACTTCAGTAGTTCCTTCACAGAGTACTTCTATAAGATCCCACATCTTCTTGGCACTAGTACAGTGAGCAACAGTGCCATACATGTTGAAATCCATAGATTCACAGATTATAAGTTGAAGATGTCCATCCAGTGCTATTTTCTCCTTTTCAGAGTCAGTGTACTTTGTGGGGTCTTTTGGAACATGTTTTGCTGGTATTATCTCAGTGCCTACAGTTGTCTCACCAATCTCAATCATTGGAACAAAGGGACCATGTTTTAGAATGTCTAAAAACATGGGATTAGAAGCTTTGATGAACAACAACATCTTCTTCTTCCATAAGCTGTAGTGCTCCTTGTTGAAGGGAGGAATCTTGATACTGCTTAGTTTTTGTGAACTCATTCTTGATCTTTTTCTGTTTGTATGTTAACAGCCTGCTCTGATACCACTTGTTAGCAATGAATATCACCTAGAAACTAGACAGAGGGGGGGGGGGGTGAATGGATAGTTTGATGTATTTTCGTTTACTTGAAACTAAATATAAACTGTATATGATTATGCTATGCAATATGCGGAAAGTAAACAACACACACAATCACTTTAATCTACTTTGTATAAGCAAATTAAATACTACAGCTTTCCAGGAAATTCACAATCGAATTTCTGGCTTCTAAACAAGAACAGTTTGAACTTGCTTGCTTACAGAGAAAAGAGCTTAAGATAAAAACTATGTGTATTTCTCTCTTACAGCTATCAATAGGGTGTACATGATATATATAAGCCCTATACAGACTAGTGCACACACCTATTTTTACACAGTTACCCCTTGCTGAAAGTCCAACTTGTCCTGCCATAAGAAGTTAACTGTGTCAGGAAGGACCACCTGCTTTTCGGAGTCTTTCCCGTTTTTGTAGCTGCTTGTCTCTTATCTTTCTCTCCAAGTTTAGCTGTAGATTTGCCATCTGTTCTTTGGACCACCTTGCCAGAACAAATGCTTTAGTATTTGTCTCTTTTGATTCTTGGTTCTGTACCTTGATTTGTCTTGTTGTAAACGGCTAAGTGTTGATATCGTGAACTCCACTTCATTCCTGACTTCGCGATCTCCATTGAGAGGACTATGCGATATAGCCTTTGAAGACATTGCGACATAGCCCATTTGACGACTATGCGACATAAGTCATTTGACGACTATGCGACATAGGTCATTTGACGACTATGCGACATAAGTCATTTGACGACTATGCGACATAAGTCATTTGACGACTATGCGACATAAGTCATTTGGCGACTATGCGACATAAGTCATTTGACGACTATGCGACATGAGGCTCCTGAGGACTTCACGATCTAGGCTTCTTTGACTTTGCTGACTTCAACACTTCACGACATGAGTCTTGAGGACTTCTTGACATAGTACAAAATGGACTATGCGATATAGCACTTCACGACATGGATATTGGTGACTTCACGACATAGCTTTCTTCTGACTTTGCTATATAATGCCTTAGACAAATTTCTGCAAATTATTCCTTCATGGCCTTATTCTTCTTTGTCCTGCTGCATGAACATTTCTGAACTTCTACCAGGACAATTATTCAGTGGCCTATATACAATCTAGATGCAAGATACTTTACTAAGCTCATTATAACTTTGAGCATACATGATCAAGCTAATGTTCATGAGAACAAGACAAGTACATTAGAGACCTATACTATATCCCAGTGATAGAACTCACTAGGTCATGTAATGTGACATAGTCACATAGTGTAGGCTTGTTAATGGTGGTATTCAGACATGTCTTGAGCCTAACAAGGAGTCAAAAGGATGATAAAAGAATTGTTAGGTTTTTCTCTAGAAATTGGATACCCAATGTGATATGGTTAAAGAATGAGATACTGAATGATGCACGTGAATTCAAAGTATTCAATCCATCCCAGAAGTACGAAGATGTAACAAGGCTTAAAAGAAAATCTTGGTGGACATATATGAAATAGATATTAAGTGTTTTACCTGTCAAAGAGTTAAAATTGAACATCAAAGACCTAGTGGATAATTACAACCAGTAGAAATTCCTGAGTTGAAATAGGAATATCTCATGATGCCAATTGAGTCATGTTCGACAGATTAACCAAGTCGGTACATTTCCTTTTTCCATCAACGAGAAACAATCATTGGATAAATTGGTTTTATCTGTAAGAGATAGTAGTAAAGCATGAGGTTCAAGTATCAATCGAATCTTACCAAGACCCTCAATTTAATTCAAGATTTGGAAGAAAGTTTTTTACATGCTCAGAAACCAAGTTAAATATGTGTACCATTTATCGTCCTTAAGCATATAGTCATAGTGAATAGACTATCCAGACAATCGAAGATATACTTAGAGTTTATGCGATGGATTTTGAAAGCAATTGAGGTGATCATTTACCATTAGTGGAATTCTTTTACCGGAACAGCTATCACGCAAGTATTGGAATGCCCCCGTATGAAGCATTGTATGGAAAGAAATGTAGGTCGCCTGTGTATTGGGAAGAAGTGGGAGAACGAAAAGTTTTGGGACCCGAGCTAGTACAACAAACAAAGGAAAAGATTGAAATCATTCGGAAAATACTAGTTACGGCACAAGACAGACAACGGAAGTACGCTGACCAAGACATGAAGGATCTAAGTTTTGAAGAAGGAGATCAAGTGTTGCTAAAAGTGTCGCCATGGAAAGGAGTTACAAGATTTGGCAAGAAAAGGAAACTTAGCTCGAGATATGTAGGACCGTTTGAAATACTGAGACGTATTGGAAGAGTTGCTTATGAATTAGCCTTACCACCCCATATGCAGCACATTCATAATGTATTTCATGTATCTATGCTTAAGAAGTATCATCCTGACTCCAATCATGTCATAGAGTATGAGCCTATAGAGATTCAGCCTGATTTGTCTTATGTGAAGCAACCGATTCAAATATTAGATCGGCAGGAAAAAGTATTAAGAAACAAGACAGTAACTCTAGTAAAAGTTTTGTGGAGGAATCCTAAGGTTGAGGAATCGACTTGGGAACTTGAGAGTGAAATGTTAGCAAAGTATCCACATCTGTTTACTTCGGCTGATTCTGAGGACAAAATTCTATTAAGGGGGGAAGGATGTAATATCCGGGAAATTAGGTGCGAATTCTTGTTTATTTAAGTGATAATTATAGTAATATATTATATTTATTTTAAAATTTGCTGCATTATGTGATTAAATGTTTAAATATTATTCCGGGAAAATGTGAATGTGGTAGTATGTGTGTAAAATTATTTTTCAGTATTTATTAGTTAATTTGAGCCCAACATAATTTGATTTAATTAAAATAGTTGAAAATTTGTTTAATTATAATTTTTGTGCATTTAAATATTTTTTGGAGTAAATATAGTATTTAAATTATGTTTTTGGGTCACGAATTATTTTAGTAGTACCAAATAATTGTTTTTAGAATTGTTCGTTACAATTTATTTTTCAGTACCGGGCAATTCAGTGGTAGGTGCAGTTATTTTTGTGCTAATTGGGGGCACCACATAACCACCTAACTATCCTTTTCTAAAACAGTGTCTTCATCCTAATCTAATTACACAATTATAACACACACATTACACACCCAGTTAGGGCTGTAAACGAACAGAGCTGAGCCGAGTTTTGTTCGAATCGAGCCGAGCTTGATTTTTTTTTAAAACGAACCGAGTCGAGCCGAGCTTTCTAATCGAACGAAAAGTGATGTTCAAGATCGGCTCAATAATAAACGAGCTGAACACGAGTTTGTTCACGAACATTTCGAGTCGAGCCGAACACAAACCAAACTCGAGTCGAGTCGAGTTGTTCACTTATAGTTCGTACTTTTATACTCAACCAAATCCAATTTTTAAAATTACTTACTCGATTTAAAGTCTCACACCTAAAATCACATCTTAAGAATACACGATTATGTTTGAATTTCAATACTAAAAGTTAATTTATTTTCTTCTAATAATCATATAAATTAGGTTAATATTTGTATTTATGAGTAATCAAATCTTACTCACTTCACCTAATAACAATAGTTAAAATAAAACAATTTTATCACTAACTTAGAGCCTCTTTATCTAGGCTCTTAACTTGAAATTTGAGGAGATTTGCAACTTTTGTTTCTCCAAGATACTCTTATTAACCTTAAATTCACTAAAAGTCTCATCCTTCTCCTCAATTTTAAGAGGTACGAGCCACTTTTAAATAATATTATATAATAAATTAATAAGACAAACTCCCTTTCTCTATTCACTTTCTTTTGTAATTTTATGAATGCAACTTATAAATTTTAATAATGAAAAACTAATTTGGATTGGATATAAAGAGTTTAACTTTTGGTTGTACGTTGATGTTATACCCATGCCCGATTCTGAACTTTTTGGGGCCCTAGGCAAAATAATAAATGAGGTCCCTTGTTTAAAAAAATTGATAGTTATTTGTTAAAATAATTTATTACTTTAGCGACTATATGTTTACTAATAAAAATATAAAATAAAAATTGTGTTAGGTCCTGATAAGTTTGTAGAAGGGGGGTTGAATACAAACTAAACCGTTTTATCGAAATTTGTCCTTTGAAGAATTTAACAATTAAGAACAAATTAATGCGGAATATAAATGAAACAATATTCAAGTTAAATATAAACTATATTAAACTTGAAGGGTGTTGCAAATACAGTACGGATTACAAAGTATTTATCTCAAACTAATTAATACAAATTTAGAATAAATTCTACATGAACTTTTCTAATATTTGTAATAAAAAGATCGAATGCTAAAAGCAAAGTTCGAGATAAATTCTAGGGATAAAAATCCGCTAGTTAATCAAAGCAATACAAGTAATCAACTTCTAGTGGTTTGGATTTAACAATACAAACTAGAATTAATTGCTTGAGAAAAATGAGATCAAAATGCTTTTCTTCTTGTTCTTGAGAGAGAAAATAGTCTCATGATATGATAATCAAGATGCTTTCTTTTCTGTCCAGCCCTGGGTTAATATGCAATCTGATTAGCCTGTATGACCTTTTAATTAAATCAATATGACCTAATAAATCAATCAATACACTTGTATGACCTGAGGAATTAAGCTCAGTAGAACCATGCTTCATCAATATGACCTCAGAAATTTGTCCGGTATGACCTGCTGTACTTCTACCAACTTTCGGTAGAACCTTAAAAAAGAACCGGTATGACCTGCCATTAAAAGCCTTTGTAGAACCTAGCAGAGCTCGGTATGACCTAGCAGAGGTCATACAGAGAGAACTCGGTATGACCTAGCAGAGCTCGGTATGACCTAGCAGAGGTCATACAGAGAATTAGGTCATACAGAGAATTTCTTCAGGCCAGGTCATACAGAGTATTTCTTCAGGTTAGGTCATACAGTATTAAATTAATTTCCTTTAATCAAATTAGTTAATTTAAATTCTAAATTAAATTAATTCTTTTCTAGAATTAATTTAATAAATAATTTAAACAGCTAAATTAATTAATTTAATAAATTAATTAATTCTGAAAGAATTAATTTATTAATTAAATTGATTAATAATTTAATTAATTAAAAGAAGATAACTTAAAATCATTGCATTCCTTTATCTTCTGAAAACCACTGAATATAGATGATTTAATTCCAGTGATTGATGTCGTCATTCGATGCACTGTCTGGTTCATGAATAACTGACTTCAATGATAATTCTTCATCTTTAAAACATTTAAAGCCGTGGCTTCTTTTCTTTAGCTCTGAATAAATTTTGTATCCTGTACTTCTTCTGTCACCAACTGGAAATCTCTGTCACTGTAGTAAATCCACTTCCTTGAATACTTCACTGAGGCTTGAACAATAAATTGAACTTCTTCCAATGTAGAATAACTTCAAGTCTGTAGATGACTTTAATCTTCAATCTCTTGACTGATAAAACTCTCTGAGATTCCTGTGACCTTTAATCTAATATTTACTTATTACATTCTAGTTTAAGTTGAGTAGAATCCTCGAATTACAAATAGGCTATTGCATATGCCTTTCAATCTCCCCCTATTTGTTTGTTAGAGAATAACAACCAAATACCTAGAGGATCACTCAACTAAAACCAAGAAAAAGATAAGACTCTTAAGCCTAAGTAAATACTAGAAAGTTCTGGATCAAATATGACATTTCCAGATTTCAACAGTAAAGATAAATACAAGACAAATGTTCCTCTAGACTGAACATATGATAACATTGAACCTGTCTTGATTTACCTAAGCTCTATACATATAACATTTACAAAACAGAGCTAACTTTCCTTTACTCCCCTGAAACTCCTCATATACCTTTTCTATCTTTTTCAACTCCCTCTACCTAGCTTCTCCAAACTTCTCTATAAACTTCTCTAGAAACTTCTCTAGAAACTTCTCCCCCTTAGTTGAGGAATTCTCTACAGATATAACATTTTGAGTTTCTGAAGCCAGTAGGAGTTTAGATAGTTGATGGAGTTGATCTTGGGTAGTAAATTTGTCTTCAAAATTTCCTTGAGTAGTCCCAACTGATTGTTGACAGAGGTGGAAGAAGAAGACCGTTCAACCACTTGTGCTTGCAAAAGTTCTTTATCAGCCTGGGTTTTGAATAGATGTTCCTGTAGATCAGCTATGTGAGCTAACTACATTGCAGTGTATGTGTATGTGTGTGCACTCACTTGAATTTCTCTTGTAAATGTATCACTCATCTCACGTGCAAGTGTTTAACTCAGTGTTTGACTCACATCACTCAACATTAGCTGTCTGTTTGCTCCTTTTTGATCAGTACCTGCATTGAAACTCACCCTAGCCTCTTCAAGAGAGGTCAGTGGTGGTGCAATGGGAGTTCGCAAATCCCGATCCTCAATCATGTCTATCAATTCATTTGGAATTGAAATCTGAATTGCTTCAGTGATAGACTGACCAAGTTGCCTTCCACTTTCTCCAGATAAATCTGCGAGTGGAAAATCCCTTTAAGGGAGCCAAAGATGTTCCCTCTGGGAGGGGAGAAAATGATTCTATTTGATTTGGCAAAGAATCAAATTTTCCCTCAGATGCCTATGAAGGCACTTCTACCGTGACAATAGTAGGCACTGTAACCAGTTGCAGGTGCTCTGCTTTCACTGTGTCCTGAGTTTCATCTAATGAAATTGTTTTCTCCCATTGTGAGTAATGAGAGTGTGCTTGACTCAGTACAAAGTGCCATGGCCCTATGGCGAATTTCAATAGATTCATCATGTTGAGAGAATGTCTCTAGAAACAGTTCATTGGCCATTTCAAAGTCCATATCCTATTGAGAGGATACATATGGGCTGACATATGCCTCAGTATATGTTGAATTTCTTTAGAGGAGGCAGAGCTATGGGATCACTCACTGTTTCAATCAAAATACTTCTTTGTTTAACAGTTGATTTCTGTTTAGGCTGAGAGGTCAAGTAATTAAGTTGTAGACTCATTGTTTGGCTCTAAGACCTGGGATAAAGATTGTGGATCTACAATCCCTTGGTCAGCCCTAACAACCACTTGGGTTCAGCAACAGTAAAAGAAGTGGATTGAGAGATAGAAAGTAATACCTGATCAATTGGATTTGGCACTGAATTTCCAGCTAAGCAAGAGCTAGATCAGAAATAATATATACAATATATTTACAAAAACAACTAAGACAAATAGAAAATAGAAAATAGAAGATAATAAATAATAAAAATAATATAATATATACAAATAAAAAATATTACTAGAAAACTAAAGAAAGAAAATGAATTAAAATAAAATGCAGAAAAAATATTTACAGGAAACTATTTACAAGAAACTATTTACATGCAATAACTATACATAATAATATAGAAGTGCATAAAAATAATATAAACTTGCATAAAAATTTAAACAACAATATTTACAATCTGAAACTAACTTAAATGATTCTAAATAAATAAATTTTCAATAAAAATAAATTTCTCCATTAAAAAAAATGAGAAAAGTATTTTTAAAGAAAATAAATTATTCAGAATATTTAAATTAACAAGCTTTATACTCTAAACAAGAATTGGCAAAATATATCATTCAACAACCACAAGATAAAAATGATTTTTAGAAAAGAACAAACATGACAGAGATATTATCAATCACTAAGACTATTCAACATACCCAACTTACTAACTAACTTAGTAAATGTGGATTCGTCAAGAGATTTAGTGAATATATCTGCAGTTTGTTCTTCCGTGGGTACAAAATGTAACTCCACAGTTCCATTCATGACATGCTCTCTGATAAAATGATACCTGATATCAATGTGCTTCGTTCTCGAGTGCTGCACAGGGTTGTTGGAGATTGCTATGGCACTTGTATTATCACACAAAATAGGAATTTTGTCTAATGCAAAGCCATAGTCCTTTAATTGATTCCTAATCCATAAGATCTGAGCACAACAGCTTCCAGCAGCAATATATTCAGCTTCTGCTGTTGAATTGGAAACTGTTTGCTGTTTCTTGCTATACCAGGAAATCAACCTACCTCCTAGGAATTGACAACTCCCAGAGGTACTCTTTCTATCCACAACACTACCTGCATAATCAGAATCTGTATATCCAACAAGATTAAAACCAGAATCTTTAGGGTACCAGATACCTAGATTAGGTGTACCCTTAAGATATCTCAAGATTCTTTTAACAGCAACGAGATGTACATCTCTAGGGTCCGCTTGGAACCTTGCACACAAGCATGTAGCATACATAATATCTGGTCTACTAGTAGTAAGATAGAGTAAGGAGCCAATCATACCTCTGTAGCTTGTAACATCTACCTTGATAGAATTGTCAGAAGCTCCAAGTTTGATGGCTGTTGAAGATGGAGTCCTTGCTGATGCTGAATCCTCCATGTGATACTTCTTGAGGAGTTCTTTGAGATACTTGGATTGACAAATAAATATACCATTTGTCCTTTGACTTACTTGCAATCCAAGAAAGAACTTCAGCTCACCCATCATACTCATTTCAAACTTACTCTGCATAAGCTCAGCAAATCTCTTACAGAGATTATCATTAGTAGACCCAAATATGATGTCATCCACATAGACTTGGACTAATATCATATCACTTTTGTGTTTCTTTGAAAAAAGAGTTTTGTCTATGATACCTCTAACAAAACCATTTTCTAAAAGAAAACCAGAGAGAGATTTTCTTGGGGCTTGTTTGAGACCATAGATAGCCTTGAAGAGAAAGTACACAAAGTCCAACAGCTCCTGATTTTCAAAGCCAGGGGCTGTTCCACATACACTTCTTCATCAAGCTCACCATTCAGGAATGCACTCTTAGCATCCATTTGATAGACTTTAAAATTGGAATAAGCTGCAAATGCTAAGAACATCCTAATGGCCTCAAGTCTAGCCACTGGTGCATAGGTTTCATCATAATCAATGCCTTCAGCTTGTGAATACCCTTGTGCAACCAGTCTTGCCTTGTTCCTTGTAACAATGCCATCCTCATCTAGCTTGTTCCTGTATACCCATCTTGTACCAACTAATTTCTTGTTCTTTGGCCTGGGTACCAGCTTCCAGACTTGCTGTTGTTCAAACTGATTGAGTTCATCTTGCATAGCAATCACCCAATCTGGATCAGTCAGTGCTTCCTCAGTTTTCTTTGGCTCCATTTTAGATAGAAATGCTGAATAATGACATTCATTCTGAGTTGCACTTCTAGTTTTAACTCCAACATCTGGATCACCAATGATCAGCTCAAAAGGATGAGCTCTATTCCATACAGTCTGTCTTGGAAGATTTGATCTTGATGATTCGCCTTGAAATTCACTTTGATGTTGTGAGTGACTAGTTGATCCTTCATTTGCTCCCCCTGAGTTGTTGCTTGATTGCCTTGATGATTCTTCTCCAGTGTTGGTGGTATCTCCATTGTTACCAGTGTTTCCACCACCACCACCATGATCATTATCATCATTGTTATTATCATTACCAGCAATAACTTCAGGTGGGGCTCCATCATCTGATTCTGAGTCTGGCAAGTTATCAAACTTCAGCTTCTCAGATGAATCTTCTTTTTGGATATTAGGGAGGTTAGTGCCATCAAAAGTAACATTGACACTTTCCTTTACTGTGTGACTACCAACCAAGTAGACCCTGTAAGATCTTCTGGAATAACCAACAAAAATAGCTTCTTGTGCCTTTGCATCAAACTTTCCACGTTTCACATTGTCATCTATAAGCACAAAGCATTTTGCTCCAAATACATGAAAGTACTTGACAGTTGGTTTCTTGTTTTTCATGATCTCATAAGGAGTCTTCATTAAGTCCTTGTTGATTAAAGTTCGTTTCTGAGTATAACAAGCTGTATTCGCTGCTTCAGCCCAAAAGTACGTTGGAAGTTTGGACTCACTTAACATAGTCCTAGCAGCTTCAATCAAAGTACGATTCTTTATTTCCACTACTCCATTTTGTTGAGGAGTTCTAGGGGCAGAGTATTGTCTTGTTATTCCTTTATCAGCACAAAAGTCATTTAGAATGGCATTCTTGAATTCAGTACCATTATCTGACCTTATGGCTCTAACAGGGAATCTAGAATCCAGCTCAATCAACTTTATATGGCCAATCACCAGGTATGGGGTCTCATCCTTGGAATGTAGGAATAAAACCCATGTATATTTTGAAAAGTCATCAACAATCACAAGTGCATATTGTTTCTTTGACATGGACATCACATTAACTGGACCAAACAAATCCATGTGCAGTAGCTGAAGTGGTTCAGTTATTGATGATGTGTCAGTGCCCTTGTGAGAAGCATTCTTTGACTTTCCTTTCTGACATGCCTCACACAGTCCTTCCTGTGTAAATTCCATCTGAGGCAAACCTCTAACCAATTCCCTCTTGACTAAAGAGTTCATGGTTTTGAAGTTAAGGTGAGACATCTTCTTGTGCCATAGCCAACTATCATCTGATGAAGCTTTAACATAAAAACAATTAACTTCATTTTTGAATCCCGAGTTCAGATCAGCTATGAACAAGTCACCTTTCCTTACTCCTTGAAGAGCAGGCTTTCCATTCTTCTTGTGAAGGATCTGACACTTCTCTCTTTCAAAGGAAACAGCATATCCTCTATCACAGAAATGACTGATGCTGAGAAGATTGAATTTCAGACCTTCCACAAATGATACATCTTCAATGATAACATTTCCATACTTCAAACAGCCATATCCTTTCGTAATACCCTTGCTGTTATCTCCAAAGGTAACTACTGGGCCAGCTTTCTCAACCAAATCTGATAGCAGGGCTCTATCTCCGGTCATATGCCTTGAACAGCCACTGTCAAGAATCCACATAACACGGTTTACCTGTTTAATTCCCTGCAATATCAAATTGATTAGTCCTTCCTCGGAACCCAAACTTGATTGGGTCCGACATACTTAAAGAACTGACCTTTGTCAGGCAAAACAACATTTTTAACTAAAACTAATTCAACCTCTTTCACAAAAGAGCGTTTCCATTTATAGACAGCCTTAACACATTTCTGAGTAGGCTTAGGGATAAATGAATCCACTGTAGTCTTTGGAGGACTAGTAGTCTTAGCTCTAACATGCTTCTTATTATTAACATGTTGACGTGGAGCAGTCTTATCACTAGATACATGCTTACTATTAAAATAAGCATACATAACATTGAAAGCACAAGACATGCAATTAATCACACCACATGCTTTATGAGAAGAATTAACAGCAGGCATGTTAGTTCTACAGTTGTTTTGATCCAACTTATGGATATCTGATTTAGTCTTTTTAGTTGTAGCAACTTTGACTGGAATATCAGATATACACTTGTTGGACTTTTCAATTTCCAAAGCAAGATCTTCTTCACGTATCTTCTCTGCAATGATGATAGAGTATTCATTCAGAGGATCTTCCTGGGACTCTCTAAAGAAGGGTGTTTCAATACCCTTAAGCACATATGGAATACCCCTTTCTTCAGCATTGACTCTATTAGGGGTATTAATTCCTAGCAATCCAACAGCCTCATTATAACCATAACCTATACTAACACATGATTACCAATAGCTTGTTGGTTGAAAATCTCTTTAGCAGTCTTGCAGGAATTATAGTAAGCATTGGCTTTAGTATTAAGCTCACTAATCTTTTCTTTAAGAATGGTTTCCAGTTGAATATAACATTTAACCCTATTCTCAAGAAATGCTATTTTCTCAGTAAGTTCATCCTGATTAACATGCACTAGTTTTAATTCTTTTATCTCATTTTCAAGATTTGTGTTTAAAAGAATTATACTATCATTTTCAGTGCGTGCACAATCTAAGGTGCCAGCAAGATGACGAATCATTTCAGTATCAGTAAACTTTACCTCTGACATGTATCTAGATGAAGTGCTTTCCTCTTTAGCCATTAAAGCAAGGTTCCCAATCTCACCTGCTTCTTCATCACTGTCAGTGTCATCCCAACTCTTTCCTTCAGCAACATAAGCTTTCCCAATCTTATTCTTCTTGCTAGAATCAAATGAGTTCCTTGTCACTTGCTTTGGTTTTTTACATTCAGTAGCAAAGTGACCCAACTCATTGCAATTGTAGCATCTGATTGTGCTCCTTTCCACAGTTCCAGTTTTGTAGCCACCCCTTGTGCTACTTGAAGAGGAAGATCCACCTCTCTGAAATCTGGGCCTGAACTTAAGATTGGGATTCCTCTTGAATCTGAACTTCCCAAACTTCCTGACTATCAAAGTTAAATCACCATCTTCCAGCTGATCAAGTTCCTCTAAAGAATAGAAGTCACCACCAGATTGATCAATGGATGTTAATCCATATTCAGCATCAATAACATTCATGTTAGAACTGGAAGGTTGAACAGCCTTCACTTCCAGTTTCCGTGGGACTTCAGCAGCCAATGCAGTAGAAGTACTAACTATCCTCCCAGTTCCATATAACTCATCCTGTTGAATCTGCTCCAGCTCATAGGTCTTCAGAACACCATACAATTTTTCCAAAGAAACCTCTCTAAGATCTCTTTCTTCTCTAATGGCAGATATTCTGTGCTCCAAATGACGTGGAAGTGTAAGTAGGAACTTCTTGTTAATTTCCTTGATAGTGTAGCGCTTCCCATTAAGATTCAGATCATTGATTAATTTGTTGTATCTCTCAAAAACCTTAGAGATACTTTCACCAGGGTTTGATCTGAAATGCTCATATTGAGAGGTGAGAATTTCCAGCTTATTCTCTCTAACTTCCTCTGTCCCCTCATTGATTATCTCTATGGTTTCCCAAATGTGTTTTGCAGTATCACAGTTTAGGACATGATTATGCATGATAGGATCAAGACAATCAACAAGGATCAACTGAAGACAGACATCCAAGGTAACATCCTCTTTTTCACCAGGAGTGAAATCCTTGGGATCCTTAGGGTACATCCTAGCAGCCCTAGTAACAATGTCATTCTCTATTAGCTCTCCCTCAATAATCATAGGGACTTTGGGACCACTCTTCAGCACATCCAAGTATTTAGGATTAGCAACTTTAAGAAATAGGAGCATTTTCTTCTTCCACATAGGATAATGCTCCTTGCTGAACATGGGGATTTTGACTGTACCCACTTTCTGTGTAGTAGACATCTTTTGAGATTTTTAGGAATAATAAAAATTTCAGAGTTTAAGAAAAAATCTCAAAACAATTGGATCTTTGATTTGTATATCAATCAAAAGGCTCTGATGCCAATTGTTAGGTCCTGATAAGTTTGTAGAAGGGGGGTTGAATACAAACTATACTGTTTTATCGAAATTTGTCCTTTGAAGAATTTAACAATTAAGAACAAATTAATGCGGAATATAAATGAAACAATATTCAAGTTAAATATAAACTATATTAAACTTGAAGGGTGTTGCAAATACAGTACGGATTACAAAGTATTTATCTCAAACTAATTAATACAAATTTAGAATAAATTCGACATGAACTTTTCTAATATTTGTAATAAAAAGATCAAATGCTAAAAGCAAAGTTCGAGATAAATTCTAGGGATAAAAATCCGCTAGTTAATCAAAGCAATACAAGTAATCAACTTCTAATGGTTTGGATTTAACAATACAAACTAGAATTAATTGCTTGAGAAGAAATGAGATCAAAATGCTTTTCTTCTTGTTCTTGAGAGAGAAAATAGTCTGATGATATGATAATCAAGATGCTTTCTTTTTTGTCCAGCCCCGGGTTAATATGCAATCTGATTAGCCTGTATGACCTTTTAATTAAATCAATATGACCTAATAAATCAATCAATACACTTGTATGACCTGAGGAATTAAGCTCAGTAGAACCATGCTTCATCAATATGACCTCAGAAATGTGTCCAGTATGACCTGCTGTACTTCTACCAACTTTCGGTAGAACCTTAGAAAAGAACCGGTATGACCTGCCATTAAAAGCCTCTGTAGAACCTAGCAGAGCTCGGTATGACCTAGCAGAGGTCATGCAGAGAGAACTCGGTATGACCTAGCAGAGCTCGGTATGACCTAGTAGAGGTCATACAGAGAATTAGGTCGTACAGAGAGAACTCGGTATGACCTAGCAGAGCTCGGTATGACCTAGCAGAGGTCATACAGAGAATTAGGTCATACAGAGAATTTCTTCAGGCCAGGTCATACAGAGTATTTCTTCAGGTCAGGTCATACAGTATTAAATTAATTTCCTTTAATCAAATTAGTTAATTTAAATTCTAAATTAAATTAATTCTTTTCTAGAATTAATTTAATAAATAATTTAAACAGCTAAATTAATTAATTTAATAAATTAATTAATTCTGAAAGAATTAATTTATTAATTAAATTGATTAATAATTTAATTAATTAAAAGAAGATAACTTAAAATCATTGCATTCCTTTATCTTCTGAAAACCACTGAATATAGATGATTTAATTCCAGTGATTGATGTCGTCATTCGATGCACTGTCTGGTTCATGAATAACTGACTTCAATGATAATTCTTCATCTTTAAAACATTTAAAGCCGTGGCTTCTTTTCTTTAGCTCTGAATAAATTCTGTATCCTGTACTTCTTCTGTCACCAACTGGAAATCTCTGTCACTGTAGTAAATCCACTTCCTTGAATACTTCACTGAGGCTTGAACAATAAATTGAACTTCTTTCAATGTAGAATAACTTCAAGTCTGTAGATGACTTTAATCTTCAATCTCTTGACTGATAAACTCTCTGAGATTCCTGTGACCTTTAATCTAATATTTACTTATTACATTCTAGTTTAAGTTGAGTAGAATCCTCGAATTACAAATAGGCTATTGCATATGCCTTTCAAATTGTCTTAGCAATTAATTTTCACAGTTAAATACATAATGTAACATTTCAAAATAGAAAAAGGCTCTACAAACTTTTGGAGATTAAAATCTTTAATGATTCACGATTCAAATGTAATTGTCTCTATTTAAATTGTAAAATAAATAAATGATGTTGTCATATTTAAGAGGAGGTAAAATTTTAAATAAGATTGAATATAAAAAACGACTTAATTTTTGGGATACATTAAAGTTTTTGATGTATTTAATGATAGATTGAGATAATTTTGTGAATAAAAAGAGTTTGGATCTAAGTAGAAAAATGGAAGAAGTCTAAAAATTTAATTGTGGTAGGGTAAAGAGTTGTAAGTGTAACACTGATGAAGAGATCTTTGATTTTTTCGTATGCTTTATATTATTTTTATTCTCTATCGCTGTAGTAGAACCTGAAAAAATGGGCCCTCTTCTTAGCATGGGTCCTTGGCCACTGCCCCTCCAAACTGCCCTCAGAACCGGGTCTGGTTATACCTTTTAGATATAACAAATACAATTCTCTATTCAACCACAAAATAACTAAAATATATCACAATTAAGTTTTATTTAACATATTCAAATTGTTAAGGATATTATGAAATTCATAAATTTATAATTGGTTAAACGAATCGAGCCGAGTTTAAAGAGTTCGAGCCGAACTCGAGCCGATCCCGAGCAAAATGAGCCGAGTTCGAGTCGAACAGGTGTAAAGCTTGGCTCGAGCTCATTTACTAACCGAACACATTTTCATGTTCAAGCTCATGCTCATTTAGTAAACGAACCGAGCCGAGTTCATCTAAAACGAGCCGAGCTCGAGTTTTGTTCACGAACGACTCTGTTCGCTTACAGCCCTACACCCGATGTATACACACGCACACTACACACAAAAAGAAAATACCCACGACAGAAATCAAAAGGAGAAATTCCTTTCTCTCCTCCTCTTCTTTCTTCTTCCCGCAACACCACCATCACCTCCAGTTCTTCCCGCGCGCAGCCACCGCGCGTAGCAACACCCGGCTCCGTTTTGCTCCCTGGTTTTCTCCTCCGCCAGTCTCCTGTCCAACTCCGGTCGCCACAGCTGTTCACCACCGCGCCAGTTTCTGTCCAAATTCCGGTCACATCTCTGTCCAGTTTCCAGTCACATTTTATTCAGTTTCTTTCGGTTTTGGAAGCCACACAATCCACCATCGAGTTCCGATTGTGGTATAAATTTCAAACCATGGATTTTGTAAATTGTTTTTAGGTGTGGTTTGATTTCGTTTTTCATATGTGTATTAATTATAATTTTTTTAATATGTGTTTAGCTAATAAATTCGTTTTATTAAATTGAGATGATTTTAAATTCGTTTTTAATTAATATGTGTTAATTATCATTTCATTTTTGTTTATTTGAATTGTGTTATTTAGTAAATTCATTTTTAGTAATTAATTGTTTATAAATTGTGTTAAATGGTTAAGTTGTATTTTTATATATGTGCCATAATTTACTAAATTTGTTTCGTGTTAATTGTTTGAGTTTAGTGTTAAATAGTTTATACGGATTTTGTTAAGTGATTTTTGTTAGTGTGTGTATATTGTGCGTTTTAAATGATTTTAGAGCGCTATTTAATTTTAGTGTTAGTATGGTTTTATTTTGGTGAGTTGAAATTTATTTTAAACTGAATATTTGTTTAACCTCATTTTAATGAATGTTAATTATTGTGGTTTGTTAAGTGATTGGATATACAGGTTGTGTTTGTGCTGTACTGTGATGTCCGTCCTGTACCTGGGGGCGCAACATAGTACATGCAAAATTTTGGGATAGTCCTATTTACGAACGGGTCATGCCGAAATTTCTTAAAATATTTATATTTTTTATTGTATTGTATCCTGTTATTAGTATCTCAAAGAGTAATTGAATTTGATTATTCTAATTGGAATCTAGTTTGTGCACACGTGAACCTTGTGTGAATAGAGTTAGCAAGTAAAAAAGTTATGCTTGTTTTACTAAAAGCTGCGCAGCAGAAATTTCTGTGTTTCAGTACGTACTTTAACCTGTTCGTTTTAGTCTAAATAAATTGTTTTGGAGTTGAAACTTTTATGCTAAGTGAGATTAGTAATCAGGAAATAGCCTGACAAATTTGATAATTGTTTGATTATTTTTGGATTTATGACAAATGTTTTAGTAAAGTATGCGCATCAGAATTTTCAGCTTTTGAGATTAAAACATTGTTTGTAAAGGTGTTAAGGATATGGTTAACATTGGTCAAGTTGATTTAAAGGGATAACCAAGTGTGGCATAAACGGAAAGTTAGGATATATACATATATGTTAAAGGAGTATGTTATGTGAACCTAAATGACAATTTGCGCTTATGTGAGTTTTGTGCTTATTATATGGTTAAGAGTTATAAGTGATATAAATATTATGTGTTTACGCGTTTAGGGAACGTTGGGTAGTTTAGAATAAGGATTAGAATTTTGAGAGGATCATTCTGAGACAGTATATACTCTTTTATAGAGTCACGAGACGTGGAACATAGAGATAAAGGCAAGGCGAAGGCAGAAATTCAGTGAGTACGGTTTGTTCTAAAAGCTACTTAAGAATCCAAAGAAGTAGAGCCTAGAAATAAAGGCAAGATAAAGGTGAAAAACCAGTGAATCTGATTACTCTTTTTAGCTACTTAAGGCAAGTAATACTAACTTGCTTTCGTATTTCGATTCCATTCTTTCATTTTGACATATATGAATTGCTATCTTGCTTTGATATACTTTTAATTCTGAAAACACATATTGTTCATTGGTAACCCTTATCTCTGTTCATATACCATGTTGTTTTGTACACCCTACTTTGTTTAGTTTTTCTTTCCTTGAACCTTTATACCCTGATTATATCAATGTATTAAAGCTCAATAACCTCTGATTCTATAATCTGAATTTGGTCGTATACTTATGCATTCCCTTTATACCTGAAAGTGAATATACATGAACCCTTAACCTAGTACATTTCCAAAATATACCTGATGACATTTATTTCTTGTTTCCCATTAATAGAAATCCAGATTGATCAGATTGAACTTATCCGATTCCCAAAGGACTCTTTTATATACAAACATTATAGACACAACACAATGTCTTGTGAACCATATCTTCCTTAAACTCTTCTTCAGACCTTGTCCTTATCCTTTGATTATACTTACATTTTAACATGAGATTCTATTGCATTAGATTTGAACTTGTACCTATGAATCACATACTTATTTGAAATTGAGAATACATGAATCTTCACTTGGGTACTATACAAACACACATCCAATGATTTACAAAGGATTTCTTTCATAAAGAAGATTTTAAAAGAAAGGAAGTTTCAAAGTTTGGATTCAGTTAAATTCTGATTTATGGTTTCCACAGATTCCTAAGATTGGAGGCGTAAGAGGCCGAGCGACGCCGGCCCAACACTTTTTAATTATAATAAATGGACTAGGGATGGACTAGTTTAAAGGCCAATGTGTGCCTATTGGGACCCAATACAAGGACCAGAGGGACTGTGTGTCCCGTATGGGGACTTTACGTGGCTGATCACCCGTATTGTCCGGTGCGTTGTGAAAAATCTCCAAATTACTTATTGCTTTTCTTGAAATCATATATCTTTATAAGGAAATTGGTTTACCCTTTGAAATTGTATAACCAGTTCATTGTTATGATAATCCCTTGATATGGATTCTGCTATACTTATGACATACAGATTGGTATTGAAAGCTGTTTTATTGTGGTTAATTATTTGGCCATATTATTACTTGCTGAGCATTTGGCTCATTCTATTTTCTGTTCTAACCCACAGTTAAAAGAGAAGATGGTACGCACTTTTCAGACAACTAGGAAGTCTTCCTATAGGGTTATTTTTGGGATGCCAGCTCAGGTTGGTGATGAAGACTTGTAGAAGGTGTTTTGTATAAGGGAATGTAGAACTTTTAAGACATGGTTGTAATAACTTTTGAGACTTATGTTATGTATTAATATCAATTAGATAGTTGATGCTTGTTTCACACCATTAATTGTTAAAGATCCAGGGTAGAGTTGGGGTCGCGTCTGCATGTTTATATTATTATTCACAGGTTTATATGTATAGAGGTTGTAGTGACTCCCCAATCATGACCCCAGATTGGGAGGGCGTCACATTAACTGCTCACTTAATTTCAGAATAATGCCTTGTCCTATAGTTGTACTTACATTTTTCAGAACATGTGTAAGTGCTTGATAATGTGGTATTCTTGGTGTTTGTAAGAACTGACTCAAATGTTGAATAGTATAAGACAAATCAGGTCGTGTATGTGTCAAGAAATTGAGTTTCCCAACTAAGCATCTGTACAAGCTTGGATCAGAATACAATTCCCCTTCATCTTCTTGAAGTTTCAAATTCACTGGTAATGGTGTAACTGCAGTAGATTTTCCTATTGTTATACCAGCTTCTTTTAACAATTCAAGTGTAAATTTCTTCTGTGTCAATGTTATACCAGAAGAAATGTATCCAATTTCAATTCCCAAGAAAAACCCTAGTTTTCCCAAATCCTTAATGCTAAAGATGTTATCCAGATGTGCTTTAAGATCAATAATGCCTTGATGATCACTTCCTGTCAGAATGATGTCATCTACATAAACTGCAGCAATAGTAATCTTGTCATTAAACTTTCTGATAAACAAAGAATAATCATTCTTGGACTGTGTGAATCCTTTCTTGATTAATTTTGCAACTAACGTTGCAAACCATTGTCTTGATGCCTGCCTTAAACCATACAAAGATTTAATCAATCTACATACTTTATTGTATGGATTAGCAAGACCTTCAGGAACTAGCATATAGACTTCTTCAACTAAATCTCCATGCAGAAAGTTATTATTGACATCTAGCTAAAATAAATCCCAACCCTTGCTAGCAGCCAGATCAATAATACATCTTACAGTTGACATCTTTATTACTGGAGAAAAAGTTTCTTCAAAATCTATGCCCCATTTTTGGTTATAACCTTTGGCAACAAGTCTTGCCTTGTATCTTTCCACACTACCATCAGCTTTTAATTTGATCTTGTAAACCCACTTAATGCCTATAGGTCTTTTCCCAACTGGAAGATCAACTAATATCCATGTATTATTAGCATGTAAAGCCTGCAATTCTTTATTCATTGCCACAACCCATTTGGGATCAGTACAAGCTTGAACATTTGTAGTTGGTTCCACTAAAGACTCATTTTGACAAACCAAAGCATGAAAAGATGAAGGTAGTGATGAAAAAGAAACTAAATTGCACCAATGAGCAGTTCCACAGACAAAATCATCATAAGTAGAAGGTAGTTTGACTGTTCTAGAGCTTCTTCTTAATACAGGTGGAGAGAGATCAAGTAAAGAACCAGAAGATGATTCTGAATGAACATTAGACTCTCCAGAAGAAGCTTCAGAAGAGTTATTCACGTGAAAAGAATTATCTGTAGAACTAAAATTGTGCTGTTGAAAAATGTCAGGTAACACTATATCATGGAAAGAATTGACCTCTGTGCAGACAGGCAAGAAGAAAGAAGGAGGTGCAGTTTCTGATTGCTGAATATGCTTGAGATGGAATGGGAAATGCTATTCATGAAAGATCACATCTCTTGAAACAAATATTTGTAATGTATCCATGTCAAGTAGCTTATATCCTTTCTGTCCAGCAAGATAACCAATGAAAGTACACTGTGTAGCTCTTGAATCAAATTTACTCCTTCCAACAACAGTAGTGCTAGCAAAACATAAACATCCAAAAACTCTTAAATGTTTAAGATCAGGTGGTTTACCATATATTTTTTCATAAGGACATACTTCAACATATTAAGCAGGCAAGTGTCCCATTCTGAGATGCCACAATTTTGTTTCATTGTTTCTATTTACAGAAGATTGTAAAATGACACTATGTACATTAGAAGTAACCTGTACACTTGGCTTGTCCTTATTCTCCAAGTAATATAGTCATCCTTTCATACTACCAAGAAGTTGTGGTCTCATTGAAGGACTCTGAAGAAAGCAAGAATCATTAGTGAACACTACTGAACAATCTTTATCCTTACAAATTTTTGGTATTGATACCAAATTAAACTTAAACTCAGGAACATATAGAACATCCTTCAGTAGAAAATCAGTACTAAGTTGAATTGTTCCAGTATGTGTTATCAAAGACTTTTTACCATTTGGAATAGTAATATAACTATTCTATTTTGTAACTTCTTCATAATAGTCAAACAAAGACAAGTCAAAGCACATATGATCAGTTGCACCACTATCTACTATCCAGTTCGAGTTTGTTGAGGAAGAAAAACAGAATTTACCTGCTACATTAGCAAATTTGTGTCCTGAATGAGGCTCATCAGTCTTATCTGTCCTAATAAGTTTCAAATTTTGTTTGTACTAATCTGCAGTAAAAGACACACTTTGATCATTATCATTAGTAACGTGTCCTTTATCGAATTTCTGATCATTCTGAACATCATCAAATTGGACAGCTGCTACTACTTTTCTATCATTTTTGAAACTTGTTGGGTACCCATGTAACTTGTAACATCTCTAGATTGTATGGCCTGGCATCTTACAATGTTCACAATAAAGAGCATTATTTCTACTTCTGAAATCTAAGAAAGAAGTTCCTTGTCTCTGCCCTGGTGATATATACTGGGACTTAAACCTTTCTTGGTTGAACCTACGAGCAGCACAAGCCACTGAATCCACACTATGTGACCCCTAATACAATTTCTTGTGATTTTCTTCCTGAACCAATAGCCTATAAGCATGTGAAATGTTAGGCAAATGGTTCATAACCAGCATACTTCCCTTAAGTACCTCATATCCTTCATTCAACTTCATCAAAAAATCAACCAGTCTCATATCTTCCTTGGATTTATTCAGCTTAGCAGTCAAATTGCAGTTATAATTAGTGCAGCTACAACTAGGAGTAGCATCTAATTGACCCATAACATCTTAATCTTTGTGTAATAACCAGAGATGTTATCACTACCATGTCTTATTTAATTCAAAGATTGCTTGACTTCATATAGCAAAGTACCAGAAGTTTGACCAAACCTCTCATCCAAATTCAACCATATATCTCTAGCAGTTGTGAAATAAAGCACACTTCTAGCTATATCCTGATCAAGAACTCCCAATAACCAAGAAATCATCATACTATTACATCTATCCCAAGCCTTAAACACAACATCAGTATTGTTAGGTTTTGGAATTGTACCATCAACAAAACCTGTCTTATTCTTAGCAGATAAACTGATTAGCATAGACCTTTTCCAATCGCTATATCCAGTACCATCAAATTTCATTGATACTAACTTCATCCCGGAATTATCCGAAGGATGTAAGTAGTAAGAAGAAGATGGATCTTGAGAAACATCTATAGTCTGTGTGTTTGCCATTAACACTAATGGAGAAGAAGAGAAACCAAAAAAAAATTGTGTTTGATTGTATGAAATTTCTTTGAATCAAGGAAAATTTTGATCTCGAATCAAGAACAAATGATTGTAACTCAGTAATATGTTCGATCAATGTTCAATCAAGAAAATTCAATCAAGAAGATGATTCTAAAAAAGAAACAGAAGAAGATTTTGACAGTATTATCACTAGAATGTGTGTAGAATCAAGAAACACATTAAATCGAACAGATTATGCAACAAATTGAAATGAACTTTGCAAAGATATCAATTAACTATGACAATTCTCTCAAGAACTATTAAGATAATGAAATGAAAGATAAGATCGAACAATATCACTAAACTGTATAATTGTGAAGATACCTCATATCAAGATCATTTCTGCGGAATCGAAACATGAAGCTTTGATAGAATCGCAACCGGAAGCTCTGATACCATGTAAAACTGTGTAACTTCTTGAATAGCAAACAAAATAACCAGGCAATGGCTTACTGATTCAATGTATTACTTCAATCTACATACTACTAGTTTACAAGAAAGAAATGCTATTATAGAGAGATTCTTAGAGAGAGAGGTCGAGAGCGAAAGAGAGACTAAAGAGAGAGACGACTAACATTCTATATTTTCTGCTACCTATCTTGTTTACATACATTGTGTATATATATGAAGAATGACAGACTAATTATAGATTTATGCTTAGCTGTCAAGTGCTGTCAAGTTGTAACAAACTTTGTAACTAACTTCCACTTGGTAGTAATGCTAATCTGCTCTGAGTTTGAGTGAAGGCATCTGATGTGATCCTTGAGTGTGACTGTGAGATTCAACATGACTAGTTTCCACAATCACCTCAGGATGATCCTCCACATAAGCTCTTTTTAGACCTTCCAGGAACGCATAAAGCTCATTAGTCCCACGCTCATCAATGCCTAACGAACCTCCCAACAATCTAATGATAGTTCCCCTACTGTTTCTAACAACCACCCCAATGGCAGACCTGTTACCATTCTCAAAAGGTTGTTCAGAGAAGAAACCATACACATTGATCTTGATCTGCAAGGCATCTCCCATCCAGCATTAACATTAACCATTGCCATTTTGTTATATGGGAACTAACTGATGTTTTCTGATTGCTTATCTAATAAGCCAGCAGTGTCGATGCTAGAAGAATATATAGGCACACTGGAGGAGTGGGTCTTTTGCCATCTCATCTTATCTTCCCGAGACTAGATTACGCTCTCCCAAGCGTTTAGAGAAGCTGAACCGACTGGGCATTGTAAATATGTATTCTAGTGTCTTCCAAAATCTTTTCCATTTGCTATGAAAAACAAAATAGAAAAAAGAAATGCTTCATAGACCAAAACCCAATGAGCCTTACCCAATTCAGCCCAATTGACAATTAAGTTTGGTCTCCCTTGGCCCAACTGTCAGCTTCATTAAAAAAATTCCTCTCTATTTTTTGCACTCTTATTTTTGACGATAAGAATAAATCAAAGATTTTCTCATCATGGAAAAAAGTATTGTGCTTTCTCACTTTTAACTCTTGGGTTGCAGTGACCAATTCTATTCAATCCGTGTAGCACATTATGCTTATGCTTCTGTTAAAAAAAGAGTTTAACATTGCTAACAAGGATTCAAAATCCCTTACCTCCGAATCAAAAGAATTCTCAGATGAACACGAACCAGAGAAAATCAATTTTAAACAACCATTTCCATCTTTTACTACCCCTCCTATCCCACTCCTAGTGGTTCCTTTGCTGTCCTTTTTGAATGCTCCATCTATGAAGCAAACTAAATCACAACTACAGTCAAATAATTTTTCCAACTTTAAGCTTTTTGAGTGCGTAATCACACCCAAAGGATTTTGTTCCCACTAGGAGATTGACTCTGATAGGATGTGGTTAACTGCAACTCCCCATTCTTGCACCCTCCACTTTATCAATTTAACAACACCTTCAACATTGATACTAGTTTTATTAAACACCTTTTGGTTTCGGTTTAACCAAAGAGTCCATGCTATAGCAACTAGAACCAACCTCCACATTGTTGCCACCTCTGCATCCGAATACCAATTGAAAGCTTCCCAAACTTCACTCAAGCAACTAAACAGAGGTTTTTGATGAAAACCCCACCAGTCTAATATATTCCTCCATGACTTTTTTTCTATGTCATAGTTCCACAGTATATGGTCCAAATCCTCAACTGAGTTGTCACCAAAAACACACTTATTATCCTTGACCACATTTCCTATTCTTGAAAACAAAAGCTCTTTTTTTGGAAGAATGTGCTAGAAAACTTTCCATAGCAAGAGATGAACCTTAACTGGTAATTTTAATTTCCAGATGAGTTGCATCCTCAAGTCATTTTCAATTTCATCATGTAACAAAGATATGTCATCCTTCACATTATATTGCTTTTGACTCCTCTGCCAGACCAATATGTCTCTGTTCTGATTTAAATGAGTCTTTGAAATCACATTTTGTATCTGAACTACCAAGTCCTGTTCCCAGTTTCTCAAACTCCTTTTCCAGAACACCTCCCCCAAGTGATCATAACAATCCCAGAGATCAAAAAAATACTAACCTCTACATTCTTCAAATTTGATATGGAGTATAATCTTCTGAATTTGTCCTTTAAAACTCCTTCATCACTCCAACAATCTTCCCAGAATAATGTCAATCTACCATTATTTACCTTCCATCTGAAATTTTCTCTTGTCATTGCAGCTCCCAATCTCGAAGAGTATGATACTTTGAAAAGAGCTTTCAGAAAGTCAGAAGAATCTGCTTTTAAAACTAAGTCTTCTATACTGTTGCTATAATTTTTTGAGTATTTCCCTCTGACCCATTTATTCCAACCTTTATCTCTTTCTGTATGCCATTTGAAAATCCACTTTCCCAGAAGGGAAGAGTTCATATCCTCCAATGGTACCAAACCCAATCCTCATTTGATCTTTGGCTTGCAAATCTTTTCCCAGGAAAGCAACTACATCTTTCTGCTAGTTACCTTTAGATTCTCCACTTTACTTCCCCAGAAGAAGTTTTGTCGAATAGATTCTAACATCCTACAAACACTCTTTGGCATAGAAGATACGTTAAACCAGTATATGGGTAAGCTGTCCATCACTGCTTTTGTTAAAACCAATCTTCCTGCATCACTTAAACACTCAACTTTCCATGCAGCAAGCTTATCATTGAACTTATTTATCAGTGGTTGCCAATATGCTTTTTTCTTACAAGATATCCCTATTGGAAGCCCCAAATAATGCATTGGCCATGATCCTACCTTACATCCCAGCAAAGATGCACATTTATCCACCAGGCCTTTATCATTCTTGCAACTATATAGAGAACTCTTTCCAAAACTTATCATAGGAGTTGAAAACATTGGAGGACCAGTTTCACTCCCCTTACCACCTCTACCTTATCCTCAATGAAAATAATCGCATGGTCGTCAAATTGCTGGTGAGTCAGGCTTTCTCCTTTGTCATCAAAACTAAAACCTTTAAACAAGCCTAACCCAACTGCTTTTTTGAGCCGGATACTAAGAACCTCAACTGCAATGTTAAAAATGAATGGCGATAATGGATCGCCTTGCCTCAAGCCCTTCTTAGGGGAGAATTCCTTAGTAGGGGCTCCGTTGATAAGCACAGAAATTCTTATGGATTGGTATAATGATTTTAGCCATTCAATCCATTTCTTACCAAATCCGAAAGCTTTAATTGTGTCCCAGAGAAAATGCCAATTAATTGTGTCAAAGGCCTTCTCGAAGTCAATTTTTAGTATAAAATCTCCTCTCTTTGCCTTTTTCATCGAGTTAACCACCTCTTTAACAACCATTATGCTCTCTGCAGCTTGTCTATTCTTCATGAAGCCAGTTTGCTCCCCACTAATTAGCTTTTCCATCAAACCACTTAATCTATTCGCAAGAGTCTTGGTTAACAGCTTGAAAGTGCTATTGATCAAACTAATCAGCCTATATTCCTGTACTACCTTGGGATGCAAGACTTTTGGAATAAGAGCTATAAATGAGGAATTGAAGTCGTTAGGAAGTGTCAAGTTCTCTTCGAACTCTTTAAAACAATCCAGTATCTTGCTCTTAATGCTCGACCAGATGAACTTAATGTATTTAAAATTTATCCCGTCCGGCCAGGGGACTTATCATTTGCACATTGACTAAGGGCTACATCAATTTCCTGGCTGTTAAAGGACTCTTCAAGCATTTCTCTATCTGTCCTTGACAACTTCTCTTCAATTAGTTGTCCTATTCGTAAAACTCTCTCACCACTGTCTTTAGTGAAAATATCCTCATAGTGTTGAAAAAAGATTTCCTTGATATCTACAGGTTGATTGAACCACTTGTTATTCCAGAATAACTTCTTGATTCCATTTCTGTTGTTCCTTCTTTGAATTTGTTGATGGAAATTTTTTGTATTTTTGTCCCCCTTGACATACCAATTCAACCTCGCTTTCTGCCTAAGCATGGAGTCCTTTTGTGCATAACATCTTGGCAGTTCCTCTCTGCAAAACTTCAAGTCAAAACTCCGAACCTCAGCTGCATCAATACTGTTTCTGTTCAAGGAACATAATCCTATATTTTTAATCTACTTTAAATATTATTTATTAAATTTTCTTTTAGAAAAAATTAAAATTATCTTTAATTTTCAGTTAAAATTGGGTACATTTTAACCACAAAAACTCAAATAAGAAAGTCAATTTGAACATAAGAAGTATAGTGAAACCAAACATGATTTTTGGGTTGGTCATGTGAATTTATCTGGTTATAAAACATATAAATTATATTGAACTAAAAGTTCATATCTTATAAATAAAATTAATCTGACATGCATTAAAACAAAACTCATAAGATTCCTTGGAATGGTTTGAAAATTTTATCAAAACTAAAACTTATTTATCAATTATAAATTTTAGTTTAAATGAATTTTCGCTTATTCTTTTTAATCATACTTTTAACTTATCACACTTTAAATTATTATGAACACCTATGGTTATTTTCAAATCATGTCATACCAACTTTCTAATATTACAAAATGCATGTTCCTTCTATTTTTTTTTTTTATAAATTTCAATTCAAATATAACAAAATAATTATAAAATAAAATATAGACTTTGTGCATCGTATGAGTTATAGGCTGGTATAAGTTATAGTGGATCTTATAGCAACAACTGAGGAATCGTTAGAACCTTCGCAAGAATTACCGATTATTGTTATCCTAGCGAGTGTTAAGGTATATAAATTCAAAAGTTAGTCCTCTATATCATATATAAGTTATAATAATTTAGAATTACAAAGTTAAATATCAAGCATCATAACTATTATATTCCATTCCTAGGCATGATGTAAGAACCAGGAAAAACTACGTGTAAACATTTCGATATTTAGTGAAATTTTCTTTTGTATCTATTTTTAATTAAATGTTTATATGTTTTTAGAGCATTATATTATTTGTTTGACGGTCTTATATGTGTTGCATGAATGCTATGTGAATATTTGTGATAATTAAGATTTTTTTTAAAGAATGTTTAGTTTATTTTATTGAAAGAAAATTAGAGTTCGTTTTATAATCGTTCGGGTAATTGGTATATCGTTCGTACCGATATTTCATTCGTTGAAGTGGATAATATTCTTAAAAGTTGTTACAATTATATTTTGGTTCGTATATGAATTATTAGATAATTCTAGTAATTATCCATAATATTTTGATAATTATCGTTTCGAACCGGTACATTTTATTTGGATTAATAATTATATATCGGATCATAATCGATCTAAAAATGATTTTGGGGGGGTTACAGGTTGGTATCAGAGCAAGGTTACAGTAAAATTAGAAACGAGAGTGTGTAGGAGTGTGTATAGTTATGTAAGGAACGTTAGAGCTCATGTAGAGTTCGTGTTGGACTATTGGATATAGTACCAACGAGTAAGTTAAGATAGGGGTACTTGCTTGAGATGTTTGTCCTGATCTGGATAGAACTCCTTACGGTTGTAGATGTCTACGGTGGAATATTGTTAGGTTGATACATTTGGAATGATGATAACAAAATACTCAAGACAAGAATTTGATCATGATATCGAAGCTGATAGTCAGAAAGCTAAATCCCAGCAGCTGATAATCAGGAAGCTAATTAGAAGGCACTTTATCTATCCAAGGACTGAAAGTCACATCAAATGTAAGGAAGATATTCTGTCATCAAGTTAGGAAGCAATTCAGAAGCAAGCCAAAAGACGTTTAATCAAGCAACAAGTGTTTCAGTGGTAAGTCTGCCAAAACAACTCAATAATGGTGAGTCAATAAGGATGACAAGATTTTTGATCTAAGGATGAAGCTAAGTGTATCTGTTCTACGGATAAAGCTATGGAAATCTTATCTCATCTACGGATAAAAGCTGAAAACATCGAATGTCACCAACGGATAGAAGCTGAGGACATCTTATCTCATCAACGGATAAAAGCTGAGAACATCTTATCTCGTCTACGGATAAGAGCTGAGGACATCATATCCATCTACGGATAAAAGCTGAAGAAAGTTGATCCACAGATACAGCTAAGGATGTCACATTCTATCTATGGATGCAGCTACGGATGTCATGGTCTATCTATGGATGCAGCCAAGGATGTCATGTCCTATCTATGGATACAGATTAGGATATTACTTCTACTTATATTCTATGATTAATATTCTACGGATAAATGAAGAAGAATAGTAGTCTACGGATAAGGAATTAATACGCCTACTGATATTCATGTCATTCAACATGAAAAACAAATCTATGTAAAGAAATCTTTTGGAATCTTCTTTGTTTAACAGGTTGAATGGAGGACAGTCTCAGAGGTCATCATTACACACCCGTGACTAAAAGATGGTGGATAACGACGTAAAAGATGTGAAGTCATCCATTATCTTCTAGGTCTCGAAGGATAAATAAGAGTTACAGCAGCTACCTAGAAGTTTATCTTCTAACTGGACACAAAGGAAAAACTTGACAAACATGAAGACCTATATGCAATACTACATGTTCACTTATCTCAGCTGATAGTGACTTGACAGTCGTGTATCCAAGGAAATGTCTCTTTCATGCAGATGTCACATGGGCTTGGAAGCTAGGTCAAAGTGCATGGACTTAGTAATTCTTGAAGAAATAAGCACACTCAACCAGAAATCATTCTTTGGGACTATACAAGTTTATCTGTGATGCCAGCCAAGGCATTTCCCGAATAGGATAGCTTCAAAGTCGAGCATGTGAACAAGCATAACCAAAATGTAATATTTTATTATGTTGTAGGTCTTGATTGTAACATACAGTTGATGTATATAAGACTGTATGGAGTAGCATAGAAAAGTGTGAAGAGAACACCAAGTTAAAAGAAAAATACTTAGGCTCTCTCTCATCATCTGTGTAAGCAGCCGGAGTTTGTTGAAAAACAAAACCAGAGAATTCTTCAATATATATCTCAGGTGGGCTTTTTCCGAGAAACCCACCTGAAAAGTTTAAAAAGTTTGCTTGTCTCCTGCATTTCTTTTTAACTTGAAGAATTCATTTTTGTTCAAAAGCTTGACTGAATTTTAGTTAATTTACAAACTCATATGTTCATACTCAACAAGGTTTGAAAAAGTTTTGTAAAATTAACTAGATTGTATTCAACCCCCCCCCCCCTTCTACAATCTAGGTTGCATTGTTCTGGGAATAACAATTGGTATCAGAGCAATCTTCAAACATACCTGAAGTTTAAAGATCAAAAGCAACTTCAACCATGGAGAGAGGTGACAACGAAGAAGCTGGGAAAGATGAATCAATTCCAAGTGCTCTTCTCAAATGTTCAGAAGACATCAGAGAAGTCAGACACGAGAGCAACAAGGTTATTCTCAATAATCTTGTCCATGGCATGTATGAAGATTTCCTGAGCCTCAAATCTCATGACGATAGAAGGGACATCATTCATACAAATCATGGAGAAACTGAGCAAGTCCAATAGAAAAGATTGTGCCTACTCACACAGAAACCTAACGTGTTTCGCTATGAAACGGGTGAAGAATTGTCTGATTTTCTTTCAAGATTTCAGAGATTTTTACATGATTCAAAGAAGTGTGGGAAGGAGTTTTCAAACAAGGACTCAAACTTAATGTTTGCAGAATCTTTACCCAGAAAATGGAAGCATATCTCTGTGTTTATCAAAAAACCCTTGAGTCCAAAGATCTAAATCTTAGCGATCTGCTAAGCACTCTCGAAGACAGTAATCTTGAGGCTGTGCAAGATGCGAAGATTATCAGAGATGAAAGGGAGAAAGAAACCAGAGATGTGGTCATCTTCAACCAAGATTTGAAAGAAGAGGAGAGAACAGAAGCAGCAAGCTCAACATTCAACTTGAAGATCTATGAATGTATCAGAACCATATCAGACAAGGGCAAGGAAAGAATGGCACTGGAAGATGAAGCCCCTTTTGAATAAAGGGTTTCAGCTGAAGAGGGTTTTCAACGTCAACAGAGGAATCTATCAACCATGTACCCACGGCCCATGAAAATCAAGAAGCAAGTTCAACCAGCAATCAGGTATTTTCTCTAGAGCCAACAAAGCATGTTAAAGAAGTATGTTGCAGCACTGCAATGAGTTTAATTGATGAATTACATGATGTGTGTATTTCTTTTAACACTCTCATTGAAGAAAATGTCAGACTCAAAGCAACTAATGTTATGCTTAGTGAGATAAATGCTATGTTGGAAACTCAAGTCTCTGAGTTTGAGAAAACACATGTTGATTGCCTAAATGCAAAACAAGAACTTGAGGCTGTCTTAAGAAGAGAAGTAGTTTTGAAAGAGCAGCTGAAAAAGGAACAAGAAGTTATTGCAATGTGGAATAATTCCAGTTATATTGTGTCCAACATTACCAAGACTCAAGGAATGGACACATTTTACAAGGAGACCTGGAATTGCAATAACAAGAAGCTAGAGGATGTGGAGACTGCTCCAAAAATGGTGAAACCATTCGGGAGTAATCAGACTCTAGAGAAACTGAGAAATAAGGTTGGACCAGGTTTCAAAAACCGTGTTCAATCATTAAGCAGCAAAACCATCAAGGAAGAAGAGTCAGAGGCAGATGCAGAGGAGAGCATGAATGAACCAACAATGATTAAACAGTAATAGCAGCTACCCATCAGAAGAAAGTACTTCCAGAAGGCCATGCATTTGATGTGGTAGAGTTAATCACTTGTATACTTCTTGCAAATTTGTTCAAACAAGGTCTGCTCAATTGCTTATGACTGATATGCCTGTCATGCATCACATTTTTGCTCACAATGCTCAAGACTCAACCAGATATGCCAACATGCCATTTGTTCATCATCCATATTGGTATGAATTAAATATGCCTCAAATGTCATGGAGCATGCCTGACTTGAATGATCTGTATGCTCAAACATTTCTTTGTCGAGCATCAAACTTTGATGTTTCAGAGTAACATGTGGATGCCAATCTTCCAAAGCCAGTACCAAGGGATAAAATTGGTTTGAATCCTTTGAAGCCCAAACTTCAGAAAGAGAAGATGACAGTCATAAAAGCTAAAAAGTCAAAACTCAAGGAAACTTGGGTACCTAAGCCTGCTTGATCCGGTTTTGAAAGTGTGCAGGAGGAATTTAAAGAAGCCATGGCTCCTCAACCATGGAAGCTCTAGACTCCTACTAGAGTTTCTATCCTGCTCACAGAATGCTCAGAGAAACGTAGCCCCTCTACTTGTATGTAGAGATGATATTTGTAGTCATGATTAAGGAATGAAGCATGACTTTGGCAAACAATATCATCAGTTAGGGTTGCAGCACTAGTTCATGGATATAAGCATAACTTTCTGTGTATCAATCAAGCATGTGACAAAGGAAACTTTGTATTTGTAGCGTGCATTGTCAAAAGCTAGAAAGACAATGAAGTGGTTAGCACTGGACACTTGATAGAAAAGTGTATGCAGCTGATTACAACTCTACTTTGGTGGATTGTGTGTCTTGACTTCTATGTGACAAGACAAAATCAGGTCAACAGTAACCAGTGCATCAGAAGTTGTCTCAAGGAAGGATCTTGATAAGAGGAACCCCAGGTTTTTGCCAAGGAAGGGTTAAAGGATGCATGCCATCAAGGGAAGCAAGAGAAGACCTCTATCAAGAACGGGACATATCATACGTTTGATAAACTCTTTCAGCCACTGCACATAAAATCTCCTCAATTGATTTAGCTCAAGAGTCTATTATGAAGAGGTTTTATGAAATAAATGACAAATTCTGCAGGGACTATGCTTGGAAAATTAGGATAACTCATTGAGCTCTGGAAAGTTGTATCTGTTTCTACTTATTGCAGCCAGAGTGTTTTCTTGATCATACAAGAACTAGAAGGAGGACTCATCAAACTGTGTGATTAGGTGAAGCCAACAATTTTCTCTTATCACTATTCTTTAGCCATGGAATTAATAGAAGCTTAGCTAAAGAAGATCATGGAATAAGCGTTGGGAACAAACTTGAAGAACATTTAGTCCATGATCGAAGACTTAACTCTCTCTTGGATGTTAAGTTTAATAGACATCTGGATAAAAGTTCCCAAGTAATTGATGAGTGGAAGAAAAGATCTTTGTTAGTAGAAGTAGAGGTGAAGCTGAGAATGGTGGTCTCTTCCACGTGCATTTCTGACTATCTTCCATAAGAAATAACACCCATCGGTAGAAGAAAATGAGCAGCCAACCATGGTATCTTATGTTCACTCCTGAAGGATTCTTCTGTAAGGAACATCTACTCAGGGGGAACATTTCTCAGAAAGTGTTTGTAACACCCCCAGATCCGGGGTCAGGAATCTAGGTTGTCACATCACCATCCAATCGTATATTACCTGTATTAACTCAATAATCCAATCAAAACACATCATAGACCCCAATCTCTTACTCACACAAGTTATAGAATTAGAAACGTTACACAATAACATTAGTTATTACAAACCAAATGTCCTAACCAGGATCTCATACTATTAATTACAACCTCTACATGAAGTCGCATTAATAGCTAACATAAATGAAGCCTATCCAGCTTACTTCTGTGGTATCCATCATGAGCTGAACTATCTCAAGGGTGAATCTTCTATTTCCTTTCTCTCATGATATGGAGCCAACTGACTATGTTCTCCTTGCACTGAAATATAATTTTTAAAAGCAAGAATGAGCGAAAGAAGGCTCAGCAAATTAAGTAGTTACTGATATAAAGTTTGTCCAACAATATAATAGTAGTACAAAGATCTTTCCAATATAAAAGTATTCATACTTAATATGAAGTTTAAAATACCACCATATGAACGACTTTAGTTCATAGTTTTGAAAGACACTATCCGTGGCTTAGAACGACTTTAGTTCATAGTTTTGAAAGACATTATCCGTGGCTTAGCACGGTCTTTAGAAATCACAAGTACGCAGTTCTAGATACTGCAAGATGAACAACACTAGTTCACAAGTTTTAAAATATCGTTTATCTTTCGTCAAACATTTTATACAATTCAAGATACTGTAACAGAGAATAAACTTTTCAACCACTGCCAACATTATCGGTAACTCAGCACCTAGGCTTTCGTTACAATGTTGCAGTACAATTCCAATTGGAAGAATGGGACTATACTTGAACACACTACGATACCCGCTGATCAGTCGCTGTATCGCAAATATAACTTCTCTACTAGTAGAAGGACGATTTCCTATTTGGTAATCACCCTGGCCGCATACGGGCCTATTATGCTACATGGCACCTGTTTCATTGCCGAGCATATGGTCACTACCTGGCACCTGTTTCATTGTCGAGTATGACCTCATACTACCTGGCACCTGTTTCATTGCCGAGTATGAGTTACTTCCAGTCCCATGATGAATCCTATCCTTATATCTGGAACCGGTTTTAATCATCGTTCCCGAGCGTTACTAGCTTATTCATAGGTTTAAGCTCACTACCATACTTACTTCCGGAAGTGTTGAGGAAGTAGTAATAATATGTGGGTTGACTCTTGTCAACTGATGAAGGATATTTTATAGCTTGGAAATCACGACCTGGGAGTTAATCAGAATTTTCTGAAATTAACGAGTTTGAAATTCTTTAATTTGGACAGGGTAGAAATCCCAAAATATGAGTATTTTCGAGGAATAGAGAGAGTAAAACCATTTGCTCGACTCCTTAAACTGGATTCCCAATTTTTGATGAGTTAGGAAATATTTATTCGTATTTAAATAATTAAATAAACTCGGAATAATATTTGGGAACCCCTACTATTTTTAAATAATTTTCTGAAGGTCAGGAAATATTTAAATAATTAACCAAGGACTCAAATAATTTTTAAATCATTTTAAAATATTTAATAAATATTTAAATAATATTTATTAAATAAATAATCAATTTGAAATATTTAATAAATATTTAAATAATATTTATTAAATAGTAAACAATTAAATAAATCCTTTTTAAATGAATATTCAAAATAATATTCATTTAATTAAATAAATATCCAATAATATTTAAAATATCCAAATTATATTTATTGGAATATTTTAAATCAGTATTTGAAAATAATCTGTCTCCGGCAATCTCCGGGTTTGTATGACAGTGTTTATAAAATATCTCCGACTCCCGGTCCGAGTTTGTAATATTAAAATACGCTCTACATCTAGAGTCCCATATATACTCCGGTTTATATCTATATCAATATATAGCATATAACCAACATTCGACATTTGAAAGCTCGTACGATAATTAAAACAGTTCATGCATTTATAACAATTATACCAGATCCGGGGTCAGGAATCTAGGTTGTCACATCACCATCCAATCGTATATTACCTGTATTAACTCAATAATCCAATCAAAACACATCATAGACCCCAATCTCTTACTCACACAAGTTATAGAATTAGAAACGTTACACAATAACATTAGTTATTACAAACCAAATGTCCTAACCAGGATCTCATACTATTAATTACAACCTCTACATGAAGTCGCATTAATAGCTAACATAAATGAAGCCTATCCAGCTTACTTCTGTGGTATCCATCATGAGCTGAACTATCTCAAGGGTGAATCTTCTATTTCCTTTCTCTCATGATATGGAGCCAACTGACTATGTTCTCCTTGCACTGAAATATAATTTTTAAAAGCAAGAATGAGCGAAAGAAGGCTCAGCAAATTAAGTAGTTACTAATATAAAGTTTGTCCAACAATATAATAGTAGTACAAAGATCTTTCCAATATAAAAGTATTCATACTTAATATGAAGTTTAAAATACCACCATATGAACGACTTTAGTTCATAGTTTTGAAAGACACTATCCGTGGCTTAGAACGACTTTAGTTCATAGTTTTGAAAGACATTATCCGTGGCTTAGCACGGTCTTTAGAAATCACAAGTACGCAGTTCTAGATACTGCAAGATGAACAACACTAGTTCACAAGTTTTAAAATATCGTTTATCTTTCGTCAAACATTTTATACAATTCAAGATACTGTAACAGAGAATAAACTTTTCAACCACTGCCAACATTATCGGTAACTCAGCACCTAGGCTTTCGTTACAATGTTGCAGTACAATTCCAATTGGAAGAATGGGACTATACTTGAACACACTACGATACCCGCTGATCAGTCGCTGTATCGCAAATATAACTTCTCTACTAGTAGAAGGACGATTTCCTATTTGGTAATCACCCTGGCCGCATACGGGCCTATTATGCTACATGGCACCTGTTTCATTGCCGAGCATATGGTCACTACCTGGCACCTGTTTCATTGTCGAGTATGACCTCATACTACCTGGCACCTGTTTCATTGCCGAGTATGAGTTACTTCCAGTCCCATGATGAATCCTATCCTTATATCTGGAACCGGTTTTAATCATCGTTCCCGAGCGTTACTAGCTTATTCATAGGTTTAAGCTCACTACCATACTTACTTCCGGAAGTGTTGAGGAAGTAGTAATAATATGTGGGTTGACTCTTGTCAACTGATGAAGGATATTTTATAGCTTGGAAATCACGACCTGGGAGTTAATCAGAATTTTCTGAAATTAACGAGTTTGAAATTCTTTAATTTGGACAGGGTAGAAATCCCAAAATATGAGTATTTTCGAGGAATAGAGAGAGTAAAACCATTTGCTCGACTCCTTAAACTGGATTCCCAATTTTTGATGAGTTAGGAAATATTTATTCGTATTTAAATAATTAAATAAACTCGGAATAATATTTGGGAACCCCTACTATTTTTAAATAATTTTCTGAAGGTCAGGAAATATTTAAATAATTAACCAAGGACTCAAATAATTTTTAAATCATTTTAAAATATTTAATAAATATTTAAATAATATTTATTAAATAAATAATCAATTTGAAATATTTAATAAATATTTAAATAATATTTATTAAATAGTAAACAATTAAATAAATCCTTTTTAAATGAATATTCAAAATAATATTCATTTAATTAAATAAATATCCAATAATATTTAAAATATCCAAATTATATTTATTGGAATATTTTAAATCAGTATTTGAAAATAATCTGTCTCCGGCAATCTCCGGGTTTGTATGACAGTGTTTATAAAATATCTCCGACTCCCGGTCCGAGTTTGTAATATTAAAATACGCTCTACATCTAGAGTCCCATATATACTCCGGTTTATATCTATATCAATATATAGCATATAACCAACATTCGACATTTGAAAGCTCGTACGATAATTAAAACAGTTCATGCATTTATAACAATTATACCAGATCCGGGGTCAGGAATCTAGGTTGTCACATCACCATCCAATCGTATATTACCTGTATTAACTCAATAATCCAATCAAAACACATCATAGACCCCAATCTCTTACTCACACAAGTTATAGAATTAGAAACGTTACACAATAACATTAGTTATTACAAACCAAATGTCCTAACCAGGATCTCATACTATTAATTACAACCTCTACATGAAGTCGCATTAATAGCTAACATAAATGAAGCCTATCCAGCTTACTTCTGTGGTATCCATCATGAGCTGAACTATCTCAAGGGTGAATCTTCTATTTCCTTTCTCTCATGATATGGAGCCAACTGACTATGTTCTCCTTGCACTGAAATATAATTTTTAAAAGCAAGAATGAGCGAAAGAAGGCTCAGCAAATTAAGTAGTTACTAATATAAAGTTTGTCCAACAATATAATAGTAGTACAAAGATCTTTCCAATATAAAAGTATTCATACTTAATATGAAGTTTAAAATACCACCATATGAACGACTTTAGTTCATAGTTTTGAAAGACACTATCCGTGGCTTAGAACGACTTTAGTTCATAGTTTTGAAAGACATTATCCGTGGCTTAGCACGGTCTTTAGAAATCACAAGTACGCAGTTCTAGATACTGCAAGATGAACAACACTAGTTCACAAGTTTTAAAATATCGTTTATCTTTCGTCAAACATTTTATACAATTCAAGATACTGTAACAGAGAATAAACTTTTCAACCACTGCCAACATTATCGGTAACTCAGCACCTAGGCTTTCGTTACAATGTTGCAGTACAATTCCAATTGGAAGAATGGGACTATACTTGAACACACTACGATACCCGCTGATCAGTCGCTGTATCGCAAATATAACTTCTCTACTAGTAGAAGGACGATTTCCTATTTGGTAATCACCCTGGCCGCATACGGGCCTATTATGCTACATGGCACCTGTTTCATTGCCGAGCATATGGTCACTACCTGGCACCTGTTTCATTGTCGAGTATGACCTCATACTACCTGGCACCTGTTTCATTGCCGAGTATGAGTTACTTCCAGTCCCATGATGAATCCTATCCTTATATCTGGAACCGGTTTTAATCATCGTTCCCGAGCGTTACTAGCTTATTCATAGGTTTAAGCTCACTACCATACTTACTTCCGGAAGTGTTGAGGAAGTAGTAATAATATGTGGGTTGACTCTTGTCAACTGATGAAGGATATTTTATAGCTTGGAAATCACGACCTGGGAGTTAATCAGAATTTTCTGAAATTAACGAGTTTGAAATTCTTTAATTTGGACAGGGTAGAAATCCCAAAATATGAGTATTTTCGAGGAATAGAGAGAGTAAAACCATTTGCTCGACTCCTTAAACTGGATTCCCAATTTTTGATGAGTTAGGAAATATTTATTCGTATTTAAATAATTAAATAAACTCGGAATAATATTTGGGAACCCCTACTATTTTTAAATAATTTTCTGAAGGTCAGGAAATATTTAAATAATTAACCAAGGACTCAAATAATTTTTAAATCATTTTAAAATATTTAATAAATATTTAAATAATATTTATTAAATAAATAATCAATTTGAAATATTTAATAAATATTTAAATAATATTTATTAAATAGTAAACAATTAAATAAATCCTTTTTAAATGAATATTCAAAATAATATTCATTTAATTAAATAAATATCCAATAATATTTAAAATATCCAAATTATATTTATTGGAATATTTTAAATCAGTATTTGAAAATAATCTGTCTCCGGCAATCTCCGGGTTTGTATGACAGTGTTTATAAAATATCTCCGACTCCCGGTCCGAGTTTGTAATATTAAAATACGCTCTACATCTAGAGTCCCATATATACTCCGGTTTATATCTATATCAATATATAGCATATAACCAACATTCGACATTTGAAAGCTCGTACGATAATTAAAACAGTTCATGCATTTATAACAATTATACCAGAACAACAGTTTAAAAAAAACATAGCCGAATACTTAAGCTTCGGGTTTTGAAAACTTGCACGATACTCAGAACAAAAGTATATATAGATATTTGACTAACCAAGTATTATACATTTGAAAATGTATCTACTCTGAACAATATAGAGTAAGGGTTAGTAAACTTGTCTGATGTCCGAGCTCTAACTAGGTGTGAGTGTTTCTCTTCTAGTCCTGGAAAATTTACCCAGACATTACATAATCTTAATTAGTCATTTGATTTACAGTTCACTTATTCTGTTAGGCCGAATACACAATATAATCAAGTATGTATATGAGAATAACAATCAAGAACACTTTTTATAAATCAACAAACTGTAATTATATTAACAGTTTCTCTCTTAGTGATGTTAATGAATCACAAAAAGCTACTAGGTTACAAGAATAATATATTCAATGTTCGCGTCCCTTCTAGGGATAACCTATCTGTGTTTATATAGTACACAGCTACTTACAATCCATCTCTAATTGATATTCCTATAAGTTAGCTATACAATTCATATCAATCAAGGATTGCTTCAGTCTTCTATTCAGTTTCCTTAGTTGTATCAATATATTCTGCTTCTTTCCATCTTCAGAATATATTGCTTCTAGAATCTTTATCTTTGCACCGACAGTTAAGTCAACTATCACCCTGTCAGACTTTAACAAACTCTGACCGGCTTCCATATAAACTCTTCACCCAGTCAGACTTTATCAAACTCTGACTGGCTTCTATGTAAACTCTGATATGTACCTGGTACTTAAACACTGATGAACAAACGTCAGCAATTATATCTAACAATCTCCCCCAACTTGTGCATAATAAAAATGTACAAGTTAAACAGATAATTGATGATGTCAAAACATATAACAAATGCAGTGTTTAAAATATGTCAGAGTTTAATTTTAAAACAGAGTTTAAATTTAACTTAGAACAGAAAACATAAAAACTTACAGTCAGACTTTACTTGACTTCTTCAATATCAGATACTGTCCTGAGATAATCAATCAGCAGTCTTCTTTCAGCCTTCTCTAGCTCATCCACCATAATCTCTTTTAACTCTTTAAGTTCTGAATCACTCTCCCCCGTTTGGTAGATAGCAGCTCTTAGAGAATATATGCTGTTTCTTCTCATATCATTTCCTAGCTGAATAAAATAAGACTTGTCTGACTCCAAGTTAAATTCCAAAACTTTTATTCCAAGTGCAGTTCTAAATCTAGCACTGTTTCTCTTCATCTCCACTAACTTTCCAGTATGATCCCTATACTTTGGAATATAAACACTTGATACTCCTCCTCCAAGCATAGCTTTAGATCTCAGCATCTTTTCTCTCAAAACTTGAGCAACATCATGAGTATGTCTGTTTTTGACTTTTAGAAGATAAAGTACATATTCCAGTTCTTCCCATGATTTGAGATTAACATCAGATTCTCCAACTTTATAAACTCTTCCATCACTCATGAAGTATAACAAAAACTGCTTCTTCAATACTTTGTGAAAAATCAACTGAACAGATTCTAACTTATCAAGGTTTTCTTGTGTAACCCCAATACCAGATTCTGTCAGTGAAATGTTATCTTGAGATCTGTTATTTGTTCTTCTCTCTCTGTGTGATCCCAGTCCAGATTTATCAAAAGCTTCTTTTCCCAATACAGTTCTGGTTTCTGAGAAATTCACAGCTTCAAGCTTTAAGTCTTCAAGAATTTTAGGTTTGCTGAATCCTGGAAGTTGTGTAGATTTCTGTACAACTTGAGCAACGTCAGAGGTTGTCATAACTTTAGTAGAAACATCAACTTGAGCAGCGTCAGAGGTTGATTTAGCTAATCTTGTTTCAACTTGAGCAATGTCAGAGGTTGAATAAATCTTCTTAGGTAACTGTTCTTCTTCTACCAGTTGACCTTTTCCTTTGTCAGCATTTTTAATCACAGGCCTCCTTGAGTACTGTAAACTCTGATCAGAGTTTACATTCTCTTTGATAACAATTCCTTTTTCTTTCTTTCTAGGAGCCTTGATTTCCTTCTTCTTGTAGATTCCAGCTTTAAGATTCTTCTTGTGTTCCTCAGCAAGCATTTGCTCTTCAGCTTGGATATCTTCAATTGTAACATCTTTTCCATGTTCTGCCATAAACACTTTAGCAGCAATTTCCTCATCAGTAGATGGCTTATCAGAGATTATCAAACTTTTGAATTTTGAACCACTGGCAGAGTTTGCATGTCCCTTTCCAGAGTTTGATCTTTTATCAGAGTTTGATCGTCTTGAAAGTAGTCTTCTATCAGCATTTAATCTTAAGCTCTTTCCATCTCCCTTGTTTCCACCATCATTACCATCATCCCTCCGTCTCAGAGTTTGAGTGTCTTTGCATTTGTCACTTGGTACACTCTCCCCCTTTTTGACATCATCAGAAAGTAGTACTGATGTCAACAACTCAATTGCATTAGAAATTGAAGTCAGTTGGGCAGACATAGCAGTCTGGTTGTCCTTAACTTTCCCAAGCCTCTTCTGAATGTCATCAGAGTCCTTAGCTTGCTTCTTGAACATGGAATTGTAATAAGTTCTATCATTCTTCAGAGTAAGATCCCTCAGACTAACTTCATTCCTCAAAGCAGTGACTTCCTTATGAGACTCATCAAATCTGTTGTGGAGAGATTTAATTTGAATCACAGTAGCTTTTAGACTTGTAAGAATATCAGGATTTGAAATCGTCTTCACAGAATCACCAAGAAAATCAGCAGCCCTCTGTGCTGAAAAGATACAATCTGCAGCAGCCCATCTATTGTAGTACATATCTTGAAAATGCTCAGCCGTAGCGTGATTGACCTCTCTTAGCTCATCAGAGTTTGCTTGACTACCAAATAACTCCTCTTGGGAATGATCAGAACTATCATCATCATTAGCATTCTCTGCTATATTCTCTTCAGGAACATTCTCTGCAACAGTCTCAGTGTTAATCTGCTCAGCTTCATGAATCTCAGAGTTTGCAACAAACTCTGTTTCAACAGGAACAGATTCTGCCATAGCTTCATCGAAATTCTCTACAGCAGCTTCAGTAGGTATCTGCTCAGCTTTATTAGTCTCAGAGTTTGTAACAAACTCTGCTTCTATGGGAACATTTTCTGTTGCATCCTTGTCAGTAACATCAGGATTTGCAGCAACAGTTTCTGTAGCATTAGCAGCTAAAGTCTGATCGACTTCCTCACCCGTTTCAATTACCTGGTGAGTAACAGATAGAATCTCTGTGTGGGTAGCCATAGAATCTTCAAGAATAACCGTGGCTTGATCAGCTTCCACACCCTCTGTTTCATCAAAAACTTCAAGATGGTCAGAGTTTACAGAGTTGTGTGCTTCAAGATCCATATCAAATCCCTGTGGCTCAAAAATCTCAGCCTCAACATTTTCTATAGCCTCCTGAACAAAAATTTCAGGAGCTTCATCTGCAGCTTCATTTGCAGCTTCCTCAACTACATCATCAGCATTTGATGTAGGAGCTTCTTTATCAGCACTTACATTTTCCTCAAAAACTCTGTCCAAATTGACAGCTTCAGCAGTTACATTTGATGCACCAAAAAGATGTGCAGCCACCAATCTTCGTTTTCTCTGATGAAGAGTTTCTTCATCAGTTTCACTGTCCTCATCAGCATTAGCAGACTTTGCCCTGTTGGCCCTTCTTTTCTTTAACCGTTTCTTCTGAGGCATATCATCAGCATTTGATACCCCAGCTTCAGCATTTGGCTTAGCAATCCTTGGAGGTTTTGTACCAACATGCTTAGTCCTACCACCAGTCCGTGGTGGAACAAAAGTTGACGGAGGCAGTTCTTGTTGTAGAGGCTCAGGTTGAGAAGAAGCTTGTGTTGGTGGATTGACTTGAGAATTTAAAAACTGTTGCACAGATAGAGGTAGCAACAAGTCGCCAACAACCCCTTTCTTAACATCTTTGTTAACAAGATCAGAAAATATTCTCTTATGTAATTTAAAACAAGAAACATCTTCTTCACTTACTTCTACTCCTTCAACACAGTAAGAGAACAAAATCTGACAGAATCTAGAGAAATAGACTACTCCTCTATTCTCTCTCATTTTCTCACCTAAATTATTCAAAACAAGTCGTGCAAAATCAAAATGATTATCAAATAAAAGAGAATACCCGATTTGCAGACTGTCTGTGGGAATAGCATCCCAGTTTGTGCATTTCTTGTTGAATGTCCTCGTGATGCAATCAAAGAAAAAACTCCACTCCTTCCTTAAGAATGGTCGTTTGAGCTGTCCAATCTTCGACAAGGGTCCAGAATACCCAATCTCTCGCATCATTCTTAGCAAATCCTCATCACCCATTCCAATTGTATACAAAGAAAATTCAGGAAACCCCATTGCAGCGCGAATGGTTCCAGCAGTTATTACATACTCTGCATCATATTAAAAAATAATCGAAGGGTTGCCTGTCTCACCACCATCATCATACAATCCTGTTTCCCAGAACGCCTTTATCTGTGAACCAGAAAGTTTTGCAGGCTCCACCAAAGCACGCCCAATTGCTGACTGAGCAAGAAAAATTTGTATGATATGAAACGCCTCTGGTGCATTGACAGTGTTTAATGGGGCTGAATAGTTATTAGGGACAAACTCTAGTCCAGAAGCAGTGAAAGCAGTTGAAGCCATTAGTAATGTCAAGAAATAAGCAGAAAATAGCTTCAAAAACACGAGAGAGTTTAAGAAAGAAAGTGTTTGTGAATATGTGTGAGTGAAACTAGAATACAATTGGAGTAAGTCGTGAAAAACTGTAACGGTTGTGTGTATAATGTATAAATATAAAATTTAAAATTAAAAACTGAACAGTTTTTAATCATTAAAACACAACTGTCTTACCCCGTATACTGTGTAAAAGAGACACGTGTCACACATGCAATGACTGACAGCAGTAATTGGCAGTTTCCAATGCGCATGCGCAGTAAAAACAGCAATAATTACAGCCGATTACACTTTCCTATGTATGCAATCTCTCTCCTCTCTTTAACACTTTTTTTTTTTTTTTTAAACCTATGCCCAAACATACTCTTTTGAAAAACCAAAACAAATGTTTTTCCTCAAAATTATAAAATGTCTGAAACAAAGAAATCATTTTAACCATCAGAGATTAAAACAAAGTTACCTCGGCATATTTCACACAATACATCAGTGTTTATCATTTGTCCTTCTTTGTTAATAAACTCTTTTCGCAAACTGTACAGGTGTGCATAATTGTGTGTGCAATAGCAGAGTTTACCGAAATCAATATTTAAATCATCTCAAAGTGCATAAAATCCACAAACTAAAGTAGTAAAAACTGGTTGCCTAAACTCTCATGTAAAACATAAAATCTGATTTTTATATCTAAACTCTGTAATACTGATATCCTTTCATTTGGATATATCTTTTATTTTTCACCCCCTTTATAGATATATATATATATATATATATATATTTTTTTTTTTCCAGTAATCAGTGGTTGGCACTAGTCACCAAAAATCAAAGATTTTAGCCCTTATTTCATACAATAAGTTCCTGGATCTTCCTAGGCACAACATGATCTCAAAGGAATTTGTGCTCTGTTTGGCATCTTTTGATTTGAGGGTGAATTATTTGCAATTAATAATCAGAGTTTAGACTTTCCATCAGTTAATACAATTAATTTATGAGAGAAAATGCAAACAGCTAATACAGACTCAGTGTATAGGATCAATAAACTAAGAGATGCTATAAATACAGAGACAGTATCATGCTGTGTTAACTTACTGCACATATTTGAGATCAGAATCTATACAACTCTTAAGGATTCATAATTACTTACTGAGAATTATGCTTCATACAAATTTCTTCATTGGTCCTTGTGTTTCAGACAAAAATCATAATCAGAGTTTAACATCAGACTTTAACCGACAGAGTATGACTTAACAGAGTTTAGCATCAGAGTTTACGTTCAGAGTTTATGACACTGGTACTCATAACAGTGAATACATGCAAGGAATCATGAGCATAAAAATCAAACATGTATAGTTTTTGAGTCTAACCCGTATCTCTAGTCAGAACCAGAGATCATTCCAAGTTCATTTACCAATCTTGTAAAAGTAGCTTCACTCAAAGGTTTGGTGAAGATATCTGCAAGTTGTTGGTCTGTAGACACAAAATGAAGCTCAATGTTTCCTTCTTCCACACGTTCTCTGATAAAATGATACCTTATGCTGATGTGCTTTGTCATGGAGTGCTGTACTGGATTTCCTGTCATAGCAATAGCATTTTGGTTATCACAGAAAATAGGTATTTTAGAGTACCTCAGACCATAATCCAGCAACTGATTCTTCATCCACAGAATCTGTGCACAACAGCTACCAGCAGCTATATACTCTGCTTCTGCAGTGGATGTGGAAATTGACTTTTGTTTCTTGCTATACCAAGAAACCAATCTGTCACCTAAAAATTGACAGCTTCCACTTGTACTTTTTCTGTCTATCTTACAGCCTGCAAAATCTGCATCAGAGTAACCAATTAGCTTAAACTCTGATTCTCTAGGATACCACAAACCCAAGGTTATGGTTCCTTTGAGATATTTGAAAATCCTTTTTACAGCTGTTAGATGAGGCTCTCTGGGATCTGCTTGAAATCTTGCACAAAGACATGTTGCATACATGATATCAGGTCTACTTGCAGTAAGATACAGTAAAGACCCTATCATTCCTCTGTAGTTTGTCATATCTACTGAGGCTCCTGTGTCTTTGTCTAGCTTTGTTGCTGTAGCCATGGGAGTTGTGGCAGATGAACTATCAAGCATACCAAATTTCTTGAGAAGATTTCTGGTATATTTTGCTTGATTGATAAAAATACCATCATCTGTTTGCTTGACCTGTAACCCTAGAAAATAACTAAGCTCTCCCATCATGCTCATTTGATACCTGGATTGCATAAGCTTTGCAAACTTCTTACAAAGTTTGTCATTAGTAGATCCAAAGATAATATCATCTACATAAATTTGAACTAAAAGCAAATCATCACCAGAATTGAAATAAAACAAGGTTTTATCAATTGTACCTCTTGTGAACCCACTTTCTAAAAGAAATTGAGCAAGAGTTTCATACCATGCTCTTGGTGCTTGCTTTAGTCCATATAATGCCTTGTCAAGCCTGTAGACATAATCTGGATGTTTAGGATCTACAAATCCTGGTGGTTGTTCAACAAACACTTCTTCTTCAAGCTTCCCATTGAGAAAAGCACTTTTTACATCCATCTGAAAGACTTTAAACTTCTTGTGTGCAGCATAGGCCAGAAAAATTCTTATGGCCTCCAATCTTGCAACTGGAGCAAAGGTTTTATCATAGTCAATTCCTTCCTGTTGGGAATAACCTTTAGCCACAAGTCTAGCCTTGTTTCTTGTAATCACACCTTCACTGTCAGTCTTGTTTCTGAACACCCACTTTGTACCTACAATTGATCTATTCTTTGGTCTAGGTACAAGTGTCCAGACTTCATTTCTTTCAAATTCATTTAACTCTTCTTGCATTGCTGTAATCCAATTAGCATCTTGAAGAGCTTCCTCCACCTTCTTTGGTTCTGTTTGAGACAAGAAAGCATGATACAGACACTCATTATTTGTTGCACTTCTAGTTCTCACACTAGCATCAGGATCTCCAATTATGAGATCAGGTGTGTGTGCCTGTGTCCACTTTCTTGCTGTTGGTAAGTGGTTTCTTGCATCATTATCGGATCCTCCCCCTTGATCCATGCTCTCCTGATTCATATGTTGACTTTCTGCAGCATCTGAGGCTCCCCCTGAATTGGATGGCTCAGAGTTTGAACTGTCAGAGTTTGAATCAGTTTCCTCAACTGACTCATTTGCTGTGTCTTGTTTAGCTTCTTCACGCTCTCCCTCAACTGATTCTCTATTTTGTTCAATTTGAGAATTTCCAGTTTCTCCAGTATTTATCAGTAGAGGTTCAGAGTATGCTTCGTCAGAGTTTGTCGGTACTGTTTCATCAGAGTTTACATCATCAGAGAATAAACCTTCATTTTCAAAACGCAGTTGATCATATCCATCTAAGTCATCAAGTCCAGTTATTTTCTTGTCATCAAATGACACATGTATGGATTCCATGATCACTTTAGTTCTCAGATTGTAGACTCTGAATGCTTTTGTTGACAATGGATAACCAACAAAGATTCCTTCATCAGCTTTTAACTCGAACTTGGTCAACTGTTCAGGATGAGTCTTCAACACAAAGCATTTGCATCCAAATATATGAAAATATTTCAAATTTGGCTTCTTATTTTTCACCATCTCATATGGTGTTTTCCCATGCTTGTTAATCAGTGTAGCATTTTGAGTAAAATAAGCAGTTTGAACAGCTTCTGCCCAGAAATAAGTTGGTAATTTTGCTTCATCAAGCATAGTTCTAGCAGCTTCGATTAGAGTCCTGTTCTTTCTTTCAACTACACCATTCTGCTGTGGAGTTCCAGGTGCAGAAAATTCTTGTTTCACTCCTCTTTCTTTGTAGAAAGCTTCCATTATTCAATTTCTGAATTCAGTTCCATTATCACTCCTTATAATTTTGACTTTGTGCTGTGATCCTTTGTCCAGTAGGTTTACATGATCCATCAGAGTTTGAGCAGTTTCATCCTTCTTTGATAAGAAATACACCCATGTATATCTAGTATATTCATCAACAATTACTAGAGCATATTTCTTTCTGCCCATAGACATCACATTCACTGGTCCAAAGAGATCAACATGTAGAAGATGATAAGGTTCCACTACTGAAGATTCAGATTTGCTCTTGAAAGATGACTTCCTTTGCTTGGCCTTTTGACAAGAATCACATAAGCCATCTAGACTGAGTATTGATTTTGGAAGTCCCCTTACAAGATCCTTTCTTATTAGCTCATTGATGTTGTTCAAATTGAGATGAGAGAGCTTCTTATGCCAATTCCAACTCTCTTCATTTGACATTCTTGCAGTCAGACACACTGTTTTTCCATCAGAGTTTGTTACCAAACTTGCTTCATAAATGTTGTTGTGCCTGTGTCCAACTAGAACAACTCTTCCAGTAGATTTACTGATAACTTCACAGTATTCAGTATGAAAATCTACATGGTTTCCTCTATCACAGATTTGACTCACAGATAGCAGATTATGCTTGAGTCCTGAGACTAGAGCTACATTTGTGATGATGACACTTCCAAGATTAATATTGCCATATCCCAGAGTGTGTCCTATGTTGCCATCTCCATAGGAAACCTTTGGGCCAGCCTTCTCCTCAAAATCTGATAGCAGGGCTTTATTTCCAGTCATGTGTCCTGAGCATCCACTGTCCAAGATAAGGGTGCTCTCTTTTATGCCCTGCAATCACAAACAAACACTAAGTGTTAGTTTTAAGGACCCAGACTTGCTTGGATCCTTTGGCTTTCTTAACATTGTTAGCTTTTGCAGCGGAATTACTATCAACAGAGTTTAAACTAACATTGTCAGACTTTACACTTGCAGAGTTTGCTCTAACCCACTTCAGATTGGGTTTTAGCTCATAGTAATTGTGATAAATAGCATGATAACTCCTACAAGTATAAATAGAATGCCAAGTGCTCCCACAATGTGTGCATAAAGTCTGTGGTTTCACCCTTACATAATCATTCTTTTCTCCTGATGTAGAAGGTAAAGAATTGATATTTTTATTCTTTGTGCAGTAATTAGCAAGATGATTAGAACTACCACAATTATAACATGTTTTCCTTGGAGCACCAGCATTAGGCAAGTGATTATTTCTATTATTTATGCCTATCTTTCCATTCCTATTCTTCTTGAACCCTTTTGGTTTCATGGCAGACTTTACCTCTTTCAGCTTATGATTGAACTGTTTTCCTGTCATCAAGCCAACATTAACCTGTTTTTCACAAGTTTTTACTGGTTTTCTAACAGCTTCTATTTCCATAAGTTTTTCTGTTATAATATCTTCCTGTTTTTCACAGGTTTCATCTGATTCCATATCAGCTTCTCTTATTACAACAGATTTTAACTTATTGGTTTCTGGAACAAATTTCACAGGTTTAAGTTGTGGTTTAACCTTAACCTTGTCTTTAAACCTAAGTTCATCATTTTCACAATAGCCTAAACCTACAGAATCTGTCTGAAACACTTGATGAGTGTCTCTTCCAGAGTCTGTCCAAGTCTTGATTATTTTTCTTTCTTTTTCTAGATCAGATTCTAATTGCTTATATCTTTTGAGCAACTCCTGTTCAACATAAACAGCATCATCTCTTTCTTTTTGAATCTGCTTCATATTTTCAAGTTTTCCTTCAAGAAACTTGTTTCTATCTTTAAGACTAAGGTTCTCAGATTTAATTCTCTCATTCTCTAAAGTCTGATCCCTATAACTAACATGTACGCTTTTCAGATATACTCTTAATTCAGATATATTATCAGTATCATAAGCATAAGTAGTTAGGGGTACCTTATTTTCAGATGATTCAGTCTCATCTTTGACAGTTGCCATAAGAGCATAATTTACTCCATCATCAGAGTCTGAAGTATCTGCCCAGTCTTTGCCTTTAGAGATGAGTGCTTTCTCAGTTTTGCCTTTCTTGCACTCTGGAGCATAGTGACCCATCTCCTTACACTTGTAGCACTGGATTTCAGATTTATCCTTCTTGCCAGACTTGGTCTCCCTTCCATCAGACTTTCTAAAACTTTTTCTTTCAGAGTTTGAATCTTTCCTTGAGAATCTCTTTCCTTTCTTGAAGTTCTTGAATCCCATCTTCTTGAAGGTTTTCACCATCAATGCAGCCATTTGCATCATCTGTTCTTCATCATCCTCAGAGTCAGAAGCTTCATCAGAGTTTGAGTCTTCATCAGAGTTTGATGACTCACTTTCAGATTTAATGACTAAAGCCTTTCCCTTGGCTTTCTTCCTTGATGATTCCTTCTTAATGGGCTTCTCCTCAACTTTGAGAGCAACAGATTTTGTCTTTTTGCTTATTCTTCTATTCCTTTGTTCTATCTCCAGTTCATGAGTTTTCAACAACCCATAGATTTCATCAAGATCTGTATCAGGAAGCTCATAATTATCTCTTATTGTTGTTGTCTTTAGATCCCACTTTTCAGGTAGAGATAACAGAAACTTGAGATTAGACTCTTCAAGCTCATATTCTTTATCAACCAGAGACAGATCATTCAATAGTTTGCAAAATCTGTCATATGTCTCAGTCAAGGTTTCATTGGCTCTTGAATCAAAGTGCTCATACGCCTGAGTTAGTATGGTCCTCCTATTCTTCTTAATAGCACCTGTTCCTTGGCATCTGACTTCTAGAGCATCCCATATTTCTTTGGCAGTCTTGCAGCCAATTACTCTGTTAGACATAACATTATCTAAAGCACTGTGGAGAAGATGTCTAACCTTTGCATCTTTTGCAATTGATGAGATGTCTTCATGAGTCATATCTTTCTTTTCCTTTGGAACAGTCTTTTGTTCTTGACCATCAACAACAGGGGCTAGTTTGGTTGGATTATGAGGACCATCATAAATTCTGTCAAGATATTCTGGATCTGTAGCCTCCAGAAACATGGTCATCTTCACCTTCCAAATTGGATACTCCACTGCTCTGAGAATTGGAACCCCGATTGTTTCATATCGACTCACAGAATTTGGTTTAACCTGTTCAACCTTGGGAGCAGTTTGATTTTCTTCAGACATGATTATTACTGTGTTTGAATCGTAAAACTGTATATATTAAACAGCCTTGGCTCTGATACCAATTGTTAGGCCGAATACACAATATAATCAAGTATGTATATGAGAATAACAATCAAGAACACTTTTTATAAATCAACAAACTGTAATTATATTAACAGTTTCTCTCTTAGTGATGTTAATGAATCACAAAAAGCTACTAGGTTACAAGAATAATATATTCAATGTTCGCGTCCCTTCTAGGGATAACCTATCTGTGTTTATATAGTACACAGCTACTTACAATCCATCTCTAATTGATATTCCTATAAGTTAGCTATACAATTCATATCAATCAAGGATTGCTTCAGTCTTCTATTCCGTTTCCTTAGCTGTATCAATATATTCTGCTTCTTTCCATCTTCAGAATATATTGCTTCTAGAATCTTTATCTTTGCACCGACAGCTTAAGTCAACTATCACCCTGTCAGACTTTAACAAACTCTGACCGGCTTCCATATAAACTCTTCACCCAGTCAGACTTTATCAAACTCTGACTGGCTTCTATGTAAACTCTGATATGTACCTGGTACTTTAACACTGATGAACAAACGTCAGCAATTATATCTAACATATTCTATGTAAACTCTACTTTACCCGACTTTCACTCTCTCGGGTCCACTTAACTTACGATATTCTTTATCGTTTACTAATGCTTTCTAGTCTCGTTCTTTACACCAATATGTTCTCTTGATAATCCTTAACAACTTTCGAGTTTTAGTCGACTCAGTATTATCCTTTTTACTTAGCCAAAACGAATGGTCAAGGTAGTACCTCTAGAGTTGACTTTCCATAAAATCACTATTTCACAACTCGTACTCTAGCACTTTTAATAAATCGGAAAATTAATAATTAGTTACGAAACCACTTCAAGGAGCTTCTTGAGGGTTTGTAATATTTATCAAAAATATCTCGATTTGGGAAACATGAGTTTAAATAGGTGAAGTGCATTTTATAAGTCGAGTCAACTACGGAATTTTAGTATTCGCACTAGTCCCACTAATATGCTCATAACTCATCAACCGTTAACTCTATTGACACACCGTTTTCGCGTGCACGATCTAGAGAAGGTCTAGAATGTAATCCATCAAAATTTTGGTTCTGGACAGGGGACCAATATTCCCGAATTAACAGAACAGGGCAGTAGCTATGCAGTGTTTAGCGTCATCGCGCAACTTTGGTTCAAACTTTTTTTAAAATTGAAAAATTAACCGTTTTGCATAATTCTTTTTGGGTTGTCTTATCTACTATTTGGGATACTTATCCTCAAGTTTTTATAATTTTTCTAACTGCTAAGGGGTCCTAATTCAGTTCACAACTTGGTTTCTTGTAGCAGTTTGGTGTTTTGAACCACTTTGACTAAAATAAGCATAACTTTTAAACCACAAATCTCCTCAACATGAGCTTTATATTAATACAACCTACAAAACAATATCTTTACATAAATGACCAGTGGTGTTTGAAAACACAAATCTATTTGGTCCGAAATTGGGTTGCAAAACAGTCCTAGTCTCAAGGGTCACTATAATGTTCATACATGTCTCAACTTTCAATTTTAACCTTGTTAAGTCCGTTTAACAAACACTAAACCACCAAGACTCTCATCTTTACTAAATATTAGTTCTTAAACTTCATAAACATACCACCAAATCTTGAACAAATCTTGAAACTTAACTCAAAACTCAATATAAATCAAAAGGTGGATGAGTGTTATATATTTCTTGAAGCTTTATAAACATTAACAAGAGATTTTAAGCCTTAAGGGAGCCTTGGTCTATGCTTATCATCCTCAAACTCACAAAAGAAATGAAGAACACAAGTTAGTATTTTTGGAGTTACTATTCCTGCCTCAACTTTGATCCAAGATTTGACCGTGTTATACTACTTGATTTACCATGAAATTTTTAAATTACCTTGGTTATGGATTGAGGAAGTTATGGTCAAAATTTGGCGATTTTAGCGTGAGTAGAAATAGAGTTATGATTTTTTCGTCATCCCTTGGTCATGCTGGGCAGAATGCTGAATAATGAGATGGGGAGAGCTTTTCTAGCTTTTTGTTTTTGTGTTGGTTGAATAATAATGCAGGTATAAGTTGTATATAATGTATATGGCTGATCTTTCACACTAGTATGGTGCTACTTGGCTTGAAAGTCTAAGCAATGTACTAGTTAAAGTAAAAAAACAAGGAACTATGTCCTTGGTCTTCCCTAAAACCTGGAACTTGGTTCCTAACTATATTTGCAATGGCTTGGTTGGCTTAGTTTGATGCTAGTACTTGTAGCTTGCATCGGTTTTCTTGGCTTTTGCTTAATTACTTGTTATCCAATGCTTATCACTTAATCCTTCATGCAAAGTTCGATAATTTTTCAATGAAAGTGTTTCGTCGCGTAGTAATTTCTATTGTTGTCCTTAATACTTAAATACGTTGGTTTAACTTAAATCCAATAAAATTCCTTGTCATGAGATTTATGTCATCCCGGGATTCTCGTATTCCTTAATATCTCGTGAATTACCAAACAATTAGTAGAAGTGAAAATCTTCGGATTCTGACAACATTTACATTCTCTCATTTAATCCATGCAACAACACTACATCCTCAGATTCTTAAAATTCCATCACTTATATAATGTGGGCTCAAAATTTTTCCATAAATCTGCAAAGTCACTATTCATAAAGGTTTTAAAATATTACAAAAATCAGGGTTCTTACAGCCTCCCCTCCTTAAAAGGATTTCGTCCCGGAATCTAAAGAAATAGCTGAGGTATCTTTCGAGATCACAATCTCTAGTTTCCAGGTTGACCTTCCAACCCTCTGGTTCTCTCAGAACACTCTTACTAGTGCTACATTATGTTCTTTCAACGCGTTCTCTTTCTGGTATATGATCTCTACCAGTTGTTCAATATAAGGCAATTACGGTCGCATTATTATACGTTCATATTCTATCACATTCCCAACATCTGTGTTGAATCTTCGTATCAAAGACACGTAAAATACATTATGGACACAATCGAATTCAGAGGTAATACCGTCATCTTCTTCGTTCGTTGAACTCGCGCGGTTCCCGATATCCTTTTTTTCTTCCATGTCCTTAAATCACTTTTCCCATTTTAATATTCTTCCCTTAATGTAATTTATCATTTCAGTCAATTTTGGCTGAATCCTAATTCCAATTAATTCCTCTAGTTCTTCTCTCGAAAATAATCACTTGAAGCCCTATCTTATATTAGTTCTTCGGAAAAAAAACTTAGTGTCTTTAATCTCTCATTACTACTTATAGTGGCGGCCACCATATTGGCCTTTCTTGGGTGATAATGAATCTCACAATCATGATTCTAGATCAGTTCCAACCATATTATCTACCTCATATTTAGCTTCCTCCGTTTGAGGATATACCTAAGGCTCTTGTGGTATGAAAAACAAATTCCACTTTTCTCCATAAATTAAGTCTCTAAATTTTTCATTACGACTCCTATCTCGGCTAACTCCAAGTCAGGTGTAGGTTATCCTATCTCATACTTATTAAGTTGCTTAGATGCATCACTATAATTCACAAAGTCAACAAGTATTGCTAAAAATAGGACTTACTACTTATGCTTCAATCCCTTAAACTCTATTCATTAAGTCCATGAGGGCTCCTAGCATAATTGTTAATCCAATTACATCACCAAAGCTCGTAATGTCTATATCGGGTGTGAAATGTCATCTTTGGCGCATCATCGAGGTTGACCTTAAGTTGGTGATACTCTATCCTCAAATAGGTTCAGTCTCAGGCTACCATCCTTATTTTAATAAACAAAACTGGTGTACTCCTAGGTGACACAATGGATCTCATCCCCTGCGATCGAGCAGCTAATTCTTTTCATTCAACAGGGGTAGATGGATACGGGTCTTAAATACTGACCTAATCCCCTACTACAATATTAATGACGAGTTTCATAACTCGATCAGGTGGTGGTTCCTGGACATCATAAAAATACGTCCATAAATTTATTTAATACTGGGACATCCCTTATACTTGGTATCTCTCTATTTGTATCGATTCATATGTGCAAAACAAGGTTCGCATCTTTGCCGCAACAATCTCTTTGCTTGTATGACCGTAGTAAAATTTGTAGTTCGCATCCATCCTTAAAGGGCAACTCTTCTTTTACTGGTAACCCAAATTTTCATTCTTACCCCTTCAATCAATTTGCTCCTCTTCTTTGATCAATCAATTCATTTCCTAGATTTACATCAAATTCTCTCACTTGAAAGGAAATCAAATCTACATCTAGCTTATGCCCTCAACTTTCATTTCATGGTTTACCAAAATAACTTCACAATTTGCTTCCTCTATTTTTATAAGGCTTCATAGAATTCCCATATACGTGGATTCAATTTCTATCACCGTCGCTCCATGATATGTCGTAACATAATCAGTCCTTTCAAAAATTCCGCCGTTCTAATCCTCAATCATATGGAACAAACCTTGATATTTATCGTAACCCTCGGTCCATAACTTGTCGCAAACGTCCGCTCTCTATTTATTTCTAAAACTTCAATACTATCTCTCCTCCCTAATGTCGAGGAAAATACTTGCATGGTACAAGAAATATTTTAAGCAACAGAAAACATAGAACGAACTTCAGAAGAATTCATGTGAGTGGGTGATCTTTTTAAGCCTTTAATCAAATTACCTTTTTCGGAAATTTGCTCATCGTACTCTATGGTGAGTGATGATGTATTGTGAATTTAATGAATAAATTAAATTGAATTCGAACTAGTGAAACAATAACTAGTTCGTCTAAAAAAACATTAGCAACTAGCCAAACAAAATTTTACAACTCAATTCGTTTTAGTCATAACTAGCTAGGACAATTAGCTAGATTTTCATCATGCCGTTAAACTTTCAACTAGTCAGAACAATTGCTAGTTGTTCAAAATGACATAATCCACTAGTCAGTTTCAAGCTGCTAGTGTAAAATCCCAACAGCATAGCCACTGAAGGAAACTTTGGTCTACTCAGATAACAAGTTGAAATGAGTAAATAAATGCTCTTGGTATCAGAACAATCGATAACCTCTCATCAAATATTTGTCATGAGTGCAACGGTCCACCCAAAAGGGGTCTCCGTACATATACTTTATCAAATTCTTTAATAGAATTGAATTCAGAATACCAATATCAAATTGATATCCTTTCGATGATTTCAACGTCTGATGTATAAATCTCATCTTGAATAGAAGAAATGAATTCACGAGGATTCTCCGAACAATAGATCATCCATGCTTTACGAATAGTTGAATATTTATGAACTCGAGTGAGGAGTCTAAGTATGAAAGAAGGAATCGAATATCAAATAATCGTTGAAGAATATTCGTCAAACAATTAAAAATAAATTAAATGAATATTCCTTGAATGAACAGAATTATTAGAAATAACCATTCCTTGAATAAAAGTGGCGTAAAAGCCGAAGTCAGTTAGCATCAACTACATCTCGGTTGCCTCTCGAGTACGAATGATGTACCTCGAGACATGAATAAAGGACGTGTTCTCCAATCCTTGAGTCAACACGAAGGTTGATAACGAATAAAAGTGAAAGAACACATAGCAATATGAGTATTAAGTTTATTTTAAAATATGACACAGCGGAACCTTTATGAATCAAAACAAAGTCAAAGGTTCGATACTTGCATTCATAGGAATTAAATATAGATCCGGAAGGCTAGACTAATAATTATTTCCTCTTCTCGTCATCTAGGAGCACGAACAAGGTACTCCGATAAGCAATGGTAACTTGAATGCGCATATTCAAACTTAAAGGTAATAAGAGGAGAAGAAGAAATGAAATGAAATAACCCTAACAAGTCAATGATCATTCGTAAGTTCTAACATCATCGATACAAGGATGATCTCATCTCCTCACTCCCAAAGCGTAGGATACTAGAAAAATAATTCCTCAAAATCATATCAAAGTCACTTAATAAATTACGGGTTCGTAAACATATCTGTCATTCCCGTATAGTCATCCCAAATTTGTGCCTCAAATGGTCGAGTAAATATGTCATCAAATGATGAAGGTCTACTAGTTACGCTATACGTAGTCTCTAAGAGTTGTATCGAAAGAGTCCAACTCTATACAAGCTGACCTCCTTTCCGGTGGGTTCTGAGATCGCATTATCGCTTGTTGTAATTGTACGCAATCTTCATCAAAGTCATGTCATCGATTCACAATTTTCATGATCTCTTATTTGAGCCATCTCTTCCTAAGGTACGAAGCATACACATGATGTCGTCTACCGCGCTCGTCTTACGATAACGTTCTCGTAATACATACACGCAAAAGCTTCCTCGAGGGCAACAATATCCCCAATGGTCTAGTAGACACTATCTCTTGTGGAATCGCTTTTCTTGGGGTATTGAAACCTCACAGACAAAATAATGCCTTTAACTGGTCCAGGTAACTAAGTAACCTTAATTGCGTAAGGAATTTTAAGTGCCTTGGTTCTCGCATATGTTGTCTCCTCGTGGGCTATTTATGAAGGGCTACGAGTAACAAAATTCGCGTCAGTTAAATTAATCCATTGTATTGGCAAACCCGCCTCTTCCTCAACTACTCTTGAGACGCTTCTCCGCGTCATATGTCAATGCCTTTCATAAATCAGGTACATTTCTAGACTCTTTCCTCATCATTCTGATGGTCTCCAAAGATTCTATCGGTCATACTATAAGACCTCATGCAAATATTTCACTCTTAGCTTACTCAATGGTACTACATCTGGTAGTCCAATAACGAACTCTATATGAGCTCTCACGTTACTCTCTTACTTAGACATAACTCTTAACACTCTCGTCTCTAAGTACTATAACCTATAGCTTTGATACCATTTCTGTAACACCCCCAGATCCGGGGTCAGGAATCTAGGTTGTCACGTCACCATCCAATCGTATATTACCTGTATTAACTCAATAATCCAATCAAAACACATCATAGACCCCAATCTCTTACTCACACAAGTTATAGCCTTAGAAACGTTACACAGTAACATTAGTTATTACAAACCAAATGTACTAACCAGGATCTCATACTATTAATTACAACCTCTACATGAAGTCGCATTATTAGCTAACATAATTGAAGCCTATCCAGCTTACTTCTGTGGTATCCATCATGAGCTGAACTATCTCAAGGGTGAATCTTCTATTTCCTTTCTCTCATGATATGGAGCCAACTGACTATGTTCTCCTTGCACTGAAATATAATTTTTAAAAGCAAGAATGAGCGAAAGAATGCTCAGTAAGTTAAGCAGTTACTAATATAAAGTTTGTCCAACAATATAATAGTAGTAAAAAGATCTTTCCAATATAAAGTATTCATACTTAATATGAAGTTTAAAATACCACCATATGAACGACTTTAGTTCATAGTTTTGAAAGACACTATCTGTGGCTTAGCACGGTCTTTAGAAATCACAAGTACGCAGTTCTAGATACTGCAAGATGAACAACACTAGTTCACAAGTTTTAAAATATCGTTTGTCTTTCGTCAAACATTTCATACAGTTCAAGATACTATAACAGAGAATAAACTTTTCAACCACTGCCATCATTATCGGTAACTCAGCACCTAGGCTTTCGTTACAATGTTGCAGTACAATTCCAATTGGAAGAATGAGACTATACTGGAACACACTACGATACACGCTGATCAGTCGCTGTATCGCAAATATAACTTCTCTACTAGTAGAAGGACGATTTCCTATTCGGTTATCACCCTGGCCGCATACGGGCCTATTATGCTACCTGGCACATGTTTCATTGCCGAGCATATGGTCACTACCTGGCACCTGTTTCATTGCCAGGAAAGCCTTCATACAAACTGTCACCTGTTTCATTGCCGAGTATGACCTTATACTACCTGACACCTGTTTCATTGCCGAGTATGAGTTACTTCCAGTCCCATGATGAATCCTATCCTTATATTTGGAACCGATTTTAATCATCGTTCCCCGAGCGTTACTAGCTCGTTGATAGGTTTATGCTAACTACCATACTTACTTCCGGAAGTGTTGAGGAAGTAGTAATAATATGTGGGTTGACTCTTGTCAACTGATGAAGGATATTTTATAGCTTGAAAATCACGACATGGGAGTTAATCAGAATTTTCTGAAATTAACGAGTTTGAAATTCTTTAATTTGGACAGGGTAGAAATCCCAAGATATGAGTACTTTCGAGGAATAGAGAGAGTAAAACCATCTGCTCGACTCCTTAAACTGGATTCCCAATTTTTGATGAGTTAGGAAATATTTATTCGTATTTAAATAATTAAATAAACTCAGAATAATATTTGGGAAACCCTATTATTTTTAAATAATTTTCTGAATGTCAGGAAATATTTAAATAATTAACCAAGGCCTCAAATAATTTTTAAATCATTTTAAAATATTTAATAAATATTGAAATAATATTTATTAAATAATTAAACAATTTGAAATATTTAATAAATATTTAAATAATATTTATTAAATAGTAAACAATTAAATGAATCATTTTTAAATTAATATTCAAAATAATATTCATTTAATTAAATAAATATCCAATAATATTTAAAACATCCAAATTATATTTATTGGAATATTTGAAATCAGTATTTGAAAATAACCTGTCTCCGGCAATCTCCGGGTTTGTATGACAGTGTTTATAAAATATCTCCGACTCCCGGTCCGAGCTTGTAATATTAAAATACGCTCTACATCTAGAGCCTCATATATACTCCGGTTTATATCTATATCAATATATAGCATATAACCAACATTCGACATTTGAAAGCTCGTACGATAATTAAAACAGTTCATGCATTTATAACAATTATATCACAACAACAACAGTTTAAAAAAAACATAGCCGAATACTTAAGCTTCGGGTTTGAAAACTTGCACGATACTCAGAACAAAAGTATATATAGATATTTGACTAACCATGTATTATACATTTGAAAATGTACCTACTCTAAACAATATAGAGTAAGGGTTAGTAAACTTGCCTAATGTTCGAGCTCTAACTGGGTGTGGGTGTTTCTCTTCTAGTACTGGAAACTTTACCCAGACAATACATAATCTTAATTAGTCATTTGATTTATAGTTCACTTATTCTAAGTAAACTCTACTTTACCCGACTTTCACTCTCTCGGGTCCACTTAACTTACGATCTTCTTTATCGTTTACTAATGCTTTCTAGTCTCGTTCTTTAGACCAATATGTTCTCTTGATAATCCTTAACAACTTTCGAGTTTAGTCGACTCAGTATTATCCTTTTTACTTGGCCAAAACGAATGGTCAAGGTAGTACCTCTAGAGTTGACTTTCCATAAAATCACTATTTCACAACTCGTACTCTAGCACTTTTAATAAATCGGAAAATTAATAATTAATTACGAAACCACTTCAAGGAGCTTCTTGAGGGTTTGTAATATTTATCAAAAATATCTCGATTTGGGAAACATGAGTTTAAATAGGTGAAGTGCATTTTATAAGTCGAGTCAACTACAGACTTTTACTATTCGCACTAGTCCCACTAATATGCTCATAACTCATCAACCGTTAACTCTATTGACACACCATTTTCGCGTGAACAATCTAGAGAAGGTGTAGAATGTAATCCATCAAAAGTTTGGTTCTGGACAGGGGACCAATTGTCCCGAATTAACAGAACAGGGCAGTAGCTATGCAGTGTATAACGTCATCGCACAACTTTGGTTCAAACATTTGTGTAAAATCGAAATATTAACCTTTTTGCATAATTATTTTTGGGTTGTCTTCTCTACTGTTCGGGCTACTTATCCTCAAGTTTTCATAATTTTGTCTAACTGTTAAGGGGTCCGAATTCTGTTCACAACTTGGTATCTTGTAGCAGTTTTGTGTTTTGAACCACTTTCACTAAAACAAGCATAACTTTTAAACCACAAATCTCCTCAACATGAGATTTATATTAATACAACCTACAAAACAAGATCTTTACATACATGACCAGTGGTGTTTGAAAACACAAATCTCTTTGGTCCGAAATTGGGTTGCAAAACAGTCCTAGTCTCAAGGGTCACTATAATGTTCATACATGTCTCAACTTTCAATTTTAACCTTGTTAAGTCCATTTAACAATCACCAAACCACCAAGACTCTCATCTTTACTAAATCTTAGTTTTTAAACTTCATAAACATATCACCAACAACAATCCACAACAATCAACCATCAAGATTTAAGTATTTATACTCTAAACTCCTCAAACAACATGTTCTTGAACAAATCTTGAAACTTAACTCAAAACTCAATATAAATCAAAAGATGGATGAGTGTTATACCTTTCTTGAAGATTTATAAACATTAACAAGAGCCTTTAAGCCTTCAAGGAGCCTTGGTCTATGCTTATCATCCTCAAACTCACAAAAGAAATCAAGAACACAAGTTAGTATTTTCGGAGTTACTATTCCTTCCTCAACTTTGATCCACGATTTGACCATGTTATACTACTTGGATTGCCATGAAAGTTTTACATTACCTTGTCTATGGATTGAGGAAGTTATGGTCAAAATTAGGCGATTTTATCATGAGTATAAATAGAGTTATGATGTTTTCTTCCTCCCTTGGTCATGCTGGGCAGAATGCTGAATAATATGATAGGGAGAGCTTTTCTAGCCTTTTGTTTTTGTGTTGGTTGAATAATAATGCAGGTATAAGTTGTATATAATGTATATGGCTGATATTTTACACAAGTATGGTGCTACTTGGCTTGAAAGTCTAAGCAATGTACTAGTTAAAGTAAAAAAACAAGGAACTATGTCCTTGGTCTTCCCTAAAACATGGAACTTGGTTCCTAACTATATTTGCAATGGCTTGGTTGGCTTAGTTTGATGCTAGTACTTGTAGCTTGCATGGGTTTGCATGGTTTTTGCTTTATTTCTTGTTATTCAATGCTTATCACTTAATCCTTCATTCAAAGTTCGATAATTTTTCTATGAAAGTGTTTCGTCGCGTAGTAATTTCTATAGTTGTCCTTATAATACTTAAATACATTGGTTTAACTTAAATCCAATAAAATTCCTTGTCATTAGATTTATGTCATCCCGGGATTCTCGTAGTCCTTAATATCTCATGAATTACCAAACAATTAGTAGAAGTGAAAATCTTCGGATTCTGACGACTTTTACATTCTCTCATTTAATCCATGCAACAACACTACATCCTCAGATTCTTAAAATTCCATCACTTATATAATGTGGGCTCAAATGTTTTCCATAAATCTGCAAAGTCACTAATCATAAAGGTTTTAAAATATTACAAAAATCAGGGTTCTTACAGCCTCCCCTCTTTAAAAGGATTCCGTCCCGGAATCTAAAGAAATAGCTGAGGTATCTTTCGAGATCACAATCTCCAGTTTCCAGGTTGACCTTCCAACCCTCTGGTTCTCTCAGAACACTCTTACTAGTGCTACATTATGTTCTTTCAACGCGTTCTCTTTCTGGTATATGATCTCTACCAGTTGTTCAATGTAAGGCAATTACGGTCGCATTATTATACGTTCATATTCTATCGCATTCCCAACATCTGTGTTGAATCTTGGTATCAAAGACACGTAAAATACATTATGGACACATTCGAATTCAGAGGTAACACCGTCATCTTCTTCATTCGTTGAACTCACGCGGTTCCCGATATCGTTTTTTTCTTCCGTGTCCTTAAATCACTTTTCCCATTTTAATATTCTTCCCTTAATGTAATTTATCATTTCAGTCAATTTTGGCTGAATCCTAATTCCAATTAATTCCTCTAGTTCTTCTCTTGAAAATAATCACTTGAAGCCCTATCTTATATTAGTTCTTCGGAAAAAAAACTTAGTGTCTTTAATCTCTCATTTCTACTTATAGTGTCGGCCACCATATTCGCCTTTCTTGGGTGATAATGAATCTCACAATCATGATTCTAGATCAGTTCCAACCATATTCTCTACCTCAAATTTAGCTTCCTCCGTTTAAGGATATACCTAAGGCTCTTGTGGTATGTAAAAAAATTCCACTTTTCTCCATAAATTAAGTCTCTAAATTTTTCATTACGACTCCTATCTCGGCTAACTCCAAGTCAGGTGTAGGATATCCTATCTCATACTTATTAAGTTGCTTAGATGCATCACTATAATTCACAAAGTCAACAAGTATTGCTAAAAACGGGACTTACTATTGAGTTGAAGGAATAAGGTGATCACTTGGATCAAGGAAAGAGTTTCTAACTCCTACAGTATTCCATGTCTACTTCCTGGACATCAAGTCTTTCTCCTTGAGTAAAGGTCTCAATTAAAGAAATGAGTGGAACATCTGCCTCGCAAATTTAAAGATCTATTGCACTCAGACCAGTTTCTTCAAAGGTTTTCACTAGAAGGATTCTGTGTTAAACAGTGCAGTGGAAATACTTTATGATCCAAGTGTGACTCAACAAAGCAGACATCAGTACCAAGCTACTTGACAAATCATTCTCTCCAGGATGGTAAGTAAGTGAGGTATGAATAAACTTCCTTAATTTTTAATGTCTCATATGCAGCCAGTGTTCAAATGACTTTCTTTAAAACTAAGTTTTCCAGAAAGAGTGAAAATTTTGTCTAAGTCAAAATTAACTTTATCTATGGATATCATTATCCGTAGATAGTCATTTATAACACGGGATTAGGTTCTTTACTTTGTCTATGGATACTACTTTTGCTCCTATACAGATACGACAAAAAGGCAGTATCTATATCTGTAGAAAATTAAGTTTTAAATCTCAGTCGTTGTAAGTCTTATTGTTAGAAAATGGAGTTTTGGAGCATAAGTATTTATATGTTCTTGATATTAATTCCGGATTTTAACGATTGGAAATTGTTCCTTGTTATGGGGACTTAAATTTTCATATATGGATCTAAGTAATTTTCTTAGTGAAATCCATAGAGAAATAGAGTTGAAGTTAGTAGCTTGAAAGAGCTTGAAATGAGAAAGTGTATTTGTCCCACATTGAACTAAATAAAGGGGGTTGTTGGCTTTATATAGTATCACACACATGGGTAGTATACAACTACTAAGGTGTTTGATGGTGCATGGTGTTAGTATGTGCTTCACGCGCACACACAAACGCACACACACACACACACACACACACGCCGCCGCCCGCCTTGCCACGTCTCGTCTCGACTCGGGTCGGCTCGGTCGAAGGGCGATTTGGGCGAATGTCTCGGCGTCTCGCGTACGCGAGGCGACCCGGGCGAGGGATTTTATTTAGGTGATTTAATATTTTAATTAGAATTAATTTATCAAAATTGGGTTGGGTTATCTTATCAGTTGGGCTAAGCTGGGTCGGATATTAATTTATTTATTAAAATCTGATGGACCTAGTGGGACAATAACTGATATTTATTCGAATGAACCTGGACATATTTATTCGAATGACCTGGACAAGATTTGAGAGATATATTCGAAAATATTAAACTGATATGTGGATTAAATATGTATTAAATGTAAATCGTCAGTTACGATTCTAATATTAATTAGGGTGGTATCAGTTACGCTTAGCCTCTACTATAAATAGAGAGCTAAGTTGCTGATTTTTTTTTGTTCCACACCTTACATTCTCTACACTCTCTGCTCTCCCCTCAATATTTAGTTTGAAGCTTGTCTGCTTGTGGTTTCTCCGGCGAATGAGGTGCCAGTCGAAGTTAAGCATTGAAGTTGTTGTGGACCCGTTGCTCGGAGCTGTTTTATCCTGGAGGAGGTGTTACAAGCATCCCAACACAGTAAGTGGTGGCAATTATCTCTTCAAGAGCAGTCAGGACTTCTTGCAAGGACAGGCGACTCAGCTGATTTTTAAACTTCTTTTGTATACTGTTATGGCTATGGCTCCTGGTACACCTCTCTTCTTTTCTTTGTTTATTCAGTCACTGATATGCATGTTATTTACCTTCATGATTTGTTTCGTTAATTGTTGTCTTGGCCTGGACTTGTTAAATAATTTATATAACTGCCTCTATGTTACTGTAGTTGTTAATATTTCCAACATTCTTGAAGAGATAATCTGTTATATATTATTTAGCATAATGGTTAACGAGAGTGAAGTTCCTGCTAGTGGTAGTTCTGGTGCATCTGCTGGGGTCATTGATTGGACCACTTGCAATTTTCCACAATCCGTTGAATTAACTGGCTTGCCAGAGAAATTCAATGGAGGCATCGTCTTTTCTCGTTGGCAGAAAAGGATGAAGTTGTGGTTGACTGTAAAGGGTTTGTGGCCTGTTGTGGAGTATGAGAAGCCGGTTGTGGATCAAGAAAAGGCTGACACAGTTAAGGCTTTTGCAAAGTGGGGTGAGAAGGATGGGGTGGCTAGGGCGGCTATTTTGGCTGCTCTAACGAACACCTTGTTTGATGTTTACTCATCAGATGACTACTCCGCAAAACTCTTATGGGAAAAGCTGGACCAGACACATAATACTGACTCACAAGGTCTGGAAAAGTATTTTATGGCTAGGTTCCTTGAATTCTAGCTGGTGTACAATAAGTCCATGACTAAGCAAGTGCATGAATTCGAGACCAACACAAGTCCAAACAGGGACATGTGATGCCAACTGAGCACGGAAGCTGGAAGGTGAATGTAGCGACTGCAGGACAGAAGAGGAAGGCTGTCGCTAAGAAGGGTAATAGTAATAAACCTAAGAATGACATGTACAAGGCCAAGAAACCAAAGGCAAACAAACCATGTTGGTCTTGTGGGCAGGTTGGGCACTGGAGTAAGGATTGTCCTGCAAAGAAAGCGAAGAAAACCGAGGTGGTAGCGCAAGCGAATGTTGTGCTTGGAACCGCAAGTGGGCCTGTAGTGAACATGGTTGTTGGTGAGGCTACGGCTTCTGAAACCAACATGGACCGGTATGTTACCTACAACCCTGTACTATTTTCCACTTATCTGTTAAATGAATGGTTGATTGATACTGGAGCTAATGTGCATATTTGTGCTGACATTAGTTTATTTGTGTCTTATCAACAGAGTCATAGCTTGACAGTGACGATGGGGAATTCTAGTGCTGCTCAAGTACATGGAGTAGGAAACGTGGACCTAAAGTTCCCTTCGGGCCGTATTCTATCCCCGACATGCGTAGAAATATTAGAAGTGGAAGCTGTTTAGTTTCTAATGGTTTTGAAATCTCTCTCAAGTGTAATAAAGTAGTTCTTATTCATACTGGTACATTTTTTGGCAAGGGTTACTTGTCAAATGGTTTATTTGTAATTAATATTGAGCCCGTTTTGGGAACGTTGATTAAAGATATTACTCCTTCTGTTAACTGTATTGAATCTTCAAATTTATGACATGCTAGACTTGGTCAATTAAATTTTTGTGCTCTTAAGAATATGATGAACTTAGAGTTAATTCCAAGACAAACTATAGAAAAGAATTCTAAATGTCAAGTATGTGTGTCTGCTAAACAAATAAGGAAACCTTTTCATAATATTGTTAGGGATTCAGACTTGTTAGATTTAGTACACACTGATATTTGTGAATTTGGTGGTGTGTTGACTAAGGACCAGTTTAGATATTTCATTACCTTTATAGATGATAGTAGCAGATACTGTTATGTTTATTTACTTAGACATAAGGATGAAGCACTTAGTAAATTCATTATTTATAAAACTGAAGTTGAAAAACAAACTAGTAAGGTACTTAAACAATTGAGATCTGATAGAGGTGGTGAGTATACGAGTAACTCCTTTAATGAATTTTGCGCAAGCAATGGTATAGTTCATGAAGTTACTCCACCATACACACCTGAGTCTAATGGGGTTGCTGAGCGAAAGAACAGAACATTTAAAGATATGATTAATAGTATTCTTATTAATTCTGGGTTGCCTAAATACATGTGGGGAGAGGCTCTGAATACGGCCTGCCATATTCTGAATAGAATCCCTCTAAAACACATGGACAAGACACCCTTTGAGTTATGGAAAGGCAAGAAGACTAGTCTTAAGTATCTTCGTGTGTGGGGGTGCCTTGCTAAGGTACTTGTCCCCGAACACAAGAGAAAGAAGCTAGGTCCAAAGACTGTTGATTGTATCTTTCTGGGCTATCTTGAAACCACTACAACAATGAGATTTTAAGTTTTAAAATCTGACATAGACGGTATAGTGGCTAACACGATAGTTGAATTTCGTGATGCTACATTCTTTGAGGATGTTTACCCTATGAAGACTGGTATACCTCAAGATGCTTCTGAGGAAGATCCTGTTCACACATCGAATTCTATTCCTGATCATGTGGAAAAAATGACAAATATGGGGGCGAAACCTAGTAGTAGCTCTACAACTAGGGTAGTAGAGGAACCAAGGAGAAGTAAGCGTGCAAAGGTAGTCAAGGATTTTGGAGGTGATTTTATCACTTAAAATGTCGAGGATGAACCTTCAACTTTCCGACAAGCTATGGATTCTTCAGAGTCTAGGCACTGGAAGGGCGCTGTAAAGAGTGAAATTGACTCTATTGTTTTTAATGGGACATGGGAGTTAGTTGATCTCCCTCCTGGGTGTTCTACTATCGGGTGCAGATGGATTTTTAAAAGGAAGTTGAACCCTGACGGCTCAATAGATAAGTACAAAGCTAGACTAGTAGCTAAGGGTTTTAAGCAAAAGGAAGGCATTGATTACTTTGATACATACTCTCCAGTTGCTAGGATGATAACAATCTGAATGCTTATAGCATTAGCTTCCGTCCATGGTCTTATCATCCATCAGATGGATGTAAAGACAGCTTTTATTCATGGTGAACTTGAAGAAGAGATATATATGGATCAGCCTGAGGGATTTGTTGCATCTGGCAATGAAAGGAAAGTATGTAAGTTGATCAAGTCTATCTATGGCTTGAAACAAGCTCCCAGGGATTGGCATAAAAAGTTTGATGAAACTATTTTGCCTTTCAGTTTTACTATTAATGAAAGTGACAAGTGTGTCTACACCAAAGTTAAAGGTATTGAATATGTCATCTTGTGCATATATGTAGATGACATATTACTGTTTGGAACCAATATTGAGATTATTAACGAGACAAAAGCTTTCTTGAAAAGGCATTTTGAAATGAAGGAAATGGGTGAGGCTAGCGTTATTCTTAGACTCAAGCTGACTCAGTCAGCTGAGGGAATAACTTTATCACAGTCTCATTATATAGAGAAATCTATATTTGAGAAATATGATTATTCACAGTGTAGAATCTCTAGTACACCATATGATCCTAAAGTTGCCCTTGTCAAGAATACTTCAGGAGTACATGTGTCTCAGTTAAGGTATTCTCAGATTATTGGGAGCTTGCAGTATCTTGCTAACTGTACTAGACCAGAAATTTCATACTCTGTGTCTAAGTTGGCTAGATATGCAAGATGTCCAAACAGAACTCATTGGGATGCTCTTGATAGAGTACTTAGATATCTAAAAGGCACAATGTACCTTAGTTTACACTATAGGAGATTTCCTGGTGTACTTGAGGGGTACATTGATGCAAGTTGGATAGCTAAGAAGTCTGGTTCCAATGGAGTGACTGGATACGTATTCACCTTAGCGGGTGCAGCAATATCCTGGAAGTCAACTAAACAGACTATTGTTACTCGGTCTACTTTTGAGGCTGAGTTGTGTGCACTTGATGCCACTGGGACGGAGGCTGAGTGGTTACACGGACTTATGTCTGCGATACCTGTAGTAAGCAAACCGCTTCCTGCGATTGCTATTCATTGTGATAGTCGAACAACTATCGACAAGATTAGAAGTAAAAAGTATAATGCTAAAACAAAGAGACACATCCAAGTTAGACTCAAGTCTATAAGGGGTTTAGTGTCTGATAGGATTATTGCTATAGAGTTCATAGGAACTCAGAATAATATAGCTGATCATTTGACTAAAGGACTGGAACTTGCAGTGGTCCTTAAGTCAAGGTTGGGAATGGGACTGTCAACCCATCATGATTCATCAACAGTGGAAACCCAATATACATGAGAGGAGATCCCTTGAAAGTGTATTCAATGTGGTAATAACAAGCTGTAAGGATGAATTGGTAGTACCTTTACTACATAAATGATACTTTTGTATCTGAGTCTATTCCCTGAAAACCTAGAAGGTACTGCCACTGCTATGAAAGCAAGAGTTTTATAACTTGTAATGGGGTCAAGTCATTTGACGAGATGGTAGCAGTACATCTTTGGAGATGCCCAGCTAAGCGAATGTAATTGTGTGGTCGCAATTAGGGGAAAGGGTTATTCTCTGAAGCATTCGACGAACAAGATCGAGACAAGACCATTAATGTCTCAAAGTCGTAGATTGGCACCATAGCCTTTGACTTGTCGTCGTTTATGGAACATGGTTACATCAAACAGATTAAGATTCAAGGTGAAACATTCCATCTGAATCCGATAGCCATCGAAGTAGGGGACTCAGGAGGGATCAAACCCGGAAGGGTACCGACTCTGAAAAAAAGTCATGATGAGAAACCTAAATGCATTTATGTATGGATTTGTGGAGGATTGTTAGAAAATGGAGTTTTGGAGCATAAGTATTTATATGTTCTTGATATTAATTCCGGATTTTAACGATTGGAAATTGTTCCTTGTTATGGGGACTTAAATTTTCATATATGGATCTAAGTAATTTTCTTAGTGAAATCCATAGAGAAATAGAGTTGAAATTAGTAGCTTGAAAGAGCTTGAAATGAGAATGTGTATTTGTCCCACATTGAACTAAATAAAGGGGGTTGTTGGCTTTATATAGTATCACACACATGGGTAGTATACAACTACTAAGGTGTGTGATGGTGCATGGTGTTAGTATGTGCTTCACGCACACACACACACACACACGCGTGCGCCGCCGCCCGCCTCGCCACGTCTCGTCTCGACTCGGGTCGGGTCGGTCGATGGGCGATTTGGGCGAATGTCTCGGCGTCTCGCGTACGCGAGGCGACCTGGGCGAAGGATTTTATTTAGGTGATTTAATATTTTAATTAGAATTACTTTATCAAAATTGGGCTGGGTTATCTTATCAGTTGGGCTGAGCTGGGTCGGATATTAATTTATTTATTAAAATCTGATGGACCTAGTGGGATAGTAACTGATATTTATTCGAATGAACCTGGACATAGTTATTCGAATGAACCTGGACAGGATTTGATAGATATATTCGAAAATATTAAACTGATATGTGGATTAAATATGTATTAAATGTAAATCGTCAGTTACGATTCTAATATTAATTAGGGTGGTATTAGTTACGCTTAGCCTCTACTATAAATAGAGAGCTAAGTTGCTGATTTTTTTTTGTACCACACCTTACATTCTCTACACTCTTTGCTCTCCCCTCAATATTTAGTTTGAAGCTTGTCTGCTTGTGGTTTCTCCGGCGACTGAGGTGCCAGTCGAAGTTGAGCATTGGAGTTGCTGTGGACCCGTTGCTCGGAGCTGTTTTATCCTGGAGGAGGTGTTGGAAGCATCCCAACACAGTAAGTGGGGGCAATTATCTCTTCAAGAGCAGTCAGGACTTCTTGCAAGGACTGGCGACTCAGCTGATTTTTAAACTTCTTTTGTATACTGTTATGGCTATGGCTCCTGGTACACCTCTCTTCTTTTCTTTGTTTATTCAGTCACTAATATGCATGTTATTTACCTTCATGATTTGTTTCGTTAATTGTTGTCTTGGCATGGACTTGTTAAATAATTTATATAACTGCCTCTATGTTCTGTAGTTGTTAATATTTCCAACACTTATATCTTTTAGCTGAGATACATGTAGTATACATAATATCCGGCATTATTGATTAGTAGCTTTGCTGGAAGGCTGAAAAGCTCATGCAAAGTAGTTTTGAGGAGCTAAATGAGTATTTTATTTTAGATTCTCATACCAGCTATTGACAAAACTGAATTGAATACCAAGGTAGAGAATTCATGTTTTGAAAATTAGTTGGTGGTTTCTCTCATGACTAAGTAATAGTATGCCATAAATTATGTTAACCTCTTGTTTATGTACTAGTACCTAAATTTATCCTGGAATCATTTTTGTATCTCAAGAGATTATCAACCTTTCAGTACTTGATAATCCAAGAGATACTTGTTGTGTTCTAATTGGCTGCCTAGATGTTGATTCATGCAGGATAATTTCCTAACCAATAAGACATAGCACATTCATGCCAATTCCAAGGAAATAAGTTCAGGTCATGGCCCAGAAGGAATCCTTAGCTTAATGTCAAACCAAAAGATGTTGCTGAAGCATCCAAGCATTTCTCAAAGGATTCAAGTACATAAACCTCATGCACTATGCTATTGGAAGAAGTGACGTGCATGACATAGTGGAACTACACTGTGTTCCTAGGGAACAACATTTAACAAGATATCTTACCAAGGCTCTTAATGCAGCAACTCTCTCAGGTTGACAAATGAGTTTGGTAGGTAATGATTTCCTATTCTCTTAAATATTTGTGTTAAATGCATGCATCCAGTGATTTATATCTCTGGAATTACTTGTTTATTTTGTGTGCTTTATTTGTTTATTTTTGTTGTCATGACAAGTCAATACAGATGAATGATGTTGTGCATCAAGTGAAGTTATCTATGAAATGATCTTCTGAGTAATATTCAATGAGATAGCAAGCTACTTTTCTCACTGATATTAAATAGTTGATCATCTCTATACGCTAACGAGCTAATGCATTGATGTTCTTTAATTTTTCCTATGGATGAATATTCAGGGATATCATTTGTCAAATGTCATACATTTAATGAATGATGTCAGCTGAATATATGTCTCAAAAATTCAAATAACTTGCTTGTTACATTATTCAAAAGATATTGATTTTTCTGAAATGTCACTTGTCTAGAGATTTTTTTTAAATGATTTAGTTGAACATATTTATATGGCCAACTATTAATTTTTACTCTTATCTCTACTCAAATATATTTATCATGATAACCTTTTAATCTGAGCTGAGACGCATTTTTCACTCTAGGAACTCGAGTAGTCTCTTCATTTACACTAGGGTGATTGAATGCATGTCTCTTCAGTTTTCCTAACCCCCGTTTAACCCTAGTTAAACACAATGGTTATCTAGAAACTCCCTGCCTATTTAAAGGCATAAGTTGAGCTCTCTATCTCATCTTCATCTCTAAATCTTCTTAAGAATGGCATCTGGAATCCTTGACATAAACCCTGAGGAGTTCAATGCTCTGTCTATAGTGGATAAGATACTCTTACTCCAGGAGAAGGTTGATCAGCTCATCCAACTGGAGCAGGATGAGGTTGATCGGATGAGAGCTACCCTGGCTATTCTCATAGCTCACAACCGTAGGGGAGGTCCCGAAGGAGGCCCTGAAGGAGTCTCTGGGGAGGCAGCAGCAGCAACTTAGCTGTTGTCTGGCTGCTTCTCTGGAGGAGAGGGCAAGGGACTTGGGGGGCTGGGGTTTTGTGTTTGTTTTTTTGTTTCTTTTGTTTATCAGATCAAATGTAATTTTTAATTTTTTTTAATGAAATTATAGGGGTTTTCCCCCTCTTTTATTATCTTGCTTGTGTGATGCGTATGTTTCTTTTTCTTTCTGCATATTTGAATTTATTGACATGTCTGACCTCTTAAAAATGGATTGCATGTTAACCAGATTCAATCTCTATCAAGAAGAACTTTTAACAAACGTCTCATAAACACAAAAAAAATGACTTGATCAAAGCTTGACTCATGTAAACTATCTATCAAATCATCAACTTTGATTGAGTTATCAAGATGCCCTAATTGTTCAACTAATAGAATAGTGAGCTCTCTGAGCTACACAATTCATGTTTCATCTTTTTTTTTTTGCATGAACTCAAAGAAGAAAAATCAGAAGAATGCTTGCATAAATTACAAGTATTTGACAAATTAATCGAGTTGTTTGTTTGAAGCTTCTGTTGATCTTTGTGAGGATGTTGTAACAATTAACGGGAAACTAGTAATCTTGGACTTTGAGAGAATAAACCTTCAATGGAGAAGGCTCTTAAAAGTACATCACAGATAAAGGAAAGATAATTATCTAATCTTTGTCAGACTCTCACTTGTTAAGTCTAAATCATAATTCTTTGCCTTTCTAAAAACTGAAATGAGAACTGATTGGAATGACCCCCAAGTTCTCTACCCTATCAGTTACACCCTAAATGTAATAAACAACTCCTAACCCCCTCTACGGTTTCTTAACAAACTGTAGTTGCAAAATCTTGCAAATCTCAACCAGTGGGGAATAATAAAGGAGTTAAGCGAGGGTGAGGGCAGTGGTGAATATCAAGAAACCACTAGAAGAAATGTGAGGGTGAGATTACCAGCCAAACTACCTTACGTCTTCTCAAAAAGGCATATTGGTTAGAAATGGATTAGCTCTTTTCTGGTTGTAGTCTCTCAAAAGATTATGATCATTGAAAGATTATGATCCAGGAGCACTAATGACGGTTTGGGACACTGTTTACAAAATGTGACTGAATACCATTTCTATTTCTTGAAGTAGGAGGGAAAATTATGCACATGCACAGGGGGAGCACACACTTTTCTTAAATTCAGCTTGATGCACATCTTCTTCAAATGTGAGGATGCAGTCCCCATTCCAATTCTCCCCATTAAGTGATAACAGCAGCATTCAACTCATGAGTACTTGATTCTCCATTTTCTGAACTCTTGGAGAAGCTCCATTCACCTAGTAATCATTCTCATTCAGAGAATTCGTTAGATCACTAGTCTCTCCTTGATGATCTTGATGTAAGCACTGTGCACTTAAATGTCACATTCAATCTCCACAGAACTTACATCAATTTCTACTTGACAATTCCATTCTTCAATATCATCTACATATATCCTTCATCCGTAGACAAGTGTCTCTCAACCTACGGATAAGCCTAACCAGCAATTATCCGTAGAAAAACAATATTGACTTCCCTGATTTTTCTTGCAAAATCAATTGGCTCATACAAATTGAGTATCAAGGAATTCAATATAGTTGAGACATCTATAGGATTGAGGAAAAGGGAGCGAGTGGAGAGGCTGGCTTGAGACCAGGCAAAAGGAGAGGGAGAGAATAAGAGGCATGCTATTTCTTCCAGCATGGCAAAATGAGAGTTTTTGAGTACCCCTTTAGTAAGGGAAGGTGAGTTGTGTGAAGTGAGCCAGAATGAGATCCTGATGCAAGAATAGAGAGATTGCAGAGAGAAATCTTTCGATTCATGAAGTGTTGGATTCCTATACCCAAATATCTTATTCAGTAACTAAGTTGATGCATCTTCTATCGTACTTGCTGATAACAAAAAGGGGGAGAAAATAGAGAAGATAGGTTGTTCTCAAGGGGAGTTAGAAGGAGATCTCAGACTTCAGAATTTCTCTACCCTTGGTTATAACCTATTGGAACCCCTTAGAAGAAGGTATAGACTAAGTTACAGGAAAGTATATGGGTTCTGACAGCTTCAAAATTTTCTGTTTCTTTTTGCAGCATCATCAAATTCTGTCCAGTATTAACATTTATCTGAAGATCACTGAGGACTTTGCAGGGTTTTGTTATCATCAACATAAGGATTTATGCTAGTTCTAACAGTCATAAATAGGGGAGATTGTTAGGGTTGATACATTTGGAATGATGATAACAAAATACTCAAGACAACAATTTGATCATGATATCGAAGCTGATAGTCAGAAAGCTAAATCACAGCATCTGATAATCAGGAAGCTAACTAGAAGGCACTTTATCTATCCAAGGACTGAAAGTCACATAAAATGTATGGAAGATATTCTGTCATCAAGTTAGGAAGCAATTCAGAAGCAAGCTAAACAACTCAGTAATGGTGGGTCAATAAGGATGACAAGATGTTTGATCTAGGGATGAAGCTAAGTGTATCTGTTCTACGGATAAAAGCTGAAAACGTCGAATGTCACCAACGGATAGAAGTTGAGGACATCTTATCTCATCAACGAATAAAAGATGAGAACATCTTATCTCGTCTACGGATAAGAGCTGAGGACATCATATCCATCCACGGATAAAAGCTGAAGAAAGTTAATCTACATATATAGCTAAGGATGTCACGTTCTATCTATGGATGCAGCTACGGATGTCATGGTCTATCAATGGATGCAGCCAAGGATGTCATGTCCTATCTATGGATACAAATTAGGATATTACTTCTACTTATATTCTGAGATTACTATTCTACGGATAAATGAAGAAGAATAGTAGTCTACGGATAAGGAATTAATACGCCTACTGGTATTCATCTCATTCAACATGAAAAGCAAATCTATGTAAAGAAATCTTTTGGAATCTTCTTTGTTTAACAGGTTGAATGGAGGAATTAATATGCAATACTACATGTTCACTTATCTCAGCTGATAGTGACTTGACAGTCATGTATCCAAGGAAAGGTCTCTTTCATGCAGATGTCGCATGGGCTTGGAAGTTAGGTCAAATTGCATGGACTTTGTAATTCTTGAAGAAAGAAGCACACTCAACCAGAAAGCATTCTTTGGGACTATACAAGTTTATCTGTGATGCCAGCCAAGGCATTTCCCGAATAGGATAGCTTCAGAGTCGAGCATGTGAATAAGCAGAACCAAAATGTAATATTTTATTATGTTGTAGGTTTTGATTGTAACATACAGTTGATGTATATAGGACTGTATGGAGTAGCATAGAAAAGTGTGAAGAGAGCACCAAGCTAAAAGAAAAATACTTAGGCTCTCTCTCATCATCTGTGTAAGCAGCTAGAGTTTGTTGAAAAACAAAACCAGAGAATTCTTCAATATATATCTCAGGTGGGTTTTTTCCGAGAAACCCACCTAAAAAGTTTAAAAAGTTTGCTTGTCTCCTGCATTTCTTTTTAACTTGAAGAATTCATTTTTGTTCAAAAGCTTGACTGAATTTTAGTTAATTTACAAACTCATATGTTCATACTCCACAAGGTTTGAAAAAGTTTTGTAAAATTAACTAGATTGTATTCAACCCCCCTTCTACAATCTAGGTTGCATTGTTCTGGGAATAACAAATCTTCAAGGACTATTACGAGTAGACGACGACATACGCTATTGATAACTTTATGACGTGGAAAAGAAGAGCTTAGAATCGGATAACGAGCTATCGGATGAGCCGACCGAGAAGGTATATGTGGAGACCTTGTCTATACCTTCCCTTCTTAAGAAACAATTTGACATTCCTTTAAGTGATATTTGTACTAGTTAATATATTTCGTTTTCTGAATTTATATTTGATACTTGTGTTCACTCGTGGTTCAGTTTCATATATGTCAGACACTGTCATGATGCCTATTTTCAGCTTTCTATGACCTTGTCAAGTTATGATATTTGAATTTCTATTTTTCTTCAATAGTGAATAACTCTTTTATTGATATACCACCACTTGCTTGTTATGTTGCAGTATTTTCTTTTTCAGTTATTCTTTTCCTCCGGAAATGGCACCTTTGAAATATATTCAGTTTTAATCCAAGGGTGCATCAAAAAAGTATTTGCCAGAAGGCATTAATTTATTAATCTGATTTTGGATTCCTTTCATATTTTCTACTCCAATTGAGACGAACAACCCTATTTATAGGGGACACAAGGACTATTTGTCTGTGTGATAGAAGTCGGATGGGACGCCATCACTTGTGTGTTGTGCAACACAAGAAGGCTAATTACCTTTAGTAATGTCTTAATTAAGACACGCAACATCGGGTTCATATGATCATATTGATCTCTCAGTTATTCTTTTATTTCCAATAATATTTGCTTTAAAATTTCACTTACTATGATATGAAATCTTTTTACTTCAAAATTTCATGATTCTTGTTATCTCAAATAAATTTGGAGGTATGCCATCAGGTTGAAATGAGTTAACCTTGCCATAATGAACTAAGATTTTGCGGTGGGATTACCAAGAGCAAAAGTGGATTAAGATGTGATTAGAGTACTAGTGACGTATAACAGAGTCGGTTCATTATCTCCTTATCGATTAATGTTACATTATTGAAAAATGGATCAAATTTTATTTGAAAGAAGAAATAGTGCGCTTTGAAGCTCAGTAACAATTATGTTAGATATGAAATCCAAGAGTTGAATCAAAATTGGGAAAAGTTGCAAATGAATCGATTTTCCCATCGGATATGTTTCTCGTCTCAACGTGAAGAACGTCTAATCTCAAATGTTAGGCTCATAAGAGAGGATGACACGACCTTTGAATGTTTCGGGATTACATGATATGGTTTCAGGTCTTTTGCTCATTGTGGTTTAAAGTAGATCTTATCAGTCAATATAGATAGATCTTGCTCAGCCTAGTAGATAGACCACTAGATAGAAAAAACTCATAGTGAGAGCGAGAGTGTCTTAAAGCAAAAATACAATCAGAATCAGAATCAAACTGATGTGGATCTGATTGAGATATCTTGGGAATGCGATTATATCTTGGGCAAGATTTCCTGAGTTTTTACTTCGAATATATTTTCTGAATTATTTTGGAATTAGTTGGAGACCAAATAAGTTCGTAGAACTAAGTAGGACAGTTGTGAATGCATGGAGCTAAGTCACCAAGTTGTTAAGGTGTATTTCTCACATTATCTGTAATGAGGAAAAGAGGATGAAGAGGTTTCAATAGGGATTTAAAAACAATGGACAAGGAAATGAGTGGTTGTTTTAAATTAAATATTTATCTTACATTGGTACAGAAGTATATGTGATCGATGAAAGCAGTTGTCAGTTATATTAAAGGTAGTTAGAATTAACAAGGAGTATGACTATACAATTAATCATCAACTAGGAAAAGCCAATATGGTGGCTGATACTATAAGTAGTAAAGAGAGATTAAAGATGTTACTTTCTTCAGAACATCTAATATAAGAATTGGAAATGACAGAGTTTGAAGTTATGATAACAAGAGAATAACAAGAAGAATTAACTGAAATTAGGATTCATCCAGAATTGACCAAGAAGAAAGAGTTATATTAAGGAAAGAATAATAGAAGGAGAAATTGATTCAATTACAGGAAAGAACGAGAGAGTATAAGGTATAAGAAGGAAATGCGAGGATATACTTCTAGAGTGGATTCCTAATGTTCAAAAATTGAAGACGAGATTTTGCAAGAAACCCATAGCTGTAGATATTACATTCACTCGGGGGTACAAAGATATATAAGAGATTTAAGAGAATACTATTGGTGGCTGAATCTGACGAAATATATTGTTGATTATTATCTAAGTGTTGTTGGGTTTGTGGAGTCTAACAGGTTTCAGAATTGGTTTCTGATTTGAGTTAGAATTTCCATATCGGAATTCTAATTAGAGTTAGTAATTTCAGAATTTCAGAATTAGACTCTGATTAGTTTAGGCCCAGTTTTTTCTCTTATAAATAGTCACATATAATTGTAAAACACAACACATCAAAACACAACAGAATACAATTCAATGTGAGAGATCAATACAAAATTAGTGCGGCTTGTGGAGTAGGAATTTATGAACCACGTAAATCTTTGTCTTGTGTGATTGTCGTTTATTTTCTTGTTCTTGTTTATTTGCTTCAGGTTTTGCTTTCGTTGTTGTATGCTCAACAACTGGTATCAAGAGCCTAGGTTTTCAGGCGAGTGGGAGCGATGGCAGAAGAAGGGAAAATAAAGATCGACAAATTTGATGGCAAATATTTTGGATATTGGAGGATGCAAATTGATGATTATTTGTATCAGAAAAAAACTACACCAATCGCTAGAGGAGAAGAAGCCAAATTCAATGAATGAGACTTTGGCGAAGAACGTTGCTTACAATATCGTCAAGGAAACGACAACTCATGGATTGATCAAGGCGTTAACAAATATGTATGAGAAGCCATCTGCTTCGAATAAGGTGTATTTGTGTCGTTTGTTGTTTGCCGCAAGATTGAATGAAGGTGATTGTGTTGCTGATCATATGAACGAATTTAATTATATCCTATCAAGATTGGCATCAGTGGATATTAAATTCGATGATGAATTACAAGCCTTGTTGTTGATATCCTCGTTACCTAACAGTTGGTCAGGATTTGTCACTGCTATTAATAATTCATCTGGGAGCGGTAAGATGATTTTTAATGGAGTTCGAGATTCGATTCTTGGAGAAGATATTCGTAGGAGAAACTCAGGAGAGTCATCAGGTTCCTTATTGAGTACTGAGAGCAGAGGCAGAAAGTCCGAGAGGGGCAGAATCAGGGGCATAGCAGATCGAAGTCACAGAAAAGAGGACAATCCAAAGATCGCAGGGAGATTGTTTGTTGGAATTGTCAAAAGAAGGGTCACTTCAGAAATCAGTGTACGGCTCATGCAGCTCCTAAAGGAAAGAAGAAAGAGGATAATTCAGCTAATGTAGTTGAAGAAGTGGTGAGCGACGATGCTTTGATTTGTTGTGTTGAATGTTCGGTTGAATCATGGGTTATGGATTCTGGTTCATCATTCCATGCGACCCCTTGCAAGGATTTGATGTTAAATTTCAGACTTGGAAATTTTGGAAAAGTCCGTCTTGCTGATGATGAGACTTAGGATATTGCGGGCATGAGAGATATTAATCTCAAGACCTCTTTGGGGACTTGTTAGATATGAATATCACAGAGAAACTAGACAGAGGGGGGGGGGGTGAATGGATAGTTTGAAAGATTTTCGTTTTCTTGAAACTAAAAAGCTGTGAAAGATTGTGTTGTATGAAAATGCGGAATAAACTAAACAGAACACACACAATCACTTTAATCTACTTTGTATTAAGTAAATCAAATACTACAGCTTCCAAAATTTCACATGTGAAATTCTGGCTTCTAAACAAGAACAGTGTTTTCTTGTTTTCTTACAGAGAAAAGAGTTCTTGAATATTTTTGTGTGTTACTCTCTTACAGCTAACAATAGGGTGTGCATGATATATATATCCTATACAAACTAGTGCACACAACTATTTACACAGTTACCCCTAACTGTAAATCCAACTTGTCATGCCATAAGAAGTTAACTTTGTCAGGAAGGACCACTTGCTTTCTGTAGCCTTTCCCGTTTCTGTAGCTGCTTGTCTCTAATCTTTCTCTCCAAGTTTTGCTATAGATTTGCCATCTATCTTTGGACCACCTTACCGTAACAGATGCTTCAGTATTTGTCTCCATGGACTTTGATCTTGTACCTTCATTTGTCTTGTTGTAAACGTCTAAGTGTTCATATCGTGAACTCCAACATATTTCTGACTTCTCGATATAGCCTTTGAAGACTTCGCAACATAGCCTTTGAAGACTTCACGATATAGCCTTTGAAGACTTCGCGACATAGCCTTATTGAGGACTTCGCGACATAGTCTTCTTGAGGACTTCACGATATAGCCTTCTTGAAGACTTCACGATATAGGCTTCTTGAGGACTTCACGATCTAGTACATTCTGACTTTGCGATCTCAACACTTCACGACATGAGCCTTAAATACTTCACGACATAGTTCATTTTGGACTATGCGATCTCAGTACTTCACGACATGGATATATTGGACTTCACGACATAGTTCATTCTGACTTCACGATATAGGGACTTAGGCAAATTTCTGCAACTTATTTCTTCAAGGCCTTATTCACTCCAATCCTGCTGCATAAACAAATTGAACTTCTACCTGGATAATTATTCCATGGCCTATGTACATTCTAGGTGCAAGAAACTTACTAAGCTCATTATAACTTTGAGCATATAGAATAAAGCTAAGTACATGAAAATAAGACAAGTACAGTGGAAACCTATACTACATCCTAGTGAAAGAATTCACTAGGTCATGTAGAGTGACATAGTCACAATGTGTAGGCTTGTTAATAGTGGTATTCAGACATGCCTTGAGCCTAACAATCTCCACCAAATTGTGAGTAAGAAACTTAGGCACAATTTCATGTCTGATAACAAGCCTAACTTACATAAAAGGAATCATGATTCAGAGATAATAACATATAAGCAATATGAACAGGATTTGATTACAAACTGAAGATGAAAGCTTATAGATTATCTTTTTGTTGCTGAACAACTTCAGTTTCCATTTGCTTTTCAAGATAGTCATCATAAACCTTCTTCTTTCTCATTTCTTCCTTTCTATTCATTTCTGAAATGGCTGCCAGAATTTCATCTCTTACAATTAATTCTTCTATGAGAGGCGAGTCTTATAAATCTTCAAGCTTTTAGGGCACTTTCCATATAGGAATCCACAAACTCCATCCTTATTTTTTTTTTCCTCCATTTTTATTTTTGTACTCCACAACATAGGGATTTTGTTTCACTTTGCACAGCCCTTTCTTCCTCAACTCTTTAGCCTTCTCTTCCATTTTTGCCATTTCTTTATCTTTCTGAATTTTCTTCTCTTCATTTAACTTCCTCAGATTTTCTTTATAATCATAGTGCATCTTCAAAAACCTGGAAATTTCAATTTTCCACAACCTTTCTTATTTTTCTTCAAAGTTCAGCAATGCATTTATTCTTTCAAGCTCATATGTTGGAAAATATTGCCAGCTCCATGTCTTCATCTCTTTTTCCCTTCCATCAGTGTATTTGATCTCTAGATGATTTTGTTTCACTTTGACTTCAAAGATTCTTTGAGCTCTCAGAAATGCTAAGGCATCTTCATCATAGTCTTCATCTAGAGGAAGCACCTTAATCCCAACACATTTGTGATCACTCCAGTTCTCTTTGTTATCCTTGTTCTTTTAGCTACACTTTTGAGTTTGCAGTGTTTAACTTGAGGTAGCTTTCCAGAACAAGGAGATTTTGTCTTCAGTGCCACATCATTTGGAAGTAATCACAATCCTTTTCCCTTGACCCACTGTAACACTCCACTAGTTGTGATTTTGTGAAAGTGTCTTTTAGATTTTGTTGTAGTGGCCTTACTTCTCTTCAGTGGCAAATCAGGTTCAGAAGTCTTGGATTTAGATTTTGGAGGATCATTACTAACGGTACCCACCCTAGACTTAGAGTCTTGTGTTATGGGTAAGATACTGCTAGCAATGTCCTTGACTTGCTGATTTCCACTCCTCTTCTTTTCAGTCTCTCTCTTGCTTTGTGAGTCCTTCTTGACATTTTCAGCCTCTTTAGATCTCTTGGAGGATTTGCCTTTGCTGCTTTCACTGTCCCCATCCTTATCACTCCTTTGTTGACTCCTCCTTATGTGGCTCTTCTCTTCATCATCATCCTTGTCATCTTTCTGTATTTTCTTCACCTTGACTGATTCAGGAATTCTTCCATGTGACAGAAATGATTGGAGAGTTTGAATCATCTCTAGCTCTTCAGCAGTCCTGAACCCCCTTTTTGCTCTCAGCATTTGGAGCACATGATTAATCTTTTCCTTATTCTTAATTTCCAACTGAGCAGGAATTATTAGCTGATCAATAGTGTTTGCCCTGGTGAGACCTTGGAAAATTATAGTTCTTGGATCAAGGATGACTTCAAGCAATCTTAGAAATTGATCTTTCTTCAAGTCATCATACAATCTTTTGTTGTTCTCACCACTCTTTTTAATTAGCTCCAAAATTATGTCTAGCTCAGTAAATCTCAGCTTCTCCAGAGTTTCAAAGGACAAATGCCATAGGTCATTGTCTTTAGATACCAGGATGATTTCTCTTAGATAGGCATCCTTGACTTTCCTGACTACCACAGTGAAGTACTTGATGTTCTCTTTGATCTTGGCTCTGTAGTTTTTGGTATCACCTTGAACACTAATGTTGATGGCTTTCAGAAACTCCAGGAAAGCCACATCATGATACATGTTTGAGTTGGCAATTTCCTGTAGCTTGGCCTCAGTGAAAATATTGACTTTGACTGGCTTAGCACATGTTGTGATTTGAGGAGTAGAGATATCCATGGGCATTGTGTCAGGATAGAAGGTTGTTGTGACACTACTTTTCTGGCCAGCTATACTGGTGACAGAAACAGTAGGAAGGGTAAGAGGCCTTAGATCTTTCTCTGTGATTGAGCCCTTTAGCTTTTGCTTGGCAAGTGCTCCCCCTTTCTTATCCAGAATGACTTCCTTTCCTTTATCCCCCTTAGGCTTGGGATCAGACAAGATGTCTTGAGCTTCACCAGGAACAGGAAGGTTCATGTTTCTCATCATTGTGGTCATCATTTGTTGCTGGACTAGCAGGATATTTGAAGTTGTATTGCTTTGGTCATCCAGCTTGGCATTTAGGAGCTCCAAGGAATGAGAAATCCCTTGGTTTTCAGATTTTAGCTCAGCCACTTCTCTTTCCAACCTATTAACTTTGGAGAAGAGTTGCTTAGATTTGAAGGAGTTTAGAGACTGGTCCTTGATCTTTGAGAAATCAAACTTTGAGATATTGGAGATGGGCATTTCATCTACCAGCTTGTCCCCATATTGGTTCTTCCACATGACAGAAAGCATAGAGTTGGAGTTGATGTTGGATTGCACTTGATTCTCTAGCTTGGTAGACAGCTTCTTCAAATTATCAGAAACCAGAGCTAGGGTGCAGTCCATCTTTGTGACATTATTTGTAGTCTTCTGTAGCTCCTTAAGGATGCCATCTACCTTGGGAAAATCAGAAAGGTAGGAGTTCTTTAGCCGAGCCAAGGAATGGTCAGTTTCTTCTTTAATAGTTGAGACTTCTGATTGTAGACCTTTCCCAAGGAAGTGCAGAGCCTTCAGTTGACTCTTGTAGACATCATTGACAACTTCATAGATTTCTGCAGGAGAGAGACTTTTAGCATTATACCCCAAAGCAGTTAGGTAGTCCTCCCTGAGAAAGGCTAGAGCATCTTTGAGCTTGACTGATCTCTTGGCATCCAACCAGGCATCAATGTTTCCATCCTGTTGAGCCTCATCCACAATCTTGTCTTTCTGTGCATCAACATCCTCCATGTGGCATAAGAGTATAGCTTCATAGTCCTTGTTGGGAAGACCAGATGTCAGGAGATGTTGAGCAATTTTAGAGAACTCGTCAATCTGTGCCACATGAAGATTTTGGAGTTCTTCTTCCGTCAATTGTGTGGACGCAGATGATGATCCTGAAGGCCTGTCATTGTGCACAGACTCCAGCTAGTGAGACATTGTGGCATGAGCCAAGTTAGAGCTAGTGTTAGGCACTCCTGTCACATATGAGGGTTCTGCAACAGGTATAGAAGTGTTTTGAGTTTCCTCCAGCCTTGGAATAGCTATAGAGTATGATGTTGTCTCCATTGAAATGGGATGAGTTACAACATCATCTCTATTTTCCTGTGAAGGCATGTCCAAATCCCTGAGGATTAGAGAGATAGGCATAGAGTCTCCAGTAAAAACTGGTGAATCCTCTATGTTTGTGTTGGTGTCATTAGAATATGCCCCAGCATGCATTTCCTGACCAATAGAATGTGGGTCCTGGGTGGTGAGTACAGTGTCAAGCACCATGTCACTTGAAAGGGGCTCATTCACATAATCTAGTTGTGAATGATCAAGTGCAGAATTGTCATGTGAATGACTTTCCTGTAATGAAGAAATTTTAGTTGTAGTAGATTCTGGAAGAAGAGAGGAGTCTAGATTTGATTTTGGCAACTCTCCCTGAGAAATAGGAGGAGTTTCAAGGTTGATGTGCTCTCCACTCAGTGTTTGATCACCCTTATTTCCACCTGAGTCAAGAGTGAGTTCTTGACCCTGTGCTGACTTTGTACAGGTTGTAGTGGGGAGACTACTCTTTTCAATAACAATGTCCTGTTGAGAGGACATTGATAGTAACAGGTTTACCCCTTTTATCACATCTGAATCATGTTGGAAGATTTAGTGGTAGCTATAGTTTTGGATTTCTTCTTTAGTCTGGTGAGCTGTGACTCAGGTTCCTCACATCCTAAATCTATAGACTCATTCATTATAGCTAGGGTTCTCTTTTTGGTCTTCTTTTTAGTAACACCAACCTTTTGAGAGATTGGTGCACTTGGTTACCTAATTACTAGTGTACTGTTTGCAGGGGGTCACTGGATGGGATAGGAAAGCTTGGGTTAGACTTTGAAGCACCTTCAGTCTTAGCCTTCCCTTTCCAGGAAAGCTCATGATATATGGGCTTATCAAGTGGATAAGTTTCGAATGTGTCTTGCATATGCTGTGTCACACTCAAAACCACATCCACTTGATTCCTAGTATCCAATGAACCAAATAGAACTTTGGACATGGACTTAGGATAAACCAACTTTGTTTAATCTATTCTTTCTAATTCATGCAATTGATTATCAAGATAATTTAGAATGCATTGAATAAAACGAGGATAAAAGATCTCATTACCTCTGCCACGTACAGTCCTACCTAACCTTTGAGTCAACTCCTTGAGGATGATTGCTCCAACATTAATTTCCTGATTGTTGGCCAATGAATAGGCAAGCTTCACTGCAATATGACTGATTTGGTCCCATCCTGTCTTCCTGCACAGGAACACCTTCTGGAGTGCGTCAAACAGAAACGACCACTCCCTCCTTACATGCTTCTTATTAACCTTGGCCATATCTATGGTATCAGCATACTTAATCAGGGTCATGAAGTCCACCATTTTCTTATCAGTTGCTTCTTCATCATGACCCTCAGTCTTAAAACCCAAAGCTTCATTAATCTCTTTCTCCCCAAACTGCAATTGCTTGCCTCCAATTGTGCAAGTAATCTCCTGGAATGAAGTCCCATCCTCCCTTGCCATTGCAGTTGCCATAGCAGTTCTCCAGAATCCTTCCAGTACATCAACATACATAGTTGGGTTCATTGTCAAGGCTTGGCGAAGGTAGGATGTGTTCAAGAACCATACAAAACACTTGTACCTGGGGTTTGCTTCTGCGTCTGATGGAATGGTGAGAAAGTTGGTTTCTTTGGGTATGGTTAAGGGGTTTGATGAAGTAGTTGTGTGAGATTTGGGTGCCATTTCTGAGATTGAGATGGAAGAAGAGAGAAGAGAATTGGAAATTAGGTTTGAGAATTGAGAGTAATCGGCAAGATGAAAAGATGTGAAAGTGTTTGCAAAAAGTATTTATATGACTGAGACAGTGCGATATAGAGTTATGAATTTGTACAGACTATTTTGATATCGTGAAGTCTCAAATTAGACTATATCGCGAAGTCTTGCAAAGTAGATCGCAAAGTCCAGAAATGAACTATGTCGCAAAGTCTGAAAGGTAGAAAGTATGATGAGACTTTGCGATATAGTATAAATACCTTGTCGAGAACTCTCTTTTTGGAATTTCAAGCAATTTGTTAGACAAATATCAAAATTTTGAAATAAAATTAATTTAAATCAAAATTCTGCTAATATGTGGTGTAATAACCCCAAATTTTGGACTTAGTCAAAAATTTTGATGAATAGTAAATGTTGATGAATAGTGAATTTGTTGGTGAAAAATATTTTCAGACCACACTATATGGAAGACATTGAATGAATGTTTCGAAGTTATATTAGTGATGTATAAGGAGAATAAGTGAATGTAAACGCGATCAGAATCGGGAGATTCCAACTTTAAATTTTGATCACTATTCATCGGACAATCAAGGATGTATTGATTTGATCGTTTTAAGAAAGTATGTAGAATGAGAAATCCATGATCATATCTTAAGCCAAGGTGAGAAATCTAGGATCATATATTAAACCAAGGAAATGGAAAGATCAAGGAAGTATCTCCTAACATTGCTACAGAGAAACGTTTTCAAAATCACTTGAACCTATCGCGAAACAGAAGTGTAACGAATTATGGATTAAACCCTAACCGAAGGGGAAGTATCATATAAGATCATCAAGTGCAACATATATAAGGATTGATGATACAAATTATGACATAAGCATGATGCATGAGGATGACATAGGTGTGACAAGGTAATGACAAGGTGATGAATCACCACCATGTCACCACTTTCACCACAAACCACAACAAGTTCACATGTGGCAAGGGGGTGACTAAACTAAACCAAAACCACACAAATTGGATGCTGTTATGATAAAACTGTTGTGATTGTGATATAAACTGGTTATCTATTTTAAAGGATTTACGAACTGATTTATATATCGACTTAAATCTTTCGTAACTCATTATGGTTGATATGCTATGAGTATATTAGATATAAGCCGAGGTTTTAAAGGCTCTAAGAGTAGAGCGCTTGTACGATGATTTTTAAAATATTAGACCGGGAGTTAAATTACTATTTTGTCTTGATTATACTGTCAGAAACTGGAGGATCCAGAGACAGCTATGTTTTAAATATGTTGATTAAATATTCCAATATATATGTATTATTGGATATTTAATGTTAAATATTAAATAATATTATTAAAAATATTATTTGAATATTTATTTAAGTAAGTGAATATTATTTTGGATATTCACTTAAGTGGTATTATATTGGATAATAATTCAATATTTATTACTTGAATATTTATTAAATATTCCAAAAATGATTTAAAAATCCTAGGAACCTTATTTAGATATTACGTAAGGTTCCAATAATTATTTAAAAGATTTTCTGATCTTAAAAAGGTATTTTACCAAACTCCCGGGTCATGATTTCGAAATGATTTACTCGAGGATCGAGGTCAGTTGACAATAGTCAACCCGCACAGTTTTATTACTTCCTCAACATTTCCAGAAGTAAGTATGGTAATAAGTTCATACCTATCAACGAGCTAGTTTACGCTCGGGGAACAACGATAAAGTTCGGTTCCAGTTTAAAGGATAGGATTCATCATGGGACTGGAAAGGCTTACCCGGTGATGAAACAGGCGCCGAGGTAGTGACCTTGCGTGCAAAGGCTTAAACGGCAATGAAACAGGTCCGGGGTAGTGACCATAATTATCAAGGCTTACCCGGTGATGAAACAGGCGCCGAGGTAGTGACCTTGCGTGCAAAGGCTTACACGGTAATGAAACAGGCGCCGAGGTAGTGACCTAGCGTGCAAAGGCTTACACAGTATGAGATATCTAAATAGATATGCGTGTATATATATTGAGAAGATATTTAAGATATACAGTATGTTGAACTGTATAGTATTTTGAATCGATGGATAGGTTTTAAACCTTGATTCCATTATTTGATATCTATTTTAAAAGATATGTTTTGAATCTTGGTTCATTATATAGATACCAAGGATTTCTAAATGAATTACGAAAAGTAGTTGAGTATGATTATAAGTCATACGGTATTTTGAATGGTATACTATTTTGGGGTCGAACCCTAGTAGTTTTTAAATATGGGTCCTATATGGATTATCTACCTGAAAGGTTTAAAGATTTAAACTGGGATAGATTTCTTGTTGAGCGCTATTAGCTCATTCTTGCTTGATTAAAAACTTTCAGCATGAAGAAAACATTGTCGATTCACCCCGTATCACGAGAGCAAGGGATTGGAGAGACCACCCTTGAGTTAGTCAGCAGGATGGATACTGTCAGAGTTAGCAGAACAGTTACAGATTGAATTAGTGAGGATTATTTTCGAGTAGGTTTGCATTATTGAACCTTGTATAGAATTGTGAGGTCTATTATTTTAACTTCAGGTAGAGGTTGTAGATAATAGATGAGATCCTGGATAGTACATTTGGTTTGTAATAACAAGTGTTACTTATTGTTGCTCATTTCCGAGGCTATAACTTGTGTGTGTGTGCGTTAGTGATTGGGGTCTTTGGAGTTATATTATTAGAATGTTGTAAGCAATGTAGGTATTGTATAATTGATGGAGCGTGACAACCCAGATTCCTGACCCCGGATCTGGGGGTGTTACAGAAATGGTATCAGAAAGATAAGTTATAAACTTGGATATGAGAGTGTTAAGAGTTATATCTAAGTACGAGAATGATGAGAGGACTCATATAGAGCTCGTGAAGTGGACTATCGAAGGTAGTGCCATTGAGGATGTTAAGATTAAAGAGTTTAGTTGGGGACTTATCGGAGGACCGATAGAACCGTTGAAGACCATCATAATGATGAATAGGACATTTAGAATTGTACACGGATTATCAAAGACATTAAGATAAGACGCGGAGTAGAGTCTCAGTTGCAATTGGGGTAAGGGCGGAATGGCCAATACCATTGGATAACTTGACTTAGGAAGAACCTAAGTGTTAGTAGTTCATCGTAGTCTGCCCACGAGGAGGCAGCACATGTTGTTAATCCCAAATGACCTAACAGAATTGTAGAAGGGGGGGTTGAATACAATTCTTGATATTTCTTAATCTTAAGAACAACTTACAAATAAAAACTGAACTTAAAGTAAAAATCACAAACACATAAATAATTTCAGTTGGATTGTTTGATGATCCAACTGAAGTGATTTTTATTGCGGAAATAATCTGTGATACAAAATGTACACAGCTGCTCAGTTACAAGAGTGTAGAGAAGTATGCTCTCAAAGATAGATAATACAATCTATTTGTTTTTCTTCTCTTACATCTATTTTAACTGCTACACTTGGTTATATACATTCCCAAGTTTACAATACTATTTTGGTTACACTAAAGTACACTAGTAATAACCATCAGTAGTTTGCTTTTCATTCCTTTTGTCCAATGGTCCTCCTTGCTTTTGTCTTCACGCTTATTATGATCACTCCCAAGAGCCTTATTGGAAATTGGAATGTTTCCTTATTTCCAGTAACCATTTTGATGGCTTCCAATGCACAGTACACTTCCATATCTCCTTTAGATCTGTTCAGTAAACTGTCACTATCACTTTGTCAACTATTCAAAAAAGTAATAGTGATTCGTTGATGGCATGGAGATGTGTTTCGTTGATAGCTTTATTCTTCATTTCGTTCATGGTGTATTCCTCGTTTCGTTGATAGAGTAATCTTCATTCCGTTGACAGACTAATCTTCATACCGTTGATAGAGTAATCTTCATACCGTTGACATGTCTTCACTTAGGCAAAATTACATGGCATAATATATTTACAATTCACCAACCTATTTTGCCTATCTAGTACTTAGTCAACATGACTTAGAAAAACCTATCTAATACATACAACAAATTGTATATCAAACTGTGAAGTATTGTACAGTGCAATTGCTACATCACTCATTTCGTTGATGAGCTTCCTGTCAACGAAACACTGCAAAGCATGCCATTTCGTTGACAGTTACAAAATGACTTAATACAAAATCTACTAAGTGTTTTTATAATTATCATCAAGAACAACATATTCCTAACACATGTGAAGATTAAGACGTTTACAGTCCTTTTCGCGATCCGAAGTACTAAATTGCGTGGAGTAGTTAAGGCATTATCTTGTGTATGAAGTCCAAGCCTTGAGAACAACAATTCCACCAGAGTTAGTGTCTTTTCCGTCGATGGGTATTTCGTTACCTAAAGAAGAAGACTTTTGCGTACATGTAGTACCAGAACATTACCGTGAGACGAACGTGCTAAATTGCATCGCGAGTATGTTTCCTACGATAGGCCATTATGGCTCAACTCAGAAATCAAAGATACGAAGAATGGATAGCGTGATTCTGATATAGACATGTATGGTTGCAACGAGCAATGCGACAATCTCAGGACCTACGAGAAACGAGACCTATGGTGACCTGGGGTTGGATTCATTCGATACGACTAGTGTTAAGAAATTATATATACGTTAATGGACCTCCATCTTTCGTGGCTGTGTTGATGCGGCCGTATGAGGCCCAATCTATGGACGATATGGTGATGTGAGAACTTAGGGGTAATAATTGACCCATTTTGCTCTATACTTGCTGGTACGCCATTTAATGAAATTTTTTCTTTTCATAACCCGAGTTACCCTAAAGGGTTTATGTCGAGGTAACCCTTCTTGCATTTCATTATTAAAATATAGAATGCGACCAACAACCGATATGGTCATTACATTTCAATTCTTCTTCTCCTCTTACCCTTGGGGTCTGAGTGCGCAACCGAATAGACAAAATTTTGTGTTTTTTCTTTCAATGGCTAGATGTTAAGATTTTGTGCTAGCAGATTGAAACTATCTAGTTATATACGCTATTAAGAATGACTAGTTAATCGTTCAAACTAGTTGAGATTTTAAACACTATGATAAAGATCCAGCTAATTGCCATGGCTAGATATTACGTTTCAAACCAGTTGAACTAGCCAGTTTTGTTCGGCTAATTGCTAATGATTCTTGAAGTGGACTAGTTATTGTATCACTAAGTTCAACTTTCGGTCAAATTTATATAAGTGAATTCACGATGCATTTTGTATGCAGTGAAGTATGATGAGAAAATTTTCAAACGATAATTTGATTGAGACCTAACCAGGTCGCCCCCTCAACGAGAATTTTTACAAAGTTTATATATATATATATATATATATATAATATTCTGTTGTTGAAATATTTCTTGTACCATGCAAGTATTTTCCTTAGTATTTGGAAAAAGAAAGTGCTAAAGCTTAGAACTAAAACAAATGAGTAGACAAATTAGGAATTGAAGTTTGCGGAAATTGCCAAAGTTTGTTTCGCATGATGCGAATTCAGAATAACGGAGTGTTCGAAATGACTGATTATGTTACCTTGGTTAATGAAACGACTGTGATAGAAATGGAAGCAAAGTGGACGAGAAAGAAATGGGTATAAATAAAATAGAGTATGAAACGCGAACAGATTGAGAAAGAAAGAAAGTAAGAATTCAGATTATTGGACGAGGGAAGGTATGACCTCCAAGGATGGAAAACTTGTTTAGCGACTGTGATGGATATGAAATGGAAAGTACCTAGTATACATAATACCCCTGCCAAGGATCGGTGATTTGTTCGATCGGCTGCATGGTGTAGTTAAATCCTCAAAGATTGATTTGAGAACTGGATACCACCAGTTGAATATTAAACCTGAGGACGTACCGAAGACTGCGTTTCGCACCAGGTATGGACATTACGAGTTCTTAGTAATGTCGTTTGGGCTGACGAATGCCCTTGCAGCTTTTATGGACTTGATGAATCAAGTTTTCAAGAAGTATTTGGATAAGTGTGTCATAGTGACATCGACAATATTTTGGTTTACCTCAAAGACCGAGGAAGAACATGCAGAACATTTGAGGATAGTGTTAGAAGCACTGAGGAGGGAAAAGTTATATGCCAAGTTCTCAAAGTGCGAGTTTTGGCTAAGGGAAGTACAGTTTTAGAACATGTGGTCAACAGTGAAGGAGTGTTGGTTGACCCTGCTAAGTTAAAAGCTGTTTCGAACTGGGAAAGACCAACCACGCCAACCGAGGTGAGTAATTTTGTGGGTTTAGCCGGATTTTACCAAAGATGTGTACAAGATTTTGCTAAGATGGCAGCCCCCCTGACCCGACTTACTCGAAAGACTGAAGAGTTGAATGGATCGAGAAATGTGAGAAAACTTTCCAGGAATTAAAGAAGAGACTAGTCACCGCCCTGTGCTGGTACTACCAGACGGGAAGGGAGATTTTTTTTGATCTGTAGTGACGCATCACATAAAGGATTAGGGTGTGTTCTTATGCAGCACGGAAAGGTAATTGCGTATGCATCCAGACAATTAAAGGAATATGAATTTAGATACCCTACACATGACTTAGAATTGGCAGCGATAGTTTTCGCTTTAAAGATTTGGAGGCACTAATTGTATGGAAAGAAGTGCGAGATTTATACAAATCATAAGAGCATTAGAGACACTTTCCTAGAAAGAAATTACCATGAGAATAGAAAAGATAGCTAAAGCTGATCAAGGATTATGACTGTGGGATTCATTACCACCCAGGGAAGGCCAATGTGGTGGCCAATGCCCTTAGTAGGAAAGAGAGACTTAAGATGATAACATCGTCGGATAAAGTTAATCCAAGGATTTGAGAAAATGGAAATTGAGGTTAAGATAACCGGTAATGGTACTGAGAGACTATTTGATATTGCAATGCAACCGGAATTGCTGCAGAAAATCAAGTTATGTCAAGAGCGAATGACGAGTGAAGGTATAAAGTCAATGTTGGAGAAAGAATTAAAGACTGAGAAAGATGATAAAGGAATCATGAGGTATTTTTACCGAGTTTGGGTTCCTAATGTTCAAGAGATAAAGGATGCTAATTTTTCAGAATGACTAATAAGAGGAACTGAAAGGATGAAGTTTGAAGTTAAGAGTACATCAAGGATTATTTAAAAGTCCTGATTGAGCCAGAACAAATCAAGGAATTAAGATCTGTCATGGAGAGACAGCTACACCGAGAGTAAACAAATTTAAGGAAATGTTATTGTTGGTCAGATAGATAACAAAGGATATTATCAATTGGTAAACAAATATTGGATATGTCAGAAAATGAAGGCAGAACAAAGACCTAGTTGACTATCACAACCTGTGGAAATTGCTTTTGTCTTCACGCTTATTATGATCACTCCCAAGAGCCTTATTGGAAATTGGAATGTTTCCTTATTTCCAGTAACCATTTTGATGGCTTCCAATGCACAGTACACTTCCATATCTCCTTTAGATCTGTTCAGTAAACTGTCACTATCACTTTGTCAACTATTCAAAAAAGTAATAGTGATTCGTTGATGGCATGGAGATGTGTTTCGTTGATAGCTTTATTCTTCATTTCGTTGATGGTTTATTCCTCGTTTCGTTGATAGAGTAATCTTCATTCCGTTGACAGACTAATCTTCATACCATTGATAGAGTAATCTTCATACCGTTGACATGTCTTCACTTAGGCAAAATTACATGGCATAATATATTTACAATTCACCAACCTATTTTGCCTATCTAGTACTTAGTCAACATGACTTAGAAAAACCTATCTAATACATACAACAAATTGCATATCAAACTGTGAAGTATTGTACAGTGCAATTGCTACATCACTCATTTCGTTGATGAGCTTCCTGTCAACGAAACACTGCAAAGCATGCCATTTCGTTGACAGTTACAAAATGACTTAATACAAAATCTACTAAGTGTTTTTATAATTATCATCAAGAACAACATATTCCTAACAATCTCCCCCAATTTATGACTGATAGAATAACAGCCATAAATCAAGAGCCTTGATGATAACAAAAACACTCAGACATATTACACATGATAAAAGTAGAAATTGCATTGAGCTTCATTGAATTTAATTGAAATGCAAAGTAGAAAATCTTACACAACAAGTGCATAGAGTTGCTCCTCTAGACTGAGCAGATTTTTCATCTTTGCCTCTGTGGTCTTGTTTTCTTCCCTTTTCTTGCATTGTTCTCCTCAATTTGAGCTTGAAGTCTTCTGTAGAAAATCTTATCTTCTTCATCTTGATTCCCCAACTTGGATTGCATTAATCTTAGAGTTTCACAGTTGGTCTTCTATTCTGAAGAATCTTCTACAGTTGTCCTTATCTCTGAATTTCATCCTCCAAAAAGGTTGGAGATGAATTATCTTTCCTGTTTGAGGGACCTTCAATACTCTGGGAAGTGCACCAGGCTTGTTCCAGCTAGCTTTGATTTGGCAAATCTTGGAGACAACCTCAGACTTGGCTGTTTTGGTAAAACCAAAATCTTTCTTCAAACATTTAAACACAGATAGCAGTGACTGATAGTCTTCTCCCAGAATTCTGTGTAGAGGCCAAACCTGTTCTCTCCCACCCTTGTAGACAAATACCAATCTCTCTGGTAGTTTGTAAGAAGCTGTTATTCCTCTCACTTCAACCAGGTCATCAAGATTGATATGAATGTCAGACTCCTCCCTGATATCAGCAATGTAGATGAAGTCTTCTGGGTTGGTAGGGGGTTTCTCAGCTTGTGGTCTCCTTACCAGAATTGGCTTAGCCTTGGTAGCCCTTTGCTTAGATTTCTTCTTTGGATCCATTTCAAAGAGGAATTTTGGAAAGTTGGCCTCATCAAACTCAATTGGCTCTCCCTTTGGCTCAATTGGCTGATCATGGAAATTGACAGGATGATTAGGATCACAGGCTAACTTTACCTCTGAAACTGGATCAGGAATTGTTGGAGGTGCAATTGGTACAGAAGAGTCTGATGCAATGCTCTGAGAGTCATCATTCTCAAAGGCTATGTTTCTCCTAGCTCTTGCCTTTGGTTGCCTTGTGCTCTTCTTTGCACTCCTTTCCTCTCTTGCTTTTTCTTCTAGCTGTATTTCTTCTTCATCAAGAGATTGAGCAACTGCAAGGGCTTGCATTGCTGCTCTTTCTGACTCTTCAGCTTTAGCTTCAGCAAAGTTTGGGTGACCAGCCCAAACACAGATTTCTTGTCCATTCCTGTAGACAATTGCCCTTTGCTTCCTTATCTCACAATCATTGCTTTCCTTGCTTTTTGTGATAAGTAGACCAAGAAGCTTGAGCTCATCTGGATAAGGTGCAGGATAGAAAATCCTTGCTATATTTTTGCCCTTTGGTTTAGCAGGGGACTTGGGAGATAAGCTTCTTTGGAGTGTAGCTCGTTCCACATCCCTAATGCATGAAGTTTGTCCTTTTTCCTTCCTTGGACCTTGAGTGACTCCATGTAGAAGGGGCTCTACCTGATAGAAAGAATTGGTATGTGGCTCCCATTCCGTTGACACTAGAACCATGGCATTCGTTGATGGTTGATCCGTTGATGGATTTGAGTCCTTTGTAGTTCCAGCAATTTTCTTGACCCTTGCTTCTATGTTGGACCAATGGTCTTTAATTTGTTCTGCAAGTCTCATCCTCATAGAAGCTTCCTGTATTAGGTCAATACCATCCTTTTGCTTCTTTCCAAGCTCCCCCATTGCTAGTGGCTCATTTGGTAAGGAAATGGCTGGGACCATAACCTTTGTGATTTGAATGTCTAGCTCCTTAGATTTCTCCCCCTTTTTGTTATCATCAAAAGAGATGACTGGGAGTCCTTGAGCTGCCACTAGTTGGGCCAATAGTTGTGTTTGCTTCTCCTGTTCCTTTTGCATCTGAGATAAAGTAGCTTCCACCTTGTCCACTCTAGAAGAGAGAGTCTTCAAGGAAGGTAGCCACTTCAGGTTCCTTAGAGAAAAATCTGGTCATCTTGGACACAGTGAGAAGAGGAAGCTTTTCATCTAGCCTCCTATTATTAGCATCCTTGAGGTTGCTAATGGAATCCTTGATTTATGTAGCTTCAATCCTTGTCTGTAGCATCTGTAGCCTTTGGATTTCCAGAGAATCCATGATGGCCTTGTAGAATTTCTTGTCCCTTGCATTTGCAGACTCATGAGCTAGATATGCCTCATTGTACTGCCTTGAGATAGCAGCATCTAGAGTGAATCTTCCATGCATATCCTGAGAAAGCCAGTCTGGTCTAGGAGGCACCACAGAAGTCCCAGTCTGTGAAGTAGTGGCCACCTGTAGATTGTCACCATAGCTGTCCTCATCATCAGAAAAGTCAAAGTCTCCACTTGCTGCAGCTCCTGGAGGTAGATTGGTCAAGGCATCCTTTGCTCTTTGCATTGATGCAGTTGTATAAATTAGGTTTAGTGACCTTTCTGCCTCCACATTGCCCTGCTGAGCCATAATTTGATAGGCTGGCACAGGATGAGTAAAGGTCTCAGGATCCAGGGAAATACTCTCCAGAGTTTGTTGATAATGCTCTTGGAAAGTAGGTTCCCTTTCTCCCTCACTGACCTCCATTAACTCACTTGCAATGGCTGCTTCATCCCTTATTGCTCCAGTAGTCCCTTCTCTCTCTCCTCTATTTTCTTGCATCATGGGCTCCCCATGGCTCACACCTCTCACACCCTCACCTTCACCTACTAAGGTGGAACCCTCAGCCTCTCCTTTTGCCTGACTGGAAGAAATAGTCAGCCTCTCACTCTCAACCTCTCCTTTTGTCTGGCTGCAAGCCAGCCTCTCAGTTTCACTCCCTCTCAATCCTAGAAGTGTCTCAACTACCACTAGATCATCTGCACTAGTTGTGGAAACAACTTGATTTTCAATTAAAGGTGCAGAATGAACTATCAACGGTATGGTAGTTTGAACTGTCAACAGTATGGATACCGTTGATGGAGAAACACTTGTCAACGAAAGAGACTGTTTCGTTGATGAAGTCAAGAAAGCACTTTGAGAAAGTGAAATTACAGTAGAATCTGTGGTGATTGATTTAAGAGATTGTTCCACAGATCCTCTTGTAACTTCAGAAAAGGATGATTGGTGGCCCAACAAATCACTTAACAAGTGATGTTCACCAATGTCAGAGTGGGGCTTCTCCAAGAAAAGAGTTGGAGAATCAGGGATAGATGAATGGATCATATCCACATCTAATGATTGAGTTGGTGAATTTTGAGGAGTTGGTTCAAGATTTATATTTAAAGAATGGGACTGTAACCCCAGAGTAATGATAGGGGTTACATCAAACTAAATTTGAGAAACTGGAAGTGTTGCTTCCAGTGTGTGTGCACCCTGTGAAACCTGGGATTTTTGCTTCACTCTCCTTTGGTATTGGGAAATAGTAGACTGTGGGCTTGAAGTGTCCCTTACCCTCTTGGAGTGTGCTCTTGGAGGAGAGCTTGTTTCAATAATTACATCCTTTTGGGAGGATGCAATTAGACTTGTGCTTAAATCCATATTACTCATTGTGCATTGTTGGGAAGACACAATGGGGCTTGGCTGGATCTCACTCATCTTTCCTTCCTTATCCTTAGGGTTTCTTTTATGTTCACCCCTTCCCTCACCTCTCACAGCACCTACAACACTCCCCTTAGGTTGTGTAGTGGATTTTACAACAGGTGCCTTTTGGGAAGCACCTGAGGTTGGCTTGGAGGATTTCTTTGATTTTGGTTGTGTTGTTGGGGCAGGAGCCTGTTGGGTCACAAATACAGACTCCACAACAACAGGACTGGGTGATATAGTTGAAGTAACAACTATACTAGAAGGGATAACAGTAGTTACCTCAATTATTGGCAGATACACCACCGGAACATCACCATTGTGGTTCAGCCTCAGTATGTCTGTCAATACTCTCTTTTCTTGCACAAAGCAATCAAACCTAGACACAGGGTTAGAGATAACCAATGGTGCTGGACTAACATGGTTAGCCAACATCATCAGAAATCTAGCATAATAGATATTTTTCTTCCTATTTGCCTTATCACCCAACTTAGCACCAATTTCATACATAAGTTGGGTGCTAAAGTTGTAATATCTATCAGTTAGGAGCATGGTAAATAGAATCAACATGGAATTAGTTAATGCATCAAAATTACTAATTTTACCAGAAAAGACTTTAATGAATGCATCAGCTAAATAACTGTATTCCCTAACCAAACCTCTCCTAATTATCTTACCCAAATGATCAGTAGGCAATGAGTAGTTTATGGAATTTAGCATGTTAACCATTTCAGTGAATGTGGGCAAAGCAGAGCAATTATTTTCAGGAAGGTGTAAGCATGCTTACAACACATCAGAATTAACTATATACTCATTACCTTGGATGGTGAATTGCAGAGTGCAATTTGTCCCACTGTACTCACATGAGGTCCACATTTCTTCGATTATCTCATTGTAGAGTGGTGTAGAGTGAAACATTGCGTAGCTCAACTTGCAATTCTTCATGAAGTCCGTCATTTTGAAAAACAGACTGTTCGGGCTTTCTTTGACAACAAAGGGGATGGAGTTGTTTTTCTCATAGATAAACCCTCCAGCAGACATGAGCTTGACTATGGGTGCCATTGTTGAGTGAGAAAAAGTTTCGAACTGACTTGCTTGTTAGAGAGAAGAAGAGAGAAAAGCCTTTGGAATTTTTGAGAACAGGTAAAAAAGAAATTAAGGAAAATAGAATTTCTTAAATACTCCCCCAAAAATTCTCAGAAAATGAGTCCAATAATAAATGTAAATTACTGGATTGGCTTAAAAATATAACCGTTACTCTTAAAGTATTACCATGATTTATACTTACAGGGGTGTATGCATAGATCGTGGTAAAAGACGTGTCAAATCTCAACGGTTCAGATCAAAAGCGCTATATCAACGAATCAGAATTGGGCGTTTAAGGTCCCGTCTATTTCGTTGATAAAGCTGTGTTTCGTTGATATAAAAGAGCTATCAACGAAACACCCAGAAAAATGCTAAGACTGTCAACGAAATGGTGCGTTTCGTTGACATAGTAATTTTGACTTAGACAAAATTTCACTTTTTCCTGAGAGAATTAATTCACAGAAAAACATAGCAAATTTCTGGCTACATTTTAACTTGCAAATATCTCAAAAATAATTAAGAGAAATCTAGCATACCTAGCTCACTTACTAATCTTGAGAATGTTGATTCATCAAGTGGCTTGGTAAAGATGTCTGCAAGTTGTTGTTCACTTGGAACAAAACGTAACTCCACAGTACCATTCATAACATGTTCTCTAATGAAATGGTACTTGATGTCAATGTGCTTGGTCCTTGAATGCTGCACTGGATTCTCAGTAATGGCAATGGCACTAGTGTTGTCACAGAAAATAGGGATTTTCTCAACTCTTAATCCATAATCAAGTAGTTGATTTTTCATCCATAAAATCTGTGCACAACAACTTCCAGCTGCAATATACTCAGCCTCAGCTGTGGAGGTGGAAACTGAGTTTTGTTTCTTGCTGAACCATGACACAAGCTTGTTTCCTAAGAATTGACAGGTGCCAGTTGTGTTTTTCCTGTCAATTTTACATCCTGCAAAATCTGCATCTGAGTAACCAATCAGTTCAAAGCCAGATTCCCTAGGATACCAAATGCCAAGGTTTGGAGTTCCTTTGAGATATCTGAAAATTCTTTTAATAGCAACTAAATGGGATTCCCTAGGATCAGCCTGAAATCTAGCACATAGACATGTAGCAAACATAATATCTGGTCTACTAGATGTTAAATATAGAAGTGAGCCTACCATGCCTCTGTAACTTGAAATGTCCACAGATTTTTCCTTAGTATTTAATTCAAGTTTGGTGGCAGTAGGCATGGGAGTTTTGGCAGGAGAGCATTCCATTAAGTTAAATTTCTTTAATAAATCATGAATGTATTTTGTTTGACTAATGAAAATGCCTTCATTAACTTGCTTCACTTGAAGACCAAGAAAGTAAGTTAATTCTTCCATCATGCTCATTTCATATTTACTTTGCATAAGCTTGGCAAACTTTTGACAAAGTTTCACATCTGTAGACCCAAAGATTATGTCATCTACATAAATTTGAACAAGTATAGTAGAGCCATTCACAACCCTATGAAAAAGAGTTTTATCTACAGTACCTCTAGTGAAGTGATTCTCAAGGAGGAACTGTGAAAGTGTGTCATACCAGGCTCTAGGTGCTTGTTTCAAACCATAGAGTGCTTTGAGGAGGAAGTATACATATTCTGGAAAATCATCATCTTCAAAACCAGGAGGTTGACTTACATACACCTCCTCTTCCAATTCCCCATTCAGAAAAGCACTCTTCACATCCATTTGATAGACTTTGAAATTGGCATGGGCTGCATAGGCTAGGAAAATCCTTATTGCTTCTAGTCTAGCAACAGGAGCAAAGGTGTCATCAAAATCAATTCCTTCTTCCTGTGAATAGCCTTTTGCAACCAATCTAGCTTTGTTCCTTGTGACTATGCCATTTTCATCCATCTTGTTTCTGAACACCCATTTTGTGCCTATGACACTCCTGTCCTTAGGCTTGGGCACCAGCTTCCAAACATTGTTCCTCTCAAATTGGTTTAGCTCCTCTTGCATAGTTAAAACCCAATCTGGATCTAGAAGTGCATCCTCAACTTTCTTTGGCTCATCTTGAGACAAAAAGCTGCTATATAGACATTCTTCTTGAGTTGCTCTTCTAGTTTGGACTTTTGAAGTAACATCACCTATAATAAGTTCAAAGGGATGATCTTTAGTCCATTTCCTTGAGGGAGGTAGATTTGCTCTTGAAGAGGTAGCTTCATGATCATGATTGCCTTGATTGGATATTTGTCCTTGAGAAACTCCCCCTGAGTTTGTTGTCCCTAAATGATCACTTCTAGAAGCATTTCTATGACTGTCAACGGTATGACCATTTTGGCTGTCAACGAAACGCTCATTTTGACTGTCAACGAATCCACCATCATGACTGTCAACGAAATGACTATTTGGTCTGCTAGCAGCTATTCTTTTCAACCTTAATGCAGCAATTTCATCTTCACTGCTGCTTTCATCTGTGCTAGATACAACAACTTTAGGTTGTTTCTCAGTAGCCTTAACATGATTCACTTGATCTCCTTCCTCATTCTCAAAAGAAAGACTTTCATGGAAACCTTCATCACAGAGACCTTGAATTTTGAGATCATCAAAAACAACATGTACAGATTCCATAACAATGTTGGTTCTGAGATTATAGACTCTGTAAGATTTCCCCGCTGCATATCCCACAAATATTGCTTCATCTGCCTTTGCTTCAAATTTCCCCAAATGCTCAGCTTGATTTCTCAGAACAAAGCACTTGCATCCAAAGACATGAAGAAAATCCAATAGTGGCTTCTTTCTTTTGAGTAGTTGATAAGGGGTCATACCTTTGGCCTGATTAATCAAAGAAATATTTTGAGTGAAGCAGGCTGTGTTAACTGCCTCAGCCCAAAAATATGTTGGTAACTTTGATTCATCTAGCATTGTCCTTGCAGCTTCAATAAGTGTTCTGTTTTTCCTTTCAACTACACCATTTTACTGTGGTGTCCTTGCTGCTGAAAACTCATGCAAAATACCATTTTCTTCACAGAACACCTTCATGCTTGAATTCTTGAATTATGTCCCATTGTCACTCCTAATCCTTCTTACTTTCAAGTCAGGATGATTGTTTACCATCTTGATGTGATTGATAATGATTTCACTTGCCTCATCTTTGGAGTGCAAAAAGAAGGTCCATGTAAATCTAGAAAAATCATCAACAATCACAAGACAATATTTCTTCTTTGAAATAGACATGACATTCACAGGGCCAAATAGATCCATATGAAGCAACTCAAGCTGATGGACAATTGATGACTCTGTCTTGCTTTTGAATGATGCCTTCTTTTGTTTCCCTTTTTGACAGGCATCACACAAACCATCCTCGGAAAACTCCACTTGTGGAATTCCTCTAGCAAGATCTTTCCTCACCAAATCATTCATAACTTTGAAATTCAGATGAGACAGTTTCTAGTGCCATAGCCAACTTTCATCCTTGTTTGCCTTGCTGAAAAGACAAGTGATGGTGTCTGGACTTGTGCTACTAAAGTCAGCAATTTACACATTCCCTCTTCTGAATCTAGTCATTACCACATTGTTGTTTCCTCCTTTAGAAACAACACAGGCTTCTTTAGAAAAAGTAACTAAAAATCCTTTGTCACAAAGTTGGTTGATACTAAGCAAATTGTGCTTAAGACCATCCACCAATGCAACCTCATCTATGATGACATTCTCTTTTGAAATCAAGCCATATCCCTTAGTGTAGCCTTTGTTGTCATCTCCAAAAGCAATACAAGGGCCAGCTCTTTCCTGAAACTCTGTGAGCAGGGTAGAATCACCAGTCATGTGTCTTGAACAACCACTATCCAAGTACCAAAGATTCCTTTTGTCTCCCTGCACACAATAAAACCAAATCAAGTTGATTTTGGTACCCAAGTTTCCTTGGGTCCTGTTTTGTTAGCCTTTGCTTTTCCTTTAATATCATTTTTCACCTTGGGCTCAGATTGATTTAAATCAATCTTTACCCTTGGTGTTGATTTCTGAGAGTTGCTCACATTTTCATTCATAGCATGCATAGTTGGTGGAACAAACATGTTATTCACATTCCATGGCATTTGTGGCACATTAAACATATTCATGTATGGATTAGGCACAAACGACATGCTAGCATATGGATTCTGAAATTGTGCATATGGAGAAAACATGTTAGGCATAACAGGCATTGTAGGCATAGAACTGTTCATTGCAGGCTTGGGAATTTTCACATTAGTAGACTTCTTAACAGATTTGCAGTTAATAGATAAATGACTAACACTTCCACAATTGACACATGTCTTTCTAGGAGCATATTTATCAGGTGTGTAATTGTTGTGTTTGTTAATCCCTACTTTGCCATTCCTGTTATTCTTTTTATTTCCCTTAGCCTCAACATGAACTTTCTCTAACTTGTCCTTCAATTGCTTGTTAGACAAGTGACCTACATTAGCTCTCTCAACTGGCTTCTCAACTTTCTTTGAATTACTAGACTCACCTTGAACAAAGTTCTTGGTGACAGGACCATACTTGTTATTAAGTCTAGTGAGTTTATCTTTTCTTTTCTCTGTCAACGAAACAGCCTGATCGGTTGATGGTTCATCAGTCAACGAAACATTGCATTCCGTTGACATATCAACCTTCAACAAATGATCATTGTTGTTTGTTGACTCTGTTTCTGATTCTAAGGTTTCACCAACATACCCTAGCTTCTCTTTGTTCTTTTTCCATGATTTCTCACAGAAAGATTCCATACCTTGAACATTAATGATGTTGGTAGCAACATTCCTGGCATCTTTCCATTTTGCAATCACACTTTGTTCTATCTCAAGTTGTGTTTTAAGAATTTCTTCCCTTTGTAACACGTTCTCAAGTTCCTTCTTAGCATCCCTACTAACACATCTCATTTTCTCAAATTCAATGAGTTGTGCTTCTAACATTGCATTCCTATCACTTAAGAGCAAATTAGTCTCTTTTATTCTTGAATTCTCTTTGGTAAGTGATTTAAGAGTAACACGCAAATTATATAGTACAGTAGACATTTCACTTACTGCACTATCGCATTCCTCTTTAGAAAGCTCAGAAAGATTAGTAATTGTTACCTGGTTGCTTGAGGAGCTTGCTTCCTGCTCATGATTGTTAGCCATAAGAGCCAAGTTGACATACTCAACATCATCATCAGAATCTTCACCATTACCAGCCCAATCATACTCCTGAGACATGAAAGCCTTTTCTTTTTTCTTGAGAAGTTCAAAGTATTTCTTTTTATAATCAACAGGCTCAAATTTCCTGTTGCCCTTCTCAACCTTGGGCTTTCTGCAGTCTCCAGCAAAGTGGCCAAGCATTCCACAATTGAAACATTTAGATTTAGACTTTTCAATCCAGTTAGTTTTGCTGGGTTGAAAGTCTCTTCTTGGTGGCCTTGCTTCTGAGTTTCTCTTAAACTTGAACTTAGAGAATTTTCTTGACAAAAAAGCAATGTGTTCATCAATCTCATCTAAGTTATCCAAGTTGGCTGGTTCTGATTCTTCTTCTTCTGTCATCTTGCCTTTACCCTTGCTAACATCACTCCTGCAACTAGCTCGACTAGTTGTGGCCTTTGCAGCTTCTTCATTGTCATCTTCCAGTTGGTTCACAGATGCAATCAATGCAATAGATCCACCCTTCTTTTGTACCTTTTCAATTTCTTCATCTTGCTCCATTTCCAACTCATATGTCTTCAACGTTCCATAAAGCCTTTCAAGAGTGTAGTCTTTGTACTTTTGAGTGTTTCTGAGAGAAACAGTCACAGGCTTCCATTCTTTTGGAAGAGCTCTAAGAAATTTAAGGTTTGAATCCTTGGTTTGATAGATCCTCCCATACAACTTTAATCCATTCAAAAGCTTTTGAAACCTACTAAACGTGTCATTTAGGGTTTCACCAGCTTTAAAATGAAAATGCTCATATTGTTGTATAAGGAGCTGCATTTTGTTTTCCCTAACTTGCTCAGTACCTTCACAGAGAGTTCTAACAGTGTCCTATACTTCTTTGGAGGTTGTACAGTTGATGACATTGTCAAACATCTCTTGCTCCAAACCATTAAACAGAATGTTCATGGTTCTTTTATCTTTGTGGATTTCTGCAAGATCTTCAATAGTCCATTCTGAGACAGGTTTTGGAATCTCTACATCAGGAGCATCATCTGGCAGTCCAACTCTAGATGCAAACTTCATGGGAACGTGTGGACCTTTCTCAATGCAGTCTACATATCTCTCATCCATTGACATGAGATGTAAATGCATCTTTACTTTCCAGTGAAAGTAATTATCCTTATCAAGAACTGGTATCTTTACTCCTGCATCCTTCTTCACCATGGTTACTGTTTTGGTCTTGATCTTTAAACTTCTTGTATGTTAGAAGCTTAGCATGGTCAAATATTGGATCAAAGTTGAGGCATGAATAGTGATTTCGAAAATACTAACTTGTGTTCTTGATTTTGTTCTTGAAGATTAAGCTAGTTAAGGTTGTTTAAAGCTCAATCAAGGATAGTTAATCCATTGTTAGTGTCTATAAGGCAGCAAGGAAGGTATAACACCTCTGCCCTCTTGATATTAATTGAGTTTTATGCTTAAGTTTGTAGTATAGTTCGTTAAACATGTAGTATAAGAGATCCATGCATGTTTTAATGATTTTGGTTGGTTGAATGAGTTGTGGTTGATTGAGGGATGAGTTATTAAGTTAGTATGAACTGTCCTAGAGTTGTAAATGATATATGGATGTATGGATTGTCTTGGTTGGATGTTTGGATTGGTTGTGAAATGGAAACGTTCGATGTATAGCCGTCGTAATGATGAAATGTTTATTAACTTCCTTGACAGTGATATTCGAGGCTCTTAATCTACTTTCAAGTGTGACCACTTACCATGATAATGTAGGTCTTGTGTCTTAGTTTGTTTTGGCGAAAGAATCGTATCGTTTCGATTTACGGTTTAGGAGAAACACTCGTTTTAGTGAAAGTGGTTTCGAGTAACTAAGTAGTTCACTATATGAACTTTGAGCGTATGATCAAGCCTCTTAAAAATGAACATAGGTCATGAAATTAATGTGGATACTAGTATGGACAGTTAGGAAGGGAACCGAGAAGATTTCGTGTTAAAAAGATGATTTTTCGATTTTATAAAAATGTGATAATCAAAGTTGCGCAAGTGAAGTACCCTTAAGGGGATGGTTAAAACCGTGAGTTTAGTAATGGTAATGTACTTGGGATTTGTGAATGGATTATTACCCAAACTTTTGAATTAAGAGTTAAGGAGTATCATGAGGTTATGATTAACCAAGAACGAGACTTTTGAATTTCATTAATAGAACGTTAGTGCTTAAGTTAATGGCACTTTAAATGATTACGCTAGGGGACTGATCGAGTATTTCTTTGTTTATAGATTTCCCGGCAACTTCTCGAACCCCTAACAACCAAGGACCCAAGGCAAGTTTTCTCATTCCATGTTGTATTTCAAATTACAATATACTGATGATTGCATATGATATGACATTATGCAAGCTTTCCAACCCTACATCTTATATAGATGCTGTTGTGATAAAAATGTTGTGATTGTGATATAAACTGGTTATCTATTTTAAAGGATTTACGAACTGATTTATATATCGACTTAAATCTTTTGTAACTCATTATGGTTTATATGCTATGAGTATATTAGATATAAGCCGAGGTTTTAAAGGCTCTAAGAGTAGAGCACTTGTATGATGATTTTTAAAATATTAGACCGGGAGTTAAATTACTATTTTGTCTTGATTATATTGTCAGAAACTGGAGGGTCCAGGGATAGCTATGTTTTAAATATGTTGATTAAATATTCCAATATATATGTATTATTGGATATTTAATGTTAAATATTAAATAATATTATTAAAAATATTATTTGAATATTTATTTAAGTAAGTGAATATTATTTTGGATATTCACTTAAGTGGTATTATATTGGATAATAATTCAATATTTATTAGTTGAATATTTATTAAATATTCCAAAAATGATTTAAAAATCATAGGAACATTATTTAGATATTACGTAAGGTTCCAATAATTATTTAAAAGATTTTCTGATCTTAAAAAGGTATTTTACCAAACTCCCGGGTCATTATTTCGAAATGATTTACACGAGGATCGAGGTCAGTTGACAATAGTCAACCCACACAGTTTTATTACTTCCTCAACATTTCCGGAAGTAAGTATGGTAATAAGTTCATACCTATCAACGAGCTAGTTTACGCTCGGGGAACAACGATTAAGTTCGGTTCCAGTTTAAAGGATAGGATTCATCATGGGACTGGAAATGCTTACCCGGTGATGAAACAGGCGCCGAGGTAGTGACCTTGCGTGCAAAGGCTTACACGGCAATGAAACAGGTGCCGGGGTAGTGACCATAATTATCAAGGCTTACCCGGTGATGAAACAGGCGCCGAGGTAGTGACCTTGCGTGCAAAGGTTTACACGGTAATGAAACAGGTGCCGATGTAGTGACCTTATAGCACAATGGGCCCAAATGCGGCCAAGGTGATAACCGAACAGGAAATTGTCCTTCTACTAGTAGAGAAGTTATGTTACGATACATCGGCTGATCACTGTGTATCGGGTGTTCCAGAATGTCCCCTTCTTCCACTTGGAATTGTGCTACACATTGTAACGAAAGCCTAGGTGCTGAGTTACCGATAATGTGACAATAATTGAACAATGATGTTCTGTGTACATTATTTGAACTGTATGGTATGATTTGACGAAAAGAAGATTTAAATATATCATTTTGTATACGAATGAAGTTTTAAAAGATTGCATATATGATTGTGTTGCTATATATTATTGTTGAGCTTTAGTGCTCATTCTTGTTTTTATATATCACAACATAACAGAGTCAAAAAGGTGTTCATTACTGATATTTTACAGTATTTTGAACAGTATGAGATATCTAAATAGATATGCGTGTATATATATTGAGAAGATATTTAAGATATACAGTATGTTGAACTGTATAGTATTTTGAATCGATAGATAGGCTTTAAGCCTTGATTCCATTATTTGATATCTATTTTAAAAGATATGTTTTGAATCTTGGTTCATTATATCGATACCAAGGATTTCTAAATGAATTACGAAAAGTAGTTGAGCATGATTATAAGTCATACGGTATTTTGAACGTTATACTATTTTGGGGTCGAACCCTAGTAGTTTTTAAATATGGGTCCTATATGGATTATCTACCTGAAAGGTTTAAAGATTTAAACTAGGATAGATTTCTTGTTGAGCGCTATTAGCTCATTCTTGCTTTATTAAAAACTTTCAGCATAAAGAAAACATTGTCGATTCACCCCGTATCACGAGAGCAAGGGATTGGAGAGACCACCCTTGAGTTAGTTCAGCAGGATGGATACTGTCGGAGTTAGCAGAACAGTTACAGATTGAATTAGTGAGAATTGTTTTCGAGTAGATTTGCATTATTGAACCTTGTATAGAATTGTGAGGTCTATTATTTTAACTTCAGGTAGAGGTTGTAGATAATAGATGAGATCCTGGATAGTACATTTGGTTTGTAATAACAAGTGTTACTTATTGTTGCTCATTTCCAAGGCTATAACTTGTGTGTGTGCGCGTTAGTGATTGGGGTCTTTGGAGTTATATTATTATAATGTTGTAAGGAATGCAGGTATTGTATAATTGATGGAGTGTGACAACCCAGATTCCTGACCCCGGATCTGGGCTGTTACATGTGGAGACTTGTCGATATAGTTATTCTGTGTCGTGAAGTCGAGAAATGAACTATATCGCAGACTCAAGAAATGAACTATATCGCAAAGTCTCACAATTTTAACAGTTTGCGATATAAGTCTGTTTGATTTGAACTAAGTCGTGAACTCTCAAAATCACCTATATAGAGATGTCTTAAAAGCTCATAACTTCACAAATAAATATGATTTGAAAAATATGCAGTAAAATACTGAAATATTTATAAATCATATCTCATCTAATTTTCACTCCAATTAAATAGAACATTTAAATACAGTGAAAATTTACTGCTGCAACAATTAACTAGCATACTTACTTAGAACAACTAAATGAAGGATTGAGCATTCCAATTTCACTCACTAGTCTGTTGAAGACAGCTTCATTTAGGGGTTTAGTAAATATGTCAACTAATTGTTTCTCAGTTGGAACATAAGAGACTGCTATAGTACCATTTGCAGCATGTTCCTTAATGAAATGGTACCTTATCTCAATGTGCTTTGTAGTAGAATGATTAACAGGATTGGCAACTATGGATATTGCACTAGTGTTGTCACACATCAGGGGAATGTGCTCCATCACTAGTCCATAATCCATGAGTTGATTTCTAATCCAAAGCAATTGAGCACAGTAGCTTCCAGCAGTAATATATTCAGCCTCAGCTGTAGATGTTGTTGTGGATTGTTGTTTCTTACTGAACCAGGACACTAACCTTTGACCTAAGAATTGGCAGCTTCCAGAACTGCTCTTCGTGTCAATTCTGCATCCAGCATAATCAGAATCTGTATAACCAACCAGGTTGAACCCAGTGCCCTTTGGATACCATAGGCAAAGATTAGGAGTCCCTTTCAGATACCTGAAGATTCTTTTGATATCCATCATGTGGGATTCCTTGGGAACAGATTGGAACCTTGCACATAGGCATGTGGCAAACATGATGTCTAGCCTGCAAGCAGTGAGATAGAGTAGAGATCCAACCATTCCTCTGTAGACCTTGATATCAACTCTCTTGCCTTTCTTATCTTCATCAAGCTTGATTGCAGTAGACATTGGAGTTTTTGCAGGAGATGAATCTTCCAAACCATATTTCTTTAAAAGATCTTTGACATACTTAGATTGATTTATGAATATTCTATCCTCCCTTTGATGTACTTGCAGGCCTAGGAAGTAGGTTAACTCTCCCATCATACTCATCTCATATTTGTTTTGCATCAACTTAGAGAACCTTTGACAGAGTTTTTCATTTGAAGAGCCAAAGATGATATCATCCACATATATTTGAACTAGAATGATATCATTATCATGCTTCTTAAAGAATAGAGTTTTATCAATTGTACCTCTAGTGAATTGATGCTCAAGAAGAAATTGAGATAAAGTTTCATACTAGGCTCTTGGTGCCTGTTTGAGTCCATAGAGTGCCTTGAGCAATCTATACACAAAGTCTGGGAAATCTTCATTTTCAAATCCAGGAGGTTGGGACACATAGACCTCTTCAGCAAGATCACCATTGGGAAAAGCCCTTTTCATATCCATTTGATACACCTTGAAATCTGAGTGTGTTGCAAAGGCCAAGAAAATCCTGATGGCCTCCAGTCTAGCTACAGGTGCAAATGTATCATCATAGTCAATGACTTCTTGTTGACAGTATCCTTTGGCAACCAACCTTGCATTGTTTCTTATCACCACACCTTCTTCATCCATTTTGTTCCTGAATACCCATTTGGTGTCAATGACATTCTTACCTTCAGGAGGTGGTACTAATTCCCAAACTTTGTTTTTCTCAAATTGATTCAACTCTTCTTGCATAGCAACAATCCAGTCAGAATTCTTCAAAGCTTCTTCAATTACTTTTTGTTCTTCTTGTGACAGAAAGCAGCTATACAGACATGTATTCATTGTTGCTTTCCTTGTTCTAACTCCCTCACTAGGATCACCAATGATTTGATCCCTAGTGTGGGCTCTGTCCCATTTTCTTGTATGACCCTGTTCATCTCCTTGACTTGACTCATGGTCATTTTGATTAACAGTTGCATTCTCTTCTTCTCCCTTGTGTTTGTGTTTCCTTGCACAGGTGTTTGAAGAAGCTCATCCACTTCATGTGTTTCAACATGTGGAACAGTTAGAACATGTGTTTCATCCTCACTTTCAGAATCCTCAAGATATCCTTGATTTTCAAATCTTAATGGCACACTGTCTTTTTCACTTGTTGCAAGTCCAGGAAATTTATTGTCATCAAAAGTAAAATCCATGCTTTTCATTACTTTGTGTTGCTCAGGTACAAACACTCTGTATGATGTCCTTTCCAGAGAGTAACCAATGAAGATACCTTCAAATGCCTTAGCATCAAATTTTCCAACATGCTCAGATGTATCTTTCATCACAAAACACTTGCTTCCAAAAACATGAAGATGCTTGAAGGATGCTCTTTTTCCAGTCATCAAAGAGTAAGAAGTTTTTACAGACTTTTTATTGATTAATGTTCTATTTTGCACATAGCATGTTGTGTTAACAACATCAACCCAAAAGTTAGTAGGCAGCTTTGCATCCAACAGCATTGTCCTTGCAGCTTCAATGATAGTTCTATTCTTTCTTTCAACTACTCCATTTTGTTGTGGAGTTCTAGGAGCTGAAAACTGTTGAGAAATTCCTTTATCTTTGCAGAACTCATACAGTGTTGAATTTCTGAACTCAGTTCCATTATCACTTCTCAAAGCAACTACAGAGGAACCAGTACTTTGTGCTTCTCTATCAACTCTCTTGATATGCTCTATAATTACTTGAGGAGCTTCATCCTTGGAAAACAGGAATTCCACCCAAGTGTATCTTGAATAATCATCAACCATGACTAAAGCATATTTCTTCTTGGAAAGGGACATTACATTCACAGGGCCAAATAGATCCATGTGAATTAGCTGCAGAGGCTTTGAGTTTGAATTGAGCAGTTTGTTCTTGTGACTTGATCTTTTTATCTTTCCTCTTTGACATGCTTCACATGCTCCATCTTAAACAAACTCCAAAGCAGGCATGTCTCTGATGAGTTCTCTCTTAGCCAGAGAATTCATTGCCTTGACATTCAAGTGAGACAGTTTCTTGTGCCACAGCCAGAATTCTTCATTGGTGGCTTTAGTGTAGAAACAACAAATTTCTCCCTTGTCTTCAGCCTTAAGGTTTACTACAAACAAGCTTCCTTTCTTCACACCAGTCAAAACAACTTCACCACTTCCTCTTTTGGAGATTAGACATTGATCTTCATAAAATTCCACTTTGAAACTCCTGTTAGTGAATTGTCCAATGCTCAAGAGGTTGTGCTTTAGTCCTTCAACAAATGCTACATCTTCATAATTACATTTCCAGATTTAACACTGCCATATCCCATTGTATAACCAATGTTGTCATTTCCAAAGGTTATTGATGGGCCAGCTTTCTCCTCAAAATGTGATAGTAGGGCTATATCACCAGTCATGTGACTTGAGCATCCACTGTCCAAGATCCATATGACTCTTTTATTCCTGTTGCCCTGCATTCATAAAATGACTAAGTTGTTTTTGGTACCCACACTTGGTAGGGTCTAGTTGATTTAGAAACAGTTTTGTAATTGATTTTTCTATCATGATCAGCATTCTTCACAGTAGGAGACTTCACTGTGTTTGAGGCTTTAGAGTTGACACTCTTAGACCATCTCCAACCAAGGACACCAAAATGGTGTCACTATAACACTATTTTGGTGTCAAAAAGACACCATTCATAAAATGAACTCCAACCAAGGGGCACTATACTTGTCAATAAAAAGAATCTTTCACCTATAAAATAGAATATTCTAACTTTGTTCATTTTTTATATTATAAATAACGTCTTATTTATCATTATGATTTTATTTTTATAATTAAATCTAGTGTGTTGTTTATAATTCATGATTTTAAAAAAAAATTGTGAAAGTTTAAAGTAAAAAAAATTAAAAAATAAAATTTAAAAGATTAGAATAAAAAGATACAAAAAAATATTTTAGAATTAACAAGAGTTAAGAAGAAAAGAAGTTTCAATTGATAAAATATTAAGTTAAAATTTACAAAAACAATTAACTTTAGTAGGACATAGATGGAAGAAATTTGTTTTGTTAACAAACATAGGGGTATTTTTGGAATTTTGAAAGTCACCAAATTTGGTGTCAAAGGATCACCAAATGTACTTTTGTCACCAAATTTGGTGACCCAAAACTCATTTGGTGACCTTGGGTCACTATTTTAGTGTTCCATTGGAGTTGCTTTGACACTATATCTATCACTATTATAGTGATTTAGTGTCCGGTTGGAGTTGCCCTTAGGCTCACATGAAGTCTTTACCCTTTCAACCTTGATTGGGGATCCTGTCCTGTAAGTGTGCATATGTGTGTGTGATTCACATGATTGTGCAGAGTCAAGTTTACGCTTTAGAGATAAGCAATTAACAATCACAGTCACATAGCATGTCATGCAGTTAGAATTACCACAGAAGGAATCATGGATAGTGTTCATGCCAACAGAATGGTTACTCAGGTTATCAACTTCATTACTGACAGGTTTATTACACTTATGAGTCAAATGATTCACAGATAAGCATTTCTGACATTGTTTCCTAGGAGCATTTGGCACATAAGCATAACTGTTGCCCTTGTTGACAACTACTTTACCATTCCTGTTCTGTTTCTTCTTCTTAACAACTTCTTTATTGACCTTAGGACTGTTGACAAGGTTGTCTTTGGTTTCTTTCTGATTTACAGATTTGGGAGAGAAAGAAGTGTCCTTAGAAGCCTCATCTTCTTCAAGTAATTGTTGTTTGATGACCAGTAAATTTTCATCAAACTCAACAACACTCTTTTTGAAGATGGGCTCTTTGACACTAGACAAAATAGTTGGAGCATTTTTGTTTACAAAAGATTATTTTCCTTTGCCCTTGGACTTCTTCCTTCCCTTGTCATTCTCATAATCAAAACCAATTCCAACCTTGTACTGGGATGAAGTTGGAGAGCGAAAAATGCTCGGACCCGAAATGGTCCAACGGACTAAGGAGGCAATAGACCTTATCAGAGGACGGCTGGTAGCAGCCCAAGACAGACAAAAGAAATATGCAGACTTAGCCCGAAAAGACAAGGAATATGAAGTGGGAGATCTTGTACTATTGAAAGTATCCCCATGGAAAGGATTGATGAGATTCAGAAAGAAAGGGAAATTAAGCCCCAAATATATTGGACCGATCGAGATCTTGAAACGCATCGGGGAAGTAGCCTATGAGCTAGCCTTGCCCCCAAACCTGCAGCAAGTTCATAACGTGTTCCATGTGTCCATGTTAAGGAAGTACAATCCGGATGCCAGACACGTGGTGGAATACGAGCAAGTAGACATACAACCAGACCTGTCATATATAGAGCAAGGAGCAAGTGCTAAGGAACAAGGTTATAAAGCTGGTAAGAGTTTTGTGGAAAAATCATAATGTTGAAGAATCCACTTGGGAACTAGAGAGCGCAATGCTAGAAAAGTGCCCTCATCTATTTTGTAATATTTGAAACCCTGATGAATAGTAAAATTTGCTGAAGAAAATATTTTTCAGACCACACTATGTGGATGACACGGAATGAATGTTTCGAAGTTATATTATTGATGTATAAGGAGAATAAGGGAATGTAAACGCAATCAGAATCAGAAGATTTCCATTCGAGTTTTAAATCACTATTCACTGGACAATCGAGGATGTATTGATTTGATCGTTTTGAGAAAATATGTAGAATGAGAAATCCATGATCATATCTTAAACCAAGGTGAGAAATCTAAGATCATATATTAAACCAAGGTAATGGAAAGATCAAGGAAGTATCCCCTGGCTTTGGTACAGAGAAACGTTTTTAAAATCACTTGAAACTATCGCGAAACAAAAGCGTAACAAAATATGGATTAAACCCTAACCAAAGGAGGAGTATCATATAAGATCATCAAGTGCAATATATAAGAGGATTGAGGATACAAATGATGACATAAGCATGATGCAGGAGAGTGACATAGGGATGACAGGGTGATGACAAAGTGATGACAAGGTGATGAATCACCACCTTGTCACCACTTTCACCACAACCACAAGTTAAAATGGCATGTGTCATTGGTGACAAGGCTTGCTTATGACCACACAATTAAAAAGAGAAGTATTAAGTGTAATTATACAAAACAAAAAGAAAAGGAAACAAAGCAAAGAAGATGCATCCTTGAAGAACCAAACCATTCGGCTTTTTCTTCTTCCACAAAGATAAGAAAAATTTTCCACCACTTCCACTCAACCATAATTCTTGTTCTTGGGCTCTAAATCACCCTCATCCATAAACTAAGGTAAATCCTTGATCTTAGCTTCATCCATGATTGTTAGCATGCTCAAAAATGGAATCAAAGTTGATGATGAATAGTAGAAATGAATAGTAATTCTTGATTTCTTGTTTTGATCTTGAAGTTCTAAGCTTGTAAAGGATAATCAAGGATCAAGAAAAGGCATACTAACCATTGCTAGGCTATACTAAGTACCAAGGAAGGTATAAAAACCTCTCACCCTTATGTTATACTTTGTTATTAGTGATTATGTTAAGAATGGTTAGTAATGGTATGTTGTAGAGATGATTTGCATGATAAGCATTATGTTTAATGGATGGATTGATGGTTGAACTAGTGATTAGTGTTATGAGTATGTTTAGACAGAAATAAGATGGTATAAATGAAATCCTTGGGTTGTGATTGCTTGGTTATGGATTGATGAATTGATTAGAGTGTTTAAAACACGGGAATCGCGTTTAAGCGTCGTTACCATGTCGAATTTTACTTAGGAAGTTTAGACAGAGATCACGAATACCTTAACGGCTTAACCATGATGCTTTCTTACCATGATCATGTAGACTCTGTTTCATAGTTTGTTTTAGCGAAAGAATCGTATCGTTTCGATTTACGGTTTAGGAGAAACGTCCGTTTTAGTGAAAGCGGTTTCGGATAACTAAGTAGTTCATTACATGAACTTTGAGATAGGGATCAAGCCCTTTAAAAATGGAATTGGGTTGAGATATTAAAATGGATACTAGCATGGATTTTTAGGAAGGAAACCTAGAAGGTTTCGTGTTAAAAATACAAGTTTGTGATTTTATAAAAATGCGAGAACAAAGGTTGCGCGAGTGAAATACCCTTAAGGGGATGGTTAAAAACAAGGAGTTAGTAAAGGAAAAGTACTTGGGTTTTGTGAATAGATTTCCACCCAAACTTTTGACTTAGGAGTTACGGAATGTCATGAGGTTATAGATGACCGAGAATGACACATTTTATTTTCAGTAATAGAACTTTAGTGCTTAAGTAATAGCACATTAATTGGTTCTAGGGGACTGACTGTGAATTATGTATCTTGTTATAGCGTAAGAGGCTGCTAGGCATTCCAGCACTTATCTCGCATAGGAGGATGTGGGACAGTCCAGCAGATACAAAGCCCGTATGCGGCTAGGGTGATAATCGTGTTAAGATGTCGTCCATCTACTAGTAGAAAAGTCTGAGTTCGATACAACGACTGATCATTGTGTATCGTGGCGTGCTCCGGAAAAAGGTCTCTTCCCTCCAATTGGAGTTGTGCTGCACATTGTAACGAAAGCCTAGGCGCTAAGTTACTGATAATGTGGCAGTGATGAGTAATGATGTTCCTCGTACAGTAATTGCACTATATGGCATGTTTTGACGAAAAAGGATAATAAATATATCATTCTAAATATGAATGAAGTTTTAAAGGTTTTCCTTTATGATATAAGCTTGCATATATATATATATATATATATGTTTATGTTGCGTTGTATTATTACTGGGCTTAGTGCTCACTCTTGCTTTCTTTTATATATATATATATATATATATATCACAACACAACAGCTAGAGTAGATGGCCAAGATTCGTCATACCTCTCGGAAGCGCGTATGGACCGCGCAGACCGCCCATAGGATGGCAGTTGCAGCACCTCAGGTAGAAGTACTGAGTTGGTTCAGAGTGTAACTCTTGTTGCTCCGGTTTATTTATAAGTATTACTTATGTATATTAATGAACGAGAACAAAACTTTTGCGCTGCCTTTCTGGTTTCACATAGAGATCATATTGGCAGAAGGTTGCAAGCATTTTACTTTTGGGTTGTAATAACTTTAATTTATGGATCATATGACTACTGTTTTTGCAATTTCGTTTCTGAGACATAACTGGCGTGAGTATATGGATGGTGGGGTCACCATGTGTGTTGATTTATATTATTATGATTCAAGTATCAAGTGTTTGTACGGAATAAGGGAACGTGACAACCTAGATCTCCGACCCCGGATCTGGGGGTGTTACAGAAATGGCATCAGAGCCTATAGTTATTAATCTCAGAAACGATAGGGCGTTAGGAATAATAAATGCAACTATAATAATAAGAAGAACTCCCATCGAGTTCATGGTTGGGCTACCGGATGTAGCACTGACTGTTAAAACCCGCAAGGGAACTTTTATTACACAGAATAGTTACCTATATTTCGCTTGTATAGGTGTTTGCGGCCGAGGAGGCTGATGACTTCGAGACCCAGCATGACGATACTCTGCTGGCAGCTGAGGACGACCCCATGGAGGATCTAGATGAGGATCTTGAGGAGGATACAGAGGACCCGGACGAGGATCCGGAAGAGGACCCCCAAACTGTGTTTGACTTTCCTACTTCTCCTGCTCCCACTACTGATGGAGAGTCGACTGAAGATGATGATTCCACTGAGAGGGATCAGATTGTGCCGGATGTAGTTACCACGGAGGACGATGAGACTTCTGAGGACAGTGCTAGCCGAGGAGGCATCAGGATGTACCCTCTGCCTACTGTGAGAGCCCTTACCCCTCCTGTGCCCCCACTGAGCCCGTTACCATCAGACGATGACTATGATCTCGCCCCTGAGGGATATGAGGAGGACCAGACCATGACTGATCCAGATACACCTCCTCCCTCACCTACTGTAGTACCTACTGTGATCCATGATTGGATGATTGGCTGGCTGACCACTGACTTGGCAGCGGCAGAGGCTAGAGCTGATGAGCTGAGGAGACAGTTGACTGCAGAGAGAGAGACCCGTCGTTCCTATCAGGATGGGATGAGGCATATGACTCCTAGGGAGATGAGATCTTCGGCATTGAGATGCGAGCTATGGTCCGCACGAGAGGGCTGCCTGTTATTTCTGAGGAATTGGTATCCCGATGGACCGTGGAGTCGATCTGGGCAGATGCTATGACGCGTGTCAGGAACCTGACCCGCCCAGAGGAGGAGCCTTGATAGGTGATAGATAGCTTAGTTCTCTAAACTCAGATGGCCGTTAGTAGTGCCAGTTTTTGTGGGATGGTTCCGATGTATAGTAGAATCCTTTCTGAATTAGAGATAGGCTGATCAGACTAACGTAGTAGATGTTGACTGGTTGACTGGTAGTACTTAGCTTTTGACTGTTGTACGGATGATGTATTTCAGCGATATGTTCGCTTTTGTGGGAACCTTGACTTTCAGTATCTCGTGGCCTTATGTCACTGATGTATATATTCGTGCATTTCAGTTTCTTTAAAGCTTTCAGTCTTAAATTTGATATCCCCTGCTATTGCAACTGTTTTACAAGTTATTAGTTTTGACATATAAACTGTGCAATCCCCATTTTGAAAGAAAAAAAAATTAAAAATAATAAATAATAAAAGAAAATTTTTGTGTGAGAAATGATGATTTCCAAGATTTTCACCGACAAACTCAACCGATCCAACTACCTATTTTGAAGGAACAAATGGTTTTAATAAAAGTTTTTGTTTAAAAACATCAGGAAAATGCCACCCCGACGTATGGGAACACGAGCACGCCCTGCAAATCCTGCGGCTCAGGGCAGTGTAACCAGGGAGATGTAAGGCAAAACTTTCATAATGAGGAAGAAAACCCAGACTTCCACGAGATTATGAGGAAGGTGAGTATGAAGGAAGCGAAGAGGACGACGATTATAATGAGTTTGATGATCAGGACTACGAAGAGGAAGAGTATGAAAGTACTCAGAATGTGTAGGTCCCCGGTGGAAACCCGATGGACTAATTCATGTACCTACTCCGACAGAATTTGAACCAGCACCCACCGCCACCACCACCAGGCCCCAATACTACGGGGCATAGTGCTTTTAAGGCTTTTAAGTCGAGGGATTTCGCGAGTCAGTTAAGACTTAGAGCGGAACCACTAAAATAAGTATTAGAGTTAGAGATAGCAAATCGGGAAGTAATTCCCGTTGATAAGATACATTTAGACTATAGTCTAGAGATAGAAGGTCAACAGTTTCGTATAGACTTGGTCCCATTTAAATTAGGGGAATTTGATGTTATTCTGGGAATGGATTGGTTGTCGAGCAATGGTGCCCAGATCGATTGTGAAAGAAAGAAAGTTTGGATCAAAACGTCCGAAGGGCGGGAGGTCGTGTTCAAAGGACAACGACAAACCCGTAAGTTTTTAACCATGGCCCAAACCAAGAGGTTATTGCGACATGGGTGTGAGGCTTACTTAGCCTATGTGATAGATACAAATCGAGAGGTTCCTAAGTTACAAAATATTCCAATTGTTAATAAATTTGAAGACGTATTTCCGGCAGACCTTCCGGGATTACCACCCGATAGGGAGATAGAATTAGCTCCAGGGATGGCGCCAGTTTCAAAGGCCCCGTACCGGTTATCTCTGGTAGAAATGAAAGAGTTAGCTATCCAATTGCAGGAATTGCTAGATAAGGGAATGATAAGACCTAGTGTGTCACCATGGGGTGCACCAGTGCTGTTTGTGAAAAAGAAGGATGGTAGTTTAAGATTGTGCATAGACTATCGAGAACTAAACAAGTTGACCATTAAGAACCGATATCCTTTACCAAGGATTGATGATTTGTTTGACCAGTTGAAAGATGCGGTTTACTTCTCCAAGATTATTACCTTTCAAGTTGGGAGAATTTGATGTTATTTTAGGAATGGATTGGTTAACTGATTATGATGCGCGTATTGATTCTAAGGATAAGAGGGTTACTTTAGTTACCCCAGAAAAGAAAGAAGTGATATTTAAAGGAGAGAAACAAACGAAGAAATTTTTGTCGATGATTCAGACTAAGAGATTATTAAAACAAGGATGTGAGGCTTATCTCGCATATGTGATAGATACAGAGAAGGAAGTTTCTAATTTAGAAGATATTCCAGTCGTGAGTGAGTTTCCAGATGTTTTTCCAGAAGAATTACCAGGACTACCTCCGGAAAGAGAGATTGAGTTCGCGATAGACTTAACACCAGGCGCGGAACCAGTATCCAAAGCACCATAAAGAATGGCACCAGTGGAGATGAAGGAGTTAGCTAAGCAATTGCAGGAATTGTTAGACAAAGGAATTATCAGACCTAGCGTTTCACCGTGGGGAGCACCAGTGTTGTTTGTCAAAAAGAAGGATGGGAGTATGAGACTTTGTATAGATTATCGGGAGTTAAACAAACTAACCATCAAGAACAAGTATCCATTGCCCAGAATAGATGATCTGTTTGACCAGTTGAAAGGAGCGGTCCATTTTTCTAAGATTGATCTACGATCAGGATATCACCAATTGAAGGTTAAACCATACGATATACCGAAGACAGCTTTTCGAACAAGATATGGACATTATGAGTTTTTAGTAATGGTGTTTGGATTGACGAATGCACCAGCAGCTTTTATGGATTTAATGAACAGGATTTTTAAGAAGTATTTGGATGAGTTTGTAGTGGTATTCATCGATGATATTTTGATATATTCTAAGATGGAAGAAGAACATGTGAATCACTTGTGGATTGTGTTGGAGATTTTAAGACAAGAAAGACTATACGCAAAGTTTTCAAAGTGTGAATTCTGGTTAAGGGAAGTTCATTTCCTAGGGCACGTGGTAAGTAGTGAAGGCATCAAAGTAGATCCAGCCAAGATTGAAGCAGTGAAGGATTGGGAAAGACCAAGGACACCAACTGAAGTCAGAAGTTTCTTGGGATTAGCCGGATATTATCGAAGATTTGTACAGGATTTTGCAAAGATAGCTACTCCAATGACCAAGCTGACAAGGAAAAGCGAACGATTCATATGGAACGGCAAATGCGAAGAAAGTTTCCAAGAGTTAAAGAAGAGACTAACTACGGAACCAGTGTTAATGCTACCTGACGATCAAGGTCAATTTGTAATCTATAGTGATACGTCTTACAAAGGATTGGGTTGTGTACTTATGCAACATGACAAAGTAATTGCTTATGCGTCGAGACAATTGAGTCCTCACGAACAGAAATATCCTACACATGATTTGGAATTAGCAGCGATCGTATTTGCACTAAAGATATGGAGACATTACTTGTACGGAGAGAGATGTGAAATTTACACCGATCACAAAAGTCTGAAGTATATCTTTACTCAGAAGGAGCTGAACATGAGGCAGAGAAGATGGTTGGAGCTAACCAAGGATTACGACGTTTCTATAAATTATCACCCCGGCAAGGCAAACGTGGTAGCAGATGCATTGAGCAGAAAAGAAAGATTAAATATGCTGACGATGACCAAGGAATTGTACAGAGAGTTTGAAAAGTTAGAGATAGAAGTACGTGTTCCGAAGGACGCGACAGAAATGATTTACACCATAACGTTTCAACCTGGATTGTTGGAAAAGATACGGAAATTCCAAGAGCAAGTCATGAACGACAATGCAAATAGTTTAACAGGCGAGGAAATATGTAGCCAACTGGACGACAAAGGAATCTTAAGGTTTGCTTCTCGAATATGGGTACCTAATGTAGCAGAACTAAAGAGTGAAATTTTGCACGAAGCGCATAACTCGAAGTATTCAATTCATCCTGGAAGCACGAAGATGTATCGAGATCTTAAAATGAACTTTTGGTGGCCAGATATGAAAAGAGAAATTGCTGAATGGGTGAGTAAATGTTTTACATGTCAAAGGGTCAAGGCGGAACATCAAAGACCAAGTGGATTACTGCAACCGTTAGAAATTCCTGAATGGAAGTGGGAGCACATCGCAATGGACTTTGTGGTAGGATTGCCTAGAACGAAGACTAACCATGATGCTATTTGGGTTATTGTAGATCGATTGACGAAATCCGCACATTTTCTTCCTATTAACGAGAGATTCTCGCTGGATAAATTAGTTCGTTTATATGTTAAAGAAATCGTGGTACGGAATGGAGTTCCAGTGTCAATAGTATCTGATCGAGACCCTCGATTCAACTCAAGATTCTGGAGAAGTTTTCAAGAATGTTTAGGCACCGAATTGAGAATGAGTACGACTTATCACCCGCAGACAGACGGTCAGAGTGAAAGGACAATTCAAACCATCGAAGACATGCTTAGAACGTGTGCACTTGATTTTAAAGGTAATTGGGATGATCATCTACCCTTAGTAGAATTCTCATATAATAACAGTTTTCACGCGAGTATCGGGATGCCACCTTACGAAGCTTTATATGGACGGAAGTGTCGATCTCCAGTATATTGGGAAGAAGTTGGTGAACGGAAAGTGATAGGACCAGAATTAGTACAGCAGACAAAGGAAGTGATTCAATTGATTCAGAAAAGGTTGATAATAGCTCAGAACCGGCAGAAGAAATATGCTGACTTAGCAAGAAAGGATATGGGATTCAAAGTCGGAGAACAAGTGTTACTAAAAGTTTCACCATGGAAAGGATTGGTTAGGTTTGGAAAGAAAGGAAAATTGAGTCCGAGATATGTTGGACCATTTGAGATTTTGAAGCAAATTGGGAAAGTAGCTTACGAGTTAGCATTACCCCCGCATATGCAGCACATTCATAATGTGTTTCACGTATCCATGCTTAAGAAGTATCGACCAGATTCGAACCATGTAATAGAGTATGAACCCATAGAGGTCCAGTCAGATTTATCTTATGTAGAGCGACCAATTCAGATATTGGATCGTAAGGAAAAAGTATTAAGAAATAAGACTGTAGTGATAGTAAGAGTTTTGTGGAGGAATCCTAAGGTGGAAGAGTCTACCTGGGAGTTAGAAAGTGATATGTTAAAGAAGTATCCCCAGTTGTTTCCTTGATCTGATTCTGAGGACAGAATCCTATTAAGGGGGGAAGGATGTAAGATCCGTGAACTTTATTATTAATATAGATTGTATTATATGTGTGGAATACTTATTATGAAGTATTTTAAGTTATAATGATAAGGATTGTTAAGTGTCTATGTATTATTTGGTGAGTCGAAAGCCCCTTTCAAATATTTCGTCATTTGAAATCTTATTCAATTTTGAGTCCCGTTTTGAAAATTCAAGGGCCTCGTTGAAATTTTGTACATCATTATTATTCCTTCGTCATCTGTGTTCGAATCATCATCGGAGGATTTCTTCATATTATTATATCCCTTATTATCCGATATGATCAGTAGTAATTGTTTTATTCAAAGGAAGAAAAATTATTCTAAACCCTAACCCTAATTTTTCTAGGGTAATTGATATATCGTCTGTATTAATAAATTCATCTGTTATAGCCCCCGTATTCTTGAGTATTAGTTATAAAATGATATGTATTGATTTGGATAACTATCAGTCTTTTTAAATGATTATCTTTTCGTAAAACATGTTTTTAACCTAATTAGGGTTTTTAAACGAACCAGTGGATCAATATAGATCCAAAAATGTCGTTTAGGGTATTATTTTTCAATTAAGTATAAAAAGGAGAATTGTATATTATACCTCGTATAATCCGTATTAAAAATAGTGAAAAATATAAAATTCCTGAACCGTGTTCTTCGTGTTCTTGAAAAATCAAAATCAAATTCGAAGGTGTTATTGAAATCCAAATTCAAGGTTCAAGTACTCAAATCAATGATCTTGAGCTCTAGTTTCAGAATCTTCCAACCTCATAATCATCTGGTCATTTTTCGATTTTATATGAATTTTACAATTTTTGAATTAAAATTAGGGTTTATATATTTGAATTGGGGATTTTCATTCTGTTGATTCTCCGTTCAATTGATTGCTTCCAACATGTTCCTAGGGTTCTAATTAGTAGGAATTCATGCTTTAATTTCATGTTTATGTCCAATTTTGATGGGTTTGATTTTCGGGTTTTGACCCGAATTCTTCTTTTGAATAGTCCGTTCTTGATATTGATCTGACATTGATTCTGATATGGGGCTTTGATTGTGTGAGTTATAAGCTTCATTTTAACATATTAAACGTTGAGTTTCATGTAGAAATAAAGGAGATCGGGTTTTCGGCCGGAGTTGTTCCCGACAGTTTCTTTGACCGGATTCTGGGCTCGATTCCGGCATGGGACAGATGTGTTTATGTGGTAGATGTGTTTATCTTGCAAGGGCGAACAAAAGCCCTATGGATTTGTATGTGTTTGATCGGGAATGAAAGATTCCGGTCGCCGGACACCGGCTGATTTGTGACTTATTTAAATTCAAATAAGCCTTGAATATTGTTTTAAAAATATTTATAAGTGCTATATGGTTTATATGAGTCGATTAATGTGTTTTAATGGTCCATAAATGCCCGTACGAGGGCAAGTGTCTGAGTTTTAAATACCTTAAATTAGACAGGACGTCCGATACGTAACCGGTTACTAGTTTAAAATGTGTTATTGATTAATTTTGTGTCGAGGATAGAATGAGGATAGTTAGACTTACTGTTCTAAGTTGTTTATTATAGAATCGAGTTCCCGGAGCAAGGGAAAGGGGAAAGTAGAGTGATCGAGATAGAAAACTGACAGCGACGTAGACCAGGCAAGTATCTGTGCATTTACTTGCGATAAATTGTTATTGTTTTCAATACTTATATGTTACTACCCCAGAACAATTCAGATTATAAATCCTTACCCGTACTTGGGCAACTAATTCCATTTTTGTAAACTTTCTTAACTTTTTGATTTGATCCGCATCGGAAACCCTTATTTCCAAGTTCATCTGATTTTGTCTACAACCATTGATTGTTGATTATCATCATTTGATTATTGCCTACAACCATTGACAGTTTGATTCTATCATTGACTATTGATTACAGTCATTGATTATTGATTATAACTACTGATTACCTTCTTGAACGAGTACATCATACCGTTGAAACCATTCCGGATTTATTTCTCGGACTTTCTTTGATAATGAATAGTTGAAGCTCTTTTGCAACTATTACACCCCGTTATTGTGTACGTATCTTGTTATGCATATTATTGCTTATACCTTGTGATAGAATTGGCATGTTTTTAAATAGGACCAGTAATGGTCGGGCCATACTTATGGTCGGAATAATTTAAGGCCCGGATTGGCCTAGGATCCAGTAGAGGACTTTGCTATAAGCAAGTCTGGGGTTGTTGCGTGACTGATCAGCAACACAACCTTTGTATTTGAAAAATGTAGAAGTCCAATTCTAATTCCTCTTTCTTCATTAAAGATTGTTAAAAGCATATGTTTGACTTGTGTATTGTTGATTCAGATAATTGAATTCTTTCCTTTCATTATAGAACTGTGATTGATACATATATCATGCTTGCTGAGCACATGTGGCTCATACTTGTTTTGTTTCTAACCCTATTCCAGTGAAGCGAGAGAATGAGCAGACACAGCGCTAGTGACAGTTCTCCCGATGCTAGGAGACCACCCCGAGTGATTGTCATTGGACGGGTAGTTGTTTTACTTGATAGTTAGACTAGATGTCTAGCTTTGTTTATTAAGTGTGTAATAACTCTGAAACTAGTTTATAATAATTATGACTTAGAAGCTTGTTTCATGACATAATCTGGATGCGGTCTTGGATAAGGTGTATTTTATGTTATTATATATTATGCATGTGTTATATTCAGGTTTATGTTGTGTACCGTTGGTCGGGTGACTCGCCAAATCTGTACCCCGGGTTTGGAGGGCGTCACACATAGCCTTATTGAGGACTTCGCGATATAGTCTTCTTGAGGACTTCACGATATAGCCTTCTTGAAGACTTCATGATATAGGCTTCTTGAGGACTTCACGATCTAGTACATTCTAACTTTGCGATCTCAACATTTCACGACATGAGCCTTGAAGACTTCACGACATAGTTCATTTTGGACTATGCGATCTCAGTACTTCACGACATGGATATTTTGGACTTCACGACAAAGTTCATTCTGACTTCACGATATAGGGACTTAGGCAAATTTCTGCAACTTATTTCTTCAAGGCCTTATTCACTCCAATCATGCTGCTTGATTAATTGAACTTCTACCAGGATAATTATTCCATGGCCTATGTACATTCTAGGTGAAAGAAACTTACTAAGCTCATTATAACTTTGAGCATACAGAATAAAGCTAAGTACATGAAAACAAGACAAGTACAGTGGAGACCTATACTACATCCTAGTGAAAGAATTCACTAGGTCATGTAGAGTGACATAGTCACAATGTGTAGGCTTGTTAATAGTGGTATTCAGACATGCCTTGAGCCTAACAGGACTAGCTGGATGTTGAAAGATGTAAGGTACATTCCTGGACTTAAGAAGATGTTGATATCTGTGGGTTAGTTAGATAAGGAAGGGTATCGAGTTTCTTTCGGAAACGGACAGTGGAAGGTTATAAAGGGGAATCTAGTTATTGCTCATAGAGAGAAGAAGGGGACTTTGTACATAGTTGAACAATCTAGCTATGAAGCAAATGCAGTTGCTGATGAGATTGGGTCTTCAACTTTGTGGCACCAAAGACTTGGTCATATGAGTGAAAAGGGTATGAAGCTGTTAACTTCGAAGGGGAAGATTCCAGAGCTGAAGAATGTGGAAGTTGGGTTCTGTGAGCCATGTGTTCTTGGAAAGCAGAAACAGGTTACTTTTGCAAAATCAGGGAGGACCCCCAAAGCTAAGAAGTTGGAGCTAGTTCATACAGATGTTTATGGTTTGAAGCAAGCACCAAGACAATGGTACTTGAAGTTTGACAGCTTTATGATGAAGAATGGGTACACGAGGAGTGCTATGGATCATTGTTGTTACTTTAAACAGTTTGATTCATCGTATATCATATTGTTGTTGTATGTTGATGACATGTTGATAGCATGATCAAACATGAGGGAAATCAACATGCTAAAGAGACAGATGTCTGAAGAGTTTGAGATGAAGGATATGGGTGCATCAAAACAGATACTTGGTATGAGCATCATAAGGGATAGATCTGAAGGTACTTTGAAATTATCTCAAGAGAAGTATATTGAGAAATTATTGCAGAAATTCAGTGTTCAGGATGCGAAGACCAGAAGTACACCTTGGCAACTCACTTTAATCACACGAAGAAGCAGTCACCTAAAACGGATGAAGGCAAGAAAGATATGGCTAAAGTTCCGTATGCATCTGCAGTTGGCAGTTTTATGTATGTTATGGTGTGTACAAGGCCAGACATTGTTCATGCAGTGGGAGTTGTTAGCGACAGTCAGAGTGCCATTCATATTGCGAAGAATCCTGTGTTTCATGCTATGACGAAGCATATTCAGCTGAGATATCACTTTACGAGGGAGTTGATTAGCAATGGTACTTTGTCCTTGAAGACAATCTTTGGTTCAAAGAATCCTGCAGATATGTTGACTAAGGTGGTTACCAATGAAGAGTTGAAGCTTTGCATAGCTTCAACTGGCCTTCAGAATTGATTAATGAGAAGGCGCTGCACTAGTCAGAGTTATTGATCGAAGTATTGGGTATTACTAGATTTACAAGAGTGAAGAGAAGATGTGGTCAGACTCCAAGTGGGAGATTGTTGGGTTTGTGAAGTCTAACAGGTTTCAGAATTGGTTTCTGATTTGAGTTAGAATTTCCATATCTGAATTCTAATTGAAGTTAGTGATTTCAGAATTTCAGAATTAGGCTCTAATTAGTTTATGGCCAGTTTTTTCTTTTATAAATAGTCTCATGTAATTGTAAAACACAACACGTCAGAACACAACAGAATACAATTCAGTGTGAGAGATCAATACAAAATTAGTGCGGCTTGTGGAGTAGGAATTTCCGAACCACGTAAATCTTTGTCTTGTGTGATTGTCGTTTATTTTTGTTGGAAATTGATGATTTAATGAATGCATCAGAGTCGAGTGGCATCAGTACCTACATCATCAGTAGCTGACGACTAATGACGTCATCAGAAGTGGATCAAATCAGAAGTTATGATGATTGATATTGTTCCATGATTTCAGGAGGAGATTGACTTGCCAGGATATGTATCACCGAAGCTGTTAGAGAAGATAAGCGACAAGAAGATCAATCTAATTAAATGAAGATTATCTTATGTAAAGAATGTGTAGCTGTGTGTGTATATAAACACAGGATAGTTTTTACGAGAGTAAGAACTTTACACGAGTATTTTGAAAACCTAGCAGCTCTTAAGAACTCATAGTTTCTTGAGAGAGTTTGTATCAGTTTTTATAAAGATTAATAAAAACTGGTATTGATTGTTTTATATCTGTTTATTCGATTATTTCATACGATTATATTCAACCCCCCTTCTATAATTGACATCTATCGGGTAACAATTTTCTTGTTCTTGTTTATTTGCTTTGGGTTTTTCTTTCGTTGTTGTATACTCAACAAGTGTTTGACATGTCAGAGAATGAAGGTAGAACAACAGAGATCTAGTGGACTATTATAGCCGAGAGATTCCTGAATGGAAGTGGGAACATATTACGATAGACTTTGTAGTAGAGTTGCCAAAGACTAGAGTTAATCATGATGCTATTTGGGTTATTATTGACCGATTGACGAAGTCAGCACACTTTCTTCTGATTAGCGAGAGATATTCATTGGATAAGTTGGTTCATCTCTATTTGAACGAGATAGTAGTACCACATGGAATGCAATTTCGATTGTATCTGACAGAGATCCTCAATTTAATTCGAGATTATGGAGGCAGTTTCAAGAGGCCTTGGGAACTAGGTTGAATATGAGCACGGCGTATCACCCTCAAACAGACGGTCAGAGTGAACGGACTATTCAGACGATTGAGGATATGCTACAGGTTTGTGCACTGGACTTTGAAGGTAATTGGGATGATCACATACCATTGGTTGAATTCTCCTACAACGGTAGTTACCATGCCAGCATTGGAATGCCACCTTACGAAGCTTTGTACGGATGACGATGTCCATCTCTTGTACGCTGGGAATTAAAGAGCGAGATGCGAGAAATGTACCCGCATTATTTTACTTAGGCTAATTTTGGGGACATAATCCTTTGAAGGGGGGGGGGGGATGTAAGAACCGGGAAAAACTACGTGTAAACATTTCGATGTTTATTGAAATTTTCTTTTGTATCTATTTTTAATTAAATGTTTATCTATTTTTAGCGCGTTAAATTATTTGTTATGTGTTGCATGAGTGCTATGTGAATATTTGTGATAATTAGGATTTTATTTTTATTTTTTTTAAAGGATGTTTAGTTTATTTTATTTTATTTAAAGAAAATTCGAATTCATTTTATAATAGTTCGGGTAATTGGTATATCGTTCGTACCAATATTTCATTCGTTGGCGTGGATAATATTCTTAAAAGTTGTTACAATTATATTTTGGTTCATATATGTATTATTAGATAATTCTTGTAATTATCCATAAAATTTTGATAATTATCATTTCGAACCGATACATTTTATTTGGATTAATAATGATATATCGGATCATAATCGATCCAAAAATGATTTTGGGGGCGTTACACATGATCAAGATAATTACTACTCGATCTACAAAGATTTATATAAATCTTGAACATGAAGTTGTCTTCGCAGTGAAGGAAAGGTAATAATATTACTCTTTATTTCGCAAACTTATATTTCATTTTGTTTTTCTTATTTTTACTTTTATTTTTATCATTAATTATTCCCTTCATTTTTGTATTTTTGCCAATCAATTCTAGGAAATTTGAAGAATGAATATGCTTTTGTCAGTGACCTGCTCTGTTTGATGTTACTTCAAATGAAAGATTTTTCAAAATTCTCTACGTATTTTAAGTTGAATAAAATTCAATTTGGGTTGTAAACTGATACTTTCTTTATTTTCTGTTGGACCAGTGTTTTGATCTATTTCCTATATAATGAGTTTCAGTACTGCGAATAATATACTACGTGTTCAAATTTGCATCAAACTTTGAGAGTTTGTATTTCCTTTTTTTGTTAAACATTTGGAAAGCAATCGATTATTAACATGTATGCTCCACTCCTTTGAACTCATGTTGTATATGCAAAGATCTTATCTAAAAGAACATTATAATACTTTAGCGTGCGACCAAAATATATTATGAACATTTTAGCAACATTACTTACCATAATCAGATATAAGAAATGTATCAAAAATTCATCAAGTTGCTTAAAAGATAATTTAATACGCTATCTGCAGATTCTACAAACTATCTATCCCTTGATTACACATTCTTGCAAAAATCAAAAGTGTTAAAACGATCAAATATGAAATTGCTCTAATGTAGTTCTATCTCAAAGACAACTCCATTTTCCTCATCATCCAGGAGAGTAAAGAAGAGTGTTTGTCTATAAATCAATTCGTTGTCTTTTGATAATTTATTCCATCCTGCCGAACATCTTGGCAATCCAATTGAAAATGCTAATCCAACAGTCCATTCTTCATTTTCTGTTCTTAGTGCCACCTTTTCATTTGGTGACCACTCTCTATCACGAGGAATTATATGTCTTGGAATATACTGAAAAGAAAATAATTTCATAAGATAGTTATTTACTTGGATTCAATTAAACTTTTATATTATTTTTTTTGAAATCAGAATAAACACTGATATATTCAATATATATATATTGTGTATATATATATATATAGGTCATTGCTCCATGAAGAACACTCTTATATAAAGAACAATAAAGAACACCATAGAATCTTACATAAATTGCATGTTGATTCTAATTTTCTCACCAAAAAAGGTTTATTACGAATAAAAATAGAATCTAACAAAAAATTAGAATCAAATAAAACATGTTACATGTAATTTCATCGTGATAAATATATATACAAGATTCTGTACTGGATTCTATACTAGATTATATGTAATGTTTAATTTTTAAATTTAGATGAGATTCTACGTTAAATTCGATATGTTAGGCTTAATTGTTGTTCAATTTTATGATTCTAATTTTAAAAAAATCAATTTTTATGAAAAATAAAGTGTTTATGATGGTGTTCTTTATTGTTCTTTATATAAGGTGTTCTACCTAGAGTGCAACTCTCTCTCTATATATACATATATATATATATATATATATATATATATTATAATTCTTGCTAAATCATACCACTCCATGTGATGATTTTTTGACATTGGATTTACTCATCACAACCGTAAATTCTCTAGGTATGACTACCAAATAATTGTCAAGAGCTTCCTCATGAATATCTCCATCTGGAACAATTAGAGGTTCATTGTAATCATTGCCTTCTGCATTATAAACAAATTTGACGGGAGGCTTTGTTATATTTTTAAAAAAAATAAAAAACTCCAAAAAAAAATTGAAGAAAGTTTGTACAAGATTTTTTGATTTAGATAAAATTCTATACAAAACTTAACGTAAAAAATGCATAAAAATAGTCATCTTACCAGTCTCAGTTCCAACCTCCTGAATTGGCTTCTCAATCCTTGAGTTATTGTAAACTACAATATCAAATTGTCCCGCTCTCCAGTGTGTAAACACTAACATATCATCTACATCAATTCCACTGTACATGACCATCTCCAGTAGATTATACAACATTTTCTCACTTAGGGAGAAACGACCTACAAACAGTTTCTCATTTGCCAGAGCACAAAGAACACACATAAGAATAACCTTCTGAAACATTTTGAAAAATAGAGACGAAATTTCCTGAATATACAAATGAGTAAAAAATGAAAAAGTTTTATAGCAACACTATATACTTCTAAAATTTATGTTTCTTCTCTTAAGTAGTCTGTCAGATTTGAATAAAGTAATTTGCACAAGTTAAATCTATGTAGAACTTACATATTGACCATAATCAACCATATCCTCATTAGCAATTGAGATAAACTTCCATCATATTCCATTAATTTTGTCTAATAATCAAAAATTAATAAATCAATGTCAAAATAAATCAACTGGATATGTTTCAATAATATATTGGACACATTCAAAAATTTGATAAAGATAGAAATAACTAGATGACATACATTATCCGAGACATTTCTTTTAGGATACATGTACTATATTTCTTATCCAAGATGATTAAATATGTATACAAGAAACATTCCAGCACCCTTATTGTAATAACCCCAAATTTTGGACTTAGTTAAAAAAAAAATATATGTGATGAATAGTAAAATCCTGATGAATAGTAAATTTCTGAACCGAAAAAGATTTTCAGACCACCCTATGTACGAGTCGGGATAATGAACTTTCGAAGTCGTATTAGTGATCTACTATGAAAATGAAGGAATGCAAAAACTGTCAGAATCAGAAAAAGAGCATTTTCTGTTTTCTCCGAAATTTCACCTATTACTGATGGATTAATCATTATATAAATATATTGGAGGATTTTATATTATCAATTCCATGGATATGGATTTAGCAAAGTTATTAAGATATCAAGAACGTTTACGGTAAACTACTTCGATAGAACACTTAAGAAATCCTTGCGAGCGTTCAACGAGATTAAAGCGGTAACAGAACAAGGCGACACAAATGAGAGTATTTAAATCCCATTTATATTCCAAGATTCAAGCTCGAACCATTTTAATTAAGTATTCGATTGTTAGGACGAATAGTGAATAGTTACTATTCACTGTGAGAATCGCGTAGAGTTTTATTTCGCTCTTTTTAGGAAATATTTTCGAATTGTTTCAAGAGAAACAAAAACATTGATGAATAGTACTCCAAGGTGAATAGTAAAATTTTATAGTCTCTGATTGATCCTATATTTCAGCAGAAGTTCAGGAATAATAAACGGTTACTAATCGCGTAGTCAGAAATCGCAAACGAAAACGAGGAATATTAGAATTTATTTTGATCTAAAGGATTGTGCCGCAATGAGATAATAAAATATTGCGTAGAAGTGTAACATTAGTATTTTAACCAAAGACACAAAGAGAATCAAATTGGTGGAAGCAGAGAAACCAAAGTATCATTCTTGAAAGTCAACTATAACAAGGATGACCCTTTTGCATTTAACCAAGAAGTGGGAAGTGTTATGTAAGGCCAACACTTGGATCAATGAAGTGTTGACAACACAAAAGTATAAGATGCATCCAAAGATTAATACATATATACATGTATTAATTCATTTCCTAACAACAAAACAAACAAACAATTCTGCCCAGCAGAAACCAAGCTCAAAGAAAAATTCATATCTCCACTTCTATCCATCCTTAAATCACCAAATTTTACCCATAGCTTCTCCACTCCATGGATAACATTCTTTCAAAATTTCATGGTCAACAAAGGAGTGTAGCCTATCCAAACCCCTTCCCCAAGTTGGAGAACCCAATCTGTCCAGTTTCTGTCCAGCGGAAAGATGGGGCTCAAAACCCTATCTAGGAAGCTTCAAATTTGATGATCTATAACTCAAAAGAAATCTTATGAATAGAACAAGGTCTGGTAAAAGAATTTAGCACCAAACTCTTATTTTTCGATTTATTATGGAGTTTACAAGATGAGGATGAATAGTAACTTTTCATGATTCTTGATTTTGTTTCTTAAGGATTAAGCTTGTTAAGGTTTGTTCAAAGCTCAAGGAAGGATTATAAACTATTGTTAGTGTATATGAAGCATCAAGGAAGGTATAAACTCTTGAAACCCTTAGTTATAAATTTATTTATATGGTTAGTTTTAAGTATAGTTTAGTTAGTTTGATTATAAGGATGAATGGTTGATTTTGATGAAAGTATGGTGTAGTTTTGATGGTGAATAAGTAGATGTTGGTTTTGACTATGGTTGATGATGTTTATGGATTAGTCATGATGTTGAAGAAATGAGTTTGATGATTGGTTGGTTGATTATGTAAAGATGATAATTTAAACTTTGGAATCACTAAAACATAGTCGTCGTAATGCCCGATTTTCCTTAGTCTTGTTTTGCTTGTGATATACGAACCTAGTAACTTCTGCCCAAGATCACCACGGCCCATTTTTGTGTAGGCCTTAGTTCAAGGTTCGTTTTGGTGCAAAGATCATGTGAATCCGATTTACGGTTTAGGAGAAACATGTGTTTTAGTGTAAGGCGTTCGTAAAACTAAACCGTGCCACTTAGTCAACTTTGAGGCTATGATCGAACCACTTAGAGGTCATAATAAAATGTGAAACTTTGTGATAACATGCTAGGTATGTTTAGGAAGACCCTCGAAAAGATTTTTTGCTGAAAGGATTAAATCTCAATTTTATAAAAATGTGTGAGCGAGCATGCTCGAGTAGAAGTTCTTAAGGAGTTAACTTGAAAATGGACTTTGTACTTGAGATAGTATATACTTAGTATGGTGAAAGCGTTTAAGTTATTAATCTTGAACCTTGTGTTGATTCTAGATTACTGGACCAGCCTGAGACTTATTGCTACTTCGGGATTTCCAGGCAAGTTTTCTCATTCCATGCTTTATTTTAAGTTATAATATTCTGATGATGCATGTGATATGTATAATGCATGCTTTCAAACCTCACATCGTATATAGATGTGATGGTATTAAAAATAATGAGAGGTAATATATGCATATGATAGATGCAAGTTTTCGAAAGCTATGCTTACTGTTGTTGTGATAATAAAATGCTTTCGTATATGATATGCAAATGAGAAGTATACATGTTTTATTCCCAAGTACATTGCGATATATAAATTGCCTACTTGTCTTCGAACTGCTATATATAGTGATACTCGAGGTTACGATTTAATTATGGGCTTCTAAGCTAAATATGGGATATTAGTTAGAAGCCAAGTTTTTATAAATGCCCTAGGTAAAGGGCGTATGATTTATTCTTTAGGCCGGAAGTAGTAATATTTTCTGTATATGTTAAAGGTTATTTTCCGATAAAGATATCGGGTAATTATTATTCGATGATTGTTTATTTAATGAATATTATTTTGAATATTCATTTAATCATTATTTATTTACTGAATATTATTTTTGAATATTCATTTAAAGTTTATTTATTTAATAAATATTATCTGATTATTTATTAAATACTTTTAACACATTTTTTTTAAAATGAGTTATATTATTTAAAGTTTACCCTCGACCTTCAATACTTATGAAGGATATTCTAAGCTGTATTATTAATTATTTTAAATCAAGGGGAGGTTCCCAAACACTGTCTTTCCATTTAAATCTATCTTTTAAGAGGATTTAAATACTCGCTCAACTACCAAAAATATGGGGAACCTGATTTAAGTAACTGCTACTCATTTTAAACTCTCAACTCAAAACTGTCAGGGGACAGATATTTTCTCGGAGCAATTTAATTGCTGCAAGTCAAATGTTGTGTAACTACCTCAACGATCGAGGAGTAAATTGATGGAACAAGTCGATATCCATTAACAAGCAATAGCTTGGGAAATATTGGAGAATCTTCCTTTCCAACCTAGATATAACTACTTAGTGGAGGCGTATCAACAAGTATTACACTTGGGGAAGGGAGGACGATCTTTACGTTTCAGAGTCATGAATTTCATCCGAACTAGGAGTGGTGTAAGAGGTCCAGTTGCGCCGACCCATCCATTTTATTGCCCCAAATGGGCCGGGAGATCCGGGAAGGCGGTAGACAATGTCAGGCTGTCGTGATTCTTCCATCTACATGTAGAAAACATATTTCTGTTGTATGACCTGCTACTGATCATAGTAAGGTTGGGACAACGGGCGCGGTAGCAACTCCGGTATTAGTTCATCATCCAATTTTGGATATTCCTGCAACATGTATTGGGGAGAAGAACCGATCATGTTGACAGGGGGTCGAAAAGTGTTCAAAGAAAATGAAGTTGCAATAAATCCTTGCAACTTCATCTTTTATTTTATGAGTTATGACTCTGATAAAACCTTACTCAGATTATATATGCATAAGTGGATTTTGGGTTACGGAATCATTATATTAATTTTCCTCGTAACTTCATCTTTTATATTATGCTAGTATTTTATCTGTTTAATGCGTAGCATGTGGTTATAAAGATGTTGAACTGTATGGTATTTTGAATCAATAAATAGGCTTTAAGCCTTGATTCTAATGTTAGCCTCTATTTTAAAAAGATATGTCTTGAGTCTTGGTTTACCATACTGATACCAAGGATTTCCAAATGATTACGAAGAGTATATGAGTATGATTATAAGTCATACGGTATATTAAACGGTATACTATTTTGGGGTTAGACCCTAGTAGTGATAAAAGCTTTGATCCCATATGGATTATCTCCCTAAAAGGTTAAAGATTTAAACTGGGATAGATTTCTTGCTGAGCACTATTAGCTCATTCTTGCTTTATTAAATCTTTCAGCATGAGGAAAACATTGCTGAATCCACCTCGTGTTACGAGAGCAAGGGAATGGAGAGACCACCCTGGAGTTAGTTGATGCAGGATGGATATTGTCGGTGTGAGCAGAATAGTTACAGCTTGAATTAGTGAGAATTATTTTGAGTGGGTTTGTATTACTAAACCTTGTATAGAATTGTGAGGTCTATTATTGTAACTTCGGGTAGAGGTTGTAAATAATAGATGAGATCCTGGATAGTACATTTGGGTTGTAATAACAAATGTTGATAATTGTTTCTCATTTCCAAGGCTATAACTTGTGTGTGTGTGTGCGTAAGTGATTGGGGTCTTTGGAGTTGTATTATGAGAATGTTGTAAGTAATGAAGGTATTGTATCATTGATGGAGCGTGACAACCCAGATTCCTGACCCCGGATCTGGGGGTGTTACAGAAATGGTATCAGAGAATTAAGTTATAAACTTGGATATGAGAGTGTTAAGAGTTATAAGTGAGAGAATGACGCGAGGACTCATATAGAGCTCGTTAAGTGGACTACCGGAGGTAGTGCCATTGAGGATGTTAAGACTAAAGAGTTTAGTTGGGAACTTATCGGAGGACCGATAGGACCGTCGAAGATCATCATAATGCTGAGAAGGACGTTTAGAATTGTACACGGATTATCAAAAACATTAAGATAAGACGCGAAGCAGAGTCTCGGTTGCAGTTGGGGTAAGGTCGGAATGGCCAATACCAATGGATAACTTGACTTAGTAAGAACCTAAGTATTTGTAGTTCAGCATAGTTTGCCACGAGAAGGCAGCACATGTGAAGATTGAGACGTTTATAGTCCTTTACGCGATCCGAATTACTAAATTGCGTGGACTAGTTAGGGCATTATCTTGTGTATGATGTCCAAATCTTGAGAACAACGATTCCACCAGAGTTGGTGTCTTTTCCGTCGATGGGTATTGTGTTACCTAAGAAGGAGACTGTTGCGTACGTGTAGTACCAGAACGTTATCGTGAGACGAACGTGCTAAATCGCATCGCGAGTACATTTCGTACGATAGGCCATGATGGCTCAACTCAGAAATCAAAGATATGAAGAATGAATAGCGTGATTCTGATGAAGACACGTATGGTTGCGACGAGCAATGCGACAATCTCAGGACCTACGAGGGGCGAGACCTATGGTGGCCTGGGGTTGGATTCGTTCGATACGACTAGTGTTAAGAAATTACATATACGTTAATCGACCTTCATCTTTTGAGGATGTGTTGATGCAGCCGTAGGAGGCCCAATCTCTGAACGATTATCGGGGAATGGCAAATATGTTTCGAACTCCCGACCTATTTAAGGACTTGTACGATCTTGAGGTACCGTTGGTTAGTACCATAAGCCATAAAGGCGGAAAGATAAGATCATCCTCGTATGGGTGATGTTAGAAATTATGATGACCATTGACTTCTTGGTATCTACTTGCTGGTACATTCCTCAATCTAAAACTGTTCATGCCCGTGTTACCTTGAATAATTCATGTCAGGTAACCCTTCTAGTTTCCTACTTCAACTTGGGATGCAACCAACCATTGCTATATTCATTTTATTTCTTTTCTTTTCTCCTCTCATTACCATTGAGGTTTAAATACGCAGAGTTAACTTACCATTACTCACCGGAGCGCTTTGTTCGTGCCCTAGGATGACCGGAAGAGGGAACCATTATTCATCAATCCTTCTAGGTCTATATTTTATTCTTTATTCTTTCAATTATCTAAGGAATGTTCAATTAATGCTTCCTTAAGTATTTGACGAATATTCTTTAACGATTATTTTGATATTCGATTTCTTTTTTTTTTCATACTTGGACTCCTCAGTCGAGTTCATAAATATCAAACTGTTTATTTAAAAACATGGATGATATATATTTTAGAGATTACTCTGGAATTCTTTTCTCCTATTAAGGAGAGATTTGCACATCAGACGTTGAAATCGTAGAAAGGATATCAATTTGATATTGATATTCCGAATTCAATTCTATTGAAAAATTTGATAAAGTTTATGTACGGAGACACCTTTGGGTGGACCGTTTCACTGATGAGAAATGTTTGGTGGGAGGTTATCGATTGTTCCGATACCAAGAATTTCCTATTCATATCATATATTTTATTCAAGGGTGATAATTACCTTGTTCATCCTAAACTTATTTACTCTTCTTTTCAATTCATTATCCGAGTAGTCAAAATGTTGTTTTCTTTCTTTCTTTGGCTACAATGTCGAGATTTTGTACTAGTAGATTGAAACTGGCTAATTATATGTGCCATGATGAGTGCCTAGTTAATTGTTCTAACTAGTTGAAATTTTAATGATATGATGAAAATCTAGCTAATCATCCTAGCTAGATGTTGCGTTCCAAACCAATCAAACTAGCAAATTTTGTTCAGCTAGTTGTCAATGTTTCTTGAAGTGAACTAGTTATTGTATCACTAAGTTCAACTTTCAGTCAAATTTATATAAGTGAATTTACGATGCATTTGTATGCAGTGAAGTATGGTGGGAAGATTTTCAAACGATAATTTGAATGAGACCCAACCAGGTCGCCCCCTCAGCGAGAATTTTGCAAAGTTTATATATATATATATATATATATATATATATATAAAGCATTCTGTTGCTTGATGTATTCTTGGTACCATGCAAGTATTTTCCTTAGTATTTGGAAAAATAGAGCGTTGAAGCTTAGAGCTAAAATAAATGAGCCCGATAAATTATGAATCGAAGTTACGGAAATTGCCAAGGCTTGTTTCGCATGATGCGAATTCAGAATAACGGAGTGTCCGAAACGACTGTGATAGAAATGGAAGCAAAGTGGATGAGAAAGAAATGGGCATAAAGAAAATAGAGTATGAAACGTGAATAGATTGAGAAAGAAAGAAGGTAAGAATTCAGATTGTCGGAAGAGGGAATGATTGACCTCGAAGGATGTGAAACTTGTTTAGCAACTGTGATGGATACGAAACGGGAAGTACCTAGTGTACAGAATATCCCCGCGGTTAACGAATTCAAGGATGTATTTCCAGAAGATCTTCCAGGGTTACCACCCGATAGAGAAATAAAGTCGGGTATAGAATCAGCTCCAAGAACGGCGCCAGTTTCGAAGGCCCCGTACCGACTAGCTCCAGTAGAGATGAAGAAATTAGTCGCTCAATTGTAAAAATTGTTAGGGGAAGGAATGATAAGACCAAGTGCGTCACCGTGGGATGCACACGTGTCATTGGTGAAGAAAAAGGACGACAGCATGAGGCTGTGCATAGAGTATCGAGAGCTAAATAGGCTAATTGTTAAGAATGATTACCCCTGCCAAGGATCGGTGATTTGATCGATCGGCTGCATGATGCAGTTAAATTCTCGAATATTGATTGAGAACTAGATACCACCAATTGAATATTAAGTCTGAGAACGTACCCAAGACTGCGTTTCGCACCAAGTATGGACACTACGAGTTTTTAGTAATGTCGTTTGGGCTGACGAATGCCCTTGAAGCTTTCATGGACGTGCTGAATCGACTTTTCAAGAAGTATTTGGATAAGTATGTCATAGTGACATCGGCAATATTTAGGTTTACCTCAAGGACCGAGGAAGAACATGCAGAACATTTGAGGATCGTGTTAGAAGCATTGAGGAGAGAAAAGTTATATGCCAAGTTCTCAAAGTGCGAGTTTTGGCTAAAGGAAGTACAATTTTAGGACATGTGGTCAACAGTTAAGGAGTACTGGTTGACCCTGCAAAGATATGAGATGTTTCAAACTAGGAAAGACCAACCACACCAACCGAGGTGAGTAATTTTGTGGATTTAGTCGGATATTACCGAAGATGTGTACAAGATTTTGCTAAGATAGCAGCCCCACTGACCAGACTTACTCGAAAGACTGAAAAAGTTGAATGGATCGAGAAATGTGAGAAAATTTCCAGGAATCATAAAGTGTATTTTACCAAGTTGGGATTCCAAATGTTCAAGAAATGAAAGATGCTAAATCTTCGGAATGACTAATAAGAAGAACTGAAAGGATGAAGTTTGAAGTCACGAGAACATAAAGGATTATTTAAAGGCCCTGAATAAGCCAGAACGAATTGAGGAATAAAGATCTGTCATAAAGAGACAGCTACACCGAGAGTACAAAAAGGTAAAGAAAGTTAAGGAAATGTTATAAGTGGTCGGATAAATAAAAGGATTTATCGATTGGTAAACAAATATTGGATATGTCAGAAAATGAAGGCAGAAGAAAGACCTAGTTGACTATCACAGTTAATAGAGATTCCTGATTAGAATTGTAATTTTACTATAATGGATTCTGTGATAGGATCAACAAGAATCAAGTCGGACTATGACGTCAATTGAGCTATAATTGATGGATCAAATGAGTCTACTCATATTTTGTTATCAGCAAGAGATCGTTAACCGAAGAGTTACGAAAGAGATAGTTGGGTGACGTGGAGTTCCAGTCACCATCGTGTCAGATAAGAACCAATGATTGAACTCCCAATTCGGGAGGAGTTTTCCAAACATGTTTGGCAACGAGATTGAGTGCGAGCACTACGTAGGATCCGCAAACCGACGGACCGACAGGAAGAAACGTTTCAGAGAACCAAAGTTACGGTAAGTGTTGTACCGCCGATTGCGAGAGTAGTCGGATGTTGATAGAAAATGGGTGTATGTGAACATAGCCAGAATTGGCTTATATAAAGCGTCTGGTAGATATCACAGACCGGAATGAGAAAGTGTTGTAATGAAACCAGAGAGTTGAAGAGTCAACCTGGAAACTGGAGATTACTATATTGGAAGAGTAACCTCGGCTATTTTCTTAGATTCCGGGACGGAATCCTTTTAAGGAGGGGAGACTGTAATAAACCCAAATTTTGGACTTAGTTAAATTTATTTATTTTATTTTTAATTATTTGATGAATAGTAAAATCCTGATGAATAGAAAATTTCTGAACCGAAAAAGATTTTCAGACCACCCTATGTACGAGTTGGGATAATGAACTTTCGAAGTCGTATTAGTGATCTACTATGAAAACGAAGGAATGCAAAAGCTGTCAGAATCAGAAAAAGAGCATTTTCTGTTTTCTCTGAAATTTCACCTATTATTGATGGATTAATCATTATATAAATATATTGGAGGATTTTATATTATCAATTCCATGGATATGGATTTAGCAAAGTTATTAAGATATCAAGAACGTTTACGGTAAACTACTTCGATAGAACACTTAAGAAATCCTTGCGAGCGTTCAACGAGATTAAAGCGGTAACAGAACAAAGCGACACAAATGAGAGTATATAAATCCCATTTATATTCCAAGATTCAAGCTCGAACCATTTTAATTAAGTATTCGATTGTTAGGACGAATAGTGAATAGTTACTATTCACTGCGAGAATCGCGTAGAGTTTTATTCGCTCTTTTTAGGAAATATTTTCGAATTGTTTCAAGAGAAACAAAAACATTGATGAATAGTACTCCAAGGTGAATAGTAAAATTTTATAGTCTCCGATTGATCCTATATTTCAGCGGAAGTTCAGGAATAATAAACGGTTACTAATCGCGTAGTCAAAAATAGCAAACGAAAACGAGGAATATTAGAATTTATTTTGATCTAAAGGATTGTGCCGCAATGAGATAAGAAAATATTGCGTAGAAGTGTAACATTAGTATTTTAACCAAAGACACAAAGAGAATCAAATTGGTGGAAGCACAGAAACCAAAGTATCATGCTTGAAAGTCAACTATAACAAGGATGACCCTTTTGCATTTAACCAAGAAGTGGGAAGTGTTATGTAAGGCCAACACTTGGACCAATGAAGTGTTGACAACACAAAAGTAGAAGATGCATCCAAAGATTAATACATATATACATGTATTAATTCATTTCATAACAACAAAACAAACAAACAATTCTGCCCAGCAGAAACCAAGCTCAAAGAAAAATTCATATCTCCACTTCTATCCATCCTTAACTCACCAAATTTTAACCATAGCTTCCCCACTCCATGGATAACATTCGTTCAAACTTTCATGGTCAACAAAGGAGTGTAGCCTAGCCAAATCTCTTCCCCAAGTTGGAGAACCCAATCTGTCCAGTTTCTGTCCAGCGGAAAGATGGGGCTCAAAACTTTCATGGTCAACAAAGGAGTGTAGCCTAGCCTAGGAAGCTTCAAATTTGATGATCTATAACTCAAAAGAAATCTTATGAAGAGCACAAGGTCTGGTAAAACAATTTAGCACCAAACTCTTATTTTTCGATTTGTTATGGATTTTACAAGATGAGGATGAATAGTAACTTTTCATGATTCTTGATTTTGTTTCTTAAGGATTAAGCTTGTTAAGGTTTGTTCAAAGCTCAAGGAAGGATTATAAACTATTGTTAGTGTATATGAAGCATCAAGGAAGGTATAAACTCTTGAAACCCTTAGTTATAAATTGATTTATATGGTTAGTTTTAAGTATAGTTTAGTTAGTTTGATTATAAGGATGAATGGTTGATTTTGATGAAAGTATGGTGTAGTTTTGATGGTGAATAAGTAGATGTTGGTTTTGACTATGGTTGTTAATCCCAAATGACCTAACAGAATTGTAGAAGGGGGGGTTGAATACAATTCTTGATATTTCTTAAACTTAAAACAACTTACAAATAAAAACTGAACTTAAAGTAAAAATCACAAGCACGTAAATAATTTCAGTTGGATTGTTTGATGATCCAACTGAAGTGATTTTTATTGCGGAAATAATCTGTGATACAAAATGTACACAGCTGCTCAGTTACAAGATTGTAGAGAAGTATGCTCTCAAAGATAGCTAATACAAACTATTTGTTTTTCTTCTCTCATCTTTTAAAGTAACTGCTACACTTGGTTATAAATACCCAAGTTTACAATTCTACGTTTGGCTAAACTAAAGAACAATAGTAGTAACCATCAGTAGCTTGCTTTTCATTCCTTTTGTCCAATGGTCCTTGGAGATCTTTACTTTTGTCTTCATGCTTATTTTAATCATTCCCAAGAGCCTTATTGGAAATTGGAATGTTTCCTTATTTCCAGTAACCATTTTGATGGCTTCCAATGCAAAGTACACTTCCATATCTCCTTTAGATCTGTTCAGTAAACTGTCACTATCACTTTGTCAACTGTTCAAAAAGCAATAGTGATTCGTTGATAGCAGGGAGATGTGTTTCGTTGATAGCTTTATTCTTCATTCCGTTGATGGTGTTTCCTTCGTTTCGTTGATGGTGTTTCCCTCGTTTCGTTGATGGGTAAACTCCATACCGTTGACAGAGTGATCTTCATACCGTTGACATGTCTTCACTTAGACAAAATTACAAGGCATAATATATTTACAATTAACCAACCTATTTTGCCTATCTAGTACTTAGTCAACATGACTTAGAAAACCTATCTAATACATACAACAAAATGCATATCAAACTGTGAAGTATTGTACAGTGCAATTGCTACATTACTCATTTCGTTGATGAGCTTCCTGTCAACGGAATGCTGCAAAGCATGCCATTTCGTTGACAGTTACAAAATGACTTAATACAAAATCTACTAAGTGTTTTTATAATTATCATCAAGAACAACATATTCCTAACAATCTCCCCCAATTTATGACTGATAGAATAACAGCCATAAATCAAGAGTCTTGATGATAACAAAAACACTCAGACATATTTACACATGATAAAAGTAGAAATTGAATTGACCTTCATTGAATTTAATTGAAATGCAAAGTAGAAAATCTTACAAAACAAGTGCACAGAGTTGCTCCTCTAGACTGAGCAGATTTTTCATCTTTGCCTCTGTGGTCTTGTTTTCTTCCCTTTTCTTGCATTGTTCTCCTCAATTTGAGCTTGAAGTCTTCTGTAGAAAATCTTCTCTTCTTCATCTTGATTCCCCAACTTGGATTGCATTAACCTTAGAGTTTCATTGGATGCCTTCTCCAGTTGGTCTTCTATTCTGAAGAATCTTCTACAGTTGTCCTTATCTCTGAATTCCATCATCCAAAAAGGTTGGAGATGAATTATCTTTCCTGTTTGAGGGACCTTCAATACTCTGGGAAGTGCACCAGGCTTGTTCCAGCTAGCTTTGATTTGGCAAATCTTGGAGACAACCTCAGACTTGGCTGTTTTGGTAAAACCAAAATCTTTCTTCAAACATTTAAACACAGATAGCAGTGTCTGATAGTCTTCTCCCAGAATTCTGTGTAGAGGCCAAACCTGTTCTCTCCCACCCTTGTAGACAAATACCAATCTCTCTGGTCGTTTGTAAGAAGCTGCTATTCCTCTCACTTCAACCAAGTCATCAAGATTGATATGAATGTCAGACTCCTCCCTGATATCCGCAATGTAGATGAAGTCTTCTGGGTTGGTAGGGGGTTTCTCAGCTTGTGGTCTCCTTACCAGAATTGGCTTAGCCTTGGTAGCCCTTTGCTTAGATTTCTTCTTTGGATCCATTTCAAAGAGGAATTTTGGAAAGTTGGCCTCATCAAACTCAATTGGCTCTCCCTTTGGCTGAATTGGCTGATCATGGAAATTTACAGGATGATTAGGATCACAGGCTAACTTTACCTCTGAAACTGGATCAGGAATTGTTGGAGGTGCAATTGGTACAGAAAAGTCTGATGCAATGCTCTGAGAGTCATCATTCTCAAAGGCTATGTTTCTCCTAGCTCTTGCCTTTGGTTGCCTTGTGCTCTTCTTTGCACTCCTTTCCTTTCTTGCTTTTTCTTCTATCTGTATTTCTTCTTCATCAAGAGACTGAGCAACAACAAGGGCTTGCATTGCTACTCTTTCTGACTCTTCAGCTTTAGCTTCAGCAAAGTTTGGGTGACCAGCCCAAACACAGATTTCTTGTCCATTCCTGTAGACAATTGCCCTTTGCTTCCTTATCTCATAATCATTGCTTTCCTTGCTTTTTGTGATAAGTAGACCAAGAAGCTTGAGCTCATCTGGATAAGGTGCAGGATAGAAAGTCCTTGCTATATTTTTGCCCTTTGGTTTAGCAGGGGACTTGGGAGATAAGCTTCTTTGGAGTGTAGCTTGTTCCACATCCCTAATGCATGAAGTTTGTCCTTTTTCCTTCCTTGGACCTTGAGTGACTCCATGTAGAAGGGGCTCTACCTTATAGAAAGAATTGGTCTGTGGCTCCCATTCCGTTGACACTAGAACCATGGCATTCGTTGATGGTTGATCCGTTGATGGATTTGAGTCCTTTGTAGTTCCAGCAATTTTCTTGACCCTTGCTTCTATGTTTGACCAATGGTCTTTGATTTGTTCTGCAAGTCTCATCCTCATAGAAGCTTCCTGGATCAGGTCAATACCATCCTTTTTCTTCTTTCCAAACTCCCCCATTGTTAATGGCTCTTCTGACAAGGAGATGGCTGGGACCAAAACCTTTGTGATTTGTATCTCTAGCTCCTTAGTTTTCTCCCCCTTTTTGTTATCATCAAGTGAGATGATAGGGATTCCTTGAGCTGGCAGAAGCTGGGTGAGTAGGCTAGTTTGCTTCTCCTGTTCCTTCTGCATGTGAGAAAGTGTAGCCTCAACTTTGTCCACTCTAGAGGAGAGAGTTTTCAAAGATGAGGACACTTCAGGTTCCTTGGTGAAAAACCTTGACATCTTGGAGACAGTATGAAGAGGAAGCTTTTCATCTAGCCTCCTGTCAGTAGCATCCCTAAGGTTGCTAATTGAATCCTTGATTTCTGTAGCCTCAATCCTTGTCTGCAACATTTGTAGCCTTTGAATTTCCAGAGAATCCATTATGGCCTTGTAGAATTTCTTTTCCCTTGCTTCAGCAGACTCATGAGCTAGATATGCCTCATTGTACTGCCTTGTGATAGCAGCATCCAAGTTGCATCTACCATGCATATCCTGAGAAAGCCAGTTTGGTGTAGGAGGCACCACAGAAGTCCCAGTCTGTGTAGTGGTGGCCACCTGTAGATTGTCACCAAAGCTGTCTTCATCATCAGAAAACTCAAAGTCTCCACTTGCTGCAGCTCCTGGAGGTAGATTGGTCAAGGCATCCTTTGCTCTTTGCATTGATGCAGTAGTATGAATTAAGTTGAGTGACCTTTCTGCCTCCACATTGCCCTGTTGAGCCATAACTTGATAGGCTGACACAGGATGAGTAAAGGTCTCAGGATCCAGGGAAATACTATCCAGAGTTTGTTGATAATGCTCTTGGAAAGTAAGTTCCCTTTCTCCCTCACTGACCTCCATTAACTCACTAGCAATGGCTGCTTCCATCCTTATTGCTCCTGTAGTCCCTTCTCTCTCTCCACTCTTTTCTTGCATCATGGGCTCCCCATGGCTCACACCTCTCACACCCTCACCTTCACCTACTAAGGTGGTACTCTCAATCTCTCCTTTTGCCTGGCTGGAAGAAATAGCCAGCCTCTCACTCTCAGACTCTCCTTTTGCCTGGCTGCAAGCCAGCCTCTCAATTTCACTCTCTCTCAAACCTAAAAGTGTCTCAACTACCACCAGGTCATCTACACTAGTTGTGGAAACAACTTGATTTTCAATAAGGGGTGTAGATTGACCTATCAACGGAATGGTAGTTTGAACTGTCAACGGTATGGATACCGTTGATGGAGAAACACTTGTCAACGAAAGAAGCTGTTTCGTTGATGAAGTCAATAAAGCACTTTGAGAAAGTGAAATTACAGTAGAATCTGTGGTGATTGATTTTAGAGATTGGTCCACAGATCCTCTTGCAACTTCAGAAAAAATTGGTTGATGGCCCAACAAATCACTTAACAAGTGATGGCCACCAGCTTCAGAGTGGGGCTTCTCCAAGATTAGAGTTGGAGAATCAGGAATAGATGAATGGATCATGTCCACATCTAGAGATAGAGTTGGTGAATTTGATGGAGATAGTTCAAGGTTGATGTTTAGAGAATGGGACTGTAACCCCAGAGTAATAATAGGGGTTACATCAAACTGAATTTGAGAAACTGGAAGTGTTGCTTCCAGTGTGTGTGCACCCTGTGTACCCTTGGACTTTTGCTTCACTCTCCTTTGGTATTGGGAAAATGTAGACTGTGGGCTTGAAGTGTCCCTTACCCTTTTGGAGTGTGCTCTTGGAGGAGAGCTTGTTTCAATAATCACATCCTTTTGGGAGGATGCAACTAGACTTGTGTTTAAATCCATTTTACTCATTGTGCCTTGTTGGGAAGACACAATGGGGCTTGGTTGGATTTCACTCATCTGTCCTTCCTTATCCTTAGGGTTTCTTTTATGTTCACCCCTTCCCTCACCTCTCTCAGCACCTACAACACTCCCCTTAGGTTGTGTAGTGGATTTTACAACAGGTGCCTTTTGGGAAGCACCTGAGGTTGGCTTGGAGGATTTCTTTGATTTTGGTTTTGTTGTAGGGGCAGGAGCCTGTTGGGTCACAGCTACAGACTCCACAGCAACAGGACTGGGTGATACAGTTGAAGTAACAATTATACTAGAAGGGATAGCAGTAGTTACCTCAATTACTGGCAGATACACCACTGGAACCTCACCATTGTGGTTCAGCCTCAGTATGTCTGTCAGTACTCTCTTCTCTTGCACAAAACACTCAAACTTGGAAACAGAGTTAGAGATTACTAATGGTGTTGGACTAACATGATTAGCCAACATCATCAGAAACCTAGCATAGTAGATATTCTTTTTCCTATTAGCCTTGTCACCCAACTTAGCACCAATTTCATACATAAGTTGGGTGCTAAAGTTGTAATATCTATCAGTTAGGAGCATGGTAAAAAGAATCAACATGGAATTAGTTAATGCATCAAAATTACTAATCTTTCCAGAAAAGACCTTGATAAATGCATCAGCTAAATAACTATATTCCCTAACCAAACCTCTCCTAATTATTCTACCCAGATTATCAGTAGGCAAAGAGTAGTTTATTGAATTTAGCATGTTAACCATTTCAGTGATTGTAGGCAAAGCATCACAGTTATTTTCAGGAATATGTAGACATGCTTGCAATACATCAGAATTAAATATGTACTCATTACCTTGGAGAGTGAATTGCAGTGTGCAGTTTGTTCCACTATACTCACACGAGGTCCAGATCTCCTCGATTATCTCATTATAGAGAGGAGTTGAGTGAAACATTGCATAGCTCAACTTGGAGTTCTTCATGAAGTCCATCATCTTGAAAAAGATATTGTTCGGGTTTTCCTTGACAACAAAAGGGATGGAGTTGTTCTTCTCATAGATGAACCCTCCAGTAGACATAAGCTTGACTATGGGTGCCATTGTTGTGTGAAGAAAAGCTTCGAACTGAATTGCTTGTTAGAGAGAAGAAGAGAGAAAGGCCTTTGGAATTTTTGAGAACAGGTGAAAAGAAATTAAAGAAAATAGAATTTCTTAAATACTCCCCCAAAAATTCTCAGAAAAAGAGTCCAATAATAAATGTAAATTACTGGATTGGCTTAAAAATATAACCGTTACTTTTAAAGAAATACCATGATTTATACTTACAGGGGTGTATGCATAGATCGTGGTAAAAGACGTGTCAAAATTTCAACGGTTCAGATTAAAAGCGCTATATCAACGAATCAGATTTGGGCGTTTAAGGTCCCGTCTATTTCGTTGATAAAGCTGCGTTTCGTTGATATAAAAGAGCTATCAACGAAACACCCAGAAAAATGCTAAGACTGTCAACGAAATGGTGCGTTTCGTTGACATAGTAATTTTGACTTAGACAAAATTTCACTTTTTCCTGAGAAAATTAGTTCACAGAAAAACATAGCAAATTTCTGGCTACATTGTAACTTGCAAATATCTCAAAAATAATTAAGAGAGATTTAGCATACCTAGCTCACTTACTAATCTTGAGAATGATGATTCATCAAGTGGCTTGGTAAAGATGTCTGCAAGTTGTTGTTCACTTGGAACAAAATGTAACTCCACAGTACCATTCATAACATGTTCTCTAATGAAATGGTACTTGATGTCAATGTGCTTGGTCCTTGAATGTTGCACTGGATTCTCAGTAATGGCAATGGCACTAGTGTTGTCACAGAAAATAGGAATTTTCTCAACTCTTATTCCATAATCAAGTAGTTGATTTTTCATCCATAAAATCTGTGCACAACAACTTCCAGCTGCAATATACTCAGCCTCAGCTGTGGAGGTAGAAACTGAGTTTTGTTTCTTGCTGAACCATGAGACAAGCTTGTTTCCTAAGAATTGACAGGTGCCTGTTGTGCTTTTCCTGTCAATTTTACATCCTGCAAAATCTGCATCTGAATAACCAATTAGTTCAAAGCCAGATTCTCTAGGATACTAAATGCCAAGGTTTGGTGTTCCTTTGAGATATCTGAAAATCCTTTTACTAGCAACTAAATGGGATTCCCTAGGATCATCTTGAAATCTAGCACATAGACATGTAGCAAACATAATATCAGGTCTACTAGCTGTTAAATACAAAAGTGAGCCTACCATGCCTCTGTAACTTGAAATGTCCACAGATTTTTCCTTAGTATTCAATTCAAGTTTGGTGGCAGTAGGCATGGGAGTTTTGGCAGGAGAGCATTCCATTAAGTTAAACTTCTTTAATAAATCATGAATATATTTTGTTTGACTAATGAAAATGCCTTCATTAACTTACTTCACTTGAAGACCAAGAAAGTAAGTTAATTCTCCCATCATGCTCATTTCATATTTACTTTGCATAAGCTTGGCAAACTTTTGACAAAGTTTCACATCTGTAGACCCAAAGATTATGTCATCTACATAAATTTGAACAAGTATAGTAGAGCCATTCACAACCCTGTGAAAAAGAGTTTTATCTACAGTACCTCTAGTGAAGTGATTCTCAAGGAGGAACTGTGAAAGTGTGTCATACCAGGCTCTAGGTGCTTGTTTCAAACCATAGAGTGCTTTGAGGAAGAAGTATACATATTCTGGAAAATCATCATCTTCAAAACCAGGAGGTTGACTTACATACACCTCCTCTTCCAATTCCCCATTCAGAAAAGCACTCTTCACATCCATTTGATAGACTTTGAAATTGGCATGGGCTGCATAGGCTAGGAAAATCCTTATTGCTTCTAGTCTAGCAACAGGAGCAAAGGTTTCATCAAAATCAATTTCTTCTTCCTGTGAATAGCCTTTTGCAACCAATCTAGCTTTGTTCCTTGTGACTATGCCATTTTCATCCATCTTGTTTCTGAACACCCATTTTGTGCCTATGACACTCCTGTTCTTAGGCTTGGGCACCATCTTCCATACATTGTTCCTTTCAAATTGGTTTAGCTCTTCTTGCATAGCCAAAACCCAATCTGGATCTAGAAGTGCATCCTCAACTTTCTTTGGCTCATCTTGAGACAGAAAGCTACTATATAGACATTCTTCTTGAGTTGCTCTTCTAGTTTGGACTTTTGAAGACACATCACCTATAATAAGTTCAAAGGGATGATCTTTAGTCCATTTCCTTGAGGGAGGTAGATTTGCTCTTGAAGAGGTAGCTTCATGATCATGATTGCCTTGATTGGATATTTGTCCTTGAGAAACTCCCCCTGAATTTGTTGTTCCTAACTGATCACTTCTAGAAGCATTTCTATGACTATCAACGGTATGACCATTTTGGCTGTCAACGAAACGCTCATTTTGACTGTCAACGAATCCACCATCATGACTGTCAACGAAATGACCATTTGGTCTGCTAGCAGCTATTCTTTTCAATCTTAATGCAGCAATTTCATCTTCACTGCTGCTTTCATCTGTGCTAGATACAACAACTTTAGGCTGTTTCTCAGTAGCCTTAACATGATTCACTTGATCTCCTTCCTCATTTTCAAAAGAAAGAATTTCATGGAAACCTTCATCACAGAGACCTTGAATTTTGAGATCATCAAAAACAACATGTACAGATTCCATAACAATGTTGGTTCTGAGATTATAGACTCTGTAGGCTTTCCCTGCTGCATATCCCACAAATATTGCTTCATCTGCCTTTGCTTCAAATTTCCCCAAATGCTCAGCTTGATTTCTCAGAACAAAGCACTTGCATCCAAAGACATGAAGAAAATCCAATAGTGGCTTCTTTCTTTTGAGTAATTGATAAGGGGTCATTCCCTTGGCCTGATTAATCAAAGAAATATTTTGAGTGAAGCATGTTGTGTTAACTGCCTCAGCCCAAAAATAAGTTGGTAACTTTGATTCATCTAGCATTGTCCTTGCAGCTTCAATAAGTGTTCTGTTTTTCCTTTCAACTACACCATTTTGCTGTGGTGTCCTTGCTGCTGAAAACTCATGCAAAATACCATTTTCTTCACAGAACACCTTCATGCATGAATTCTTGAATTCTGTCCCATTGTCACTCCTAATCCTTCTTACTTTCAAGTCAGGATGATTGTTTACCATCTTGATGTGATTGATAATGATTTCACTTGCCTCATCTTTGGAGTGCAAAAAGAAGGTCCATGTAAATCTAGAAAAATCATCAACAATCACAAGACAGTATTTCTTCTTTGAAATAGACATGACATTCACAGGGCCAAACAGATCCATATGAAGCAACTCAAGCTGATGGACAATTGATGACTCTGTCTTGCTTTTGAATGATGCCTTCTTTTGTTTCCCTTTTTGACAGGCATCACACAAACCATCCTTGGAAAACTCCACCTGTGGAATTCCTCTAGCAAGATCTTTCCTCACCAAATCATTCATAACTTTAAAATTCAAATGAGACAATTTCTTGTGCCATAGCCAACTTTCATCCTTGCTTGCCTTGCTAAAGAGACAAGTGATGGTGTCTGGACTTGTGCTACTAAAGTCAACAATGTACACATTCCCTCTTCTGAATCCAGTCATTACCACATTGTTGTTTCCTCCTTTAGAAACAACGCAGGCTTCTCTAGAAAAAGTAACTAAAAATCCTTGGTCACAAAGTTGGCTGATACTAAGCAAATTGTGCTTAAGACCATCCACCAATGCAACCTCGTCTATGATGACATTCTCTTTTAAAATCAAGCCATATCCCTTAGTGTAGCCTTTGCTGTCATCTCCAAAAGCAATACAAGGGCCAGCTCTTTCCTGAAACTCTGTGAGCAGGGTAGAATCACCAGTCATGTGTCTTAAACAACCACTATCCAAGTACCAAAGATTCCTTTTGTCTCCCTGCACACAATAAAATCAAATCAAGTTGATTTTGGTACCCAAGTTACCTTGGGTCCTGTTTTGTTAGCCTTTGCTTTTCCTTTTATATCATTTTTCACCTTGGGCTCAGATTGACTTAAATCAATCTTTACCTTTGGTGTTGATTTCTGAGGGTTGCTCACATTTGCATTCAAAGCATGCATAGTTGGAGGAACTAACATGTTATTCACATTCCATGGCATTTGTGGCACATTAAACATATTCATGTATGGATTAGGCACAAATGACATGCTTGCATATGGATTTTGAAATTGTGCATATGGAGCAAACATGTTAGGCATAACAGGCATTGTAGGCATAGAACTTTTCATTGCAGACTTGGGCATTTTCACATTAGCAGTCTTCTTAACAGATTTGCAGTTAGTAGATAGATGATTAACACTTCCACAATTGACACATGTCTTTCTAGGAGCATATTTATCAGGTGTGTACTTGTTGTGTTTGTTAATCCCTACTTTTCCATTTCTGTTATTCTTTTTATTTCCCTTAGGCTCAACTTGAACTTTCTCTAACTTGTCCTTCAATTGCTTGTTAGACAAGTGACCTACATTAGCTCTCTCAACAGGCTTCTCAACTTTCTTTGATTTACTAGACTCACCATGAACAAAGTTCTTGGTGACAGGACCATACTTGTTATTAAGTCTAGTGAGTTCATCTTTTCTTTTCTTTTGAGTAGCTGATAAGGGGTCATTCCTTTGGCCTGATTAATCAAAGAAATATTTTGAGTGAAGCAAGCTGTATTAACTGCCTCAGCCCAAAAATAAGTTGGTAACTTTGATTCATCTAGCATTGTCCTTGCAGCTTCAATGAGTGTTCTGTTTTTCCTTTCAACCACACCATTTTGCTGTGGTGTCCTTGCTGCTGAAAACTCATGCAAAATACCATTTTCTTCACAGAACACCTTCATGCTTGAATTCTTGAATTCTGTCCCATTGTCACTCCTAATCCTCCTTACTTTCAAGTCAGTATGATTGTTTACCATCTTGATGTGATTGATAATGATTTCACTTGCCTCATCTTTGGAGTGCAAAAAGAAAGTCCATGTAAATCTAGAAAAATCATCAACAATCACAAGACAATATTTCTTCTTTGAAATAGACATGATATTTACAGGGCCAAACAAATCCATATGAAGCAACTCAAGCTGATGGACAATTGATGACTCTGTCTTGCTTTTGAATGATGCCTTCTTTTGTTTCCCTTTTTGACAGGCATCACACAAACCATCCTTGGAAAACTCCACCTGTGGAATTCCTCTAGCAAGATCTTTCCTCACCAAATCATTCATAACTTTAAAATTTAGATGAGATAATTTCTTGTGCCATAGCCAACTTTCATCCTTGCTTGCCTTGCTGAAAAGACAAGTGATGGTTTCTGGACTTGTGCTACTAAAGTCAGCAATGTACACATTCCCTCTTCTGAATCCAGTCATTACCACATTGTTGTTTCCTCCTTTAGAAACAACACAGGCTTCTTTAGAAAAAGTAACTAAAAATCCTTTGTCACAAAGTTGGCTGATACTAAGCAAATTGTGCTTAAGACCATCCACCAATGCAACCTCATCTATGATGACATTCTCTTTTGAAATCAAGCCATATCCCTTAGTGTAGCCTTTGCTGTCATCTCCAAAAGCAATACAAGGGCCAGCTCTTTCCTGAAACTCTGTGAGCAGGGTAGAATCACCAGTCATGTGTCTTGAACAACCACTATCCAAGTACCAAAGATTCCTTTTGTCTCCCTGCACACAATAAAACCAAATCAAGTTGATTTTGGTACCCAAGTTTCCTTGGGTCCTGTTTTGTTAGCCTTTGCTTTTCCTTTTATATCATTTTTCACCTTGGGCTCAGATTGATTTAAATCAATCTTTACCCTTGGTGTTGATTTCTGAGGGTTGCTCACATTTTCATTCACAGCATGCATAGTTGGAGGAACAATCAGGTTATTCATATTCCATGGCATTTGTGGCATATTAAACATATTCATGTATGGATTACGCACAAATGACATGTTAGCATATGGATTCTGAAATTGTGCATATGGAGCAAACATGTTAGGCATAACAGCCATTGTAGGCATGGAACTATTCATTGCAGGCTTGGGCATTTTCACATTAGCAGTTTTCTTAACAGATTTGCAGTTAGTAGATAAATGTCTAACACTTCCACAATTGACACATGTCTTTCTAGGAGCATATTTATCAGGTGTGTAATTGTTGTGTTTGTTAATCCCTACTTTGCCATTCCTGTTATTCTTTTTATTTCCCTTAGCCTCAACTTGAACTTTCTCTAACTTGTCTTTCAATTGCTTGTTAGACAAGTGACCTACATTAGCTCTCTCAACAGGCTTCTCAACTTTCTTTGATTTACTAGACTCACCTTGAACAAAGTTCTTGGTGACAGGACCATACTTATTATTAAGTCTAGTGAGTTCATCTTTTCTTTTCTCTGTCAACGAAACAGCCTGATCGGTTGATGGTTCATCTGTCAACGAAACATTGCATTCCGTTGACATATCAACCTTCAACAAATGATCATTGTTGTTTGCTGACTCTGTTTTTGATTCTAAGGTTTCACCAACATACCCTAGCTTCTCTTTGTTCTTTTTCCATGATTGCTCACAGAAAGATTCCATACCTTGAACATTAATGATGTTGGTGGCAACATTCCTGGCATCTTTCCATTTTGCAATCACACTTTGTTCTATCTCAAGTTGTGTTTTAAGAATTTCTTCCCTTTGTAACACGTTCTCAAGTTCCTTCTTAGCATCCCTACTAACACATCTCATTTTTTCAAATTCAATGAGTTGTGCTTCTAACATTGCATTCCTATCACTTAAGAGCAAATTAGTCTCTTTTATTCTTGAATTCTCTTTGGTAAGTGATTTAAGAGTAACACGCAAATTATATAGTACAGTAGACATTTCATTTACTGCACTATCGCATTCCTCTTTAGAAAGCTCAGAAAGATTAGTAATTGTTACCTGGCTGCTTGAGGAGCTTGCTTCCTGCTCATGATTATTAGCCATAAGAGCCAGGTTGACATACTCAACATCATCATCAGAATCTTCACCATTACCAGCCCAATCATACTCTTGAGACATGAAAGCCTTTTCTTTTTGCTTGAGAAGTTCAAAGTATTTCTTTTTATAATCAACAGGCTCAAGTTTCCTGTTGCCCTTCTCAATCTTGGGCTTTCTGCAGTCTCCAGCAAAGTGACCAAGCATTCCACAATTGAAACATTTAGATTTAGACTTTTCAATCCAGTTACTTTTGTTAGGTTGAAAGTCTCTCCTTGGTGGCCTTGCTTCTGAGTTTCTCTTGAACTTGAACTTAGAGAATTTTCTTGACAGAAAAGCAATGTGTTCATCAATCTCATCTAAGTCATCCAAGTTGGCTGGTTCTGATTCTTCTTCTTCTGTCATCTTGCCTTTACCCTTGCTAACATCACTCCTACAACTAGCTCGACTAGTTGTGGCCTTTGCAGCTTCTTCATTGTCATCTTCCAGTTGGTTCACAGATGCAATCAATGCAACAGATTCACCCTTCTTTTGTACCTTTTCAATTTCTTCATCTTGCTCCATTTCCAACTCATATGTCTTCAAGGTTCCATAAAGCCTCTCAAGAGTGTAGTCTTTGTACTCTTGAGTGTTTCTGAGAGAAACAGTCATAGGCTTCCATTCTTTTGGAAGAGATCTAAGAAATTTAAGGTTTGAATCCTTGGTTTGATAGATCCTCCCATACAAATTTAATCCATTCAAAAGCTTCTGAAACCTACTAAACGTGTCATTTAGGGTTTCACCAGATTTAAAATGAAAATGCTCATATTGTTGTATAAGGAGCTGCATTTTGTTTTCCCTAACTTGCTCAGTTCCTTCACAGAGAGTTCTAACAGTGTCCCATACTTCTTTGGAGGTTGTACAGTTTATGACATTGTCAAACATCTCTTGCTCCAAACCATTAAACAGAATGTTCATGGTTCTTTTATCTTTATGGACTTCTGCAACATCTTCAATAGTCCATTCTGAGACAAGTTTTGGAATTTCCACATCAGGAGCATCATCTGGCAGTCCAACTCTAGATGCAAACTTCATGGGAACGTGTGGACCTTTCTCAATGCAGTCTACATATCTCTCATCCATAGACATGAGATGTAAATGCATCTTTACTTTCCAGTGAAAGTAATTGTCCTTTTCAAGAACTGGTATCTTTACTCCTGCATCATTCTTCACCATGGTTACTGTTTTGGTCTTGATCTTTAAACTTCTTGTATGTTAGAAGCTCTCTTTGATACCAATTGTTAATCCCAAATGACCTAACAGAATTGTAGAAGGGGGGGTTGAATACAATTCTTGATATTTCTTAAACTTAAAACAACTTACAAATAAAAACTGAACTTAAAGTAAAAATCACAAGCACATAAATAATTTCAGTTGGATTGTTTGATGATCCAACTGAAGTGATTTTTATTGCGGAAATAATCTGTGATACAAAATGTACACAGCTGCTCAGTTACAAGATTGTAGAGAAGTATGCTCTCAAAGATAGCTAATACAAACTATTTGTTTTTCTTCTCTCATCTTTTAAAGTAACTGCTACACTTGGTTATAAATACCCAAGTTTACAATTCTACGTTTGGCTAAACTAAAGAACAATAGTAGTAACCATCAGTAGCTTGCTTTTCATTCCTTTTGTCCAATGGTCCTTGGAGATCTTTGCTTTTGTCTTCATGCTTATTTTAATCATTCCCAAGAGCCTTATTGGAAATTGGAATGTTTCCTTATTTCCAGTAACCATTTTGATGGCTTCCAATGCAAAGTACACTTCCATATCTCCTTTAGATCTGTTCAGTAAACTGTCACTATCACTTTGTCAACTGTTCAAAAAGCAATAGTGATTCGTTGATAGCAGGGAGATGTGTTTCGTTGATAGCTTTATTCTTCATTCCGTTGATGGTGTTTCCTTCGTTTCGTTGATGGTGTTTCCCTCGTTTCGTTGATGGGTAAACTCCATACCGTTGATAGAGTGATCTTCATACCGTTGACATGTCTTCACTTAGACAAACTTACAAGGCATAATATATTTACAATTAACCAACCTATTTTGCCTATCTAGTACTTAGTCAACATGACTTAGAAAACCTATCTAATACATACAACAAAATGCATATCAAATTGTGAAGTATTGTACAGTGCAATTGCTACATTACTCATTTCGTTGATGAGCTTCCTGTCAACGGAATGCTGCAAAGCATGCCATTTCGTTGACAGTTACAAAATGACTTAATACAAAATCTACTAAGTGTTTTTATAATTATCATCAAGAACAACATATTCCTAACAATGGTTGATGATGTTTATGGATTAGTCATGATGTTGAAGAAATGAGTTTGATGATTGGTTGGTTGATTATGTAAAGATGATGATTTAAACTTTGGAATCACTAAAACATGTTTTCCTTAACCTTGTTTTTCTTGTGATATTCGAAACTAGTAACTTCTGCCCAAGATCACCACGGCCCATGTTTGTGTAGGCCTTAGTTCAAGGTTCGTTTTGGTGCAAAGATCATGTGAATCCGATTTACGGTTTAGGAGAAACATGTGTTTTAGTGTAAGGCGTTCGTAAAACCAAACCGTGCCACTTAGTCAACTTTGAGGCTATGATCGAACCACTTAGAGGTCATAATAAAATGTGAAACTTTGTGATAACATGCTAGGTATGTTTAGGAAGACCCTAGAAAAGATTTCGTGCTAAAAGGATTAAATCTCAATTTTATAAAAATGCGTGAGTGAGCATGCTCGAGTAGAAGTTCTTAAGGAGTTAACTTGAAAATGGACTTTGTACTTGAGATAGTATATACTTAGTATGGTGAAAGCGTTTAAGTTATTAATCTTGAACCTTGTGTTGATTCTAGATTACTGGACCAACCTGAGACTTATTGCTACTTCGGGATTTCCAGGCAAGTTTTCTCATTCCATGCTTTATTTTAAGTTACAATATTCTGATGATGCATGTGATATGTATTATGCATGCTTTCAAACCTCACATCGTATATAGATGTGATGGTATTAAAAATAATGAGAGGTAATATATGCATATGATAGATGCAAGTTTTCGAAACCTATGCTTACTGTTGTTGTGATAATAAAATGCTTTCGTATATGATATGCAAATGAGAAGTATACATGTTTTATTCCCAAGTACATTGCGATATATAAATTGCATGCTTGTCTTCGAACTGCTATATATAGTGATACTCGAGGTTACGATTTAATTATGGGCTTCTAAGCTAAATATGGGATATTAGTTAGAAGCCAGGTTTTTATAAATGCCCTAGGTAAAGGGTGTACGATTTATTCTTTAGGTTGGAAGTAGTAATATTTTCTGTATATGTTAAAGGTTATTTTCCGATAAAGATATCGGGTAATTATTATTCGATGATTGTTTATTTAATGAATATTATTTTGAATATTCATTTAATCATTATTTATTTACTGAATATTATTTTTGAATATTCATTTAAAGTTTATTTATTTAATAAATATTATCTGATTATTTATTAAATACTTTTAACACATTTTTTTTTAAAATGAGTTATATTATTTAAAGTTTACCATCGACCTTCAATACTTATGAAGGATATTCTAAGCTGTATTATTAATTATTTTAAATCAAGGGGAGGTTCCCAAACACTATCTTTCCATTTAAATCTATCTTTTAAGAGGATTTAAATACTCGCTCAACTACCAAAAATATGGGGAACCTGATTTAAGTAACTGCTACTCATTTTAAACTCTCAACTCAAAACTGTCAGGGGACAGATATTTTCTCGGAGCAATTTAATTGCTGCAAGTCAAATGTTGTGTAACTACCTCAACGATCGAGGAGTAAATTGATGGAACAAGTCGATATCCATTAACAAGCAATAGCTTGGGAAATATTGGAGAATCTTCCTTTCCAACCTAGATATAACTACTTAGTGGAGTCATATCAACAAGTATTACACTTGGGGAAGGGAGGACGATCTTTACGTTTCAGAGTCATGGATTTCATCTGAACTAGGAGTGGTGTAAGAGGTCCAGTTGCGCCGACCCATCCATTTTATTGCCCCAAATGGGCCGGGAGATCCGGGAAGGCGGTAGACAATGTCAGGCTGTCGTGATTCTTCCATCTACATGTAGAAAACATATTTCTATTGTACGACCTGCTACTGATCATAGTAAGGTTGGGACAACGGGCGCGGTAGCAACTCCGGTATTAGTTCATCATCCAATTTTGGATATTCCTGCAACATGTATTGGGGAGAAGAACCGATCATGTTGACAGGGGGGTCGAAAAGTGTTCAAAGAAAATGAAGTTGCAATAAATCTTTGCAACTTCATCTTTTATTTTATGAGTTATGACTCTCATAAACCCTTACTCAGATTATATATGCATAAGTGGATTTTGGGTTACGTAATTATTATATTAATTTTCCTCTTAACTTCATCTTTTATATTATGCTAGTATTTTATCTGTTTAATGCGTAGCATGTGGTTATAAAGATATTGAACTGTATGGTATTTTGAATCAATAAATAGGCTTTAAGCCTTGATTCTAATGTTAACCTCTATTTTAAAAAGATATGTCATGAGTCTTGGTTTACCATACTGATACCAAGGATTTCCAAATGATTACGAAGAGTATATGAGTATGATTATAAGTCATACGGTATTTTAAACGGTATACTATTTTGGGGTTAGACCCTAGTAGTGATAAAAGCTTTGATCCCATATGGATTATCTCCCTAAAAGGTTAAAGATTTAAACTGGGATAGATTTCTTGCTGAGCACTATTAGCTCATTCTTGCTTTATTAAATCTTTCAGCATGAGGAAAACATTGCCGAATCCACCTCGTGTTACGAGAGCAAGGGAATGGAGAGACCACCCTGGAGTTAGTTGATGCAGGATGGATACTGTCGGTGTGAGCAGAATAGTTGCAGCTTGAATTAGTGAGAATTATTTTGAGTGGGTTTGTATTACTAAACCTTGTATAGAATTGTGAGGTCTATTATTGTAACTTCGGGTAGAGGTTGTAAATAATAGATGAGATCCTGGATAGTACATTTGGGTTGTAATAACAAATGTTGATAATTGTTGCTCATTTCCAAGGCTATAACTTGTGTGTGTGTGTGTGCGTAAGTGATTGGGGTCTTTGGAGTTGTATTATGAGAATGTTGTAAGTAATGCAGGTATTGTATCATTGATGGAGCGTGACAACCCAGATTCTTGACCCCGGATCTGGGGGTGTTACACTTATATGAGAACAAAAGGATAAAACTAGATACTTTCTTGCATGCCTTAAATAGTTTTGCAACATGAGTGAGACATTTACTATCCTTTCTATAATGTACATAAATCTTACAACCAGATGGAAGTTGTAACTGAACATTAAAAAGAATATCTTGCTCAATTGAGGATAAAAACTATGTTGGTAAATTCTGTAATAAGTCAAGAATTCTAAATTAGTCCATAAATACATCAATGAAGATGTTCCATAAAAATTAAACTTCTATACATTAAACTACTCACCACGACATCACTATCCCATTCTTCAGGTTCAAGGACAGCAATAAATCTAAGAAATTTTGAGTTGTCAATAGCCATCTGAGCATAACAAACATAAAAGAAATTAATAATCTATAATTTTCTTAACTTCATTTAAAAACATAATAATTTTAGCCACATCTTCCTCTTTTTCATTTCCAGCTTTCTATTTTCCGCAGACCTCTTCTGTAGAGTAAACATGTACAATGGTCATCACTTATATTTAGCACGAATTTGAAAATTACTACCGAGTCAAGAAAATAAATCCAATTCAAATACCAAAATCTGAAATCCACTCTACTTTCCAAAAGCAATGATTGGGAGAAGTTGTTTGTATTCTCAGAGTTCGATTACAATAGTTAATCTCCATTCCATCCAGTTGGTAGATTCTTTCATATAGCATATTCCTCAAACCAAATGTGAATATAATTATATTATTCTTCCTTAATTTTAACTTAACAACTCCATCATTTCTCCAACATTAGTTAGCATTCCATATTGTGGGTCATAAAATAAAAAATGCCATTCACCGCTAGCAACAATTTTTTGCAAAATATCAAGATCTTCACTGTATTGTTCTTTCACAAATTTTGGAACAACATGTCACAAATAAATTATACATTACATTTATTTTTTAACACTTTTCAAAAATGGAACACATATTAAATGAACTGTAAACATATACACAATTTATTACATAAAAACCTACCATCGAATCTCCTTCTAATAAAGGAACTCATGCAGATCCAGGACGATATTCCATTGCCAAAATGGACATAATCATGATAACTGAATGAGTCATAAAGGGTATAGTGATAAGTATACCATCGTTTACACAAACGGTCGAACAGTTCAAAGACATCGCGTTATACTGTCTACCAGTAAAGTCGATATACTTACTCGAACGAAGGTTCAAGGAGCATTCTCCACCTATCGTATGCTATATCTAATCGTAGAAGAGTAAAGTGCACTTTGCGTACTCGTACTTTAGTCACGACACCACTTGCAATACTATAGTTTAAAATCGAGCAGTTGCAATATCAATGTTTTATTTCACTGCACTTTGTTGCATTCCGTTAATTGAGGTTAACTCCGTTATTAATTTAGGGAGTAAAGTGCACTTTGTGTACTCGCACTTTACTCTAAAGTGCATTTTGTGTACTCGCACTTTACTCTAAATTTTGAACTAAAATATTGCAAGTGATGTATTGAGCAAAATGTGGGTCCACAAAATGCACTTTAGAGTAAAGTGCGAGTACACAAAGTGCACTTTACTCCCTAAATTAATAACGGAGTTAACCTCAGTTAACGGAATGCAACAAAGTGCATTAAAATACAAACATTGATATTGCAACTGCTCGATTTTGAACTATAGTATTACAAGTGGTGTCTTGACTAAAGTGAGAGTACACAAAATGCACTTTACTCATCGTAGAAACTATCACCAAGTCAAGTTCCGTGTATGTCTGTCTGTGTGGTGTGTGCTACTGGACCATCAATCTCATTTGTGGGGGATTGTTGGAAAAACTTAGTGTCTAATACTAAGTTGTGGATTATTTTCAGACTCAAATTTAAGTGGATGCACTAATTTTCAATGTTGTGTATTTGTTGGAACGTATTCTCCTCTATGAGGGGATTCTAACACATATTTACACCCTCAAAATGATTAAAAGCTTAATGAGAACTGATGTTCCAAAGTATGACCTTTTAAATGTATAAAGTGACTTTTGTACCACATCGAGAGTAGCACAAACCTATTCTTTGGTTTTTATTATAAATACCTTGTTCCACATTGAAAATAAAATTAAGTCATTTTGAGCCTCTCTTTATAAATAGAGCCTTAGGGTTTCAGTCTTATTAAGTTGTGAAAAATATAGCTGCCTCTATTTTTTCACTCTCCTCAGTTTTGAACCTACAAAATATTCTGGTGATAGTTTTGGACTCGATTCAAGTTCGCTGAGAGTATCGTCGATTTATCGGCTATATTGTATCTCGTTTTATCATGGGAGGTAGGTCGCTAAGCACAGACGGTGAGGAGCGAAACTGCTTTAAGGAGACAGGTTTTCTAGACTCGAGATTAAATCCAATCTCTGTTTGTTTTCTCAAACCCTTCTCCTTAAACTATAATTAATTCTGTAATTGTATGTACATATATCGTTACATGAATCAATTATTTCTTGTAATTTATAGTTATATGTTTTATACATATAATTGTGTTTATATCGTACAAGATTGATAACACACACCTCCCTAGGTTATCAAAAAACTATACCTTGAGTGTTTGAGTAATGGGTTTTAAAATTATTATTTTTTATCCAAACACCATGTATGATATGAGGTGGTAATGAACTAAATTCATATCTGATTTCAAAATACCATGAGCCAAACGATCCTTTAATATATGTCACCAAATATATTTTACGATTTATCTAATGTGTGTTCAAGGGCACATAATAAGAGCTTAGTTGACACTTTTTGATTGGTTTGACTCTCATTAAAAACAATGGAACATAACTGTTAGCCAAAAATATAGCCAACCACTTCAGATTGACTATTTTTGACGAACCTCTAAGGACCTGTAGTAAACCTCCACCTCATCTGTTACCATATTCTAATTATATATTTTATTTTTAACAAATTAAAATAATAATAACATTCTATTTTTAAAATATAGTCAACTTCATTGGAGCACAATATCTTACAGGTTCAGCAAATTTTACATAATCAGTATATTATATGATTTTAGCCAACGATTTTAGCCAACACCATTGGAGATGCTCTAAGGAGCTTGTTAGAGTTGCTCTAACATTGAATTTGTTGTACACTGAACACATTTAGTGCGCATTTAATTTTTTCCCGGTTCAACATTAATTTTATTTGTTTTGTCTATAGTACTTGGTAATTAATCTGCTGAGTTGTCTTTTAATTTTTAAATTCATCTTGATATAATTATAAAATGGATTCATATATATTCATGTCTTAATAATTGTACATGTATTCTTCATTTATACATTAGATTTTATTATTAAGTTGTCCCATTCTTATTCATTTTTACTTTTTTAGTGTTCAGCTTTATATTGGAAAAATAAATTAAATTGTCCTTAAACATTTTTGTGTTTGTGTTCCTAAACTAAAGATTTCGTATTTCAGGTAATTTAATTTTTAAAATTTTCTACATCGTCTTCTTTCATTAAAAAAATTCTAACGGGTGTTTGAGTCTTGCTGGTGTAGCACGGTTTTTTGATAAGTCATATATTACACGAACGCATAATTAGAAAAAAAAAACAAAAAAAACATGGAAAAACACATAAAAATGTTCAAATTTAATGTTATTCACGAGGATGTCCGTCATTTAATCACTACAAAGAATTAGTTTTCATAAATTTTTATGTGATTTGCCATGTTTTTTTTTAGTTTTTTTAATTGTTCGTCCACATTTTATATGATTTGTCAAAAAAATCTTGTCACATCTGTTACGTCATATTTTCGGTTGACTCAATTATCTCCTAATTTCTCAAGTTAGTAATATCCTCTCTCTACAACGAGGAAACTAATTGATATTAATCATAGAAAATATCTCCAAACGATTCTTTCAAATCAGGAAAGAATCACAACGCTAATATAACTCTAAAAAGATAAAATCAACTTATCTCAACATATCTCTTAATAATCACAGGGATTAAAATACTATCATATCACAGAACTGCGTTGGCTTGATCCCTATATATAAACAGGGTACGCAGACATCTTGGAAGAGGATCTGTCACATCTAACAAGTCGAGACACTTTTCAAGTCCAGCCTCAAAACATCCAAAAATCCCAAATCCCCCTATTTTCATAATTTCGTTATTCCAGCAATCCCCGAAATTTGTTATCACCAAATTCCTCCATTAACAATTGGCGCTTGAAGGAGGGGATTATTTTTTTGATTATGGAGGACAATCAATATATACAATACGCAAGGGGGTTATTATGGATCTGGAGCTGCTTTAATGGAGGAGCAGAACGATGGAGGCAGTGGTTCGTGGTTCTATTCAAAATTAAGATAAATTTTCTTATGCTTTTGTCCGTATACATAAGTTATCTTATTAAATTCGTAGTAAATTTAATACATGTCAGATTTTGATGATTTTTTATTATCCGGAAAGATTTTGTGATTTCCTACAACATTTGTTCTTGGTATTTTCTGAGATTATGTTTCGATCTATTTTCAAAATCACAAAACATAATCAGATCCCGTTTTTCAGTATTGAGAAGTTAATCAGCGGATGTTTTATTTGATTCCCGTTTTGTTATAAGTCCGTTTCTGACGAGCCATATATCATCGGAAAGCTCTTTTCGTTTCCTACAACTTTCATGTTTTGTGTTTTCCAAGAAAATATCGTTTACAGGACCAAAAAGGTAAAAACAGATCTGGGCAGAATCTGAATCATGGAGATATTAAAGAATTGTGATACAATATTCGTAGCACATGATTTGATTACTTCACTAGCTCGTGCATGGACAAAAATAAGTGTGGAAGGTCCTTATCTGATAAGGGTAATGTTTTCGAAAGCTCTCTTTTCCAAGGAGGATAATATTTTTGAAGACCCTATTTCGAGTAGGATAATATTTTTGAAGACCCTCTTTCGAGGAGGATAATATTTTAGAAGACCATCTTTTGAAGATGATAATCTTGTTTGAAGTTCCTACGGGTTAATCGTCTTTTGAATGTCTTTTAGGGTAATCTTGTTTTGAAGGCCCTGCATCATTCGCATCATGCATTCATTAATCATCATGTGCATCATTCGCATCATACATTCATTCATATCATCATTGGACATTCTTAGATTCTGTGGTTGTCTTTGTGTGATATTTTTGAAGGCCCTTCTTAATGAAGGTGTTGCTTAGAAATTATTTTTGAAGGTCCTTTTTTAAGGTGTTGGTTGAAAATTATTTTTTGAAGGCCCTTCTTTGTGGAAGGTGTTACTTGAAATTTATTTTTGAAGGCCCTTCTATGAGGAAGGTACTGCTTGGAATACCTTGGTAAACCCGTACTTCCGGGGTGCTTATCCGTACTTCCGGAAAGCTCACCAAGAAGAGAGTCCACCCTTTTAAGGTGAAGAGAGTCCACCCTCTTAAGGTGAGAAGAGTCCACCCTCTTAAGGTGAATAGAGTCCACCCTCTTATGGTGAAGAGAGTCCACCCTCTTAAGGTGAGAAGAGTCCACCCTCTTAAGGTGAAGAGAGTCCACCCTCTTATAGGTGAAGAGAGTCCATCCTATATTAAGGTGAAGAGATTTCACCCTTTTATAGGTGAAGAGAGTCCTCCCTCTTATAGGTGAGAAGAGTCCACCCTCTTAAGGTGAGAAGAGTCATCCCTCTTATGGAGAGAAGAGTTCACCCTCTTATAGGTGAAGAGAGGTCTCCTCTTATGGAGAGAACAGTCCACCCTCTTAAGGTGAAGAGAGTCCACCCTCTTAAGGTGGGAAGAGTTCACTGTCTTATTCACTAATCTTCTACTCCTAGTTGTTCCATTGACTCAGGAAATTCGGAAGATCAAAGCACGCTTAGTTCTCCAGTCCATCAAGCTGCACTGAATAACTGGGGAGTAGTTGTTACGCCATATTTTCGGTTGAGTCAATTCTCTCCTAATTTCCATGTTATTAATATACTCTCTCTGAAACGGGAAAACTAATCAATATTAATCATAGAAAATATCTCCAAACGATTATTTCAAATCAAGAAAAAATCACAACGCTAATATAACTCTAAAAAGATAAAATCAACTTATGATTGTTTTTCCTTTTTTCTATATATGATGATGATCCCAGCTCCTAGGGATGGCAATCGGGTCGGTCGAAACGGGTTTTACAAAACCGGACCCGAACCCGAAAAAATCCGAAATATTAAACCCGAACCCGTTGGATACCAAACGGATTTCGGGTAACCCGAAACCCGAAATGAAAACTAGTAAAAAAAATATATTATATTATATATAAATTATATTTTAAATATATATTAAATTATATATAAAATTATATGTAAAAAATTATATATAAAACTTTATGTTAAGAATTATATATAAAATCAAATATATAATTTTATTATATGTTAAAATTATATATAAAAAAATAATAGGAAAATATATTATATATATAAATTAATTCGGGTTTCGGGTTCGGGTTCGGGTTCGGATCGGGTTCGAAACGGGTTTCGGGTTTTCGGGTCGGGTTTGGATCGGTATTGTCAAAACCCGAACCCGACCCGAAAATAATTCGGGTTTAAAAAACAAACCCAAACCCGAATCCAAACCCGAAAATTTTGGGTTCGGTTTAACTCATTCGGGTCAGAACGGATCGGATATCAATCGGATCGGTACAAATTACCATCCCTGCCGGCTCCCGCAAAATTATACTTCACGTTTTTGTTGCAGCAGTCGGCTAACAGACGTGGGTCCAGTGGATATTATCATTGCTTCATTTTACTTGTTTCTTTTACTGATTTACCTCGCTTATTTTTGTGTTTATTTTAACTCATGAATTATTATACTGGACTGCAATCAATTTTACGTTTTACTCCCCACATTAACAAACGTTCCTTAACACCATTAAAACACTAATTATGCCTAATTTAGATGTTACTTAATTAGGTTAACAGTTAAAAATGGGGCAGTATTCTAGCTGTATTCGAGTAAACCTTCTTGTAATGTTCTTTTCTTCAGTTTCATGTTTGGCTGATCCTCATTTTTTGCATGAGTCGTATCATTACAATTACATGTCCAATTTCATGTGTTGCGTGTAAAACACTAGCATATCCATAATCCATACATACCTTTTTTTCTTTAGTAGGTTTTACGGAATTAAATTTTCTGAATACACTCTTATGATTTTCAATTTTTATATAATCAACTATTAAATACGTTAAGAATTAATACAAGAGAACACTTGTCTTTTATTAGATACGCTCCTGCATACCTAAAAATATGATAAATCATTAATTCGTATGTCAAAAAAAGCTTCTTCTTTTCTTCTTAATTTCAAAACGAAAAGTAAAACGAAACCATATAATTCTTCTTCTTTGGTGAAATTAACCAACAAATACTTTGTAACAACGAATTTTATACGATAAGAAAAAGAAATACAAAAGGAAGTAAAGGGAAAAGAATATCTTTATTGAACACATCGAACGGACAAATACATTACAGAGAAAAGTAGGGTAAATGACTTAAACACGAGATGCATGAGCAAAGCAAACCAGAAGCAACTAAACACTCACAATTAAGAGTGCACACACCACGTACTTAAAACAACACGAACTCCCCATATGCATAAATCTATACCATTATAATAAACCAACCCCAAATCATCTCAGACAACTTCACTGAGTGATTGCAGCGGGTACGCTATGCAACACAACTGTTTCGACAGTTAGACCCGGCCCGAACCCGAAAAGTACCCCCCAGTCCAAACCTTCTCCAGTTGTTGCTTTTCCTTCCTCAATAGACTTCTTCCTCATTTCATCTAAAATAAACAACACACATGCACTTGACATGTTCCCATAATCACTCAACACCTGTCGGGTCGCCCGCATTTTTTCTTCTTTTAGACCCAACTTTAGTTCTACTTGATCCAAAATAGCTGGACCACCTGGATGGGCTATCCAAAATAAAGAGTTCCAGTCCGATATGCCTATAGGCCCAAAAGCTTCCTTCAACGACTTCTCTATGTTTTTCGAGATTAAGCCAGGTACGTCCTTGAGAAGATGGAAGGTAAGGCCCACTTCTCGGAGATGCCCGTCGATGGCCCCGTCGGAGTCGGGTAAAATTGTTTGGGCTGCGGATATGAGCTGAAAGAGCGGACGCTCCACGGATAGATCCGGATCCGACCCGACAATGACCGCAGCTGCACCATCACCAAAAAGTGCCTGGCCAACTAGGGAATCAAGATGGGAGTCAGAGGGCCCACGGAAAGTAACAGCAGTGATCTCCGAGCAGACTACAAGAACACGTGCACCGGCATTGTTCTCCGCCAGGTCCTTGGCGAGACGGAGGACAGTGCCGCCAGCAAAGCAACCCTGTTGGTACATCATGAAGCGCTTGACAGAGGGACGGAGGCCAAGGAGCTTGGTGAGCTGATAGTCAGCCCCGGGCATATCTACACCAGAAGTAGTGCAGAAAATGAGGTGAGTGATCTTGGATTTGGACTGGCCCCACTCTTTGATGGCCTTGGATGCAGCTTCTTTGCCTAGCCTTGGGACCTCCACCACAACCAGGTCTTGGCGGGCGTCCAGAGAGGGTGCCTCATATGCGCATACGTTAGGATTTTCTTTTAGATAGTCCTCTGTTAAATGCATGTAACGCTTTCGGATCATAGATTTTTCACCTGCACAAACCACATCTTTGTCAATAAAATTACTCATCTACCTACGTTAACATATTTTGTGTCTTAAGATTTCTTAAATAAATTATATATATTCGCGTGAAATTAATTTCTCAAAACTCACAACTAAATACAGACAACATAAATGCAATTTTAGCAAGAAAAAATGAAACATAAATCTGTGTATATGTGATGTAAAATAAAGAGAAGGATGAAAGGAGAGATCACGTACACATTCGCTTGAATTTGAGTTTGAGATCGGTCATGTGTTCGGAGTTGGTAATACGAAAGTAGTAATCAGGATAATCAGCCTGGTAGACACAGTTGTTAGGAGTGGCAGTGCCAATAGCTAGGACATTAGCAGGACCTTGAGCTCTTTGCCTTTTCCTGATCTCCTCAATTTCTGCATGATGATTGGCCATTTTTATAAATAAAAATTTCTCCTTACTCTTATATAGTGTAAAGAGATTTTCAGTTTGATTTATGTTCTTCTTTGCTTCCTCCTATATATATAGGACAGAGATTTCTCTATCTTAAATAATACAGTGACGACAGAGAGAGAGGTTAGAATTTAGATGATAAAACAAGGGGAGGTTAGGTTGGAGGGACGGTCACCGGATAGCCACGTGAAATTAAGGAGGAGTTATGTGGATGTAAGTGATATTTGCAACCATGGTGGGGATTTAGGCATTCCACGTACGTTCAAAGTGAGTAGATACATCAAGTGAAGCACAATCGATTCTAGCCTCCTCTTTTAAAACTATTATTGGAAAAATTCACCTTTTTATTGTCACACTAAACTTTCCAATGTGCCACTATTTAATTAAATTAAATATTTATACACCCGGTGACGTAGTGGCTAATTCAGTTTCCCATGGACTAATCCCATCTCATTTCGTTTCTGTTATAATGTATACAAGTCTGGTATATTGATTAATAAAAGAGTTACCTACAAGAAGTTTACTCCGTAACTTTTAATTAAAATTTTGAGCCATTTTTCTCTCTATGTGAATGTAGAAAAAGGATAGTATAAACGTAATTTCTAGTTTTTTTTTTAATATTATGCGTTGTTTTATTTATACTACTGGACTTTTTAAAGTTGGTGACTTGGTGCTCTGAATATATACGAATACACATTCGAGAAGACCCAATTTAATTTCAAAAATGATGTTTTAGATTAGACTCGACAAAATAGGGGTGGGCTATTTATTTTTGACAAAGAAGTAAACGGTGTGTAGCCGTGGACAGGACAGGTAAGGTATTTAAATTTGTATTGTACATCTGTATAGTAACTCCGGCCACAAGTTGTTCAATTCTACAGGCATTAATTTTATCAGTCCCGCTCCATTCTAATTCAGTTTTCTCTTGTTCTGTTTGAATTTCAAGATTTGAAAATAATTCGAATTCGATAGAGGCACTACAAGAGAAATAGTTAAAAGTGACTGTTTCATAACGGTCGCATATATTTGCAAAATGACCGTTTGCAGTCATTCTAACTTTAAAAATGACCGGAATGCTACGGTCATTTATAAGGCCGTCGAAAATAAATATACGGTCGAATGTAGCGATCAAATACGGTCGCTTTTTGTAAATCTAGATATAACCCAAAATGGTCGCTCTTTATATTCCAAAAATTTTGAAATTTTAGTGAAAATTTCATTTGCCGCTTAAGGAAACAAATCAAAAAAATTCATTTCACGCCTAAGGAACAATAACGACCAATTTCAGTCGCACTGTAAAGCGACCCAATAACGTCGTATTTACACAATTGACTACTTTCGGTCGCAACCATATTCGACTAATTCCGGTCACTTAAGCGCGACGTTGTTCGACCATATTCAGTCACAATGAAGTGTCCTATATATGACTACTGCCGGTCATGAATAGATGCTTTGTTGCGACCAGAAATGGTTGAAATTACTTGTCAAAATGGTAATTAAATACGACCAAAACCAGTCACACTCTAGGTAACTAGCATGTGTGGTTTCAACTATATAATAACACCGCAGTTCCTGCTTTTATCACACCAGAATTCCACAGGATTAAAATGTAACATAGGGATGGAAGGAAAAATAAAATTCAAATGACAAAAATAACATAATATAAAACTAAAATATTCTCGATTAAAATTCATGAAACTCCACATAAATTAGATAGCAAGTCCCATAAAGAGTACTAGAAAATCCACATAAAGATCCACAAACTATTTGTTCCACAGGTGACAAACAAGTTTCCAAATCCTGTCCCCATTCCCAATTTTCATATTTAATATATATACATGTTATTATATTATTAGCTTAAAACCCGTGCGATGCACGGATTGTTAATTATTATTTTATTATTATATTTTAAATAATAAGTAGACATGTTAAAATATGTAAACTTTTAAAAATAATTATAATATTATAGGTTTAAAAATAAATAACTAAATGTTTGTGCGTGATATTTTTGAAAAATGAGTGGTTTTATTAAGGAAAAATAGAAAAACTAACATGTTTTAGTTAAAAAAAGGTAATTGCCATGTTTAAAAAAGTAGGGGAATTTGTTAGAAAAAATAATGTATTTTAGGGAAAAAAGGTCATTGGTTATAAATAGATAATATTATTATTTAATAATATATTTCTATAAATAAGTAAGGTTAATTAAGTAAAAACACGAAATATTGTTAAGGGCAATTAAGTAAAATCACAACGTACCATACCTACCAACTAAACTTTTAATTTTTAAAAAATAATTATAATATTATAGGTTTAAAAATAAATAACTAAAGGTTTGTCCGTTATATTTTTGGAAAATGGGGGATTTTAGTAAGAAAAAATAGAAAAACTAACATGTTTTAGTTAAAAAAGGTAATTGTCATGTTTGAAAAAGTAGGGAAATTTGTTAGAAAAAATAATGTATTTTAGGGAAAAAAGGTAATTGGTTATAAATAGGTAATATTATTATTTAATAATATATTTCTATAAATAAGTAAGGTTAATTAAATAAAAACACGAAATATAGTTAAGGGCAATTAAGTAAAATCACAACATACCATACCGACCAACCAAACTTTTAATGTTTCGTCTATTATATAATACTAGCTTAAAACCCGTGCGATGCACGGATTGTTAATTGTTAATTTATTATTATTTTTTGTTATTTTTAAAATTGTATTTGTTAAAAAAATAAGCAGGCATGTTAAAATAGCTAAACACTTTTAATTAATTAAAAGTATTAAAACATATTTTAAAATAAATAAGTAAATGTTTGCCCGTTATATTTTTGGAAAAGGAGAGGTTTTAGTAAGGAAAAATAAAAAATGTAACATATATTTAGTTTAAAAAGGTAAATGTATGTGATATTTTTGGAAAATGAGGTTTTAAAATTTAATAATTTAAATAAGTTTTAAAATAAATAAGTAAAGGGTTTTTTGTGATATTTTTAGAAAAAGAATGGATTTTAGTGAGAAAAATAGAAAAAGACAATTTTCCGTGATATATATTGAAATGAGGGATTTTCTTAGAAAAAATCTATAATGTGTTTTAGCTGAAAAGGTAATTGGTTATAAATAGTTATATGATTATTTATATTTTAATATTTTTTTAGTAATTGCATTTGTTAAGAAAAATAAGTAGGCATGTTAAAATAGGTAAACTTTTAAAAAATAATTATAATATTAAAATAGGTTTAAAAATAAATAACTAAAGGTTTGTCCATGATATTTTTGGGAAATGAGGGGTTTTAATAAGGAAAAATAGAAAAACTAACATGTTTTAGTTAAAAAAGGTAATTGCCCGTGATATATTTGAAAAATAGAAAAAATAATGTATTTTAGGTGAAAAAAGTAATTGGTTATAAATAGGTAATATTATTATTTAATAGTATATTTCTATAAATAAGTAAGGTTAATTAAGTAAAAACACGAAGTACAGTTTAGTAAGGGTAATTAAGTAAAATCACAACGTACCATACCGACCAACCAAACTTTTAATGTTTCGTCCATTATATAATAGTATTGATTGATAGTATTGATTATAGATAAAATATTTTATACGTATTACTATTGTTTCCAAATTTTAAATTCAATTCCAAAGTTTCAATGATAAAATATCAATTAATTATTTCTGTTATCTTTTATTGTAAATAAATATAATTTTGAATTGTTTTTTTAAAATATGATACTAAATTATGAACATTAATTACATATGATGATCTATCAAATTATTTTTATTATAAAATATATAAGAGAATATAAAAACTTATTTTAGAATAAACGATAAAATCGCAATTCCTATTGTCTATACTCGATTTCACCTTCACATTAATCATATGAAAACGACTCTATGCTCTTCGAACAATCTTTTATGAACCGCGGGCAAATGAAGTTGTGGAATTCTTTTATGAACGAGAAAAATGAATTTGTAAGTTAATGTTTATGATCAAGAACAGAACTAGTAAAAGTACGGGAGGAAAAATATCTTCCATAAAATAAAAAGTTTAAATTTTAATGTAAAGTATTTTATTAAAAATATAAAAATGTGGTTCCAAAATTTTGATGTTCTCCGGTCCAGAACTAGTTGAACTTACCTGGACTATCGCCTAGTTGGTGCCACAAAAATCTGGCACACGAGCAGTGCTTGACTACTTCCCCGCTTTGGGCACCATTTTCAGATGGTTCAATTGTTTTTCTTTCATAAATTCTGCGTTTCTTGGGGTTCAATTCTTCTAGAATTTAAATTTTCTTTTCCATTTACTTATAAATTCAAAGTCTTAAACTCGATCACAAAGTAATAAACTAGTATTTAATAAAAGCTTGATAACCGGAGGTGCGGACACGAAGGCTGATGGTATGAAGTGTGGACACGCAATGGGTAGAGAGGAACGGTCCGGACCTATGAGTTATTCGTTCAGGCCTGACGTCGAGTTTAAGTGGGGGAGTTTGTAACATCTCAGTCCCACATAGAGTAAATTTGGAACTTCTATTCCGTTTATAAGACAATGTATTACTACCAATAAGCACCAATAAATTATGATCTTTTGGGGGACTACCCAAGTTAGCTGCATTTGGGCAAGTAAGTTTCAGCTTATTCGGATTCGAAATCGAGAATTGACCCGATTTTCAAAAAAAGTTCGGGATTTGACTCGGTTTATCACAGTTAGAAACCCAAATATTTAGATTAAATGAAATTCGTGAACTCTAAATTCAAATATAAATATTTTTAAAATCTTAACATATTTTACATTTATTTTATCATAATTAAAAAATGTGATCAAATATTTTTAAATAAATACAAAATAAAATTATGACTATTATAGAAAGGTGGAGGGCAGGAGGGAGTAACGAGAAAATGCTCCCTAGTTTGGGAACTTCCCTAATAACGGGAAGTTTATGACATATTTACTTCATTTGATTTAATTATGCTCTATTTTAAAATTGGTCCACCAATATTCACATTTAAAACTGTTTGCTCCACCATTTGGATTGTTATAATTTTGTTTAGTTATTTAGAGATATTTTAAAATGATGTAATTGTCGTTTGTCTTTCAAAATATTTTTTAATCATAATTATTTTAGTAGTATCAGTTGTTCTATAAATAATTGAAAGTAGCACAGTTTTCGATGTAACATCCGAAAAGATAGGAAAAAAAGACTGAAGATTGAAACTATGGAAGATAAATATATCATTAAGAATATTCCTTTATTGTTTTATACATTTAATATACGTACTGTTATGCCAAAACTAAATGAAAGAGCATGTCTTACCAAAATATTCGATTTGTAAAGGACAAGAAACTACAAAAGTCCTAACCAATATTTCACATTACTTAAACTTTTTTTGCAATGAAAAATTGTAACTAGTAGAAAAATATATTATAAACGACAAATAAAAATTGAGTGATAACGAAGGAATTGTATGACCAGTGAATATCAAGAAGTCAATTATTATTGTATCGACTAGATTTTAAGTCCACGTTGCTCAAACCGAATGAATGTTGTTGGCTACGTCGTCTTCGTGACTATGCACGCAGGAGGGAGAAAAATAAAATATCACTTTTCTACTCCATGGTTGAATGTTGATACATTCTGAATTGTGCGTACAGACGTAAAGACATGGCAGGCGACCATAGATCGAATCTGTTTCAGGATCAATTGCATTTTAGTGACCTAGATTTACGTTGAGTTTCAATATTATTGCCGTTTGTAATTTGCAAATCAGTGATTTAATTTTTTATTAGATACTCCCTCCGTCCCAGTGAATTCTATACACTGGGACTGGGCACGTAAACTAAGAAAATATATAAAAATGAGTAAAATTAGATGAAAAGTGAGTAAAGTGGTGGGACCTATCAATATTTAATAATAGATTTGAGATAGTGGAGGAAGTAGTGAGTGTAATAGTGATTTATATTGTTATAGAATAGAGATAGTGGAGAAAATAGTGGGTGTAATAGTGTTTTATATTATCAAAAGTTACTATTTTTGGAATGTATAGAAATGAATGAGACGTCCCAAAATGGAAAGTGTATGGAAATGGATGGGGACGGAGGGAGTAATTCCTACTCCCCTTTTAAACAGTACCACCCCTTCTCTTAACTTTTTACCCCCCTTCTTTGTTTAAATTACATGAAATGCCGGCGATAGAAGCCGCAACATATCGGGTCTTTAGTGAAATAAATTGCTTTGACGCTGCTTTCCCACCTTTCACCGGACACGTTGCATATATTGCATATCTAATATATTGAATTAAAGAAAATGAAAGGAAAGTGCACGATTACAGCTTAAATTTTGAAGCTTACTGGGGAAGTTTTATCTAATTGCTGGCCTACCACGAATTTTACTAACCTTGATTCTTGAACCCTAAATCATTCATATATCATTTTAATCTATTTGAAAGTTTAAACTTCAAAGTTTTCAAATTTTGAAAAAAAACTTTGTAAACACGTAACTTTCTTTTCTTTTTTTTGCCCTGCAAACACAAATGGATTATTTCTTCTTTGGTACCCAAACAAGTTTGGGTCCATTTGATTTAGAAACAGTTTTATCAAATCCAACATGCTTATTATTTTTCTGAGAGCCAGTCTTCTTGTCACTGCTAGAGGTCTCAGAGTTTGAACTTTTTGACCTAGGTGACTGAAATGCCTTTCTAGAACTAGAAGGGCTTGAAGACCTTGGGCTTGTGGTGTGTGTGCACTCATTGTGACTAATGCATCAATTCATGAATTGTCTCCTCAAATTAAAACAAATTAAAACAACTAGTCATGACATTCATATTGAATAACATACAATCAAATTTATCACAGAATGGTGAATCTCTATGTCTTAGAGGCACAGAGCAGTCATAAAATGGTTTTGGCACACTACCAGTTGGTTTCTTACAAGCACAAGTTAAGTGTTTTGTACTAGAACAGTGCTGGCAAACTTTCCTAGGGGCATTTGGCACATAAGCATAACTGTTATTCTTGTTAATCCCTAGTTTGCCATTTCTATTCAGTTTCTTCTTTGGTGTAAACTTAACAGATTCAATTTTCTTAGACTTCACAGGAACGGTTTTAACAGGAGTTTGTTTGATTTTGACAGGCTTCTTGGTTTCAACTTTGACACTCTCACTCTCAGAAGGGTTACGTTGTTCACTAGCTTGTGCCCCATCTTCTTCATTTAGCATCTGTTTGATGATCATTCTTCATTAAGGCTAAATGAAGCTTTCTTAAAAATAGGTGTGTAAAGCATAATGTAACATAAGATGTAAAAGAGATAACTACAACTCAACAAAGGACAAGACAGACAATAATATTAATAAAAGCACGGGAATCCAGAATCAAAGAAGAAAAGGTAAACTCAAAAAATCAAAATACGTTATGTATTCTTGAAGTCCGTAAACAGGTCACGGAAAGAAGTTCATGAAAATGTTCAAGCCTCAGTGACAGCAAAAGAAACAAGACTTTCAAGACGACAGAAGTATGTGAATGATTTAGGGTTAGTACCACGGGATTCCAGTGATTTAATTGAAGCAACCAGAACGACAAGGGACTTATCAGAAGCATTGAATTGAAGACATAAAAGAAGAATTGATCAAGTGTTATTCATCTGTGAACCAGACCAGTTGCACTAGGTGACGGCACTTAAAAGATCAAGCTGTTTTATCGTCTCAGAAGAAAGTGATACAGTCTGTTACTTAAACACCCAGGAGCTCAGTGGAATTATTATAAGTCAAAAGACAAGAAAATGATTCGATAGTTTTTCTATTTAGAAAACTATCGAATGGAATGAAAAGTGATTCAAAGAAAACCAAAATAAATCAATTTGGCATTCGATAGTTTTGTTTTAAAAACTATCGAATGGTAAAATGATTTATTTCATTCGATGGTTTTAAAATGGGGAACAGGTGAAAAGTATACTTTGTTTTTCAAGTTGATGAAGATCCAACGGCCAAGATTGTTTCTACAAGTTTGGTTCGATGGTTTTCAAATCAAAGTCTACAATTACAACAGAGGAAGTGTGTCTTCTTCAGTCGGAGTTATTTCACAGTAGCAATAACTGAGAGAGAGATCAAGCCAGAGAGAAAATACCAGAGAAATTAATTCTGCTTGAAATCTATCAAAGTTTTGATTGTGTATAACTTAGAACTCATTGAAGCTAATCTACGGATTAGAAATTGTAGCACCCCTCGAGGTTTATATTTATAAAAAGATATATTCCCCGAAACTTGATTTGGTTTGGTCTGTTTGATTTCGTTATAGAACTGAATGAATTATCCGCGAACGAAATTAAATTATTTGTGAGTATCGTATTCAACCCCCCCTTCTACGATACTTTAGACCTAACAATTGGTATCAGAGCTACTTGATTGATATACAAATCAGATCTGGTGAATGAGACCAAAATCAAACGTAGCGTGAAAATTCGAAGCAAAATGTTTAACTTTCAAAAAATTTCATTTAATTGGAATTTCTTGAATTTTAAACAATTTGAAATTTTCAGAAATCATGAGTGCTCCAAAGACAACCGCTGGTATTAAAGTTCCCCCGTTTACTAGAGATGATTTCGGTTTGTGGAAGATGAAGATGTTGTTATTTATCAAGGCATCTAATCCGTTGTATATTGACATATTAGAGAACGGACTGTTTGTACCAATGAAACCAGTTAGTGAATCTACAGCTCCTGATGGTAGCAGGATTCCTTCAGGCACCCAACCTAAGGATATTACTGAGTATACAGATTCTAACAAAGAACTGATTCGATTGGACACAGGTTTGATGTTGATATTGGCGGACTCCGCAGACAAGGAAATGAGCTATCAGTTGATGAACTGTACAAGCGGGAAACATATGTGGGATACCATTAACTTGATAATGGAAGGAACTGAAGACGTGCAGGAAAATAGATTGGACATCCTGACTTCTCAGTACGAAGCTTTTAGGTCTCTTCCAGGAGAAAGTATAACTCAGGTCTTTGAGAAATATTCTAAGCTCCTAAATGAATTGGCAATGAAAGGAAAGACCTATCCACTGAGAGAATCAAACAGGAAGTTCATGATGACGTTGCCCCATCATGTAGAACACAAGTCATCATCCATAAGGGAAAGAATTGACTTCACGAAGATGTCATTAGAGATGATCTATGGCAAGTTGAAGACCTATGAGATGGAACAGGAACAAAGAGTGATAATCTACGGATTAGGGACAGTGGACAGCAAGCACAATGCACTTGTGAGATCAGCAGCACTTGTAGTGGATGAACCAATAACTTCTGAGATTCAGGTTCAAACCCCTAGAGCTGGAAAGGAGGTGATAATAGAAGCAGAAATGGATTCTGTGAATCTGGGTGTTGATGAAAGTGATTACTACACCCTAGAAGAGCTTGAGCAAATGGAAGACAAAACCATGGCGTACTTAGCTGCAAAGTTTAGCCACATTCGTTTCAAGAGAAACCCTAAGTACAAGTTCAAGGGTTCAACCAACAGATTCCAGAAGAGCAATTATACACCTAGTACAGGCTTTAAGGGAGGCTACAAGACTGGCATGATTGATAGAAGCAAATCAAGATGCTACAACTGCAATGAGTTAGGGCATTTCGCCACTGAATGCCGGAAGCCTCGTCAAGCAAGAGACATGAAAGATGTCTATGGAAAGAAAGACTCATATGAGGATTTGAAGAAGGAGAATTCCAAGATTAAACAGCAACTGGAGGCATTTTCTGGAAAGCAGAAAGGGAAGGCTTATATAGCAGAGGGAAAGCACTGGGATGATACTGATTCGGATGAAGAGGAGGAATATGTAAATGTTGCTCTAATGGCTGACTCTTCAGAGGAATCACCACAATCATCTCAGGTACCTATCTTAACTACAATTGATATGTCTAACTCTGAGTACAAGAAAACTGTGCAAGATCTTAGTGTAGAATTGTTTAATGTACACACAAGCATGCTAGCATCAGAAATGGAAAATGCTAAACTAGTTCTTAAGATTAAAAAGTTAGAATCTAAAAATGAAGAACTAGAGCTTGTAGCTGTAACATTAGAAGATCTTAAGCAAAAGAATGCGTACTTAGAGAACAAGGTCAAGTGTAATGATGAGATAGAGACTATCCTCAAGAAGCAGATTTCAGATTTAGATTTAAAGCTGAATGCTTTTAAGAATTCCGCCCTGATTGCTAAGGAGATAATAGATACTCAGACCCAGGGTAATAAAACTGCTATAGGACTTGACTATTCCAAAAAGGCTGGGAAAAAGGTCTTGGAATTCCCTGTGACATCTTTTGTTGTCAAGAAGGATATTCCACACATTCTTAAGAATGTGGACAGTCCAGTCTTTGTCAGGCCCTTCTCAGAACCTTTTCATGAGGATGACCTTTACATAGCACAAGAATTGCTTGAGGAGGATTTGTTGAAGGAAAAAGAGGTAAAGACTAAGTTGCCTAGGAATTCAGTAAAAACTGTTATACCTAAAACTGAAGTAGGTGACTTAGTTAGTAATGTTAAAAAGAACAAGAATGGGAAAAAGAAGATTGTTAATCAGGAAATTTTTCCATTTTCTCCCATTGCATCTAGGAAGTTGTGCACTATTTGTAATTCTGCTGGACACCTTACACATGCATGTAAAAAGGTTAAAGTAGAAACTGCTAATACTTCTGAAATGCATAACATGTCTGACATGCCTGATCTTCATGAACCCTGTGGAAAGAAAGAGTGTTTGCTATGTAAGTACAACATCATGCATGCTTATTTTAAGTTGATGAATGATAGTAGCAATAGCACTGTTAATGTTAAATCCACAGATACTATGAATATCAAACAGGGTAAGACTAAATTGAATGTTACTCCTGTTAAAGTATCTAAACCTTCAGGACCCAAACAATTTTGGGTACCAAAGTCCGCTTAATCAATATGTGATTGCAGGGTAAGGTTAAAAGCTCAAAGGTTGTGTGGATTCTGGATAGTGGTTGTTCTAGACACATGACAGGTGAAGAGTCCCTGCTTACAGAGGTGGTTAAGAAGACCGGCCCGATTGTAACCTTTGGAGATGACAGCAAAGGATTCACTACGGGATATGGTAAATTGAAAGCTGGAAATGTCATCATTGAGAACATCTCTCTTGTTGAAGGATTAAAGCACAATCTTCTAAGTATCAGTCAGTTCTGTGATAAAGGCTACAATGTAGATTTCAGAAAGGACAAGTGCTTGATCATCAACAGAAAGGATGAGAAGCTTACTCTACTGGGAGTGAGAAAAGGAAATTTGTTTATAGCTGACTTAAGTTCTACCAGTGAAGGAGAAGTTACATGTTTCTATGCAAAGGCATCTTCAGAACAAAGTTGGCTATGTCACAAGAAGCTCTCACATCTGAACTTCAAAACTATGAACTCTTTGGTAAAGAGAGAGTTAGTGAGAGGGTTGCCCCTGATGGAATTCAATCAGGAGGGACTATGTGAAGCATGTGAAAAAGGGAAGTCAAAGAAAGCATCACATGGAAGCAAAGGAATGGCAAGCATTACTGAACCATTACAACTGATTCATATGGATTTATTTGGTCCAGTCAGTGTTATGTCACTTTCAAGAAATAGATATGCATTGGTGATGGTGGATGACTACTCCAAGTACACGTGGGTGTTGTTCATACAAACAAAGGATGAAGCAACACAACTAATCATTGATCACATCAAAAAGATAGAAGTGGAAGCTAAGCTACCTGTGCGGACAATCAGATCAGACAATGGAACTGAATTCAAGAATGCAGTTCTTAATGGTTTCTGCTCAGAGAAAGGAATATCTAGACAGTTTTCAGCTCCAAGAACTCCTCAACAGAATGGAGTAGTGGAAAGGAAGAACAGGACCTTGGTTGAAGCAGCAAGGACCATGTTGAGTGAATCAAAACTTCCCACTTAATTTTGGGCCAAAGCAGTGAATACAGCTTGCTACACTCAGAATCGAACCCTGATCAACAAAGATCATGAAAAGACTCCGTATGAGTTAATGGCCAACAAGAAACCAACACTGAAGTACTTTCATGTGTTTGGTGCAAAGTGCTTTGTACTTAAAGATGGAGAATATCTTGGCAAGTTTGATGCCAAAGCAGATGAAGGCATTTTTCTGGGCTATTCTCTGGAATCTAAGGCTTTCAGGGTATATGTGATTAAAGATAAGAAGGTGTTGGAAAGCTTTAATGTAACATTTGACGACACCAAAAGACCAGGCCTGCAAACTGGAGAGAACTCTGAATCCTTGGTATTTGAAAATCTATCAGGAGATCTCTCTGACAATGAAGAAGTACCTGAAGTTGTTACAGTTATTAATAATAATCATAATGATAATGATTCTGGACAAAGTGGTGACCAAAGTGGAGATCCTCAAAATTCTACAGGATCCACTAGTCAGTCTTCAGAATCAACAGATCAAACCGTCAACAACTCAAGGGGAGCAGGAGAAGGATCAACTAGTCACACTCCACAACATCTAGAACAAGGAGAATCATCAAGATCGCATCTGCCAAGATAAAGGGTATGGAATAGAGATCATCCCTTTCACTTGATCATTGATGATCCGGACACAGGAGTGAGAACTAGGAGAACATCACAAAATGAATGTCACTATTCTGGGTTTCTTTCAGAAACGAACCTAAGAAAGTTGAAGATGCTCTAGATGATCCAGATTGGGTGATTGCTATGCAAGAGGAACTCAATCAGTTTGAAAGGCAGAAAGTTTGGAAGCTGGTACCCAGGCCTAAGGGAAAATCTGTTATTGGAACAAGATGGGTATTCAGAAATAAGTTGGACGAAGATGGCATTGTAACGAGAAACAAAGCCAGACTGGTTGCTAAAGGTTACTCTCAATAAGAGGGTATAGATTATGATGAAACCTATGCACCAGTAGCAAGACTTGAGGCCATCAGAATGTTTCTGGCATTCGCAGCACATTCCAATTACAAGGTATATCAGATGTATGTGAAGAGTGCTTTTCTGAACGGGGAGTTAGAAGAAGAAGTGTATGTGGAACAACCTCCAGGTTTTGAGGATTCAAAACTGGAAGACTTTGTGTACTTTCTATTCAAAGCTCTCTATGGAATCAAACAAGCTCCAAGGACATGGTATGACACTCTCTCTGAATTCTTACTTGAAAATGATTTTACAAGAGGTGTTGTAGACAAAACTCTCTTTGTCAAAAAGCATAAAAATGATTTGATATTGGTGCAAGTATATGTTGATGACATAATATTTGGTTCTACTAATGATGATCTATGCAAGAGATTTGCTAAGTTAATGCAGAGTCGTTATGAAATGAGCATGATGGGTGAATTGTCATTCTTCCTTGGACTGCAAGTATACCAAAAACAAGATGGTATATTCATTTGTCAGTCCAAGTACATTAAAGATCTTCTTAAGAAGTATCAAATGGAAGACTCATCTACAGCAAAGACTCCTATGCCAACTGCCACTAAGCTTGATAAGGATGAAACTGGTAAGAAGGTTGACATCACAGGCTACAGAGGTATGATAGGCTCATTACTTTATCTCACTGCAAGTAGACCAGATATAATGTTTGCAACATGCTTGTGTGCTAGGTTTCAGTCTGATCCTAAAGAATCTCATCTAATAGCTATTAAGCGAATATTTAGATATCTTAAGGGGACCCCAAATCTTGGAATTTGGTACCCTAAAGATACAGGATTTCATCTTATTGGATACACAGACTCTGATTTTGCAGGTTGTAAGATTGATCGGAAGAGTACTTCAGGAAGCTGTCAGTTTCTTGGAAGAAGATTAGTTTCTTGGTATAGCAAGAAACAACATTCAGTTTCCACATCAACACCTGAGGCTGAATACATTGCTGCTGGAAGCTGCTGTGCTCAGATCTTGTGGATGAGAAACCCACTCCGTGACTATGGGCTTTTGTTGACAAAGATTCCAATATTTTGCGACAACACAAGTGCCATAGCAATCTCAAACAACCCAGTGCAACACTCGAGGACGAAGCACATCGACATCAGGTATCATTTTATCCGAGAGCATGTCATGAATGGAACTGTGGAGTTACATTTTGTACCCACAGAGGATCAAATTGCAGACATCTTTACTAAACCGCTTGATGAATCCACTTTTTCTAAGCTGGCTGGTGAACTTGGGATGTTAAATTTTTCTAATTGATTTTGATTAGAAGACAGTAACTGCAGATAGTCCTAGTGAATACATGAGTTTAAGAATTTATATATCCTTAGGACTCGTGAATTTATTTTCTGGAGCAATTCTCGTAGTTAGGATTTTTGTACTAATTTTATGTCATAATTATGGATGATATATCTTCTGGCATTTAATTGGTTATTGATAAGTGGATTTTATATTCACTTGGAATGCTTAGAAACCGGCTTAAATTGGTGGAATTGACCTCAAGTATGTGGTAAGTGTGATATGTTCTAGTGTTTTAATGCAGGTGAACTAGTTGGAAGTATCAAGCATGATTTCAGGTCTAAATGGTGGGTTCTAAGTCCTAGGATTGGAGTTGAAGATAGCACGAAATATGGAAGACCCTTGGAAGCATTTAGAGGACCTTGCAAAACTCATGGAAGCCCTTGGAAGCACTTGGAGGAACTTAGGAATTCATTTGGAGTCCATGGGCAGGCACCTGGCGCGCGGGCGCGCGGCCAGGTGCGCGGGCGCGCGGCATTGGCAGAAACGGAGTGCGCGGGCACGGACCAAATGCGCGGGCGCGCGCGAGGCAGAGACCGGGTGCGCGGGGAGGATTCAGGACGTGCGAGCGCGCGCCTAGGGCGCGGCCGCCTGGCAGAATTTTTGTAAATTTTTCTGATTTCGATTTTTAATTGGAAATATGGAAATATCTTGCTGACAAAGCCTCCTGGAGTTTATATAAACACAACCCTTCACCAATAATCACGACCTAATTCCCAGCAACACATAGAGAGAGAGCCGAGACACGGAGATTCAAGTTTGACGAAGGATTCCTACGCGCGTGACAAGCAACGGAGTTCTAGATCTACTTTTCTTTTGTATTTTTCTTGGCGATACTCTTGGATGCTTTTGGGATTTGTTTTCTCAACTCTATTACTTTAGTATCCATATTATTTGAATCTTGTTTTTCATCATGCTTTCATCAGAACCCACGATGATGAACGGTTCTATTATGAACTAATCATTGTCGTGGGATTCTAACGGATTTATTTATGGATTTTAGTAGTTAATTGTTTTAAAGATGTGTGTGTGATGGCTAATTGATATCCTAGTTTGGTTGTGCTTATTCTTCTTGGATGCGTAGCTAACATCTAAGATTGTTTGTTAATCTCTATTGAATGCGAAAGTGGATATAGAGGTTTGGAACTTGCCATGCTAGCATAGGTTTATGTATGTTTGTCATGCATGATTCGTAGGTGATTTTAACCATCTTACCTGCCCTATGTAATCTGAATGGATAACTTGCTCGTTAAACCGTTATGTTTTCAAATCTTATAGACATATAGGGTCTAAGCATAATTGGTGTCTGCTTAACTTCTATCTATTTTATGGATGTTTAAGTGGTTTGGTATACGTATACTGAAAGGTAGCGTGTACTGATTTCGTGTTATCCGATTAGTTATCACAACCGTCACATGCATTGATTAAAGACAAAAGACTCTGATTGAAGTACTTAATGAAGTTAGGATCCCATGTTTTATTCTCATATACATAAATTGATTTTAATCCTCTTAGTTACTTAATTCTTAGTTTAATAATTTGTTCTCTAGTTAATTTTAGATAATCACACCCAAATTGTTAATTGTCTTAGCAGTGGATAAAAATCATACATTGTTGCATAGGTACATTAATTGAATTGAACACCTCATTAGATCTCAGCTGTGGGAACGAACTTGTCTTATTCGTATATTACTTGTGACCACGTGCGCTTGCGTGATTTTGTGCTAACAAGTTTTTTGGCGCCGCTGCCGGGGATCATCGGTGTTTTATTTTAGTTTATATGCTTGTCATCAGTGGTCGTTAGAGTTCACTGACTCGGATTGTAGTTGTTTGTTCTGTGTGTTTCAGGTACTTGAGCGTGTATGCGAACACGTTCTCAGACTCGTAAATTGGAAGAAGAAAGATTAAAGTTAGTAAAGATGGGAGACATTCCAGAAGGAGTAGCACCTGCAGCTAAGGCTTTGAAGGACTATTCTCAGCCAAAGATCAATGATATTCAGTCGAGTATTGTCAGGCCGGCTATTGCAGCTACTACCTTTGAAATCAAGCCTGGCACGATTCAGATGGTGCAGAATTCAGTGCAGTTTGGGGGTGCTCCAACGGAAGATCCTAATATGCATATTAGGGATTTCATCGAGATTTGCGACACCTTCAAGACCAACGGAGTGTCGGAAGATGCCGTGAAGCTGAGACTTTTCCCATTTTCTCTGAGGGATAAGGCTAAGGGCTGGTTGCACTCTCTACCAGTAGGTTCTATTACTACATGGGAGGATCTTGCTCAGAAACTTCTTACTAAATTCTTCCCCATGGCTAAAACTGCTGCGATCAGGAATGCTCTTACTCAGTTTTCTCAGCATTCTGGAGAAACTTTATGTGAAGCTTGGGAGAGATACAAGGAGATGCTTAGGAGATGTCCACATCATGGATTGCCCGACTGGATGGTGATTAATTGTTTTTATAATGGTCTGGGAGCACAATCAAGACCAATGTTAGATGCAGCATCAGGTGGAGCTCTATGGGCTAAGAGCTACGAGGAAGCTTATGAGTTAATTGAGATGATGGCTGCGAATGAATATCAGAATCCTACTCAGAGATTATCACAAGGCAAAGTAGCAGGAGTTCTTGAAGTTGATACAGCTACAGCTATAACAGCCCAGTTGAAGGCTTTGACAATGAAGGTGGATTCTTTGACGAATTATGGAGTTCAGCAGGTGGCTAGTGTTTGTGAGCTTTGTGCGGGCGCACATGAGACGAATAATTGTGCCATATCTAGTGAGTCGGCGCAGTTTGTGAGCAACTTTCAGAGACCATCACAGCCAGTTCCAGCCACCTATCATCCCAATAGCCGGAATCATCCTAATTTCAGCTGGAGCGACAATCAACAATCTCAGCAGCCTTATCAGCCATTCCAAGGTCAGCAATTTGGAGCAAAGCCTTACAATCCTCAGAATTTTCAGCAGCAGCAAGGGCAGAATTTTCAGCCACAGTATGCTCCTAGGCAACAATTTCAGCCACCAGGATTTCCGCAACAACCTCATGCTAGTGCGGGGCAGTCTTCGAATGAAAAATCTGAATTGGATGAGTTGAGAATGATAGTTAAAAGCCAGGCGGCATCGCTCAAGACTTTGGAGAATCAGATGGGGCAGTTGGCAAGTGCCTTACTCAGCAGAGCTCAGGGAACTCTTCCTAGCGATACGGAGCCTAATCCAGAAAAGACAGTTGTCCAAGAACATGTGAAAGCAGTTACCTTGAGATCGGGAAAGGTCACGGGCAATCAAAAATCATCAGTTGAAGAAGAGGAAGAAATTCAGCAGCATCAGGTGGAACCTTCTAAGGAAAAGCCAATTTTTGATTTGGCAGCTAAGCAGTTGGACGGTGAGGCTGAAAAGAGCAAAAATTCTGCTGACAAGTCTACTTCGGAGCAGACTATTTACCCACCTCCTCCTTACCCAAAGAGGCTCCAGAAGAAGACTACAGAGAGTAACCAGATCTATCCTCATCCTCCATATCCAAAGAGGCTACAAAAGCAGAATCTTGACACAAAATTCGCCAAATTTCTCGAGGTTTTCAAGAAGTTACACATCAACATACCTTTTGAAGAAGCTCTTGAACAGATGCCGAGCTATGCTAAGTTCATGAAGGGTATTCTATCTCGGAAGTTGAAACTCGAGGATTTGGACACCGTTGCTTTGACAGAGGAGTGTAGTGCAGTTCTACAGCAAAAATTGCCACCGAAGCTTAAAGATCCGGGAAGTTTTACCATACCTTGCACTATTGGCAATCAACTTTTCAGCAAATGCTTATGTGATTTGGGAGCTAGCATTAATCTAATGCCAATGTCTGTTTTTAAGCAACTTGGGTTGCCTGAGCCGAAACCAGTTAATATGACTTTACAGTTGGCTGATCGGTCGATCACATATCCGAGGGGTATAGTGGAAGATGTCTTGGTAAAGGTGGATAAGCTGATTTTTCCTGCTGATTTTGTTATTCTTGACTTTGAGGAGGATAAGAAGATTCCTATAATCTTGGGAAGACTTTTTCTGGCTACTGGCCGAGCGTTGATCGATGTTCAGAAAGGAGAGCTCACAATGAGGGTGAGTAATCAAAAGGTCATCTTTAATGTGTTCAAGGCAGAGAAAGGAGTTCCATCAGCTGTTGAGCAAAAATTCAGACATGCACAAGTTCGAGCATCACATCAGTGATTCCATTTACAATTCTTCCATTCGAGATCTTTCGAATGTCAAGCTTGGAAAACTTCCACCACATTTGAAGTATGTCCTTCTGAATGATGAGTTGGTGATTTTTAAAGAGTGTGAAGATAATGTGTTGAGAAGGTGGAACAAGGATGATGAGGTAAAAGAGTGTTCTTATCAATCGACGGAGAAGCATAAACACCTTAGAGGTGTAAGGAAGAAAAAGAAAAAATCGATTGGTGGAAAAGTCAAGGTGAAGTTTGATTAGGAAAAGATGTGGGAAGAAAGAAAGAAGGTTATCAAACAATGGGTGAATGGTCCTTCTGCTAAGGACAAGACAAATGCGATCTTCGAGCCACCATGATTTGATTCACATTTGTCCGGCTAAATGACATTAACGATAGCGCTTCGTGGGAGGCAACCCATGTGTTAGGTATGTTTCTACTATCTTTTTATTACCTTCAATGAGGACATTGAATATGTTAAGTTTGGGGGTGATGTATGGGTTTGTATAGTTAGTGTGTGTCTCATGTAGGATTCATATTGCATGTGTAGTTGTAGTTTATTCGTAGTTTTGCATGTTCATGTCATATAGGGCATTCTGTTTGCATAGTTTTTATTTATTATGTGAGTCCATTTTAGTTGCATGCATATTTCATGATCCCGTAGGATTTGACTATTTCCGTTGGTGAGTCAATGTTGATTGGAGTGTGGTTGTGATGAGTAGAGGGTTGATTAAGTTTCTAAGTATTGACTTGCATGGCAGAAACAAATCTATTTCATAAGTCTCATTGGTTGCTTTTGAATTTGATCAGACCATGCTTGTTTGGTGTTAGAATTTAACCACTTGTTTACATTTAGAATGTTGGCTAGATTCTTGAAAACGAAGGAGCACTTATGTATAAGTTTGGGGGAAACCAGGGATTTCATGCTAGTTGTAATAAAGGCTAGGCGTCAAATGGCTAGTAGCCGGCTCATTGAAAAGATGAGTAGTCTAGGGTGGGATGAGAAAAAGGCAAAGTGCACTCATTCCGAAATTGTTGAAAAAAAAAAAAGAAAAAAAAAGTTGAGTTAGTTGTTTTATGCAGAATTGATCAGGTTGAGCTCTTTAATACTCGAGCAATTAAGTTCTAGGGGACTTTGTGCCTAGTGACCTAAGATTTTTTCCGGTCTGGGATCCACTAACCTAAAGCTCGCTACATGGGTATTATTGTATAAGCCTTTTGGGGTCTTAACCATTGCACGGTCAAATAAGCATGTGTATTGTGTTTAGTATGTTGTTCTGTAATAAAAGCATGAATTCCTGTCTAACTCAAGTGGATATTGAGGTGTCTTTAAGTGGTTTCTTGTGTCTTGAGTTCATTCTGTTTGTAAGCTTGTGGTTGTTTTGGCTAAGAGTAGGTATGGTCTTGATTTAGTTTGGGAGTATATTGGTGAGCATCGCACACACGCACGTTTCTGTGTTTGTCTTGTTGGTCGATGGGAATTTGGTCGAACTCTGTTTGGAAGACTGTGTTCTTTGAGATGTTGGCTCGTTGATTGGTTTTGGTTGGTTTGAAGGGATCATTGCATTTTCATATTAGTTGCATACATGCATTGCATTGTTAGTTGCATGAGTAGATGGATTTTGTGGGTACATTCGCTATAGGCCCTCACGAGACCTTACTCGTCCACTAGGGCTGCCTAGGGGTTTAAAGGGCTTGTTGCATATGCCAAATGCAACCGTGATCACCTACGGAAGTGGTACTAGTTAGTTGTATATAGTTATGTTTGTTTATGCTTGAGGACAAGCATCGGTTTAAGTTTGGGGGTGTGATAAGTGGATTTTATATTCACTTGGAATGCTTAGAAACCGGCTTAAATTGGTGGAATTGACCTCAAGTATGTGGTAAGTGTGATATGTTCTAGTGTTTTAATGCAGGTGAACTAGTTGGAAGTATCAAGCATGATTTCAGGTCTAAATGGTGGGTTCTAAGTCCTAGAATTGGAGTTGAAGATAACACGAAATATGGAAGACCCTTGGAAGCATTTAGAGGACCTTGCAAAACTCATGGAAGCCCTTGGAAGCACTTGGAGGAACTTAGGAATTCATTTGGAGTCCATGGGCAGGCACCTGGCGCGCGGGCGCACGGCTAGGTGCGCGGGCGCGCGGCATTGGCAGAAACGGAGTGCGCGGGCGCGGACCAAATGCGCGGGCGCGCGCGCGAGGCAGAGACCGGGTGCGCGGGGAGGATTCAGGACGTGCGGGCGCGCGCCTAGGGCGCGGCCACCTGGCAGAATTTTTGTAAATTTTTCTGATTTCGATTTTTAATTGGAAATATGGAAATATCTTGCTGACAAAGCCTCCTGGAGTTTATATAAACACAACCCTTCACCAATAATCACGACCTAATTCCCAGCAACACATAGAGAGAGAGCCGAGATACGGAGATTCAAGTTTGACGAAGGATTCCTACGCGCGTGACAAGCAACGGAGTTCTAGATCTACTTTTCTTTTGTATTTTTCTTGGCGATACTCTTGGATGCTTTTGGGATTTGTTTTCTCAACTCTATTACTTTAGTATCCATATTATTCGAATCTTGTTTTTCATCATGCTTTCATCAGAACCCACGATGATGAACGGTTCTATTATGAACTAATCATTGTCGTGGGATTCTAACGGATTTATTTATGGATTTTAGTAGTTAATTGTTTTAAAGATGTGTGTGTGATGGCTAATTGATATCCTAGTTTGGTTGTGCTTATTCTTCTTGGATGCGTAGCTAACATCTAAGATTGTTTGTTAATCTCTATTGAATGCGAAAGTGGATATAGAGGTTTGGAACTTGCCATGCTAGCATAGGTTTATGTATGTTTGTCATGCATGATTCGTAGGTGATTTTAACCATCTTACCTGCCCTATGTAATCTGAATGGATAACTTGCTCGTTAAACCGTTATGTTTTCAAATCTTATAGACATATAGGGTCTAAGCATAATTGGTGTCTGCTTAACTTCTATCTATTTTGTGGATGTTTAAGTGGTTTGGTATACGTATACTGAAAGGTAGCGTGTACTGATTTCGTGTTATCCGATTAGTTATCACAACCGTCACATGCATTGATTAAAGACAAAAGACTCTGATTGAAGTACTTAATGAAGTTAGGATCCCATGTTTTATTCTCATATACATAAATTGATTTTAATCCTCTTAGTTACTTAATTCTTAGTTTAATAATTTGTTCTCTAGTTAATTTTAGATAATCACACCCAAATTGTTAATTGTCTTAGCAGTGGATAAAAATCATACATTGTTGCATAGGTACATTAATTGAATTGAACACCTCATTAGATCTCAGCTGTGGGAACGAACTTGACTTATTCGTATATTACTTGTGACCACGTGCGCTTGCGTGATTTTGTGCTAACAGTTATTAATTCTAAAAATTATTTAGGTGCTAATATTTGTTCTAAATATTAAAGCATCTATTTAATTTGAATTAATTTACTTTGTTTTTGACATTGTGGACTAATGCAGCATAATTTATTGGATTTTAATTGATTAATATCATTTGATGATATTTAGTTGATTTTATTCTGAGAAAATTGTGAATTTTCTGTTAACAATTGATTTTGGTAAATTTGAAAAAGTTTATTCAAAATAAAACTTGACAGGAAATACAAAATTTTGAATTTTAGAACATGAACAGGTTCTAAAAGTTGAAAAGAAGCAAAAAGTATCGAATTTAGGAAATTCGATAGTTTTTCAAGTACATAGATAAATCTATCGAATTTAATTTTCGATAGTTTTTGAAAAGGAAAAGAAAATCTATCGAAAACAATTCTCGATAGTTTTTGAGAATATTTTTAAAATATATCGAATTGAATTTATATTAATTTTATATTTAATTCTCGATAGTTTTTTTAAAAGTTGTCTGAAAATATATCGAATGGAATTCACTTAATTTAATATATGAATTCTCGATACTTTTTCATTTATTACCTCGATAGTTTTTGTTTTTCAAAGAAGTAACTTTCGATAGTTTTTCAGAAATTCGTTTCAAATTCAAAATTCTCACATACTTCGATAGTTTTTAGAAAACCATCGAATACAGATGACCATTTTGCCCCCCTGAAAATCCATCGACAGTTCATTTAAAATCTATCGAACTGTAGAAAGACTATTTTACCCCTGTCAGTTTCAATAGTATATAAACGTGCCTTAGTTTTTTTTCTTTTCAGTTTTTACAGATCTAAGAAAAGCTTTTGTCGAGTTCTATACTTACAAAGAGATACACACACATTCAAGAACTCCATTCGATAGTTTTCTCCATTTTTATCCCAGAAAAGCTTAAAATTTTACTGTGTTTCACTGTTAAATTCATTTTAACCGTGAAAACTTTATTGTTTTAAGTTTTTGGAACTTTCTGATTAAGAAACCATCGAACTAGACTTGTGAATCGAATATTGGTTGGTATTATTCAAGGGTTCTAAAGTTTGTTAGTGTTCGAATTTGTGTGTTAGTGTGAAAAGGGGTAATTTTGTTTTTAGGGTAATTTTGTTAAGAGTTTGATTAATTGAAAATAATTAATTAAATTCAAAGGAAAAATAGTTTTGGTTTATTTAAATTTTCTGGAAATTTAAAATGGCTGGAGAATTTATTATTACCAAGACTAATCATGTCTCGTTTTAAAACCTGCAAGCCATTACGAACTTACAATTTCGTGCATGGGCAGAGTTTTTGAACACACGTTCATTAGTGGCATATTCTTTGAGTACTCCCGTGGTCCTTTGTATCGATCAATTGACTGCGTTGTACACAACCGCCACGGATACAACTGAGAATAACGTAAGGTCCTTCAGTTTTGTTGTGCCAGGGGGCAGAACAATAAGGGTGACGGAACATGATTTTAATAGAATCCTACATTTTCCTACAGAAAACCTTATTCCGGATCCCACGACTGAGGAGATACATGCTTTCTTCACTCTCATAAGAAGTCAACAACCTAACTTCTTTGTGGGAGAGTTTCTGAAGCATTACTTGCCAAAGCCATGGAACTTTTTCTTTCATACCCTAATCCATGTTTTTACTGCCAAGTTAACAAATCTGCATGGTATTCCCTTATTCCTTCAAAAGATAGGGTTTGCCATTGCGTACAATAGGCATATTAACATAGGAAGGCTACTGATCGATCAAGTCATTCTGTGCATGGGACCACTGGATGAAAGAACAGGCATAGATGATGTGCTTTGTTTCTATCCTAGGTTCCTACAGCTAATTCTCAATGATATCTTAATAGATGATGAACAGGAGACATTTGATGGCGAGGAGAACCATGAGTGCATGAAGATGAAGAGCAATGTCATAACCGCTCTCATAAGGAAGAACAACTATCTTCCAGGGGTACCCACTGTTCTCACTGAATATCTAAGAATGGTGCCCCTACCACTTCTACCCCCAGGGGAACAGGTAATTCAAGGTAACATTCCTGAACCTGAACTGGCTCCTGAGCCACAACCAATGGATGTCGATCCAGAGCCCTCAGTGGCCATCACTGACCAAGAGGTTGCAAACCCACAACCTCTAACCACGGTCGAAGAGCCTTTGGAAGAGCTAAATGAAACAATAAACGAACCTCCTTCCCCTCCTATACCCACTAAACAAACATCCTTGAGTGTAGAGGGAGATAGTGCCAAAGTAGCACCACATAAGGAGATACACCCTTCAATAACAGCTCTGCCTTCCTCTAAAAGGAGAAGAACAGAAACCGAGGCAACTGTTGATACTTCATTTCTCTCATCCAAAGAACCCTTCACAGATTTTTCTGATTTTGATTGGGCAATGCTTACGAAAGCTATATCTGAACCAATAGCTCGATCAAGTAAGGAAGAATTGACGGAAGCAACTGGTGTTCCGACCATATTACGGTCAGGTTCACTGGTTGAAGGTTCTAAGAACCAAGAGTCTTCACAGACGTCGAGAGAAGGCTTTGACCTAAATGCACAATCTAAAGGGTCATTGTCTACCTCCCCAGATGGAACATATCTGGATCCTGCGGGTAAAGGGTCTGACGTAGGTTCAGATCGGCAACTCGGTGACAATGAATCAATTACTATTGAGGAGTCAACTGAGGTAAAGTCTTCACAGACTATTGGGGAAGATTCGGGATCTCTGCTGTTAATAGAGCCTGTTTCTAACCCCTAGAGATTCAAACTCTAGATCCTTCAAAGGATATATCATCTACGGATGATCAGCAACTTGGTTTAACCAAGGACGGGGACTTGCGAAGCCCCATTGCACCACTGGTGACCTCCTTAAGGACGGCTACGGTGTTTTCTTCTGCAGGTACATTGAGCAAAAAGGGATTGAGTGAAACAAAAACACTTACACCTGGCCTGAGTGGGAAAGGAAAAATGAGTGAAACACCGACAGAAACGTTGAGTGTACACCCAGAGCCAAACGTGAGGAGTGACACCCTAACCCTTCCAAATATTGATGATTTGCTATTACCGACAGAAAGAGAGTTACAAGTTCAATCTACCCTCAAGGAGATGACAGTTCGTGACAAAGAAGGAAATCCACTATTCAAGGTTCCACTGCGACCTTCCTTTGACCAAGGGATCTCCTCTAGTCAAGCCAATGCTTCTTTAAAGTCTATTCAAGAGAAGGTTGACTTGGCTGCAGCTGATTCCAGAAGAACATTCAGGGTCATTGGCAGTGCATCTGGCACTATAACAGATACGAAGCAGGCAGTGGACTCCTTAAAGAAGGAAGCATTGGAGGAACTGATCGAGTTGAGGACGGACGTCAAGGAACTTAAAGATGGCTTCATGAATGAAGTAGATGCTTTGTCACAAGGACAAGAAGCTTTGAAAGAAGACGTTCTGGTTATCCGGGATGGTCAAGCTAGGGTTTATGCAATGAACACCCTTTCTAGAGTGGAGTCTAAGTTGAACCAGAGATTGGACAAGATTGAGAAGACTACCAACTCCAGATTGGATGACATTGACCTGAAGCTGGCTTCTATGCAAGAGATGAATAAGGATCTATTGGATTTCATGGAAAATCAGAGTGACGGGGTACAGTCTATTTGGACTATGCTAAAGAACCAACAAAGTGGTCAACCTGGACCTTCAAATCAACAACCTGATCCTTCTACTGCCTTTTATGCTGAGGATGCTTTTATCGAGGATTCCTCAACTAAGGGGGAGAAAGTTGGAGATGGGAAGAAGGATGGATGGGGAGTTTGGGAAACGGTTGAAGCTATTCCGATAAGACAGTACTGGATAGAAGAACTTGTACTAGAAGAAGAGAAGAGTGAAGAAGTATTTGAGGTCATGCAAGAGCAACCAATTCAGGAGGAGCATGAGCCATATTATCCAGAGCCTGTTGAATATCCAATCTGGGAGGATAATATGGAAGAAGAAGCAAATCCTCTGTCACAAGAAGAAGAAGCTGCCTTGGAAGCGGTAAGAGCTCAAAGAGCTGCAATAGATGCCAGGCATGCTGAAAGAGAAAGACACCAAGCAGTTCTAAGGATTGAAAAGCTAAAAAGATCCAAGGTGCAAGCTGAAGTAAGGAAGAAAAAGATGATGGATTTGGCAAGCAAGCATGGAAGTGAATGGGAGATGGCTTATAAAACCTTTTGTGGAGTTGAAGACGGATTAGAAGTCAACGACAATGCAGAGGTGGAAGTCATAATTCAGAACATAAGAAATGCAAATCCTGATGATCATGTTTACTTCACTGTACTGAGGAATACTGTGATCTTTCTGAAAGCTGGGGTTAAAGCAAATGGAGCCTGGAACTTATTAATCAGTTTTCTTGAGAAAGGTACATTTGTGATTTCCACTAAGTTTTTAGAACAGAGAACATACACAGAACTGCAGGTGATACTCATCAAGATTCAAAGAACTACAAGACTAAATGAACTGCTCCGTGAGCATGTTAAGGAGATCTTGATGAAAGTCGGTCCAGAGATTACTGAAGATCCTCCAATGGTTAGATTCATGACGAATGACTTGTTCAGAATCTGCTATTTGGCTGAGGACAAACTGAGAGACTATCCAAGCAACTATCTAATATCAGTTGAGAAGTATCTTAGATCCACTGGATTCTCATCAACGGAGAAGGACAAAGCAGCAGACACTCTTAGAAGATTTCTAATGGAGAATGTTCCTTACTATAGGAAAAGAGTGGAAAAAGGATTGGAAGTGCATACCAGATTACCAGACATGCCAAAGCTAAACAAGAAAGATGTTAACATTGCATGGTTATGGACTGGAGTGGGTCAAGAGGTTGAATATATTGGAAGACACATCCAAGGAGCAATCCTTAAACCTGGAGAACCACTGCACTATCTATCAGTGATTGATTATCAAGCTGCTAACTCCGATCCAATGATTGAAGAAGGTGAGATCGGAATGGACTGAAGATTGAAGCAAAGAACAAAAGAACTATCAGCTCAGACTAGAGGAGCAACTTCATTGTATAAAGTTTTATTGTTTTTTGATTTATGAAATTTGGAAATGTATATATATCTGATCCAGAATGCATTTAATATTATTACGCTGTCTTACTTTAATTAGTTTCATGTTTCCTTAGTTAGTTGAGTTATCCTCGAAGTATTTGCTTGTCGAACTATATCCAATCAAATAGGGGGGGATTGTAAAGCATGATGTAACATAAGATGTAAAAGAGATAACTACAACTCAACAAAGGACAAGACAGACAATAATATTAATAGAAGCACAGGAATCCAGAATCAAAGAAGAAAAGGTAAACTCAAAAAATCAAAATACGTTATGTATTCTTGAAGTCCGTAAACAGGTCACGGAAAGAAGTTCATGAAAATGTTCAAGCCTCAGTGACAGCAAAAGAAACAAGACTTTCAAGACGACAGAAGTATGTGAATGATTTAGGGTTAGTACCACAGGATTCCAGTGATTTAATTGAAGCAACCAGAACGACAAGGGACTTATCAGAAGCATTGAATTGAAGACATAAAAGAAGAATTGATCAAGTGTTATTCATCTGTGAACCATACCAGTTGCACTAGGTGACGGCACTTAAAAGATCAAGCTATTTTATCGTCTCAGAAGAAAGTGATACAGTCTGTTACTTAAACACCCAGGAGCTCGGTGGAATTATTATAAGTCAAAAGACAAGAAAATGATTCGATAGTTTTTCTATTTAGAAAACTATCGAATGGAATGAAAAGTGATTCAAAGAAAACCAAAATAAATCAATTTGGTATTCGATAGTTTTGTTTTAAAAACTATCGAATGGTAAAATGATTTATTTCATTCGATGGTTTTAAAATGGGGAGCAGGTGAAAAGTATACTTTGTTTTTCAAGTTGATGAAGATCCAACGGCCAAGATTGTTTCTACAAGTTTGGTTCGATGGTTTTCAAATCAAAGTCTACAATTACAACAGAGGAAGTGTGTCTTCTTCAGTCGGAGTTATTTCACAGTAGCAATAACTGAGAGAGAGAACAAGCCAGAGAGAAAATACCAGAGAAATTAATTCTGCTTGAAATCTATCAAAGTTTTGATTGTGTATAACTTAGAACTCATTGAAGCTAATCTACGGATTAGAAATTGTAGCACCCCTCGAGGTTTATATTTATAAAAAGATATATTCCCCGAAACTTGATTTGGTTTGGTGTGTTTGATTTCGTTATAGAACTGAATGAATTATCCGCGAACGAAATTAAATTATTTGTGAGTATCGTATTCAACCCCCCCCCCCCCCCCCTTCTACGATACTTTGGACCTAACAAGGTGTCTTAGCATTTTTCACAATATGAGACACATTCTCATGAACAACCTTAATGTCATCAACAGATATTTTTTCCTTCTTTTTCTTAAATATGTCATAATCAAAACCAATAGTTGCCTTGCGATTATCTTGATGCTTATCATGGTAGGTTTGCAACAAATTAGATGAGTTTCTAAATGCTCTTATCTTAAGTTCATTCTCAGCTAATTCATCTGTTAGAGCTTTTTCTACCTGACTAGCACACTCAACCTTATTTTGCAAACATTCCACTTCTTGTTTGAGATTTTCAGCATGCACATCAATCAATTCAAGTTCTTTATTTCTTTTGGTTAACAATTCATTCTTAGCAGACAATTTATCAATTTCTTCATTAGCAGCAGTCATGCTGGTATAAATGTTAAACATCTCAACACTTATCTTTTTCAACAGTTTGTTTAGATTCAGAAACAGACATGTCAATAGTAGTTAAGGATAGTACCTGAGAGTTATCCAAAGAGATATCATTTTCTTCTGACCTAGCCATCAAAGCGTAGTTACAGAATTCTGAATACTCTTCATCACTATCAGTATCATCCCAACACTTTTCTTCATCTATAAATTCCTTGTTTGATTGCTTTTTCAAAAGAGCCTCATACTTTGCTTCAAGTTCCAAATAAGCCTTATCCATCTTCTTTGGCTTTTTTCCAGTGTTCTAAAAGTCGGCGATTAATCGGGATTAATCGCCGATTAATCGCTAGACGGCGGGCACCGAACTGATTAAGCGAAAATCGGTCAATTAATTGTTTTTTCATAAAAACGGTCAAAAATCGGCTGAATCGGTCAAAAATCGGATTAATCGGTAAAAAAATCGGGCTAATTATTAAAAAATAGTAAAAAATAGTTAAAATTAAAAAAAATAATAAAAAATTTAAAAGGTAGAAACTTGATTAAACAATAGGAAAAAACATTATTTTTGTACATATAATTATAATTTTAGATGCCTAAATCGTAAATTCTCTTCAGTTTTCCTCTTAAATTGATCTCTAATTGAAAAGTTAAACCTTCAAAATTTTATTTATTACAATTATATAACATATTTAACATATTTGCATAAATATATGATAATAACATATGTTTAGTTGAAATAACGAAACAATTTTATAAATGTATATAAAAAAAATTATTAAATTTATTCCGATTAATGATCCGATTAATCATTCCGATTAATCCACGATTACCCGATTAATCCCTGGACGGTGCCTTCACCGATTAACTCCGATTCCCGCTTTTTACAACACTGCTTTTTGCACTCACTAGCAAAGTGCCCCAAGTCATTGCACTGAAAACACCTGATTGAAGATCTATCAAAAGAGTCAGTCTTGAATTTGCTCTTGTATGGCTTCATGGGAGCCTTTTCTTTGTTGAATCAGTTGTTATTGAATGGTTGTTTCCTCTTAAATCTGATGTGAGGATATTTTCTATCCATGAATGCAAATGACTTGTTGTCCATAGCATCCAACTTCTCCAAGGTGTAGAAGTCTTCTTCATTCAGATCCTCTACCTTCACAGGTTCTTCAATCTCAGGTTCATCTTGTGTAATCTCTTCAATTCTTAATTTACTTGTTGAGGCTTCAGGCTCTTTGAGAGATTCATTCACAATCAGAGCACAAAATGCATTTACCATTTTGCCCTGATGAGCTTGAATAGCTCTATTCTGTATCATCTCAAGTTCATGTGTTCTCAACACACCATATAGCACATCATATGTTACTCTATTTAGATCTCTATCTCTCAAAGAGATAACCTTTTGCTCAATGTGGTTAGGTGTAGCCATCAAAAACTTGATATTCAGTTCTTTTGTGCTATAGACTTTTCCATTCATTTGTAACTCAGTAACAAGTCTATGAAATCTCTCAAACACTTCTGTGATGTTTTCTTTAGGTTGAGCAATAAAGGCCTCATACTGTGTGACCAGTATTTGCTTCCTATTTTCTTTAACTTCCTCTGTTCCTTCACACAGAATCTCAATATGATCTCACATCTCCTTTGCAGATGTACAAGAAGCAATGTTGGCAAACATAGACAGTTCCATTGAATCAATGATAATTAACATGAGATGACTATCTAGTTCTACTTTTTCTTTCTCACTGTCAATCTATTTAGAGATATCTTTAGCAATATAAGATTTGGGAATGACAGTGGGGCCAACAGTGGAACCTAGAACTTCTTGTTGTGGAACAAAAAAACCATTTTTGAGAATCTCAGGATACAAGGGGTTTGCAGCCTTCAAGAACAGCAACATCTTTATCTTTCATAAGTTGTAATTCTCCTTACTGAACTTTGGAACCTTCATTGTGCCTGTAGTATTTTGTGAACTCATTCTGGATCTTTCCCTATTTTGATCAATAGCATGTCCTGATACCACTTATTGAGTATGAGTTTCACTAGAAGATAATATAGAGGGGGTGAATATATTATCTGTTGTTTCTTTGATTATCTTTGTTTTGAATCTTGTTTAATTGTAGCTGGAATTTGTATGTTGCAAACTAAATAATGCGGAATTAAAACAACACACAGATTCACTTTAAATCCAGTATTGTATTAGATTAAAGATGCTACAAACTGTGAATTCAAGAGATGAATTCTCGGCTTCGTTTTTCTCTACGAGTTTTGTCTTGAATACAATTGAAAAACTTACAACTAAAGATAATGGAGTTGTGTACTTATAAACTGCACACAACTCACTTTTACAAAACTAGTAATATACAAAAAGATTAACAAACTATGTCTATACTGTTTTGGTGAAAGTTGGCATCTTGTGAACTTCTCTTGTTTTGCATAGTGCCAGATCCATATCTTTAGTTGTTCCTTTTGACTAACATCTTCCATGTAGTCAATGCTTGTAATTAAGTCATATTTCTGAGGTGGATCTTTCGAACAGCCGATTGGACTTGTCTAGGACCTATGTCCATTTTTGGGCATAACAACTAATCTCATATTCCTCGCTTACATACGACTTTCATTAAAAATGCAACATGAAATAAGGTGAGTACGTACTTAGGAACATTAATCTCTTAAATTTTTTACTATATCTTGATTCCTAGTATTTTCTTGTTAGTAAATTTATTAAAACTGAAAATAAGTTTTGAACAAAATCCTTAAGAACTACTAAAAGATTTAAATAAATAATTTCCTTATGAGGTCTGTTAGTCAAACAACAGGCCGTAAAAGTTTGCCCTGATGAAATAGGTTTGGGTTGATGTAAAGCCACCCATTTTTGTTATCCCCAAATATTCTTCGTCTGGCCCAATCCTGCACTTTCAACATAAGGTCCTAAGGATAAGAAAACCCCTATTTAGAACTTGAACTATGAAACATCCAATAATGCCCTAAACTTTTTCTTTTGAATGGATAAAATGTCAGTGTCCTCAATTTTGCATTTTGCCAATTTGGAATTGATACATATACTGTCATCTTTGTTATTATCGAGGCTCTATCTGGAATTGTTCAAAAAATTACTGTGTAAGTGAAAAAAAAAAAAAGTACTACTACAAAATAAGTGACGTTTCGGATATCAATTATTGTTTGATAATATTTCATATGTACATATTTTGAAATATAATATTAAAAATAAATATTTGTGCTGATATTTGATATCAAAACCAGTAATTACATGTAATATCTCAATTTTGAATTCATGTCATTAAATTAAGAATAATTAACAATTAAAATTTAGGGGAGGTCAGAAATAGATTTGGGCTTATAGAATGGGCTTTACGCTGCAGAGTAACGTGGGTGTATATCAAACTTGAGTAAAGTGCAGAAAAAAATGAGGCCTAAAACTCTGGCTCGACTCAATCTGATCAGAGTTCGGTTCAAAAGAGTTTGATGTCCAGTCCTGGCTTATGACCTTCAATGAATCTTACATTTTTGAATAAAGTTCGACCCGACTTGTCCGGGAAAAACCCGGGTCTAGCTCGAGTTTTAGAAAAGCCCTGTTTAGTGTTTTCAGTTAAATATTTTTAGGAAAAATATTATTTTTAGTAAAAAAATTTCAATTCTTAGAATAAATCATGTATATAAACACGACATAATATATATAAATATATCTCCTGATCAAAACTATGAGTATAGAATAATAGCGGAAGCGTACCTGATTTCGTAAGATGCCAATGATAATCTTGTGAGAGTGCGAAGAGCGTGAGTACTTCAGGGTTTTGATTTTCTCTATTCTTCTCTATACGTAAGGATGGGGTGTGTGTATTTTCTGAATATTATGAGAAGCGTTATCTTTAATTCTATTCTTGTATGATGTGAAAATGTTTTAAGGGATGTAAAGCTCAATAATGAAGTCTTGTTATATGTATGTTGATGATATGCTGACCCTCGGTCAAGTGGGAGAATGTTGGATTCGACGGGATCCAATCCATGGCTAAATATATCATTTTTTTAAAATCGGGTGACAATAATACTCATTTTTGAACATATTGGCCAAAAATACCAGTCCATTACGCATTTTAAAATTGAGTATCACTAATACGCATTTCAGAAATGGGTATTATGGATTTTTTTTTTAAAAAACTTGCAAAAATTAAAAAAAATCGAAATACAAGGACACGCATTCACCAAATGTGTTGCCCCCTTCAATCAAGTTGTTACGCATTTTGAACATGCGTATTACATGCTCAACTTTTTCACTTGTTTTTTTTAATTTTATTTTTTTACATAATACTCATTTTTCAAATGCGTATTAGTGATACCCATTTTTGAAATGCGTAATAAAGTGGTATTTTTGGCTAAAAAATTTGAAATGGGTATTCTTGTCACTTGATGTAAAAAAAGTGGTATTTTTGATATTTTTTCTAATTTCTTTATTATAATTAAAATTTGTTATATATGTGTTAAATTTGTAAGTAAAGTAAAAATATATCAACTACATATTATTATAATATATTATATTTAATTCTATAATTTAAAATTTTAAAACAACATTCAAAATTAACCCATGCATTATAATCGGCTATTTATAATTTTATATGTACTAAATTTGTTAATATTTTAATATATTAACTAATACTTGCATACATAATTAAAATGGTAAAATATTTTTTTCCCTATATTGACATTTTAAATATATATTTGACATTACTTTGTGACAATTCTTTTTTGAGATTAAATTGAGTTATTTATTTATTTATTAAATATCTAATATAAATTCACATTTCAGTTGTGAATTCATATTTTGCTAGAAATTTCATATTTCATAAAAAATTAAGAAAATAAATGTTTTTACAAATGTTTTGTTGTATTGTTGTTAAAGTAAATGAAATACATAATAATTTATAAAATCTGTCATTATGTCATTTAATCATAATTACAGGTTTACTTAATTAACTCCTTATATATAATAACCGTAAGGGAGATCTTATCCAAAACTTTGGTCGGTCACTGTAATATCAAAAGTATACGATCCGTTGGATTATAAAACTATAAATATTCAAATCGATGAGGACCGTCAGATATAACATTAAAAATTGTATTTGATTAATAATAGGATAGTATTTAAATACTAAAAGGTGTATTTTGATAATTTAAACCTATTATAAATGGATTTTCTATATTGAATAGAAATCTTTATGTAAAAATTCGTAATTATCTTTTCTCTTTATTTTATGGATAGTTCCAGTTAGATAATAATTATTAAATCATCATTAAATTAAAGATAATTTTGTAAGCTTCGTGTGGGCTGTAAAATCGTTTAAATCTGTTGTCTAAAACTCAAGATAGAGCCCAAGAGCCCAAACAGTAAAGTTATTATCTAAATTTTAATAAATATTTTTTTATTATTGTAGCACCAATTTAGTTTTTTTTCCCTAATTCTTTTAAATTTATAAATTCTATGTTTATTTCAATAAAATGTTAAAATTAATTTAAGAAAAAATTAAAATCGATTTGGTCCGTGTATGATCAGTATACGACCAAATTAATAATTATAGTTAGATCTTAAATAGATCGATGAGAATTGTTCGATCTAATATTAAAAAGTGTATCTGATTAATAATAGAATTATATTTAAATACTAAAAAGTGTATTTTGATAATTTAAAATTTTTTTATGTAAAAATTCTTAAATATCTTTTCTCTTGAATTTATGTATAGTTCCAGTTAGATAATAATTGTTAAACCAAATATCAAGATAACAATTCATATCGATTACAATGATACCCTCCGTTATAAGAGACTTAGGAGAACTCGTGTACATGAATAAATTTAAACACTTTTTTTTCTGAAGCAACATAACAATTTGATTAATCCAAATTATAATTATATTATTTTACATATAACAAATAATATCAAAATATTATTAAAATGTTGAGGGTTTCATATTCATAAAAGATAATTTTGAATATAATACTTATATTAAAATGTGTATTTGATTAAAGGTAGAATTATATTAAAATACTAAGAAGTGTACTTTGATAATTTAAACCAATTATAAATTGGTTTTCTATATTGAATTGAATTCTTTGTGTAAAACTTCTTAACCATCTTTTCTTTTCAGTTTATTTTATGGGTAGGTCAACTGGTCAAGTTAGATAATAATTATTAAACAATCATTAAATTAAAGATAATTTCGTTAGTTTCGCATGAGTTGTAAAATCGTCAAAATTCAATTTCTAAAACTCAGGATAGAACCCAAATATTAAAGTGAGTATCTAAATTTTAATTAAAAAAAATTATTATTGTAGCACCAATTTATTTATTTTTCCACTAATCCTTTTAAATATAGAAATTTTATGTTTCTTTCAATAAAAATTCAAAATTAATTAAGAACAAATTCAAATCGATAAAGAATAAAATAATATGAGAATAAAATTTTATATAATCATAACATAATTTTTATTCTATTTAATAATTTTTAAGTAATAATGTATTTTAAAATTTTATTTACACCGTAGTCCGTAAATAAAACCGAAACATTAAAAGTAAAAGAAGTTAGTAAGATACTTATATCATTATATACTTGATATCCTTATTATATTAAATCCTTATTATATCCTATATATAATTGGCATAAGAGAGTTTAGGTGGTTTGGTCGTCAGGGCTAAATTAGTAAATTTATAATTATTATTATAATTAAAAAGGAAAAACATTATATGTAAAATGCATGGTGGTAGCAAAAGATTACACACGTGAAATGAAAAGGAAACGTGTTGTGAACAAGTTTGTAGAAAATATATCAAAAAAATTGTTATGTATGGTATCTAAATATTATAAAGTAAAACTCTACTTTCTATAATTTGACATTTAACCGTAAAATTCACCAATTTAACTAACAAATTAAACATATTATATATTATAAAACTTATATTTTTAAAATATCTTTATAGAGGTTGAATATTCTATATAATTAGTAACATTGTAAGATTGTAAATGAATATTTTTAAATTATTAGTTAGCAGATAAATTTTACTTTGAAAAACTAAATTGAGATAAATATTATGTAACATAATAATAATAATAATAATATAAAATTATATAAAAAATATTAATAAATCATCCCCGTGCATCGCATGAGTATAAAGCTAGTATATTATAAGCTAGCTATAGGTACTTTACACAGAAGCATGGTTTGTACCCTTCCAAAGAAATGAAAAGAACCACAACGCCATTTTTTCTAATTAAAATTATAAAAAAATTAAGCATATTTAACTTAACAAACTCAAGTTGTTAGGGAGGTTGTGTTAATTATTAAAAAATAACAGAAAACAAAATCAAAAAAGGCACAAGGGAATCAAATGGTTGAGTTTGCATTACTGCTGCAGGCGCCAGGCGTCACATTATACAGTAGTAGTTTGATTAGGAGCAATCATTCATGATCATTAACAACAATACTAGTTAATAGATTAGATTATAGCAACGCAAAAGTTTTGTATTAAAATAAAATGTTGCGACTGCGCAACAACTTTTTTATTTATCAAATTGTTTAATGTTATCGACATGTTAAAAGTGACAAGAATCCTAAGTTATTCATGTGAAATTTGGATTAAACAAGGTTGAGAATTAGCCTCTTGTGCTGTATGCATATACTCTATGGTCAGCTTCACTGCTGTCTTTCTCTCTTTTTATACAACCACCATATGTTGTTCCATGCTCTTTAACATAGTTTTATATACGATTCATTTGTGGGGTGATTTACGACAAACGAATATTTTAACATTTTCTTTTTTTTTGAAAATTTTCATCATGTAAAATAGGATTTTGATGCGAATATATAATATTTCATATTTATTTATATGGTAAATTTTTTTCGATATATAATATATTACAAAAATCGTTAGTTGTGAATTACGTATATGCGTTTATTTATACACACAGATACTATAGGGTCAGCTTCACTGCTGTGTTTGTCACTTTTTATACAACAATGATATCTTGTTCTATGTTCTTTATCTATTTTATATACAATGTCTAATTGCATAATTTGGTTACCCTAGGAAAGGAATGTCAACATAGCTGGCTGGTGGGGATGGCAACCCTGCAGCCGCTTGCTATGTATTCTTTTAATTAACAATAGTTGTCCCTTAATTCATTAATCTGCAGTTTAACTTTTGTTTAAACATATATAGGCTGGTATTTATTTATTTACAATCAGGTATTATGCTGTTTAAGACTTCCACTAACTATTCCTACAAGAAACTTTTTATATTGGACCGTTGTAATAGGTGTGTCCAGTGACAGTCTTTTTTCTAGTCCAGTATATTCCCAGATCGAATAAATTTAAGTCCAAATCCTTTATTATAATACTTGAGTCTACCCAGCTACGCAGTTAACCAATCAGAATTTTTGAATTATTTTAAAATTAATCAAATGTCAATCCTAAATTTTAGACCAATCACAAAAGCTTAAAAATTTTCCTTATATAATTTTATTAACCAAGATTAGACTATCCATACAACGCGATTAACCAATCAAAATTCAAAAATAAATTATTTTTAATTAGAATTTAAATCCCTTATAACTTTCCTCATTTAATTTTACTAATCAAGGGTGGGTCAATCCTAAATTTTAGACCAATCACAAGAGTCTAAAAACTTTTCTTATATAATTTTATTTAAATCCCTTCCTCATTTAATTTTATTAATCAAGGGTGGATCAATCCTAAATTTTAGACCAATCAAGAGAGTCTAAAAACTTTCCTTATATAATTTTAAACAATAATTTAAATCCATTGAAATTTTACTCATATAATTTTATTAACCAAGGTTGGTTAATCAGATGTTAATACTAAATTAACTTTCATAACTGAAGGTGGTTAGACTATCCATACAATGTGATTAACCAATCAAAATTCAAAAATTATTTTATTACGTTGTACGCCTTTATTTATCAATATAAAACTATTTTAAATCTATCTCATTCAGAATACATGTTGGTTGATAGCTAAACTGTCTTTTAAAATAATAGACTATTTACATTCAATTACGTGTAGTCATTAGACTCATCAATTTTTCATTGTTAAACTTTTAAAATCCTAATGTAGATGGATTCGATATATCATTTATGAATTTGCAATGTCAAACATGTAAATCGGAGAACTCTGTATCATTAATCATAAATACAAATGCAAATGTGGTAAAATCGTCATCTCAAACTCGAATAAGAGGCATCATATTCAATAAATCAAATTCTTCAAAAATATTGTTATTTATCCTCTATACCATAATTATATATAATTTTATTAGGTTTAGGGTACCTATATACATTATTAATTGAAGTGAAATAGTCCGAAGATTGTGAAGTGATGCGGTCAATATTAGTAAATGTTGACGACGACCTTTGCGGTCAAAGGTAATGACGTACTAAATACAAAATCCTAAAAATATAACATATTAAATACAAAATCCTTAAAATATAGCATATTAAATGTAAGTTTAAAATTTATTCTAACAGATTTAAAACCTTCATCATAAGAAGAAATTGAAAACCAATATCCTAGAAAACTGAAAATCATCACATGAAAAATTGAGACATTCCCTATATATTTGAACAACTGAAACTTAGTTCATAGCAGTACAATATACTTTTCCTCAGATGTGGTAAAATTAGTTCAAACTCTAAAGTTTCAACGCCCTCATACAATGTTGATTCTGTCGTGGTGAGCAGAAAATTTTCAATTAAAATATTAAATTTTGAAATTTGTCCAACATCAATTTCGTCTTTCTCATTTTTAATAACTCAACCGTTATGTTTCTTTTGAAGCAGGTGCATGATTCATCTAATAATGATAATTTTATTGATGATAATCTAGAGTCAAAATCAGGAACAAATAAAAGCATATTCACGTGAATGATAATGGAGTTAAAAGGAAGTATAATTCTAAAATGGGTTATGAATGTTCAACATTCTTATTAATTTAAAAATTGATGGTACATTTCAAACAATTCTAATATCGTATTTATGTTATTTTGTTATGATGGTAGCATTTTATATATTTGTTCGGTCAAAATTTTATGCGTTGAATATTTAATATTTAATTATAAATATTTATTTTCTTAGCAACCAATAACATAACTTATATTTATTAATAAATACATGTGTATATTTAGTAAAAGTATGTGGGAAAAAAATTAATATGAGTTATGTTATTTAAATAATTTATAATTATTCTAAAAGCTTTAATATTTAAAAAATTTAAGATTGTGCTTTCGGTGCGTAGCACGGGTAAAACGCTAGTATTCATGAAACATATTATCCGAAAAAAGAAAAATATATAGCTACAATACAGAAAATAAAAAAATGTTACATTAGAGTGGGACATCAAAAAAAAAGAAGGAAAAATCAGTGGCAATTAGACCTGGCAAAATGGGTTTGGATCCGAAGAATCGGACCGAAATTCATAGAACCGAATCCGATTTTGTATCCGAATTAGTTAAACTGATAATTATCCGAAAACCGATTTTAACCGATCCGAAAATTATCCGAACCGAAAATTTAACCGAAAATTATCCGATCCGATTATGATCCGAACCGATCATAACCGAATAATAAATTATCCGAACCGAATATGATTCGAAATACGAGATCCGATTTAAATCTGAACTAAAAAAAATGGTGAATTCAGTTTTAGTTGAGTTATGATATTTACAGATCATAATCCACATATATTAGGCCACTTTTAATTCAATAAATTAATCTATTTATAAGCAAAATTCTTAATTAGAATAATTTCATGTCAAAAATATCATAGATATTTAATCAATACTTTTGAAAAAGTACTTTATTTTATATAAAAAAATAATATATTTAATAATAAGATATTTTTAAAGTATTACAAATTAAAAAAAATGAATGAGTAATGATCCGAAAAGATCTGAACCGAATTTGATCCGAACCATATTCATCCGATTTTAATCCAAATTTCATCCGATTTTAATCCGAATTAGACCCGAACCGAATCAAATCCGATCCGATCCGAACTATACCAAAAATATATCATAACCGAACATTAATCCGATCCGAGATTGATCCGATCCGAAACCGAACCGATTATCCGATTTGCCAGGTCTAGTGGCAATACAGGAAACAAGTAGGAATAAGCATTTAACACTTTGGTCCTCATTCAAAAATCGGTAATGTTTTTTTTTTAAATATAGCTGAAACTAATTAGTAGTATCTGTTATTAGGCATGTTCTTTAATATATTCCCCTGTTTAGCGATTTTTTTTTAGTAATATCTGTTCTTTTAGATTAATTATAGGATAATTGAGAATCGAATTCAGAATATATAGATAAGTCTTTAGTTATAATCAGTACTAATTATAACATTTTATTCCTATTAAGTTTTTTGTATTTCTGCTCCCGATTTGGTTCCCGATACTTATCTATATAATCTTAATTCCTGAACACAAAGAAACTGGAAAATGATCTTTTCTGTCCTTTTCAATTTTAAATTAACATTACATATGATGTCCATTTTTGTGCATAATTTTACAATTGGGTCGTTCCATTTACAATCGGATCTGATCCATCACTAAATTCATTAACAAATCAGTACAAATCACATTGACCTGGATACAGATGGGTCAATTTAGTTACCCATATTCTTTGATTAAGTCATCAATCCAATTAATGTTGTTCTAATTTTGAATTTCAAAATACTTATTTATGGTTACATATCTTCCTAATTTTCTTGCTTGATTTTCTCTTTTATTTTCAAAATTCAAATTCTTAATTGATTATGTATCTAATTTTTTATTTTGGTTATATCCCACGATTTCAGTTTCTTTTATCATCATCTCTCTCATCTATTTTTTTTATATCTTCGTCTTTTATCTTTCTCTCATTCTCTGTAGCACTGATTTTCAATTTTGGATGTATATAATGTGTATATATGTATGTTTATATAGTATTTAATTTCTGTTTTTTTTAGTTATGAACTAATTTGTATGGGTATCTTTTGCTGTAGATGTTTCAGAAGTGGTATTAGAAGAGTTCATTGTCATGGAATTCAAGTCATCAAGAGAATCAAGTTTTTCCCACCTCTCTATGATCTTTTTATGTTTGTATTTATTTTATGTTTGTGTTTATGTGTATAATTTATCCTTTACTTTTATTTATTTGAATTAACAAGATATGAAACGAGGATGAATCTTTAATTGTTTATATTGGTTTTACATTTGTATATGTTCAAATATGTATTGGTTTTTGATGCTTCTTACTTATATTATTTTAATTTACTGGATGTGAAGTAATGATGGATCTTTTAGAATTTCTTTTAACAATTGTGAACTCTGGTTGGTATCTGCAATGAAGTGTCAAAGTAGGTATAATTTTATATATGTGTAAAAAAGTGTTTTTTTTATGTTTTCCTACACGTGGTGGATTTGTATTTTGAGTAAGATTTTGGTGTGATTAAAAGTACACATACAGTATTAGATTTTAGAGTTGATGACAATTGAGTTATATGATTATGGAGTATTTATTCTTTGGATTAGTCTTTGTTGTTGAGGTATAAATTTTGGTACAATTTAAAATGCAAAAATTCCAGGATTACCATAATGTCATTTGTATTCCAGGATTAGGCTTTAGGTTTTAAATTATTGACTTCTGTATATCTTCTGTTCTGGCATTTCATAATTTGGTTGTCTTATATCTTTTTCTTGCAGTTCACATACAAAATTTCCTCCATTCTGCGTGAAAAGTATTCACAACTCGGGTGAGCTTGGTGTACCTGCACTAATGGCAAGAAAGTTGCCATCCTAGGATTTGCATTCAAGAAGGATACATGTGACACTTGAGAGACTCCATCCATTGATGTTTGCAAGGGGTTGTCCCAAATTAGCATATATAACCCACAAGTGACTGAGAATCAGATTCAAAGGGACCTATAAATAAACAAATTTTACTGGGATCATCCCCTTCTCCTGCAGCCAATGAGCCCCACTACTGTAAAACAAGTGAGCGTGGTTTGGGATGATTATGAGGCAACAAAGGATTCCCCTGCTGTTTGCATTCTCACCGAGTGGGATGAGTTCAAGAAATAATTGAGGTATTTTCTTAAACACTCTTTAAAATCTGCTGATTGTAGAAAGTATTTATGATCGTTCTCTAGCTCTTAATGTTCTACAACTGTCATTTTATTTTACTAGGGGCACAACTATATTATCACTACTCCCATATCTAGAGTGCAACTGTAGCATCTATATGCTTTTGTAGATTGTATAGTTTGGTAGAAGCTCTGATGTGTTATGTATTTTTCTCTCTTTTTTTGTCCCATTCTGAACCTATTTATCAGTCAGTGCTGAAAGCGGATCTATCTGTGTACTCAAGAGATTCGAAACATGCTGACATATTTCTTATATTTCCATCTGATGGACTTTGTACCATGTGTCAAATCAGCAAGCAATTGAGATTGTCCACGAATTCTAGAGCAGTAAATTCTATTTTCCCATTCATGATAATTTTGATTTTCAGGTTTGATGTTTAACGTACGTTTAGTTCTTACAGACTTTACCAATACAAACATAGAACTTACGTTTGATGTTTTATGTTTGGTGTTGAAGGTCAAAAGTTGCAAGAAATGCTTGATTCTGGCTTCTTTTTTATTGTAGCTATAAGGACTTGAAAATTTAATGACTTAGGAATCAGTGGACCCTGTTATGGAAGTTCTTCAAAAGATTACTGATAATGATAGCCTTGATTGATACCATTTATCTATAATGATAGTCTGGATTGTTACGATTTATTGATTCAGGTAATTAAATACAAAGTATAACCTCCTTTACAGTTATACTTTTTCTTATCAACCCTCATTTGTTATTCATGAATATTTCTGATTTTGGTTCTGTCAAAGCTGATTTTCATTAACAGCATGTAGACAAGTGTTTAAGACTACTTTATTACCTGCAGCTTGCTAAACAAAACTAACTCTTTCATGCACAGGCTCAGACCACAAATATTCGGAAAAATGGTTGTTTGATAAGACCTTGCATCAGATCCAATAAGGCATCAGTAATAACTCTATCCATCTCATTCAAATATCATTGCAATATTGATAATGAAAGAGTGTTTGTGGTGGCTCTGATACTTCTCTGATTTGTCGTGTATAGATGAAATTAAAGGAAATGTAAGTGCATCTTATCACATTTAATGAAAGTTTTCGACCAAGATTCTGACCAAGATTTAGAATCTGAAGATTTAGAATATAATATAATGGTCATTTTAACATTTTTTAACGTCTTACCAATATAAAGATACCATATAGCAGAAATAAAAAATATAAAGGATTCGCAAGTAGTAGTCAAAAAGATAATATTATGACCTATAAAAATAAATAATAAATGATGTTGTAAATAATATTCCACAAATTAAATAATAAATGATCTTGATTTAGAAGTTTCTGACCAAGATTTAGAATCTGAAGATTTAGAATATAATATAATGGTCATTTTAACATTTTTTAACGTCTTACCAATATAAAGATACCATATAGCAGAAATAAAAAATATAAAGGATTCGCAAGTAGTAGTCAAAAAGATAATATTATGACCTATAAAAATAAATAATAAATGATGTTGTAAATAATATTCCATAAATTAACTATACGATTCTTCCACTTCGAAATCGAATCAAATTCTTACTTTTAGTTTAGTATTATCACAAGTAAAGTAATGTGTAAAAATAATAATAACCGCAAGCGCACAATGTTTAGTTGTAGCAATCACAGATCGATCCACAAAGATTATGTATTTCCAAAACCCTAATAATTAACTCAGACGAACTAGACAATAAAATTTGAGATGAGATTTGTTTAACCTAATTAACAATTAAAATCAAATAAGGAAAATCTAGGAATCCGAATCCATTAATCAATCATAATTAATATCAACTCGTCCTAAAATCAATTCTCTTTTCTTCACAAATAAAATATATCAATTAACGAGACAAGCATATAATATGAAACTTTAAGGAGCAAACATAGGCTTTAAAAAAACATTCGGTAACAATAATATATATATCAAAATCACTTTGTGAATTAAACAATTAAGCACCAAGAAAAAATATGAGAACTAATTAATATGAACGACAAGATATCAAAAATAATTAAATTAACTTTATCTTCATCCTAGGACAAGAGAATTAGCTAGACATAATTTTAGAATTAACGAAACAAATATATTCAAAACATATAATAAACATGATTAAATAAAGTGATAATATCTATAATCAATTACCTGGCCAATTAATAGAAAAGCAAAGTTAAACCATTAATTTGAATGCATGCGGATGAATGACGTACGTTATAGACTAGATTAATAAACTAAGGAAACTAACGATGCATGCAGGTATGAAAATTAAGCAGCAGAGCAACAATTAAAAGATGGTAACGCAGGACAAAAAACAAATAATAATAATATATTAATACTATGGAGCGAAAGTGTATGCTGGATAATAACCACCAGCGAGAAACATAAAACATAAAAATAAAGAGCTATAAAATTCTAGGTGTCTCTAATACAAGAGAGTAGACCCATATATATAGAAAAAAATAATGGGTTTGGGCTCTTTGATTACAAATCGGATTCTAAAAATATTTCCTTCTCCGATAAGTTTTCCAATTTTTCTCCAATTTCCTTTTGACTTCAAGTATTTCCACCTCCTTGCCTTTTTTTTTACCTTTTTCTGCTTGAAATATGATTTTATTTATTTTTCTACAAAACAAAAGAAAACAATTTATTAAATAATAAAATTACGAAAACGGACATAAAATATGTATTAAAAACGTATTAAATTATGGACCTATCAAATGTCCCCATACCTATCTTTTGCTCGTCCTCGAGAAAAACTAATATAATATGAAATACTATCTAAGAGATTATACCACTTCCGTAGGTGATCACAGTTGCATTTGACATATGCAACAAGCCCTTTAAACCCCTAGGCAGACCTAGTAGACGAGTAAGGTCTTGTGAGGGCCTATAGTGAATGTACCCACAAAATCTATCTAGCTCATATAAAATATTGCATGGCAATGCAACGTCAAACATACAAGTCCTCTCATGCTACATCAACTTAAGAATCAAAGTTAATTTGCAATATCTTGGTGCGAAAGGTGCAAGGATTCACATAGTCTACTCAAAGAAATATGCATAAGTGCTTAAAAGTCCATGTCAAGTGTAAGGATAGGTTGGAAACCATGCTAAGCCCATAAGAGTACACCTTTAAGTCAAAACTTGGGATCTCATATGTGAAAACAAGCAATAACTCACCTTTCACTCACAAAAGAATATTCACTCAAGAACAAGGGTAAGTGTATCACTCTATTCCAACAAAATTATAAGCATGCTTGACACATGGTATCAATCTAACTTTAACACAACATACATCAATGATGATAATCAAAAGGTCTTTATTTGAGTTGTAACGAGGCTAGGGACAAGGTATGTCAAGTAAAGTCAAATAAGGTGAAGTGTCAAAAGCTAGTAGGCACCATAATTAATCATACACATCACCAAACATCCTCCCCACACATGAATTTTCTACTCTTTTTTTCGAGAAAAGACTTGATTAGTCGAATGAAGAAGGATCACAAAAACATAAGTACGCTCTCATATAATAATTTTTTTCTTTTTTTTTCCTTTTTTTTGAGAGCTAAGAGATAAATATAAGCAACCACAATACTCCTTCAAAAATTTCTTGAACATCGACTAACAAGTAATAAATCAAATCCAATATTTCCAAAAGTAATGAACAGTAGTAAACCCATCTCACACACCTTATTACTCCCTCAAGTTCCTACTTGCCTTTGACAATTTGGGATCAAGCATAAGTAAGGTTGTACAAGAAAAAGGTCAAGACACGTAATGTGGTGTGTCACCGAAAAAATAGGATTAAACTCAAGTGAGTAACTAATTGAAAAAATGGTGTGGTAATTTGGAAAATATAGGTTATTCCTAAATACCTTTATCATCTTATCATCAAATAATGTCATGCGTTTCAAGAAAGGTCTCAAACAAGTGCTAGCAATGCAAACAACATGTGGACACTCAAGCAAACGAATATAAAATGCAAAAGATATGCATATTGGCTCAAAAACTCACTTGGTGGTAAAAATATAATCAATTCCAAGCAAAAAAAAATCTCTTTAGTGCACCAACTTGTACTCAAAGCATGAAAAACAAATCATTTTGCACATATTCATGTCCTTCTAATTACTTGCAACAATCAATAAGTCTACTAGTTTCAACTCGTTAGTGTATATGTGTGCATAAGAACTTAGCAAATCACTTCTCAATCAAAAGCATCAGAACCACAAGATTACTATAGCATGTAAAGGTGCATCAAGCCACAAGCAATCGTTTTACAAGGCTAGAATTCTACAATATACAAGACTAATATTCTTTTTGGATTTTTTTTATAATACTACTAAACCCCTCCCCCATATCTAAATCATGCATTGTCCTCAATGTACGAGAATACCTGCTAAGGGTATGACGGAGAAACACAATACTACCTATAAAACACACACACACAATAAACACACACACACACACTCTCCCCATACATACACTTTACTATAGGGGATACATACAAAAACACTTATTAACCAATACCAGCACGAGGAAAACCTACACTCGTAACAAAATCAACAAGCATGTGAAACTCACCCACAAATACAACATTATCCACTAGAGAAAAAGATCTTGAACAAGAATAAAACTCATTAAACTGACTTCATCCAGAAACCAACAAGACGCTTCTTTATGTTGTTTAAGCATATTAATGACTTAAAATTTGTGGTCATGAACTAAGTCACTAGAAATAACAAAATGATGAGTTTCATTATTAACTCCCAAAGACTGATCAACAGTGGAAAAAGATAGATTAGAATCAAGTGGGGGTGGCTCACCAACAAAAGTCTTAACAACGGACTTAGGATCAAAAGAACTATCCTCAAATTGGGTTTCATGCTTAGAACAAATGGCATTCAATTCATCTAACATCTCATCAGAAGAAAAATTCTTATACAGCTAATGAAGTTCTTTATTGCTCTCATACTCTAACAAAACATCTTCCTCAAGAAAAGACTCAATTGCAATATCCTCAAGATTCGACCATGAAACAACCTCATCAATCAAATTAACTCCTACGGGTTGTTCAAAAAGCTCATTAGGTTGATTACCTACATTAAAGACATTAAGATCTATCGTCATATTTCCAAAAGTGAGTTTCATCGAACTATTCCTACAGTTAATCAAAGCATTAGACGTGGCAATAAAAGGTCTTCCTAGAATGATGGGAATTTGATATTTTGGACTGACTCGGTTTCTAGAACAATGAAATCGACGAGGAAGACAAAATCACCAACCTTAATCAACACATCTTCCACTATACCCTTATGAATTTTGACAGAACGGTCAATTAACTGAAGATTCACACTAGTCTGTTTAAGTTCACCTAAACCCAAGTCTTGATAGACATATAATGGAAGAAGATTCACACTAGCTCCTAGATCGAGTAAAGCTTTATCAATCTAAGTATCACCTATGACACAAGAAATGGTAGGACAACCAGGATTCTTATACTTCAAAGGGATTTGATTTGACAAGATAGAACTAACATTAGATGTTAGGAAAGCTTTCTTAGGAACATGAGTGGTTCTTTTATGAGTACACAAATCTTTTAGACACTTAGCATAAGAGGGAACTTGTTGAATTGCATCTAAAATCTTTTAGGAATGTTAATCTTGACTTGCTTGAAGACTTCCAAAATCTTATCTAATTGAGCAGATTGTTTATTTGAAGTAAGTCTTTGAGGGAACGGGGCTTTCGGCTTAAATACTTTTTCATTAGACACATCAGATTGAGATTTTGAAGGTGGTTCATCGGAGGGTGATGACTCATTAGATTCAACTTCTTCGGGACTCTTGGGATTGGAAGATTGTTTAAGACTAGGATTTAAGAGTAAATGATTTGGTTCATATGTAAGTTTATCTTCTTCTTGAGTATTGACACCAGCATGATTATTGAATTGATTACCGGACCTTTTAGAGATAACAGAATTCACATTTTCATAATTCATAAATTTGACTTTCGATTCAAATATGATTTCTATTAAGTTTTTTGAAATTCATTATACTAATTATCGATCCTTTTGATTTAAATACATATGGGTTTGGTTATCCAGCTCCTAAGAACAAACATGTATATTGAACTTGACTACGACAATATAAATGATATAAATTTCTCTTCATTTTATTTGTGTTGTGCAATAAGCTTGTATGTCGAAACATATATTGTCATTTAAATAGTCTAATATTGTTTGGATATAACGCATAACAACGTCGACATTACTAAATCACTTTACATGTTAGTTGATTTTCTACCGCAATAATATTTTGGTTGAATACAAAATTTTATTTAGGTTGATAGGGTTGATTTAAGCGTTTCTCTTTGTTCATCCTCAATTTTCTTTAAATTTTGCTTGACGCAAGTATTTTTTTAAAAAAATTATAAACATTTAATGTTGATCCATTAAACGATTTGTCCATCATCTTCTTCATATTTCACATTTGATTCTGGTGAAATTCATCGTTAAAAATAATATCAGAATTGTTTCCTTGCAATCTTAATTAATCTTAAACTTAACAAAATAGAATTAAAATTAAATATTAAGTTGTAAACTTGTTGATTTTTTTAGAAAATAAATCATTTTTAATTAATTTGAAAAAACTATATTTTTCAAGATGAAAAATCACAATACTGCACTTTAAAATATTTTTCATTTCAAACTAGTTTATTATCAAGGTCCCCAAATTTTTTTATAAATATTACTTCATCCGTCTCAATTGGTTGTTAATATTGTTTAGTACAGGGTTTAGGAAAAATGAATAAAGATAAAGAAAAGTGAAAAAATAGGTGTAAGTTAGTAGGACTCATTAATATTCATAAAAAAAATTTTAATTTAGAAAATGTTAAAAATTTATTGAAACATCCAAAATGAAAAATGTTAAAAATTTATTAGAACGGAAGAAATAGTAGTTAGTGAATAAGTCAAATTAAAGATAAAAATGCATATAAAAATAAAAACACTACTAATTTCCAACAATTCAACCGTTTCATTTCAAAACCACTACAGCGCTTGCATATGCATAGTGGCCGATGAATATCACCCTCGTAGGCTCGTATAATTAATAACTCCTAATTTATTTTTAAAATTAAATTTCACGAAAATTTTCTTTTCAAACATTTTACATTCGGATAGAAACTGGTTTGAGCATGATACTAGTCGCTAGGTGAGTAGGTGTGTAAATTCATCAACGAACTAACACAGTAAATTACAATTTTGGATTACCTGAAAAATAAAGTAAAGCAATTATATTATGAATCCCTGTTCACAAATCCATGATTGCAATTATCTAAATGGCGGAAATTTTTCATAAATAAATTTAACGAAAATTAATGCGAATGCAAGAGTTTACATCCCTATATCCGCATTTATTTATTTATTTATTATAAATTTTTTACTATTCAAAACTTTTTTTTACTAATTTTTAAAAAAAATCACGGACCAATGATCGTGACCAGCGCCTTCATTTTTTTTATATTCGTAAGTCGTAAGTCGTAACACATAAAAAATCCAAATCTTTGACCATAAAGGTGTAAACCCAGTATTTACAGATACGCAATAAATCCTTGTCCTATAAGCCTATTCCATGTATCAAAAATAGTAAATTTGCAGTTGATATTTAGAATTTAGATGGTGATTTTGTTTTCAATAAAATAAATACACGGACATACGGATAGAGATTGACTTAAGATTCTCATACAAGATGTATGAATATATCAAACAGACAGGAAAGAAAAACAGTGGTCTGTGAATATCAGTTTGTAGTAAAAAAACAGTGGGAGAGAGAGAGAGAGAGAGAGAACGAGAGAGATGCTAGTATGAACAGAAGAGCAAGTGCAAGAGGAGAGAGATCTAGAGAGATAGAGCTAAAATAAACCTCTTCAAGTTGCAGTAGCAGACAACAACCCCTCTTCCCCATTATACTGCTTTACAGCCCACACCACCAGTTTTTATAAACATTTACATACACATATATATATTTACATACAATTCTTTCATTCTCTCTCTTCAAATTTGCCCCCACCCTCCCTTCAATTCAATCTCTTTTTCTACTTTTATACATCAGCATCATAATCTCTCTCTCTCCCTCTCTACTTTAAATGGGTTGCCCCTGATTCATCAAAAAAATTTAAGCTTTTGCTACAATTCACTTCTGTTTTTTTCTCTGTTTCTTGAAATTTTATTATTTCAGAGACAGTTTGGTAGTGTCATAAATCTTTCTCAATTTTTGTTGTCGGCGCTCAGCCAACTTTTTATATTTAATTTTTTAACTCTCTCCCTTTTTATTTATTTTTGCCATTGTCTCCTGTGCCTCTCTGTTCAATCCACCATGTTTTTTTGCAGAGAAGCTGTCTCAATTTTGTAACCACTTTAGCTATCTGTAAGTACAAAAAATACCCATTTTGCAGATTGATATAGATACCCTGATTATACTTATTGCTTTTAAGTATATAAGTGTATCATCATAAAGGAATGAATTTTGATTTGATAGATTCTCTGTTGCCTTAAATTTTCTAGTTTACTACTTACTGGACATTTTATTTGTTTGTCCCTGTATAGAATTCAGTGTGAGGATCAGGAATGTAGGTTAATTCTAGACATGGGTTTTTGTTTTCTTGAGGTAAAATTGTTAATAAAGTTGACATTGTTAATTTAAGCTGCGGTTTCTTAAGGGATCTTGATATGGTATTATGTGTCAACCCGGGTTCTGAATTGTGGGATTATTAATATATTTATTATTGATTGATGTATCTGCAGAAAAATCTAACTGAATTTTAGTTCTCTATATCTCTTGAGGAAATATTTGTGTTGATCAAGTACCTCAAGTGGTTGTAATTCATCAGGAACTTACTTGATTAGTTGATTTTATGCATTTGGTGCAAGTTTGCAGTTCTGATCAGGGCAATATACTTTTCTTCAGGCAGTTTCTTTTTATGCTTTTGTGTTATGTTGCCTCCCGGATAATTGAATTTTGTCGTTTTATGGTCATAATTTCAGCATTCTATGAAGTTGAATCTGTGTATAGGTTTTAACTATGCTTTGGTGTTTACTGCTTCCCGGATAACTAAATATTGCCGTTTAATGGGTCATAATTCCATAATTTGTGAAGTTTGAAATTATGTATAATTTTTATCATTTTCTGAAAAGAATAAATTCTGTCGTGTTATGATCATAACTGCTTTAATTGTCGTGTTATGATGTTATGATTTTAGTGCTACTCTTCTGCTGTGCTTTCTTGATTTGTATAGTGACATTTTTGCTCATGTTTCCTGCTGGAATTTACTTTTGCTGTGTAGGTTTTCATATTACATTTTCTACTGATTTCATCCTTTCTTGAATCTGCAGGAAGAGAATTAAGATTGTGTTCATATTACATTTAGACTGATTTCATCCTTTTTTGAATCTGCAGGAAGAGAATTAAGATTGCTGTAGTTCCCAATCATCAAAGAAAGGTGGCTCCGTTACCAAATGTCAAAGACTCTTGCACCTGTGCTAGGGGGTGCTGCAGGAGCCGTGGTGTTGGTGGTACTAGTTATAGTAATATTATGGTTTTGTCTATGCCGTAATAGGAATGTTTCAAGAACTTCTGATACAGGCTCTTCTGATCAATCAATGCAACGTAATTTTACATTTTAGCAAATATTTATGTAACGGAAACACCATATCAATTAAGATCAGTTCATCATTTTATTGTTGTTGACTTGCAGTGGGAAGAAACACTGGATTTGAGCTAACATTGCGAGAGGCTAAACGTTTCAGCATGGAAGAATTGTTTTCGGCTACCAAAGATTTTAATGATAGAAACTTGATTGGCGAAGGAAAATTTGGAGAGGTATACAAGGGGCTGCTTCATGATGGGATGCTTGTAGCTATAAAGAAACGACCTGGTGCTCCCAGCCAAGAATTCATTGAGGAGGTAATAACGGCTTTATGATTAGAAATGGATAACTACAATCAGTAGATGTAATCATCTAACGACTTATGAAATTTTGTTGAAGAAACTTAATGTATCCATCTACTCTCTAGAGCTCTTCTTATTATGTGAATATACAGTGAAGTAGATAGAAGATAGCCAAGTTCTGGTCGTGGTTATTACATTGCAATTTTTCTAGACGATGATAGATAACTTCTTTATAGAATAATATCATGTTTCCCTTTGTCCCTTTTCCCGGAAAGATGTTCTAATGAATAACTTTGACTTCTGGGGTGTTCCATGTATGAACCTTGTGGACATTGTGTATTAAATATTTACTTAATTCATTGTTGGGATATCTTTCTTTTTACTTCTTCTCATACTGAATAGGAAGGTCTATATATAGTGCTTTTATATTCTCAGATGCCTTTATTCTTATGCACTGCATACTATGTAAACAGCTACTAAGTTTATGCCTTTAGTCTTATGCACTGCATACTATGTAAACAGCTACTAAGTTTACTAGTTGTTGTTAGACTTGATGGGCTCTAGGTTTTTATATCCATTATATATCTTTTGGCTATCCTTATATTGCTCTATTTCCTTTTCCGTGCAATCTCGATGATCTATAACTGTACTTTCATATCAGGTAAGATATCTCACATCAGTTCAGCATAGGAACCTCGTGAACCTTTTGGGTTACTGCCAGGAAAATGGTCAACAGATTCTTGTCTATGAATATATACCAAATGGAAGTGTATCAGTTCACTTATATGGTAATTCTCAATCCACGTAGTTATTTTCCGGATGAGAAATATATTACAGAACCAAGATGAGAGAAATTACGTTGCACTAATCGCTATAACTTCGATCAATTTCTGTAACTCTGAATGTACTATTTTCGAGTACTTTTGAGCTCAACTATTATTTTTACCCATGAATCACATTCTTGAACTTCTATGGTTATATCTGCAGGAGCTGGACATGTTTCAAAGGAGAAGCTAGAGTTCAAGCATAGACTTTCCATAGCTATAGGAGCAGCTAAAGGTGATCCTCTGCAAAACCAGTGAGCATTTTTTGTCTTTCCTGCATTGGTTAATATTTGCTCTGAACAAGATACCGTAGGGGGGTAAAAATTAGTGTCATAAAGGATCAGCATCATTGTTTCTGAGCGTCTATTGTAAATTAGCACACCTTTTCACCTATATGTATATGGAATGTGTATTATTCTATAGCAGTTCCCTGTTTTGGTAAAAAAAAAATCAATTTATTTTTTAATATGCAGGTCTGGCACATATCCATTCTATAAGCCCTCGTCTGGTACATAAGGATTTCAAAACAGCAAATGTTCTTGTAGACGAAAATTTCATTGCGAAAGTTGCTGATGCTGGAGTCCGCAACTTCTTAGGAAGAGGTGATATTCCAAGCTCATCCTCTCAAAAGGCAGCAGATGAGATGTTCCTAGCCCCAGAGTAGTATTTCTGAACGATTTGAGTGTCTTATCTATTTCATGTAAAGTTTATCCTTTTGGTAAACTATATGTCATTTTTTCATATAGGGTGAGGGAGTTCAGACACTTTTCTGATAAGAGTGACGTATACAGTTTTGGTGTATTTCTGTTGGAGTTAATGAGCGGCCAAGAAGCGATGAAATTGCTCTCTTCAGATTCCAACCAAAACCTAGTTGAATGGGTAAGCTGCAGTTCTCATGAAATGTTCATGCATACCATGTTTCCGGATTATAATTAACTGACGGTGCTTTTTTGTATTGTCAAAATAATTTACAACTTAAAAGTGGCGTACAATCAACATTAAAGTATTTGAACTTGTTAAAAACATCACTACTCTTTTGATCATCAGTTCAATTAAAACTGTTTTATACTTTGAAGGTGCAAAATTGTCAGGACTCCGGGAATCTTCCTGCTATCATAGATCAGAGACTAGGTAATAGATTCACAACAGAAGGCATGGAAGAGTATGTGCAGTTGATAGTCCTTTGTGTAGATCCTTCCAGTGAGAGACGTCCTGTCATGAACTATGTGGTAATGGAACTGGACCGGATACTCGAGAAAGAAATGAACTTGACAACAGTCATGGGGGAAGGAACCCCAGTTGTCACTCTTGGAAGTCAGCTTTTTAGGGCTATAAAATGAAATTGAATGGGGGTATATGGGGGTTATTTTTTCTGAATTGTGAGTTTGTTTGATGAACACCAGTCACCAAACATATAGAGATACAGCTGTTCTGGTAAGTGTATAAACTATGTAGAGTGGCTGTATCGTTTTTTTGAATTTTTTTTTCTCTTCACATATATAAAAGAATCTTTGTTATAAACAGTTCTCTTTTGTTAATATCAGAGTGAAAGTTGATATTGTGCGACTGCAAGCTGCATTTTGTCATTCAGATATTTGTTCTCTATTGTTAATATCAACGTGAAAGTTGATGTTATGTGACTGCAACCTCATTTTGTCGTTTAGATTTTTTTTTAACAATTGAACACACTCACACACCTACCTTGTCCACAAAGTTTGAACTCATGAATCTCCCGTAAAGAGATTAGATGAGATGCTGCTCATATAAGAGGCCTTTAATCTATTTAACAATGGTGGAATTTTTGTGCTCTAGGTAGTTCTATTCTACTTTTTTCCTGGTGTTTGTACAAGCGGCCAGATCTTCCCGTTTTCATCATAATAAAAGTTTCTGTATACAAACTTCGAAATCTCCTCTCTCAGCATCAGTTTTTCTAGGCAATAGTCATACTGATCTTAGCCACCAAATAATATGGAGGGTAAAATCAGCGTCCCTCCCACTTTTACTTTCATACAAGTCTACAACATGTTTGTAGCAAAAAAATCCTGGAAATTTTGAAAAGGTCTCGACATAAAATCTAGAGTTTATGCATTTTCATGGTACTTCGAGAACAAGCCATTTAGTATATAGATGTCCCTCGTCTAACTTGAATGGACACAATATGAGCCACAAATTTGTGCTTCCCTTGCTTGGAAATAATACAACAAGGCTAGCATGAAATTATGTATAGAGTGGCTGTGGTTTTTGTTCTTTACATCTCACTTGATTTCAAGAAAATAAAATCAATTAGAAATTGGATGCTCAATTTTATATTTTTATTCTTCTATTTGCATCATTAAAAGATTTTTTTGTTCATTACCGTTCGCGAGCTTCTGAACATTACAGAAGAGCATTATCCAGCATAAATTACGGACCAAACAGGCACACCTAATCATATCCAGTCACCGGGGTGAACTGGAGGGCCTTGGCATTTTTAGTACATGCAACTGCAAATCAGGAAAAAAAAACTGTAGTATCTATGTTTTAGCAAACAGCTAGTTTGTACTTAGTAGTACTTTAAAGTCTATGAAGAAGTGATTTATATAATACAGTAGTTATACTCATTGAATGTCTAGCTTGAAATAAATGTTTTTGTTTTGAGCACCAACCAAAGATGCAAATGTTCAACCACCATATCCTCTATAACCACGAACATTCACAACAGGAGATACTGAATGTGGTTATGTTGCTTGTCTCGATGTTCACAAATACCTACGACTCATCCATGAAATTACATAGATCTAGGAATAGGTTTTGAGGAAACACACACAAAAATGATTCAGAAACCTGGGATCTTCAAGTTCAATCACACTTGATGAATGTTGCGGATGGCTGCATTGATGCTTTTACAGTCAAATTCCATAGTCTTCATCCAGTTCTCAAAGTCTCCAATTTCCTGTATGTACAAAATATAGAGACTAAAAATGAGGTTAATCTAGAGCCAACAAAAGGCTTGGGTTGATGAGAAGTACTGCCAGCTTCGCAAACAACTATTTACATTTTTTGTTCTAGAAGTACTGATTACTATCTGCAACCCTAAGACGTGAATTATATGCCTACTTAACTAAAGGTGTTCAGCTTTTATGTCAAACGTTGAGCACCAAATCTCTATTATATATAGATTACGAAGCTCATTCGATTTGAACAGAAGTATTAAGAAACTTCATTCTTTCTTATTTTTCACTAGACAGTTTATCTTTTCTTTTCATAATTGATGATCTTCCCTCTTACGATATTTCCCTTTCTAAACTCAGACAATTTATTATTCAAATCCCAAAAATGTCTTAAAATGGTAGAACACAGTAAATGATAGACCAAGCAGAATCTCATGAATATGGCATCATCATACTGCAATTTAACAAGTCAATAATCTACAGCTATAAAAAACTGTGTGCATGAATGCGCTCACTTATGGATCCTCTAGCTACTGTATGTGACAGTAAATACACATCGATAATAATACTAGGAAAAGAAACAAAAAGATACTAGCATTGGCACTGTGCTTTAGGCTTCGGGCCTTTTCCCAAGCCCTATGGGACTTGGCCAAAAACAATACAATTTTTTTCAAAAGAAAAACTACTTCCTCTGATCACTAACTTATAGATACACTACTTAATTTAGGTTTCTTTGCTTCTTTATCCTAAAGACGGATACAAATTCCTAACATCTGACTACATATAGCAATATCTGCCATTACTTACAATCGAAAAGGTTAATTATGTATCTACAGGGCACAGTACATTTAAAGTTTACAACATATTTCAAGTTCTTCAGCGATCACTTGCTTTTCATTCCTCTTACATTTCGCAAAGATACTTAGACTATCTACCTTTCTCCCTTATTTCCAACAACAATTACATTATCGTCCCGTGCCAAACATAAAAGAACAACAATTACGAAAGTAAAATAAAGGCATCGCTATCAATCGAAAGTAAAGCAACGCAAAAACCTTGACAGCATTATTAAGAGAACGAGAAGCGACAAGCCACTGATCAGTCTGCTTAGCGAAACGGAGAACAGTGGAAGATAAAGCTTGAATTTCGAGCTCGATACGCTTCTGATTAATGTAACACTCCTCCACACCTCCATTTACTGATTCTACCAAAACATCTGATACTCGAATTGCATTATTAATTGCGTCTTTTTTTGCCTTGTCTGCTTTCATTTCAACGATGAATTAAACAAAATGAATCAATTGAAGTATTAATAAAATCTAAATGAGCAGAAATCATCTAAGTGTGTGTACCTGTGTGTTGTTTAAGACTGAGAGAAGATTGATTGTGATTAGAAATGAGTTGCAGCAGCGAAGCTTCCAGATTTTTTGAGGAGGAGGATGATGATTTCTCCATTTTCTTCAAGTTTTCAGCTGCTTCCCAACGGGTCGGATCTCTTTGATTTGAGGTGCCTCTTTAGTCTTTTATCTTCCTGTTTTTTTTTGGCTAAACGCCTTTCTATATTTTTTTTGGCTCCCTCCGTTAAAGAAAAAATATAATTTAGTGAATAAAAGTAAAAAAAAATAAAAAAATTAGTGAGATCAATCAATATTTTAATATATAAAATGATAGTGAGAGAAATTAGTAAATGTAGTTAATTTTTATATTATAAAATTTTATTATTTTAGGAAATTTTTGAAATGTAAAGAATTGAGAGTCACGCCCCAAAAAGGAAAGTGCAAAGAAATGAGAGGGACAAAGGGAGTATGTTAAAAGGAAGGGAAAATAAATTCTTTCGTCCTTAAACTATATGCCGTTTTTGGTTTAAGTCCTTGAACTATACGAAAAAATATTACGGTACCTAAACTTTCAAATTTTCTGATTCTCGTCATTCCGTCTAAAAACGCTGACGTGACAATTACGTGAAAATCGAAAATTCTTGGAATGGAGTGAAATTTTGATATGTTAATTTACTACTGCTTACAAGAACCCGTGTGATGAAAATTTTCAATTTCGAGTTCACTAACGTATAGAAATCTGCACTTTAATTTCAAGAACACAATTTTTTTTTTTAACTAAAATATGCAGATTTTCATATGTTAGTGAACTCGAAATCGAAAACTTTCACCACCGATGTTCTTGTAATCATTCGTAGATTAACATGCCAAAATTTCACTTCATTCCAAAAAATTTCGATTTTCGCGTAATTGCCACGTCGGCGTTTTTGGACGAAAGGACGAGTATCAGAAAATTTAAAAGTTTAGGTACCGTAATATTTTTTCGTATAATTCAAGGACCTAAACCAAAAACAGCATATAGTTTAAGGACGAAAGAATTTATTTTCTCTAAAAGGAAATTATTGCATTATGATATAATTTTGAATATAACAAATTTAACAAAATTGCGTAGCTATTAAAATTATTATTGTTAATTACCATATTATTTGTAAAAGAATTTATGAATTCAAAAATGTTTTCCAATTCAATATTAATTGAACAAGCTTATTTAAATTATTGTATAATGTTAAAAAAATTGTATAAGTTTTTATTTGTGTTGCATATAAATGGAATATAAAAAATTGGGAAATTTTTCTTGTTATTGTTTTATTGTTGTAGGCATGGTCGTAGATTTCGGAAATCAGAACAAATCGGTTGAGGTACCATATAATGATTTATCGGTAAATCAGGGATTTATCGGAATGATAAATCGGAACAAAAATCGGATAAATTGTAATATTTTAAATATATTTAATATATTAGCCTTATATATAATATAATAAACCATTTAAAAATAATTCATAACGATATATCGGATTTTTGAAATCGAATCGGTCAAATATTATTAAACGATAAATCAGCAATTTTTTAAAAATCGAACGATTTTTAGAACACTGATTATAGGTAGCAGTTAAAGACCAAAAATCGAGCCCATATGGGTATGGCCAGAAAAAGGGGCGTAACTGATACCATATATTAGGCACATGCCTGTTTCTTCTTTGTAGAAGTTAGTTGACTGGCTGAGTACTCCCACAAGTATTCGAAATTCGAAGCACTTGTAAAAGTTAGTTGACTGGCTGAGTACTCCGATGAGTATTCGAAATTCCAAAGTCGCCGATGGGAGAAACCGAAAGACGTTTTCTGGGATTTAATCGAACACTTGAATGTTGAAAATAAGTCATTTGCGTTGAATAATATTTGTTTTTTAATATGAACAGAAACACATGTTTACAATTTTGAATCTCCCTGCACGGCATGAACATGACCCATTCTCGTATTTGCCATACAAATCTCCATGATCTACGGCCAAAAATCTGGTTTATGATTTTTGGATAACTTTCCCTTTTGAAAAGATAACCAAAAGCTGTAGCACAAGTATTTGGCGGCAAGTTTGAAAAAAAAAAGCGAGTATCCGGCAGCAATATGCCTCCCATTGCAAAAGCCAAAAAGTAATGAAACATCACTGAAGAGAAAAAAAAACATTGAGAAAAATCCCCAACAAAAAGTAAATTCGTCTCAACTATGGAATCAAAATCCACAAAGAACCTGTATGTACATGGTATCAGATTGGCTCTTGTGTATTTATGTATGTAATCCTATCTCAACTTCTTTGTATAACAGCTTTCCCACAAAGCCCTTTCTCACCATCAAAACTTTTTTAAGATTGGACGGAACTACCTTAGGTATCCATTCTTATGCCATTTTCCATTTACTGGCAAACTATTTTTATTCGACCAAAGAAACATCCTTAGTGATTCCAGTACCTCAAGTACGGCTTACCCGTAGAATCAAGCAAAGCAGTATTCTGACGTGGCAGGCTCGTCCATCCCATATTGCTGGCCTTTAGGCCATTGGTAGTGTCTTGCCCATTCAAGTAGCTACGTTGATTAACCATCTGCGGTAATAGATTACTTGTAGGAACCCCAACACTGTAGTTCAAGGATTGATTAAATCGTTGTTGAGGGGTAGATGAAGTATGAGGACCAGCAGTAGGATTCAAGTTATCACAATGAGATAGAACACTAAACAGGCTCTGATCTCCGATACCTCCATTTACAGAGCTCTGGTTTTGGCAAAGAGTGCCTTCTAGACCAGACCAACCACCACGGCCTCGACTCTCAACAGGAATCCAATTCTGACTTAACAATTCACCACCACTTGGATGAGATTGGGATAGTCCTGAAAGTTGTACAGTATTCGCACCCCAACTCTGCATGTTAAGGGTCGAGGAGGCATGAGGCGTCGAGAAGTGATCTTGTCTTGGAAGTGCATGTCTAAGGCCATCTAAACTCATATTCTCTTGTACGGTCTGATGCATGAAAGGATCCTTCAACCTCTGATCAAGAGCCGCCAGATGCAGCTGCTCTTTGAAATGTCCCACAGGCTGACTATTTTCAATCATCATATTTGCAAGTGGCTGAAAATCTAACACTGGAGGTTTCTGCTCATGATGATACTGTGCACCGCCTGGCCCCTTGAAGAATGATTGAAATTGCTCATTTTGCACTTGACTAGGGTAAGAACTAAAAAACATATCTGCTTCTCTACTCATCAAATCTTTCCCAGGATCTACTTTCCGCGTGTCAGGTTTCAGATGTATCAGTTGAGTTGGATGCTCTTCCATAACTTGTGAATACCCATGTGACAATTCATTGGCAGATGAGTAATCACGACTTACATGAGTAGTGTTATAGTAAGCATTTGGCATGCTAACTGCTGGCCACACATCACAAGCAACAGACAGAGGATTTTCCTGAATTTGAGAAACATCCACTTGGCTTAAGTTCTCTATAAAATTTGATACATCGGGAAGTAAATCATCACCTCCGGGCAATACGTGATTCCCATCTGACTCCAAATCCATTGTATTGAACACACTGTTACCACCGAGTAAAGTATTATGTTGCACATGATTCTGCGTGAAAATGGAAACACATTCACTTCCACCATCCATAACAGGTTCTTTGATTGCTGCTGTATTATCAGTTTGCTGCTGAAATACGCAATTAGGACTTTGGTGTTCTTCATCCTGACCATCAAAAACATTAAAATATTAAAGCAAATGAGATGGCATGTCACTTATTATAATACAATTAACTAGGACTCCAGTCCTCTCTTAGCATTTTACCAAGCTGTATAATTAATTTTTTAAAGAGGGATCACATTTTAATAAACACCCTTCTATTATTTTAATTTGATATATCTAACCTGAAGATCCTTAACCTAGCCAACCCAATAATAACAAAACCACTGATAATGGTACTTCAAATGTTTGTTTATAAATGCTCAATTATATATCGACCAGAGTCTAGAAAAAAAACAAACCTCAAACGCAATGGATGGTTCACGATTTGTAATTGCATTGTTCATTTGATCCTCAAGCAATCTATTAGATATCTCACTCCCCTCATCCTGACCAGAAAGTAGAAATGAGTCAACTTGTTAGTCAGTATAATATAGTGAAGACTGTTAAGTAGGGCAAGGAAGATAGCTAAAAATGATTGTTCTGCTTATTTGAGAGTACATTGTATGCTACCACAGAATGGTAAGTACATATTTAATCAGGACCAAGAAATACAAGTAACAAACCTCTGTTGAACTTGAATCTGATTCTTCATCACCGACCTGATCATCTGACATCTTACTATTGCTCTTTTTTGCTTCAGCCTGATCAACAGATTTTCATGAATGAAATCAATGAAATACAGCAAAAGCAGACATCAAAATTTATGACATATTACACATGTGTAACAGAAATAATCATGTATTTAAAAGATTTAAAAGGTTGGCCCTACATAATTGTAACACTAAAAGTGGGGGACGCAAAATTGTCTAGTTGGTATACCATTTCTTTCCCTAAAGCATGCACCAATTGCTGCTTTTTTATCTGCCTTCTTCTCCAGTTTGAGAAAGCTGCAGCAATGTCTACATTTGCCAACTTTGACCTGTAAAAAAATATTAAACTTTCAACCAACTAGGAAAGTTATTAAGATGGATTTACCTTACAAAATCCTTACCAGTGCACATGCAACTTATGGCACTCTTCCTCCTCAAACACTTTGTATGGTTGCACAAAATAAGTATCAATGTCACCTAAAACATAATTAAGTGACTTGGACTGAATGCTATTACTAGAATGCTTCATACTACTCTTAACACGTTGGTATTGCTCCTTGCTAACCTGAACATGATAATGACAACAGATCAGACTTGACTTTGCAGATAACATAATAAAATGAACCTACCTATAATCTTCCTACACAATGAGACTGATAGGTAACCTCCATGAAGGCATGAAAAAGTAACCTCATGGGAATGTTTAGATGGGGGATGTGGTTGCCGATAGGGCAGAGGCTAATCACATTTTGAAACAGAACCACAATCTAAAAAGTGGAAAGAAAAGGACAAAAAACCGAAAATGCATTAACATATTTTATTTCTTTTTTAAAAAATATATTTGATTTTTGAAAAGGTTTTAATCACAGATTCTAGATTTTTATCCGCATCATCAGCATATAGAAGTTTGAACCATCATAAAATCCATAAAGTCTTCTTCACAATAGTGTTGACTAATACCATTAACGCCAAAGAACAAAGGTTAATCCCTTGAACTTTACTCTACAGGTGGTTCAAAGAAAGCCTAAATGAATTTTAAACCTTAAAGTTTGATCCGATCTAAGTTTTAGAACCTTTAAGTTTACTTCTCCAGAAATAAAACCTTAAAGTTTTGTACACAAAATAAATATTAACACAACTTAAAATGTCCTATGTTATTTCAAATCAATTTTATACATTATTAAAAATATTAATATAAGATATTATATATGAACGATATATTAAATAATAAATAATATTTTGACCTTCAATTATTTTCCTTGATAAATTTTAAAAAAAAACCTTATTCAACATTATTCAACTCAAAACAGACAAATTATAATACGATCATTATATGATATTATATAATAAGAGTAAGAGGGATAATAAGGAAGTACTACCGTAGGTCAAGAGTTCGACTCTCATTAACAACATATTACAATCTAATATTTGTAACTCTAAATAGACTAATAAAAATTTAAAATTGGAGTCTCATTAATAATATATTAGAATTTAAAATTCATTGATAAAAAATATATAATACTTTATGACTTCGGGGATTTATTATTGTTAAGATTACAATTGATGTGTTCTGGCATGACATGAAACAGAAGCAGAGTTACTCTTCGATGATCAGGTTAAAGCATCAGATCTTTAAAGAATATAGGTTCTGTTAAACAGGCTCATTATTCATTAACATAGCATCACATAATTATGTGTATACAGACAACTTTAACGACTAGGCTCTTCAGCACTCAGAAGCCATGATTTTTAAACAGACATGTCCTCTGTTTTAGTTCCTTCTACACAAAAGACCGTGTATTATTTGAAACAATTTGTATGTTTATAATTTAGATATGCATATAACTTGTGTTATTTTTTAAAGAAAAAAAAATATGGTGCAGCAATGAAGGTAGAAAAAGGTACCCTTAATTCATTATTTTATTTAAAGATATGTTTTATTTGATTGTTTTACATAATTACCCATACTTAAATTTTTTACTTAATTACCCTTATTTAATTATTTTTATTATTAGATATGCATAATAAGATCCTACCCTTATTTAATTATTTTTATTATTAGATATGCATAATAAGATCCAATACTAAAATTTAAATATTAAAATCGGGTTTTATTACTTAGTATACTATAATATTAAAGACGAAATTAAAAGTTTTGGTAACTGTTTTTTGTTACGGTACTTGCCTTATTTAATTGTTGTACTTAATTACCCTTAATTCTTTATTTTCACTTATAGATTTATTTGATTGTTTTACTTAATCCTTTACTTAATTTTTTTACTTAATTACTCTTATTTAATTATTTTTATTATTAGATATGCATAATAAGATCCAATACTAAAATTTAAATATTAAAATCAGGTTTTATTACTTGGTATTCGTTACTTGGGCCCAAAATAGAATAAAAATAATTTTAATGAATTTAATTTATTTAATTTATTTAAGAATCTATAATAATTAAAAATATATATAAAAGTAATAAAAGTAACATGTGCATTGCACAATATTTAATTGTTTCCTTAATTGCCCTTACTTAATTGTTTTTATTTAATGACCCTTACTTAATTTTTTTAATTTATAGATATTCATAATAAGACCCGATACTAAAATTTAAGTATTGAAACCAAATTTTATTACTTAATTATCATTACTTGGGTCCAAACTAGAATAAAAAACATTTTAATGGATTTAATTTATTTAAGAATCTATAATATTTAAAAAATTTATTAAAAAAATATATAAAAAAGTATTAAAAGTAACTAGGGATGGCAATCGGGTCGGTCGGTTCGGGTTTTGTAAAAACCAGACCCGGACCCAAATATATATTTTGGACCCGGATCCGGACCCGGACCCGATTGGATCCCGAATGTCAAGATCCAGACCCGACCCGTCGGGTTTCGGTTCGGTTCGGGTTTGAATCGGGTCCCAATTTATTTTAACTTTTATACAATTATTTATCAATTTAATATAAACCTGTATTTAAAATTTTGACTAAAATAATCCAAATTCTAAATAAATTCTAAACAAAATCCTTAACTAACAAAATTCATAATCCAAATTCTAAATAAATTCAAGAGTTTTTTGAAAGCTAGTTTACATCATCCAAAGATACATAATTACATAATAATCTAAGATTTGTATTAGGGTTTAGAATACAAAAAGGAATTAGAAAGTTTAAGAATAAAAATATACCAAAAAATTGTGTAGATTAACTCTGTTTTCAGAGTCAATGGGAGAGTGAAGACATCAAGTGAGGGATTAAGTTAAAAAAATTAGAATAAGAGAATGAATTATAATATAATACGTCAATGTCTCAATAACCATACATAACGTAGTTAAGAAGTTAAAGTGGAATTCTTAGAATATTAATGATTTAAAATATATTATATATACATCATATTTTTCATATATATATATATATATATAATTATTATTATTCGGGTTTCGGACCGGGTCCGGGTTCGGTTCGGGTTTCGGATTTCGGGTCCGGTTCGGTTCGGTTAGGGAAATATCCAAACCCGACCCGAAATTTAATCGGGTCTATATATGAGATCCAAACCCAGACCCAAACCCAAAACTTCGGGTTCGGTTGGGTCTATTCGGGTCGGAACGGGTCGGGTACCCATCGGGTCGGTACAAATTGCCATCCCTAAAAGTAACCCGTGCATTGTACGGGATATTAAAAATAATGAAAAAAATATTTAAAAGTAACCGTGCTTTGCACGGGTTATAAGCTAGTATATATTAATTACTATTCATAGTATCTCGCTAGAACACTGTACAAACAATAAAGTTACTCTAACATTACTATTGTTTCCATTTTTGAGAAACTTTAAAGGGCTTAAATATACAAGTCTAACCTTCACTTTATATAATCTCCTTGTTTTCATCAAAATACATTTTATATAATCGCCTTAATTTTTTAAAATAGTACTTTTTCAATTTATTAGTAAAGATTTCAATATTACAATATTTTTCTAGTAATGTATAAATTTAAATTTTTTATAAAAAAGAGTAGAATTGTTTTAAAAAAGGAGTAGAAGTGTAGAACTTTTAATTTATATTAGTATTTAACTTACACTATTATAGTTGAAGTAAATATTTTCATTTTTCTACCTATTTTGGTAGGATCTTGTCTTATAATGGTTAGAAGGATTAAATTTCAACTATACAGCATTTTAAGGTTATATTCTCTGAGATACAAACTTCAAGGTTTGAAAGCTAGATTTGATCACACATCAAGGTTCAAAATCCAATGAAGCCATAGAACCAGCCAGATTTTCATAGAATGAGTAGTGTTTCTTTAATATAAAAATGAAGGCATAACGAATGAATAACCTTGATGTATGACATATATTTGGCACCATCACCGGACTGGACATTACACTTCTGTATTTTTTCTCCCTTCCTTTTTCTTGCTACCACTTTGAGGCCTTCCGAAGCATTCTCATGAATATCCTCCATAAAACCTTTTCTGCATATAATAACACCACACAAAACAAGTAAACTCCTTATACCACCAAGAAAAACAGCTACAGACATACTCTGCGCATCCAAAAGAAAACCAAGTTGACATTTTAAGTCAGTTCCAGTCAGACTCAAGACTTCATCTCAACTATGAATATTGTACAGTGTGCCAGAATCTATTGTAGAATTTGAATGGGTCACATTAATTTTAAATGTCAAAGCATGCCATCTATTTTGACACCAGGAGAGTGTTAAAAATTGTCAGCAAATGGTAACATTAATTTTAAATGTCAAAGCATGCCATCTATTCAATGGTAACAAAGAAGAAGCGATACTCCACATAATGTAGCTAAAAATCAGCAAATGAAGTGAACGAGCTACAGGTATATTTCCAAGTTTCTAAGAAAAGAAAATGATAGAACTTTAAAGAAAAAAAAGAGTAAAACTTGGCAAAAAAGTTCTTCGCTACATTCTGCTTCTTATTACAAGTAGAAGATTACTCAAACTTCCTTTATCTTCTCTTCTCTTCTATTCTAATCTAAAATACATTCAACATTATCGACTCCTAATAAATTTGTAATTCAGCATACGTTGGGTCACTGACACCAAAGATAGATTTGAAAAAAGAAACAAGACTGTCGTGAATATATCCCTGCAAATCACAGGCACAAACCTACACATCTACATGATTTTGTGAATCCCAAACAATAAATTGCTTACAAATTAACAATTAGCTAACTTATGAGAACAACATCAGAAATGTAATACCTAATGCAAAAGAAACATGAAAAAGCAAAATAGGTCAGACAATAATTACCGCTTCTGGGATTCCTCATGGAGTGACCTTAAATTCAATTCATCACTACTACATGCTTTGTCATCCGCAGCTGAAGAACAAGATTCAGATGTGAGGTTATCGTCAGAATCATGAACAGTAGATCTATTTGCATGAGTCGGCAAAGTTTTGTCAACATGCTTCCTGAACCTGCATGTGAATTTTGGTTTTAATAGATGGAAACTAAAAGTACCAAATAGATACTAACAGAGTCGTTAAAATCTTTAGAAGTGGAGATTCGAAAATATATAATTACTTAAAACAAATACCAATAAAATATCATGATCTCCACAGATGTTGGTTATTGTAAATTCATAATATTGACATAATCACTTCATCAGCTTAAGGCAATTAAGTGTTAAAAAGCAGATTACAAAACAAAATCTCTCATTTTGCTAAACCTATATCATCCAAGGGGACTTCTGTAACATGAAACAAAAGGAGTGGGAGGAAACTGTCAGAATGTCGCATTCAAATGACATTCATTTTATGTCATCCTTGAAAGCTTTTACTTTGGCTCGTACAGAAGAATAAGTTATAAGAGATTCTGCTGTTCATGTCAAATTTACCGTGGTCATGCCAAACATTAGTAATTTCAGCTTCAAATTATATTCTATAAATATGAAGTTGTAATACTTCACAATGGGGCTTTTCTATTTATCTAAATTAAGGCGCAGATGTCATGATCCGTATTCCTTTCTCCACATATTTTACTTCGATTGTATAAAGTCACCTGCATATTCTGCTATAACAGAAATCGTCAAAGTCAATGCAAAGTAAGTAACAGAGTTCGCCCACCTCCAAAAATTTTGCCCAAAATCATTTTCTGGATCCGCTTGTGACCATCTTGCTTTCAGAATCTGTAGATCCCTGATCATGCTGTGACAGTGTAAAAATTATTAGAAAAATGATTAAATACAGTGCCAGGCAATAGAAAAGAGGAGAACCTTTAGTTTACATACTCATAATGGTAGTTTTGTAGCTCTGAATAATATGCTTTCTTGTTGGCCTTCAGCAGACGCTCCTTCTTAAGAACAGCATCAGGATGAAGATCGCCGGAACAAAGTGAGGCACTCCTGCACATTGTAAATTGCAAAGACATGATCAGCGCAAAAATTCAAAAATTTGCCATTACATTTGGAAATATTCATTTCTCTTCATATCAAGGAGTTAAGTTGGCTCAGTTGTTAGGTGCCCGACTTCATGGGTTCAATTCCTTATCCAGTATGCCGGGTATGCTGGGGTCATTTTCTGGAAACACTCTCTCTACATTCTTACTCTCTTGAGTAGAGGCAAGGCTGCATAATCTTACCCTTCCCAGAGCCTGCTCTAAGCGGGATGATTGAGTATGTCCCTTTTCCCATATCTTTTCATATTGTCCAGGGTTTACCATTATAAGATGTAATAAAACTCCTGCCAGATCATAACTTTTATTTTATTTTTTATGAAAACAATTACTACGAGATCAACTATTTCTTGTCTATTATTTCTTTCTCACTTTGACTTCTTCATCAATCTATATTTCTTATAGTTAAATCTATAATATATAAGTTAATACCAAGACTTCCATGTATCCATTCAAATGATGATCATTAAAATATCACATGGCATGAGATTATGCACACTCAGTAACCAATATAACAAACATTCAACTATTTGTCACACCACAAACTTATGATTTTTCATTTTTACACATTTTGGTACTCTAAACTCTTCTTTAACCATCAGGCTAAATAAATTTCTCAACCAAGGGCATTAAGCATAGTATGCTTCCTTTGTCATGTATATATGATCAATTAAGAGATTTACTGTATGATATGACTAAAAGTTCTATTAAAACACACACAGCAAAAAAAAAAAGTTAGATGCACAAAACTTCTCAAGAAGTACGTTTGCACCTTCACCATTTATGTGTCCTGTTTTCAAAATATTCAAGCCAAATAGATATAAAACTTTACGTAACACACAGCATAAACTAGATGTATGTTTAGGCTACATTTCTCACTTATTCTACTTTTAATCACTATATGTACTGTCTGTGTCTTAAAATGGAAGATGAACACTGAAATGTCTAAAACTAAACACGTCCCAGCTGATAACTGAAAGCTTAACTAATGGCTAGACCAACAAAATGCATTATGTTATTGAGGCTTTATTTGTCAATTAACATGCAGTTACTAGAAAGTGCCTCTGTAATCGGTCCAAAAAATGGTAAAGAAACATGCATCGTGATATTACCAAATACCATTATGTAATATAAACGAAATGAAAAAACCATTCTATAGATCCAGAATAAACATGCATATCCAATACGAGTCAGGTAGTAGGCGGAAAATTCTTGCCATTTCACTAATGGATTCCCAAAGTGAAAATTATCTCCCCCGAGCAATTCTTGAACAACTTGTTGAGCTTCGGTTCCTTCCGGCAGAAACTGAGTGAGCAGGTTTCTCTCCTTCTCAGATAGATGAGTTTGCCAGACCTACAGAAATATATCAAACTTTAACATGTACAGAAATTGAACAGAATGTATTACTTGTGAATTCAGACATAATGCAGACAGAACACGAGACAATACTAACCTCATATGAAAGCACATCAGTTAAATTTTCCAAGTCAAAGGTTTCTTCAGGAACATTGACTACGTCAGCCAAGATATTGTGGCAACTGGGAACAGCATCAATAAAAGGTGACAAATCTCTCCGTGCAATTCCAACCTGCTCCCTCTTGGCCACAACACTCTTCCTACTGTCATCCCACTCAAGAATTATAGTAGATGTGATGCTTGAATCACACTGTGACGATACTAACTTCTTCCTTTTTACACTGTGTTGCTGCCGAGAAGTGTAACCAACAACACTCACAGAGCTTAAACGTTTCTTCCACTGATCAGCAGCCATTTCCACAAAATTGCACCAATTACAAGCACAGCTCAATAGAAAAGGTAATCAAAGGCGCAGTGTTGATCAGCTAACAAATTACTTTGCTCCATGTGCACACTGGATTATCTATGTTTAAAGAACACAAACTCAGCAAACCCAAGAGGAATAAATAACAAGGCTCAACATCTACAATAAAAAGTCTCGGCTGAATTGGACTCTCATCAAGTAGGTTCACTTCTAACTTTGCTAAAATTCCTTTTCAAGGTGTTTTTTTCATTGGGTCATGGGTGGTACAACATTCAAGAAATAGTACTTAAAGAATGATTTCCTCAACTTCTGTGGACCATGCCAGAATATAATTATACCGCAGTTAAAACATAAAAGAAATTTAGCCAGAAGGCCTATCAAAGTTCTTGGAAGGCCAATAAAAATGTAAAAACAACGTTTTAGCTACCGTTTCAAGTAGCATGCTGTATCCGAAAAACATCCGCATTCAGATATAATGATGATTTTAAAAATAAATGTTTAGTGTTGGTCTATCGAGAAAATATGATGCTTCTAGACAGAGCTCCTAGGCCAGGACATCTAGCATCAATTAATCCAAAAAATTCTTCCCCAAACTAATTTATAAATTTGATTTCTTGCTAGCGGCACAGCTTGTTTACTCGCTTTCTTTCCATCTCAGCGTAATCATAAATTACTTTCTTAGTAGTAATAATAAAATTGACTGCAACACAAAACAATTTGATGTGGAGATATTAATGGAGCTAATTCTGAATTATATAACACCAAACAATAACATAAAAAATTATAAACCACACTAGCTGTCCTCTCTTGAAAAATATTATCACGAAAACAGTCAAAAGAAATGTGCTTATTCAACCAAAAGGACCTGAATTTCCTCAAAATGATAAAAGAAGGCCGATTTTAATTCAACGACAATTACTACATACCATTTACAGACCACAGTTTCCACTAGTGTACTAAACTGTAACATCTCAGTCACATCAAGAATCGGACAAGAACATAATCAATTAATCATTTACCTACAAAGCTAAAAAATTTATCAACTAAACAATTAAAAATTGAGCAAAATAGACTACTAACAATCAATAAAAAAATTCGAAAAAAATAAAATTAACCACTAATACAAAATTACACAATGCCCATCTGTTTCATACCAAACAACCTATTACTAAACACATAAATAGATGTTGCCCAAATAGGGATTCTATTGAATTCCAAATTAACCATGAATCACAATAAAATTAATGAAAAACAAGAAACAAAAAAATTGACCATTTAATTTTATCATACAATACAAAACTGCAATAGAGAGTGAATAAACCAAAGAAATCTCAACTGGGGTTAAAAAAATTACCTCTAGTGAAGAAGATAGAGAAAGAAAAGAGGTGGTAGTGGTGGCGGGCGCACAGGAATACACACACAAAAAAAAAACTATAGATACAATAGATAGAGAGAAGAGAAATAAATAATTGGATGATGATGAAAAATCAAAGGGGGTGTGTGTGTTTTTGCTAGACTCACACACTCTCTCAATGTGTGTGTGTGTTTGTTGTTTGGTTGAATCAAATTGTTATCTGCTGTCCCCAGTCCTGCCTAGGCTCGGGTTCCTGTCCTGTTTTAGGTCGGTTACATATTTTGTATGTCTTCTTGTCTAAATTAATTGTTAAATAACATAAAACCATACTTTTTTAAAAAACAATTAAACAAAATTTGTCTATGCTATAATTGTGCATTTAATGTATTAATTACAGATTAAATTTCCAATTTATTATATTTCTTATCATCCTAAAACTTAGATATTTTGTTTTTAGTATCAAAGAAATTCTAGATTTAAATTAGCAAAAAAAAAAAAAAATTCTAGATTTAAATATTATATTTATTGCAAGTTTTTAAATTTTATTGTTCTAGATTAAATGCATTCCTCGATTAATATCTATCTTTTACTATATATTAAACCACAACACAAGAGTAAAAAGTGCTACTTTAATGCCTGTGAATTTACGATTTTGCCCCTATTTTTTGAAAAATTACAAAAATGTCACTCCTTTAATGTTTATGCAAAAATTAAATTAAATATGTTAGTCTTGAGAATTGAACCTATGACCTTCTACACTCAAAATTGCACCACAACCATTGTGTTATACTTTGTTTTGAGTTTACTTTCAAAATCTTAATAGATAAACCACATATTCTCCCATATTTTTTTATTTTTATTATAGAGTAAATAAATATTGATTTATATTATTTCTAGAATATTGCACAATATATAATTACAAAAAAATATTTTTATCGATTGAGCATGATCTACGATTCTCTTTTGTCAATTTAAATGATTGATATATATCATTTTAATACCTATGAATTTACGATTTTGCTCCTATATGTTAAAAAAATTACAAAAAACACCTTTTTTTTTATATTTATGCAAAGAGTAGATGAAATTATGTCAGTGTTGAAAATCGAACCACTAACCTTCTCTAATCAAACTCATACCATAACCATTATACTATACGTTATTTTGAGTTTTCTTTAAAAATATTTTTAGATAAATCACATTTTCTCCAAAAAAAACATTGGTTTATATTATTTATAGAATGTTGCATATTATATATTCCAAAAAAATATTTTAATGAATTGAGTATACTCTATATTTCTCTTTTGTCATTTTAAATGATTGATATAAAAAATAGAATTTTAAATAATATAAAATTATACATAAATGTAGGGGTGACAAAATTTGACACGACCCGAAACCCGACACGAACCCGACACGGAAAAGTACGAATTTGGGTTGAGTATTTTGAGTTTCGGGTCGGGTTCAGATTGAGTAAAAATTTACCCGAAATGTTCGGTTCAGTTTCGGGTTGACCCAAAATATCCGAACCTGACCCGAAAATTTAATATATAATAATAAATTATTTAAAATATATAAATTTATATTACATAATTATATACATATGTGATATATCTTGATATTATATAAATAATTTTAATTCATATATCATATAATAAAATTTTATTATAAAATTTTATTTTTATATATATAAATAATTATTTTTAATTATTTTCGGGTTAAACAGTTCATTTTCGGGTTGATCGGATACTAACAGGTCAGGTTCGGGTTAAGAAAATTCAACCTATTTCGGGTTCGGGTTGACTCAAAAACAGGACCGGGTACAGCAAACCCGACACGAATCCGACCCGTTACCCGAAATTGCCATCCCTACATAAATGTAATCCATTCCTAAAAAAATATGAATTTATTTACCTTCTCCTCTATGTAGATATTAAACTATTGAAATAAAAAAAATAAGATTTTTTTAAGAAATATATAATTTTGTTTATAAAATTATACATAATAAATGATTGTCTCGCATAATTTTTATGTATATAAAATTTTAAATACGCGAGTCATATTAGAGATTTTTGGTCGACCAACTATTTAAACTTTCAGCGATTTAAAAGTGTGATTGATATAAAAACATATATATTAAAAGAAACTAAAATAATTGAATTTATATTTAAAAAAATGACAACTCCAAAAATAGGATTTATGTTGTATATATAAAAAATAACATAATTAATATTCAATATAAAATGAAAAAAGATATTTTTTTTTGAATTATAAATATTACAAAATTGCAATAATTATTCGCAATGACCAATTAGACTATAACTCAAAGTATGGTAATATAAATTTTAAATAGTATACTAAATTGATCAAATAATCAACATAATATATGATGGTTGAGTTATAACATATACTTAGATCAACCTATGATGAAACCAAAAAGTTTCATCTTAAATATTACGTTGATGCACAATCATTAAGGTCGTCTAATCATAATTTACATTGATAAAAATATTTGTAAAAATTCAAGTTGAGTTAAAAAATAATTCATATTATAAGATAAAAACTGTTTCAATTTACCAAAATTTTAAAATAGAATGTTGATATTGTGTAATAAATTTTAGACTAAAATTAAACATTTGAGTTTAAAAATGTAAAAATATGTATGTAATATTAAAAAATGAGTTATACACCGCAAGGACGACTTTCATATAATATTAATAGTTTCATAATATGTTTTCGTCTTACGTATATATCGATTCTTTATAAATGTACTCTAACTAAGTTAAAATCACATTGCCTATGTTATATATTGACAATTTTCAAAAATATTTATTTATTTTATACTTAAATGTTCAATTTGATAAAGTTCCGTCATCAAAAACCATATTATTATATACTCAAAGGTTCAATTTGATAAAGTTCCTATCACATAATCGAAAATCATATTAATATTTTAGCAATTAAATGTAATCATGCGATTATTATCGTATGGATATTTATCCAAATTTTATGAAATGTAATCAAGTTATAGAATATCTAGTTAATGTAATTGGTATGTCATATTACAAAAATACTATTAAAATATGAGATAAAATCGAAATATTATCCTTTTTCGAATTTTAAATTACAAAATTATCTCAATATATAAACAATTTCGTGCGAGAAATTATTGCAATGCATGTGCCTCGCACGGGCTTTTACGCTAGTTTAAATTTAAACTTCGCAAAATTTTACAAGGTACACTTTAAAGACATGTTATGATGATATTGGATTCATGTTGTATAATTGTCACAAAATTAATTATATTGTTCTAAAGAAATAATGTCACCCTCCCTCCTAAAAAAAATAAAAAATAATGTCACCCGAGATATTAATAATTTTTCCTATACAAAATAGACCTCTTAGTCATGTTCCGGTGTCATATAAATGTAAAAATATAAATAAAATATGTTGTGTGAAAGGGAACAGTAAAGCAACTATACTATTTGTTAAGAATTATGTTTATTCTTGATGATAATTTAACACTCAACAAATTTGTATAAGTCTTTGTGGTTGTCAACGGATAACATGTGTATATAGTATCGTAGTTTATCAACGGATAAGACTTATGTAACATGTTTTATTTGTTCCTGATAGTAATTGATAGTGTAGTTGTTAGGTTTGAATAAGTCATGTTGACTATCAATGGATATGCAGAATAAGTTAGCTAGCTTTGAAATTCTGCATAAGTGAATATGTCATCAACGGATGCAATTCTACCTTTCAACGGATACAATCCAACAACTATCAACGGATATGAAGAATGCTTTCAACGGATGCAAGTCCAATAAAACCTCAACGGATATAAGCAAATAATTAGCAGTTGACAATGTGATAGAGACAAGTCTGACAAATCACATGGGTTGATGGAACAAAAAAAACATGGAAACCAGCAATCTGTGTAACTCTGAATAAAAAGAAACATTCTATTTTCATCTAGTCAATAGAGATGATTGAAAAAGGATATTAAGCTAAAAGGCAAATCATCAGAAGAACCAATGAACTTAGAGTGGAAAAACAATTTTCCGAGCTTAACCTATTGTGTACTTTGAGTAGTTTAGATAAGTTGTAAACTTGGGGTATATAACCAAGGGGTTAATTATCAAGTGGGTTACTTGTTTCACTCCAATATATCAAGTGAGTCGCCAATTTGTTTTTGATATCTATTAAACCAATCAACAGCTGACACGTGATGCACCGTTAATTGGGTGGACAGAAAATGCTGAGGTGGAAGTCTAACGACTACTTTTTCAATGTGTCAATCCACGTAAGATTCAACCCGCATATATATATATATATATATATATATATATATATATATATATATATATATATATCACTAGAAATTGGGCTTATAGGGTTCTTCATACCCGTTTTTAAAATTTCATCCATTAAACCTCTTATTTATACAAATAGATTCAATTAACTGTGTTTGATCTATGTAATGTCCGATTTTGAATTTTTACAAAGGGGTTAGGGTTTTATCATAGTGTCGATTAGGGGTGAGCGAAAAACCGAATTAAAACCGAAACCGGGAAAAATCGAGAAAAACCGAATAGAATAAAACCGATCCGAAACCAAAACCAAAAAATTAAAAATCAAACTTGTTTAAATGATCTGGTTCCTGTTATACGTTTCAACCGAAATGATAAAAAGCGAACCAATAATTGATATAAATATATAAATACTATATATTTTAATTAACTTGTTGTTGTTGTGTTACATGTTTAGTTAAAAAAGGTAATTGTGTTAGGTCCTGATATGTTTGTAGAAGGGGGGGGGGTTGAATACAAACTATACTGTTTTCTCGAATTTGTTCGGTTCGTGATTTAATAATTCAAGAACAAATTTAAGCGGAATAAAATGAAACAAAATTCAAGTTAAATATAACTAATTTTAAACTTGAAGGGTGTTGCAAATACAATACAGATTACAAGGTTTGAATCTCAAACTAATTAAAACAAATCTAGAATAAATTCGACATGAATTTATCTATTTTTGTAATAAAAAGACCGAATACTAAAAAGTAGTTCGAGATAAATTCTAGGGATAATGATCTGCTAGATAGTCACACAACAACAAGTAACTAACTTCTAGTGGTTTAGATTTAACAATACAATCTAGAAATTAATTGCTTGAATTTAAGAAGCTTGGCAGTTATGTATATTGAAGAGCAAAGAGAATGAAATGTGATGTTGAATGCTTCTGTCTCTTTTTCTTTTTGTATACTGTTTGAGTAAATATCTTGTTTAGTCAGCTGTCTTTTATCAATAAAATGTACGCACACTTTTGTTGAATTAGAATGACTCTCTATATGACTTACATAGGCTTAGCATGACTGTCTCTATGACTCACCATAGAGCTTGTATGACTGACCATTGGCTTGGCATGACTGTCTCTATGACTCACCATAGAGCTTGTATGACTGACCATTGGCTTGGCATGATTGTCTCTATGACTCACCAATCACCAAAGAGTTTGTATGACTGTCGGTATGACTCTTCTTGGACAGTCATACAAGTTCATTTTCTGAGTCATACAAGTATAATACTAATTCTAATTTAATTAAACTTATAATTAAATTAAGGAATAAATTAATTCTTGTTGAATTAATTTATTAGATAAATTAACTAATTGATTTAATTAATTAAAATAGAATTAATACAACTTCTTAAGTCCTTTTAGTATTATATTAATTCTAATTGAATTAATCTATTAATTAATTTAAGGAATAAATTAATTCTGATTGAATTAATTTATTGAGTAAATTAACTAACTGATTTGATTAATTAAAATAGAATTAATACAACTTCTTAAGTCCTTTTAGTATTATATTAATTCTAATTTAATTAATCTATTAATTAATTTAAGGAATAAATTAATTCTGATTGAATTAATTTATTGAGTAAATTAACTAACTGATTTGATTAATTAAAATAGAATTAATATAATTCCTTGATAGCAGAAACATCCTTTGAACCACTGAAATTAATGACGAACTTCCACTGTTTTGATGTTGACACTCGATGTATTGTCTGGTTCATGAGTGACTAACTGGAATGACTGTTCTTCATATTTTGACTCTAAGCTGTGGTTCTTTTTCTTTCCCTTTTAATAAACTCTGTAACCTGTACGCTTTCTGTCACACTTCTGAAATCTCTATCACTTTAAATAGATCCACTTTCTTGAATACTTCACTGAGGTTTGATCAAATAAATGAACTTCTTCCAGTGTAGAATTACTACAAGTCAGTAGATGACTTTAAACTTTATTCTCTTGACTGATAAAACCTTTTGAGATTCCTATGACATCTAATCTAATATTTACTTATTACAATCTTGTTTAAGTTGAGTAGAATCCTCGATGTTTATAAATAGGCTAGTGCATATGCCTTTCAAATTGCCGTAATTAAATATATTAAAATAGGTTTTCAAATAATTAAGTAAGGGTTGCCCATGATAATTTTGGAAAAGGAGGTATTTTAGTAAAAACAATAGAAAAATTAGCATGTTTTAGTTGAAAAAGGTAATTGTCCGTGATTTTTAAGTGAATTTTTTAGAAAAAAATAGAAAAAGTAACGTATTTTAGCCGAAAAGGTAATTGGTTATAAATAATGTTATTAATTAATAATATCTTTTTAAAAATATATAAGGGTAATTAAGTAAAATCACTTAGTACCGACTGACCAACCAAACTTTTAATGTTTTGTCTATTATATAATAGTATAGATACATATAATACATATATTTATCATATTTTTAATTAAATATTTAAAAACTTTAATTTAGTAAATCAAAAACGAAATCCTACAACTTTTTATTTTTAAAAATCATTAAATATTATGAAATATTTTGGCATGATTCTACAACAAAATCAAAATTATCCAAAATGGTTCTACTGTAGAACCAAATTTAAAATCAAACTTTTTGCTCAAGTTTTAAATGATATTTTTAAAAAAAATATATACTCCCTCCGTCCCACCCAATAGTTTGCATTGGGGTTGGGCACGGAGATTAAAGAAAATAAGTAAAGTATGGAGAAAATTGAGTAGAATGAGTAAAGTGGTGGGACCCGTTAATATTTAAGGTGTAAAGTAAGTAAAGTGTAGGAAAGTAGTGGAAGTACTTTGCTATTTTGGGAAAGTTTTGGAATGTAAAAAATTGGGAGGGACATCCCAAAAAGGAAAGTGTAAAGAAATGGATGGGACAGAGGGAGTATTTCGTAGTATTCTATATGAGAATCAAAATTTATATTTTGTGAAAAAATAATAACTATATTCAATAATATAATCAATGGTGTGCTACGAGACTTTATATAAGATGGTTCTCTCTAAAAGAATGACCATAATATATATGTTATATATATAATCTATAATTGTTTTTAAAAATTAAATAAATATGTTGATATATTACAAAAATGGGTAACTCCCTGTAATAACTAATAAATATGTAGATGGGATTTACTAGTTGCATTGCAATTGGGCTAGACTTTAGTCCAACTACTGATTACTTCTACTACTGATTACTTCTATTAGTCTAGTGGATTTTTAGGTTATTACAATACAAAGTTACAAACACATTAGTACAGTACAACAACCCAGCAAGTCTAGTCATCTAGGTCACAAAATCGAATAAAAGTACATCTAGTTCAACGAGTCAACAACTATACAACACGATCAAGTATCAACTAATCATCCAATTATGTCGATAGTGGAGCTCCTCATCACGAAGCAAGACAACAAGAAGCAAGTCAACAACAAGATGATGAAGTGGTATGAATCAATTTAACCTATGTTTCTATTAATTTATGAATCTGTGATTCTTTATTTGGTATTTATGTGATGACATGATCAATTATTTTTTTATATTAATACGTTTTTCGATTTGCCTATTTGAATAAATGCTTATTTGTTATTGACTTATTCTGGATATTATAAATGAATTAATCCCTTCATGGCTTCATTGAAATAATCTATATTCCATGATATTATATGCTTATTCGGGAAGAACAAATGAACTTCTAATGTAATATTGAATTCCATGATTTTTTTAAATTAAGTTTCTCTTTAGTATTCTAGCATTAAAATATGTTTTGTCATTTTTATGTTAGTCGGTTTTGTAACCGGAATTGAGCCGATCGTAACCTAACCGAGATTTTAAAATCGAAACCAAGCTGACAGCTATGGTTGCGGTTTTTGATTTTAGAAATCGAAGATACATGGGTCAAGTTCCGGTTTTATCCAAAAACCAAGTCGAACCGACCCATGTTCTACCCTAGTGTCGATTGAGTTCTTATCCGTAGTACACCCATATGTCGGGTTTTGTATTTATGTTTTCACTGATATTTTGATTTGTTTTTCTTATTATTTTCCTTTTAAATTTCAACTGTAATTGTCAATTTTCATGTAGGCAGTTGACATGTTGTTCCACTCAGTCCAATTGAAGTCCACGTAATATCAATTAATGGTAAACATTAACTTTAACATCTGAATTTTTTTCAAACTTAACGAAGTGTTATTCTTTTTCCATTGAGTGGTTTAAAAGATGTCAAAAACAAATCGGTGACCCCTTGATATATTGGAGTGAAACAAGTGACTCACTTGATAATTAACCCTATAACCAAGTGTAGCAATATTTTTGAAGAGCTAGGAAATCAGATAGTTATCAAGCTTTAGCTAGAGCTCTTTGTAATTGCTGAAGCAAAAATATTGTATTGCAACTGTGTGTTTACTTCAAATAAAACCTCTCAGGTGGACAGTTTAATCCACCTGCATTTTTTAATTGTTGTGTTTTAATTTCTGAAATTACCTATTTATATCCTTGTTGATTATGTTTGCAAAAGAATTGGATAATTTCATAGATTGTATTCAACCCCCCTTCTACAATCTAGTGATTACATTGTTTGGGAATAACACTATTGATCAAATTAAATAAACACATACAAATGTCATGCTCTTTAAGACTACTGAAATTGTTCCCGTTGATGAAATAAAAAAAATATGTGTATGATGTTATGTTTATACAACAGGAGTAGTGTGGTAAATATATTGCTGCAATGTACATAACAAAACTACGTTTATAGAACGACTATCAGTTAACTTGGAAGATATTTAGACGATCACTTTCAGCAATATTGAGTCATTGACATATGTTTTAAAACGCTCTTTTTTGGCTTTGGTAAATTTCAAGCATGGTTTTAAACTAATAAAAAAATCTGTGGGCACGAGATCTCAATTATCAAGAGTTTTCTACTTCTTTTATTATGGGATGCTACTTCTTGCCAGTGGACATTCAGAAAATAAGACATAGTTATTGGTAGGCTGAACTCTATTTGAGAATGATACTCACGAAATTCAAAGGTGCAATGTCTTTTAATGACATGGAACCATCAATGGACAAATGTATAAGTCTTTCAAAGACACGGGTGATGCTTTGGGGGTTTTAGAAAATTGGGGTATGTTTCATGTAAGGTCATGATTCATTCAGCCTTATAAGAGTCTAGTACATGTTTTGAAGTAGCATCATATTATATTAGTAGCCTCAATGTTTAGGAAACAAAATCTTTATACTCATCTTTATTCTTTGTAGATGTCTGAAGTAAAAAAAAAGTCATTCTGGAGATGAGAATTATACTTATAGTAGTGATCAGTCATAGCCAACAAAAGAGGCTTGTGTAAAATTAACGGAAAAGTTTTCCAAAGAAGACACAATGCACCTTCTAATTATTGATCTTCCTAAACTGGATGCTGGGGGTTAGTAATCTGATCATTTATTTGTAGTTGTTAGGAACTATGTTGTTTCTTGATGATAACTAGACTAACTTAGTGAAAATTGTATAAGTAAAAATGTAGCCTTCAACGGATAGCATGCTTTTGTAGTATCCGTAGAAGGGTAGCTTATCTACGGATAAAACTCAATGTAACATGCTTGTGTAATCCTGATGAACAATCCTGAGATGCAATCCTGATATGCAATCCTGATGTACAATCCTGATGTACATTCCTGATATGCAATCCTGATATGCAATCCTGATGTGCAGTCCTGATGTGTATTCCTGATTTGTAATCCTGATGTAGAAGTTGGAGTATTAGTTTTTAGGCTGAATAAGTCATGTTGACTATTAATGGATATGTAGAATAGGGAGGGTAATTGTAAATCGTCCATGCCTTGTAATTTTACATAAGTGAAATTGACTATCTACGGATAGCAACATTAGCCTTCTACGGATGTGGACAATGTACTGTCTACGGATAGCAGTACTAGTTGTCTACGGATGTGATCAAGATACTCTCAACGGATACAACTCAAATGACTTCTACGGATACACACTATACTTTGTGAAAGGGACAGTTCAGACAGAGCACATGGGTTGACAGCTTTCGTAGAGCATGGAAACCAGTATTTCTGGTAAACTCACGACAAGAAGAAGCATTATGTTTTGTCTGGTCAAAAGTAGCATTTCTATAAAAGACAACCAACTAAGAAGGGCAAGCTACCAACACATGGACCATTACTTAGAATGGAGAAACAAGGATCTTGAACATATTTACTTTTTGTATTATTAGTTGTTCGAAATATCTTGTAAACTTGGGATATATAACCAAGTGTAGCATTATTCTAGAACTCAAGAAATCAGTTAGGCAATTTAGAGAGCTCAAAGCAATATCCTTTGTAAATTGCTGAAGCTAGAATAGTGTGTATGCAGCTGTGTGTTTATTCATAAACATCACATAGATTTCTTCTAATAAAAATCTCTCAGGTGGATAAATCAATCCACCTGAATTTTTAATTCTTGTGTTATCTTATCTTGTTTGTTTTTCTGTTCTTGAATTTATTTTCATATCTCTTCTGTCAAGAACTAAAGAATTTTTAAAGATTATATTCAACCCCCCTTTTTACAATCTTGGTTCATTGTCTGGGAATAACAATTGGTATCAGAGCAAGCTTCTAATATACAAGAAGTTTAAAGATCAAAAGACATCTGAATCATGGGTCAAAAGGATTATGGAGTTAAAATACCAGTTCTTGATAAAGAGAATTACTTCCACTGGAAAGTAAAGATGCGTCTACATCTAATGTCTATGGATGAAGGATATGTAGAGTGCATAGATCATGACCCTCATGTTCCAATGAAGCCAAAAACCTCAATAGCTCAAGCACCTGTAGGAGCTCCAAGCACCATTCCAAAGTTACCTTCAGAATGGACTCCTGAGGACAACATTACAGTTCATAAAGATAAAAAAGCCATGAATATTCTGTTCAATGGTCTTGATTCTGACATGTTTGACAATGTTATTAATTGTTCTACAACCAAGGAGATTTGGGACACTGTCCAAACCATTTGTGAAGGGACTGAGCAAGTCAAGGAAAATAAGATGCAGCTTCTCATACAACAGTATGAACATTTTCACTTCAAGAGTGGAGAATCTTTGAATGATACTTTTAGTAGATTTCAAAAATTTCTGAATGGATTGAAGTTGTATGGGAGGGTGTATCAAATCAAAGATTCTTAAATTTCTCAGAGCCTTACCAAAGGAGTGGAAGCCTATGACTGTTTCCTTGAGAAACACTCAAGAGTATAAGGATTTTACTCTTGAGAGGCTATATGGAACCCTAAAAACATATGATCTGGAAATGGAGCAGGATGAGAAAATTGAGAAGGTCCAAAAGAAAACTGGATATGTTGCCCTAGTAACAAGTGTTGACAAGGCCGATGACATGAAAAAAGAAACTGTTGAAGCTACACCAAGCACAAGTGCTTGTGAAGGTAGAACTGAATCAAGGAAGTGCAAATGAAAGATGATTGAAGAAAGTGAGCCTTCTAACCAAGATGAAATGGATGAGCTAGATGAACATTTAGCTTTTCTGTCAAGAAAATTATCAAAGCTCAAGTTCAAGAGAAACCCTGAGGTGTCCAAACCATTCAGACAGGACTTTCAATCAAACAAGAACTATAATGAAAAATCCAAGTTTAAATGTTTCAATTGTGGAATGTGAGGTCACTTTTCCAATGAATGCAGAAAACCAAAAGCTGAGAAGAGTGACGGGAAGTTTGAGCCTGTTGACTACAAGAAGAAATACTTTGATCTTCTCAAGCAAAAGGGAAGAGCATTCATAACTCAGGACTATGACTGGGCTGAAGATGGGAATGATTCTGAGGAGGACACTGAATTTGTGAATCTTGCACTGATGGCTGATTCAAGTGAGCAGGAGGCCAGTTCATCATCCAATCAGGTAATCACCACCAACCTCTTTGAGCTTTCTACTGAGGAATGCAATAGTGCAATAAATGATATGTCTACTGAACTGTATCATATGCGTATTTCTCTTAAATCACTTACAAAAGAAAACACCAGGATTAAATATGCTAATCAGTTTTTAAGTGATAGGACTGTTGTTGTTGAAACTCAATTTATTGAGTTTGAGAAAATGAGGTTAGAGTGTCAAGTTGCCAAGGATGATTTGCTGAATGTGCTAAAAAGAGAAGAAATTCTCAAAGCACAGTTAGCTAAAGAACATGAAACAATAGCTAGATGGACTGATTCCAGGAATGTTGCCACAAACATAATTAAGGCTCAAGGTGTGGATACATTCTACAAGGAATCAGCAGGAAAAGATAAAGAGAAACTAGATGTTGAGAGTCTAAGACTTGACACCTCTACGGATAGTGAGCATCCGTTGATGGGCAATACCTCTACGGATGAGACTTATCCAAAGAAGTGTACATCTAGTGTTAGTATAGAAAAACGTGAGAAGCTGAACAAAAAGTATGGTCCAACAAGCAAAAATTTTGTTCAAGGAGAATGCAGCAAAACCAAAGCTAAGGATGTCAACATAGGTCACTTGTCCAACAAGCAATTGAAGGGCAAGTTAGAAAACTTAGAGGTCAAGGCTGAGGTGAAAAAGAAAAAGAACATAAATGGTAAGGTAGGGATTAATAAGCATAACAACTACACACCTGACAAGTATGCTCCTAGGAAAACTTGTGTAAAGTGTGGTAGTGTTAATCACTTATCTACCTATTGCAAAATTGTTAAGAATTCATCTGTTCAAATGTCAATGCATGTACCCAATATGCTTATGCCTGTTATGCACAACATGTTTGCACATACTGATCATGCATCAAATTTGTATGCCAATATGCCATTTGTTTCAAATCCATATATGAATGCATTCACAATGCCACAAATGACATGGAGCATGCCACACATGAACACTATGTATGCACAACATCCTCAAATGCCTGCATCAAACATGTATGCATATGAACATCCTCAAAATGTTGTCTCTCAGTGGTCAACACCAAGGGTCAAGGTTGATTTAACTCAACCTGAGATTAAGGTGCAAAATGACAAGAAAGGCAAAGTTAAAGCGAACAGGAAAGGTCCCAAGGAAACTTGGGTACCAAAATCAACTTGATTTGGTTTTGTTGTGTGCAGGGAAACAGAAAGAATCTATGGTACCTAGACAGTGGTTGCTTTAGGCACATGATTGGAGATTCTACCCTGCTCACAGAGTTTGTGGAAAGAGCTGGCCCTAGCATTACCTTTGGAGATGACAACAAAGGTTACACTAAGGGATATGGCTTGATTTCAAAGGAAAATGTCATCATTAGCAGCACTAGTTGATGGACTCAAGCACAACTTGCTGAGTATCAGTCAACTATGTGATAAAGGCTTTTCAGTATCATTCAACCAAGGAGCCTGTGTTGTTTCAAACAAGGAAAACAACAATGTGGTGTTGACAGGCCAAAGAAAAGGAAATGTGTACATAGCTGATTTCAACTCAACAAGTTCAGATTCTATCACTTGTCTCCTGAGTAAAGCAAGTAAAGATGAGAGTTAGTTATGGCACAAAAGGTTGTCACATTTGAACTTCAAGTCAATGAATGATCTGGTAAGAAGAGACCTAGTAAGAGGAATTCCTCAGTTGGAATTCTCTAAGGATGGACTTTGTGATGCTTGTCAGAAAGGGAAGAAAAGGAAGATCTCTTTCAGAAGCAAGCTAGATTCATCAATTGAGCAACCTCTACAGTTGCTACACATGGATTTATTTGGACCAGTAAATGTCATGTCAATTTCAAAAAAAAAGATAATGTCTTGTGATTGTGGATGATTTCTCAAAGTTTACATGGACATACTTCATGCATTCTAAAGATGAGGCAAGTGGAATCATAATCAATCACATCAAGGCTGCTAACAATCATCCTGATCTCAAAGTGAGAAGAATCAGGAGTGATAATGGCACTGAGTTCAAGAATTCAACAATGAGGCTGTTTTGTGAGGAGAATGGAATCATTCATGAGTTTTCTGCAGCAATAACACCACAACAAAATGGAGTGGTAGAAAGGAAAATAGAACTCTAATTGAGGCTGCAAGAACAATGCTAGGAGAATCAAAGTTACCTACATATTTTTGGGCTGAAGTAGTTAACATTGCATGTTTCACTCAAAATATCTCTTTGATCAATCAAGCTAAAGGGATGACTCCATATCAACTGCTAAAAGGAAGGAAACCATCCTTGAATGTTCTACATGTCTTTGGATGCAAATGTTTCGTACTGAGAAATCAAGGTGAAAATCTTGGAAAATTTGAGTCAAAGGCAGATGAAGCCACTTTTGTGGGATATGCAGCTGGAAAAGCCTACAGGGTTTACAATCACAGAATCAACATTGTTATGGAATCTGTACATGTTGTTTTTGATGATGCCAGAATTCAAGGTCTAACTGATGAGGGTTTTCATGAAACTCTCAAGTTTGAGAATGAGGAGGAATGTCTATATTATGATGATGAAGATGATGATTATGAGGATGAATCAGTCCCTCCAAGAATGATTATTTCAAATATGGATAACTCAAGTTCAACTGAGCCAACCATAGAAGGGACAAATGGAGCATCCGTACGAAAACAAATTGGAGCATCCGTAGGAAGCCAAAATGAAGCATCCGTAGGTAGTCACTTTGAGGCATCCGTAGGTGGATCACATCACAGGATAACCACCCCAATAAACTCAGGGGGAGTTTCTCTGAGTCAAGGATCAACCTCAACTTCACATGATCATGCTTATGATAATGATGCTACATCTTCAAGACCTACACCTGCAACAAGAAGAAAATGGACAAGGGATCACCCATTTGAACTGATCATTGGTGATGCATCCTCAAATGTCCAAACTAGAAGAACCACTCAAGATGAATGTTTATACAATAGCTTTCTTTCACAAGATGAACCAAAGAAAGTTGAGGATGATCTTCTAGATCCAGATTGGGTGTTAGCTATGCAGGAAGAGCTAAACCAATTTGAGAGAAACAAAGTGTGGAAGCTGGTACCCAAACCTAAAGACAGAAGTGTTATAGGTACAAAGTGGGTATTCAGAAACAAGATGGATGAAAATGGTATTGTCACAAGGACTAAAGCTAGACTGGTTGCCAAAGGCTATTCTCAAGAAGAAGGAATATATTATGATGAAACATTTTCCCCTGTTGCTAGATTGGGAGAAATAAGGATATTCCTAGCCTATGCACCCCATGCCAATTTCAAGGTCTATCAAATGGATGTCAAAAGTGCCTTCTTCAATGGGGAATTAGAAGAGGAGGTATATGTCAGTCAACCTCCTAGTTTTGAAGATCCAAATTATCCAGAATTTGTCTACTTCCTTCTCAAGGCACTTTATGGACTGAAGCAAGCACCTAGAGCCTGATATGACACATTGTCATAGTTTCTTTTAGAGAATCACTTCACTAGAGGTACTGTTGATAAAACTCTTTTCTTTAGAAATGTTAATGGCTCTAGTATACTTGTTCAAATTTATGTAGATGACATAATTTTTGGGTCTACGGATGAGAAGCTTTGCAAAAGGTTTGCCAAACTTATGCAAAGTAAGTATGAAATGAGCATGATGGGTGAACTTACCTATTTCCTTGGCTTACAAGTTAAGCAAGTGAAAGAAGGAATCTTCATTAGTCAAACTAAATACATCTTTGATCTATTAAAGAAGTTTGATCTAATGGATTGTTCTCCTGCTAAAACACCCATGCCAACTGCCACTAAGCTTGAATTGAATACTAAGGAAAAATCTGTGGACATTTCAAGCTATAGAGGCATGGTGGGCCCACTTTTGTATTTAACAGCTAGTAGACCTGATATTATGTTTGCTACATGTCTATGTGCTAGATTTCAGAGTCTCACTTAATTGCTATCAAAAGGATTTTCATATATCTCAAGGGAACCCCAAACCTTGGCATTTGGTACCCTAGAGAATCTGGTTTTGATCTAATTGGTTATTCAGATACAGACTATGCAAGTTACAAAATTGACAAAAAAAGTACAACAGACACCTGTCAATTCCTAGGAAACAAGCTTGTCTCATGGTTCAACAAGAAGCAAAATTATGTCTCTACTTCTACAGCTGAGGCAGAATATATTGCAGCTAGAAGTTGTTGTGCACAGATTCTTTGAATGAAAAATCAACTAATAGACTATGGTCTAACAGTTAACAAGATTCCAATTTTCTATGACAACACTAGTGCAATTGCCATAACTGAGAATCCAGTGCAGCACTCAAGGATCAAGCACATTGACATAAAGTATCACTTCATCAAGGAACATGTGATGAATGGTACTGTGGAACTTCATTTTGTTCCAAGTGAGCAGCAAATTGCAGACATTTTTACCAAACCACTTGATGAATCAACATTCTCAAGGTTGGTAAGTGAGCTAGGTATGCTTAACCACTCTTAATTTATTTAAATGTCTGATAATTTATTATGCAGCCAGTGTCAACATGATTTTCATGAGAATTAAAACTCTTAGAAAAAGTAAAATTTTGTCTAAGTCAAAATTACTCCCTCTACAGATATCCTTATCCATTGATGGTCATTTTTGACACTGGATTTTTTTTACGTCTACGGATACTGCTTTTTACTCCTCTACGAATGTCAAATCTCAAAAGGTAAAATCCTATCCGTAGATAGTGTAGTTCTAATCATAACTGTTAAAGCCACAATCCTATCCGTAGTTACATGCGTACAGTGTATGTATGTAATTGCAGTAAATTCGTGGCTTTAATTTTTAAACTCATTACTTTTAAACAGTTATTTTCCTGCCCAATCAGATAATTTCTTTCAAATATTCTGATTTTCTTAGTGAATTATTTTGGGGGAGTATAAATTGATTTTTACTCTCAGTTAATCATTTTCTATCAATTTCCAAAATTCACTAAGGCAAAAGCTCATCTTCTCTCTCAAAGAAAAAATCTCTCTCTGTAATTCCAAGCTCTACATCAATGACACCAACCAACAAGACTATGTCTCTCACTGGTTTCACATATGAGAAGAACAACTTCACAACACTGGTGGACTTTGATGAGAAGAACGCATCATATTACACTATGATGAGGTTTCTCCAGAACTGCAAGTTCTCTAAAGCAATGTTCGAAGCCCCCAAACTATACTTCGAGGTGATTGATGCCATCTGGGAATCAGCTGTGTTTGATTCTGTCAATGCTACTATCACCTTCGTTCTCCAAGGTAATGATTATGTGATAAATAGTGATGTCATTACTGCTTTCTTGAATTTGCCTGAAAACAATAGGTTAGAAAAGCATAATGATACTGATATTGTTAACATGCTGAATTCTATTAATTATGCTTTGCCTACGGCTAATTTAAGTAAGATTCAGAGAAGAGGCATGGTAAAGGAATTGAGCTTTTTCTTTGATGCCATCATTAAGGTTTTCTCTGGTAAAATTAGCAATTATGATGTAGTAACATTTTCTATGCTAGACATTGCTTACATGCTTTTGACCGATAGCTATTATAACCTAGGGTCCTTGATTCTTTTTTAACTTGGTGTTAAACTAGGGAATAAAGCATCTAGAAGTAAGAATGTATACTATGCTAGATTTATCATGTTGCTAGCTAACCATGTAGAGAATAACCTTGTGGTCCAATTCCCTGCCAATTCCAAAGATTGTTGGGTTCAAAATAAGAGAGTCCTTGAGGACTTGAATAGGCTGAACCACAACAAGGAGGTTCAATTGGTGTATCCACCAATTTTCACTACAGCTCAGGAGGCACAGGTAAGTCAGGTATTTTCCTCAACTGTACCCACCTCCATTGTTCTTTCTTTGATTTCAAGTGCCACCATGGAGGCTGGAACTGTCCAAAAGCCTCCTACCCAAGTGGCCACCTCTAAACTTCCAAAATCCAAATCTAAAAGGCCAGCCTCAAGTGCTTCTCAAAAGGCACCTGTTGTAAAAACTACCAAAACCCTTGAGGGGAGTGTGAAGGTGGTAGTGAGAGGTGAGGGAAGGGGTGAACATCAAAGAAACCCCAAGAATAAGGAGGGTGAGATTAGTGTGTCCCAGCCTAGCCACCCTGTATCTTCTCAAAAAGATGCAGTGGTTGAAAAAGATTCAAACATATCCCTAGTGACATCCTCCCAAAAGGATGTTGCTATTGAAAATAGTCCCCAACCAGGGACACAACAAAAGAGGGATATGGACACCAGAAGTCCTACAGACACAACCAAGGCCTATGAAAGGAGAAAAAGGTCTAAGACATATGGGGTTGCACAGGGATCACACAGAGTGCAAATTGCACCATCACAAATTCAGTTTGATGTGTCTGTAGTAAATGTGGAGTCACAACCCACTTTTTACACATTCAAACTGAAATAGAAATTCCAAGCTCACCTACTCTCTCTTTGGATGTGGACATGATTCACACATCCATTCCTGATTCTCCATCTTTAACCTTCTTGGAGAAGCCCCACTCTGAAATTGGTGGTCATCATCTTCTTGATGATTTGTTGGACCACCAATCTTTCATTTCTGAGACTTTGGTTTCATCTGTGGCACAAAACTTAAAATCAATCTCCATAGATTCAGCCATAGTCTCAATTTCAAAAGCTACTTCTTTTTCTTCATCTACGGATATTTCTCATCCGTTGATGAGTGTTTGTCTGTCTACGGATATGCCCTAAATCAGTTATCCGTTGACATATACTTCTACTACCTCTACGGATACTCCTTTCACACTTGCACTTCAAATTTCAAATATTACAACTTCAAGTGTGGATGAGTTAGTAGTAGTTCAAACACTCTTAGGATTGAGGGAAGGGAGTGAAGCTACTGAGAATGAGGGGATGGCTTGCAGCCAGGCAAAAAGAGAGGGAGAAAGAGAGGGACAGACTATTTCTTCCAGTCTGGTAAAAGTGAGTAATGAGAGTTCCGCCTTAGTAGGTGAAGGTGAAGGTGAGGGTGTGAGGGCTGTGAGCCAGGGGGAGCCCCTGATGCAAGAAAAGAGAGAAAATGAGAAAAGGCAGGTATAGGAGATATAAGGATGGAAGACACATCCATTGCAAGTGAGTTAATGGATGTCAGTGATGCAGACAGGGAAAGGTTGTTCCAACTTGAATATGAAAATGAGTTGGATCAAGTGAACCTGAATGCTGAGACATTTACTCATCCTGATCCAGCCTATCAAGTCTTGGCTGGACAGGGCAATGTGGAGGCAGAACAGATGTTGCATTTGGTACACACTACTGAATCAATGTCTAGGGCAAAAGAAGCAATCCAAAATCTGCCTCCAGGAGCTGGTGAATATTTTGAATATGATGAAGAAATTGATGATTCTGAGAGTGGTGAAGGAGGAGAAGAAGGCCCTTCCACTCTCCAAGAGATGTCTCCTTGGTTATTTTCAAACTCATATGTTCACAATGACACCAAGGCAGTCATTCCCAAGAATTATCATATGGCACATGGTGAAGCACAAACATCCAATCCTTTGCATGCCACTATAGTTCAAAATTTTGTGGCATCACTTCAGCTTTATCAGGCCCACATCCTTCAGTAGAGAGCCAACACTGATGATATCAAAGGCCATCTTGATGGGGGTAAAGGATGCTATTGAAAGGATAGTTGATGTTGTTGCTCCTTCTACCTCTCAAAGATTCAAGCAAGACAAGCTGGTGAAGGATGTGGCTGCCCTTTCTGTGAGGATGGAGAAGATGGAGAAGCAAATGGACACCTTCTTGCCCAACCAAAATTTGCAGACTCAGCTACTGCAATAGTTGTTGCAGGCTACTGGTGTTACTCAAACCTTTGATGATAACAAAAAGGGGGAGAGTGCACTAGTGGTCTCTGAAACAGTAACCACCAAGGGTGTGCCATCAAGTCAGGGGGAGGGGGAGACACCTGAAATCATTGCAAATCCAAGTGAGTTTCAACTCACAAAGGTGGTCTCTCCCGCCAAAGATGCTCCAGCCAAGAATGATCAAATCTTCCTCAATTCTGAGAGGCTAATCAAGGAGTCTATCTTCAAGGCTGTGACTTCTTCATCATCATCCAAGACAGTGCATGTCCACACAACCATCTTGAAAGTTCTCACTCCCGATACTGTCATTCTTCAAAAGGAATATGATGTTGAACACTCAAGTATCAAGGAGTTTGAACCAATATTCAGTGGCAGGACTGACTCTCCAACAAGACATCATGGCAAGAACAAGTTAGAGGTGGACTATCCATTCCCCAAGCCTGATGATTCTAAGGTGTTAGCAACTCTTATCAGGAATCTCAAGACTACTACAAACATAGAGCTGAGACAATGGTTGGCTGTTATCTACAGAAATGGTAAAGAAATTCACATCACAAGCAGCCATCCCAGGTTCAATAAAGCCAAAGCAGAAGAGATTTCCATATTAAAGAGAGAAGCCAATCCTCAGGGCTATGAATCTACACCTGAGAAACAGGCTAGATTGGCCCAAGAACTTATGAGGGAGATGGAAGAAGAAAGTAGTGAGGCTGTAGAGGAAGAGGCCCCTACTAAAAGAAAATTGAAGAAAAGGAAGACAGTGCCTACGACCATGCCTATGAGATGGAAGCAAAGATCAAATAGGCATGTCTCTCCTGATAAAGTGGAAGAAAAGTGAGATACATGAAGGAGGATTATCTTTGAAGACCCTATTCCAGCTTTAAATCAATATCAAACCACCTTCCATGAGACTCCTGTAGAGCCTAAAGAAGAGCCTGTTGAGTTTGAAAACTTGGTTTTCCCTAAGTTCATCATTGAAGCTGAAAAGAAGTCAGGAAAAAAGGAACCAGTTAAAAGAGCTCAACAAGGACCAATCAAGCTGAATATTGCACCAAAAGTTGCCAAGCCAGTTGAGAACAAGACAGACTTTATGTACATTGCAGAAATACAGGAGTACTCAACCATGGATCTCTTTCTTGATGAAGTTAGTGAAATAAGAGGCACAGACAAATTCAGAGATCAGCCTAAAAGACTAACCTTTGTCTATAAAAGAGGGAAGGTGAGAGCATGGCCCTTGTAACAAGTGCTGAATGAAGGATATTCCACCTTGGTGAAAGTCTTCTCAAGCTTCAAGAATACAAGGGGATTTTCTGAGGTTGCAAGAAGTGCCATTCTGAAGAAGATTGAAGAAATCAGGAGCAGCTGGAATTCTCCTGATAGTTTGCCAAGGAAGTTGAAGATCCCTTACAATGGAAAAAGAATCCATCTCCAACCTTACTGGATGATGGAATTCAAGGATGACAAGGGCTGTAGAAGATTCTTCAGGATTGAAGATCAATTGTCTAAGGCTAGCACCAAGTACCTTAGATGGTTGCAAGGCAGGCTGGATCCAAAAATTGCTGAAGAAGATGCATTCTACAGAAAGCTTCAAGATCAAATCAAGGCAAACTATGCTAAGGAAGGGAGACAAAAGATTCAGTCTCCAAGAGAGAATAAAAGGAATTAAATCTGCTCAGGCTAGAGGAGCACTCTCTATGTAAACCTCTCAACTCTTCAGTATTTCAATAATGTAGCTCAATACAATTTTTACTGCTTACTGTTTATTTGTTAGAAGTGGTTTTGTTATCATCAAGACTCTTAATTTATGTTTGATTCTCAACCAGACATAAATTGGGGGAGATTGTTAGGAACTATTTGTTTCTTGATGATAACTAGACTAACTTAGTGAAAATTGTATAAGTAAAAATGTAGCCTTCAACGGATAGCATGCTTTTGCAGTATCCGTAGAAGGGTAGTTTATCTATAGATAAGACTCAATGTAACATGTTTGTGTAATCCCGATGAACAATCCTGAGATGCAATCCTGATATACAATCCTGATGTACAATCCTGATGTACATTCCTGATATGCAATCCTGATTTACAATCCTGATATGCAGTCCTGATGTGTATTCCTGATTTGTAATCCTGATGTAGAAGTTGGAGTATTAGTTTTTAGGCTGAATAAGTCATGTTGACTATTAATGGATATGTAGAATAGGGAGGCTAATTGTAAATAGTCTATGCCTTGTAATTTTACATAAGTGAAATTGACTGTCTATGGATAGCAACATTAGCCTTCTATGGATGTGGACAATGTACTATCTACGGATGTGATCAAGATACTCTCAACGGATACAACTCAAATGGCTTCTACGGATACACACTGTACTTTGTGAAAGGGATAGTTCAGACAGAGCACATGGGTTGACAGATTTCGTAGAGCATGGAAACCAGTATTTCTGGTAAACTCACGAGAAGAAGAAACATTATGTTTTGTCTGGTCAAAAGTAGCATTTCTATAAAAGACAACCAACCAAGAAGGGCAAGCTACCAACACATGGACCATTACTTAGAATGGAGAAACAAGGATCTTGAACATATTTACTTTTTGTATTATTAGTTGTTCGAAATATCTTGTAAACTTGGGATATATAACCAAGTGTAGCATTATTCTAGAACTCAAGAAATCAGTTAGGCAATTTAGAGAGCTCAAAGCAATATCCTTTGTAAATTGTTGAAGCTAGAATAGTGTGTATGCAGCTGTGTGTTTATTCATAAACATCACAGAGATTTCTTCTAATAAAAATCTCTCAGGTGGATAAATCAATCCACCTGAATTTTTAATTCTTGTGTTATCTTATCTTGTTTGTTTTTCTGTTCTTGAATTTATTTTCATACCTCTTCTGTCAAAAACTAAAGAATTTTTAAAGATTGTATTCAACCCCCCTTCTACAATCTTGGTTCATTGTCTGGGAATAACAATAGTTTTGAAATTTATATCTAATTATGTTGTGGGTATTTCTCTCTTCCCGGGACCTTTAATCTTTCAAAAAGTTCTTGAAATGTTCACATGCATTACTTGTCCGCATGATAAAGTTGTTAATCTTAATAAAAATCAATTCAACAATGTTGGCTTCTGATTATATGAAGAAGAATTTAGGTCTTACTGCTATTCTATTTCCAGGGTATGTTACTTATGAATGTTAAGATATTCAGAATAGAAACTCCAGTCAATTGCACTTCAATCAATTTGCTCATTTTACATAGATAACGCCTATAAGTGATAAGAGAAGGCTGAGAAACATAAAGCTTAACTGTATATACATCTTTACGTGCTTCAATCTACTTAACATTTAACATTTTGAGCTTCTTTGTATATGTAACATGCATGTTTAGGTGAAACTCATAACCTTCATTAGAATTTCAATAGTTGTCACTAATGTAGGTTTGCATCGGGATAACATGATAAGAGATGGAGTAATATTATTCTGATTGGTTTCTTGATATTTAAATTTTTACCTAAAATATTTGATGTTAATCTTTACCTGAATGGTTAGCTATAAAGATGACGAAATTGCATTATGTTATGGCGCAATTCTGAGAGACTCAAATCGCCATCAGGTTGTAGCGAGGTATGTGTACAGAGAGGTCATTGTGTTTCTTGACAAATATTTGAAAATGGGAACTTACATTAATAACTTCTCTTCTTTTCACAAGCATGTATTAGAATGAACACACTTCAAGAACTTCTTTGGTTATACAGAAAATCCAAATTTTGATATACCATCAGATGCAGTAGCAACTTTTAAGGTTATACATCTTCAGATATTTGTCCTACTATTTTTTATTTATATATTACTGTATTTATATAATGTTATGTATCTTGTAGGGACGCTCAAATATTTCTGTTAATCACGAGGTTATATCATCAATTTACTAATCTTCCCATTGGCTTACACTACATTCACTAACTGAGATAACGAGACACTGCCTTTAGGGGCCATTATTAGTTGATTGATTTTAGCATCTCAACTACTGAAGATGAGAAAAAACTATATAATTATGCCTATTTAATATTGGTTGACGAGTCTTGATATCACTGTTGAAAGATTATCATGCTCAAGATAATTTTGTATTAATATTTCTTTTGATGTAGACAAATATATAGGAAATTTCGGTTTCATTATTATAGAGGTTTACATGTAAGGAACCTCAAGCAAACTAATGTTTATGATAATATAACGTGTAGGTTATGTTTCCTGTTTGATATGTTGTGGTAAAAAAGAGATTATCATTGGTTGAACGTTTTTTTTTTCTTTGCTAACTTGGTTGAAAATTTGTGACAACTTGTTTTTTTCATAAGCTCCAGAAAGTATTGAGGAAAAATATGCTTTATTGTTGATTGAGTCCTTAAAAAAAAAATCAGAGCTTGCTTTGGTAAATTTTGTAATTCTTCTCCTGCTAGTATTGATTTGCAAGCTAACATTATTTACGTATAATATAGGAGCTGTTGATAAGGCACAAATCAACTGTTGCCGAATTTCTTTCAAAAACTATGAATGGGTAATTGATTGGCTGACCAAACTATTTCTACGGTTAATGTTTATTGTTGCTGCATGAATTGTGGGAGTTCTTGTAATTTTTGTACTTGTACCCTGCATATGAAGTGGGTAACTTTTAGCAGGTCGAGGGTTATGAACTCCTTAATGATCAAACGTTTTGATTTATTTATCTTCATGACAGAACCAGACACAAATTACAATCAAGTAAACCATAAAATAGCTTCACATTAATTAGAGTGATCCTCAGTAGTGGCAGTTAATAAACATACAAGTATAAGTAAATTTTTATTAAATTCAAGTTATATTCTTAATTTTTAATTTTTGTAACCGTAATTAATATATATGATCAATTATTCATTCTTCATCTAAGAATGTATCCAAATCAAATCTCAAAATGTTATTTAGGTATTTTAGTACTTTACAGTAATTTATTTGACATTTTCTTTGATTACAGTTTTCCGAGAGTACAACTCACTACTGGAGTCTCATAACTACATCACTAGAAGAAATGCAGTCAATGTCTTTCTATGTTTTGTTTGCTTTCTTGCATAGTTTTTTTCTTTTTGGTTCAACATTCTTTTGACGAACATTATCTGATAACTCCATACTTTTCAGTATTTCGGACTGATGTTATTAGATTGTTCAAATACTTCAATGATGGTACAATATGTTAGTTTCAATAGACAACATGAGGATCCTCATGAACCTTCTCAGATTATTTACTATTATTTGTTTATTTATCTAGATCTTATTCGTAATACAATATTCTTTTTCTAATTTTAAAATATCTCATATGTGTTTTAAGGATTCATATAAGACGATCAAATTAGAAACATTTCACGTGTTCAAGGTGATTTTCTGAAAAACTAGACAAAATTTTTGGTTAAGTTGTACATAAATGTCAATATGGACAAATTAGGGTCTTTGAGTCTTCTTTCTTTGATTTTGAATATTCTAAATATTTTTTCTTGTTTATGTTACTGGTTTTTTGCTGCTAATCAAAACAAGCCTCCTGAGATCGTGAATGTGCTTGTAACAAACAAAAGCAAGCTTCTACGATTCTTTAATGACTTTCATTTTGATAAAAGTATAAGACTTTTTGCTCTATCTCGTTATATGGTAATTTCATTATTACCTCTATAATGTAATCATGCAATTTTTACGTGAGCACATTTTGCTCCAGGGGACGAGGACTTTAAGTCAGACAAAGCTCAGGTTGTTAGGGAAATTGAGACACTTGAACCTACCACTCAATCTGCATCTCCTCAAAGATCTGAGATTCTCTGCTAGTGGAAATAGATGCAACACTTATCTGATTAGTATTGTATATATTTTTTTCTTCTTTGCCTTTTTTGGTCATTCTTATTTAAATTGGAAAGAATTTTCAACCTTTATGTTATTCATACTTACTTTTGTTCAGATTGAATAACTGAAAGTCCATGTACACTACAATGTTGATCTCTACATATTACAATCATTTATAGCTGCAGTCCACATGTTTTTCTTTATTTCTAACCTGTTTACAACTAACACATCATACAACCTTGAATAAAAATATAATAACTTATATGTTTTTATGTACTTTGTTTTTCCGAGTATCTTACTACAACGAATGTCTTATCTAATGGTTATAAACTCAATATATGTTTTCTTGATCACTATTTTTGCTTCTCTTTTCATCAATTCATATGCTCAAGTACCATGCTCAATCTACAGACCTTCATATCCGATAAATGTTTTAATTCGTGTATCGATCTTCCATATCTAGATGCCAGTCTTTTGCAGAGCAAAGTTAATTCATAAGTTTTTGAGATTTTGTGCTGACCAACTAGATAAGATTTTAGCTTAACATTCCCGTTACCAAGTGCAAAAGACCTCTAGATCATATGCTTGTATACGTGTATATGTAAACATAACTTATAAGAACGTAAAAAATAATGATGAGTTTTTGTGGATATTCTCTATACATATATCACGAGTACAATAGTTTGTAAAATCTAGATTCTCTGGCCCAGAATATGCAAACGAAGTAAAGATAATTAAATTACTAAAAAAAATTGTAGCGAAATTCTTAGCTGTGAAACAACAAATATATGATTTTTGATATACACTTACTACTAATTAATTTTAATTTTCTTAGAAAAATTATGCATGTAGTAATAATAATATAATTCTGGTCGATAGTCCTTGAGTTCCCTAATGAGACTGCAAATAAATAATTTGTGCATAAGAAAATAATATAATATTTTGACATGAGAAATTTTAAATTTAAAGATTTTTATAACTATTAAGAGTCAAAAGAACCTTACTCCATTAACAATCTTATATTAACATTAACAATTTGAATTCAAAATAAAAGAATAAAATTTATCAAAATTGTATAAGTTGTGATGAAATACAAACATTAAATTTCTTTCTTTTGCCAAAAATACAAACACTACGTTTTTATAGTGTATTGTTGTAATATTTTTTTTTTGTAGTTATAAAGTTGTCCAAATCAATTCGTTATATGTATCCCATTTATATATTATTACATTTCAACAAAATATTATTTTTGAAAAAGTTAGAAAATCAGTTTAATTAGATAAAAGTATCTTTTAACATATAATTTGGTACAAATAAATTGAATTGGACATTGTTAATAGCGTAATTCTTTCACCAAAATAACATAAAAACTATATTATTTTAATATTAAATTAATCATTATTAACCATTCCTCAAATATATTATGTTATATTGACCTATTAATTATATAGATATCCATTTAAAATTTTTAAATAGGAGCACTTTTAGAAGTAAGAATTTTAAAGAGTATTAGAACCTAAACTAATTTGAGATATATTTTAAAGAGTATTTTTTGGATGATTATGCGTGTTGATTTCATGTTATTCACGTTCTAATCGATTATTAGGACTAATTTCTTCAAGTACTTTTATGTTATTATAAAAGTACTAATTTCTTGAATATGGTTAAACTTGATGATGAAAACTTTAACTACGTACATATACATCATTGATAACATAAAAGGTTCACCTTGGAAATTTTGTGAATTGGTAATTATAATTTAAGAAACTTTTTCTACTTCAAGTATGAAAAACTTTTTATTTATATGTCTTTTTTCACAAATTTGAAATATCTTTATATACAAAGTTGAATTATTTTTGTACTTAAAAAATGTTACAGAAATTTGTTAATTATATATTTTCCTTATTAATTTGAACTAGCTTAAAACCCATGCAATGCACAGATTATTTTTAATAGTTATTATTTTATTATTTATGTTTTAATATTTTATTAATTGTATTTATTAAAAATATAAGTATGCATGTTAAATTAGGTAAACTTTTTAAAATAAATAAAAACATTGAAAAAGGATTTAAATAAATATGTAAGAGTTTACCCGTGATATTTTTGAAAAATGAGGGGGTTTAGTAAAGAAAAATAGAAAAGTTAACATGTTTTAGTTGAAAAAATTAATTGCACATGATATTTTTGAAAAAAAAGAGGATTTTCTTAGAAAAAATAGAAAAAGTTTTAGCTGAAAAATGTAATTGGTTATAAATAAGTAATGTTATTATTTAATAATATTTTTTTAGATAAATAAAGGTATTAAGGTTTTAGATAAATATGTAAGGTGTAAGATCCGTGAACTTTATTAATAATATAAATTGTATTATATGTGTAGAATACTTATTATGAAGTATTTTGAGTTATAATGATAAGGGTTGTTAAGTGTTTATGTGTAAATTGGTGTGTCGAAAGCCCCGTTCAAATATTTTGTCATTTGAAAATATCTTCAATTTTGAGCCCCGTTTTGATAATTCCAGGGGCCCGTTGAAATTTTGTTCATCATTATTATTCCTTCGTCATTTGTGTTCGAATCATTATCGGAGGATTTCTTCGTATTATTATATCCTTTATTATCCGATATTATCAATAGTATTTGTTTTATTCAAAGGAAGAAAAATTATTCTAAACCCTAACCCTAATTTTTTTAGGGTAATTGATATATCGTCCGTATCAATAAATACATCTGTTATAGCCCCGGTATTCTTGAGCATTAGTTATATAAATGATATGGATTGATTTGGATAACTATCAGTCTTTTTGGATAGCTATCACCTCGTAAACCGTGTATTTTACATTATTAGGGTTTTAAAGCGAACCAGTGGATCAATATCGATCCAAAAATGTCATTTAGGGTATTATTTTTCACTAAGTATAAAAAGGAGAATCGTACATTATACTTCATATAATCCGTATTAAAAATATACAAAAATATAAAATTCCCGAACCGTGTTCTTCGTGTTCTTGAAAATCAAAATCAAATTCGAAGGTGTTATTGAAATCCAAATTCAAAGTTCAAGTACTCAAATCAAAGATCTTGAGCTCTAGTTTCAGAATCTTCCAACCTCATAATCATCTGGTAATTTTTCGATTTTATATGAATTTTTCAAATTCGAATTAAAATTAGGGTTTATATTCGAATTGGGGATTTTCATTCTGTTGATTCTCCGTTCAATTGATTGCTTCCAACATGTTCCTAGGGTTCTAATTAGTAATAATCCATGCTTTAATTTCATGTTTATGTTCAATTTTTACGGGTTTGATTTTCGGGTTTTGACCTGAATTCTTCTTTTTAATAGTCCGTTCTTGTTATTGATCTAACATGATTTTGGATATAGGGCTTTCATTGTATGTGTTCTTAGCTTCATTTTAACATAAAGAACGTAGAATTTCATGTAAGATTTTAGTAGATCGGAAAATTGGTTTAAGGTCGCCGGAAAATAGTCGGGTTTGAAGTTCCAGTGATGTTTTTGGTTTGTTTTTGATCGGAATGTATTGGTATGGTTATGAGGAATGTTTTGGTACCAAAAGCCCCAAATTTTATTGTGTTTTTGAGTCGCCAGATTCTGGGCAGGTCACCGGATTCTGGGAATTTTCCGGCAAGTTCTTCGCGACCCGGATTGTTCTTGGCGACCCGTGACCCGATCCAATAACCCGTTTTCTGACCCGGTTTCAATCTTCAAACCCCTAATTCATTTTCAGAAAACTGTTTTTGAATTTATTTTTAAATTTAATTCGAAAATAGTTTAATTATTTATAAAAATCATATTTTTATTTTAAAAATACATTTTTAAATTCAGAAAAATTCTGGAAAATTATATTTAATTATTTAAATTTGAAAACTGATTAAATTTAATTATTTTAATTATTTTTAATTAATAATTAATTAATTTAATTAATTGATTAATTCTTTTAATCAGTTAATTCTTAATAATTAATAATTAATTAGATTTAATTAATTTAAATTAAGTTTAATTATTTTCTAGCTTGATTTAATTATTTAAAAATAGTTGGATTGTTTAAAAAGTGTCAATTAATTTTTATTAATTGATTTAATTGCTTTTAAATATTTATAATGGGATTAAAAATCCGATTTTTTATTTAAAAATTATTTGTGACTTATTTAAATTCAAATAAGTCTGGAATATTGTTTTAAAAATATTTATAAGTGCTATATGGTTTATATGAGTCGATTAATGTATTTTAATAGTCCGTAAATGCCCGTACGAGGGCTAATGTCTGAGTTTTAATTACCGTAAAATTAGACCGGGCGTCCGATAAATACCTGGTTACTTGTTTAAATGTGATAATGATTATGATTTTGTGTCGAGGATAGAATGAGGATAGTTAGACTTACTGTTATAAGTTGTTTATTATAGAATCGAGTTCCCGGAGCAAGGGAAAGGGGAACGTAGAGTGAACGAGGTAGAATCCCGTCAACGACGTAGACCAGGCAAGTATCTGTGCCTTTACTCGTTGATTCCATTGTTATTATTCTTCAGAATTACATGTATGTCACCATCAGAACGATTCAGATTATTCAACCTTCACCCGTATTGAGCACTTGATGCTATTTCCTTGAATATTCCTAACTTTTGATTTAATCCACAATCGTGTTGGATACCAGAAACCCTCACCTTCAATTCAGTTTTTAATTGATGATAACCATTGTTGATTTTCTTAATTGGGTACGTTGTACCATTGAAACCATTCCGAATCTATTTCTCGGACTTCATTTGATATTGAATAGTTGAAGCTCTTTTGCAACCATCACACCCCGTCATTGTGTACTTATCTTGTTATGCATGTTATTGCTTATACCTTGTGATAGAATTGGCATGTTTTAAAATGAGACCAGTAATGGTCGGTCCATATTTATGGTCGTAATAACTTAAGGCCTAGATGGCCATGGATCCTAGTGGAGGACTATGCTATAAGCTAGTCCGGGGTTGATGCGTGACTGATCAACAGCTCAACCTTTGTATTTCAAAAATGTAGAAGTCCAATTCTAATCCCTCTTTCTTCATTAAAGATTGTTAAAAGCTTATGTTTGACTTGTGTATTGTTGATTCAGATAATTGAAATCTTTCCTTTCATTATGGAACTGTGATTGATATATATATCATACTTGCTGAGCACATGTGGCTCATACTTGTTTTGTTTCTAACCCTATTCCAGTGAAGCGAGAGAATGAGCAGACACAGCGCTAGTGACAGTTCTCCCGATGCTAGGAGACCACCCCGAGTGATTGTCATTGGACGGGTAGTTGTTTTACTTTGAAAGTTAGACTAAATGTCTAGCTTTGTATATTAAGTGTGTAATAACTCTAAAAACTGGTTTGTAATAAATATGACTTAGAAGCTTGTTTTATGCCATAATCTGGATGCGGTCTTGGATAAGGGGTATTTTATGTTATTATATTATTATGCATGTGTTAGATTCGGGTATTTTGTGTTTCCTTGGTCGAGTGACTCCCCAAATTTGTACCCCGGGTTTGGAGGGCGTCACAAAATCGGCATATAAAGTCTAAGGATATTTAAGTGTTAAATATAATTGCTGACGTTTGCTCATCAGTGTTTAAGTACCAGGTGTTAATCAGAGTTTACTTTAAAGCCAGTCAGAGTTTGTTAAAGTCTGACGTGGTGATAGTTGAATTAGCTGTCGGTGCTGAATTGAATATTCTAGAAGCAATATATTCTGAAGATGGAAAGAAGCAGAATATATTGATACAACTAAGGAAACGGAATAGAAGATAAGAAGCAATCCTTAATTGATATGAATTGTATAGCTAACTTATAGGAATATCAATTAGAGATGGATTGTATGTAGCTGTGTAATATATAAACACAGATAGGTTATCCCTAGAAGGGATGCGAACATAGAATTATTATTCTTGTAACCTAGAAGCTCTTTGTGATTCATTAACATCATAAAGAGAGAAGCTGTTAATACAATTACAGTTTATTGATTCATAAACAGTGTTCTTGATTATTGTTATTCTCATATATATTTGATTATACTGTATTCGGCCTAACAATTGGTATTAGAGCCAAGGATGTTTAATATATACAGTTTATCGATCCAAACACAAGTATAATCATGGCTGACAACTCTCAGGAAGGTTCTAATGCAGGTTCTAATGCTCAGAAGGTTCAACCTACTTCTATGAGTCGATATGAGACTATAAGGGTTCCAATTCTCAGACCAGTTGAATATCCAATATGGAAAGTGAAGATGACCATGTTTTTGGAAGCCACAGATCCAGAATACCTTGATAGAATCAATGATGGTCCTCATATGCCAACTAAATTGTCTCCTGTTGTTATTGGACAAGAACAAAAGACTGTTCCAAAAGAGAAGAAAGATTTGACTCCTGAAGACATCTCATCAATTGCAAAGGATGCAAAGGTTAGACATCTACTACACAGTGCCTTAGATAATGTCATGTCTAACAGAGTGATTGGCTGCAAAACTGCCAAAGAAATTTGGGATGCTTTGGAAGTCAGGTGTCAAGGAACAAGTGCTATAAAGAAGAATAGGAAGACTATTCTTACACAGGAGTATGAACACTTTTACTCTAGATCTGATGAAAGTTTGACAGATACATATGACAGATTTTGTAAATTATTAAATGATTTGTCCCTGGTTGATAAAGAGTATGAACTTGAAGAGTCAAATCTCAAGTTTCTTCTATCCCTACCTGAAAGATGGGATTTAAAGGCAACAACAATCAGAGACAATTATGATCTTGCGGATACAGATCTTGATAAAATCTATGGGTTGCTTAAAACTCATGAACTTGAAATAGAACAGAGAAACAAAAGATCTGGAAAGAAGACAAAATTTGTTGCTCTTAAAGTTGAAGAGAATCCCGTCAAGAAGGAACTTTCAAGAAAGAAAGCCAAAGGAAAGGCTTTAGTCATCAAATCTGAAAGTGAGTCATCAAACTCTGATGATGGCTCAAATACTGATGATGAAGCTTCTGATTCTGAGGATGATGAAGAAGAGATGATGAAGATGGCTGCTTTAATGGTGAAGACTTTCAAGAAGATGGGATTCAAGAACTTCAAGAAAGGAAAGAGATTCTCAAGGAAAGATTCAAACTCTGATAAGAGAAATTTCAGAAAGTCTGATGGAGGATATACCAAGTCTGGAAAGAAAGACAAATCTGAGATCCAGTGCTACAAGTGCAAAGAGATGGGTCACTATGCTCCAGAGTGCAAGAAAGGAAAAACTGAAAAAGCACTCATCTCAAAAGGCAAAGACTGGGTAGACACTTCAGACTCAGATGAGGGAGTCAAATATGCTCTCATGGCAATTGGTAGAGATGAAGCTGACTCATCTGAAAACAAGGTACCCCTAACAACTTATGCTTATGATATTGATGATATATCTGAATTAAGAATTTATCTTAAAAGCATACATGTTAGTTATAGGGATCAGACTTTAGAGAATGAGAGAATAAAATCTGAGAATCTAAGTCTCAAAGAAAGAAATAAATTTCTTGAAGAGAAGCTTGTTAACATGCAACAAGTTCAAAAGGAGAGAGATGATGTTGTTTATGCTGAACAGGAATTGCTTAAAAGATATAGGCAAATAGAGTCTGAGTTGGAAAAAGAGAGGAAAGTGATTAAAACCTGGACTAACTCTGGAAAAGACACACATCAGGTTTTTCAAACAGATACTGTAGGTTTGGGTTACTGTGAGAAAGATGAACTTAGGTTTAAAGATAAAGTTAAAGTAAAACCACAACTTAAACCTGTGAAATTTGTTCATGAATCCAGTAAGCTAAAGTCTGTAGTTGTAAAAGAAGCTGTTATGGTGCCAGTTGAAGCTTGTGTTGAACAAGTGGATATTGAATCTACAACAGAGAAGCCTATTGAGAAAGAAGCTGTTAGAAAACCAGTAAAAGTCTGTGAAAAACAGGTTAATGTTGGTTTAATGACAGGAAAACAGTTCAATCTTAAGCTCAAAGAGGTAAAATCTGCCATGAAACCAAAAGGGTCCAAGCAGAATAGGAATGGAAAAGTAGGCATAAATAAAAGGAATAATCATCTGCCTACTTCAGTTGCTCCAAGAAAAACATGTTATAACTGTGGTAGTGCTAACCATCTTGCCAGTTTTTGCAGGAAGAACAAAGATATTAATTCTTTACCCTCCAAGTCTGGGGTAAAGAATGATTATGTTAGGGTTAGGCCACAGACTTTATGCACACACTGTGGGAGCACTTGGCATTCCATTTATACTTGCAAGAGTTATCATGCTATTTATCATAACTATTATGAGCTAAAACCCAACTTGAAATGGGTTAGAGCAAACTCTGCAAGTGTAAAGTCTGACAATGTTAGTTTAAACTCTGTTGATGGTGATTCCGCTGTAAAAGCTAACAATATTAAGAAAGACAAAGGATCCAAGCAAGTCTGGATCCTTAAAACTAACAATCAGTGATTGTTTGTAATTGCAGGGCATTAAAGAGAGCACACTTATCTTGGACAGTGGATGCTCAGGACATATGACTGGAAACAAAGCCCCGCTATCAGACTTTAAGGAGAAGGCTGGCCCAAAAGTATCCTATGGAGATGGCAACATAGGACGTACTCTGGGATATGGCAATATAAATCTTGGAAGTGTCATCATATCAAACGTAGCTCTTGTCTCAGGACTCAAGCATGATCTGCTATCTGTGAGTCAAATCTGTGACAGAGGATATCATGTAGATTTTCATACTGAACACTGTGAAGTGATCAGTAAATCTACTGGAAAAGTTGTTCTAGTTGGACACAGGCGCAACAACATCTATGAAGCAAGTTTGGTAACAAACTCTGATGGAAAAACTGTGTGTCTGACAGCAAGAATGTCAAATGAAGAGAGTTGGAAATGGCATAAGAAGCTCTCTCATCTAAATTTGAACAACATCAATGAGCTGATAAGAAAAGATCTTGTAAGGGGACTTCCTAAGTCAATACTCAGCTTAGATGGTCTGTGTGATTCTTGTCAAAAGGCCAAGCTAAGGAAGTCATCTTTCAAGAGCAAGTCTGAATCTTCAATTGTGGAGCCATATCATCTTCTACATGTTGATCTCTTTGGTCCAGTAAATGTAATGTCTATGGGCAGAAAGAAATATACTCTAGTAATTGTTGATGAGTATACTAGATACACTTGGGTCTATTTCTTGGCAAAGAAGGATGAAACTGCTCAGACTCTGATGGATCATGTAAATCAACTGGATAAAGGATCACAGTACAAAGTAAAGATAATAAGAAGTGATAATGGAACTGAATTCAGAAATTCAGTAATGGAAGCTTTCTGCAAGGAAAGAGGAGTGAAGCAAGAGTTTTCTGCACCAGGGACTCCACAGCAAAATGGTGTAGTTGAAAGAAAGAACAAAACTCTAATCGAAGATGCCAGAACAATGCTTGATGAAGCAAAGTTACCAACCTATTTCTGGGCAGAAGCTGTTCAAACTGCTTGTTTTACTCAGAATGCAACATTGATCAACAAGCATGGAAAATCACCATATGAGATGGTGAAGAACAAGAAGCCAAATTTGAAATATTTTCATATATTTGGATATAAGTGTTTTGTTCTGAAGACTCATCCTGAACAGTTGACCAAATTTGAGTTAAAAGCTGATGAAGGAATTTTTGTTGGCTATCCATTGTCAACAAAAGCATTCAGAGTATACAATCTGAGAACAAAGGTGATCATGGAGTCTATACATGTGTCATTTGATGACAAGAAAATAACTGGACTTGATGACTTAGATGAATATGATCAACTACGCTTTGAAAATGAAGATTTATTCTCTGATGATGTAAACTCTGATGAGGTAATACCGACAAACTCTGATGAAACGGTTCTGATAAACTCTGACGAAGCATACTCTGAACCTTTACTGGTAAATAATGGAGAAACTGAAAATTCTCAAAACAGAGAACCAGTTGAGGGGGAGCGTGAGGCAGCTCAACATGGTGACTCAAACACTCAAAGTGAGTCTGTTGAGGAAGATGATTCAAACTCTGAAAGCTCAAACCCTGAGCAGTCCAATTCAGGGGGAGCCTCAGAAGCTGCAGAAAGTCAACACATGAATCAGGAGAGCATGGATCAAGGGAGAGGATCCAATACTGAAACAAGAAGCCACTTACCAACAGCAAGAAAGTGGACACAGGCACACACACCTGATCTCATAATTGGAGATCCTGATGCTAGTGTAAGAACTAGAGGTGCTACTACAAATGAATGCCTGTATCATGCTTTCTTGTCTCAAACAGAACCAAAGAAAGTGGAAGAAGCTCTTCAAGATGCTAACTGGATAACAGCTATGCAAGAAGAGTTGAATGAATTTGAGAGAAATGAAGTCTGGACATTTGTACCTAGACCAAAGAACAGATCTGTAGTAGGTACAAAGTGGGTTTTCAGAAACAAGACTGACAGTGATGGTGTGATTACAAGGAACAAGGCTAGACTTGTAGCAAAAGGCTATTCACAGCAAGAAGGAATTGACTATGATGAAACCTTTGCTCCAGTTGCAAGATTGGAGGCAATAAGGATTTTGCTGGCCTATGCTGCACACAAAAAGTTCAAAGTCTTTCAGATGGATGTAAAGAGTGCTTTTCTCAATGGGAAGCTTGAAGAAGAAGTGTTTGTTGAACAACCACCAGGGTTTGTAGATCCCAAATATCCAGATTATGTCTACAGGCTTGATAAGGCATTATATGGACTAAAGCAAGCACCTAGAGCATGGTATGAAACTCTGGCTCAATTTCTTTTAGAAAGTGGGTTCACTAGAGGTACAATTGACAAGACCTTGTTCTATTTCAATACTGGTGATGATTTGCTGTTAGTTCAAATCTATGTGGATGACATAATTTTTGGATCTACAAATGACAAACTCTGTAAGAAATTTGCAAAGCTTATGCAGTCAAGATATCAAATGAGCATGATGGGAGAGCTTAGTTACTTTCTAGGCTTACAGGTCAAGCAAACAGATGATGGTATTTTTATCAATCAAGCAAAATATACCAGAAACCTTCTCAAGAAATTTGGAATGCTTGATAGTTCATCTGCTACAACTCCCATGGCTACTGCAACAAAGCTAGACAAAGACACAGGAGCCTCAGTAGATATGACAAACTTTAGAGGAATGATAGGGTCTCTTCTTTATCTCACAGCAAGTAGACCAGATATCATGTATGCAACATGTCTTTGTGCAAGATTTCAAGCAGATCCCAGAGAACTACATCTAACAGCTGTGAAGAGGATCTTCAAATATCTCAAAGGAACCATAACTCTGGGTTTGTGGTATCCTAGAGAATCAGAGTTTAATTTAATTGGTTACTCTGATACAGATTTTACAGGCTGTAAGATAGACAGAAAAAGCACAAGTGGAAGCTGTCAATTTTTAGGTGACAGATTAGTTTCGTGGTACAACAAGAAACAGAAATCAATTTCCACATCCACAGCAGAAGCAGAGTATATAGCTGCTAGTAGCTGTTGTGCACAAATTCTTTGGATGAAGAATCAGTTGCTGGACTATGGATTAAGGTACTCTAAAATACCTATTTACTGTGATAATCAAAGTGCTATTGCTATGACAGGTAATCCAGTACAGCACTCCATGACCAAGCACATCAGCATAAGATATCATTTTATCAGGGAACATGTAGAAGAAGGAGATATTGAACTTCATTTTGTATCTACAGACCAACAGCTTGCAGATATCTTCACCAAACCTTTGAGTGAAGCTACCTTTACAAGGCTGGTAAATGAACTGGGAATGATCTCTGGTTTTGACTAGAGATGCTGGTTAGATTCAAACTCTATACATGATTTTATGCTCATGATTCTTTGCATGTGTTAACTGTTATTTGCACCAGCATGTTAAACTCTGATAAGTAAACTCTGTTAGTCATACTCTGTCAGTCATACTCTGTCGGTTAAAGTCTGATGTTAAACTCTGATTATGATTTTTGTCTGAAACACATGGATCGATGAAGAAAAATGTATGAAGCATGATTTTCAGTAAGTAATCATGAATCCTTCTAAGTATTATAAATTCTGATTACAGAATGTACAGAAATTTTACACAGCATGATACTGTCTATATATTTATAGCATCTCTTAGTTTATTAATTCTATATACTGAGTTTGTATTAGCTGTTTGCATTTTCTCTCATAAATTAATTGTATTAACTGATGAAAAGTCTAAACTCTGGTTATTAATTGTAAATAATTCACCCTCAAATCAAAAGATGCCAAAAAGAGCACAAATTCCTTTGAGATCATGTTGTGTCTAGGAAGATCCAAGAACTTATTGTATGAAATAAGGGCTAAAATCTTTGATTTTTGGTGACTAGTGCCAACCACTGATTACTGGAAAAATAATAAAAAAAATATATATATAAAAAAAAAAATATCATAAAGGGGGTGAAAAATAAAAGATATATTCAAATGAAAGGATATCAGTAAACAGAGTTTAGATATAAAAATCAGATTTTTTGTAATACATGAGAGTTTAGGCAACCAGTTTTTACTACTTTAGTTCGTGGATTTTATGCACTTTGAGATGGTCTAAATATTCATATTCAGTAAACTCTGCTAATTCACACACAAATACTCACATCTGTACAGTTTGTGAAAAGAGTTTGTTTCTAAAGGAGGAGGATTGGTAAACACTGATGAATTATGTACTCTACGCCGAGGTAATTTAATTTTAATTTCTATAATTAAAATAAATTTTGTTGGTTTCAGACATATTATAATTTTGAGAAAAAGACATTTGTTTTGAAAATTTAAAAAGAGTATGATTGGATAGTTGATCAAGAATGTTTTAAACAGAGGAGAGAGGTTAATTTCCTAGAAAAGTGTAACAGGCGGTAATTATTGCTGTTTTTACTGCGCATGCGCATTGGAAACTGTTAATTACTTGCTGTCAGTCATTACATATGTGCCACGTGTCCCACTCACATAATTAAAGGAGTAAGACAGTTGTGTATTAATGATTAAAAACTGTTCAGTTTTTAATTTTGAATTTCATATTTATACAATACACACACATACGTCTAAACCTTTCACATCTTACTCCTATTCACATCTATTGTCACACACACATATTCACAAACACTTTTTATACTCACAAACTCTTTAGAAGCTTTTGCATCAATTTCTTTGATTTCTTTCAAATCTTACTAATGGCGACCACGGTTTTTGTTTCATCTGGGTTAGAATTTGTTCCAAATAACTACGCAGCACCACTAAACACTGTCAACGCACCAGAAGCTTTTCATATGATTCAAGACTTTCTTGCTCAGTCAGCGATTGGGCGTGCTTTAGTAGAACCAGCAAAACTTTCTGGTTCACAAATCAAGGCGTTCTGGGAGTCGGGGATGTATGATGATGGTGGTGAAACTGGGAACCCATCTATAACCTTTGAATATGAAGAAACAGAGTATGTGATTACTGCTGGAACCATTCGTGCTGCAATGGGGTTTCCTGAGTTTTCATCATATACTATTGGCATGGGTGATGATGATTTGATAAGAATGATGCGAGAGATTGGGTATTCTGGACCCTTGAACAAGATTGGACAGTTAAAACGACCGTTCTTACGGAAGGAGTGGAGCTTCTTCTTTGATTGCATCACAAGAACGTTTGGAAAGAAATGCACAAACTGGGATGCTATTCCCACAGACAGTCTGCAAATCGGGTATTCTCTTTTATATGATAATCATTTTGATTTTGCACGACTTGTCTTGAATAATCTAGGAGAGAAAATGACAGAGAATAGAGGAGTAGTCTATTTTTCAAGATTCTGTCAGATTTTATTCTCTTACTGTGTTGAAGGAGTAGAAGTAATTGAAGAAGATGTTTCTTGTTTTAAATTACATAAAAGGATATTCTCTGATCTTATTAATAAAGATGTTAAGAAAGGGGTTGTTGGAGATTTGTTGCTACCTGTCTCTGTGCAACAGTTTATAAATGATCAAGTTAATCCACCTACCCAAGCTCCTTCTCAACCAGAACCTCAACCTGAGCCTTTACAAACAGAGCTACCTCCATCAACATCTGTCATACCTGCAAGGGGTGGGAGGACTAAGCACATTGGTACTAAACCTGCAAGGTCTGTGAGACCATCTACTGATGTAGGTGTGTCTAAGACTAATGATGAGCCCAAGGGTCATTATAAGAAGAGGAGAGCAAATCGATCAAAAGCTGATAATGATGATGATCTTGATAGTGAAACTCTTCATAACAGGAAGAGAAGATTAGTAGCCAATTATCTTTTTGATAATGTGGATGAAGCTGTCCAGCATGAAGCTCCTGAAGTTGTTGCTGAGGAGCCTGTTGTTAATGCTGATGATGAGGACAGGATTTTTGTAAATGTTGAAGCTCCTGAGGTTGTGATTGAAAATCATTCTGCAAATGCTACTGTGCATGAAGAAGCCAGAGCAAACACTGATGCTACTGCTGCTTTTCATGATGATTTTCTTGAACCAATATTGGAGATGAATGTTGAAGAAGAAATTGAAGCACATCCTAGTATCAGTATTTGTGATACTGAAGATGTGGCAGCTGATCAACCCACCCAGATAATAAATGAGTCTCTTGCCACTCATACAGAAATTCTTTCTGTCAATAATTCAAATCCAGAAGAGGGTGAGGAGGTTGATCAGGTTCTTGAAGCTGTTCAAGTAGTTGCTGACACTACTGTACATACAGAAGATATTGTTGCAGAGGTTGTTCCTAAAGAAGCAGAGGTTTTTGTAACCTCTGAGAATCTTGTTGCTGCACAGCTAAATGCTGAGAAAGATGAAGCTATAGCAGAAAAAGTTAATGATGAAGCTGCACAGTTAAACACTGAAGTCACTGCAGAGAATATTGCAAACTCTGATCATCATGAGGGAGCACAAGATGATGCTGAAGAAGATGTTCCTGATTCTTCTAATGCTGATTCTTCTGCAAACTCTGTTGACAATTCTCAAAGAATTTCTGCTCAACGCGCTACAGATGCTCATTTCCAGGATATGTATTTCTCAAATTGGTCAAGCAGAGAAACTATCTTTTCTGATGAAAGAGCTGCTGATTTTGTGACCAAGTCTTCAAAGGAGATTCAAAATCCTGAACTTCTAACTCATCTCAAAGCTACAATAGTCCAAGTCAAATCATTAAATAATCATTTTGATGGTACTGACAAGGTTATTGATGGTCTACGGAATGACATCGCTACAAGGGAACTTACACTGCAAAAGGATAAATCTCTATATATCTCTTTGTGTAAAGAACAGAAGGCTTTTAACTCCAGATTGTCAAAAGTTGAAGAGAATCAAGCTGAAATGTCAAATAAGCTGGATGCAATTGCTAATTCCTTGGAACTGCTCACATCAGTATTAATTTCTGATGATGTCAAAAAGGGGGAGAGAGTATCTAAAGACAAATGCAAGAGCTCTCAAACTCTGACTCGGAAGGATGATACCACTGATGGTGGTGCAAAAGATAAAGAACAAAGGAAAAAGAATGTTCAAGAGCAAGGGAGGAGGTCAAACTCTGATGCTAAGACTAATGCTGGAAAAGGAATAAACACTGGAGGGCAGTCTTCTTCAAGAGTAAGAAGTCTACTTCTTTCTTCTCAATCTCCAATTACTGATGAAGAAGTTGCAACTCAGTTGTTTCTAGCTGAGCATGGTCAAGATGCTACTGTTGAAGATATTCAAGCAGAAGAACAAATGCTAGCAGAAGAACATAAGAAGAAAGTTGCTTCTGGAAATTATAAGAAGAAATCAGTAAAGGCTCCTAGAAAGAAAGAAACTGGAATTTCTATCAAGGAAAATACTCAACAGAGTATACAATACACGAGGAGGCCTGTAATTGCAAATACTGATAAAGGAAAGGGTATACTGGTAGAAGAAGGACAGTTACCTAAGAAGAATTATTCAACCTCTGACATTGCTCAAGTTGAATCAAGGATAAGTAAATCAACCTCTGACGCTGCTCATGTTGATGTTTCTACTAAAGTTGTGACAAGACAAAGCTCAAGTTGTACAAACTCAGCTAGCTCCTCAACTCAAAGGTTTCTTAAGACCTGCACTTTCTGAAACTCTGATACTTCAACCTGTGGACTTTTCTCAAACCAGGACTGTACTTGGAAAAGAATCTTTTGATAAGTCTGGTTTAGGTTCACATAGGGAGAAGAGAATAAACAACAGATCTTTAGATCAAACTTCACTGGCAGAAGCTGGTATTGGGGTATCTCAAGAGAGCCTTGATAAACTGGAATCTGTTCAGATGGTCTATCACATGGGTTTGAAGAAAGAGGTTCTGTTATACTTCATGTCTGATGGAAGAGTATACAGAGTAGGAGAAGCTGATATTCAATTGAAGCTATGGGAAGAGCTTGAGTATGTTTTATATCTTCTCAAAATCAAAAACAAAAGTACTCATGATGCTGCTCTTGTCATAAAAGACAGAATGATGAAATCTAAAGTGCTTCTTGGAGGTGGTGTTTCTAGTGCATACATTCCTAAGTACAGAGATGCTTATGGAAAGATTGTTGAGATGAAAAGAAATAGTGCCAAGTTCAAGACAGCACTGGGTATCAAAGTCTTGGAATTCAATTTGGAGTCAGACAAATCATATTATATAAAACTCGGAAATGAAATGAGGAAAAACAGTATTTATTCTCTGAGGGCTGCCATATATCAAACTGGTGAAGGAGATCCAGAGTATAAAGAACTGAAGGAGATTATGATTGCTGAACTGGAAAGAGCTGAGAGAAGATTACTTACGGACTATCTCAGGACAGTGCCTGATATTCAAGAAATCAAATAAAGTCTGACTGTAAGTTTTTAAAGTTTTCTGTTCTAAGTTAAAGTTAAACTCTGTTATATTTTAAACACTGCATTTGTTATATGTTTTGACATCATCAATTATTTTTTTAACTTGTACATTTTAGTATGAACAAGTTGGGGGAGATTGTTAAATATAATTGCTGACGTTTGCTCATCAGTGTTTAAGTACCAGGTGTTAATCAGAGTTTACTTTGAAGCCAGTCAGAGTTTGTTAAAGTCTGACGTGGTGATAGTTGAATTAGCTGTCGGTGCTGAATTGAATATTCTAGAAGCAATATATTCTGAAGATGGAAAGAAGCAGAATATATTGATACAGCTAAGGAAACGGAATAGAAGATAAGAAGCAATCCTTAATTGATATGAATTGTATAGCTAACTTATAGGAATATCAATTAGAGATGGATTGTATGTAGCTGTGTAATATATAAACACAGATAGGTTATCCCTAGAAGGGATGCGAACATAGAATTATTATTCTTGTAACCTATAAGCTCTTTGTGATTCATTAACATCATAAAGAGAGAAGCTGTTAATACAATTACAGTTTATTGATTCATAAACAGTGTTCTTGATTATTGTTATTCTCATATATATTTGATTATACTGTATTCGGCCTAACATTAAGAAATTTGTAATTTTTGTTACAATACTAATGGTTGAAGTTTGAAGTAGTGGTTAATACTTAAACTTTATTATTGCATATTTTTAGTATTTTTTACATGTATGTACTTACTACAACGAGCGTCTACTCAAGAAAATATTACACACAATCGACTAAAAAGTCTAGGGATATTTAAGAAATTTGTAATTTTTGTGATAATACGAGTGGTTGAAGTTTAAATGCGGTGGTTAATACTTAAATTTGTATTATTGCATATTTTTAGTATTTTTATTTATATGTATATAGTGTAACGGGTGTCGGCTCAAGAAAATAAAATACAAAATTGGCACAAAAAATGTAAATAGGTTTTTTTTTATTGTTTATGTATTTTACTTTGTAAAATATATGTGTTCACTATTGATCGACATAGAATGTCTAGGGATATTTAATAAATTTGTAATTTTTGTGATAATACGAGTGGTTGAAGTTTAAATGCGGTGGCTAATACTTAATTGTTTGTATATATTTAGTATTTTTTATTTATATGTATATAGTGGAACATGTGTCGGTTCAAAAAAATATAACATAAAATTGGCATAAAAATATGTAAATAGGTTTTTTTATTGTTTATGTATTTTACTTTGTAAAATATTTGTGTTCACTATTGATCGACATAGAATGTCTAGGGATATTTAATAAATTTGTAATTTTTGTGATAATACGAGTGGTTGAAGTTTAAATGCGGTGGCTAATACTTAATTGTTTGTATATATTTAGTATTTTTTATTTAGTGGACTAGTACTAATATAAAGGAGAAGACGAGTGCGGTGAGGTGGCGCCTCTCAAATCGCTTCGATTTACTTTTCTAATTTTCTCAAATTTTGAATTATTAATATTAAAATTTTGAAAATGTCTCAATTGCCTTTAAAATCTTTACTTATGAAGGAAACTAAATATACAATTTTAATATTCTTGCATTTAAAATCTTTACTAACAGAGGAAACTAAATATACTATTTTAATATTCTCCTAAATTTTTTATTAGAAAATATCTCAATTACCTTTTTAAATCTTTACTAATGAAGAAACTAAATATTAGATAAATTTTCAATATACTTTTCGCTATTTTCTAACGGAGAAAACTAGATGTACTATTTTAATAGTCTCCTAAAAATTCTATATTAATCTAATTTATTTACTAATTTCTTTCTTATTGTCTTTTAAGAAGAAAACTAAATCTGCTATGTTAATATTTCCCTAAACTTTCTCTACAAGTTCAATTTATTTACTAATTCCTTTCTACTATCTTCTAATCGGGTAAACTAAGTATACTATATTAATAAGCAATCTCCTAAACTTACTCTATAGTACAATTTATTTACAATTTTTTTTATTATAAACTGTTAATCGAGGAAAATAATGAATTAGACGATTTGAGAGGTGTCAAACGATTTGGAACCTTTTTAAAGTTTTACATTCTAATCTATACTATATTATTAAAGCCGAAACATTAAAAGTTTTGGTTTTCGGTTAATTTTTGGTTTTCGGTACTTTTTCTAATTAATAATATAATCAAAATTCGGGGAATTTTTATTCTACATTAATATTTCACTATATTTTACTACATAAAAATCAAATAATATTGAAATCTAATAAAAAAAAAATGGAAATGTGGGATCTAATTTGTTTAAATTTAGGATACACCGCTACAAATATTTTTTTTTTTAGGATAACGAAAACTACTACAAATCAAATCTTTTATGGAATTGTATTATTGTCAAGTTACCAAAATAGTAACTAGATGATTGGCTTTTATAATTAAAATATTGTTTTTCTAACAAAATCTACTCCTTTTCCAAAAATATCATTACAATTATCTTTAAATTAAAACATATTACTTTTTATATTTGTTATTACTAAAATCTATGTTTTCCAAAAATATGAGGTGCAATCCTTACTTATTTATTTTAAAACATATTTTAATACTCTATTTAATAAATAATAAAATAATATAAAAATAGTAACTAACTTATTGCCTTTTATAATTAAAAAAAAATCTAACAAAATCTACCCCTTTTCCAAAAATATCATGACAATTACCTTTAAATTAAAACATAATATCTTTTATATTTGTTATCACTAAAATATCTATTTTCCAAAAATATGAGTTGCAATCCTTACTTATTTATTTTAAAATCTATTTTTATACTATATTTAATAAATAATAAAATAATATAAAAATATTAACTAGCTGATTGCCTTTTATAATAAAAACATTTTTTTTCTAACAAAATCTATTTCTTTTTCAAAAATATCACGGACAGTTATCTTTAAATTAATATATATTACCTTTTATATTTGTTATCACTAAAATCTCTCTTTTTCAAAAATATCAAGTGCAACCCTTACTTATATATTTTAAAACTTATTTTAATACTTTTAATTATTTAAAAAAACTTACCTATTTTAACAAGTGAACGTATTTTTTTAACAAATACAATTAATATAATTAAAACACATCTAAAAATATTATAGGTAGTTACTTTTTTTTAATTAAAACATGTTAGCTTTTCTATTTGTTCTTATTAAAAAAACTTACTTATTTTAACATGTCAACTTATTTTTTTAATAAATACAAGTAATATAATTAAAACACTTCTAAAAATATCAGGGGCAATTACTTTTTTTAATTAAAACATATTAGATTTTTTATATCCTTATTATTAATATTATTTTATTATAAAATAAAATTAATAATACCTCATTTATCTTCATCAGCCCCAGCCTCATCTGTATTTTTTTAACATTTTTTTACGTTCCAATTAATATTTAAGTTTCTCATTTTATAATTTATCATATTAATTTTTATTTTTATTTTAATATTTTCTGTTCACATTAAATTTTTTAGTTTATTATTTTTAAGGCTCGTGCCTTGCTCGGGTTACAGGCTAGTTTATATAAAAGATTATGTTTAAAAAGAAAATGTAATTTTCTACAGAATAAAATAAATTATAGAAGTCGTTTTTTTCTTTTTATTTATTTTCTCGAGTACCTATATTTTAAACAATAAAATTTAGAATTTTTAAAAATATTTATATTAAATTTTATAGTATTTTAAAATTGATTAATAGATGATCTAATTTATTTAGTAAATTAGTTTGTTATATGCTTAGATTTTGTAACGAGAAAGCGGATCATTGGAAGGAAACATGTTTAACGAGAGAACAATTTATTATGAGGAGCATATTATATGATAAAATTTAATATTGATGTTATATTATGTATTTTAAAATTGAAGTTGGAATATGAATTTTGAGAAAAACAAAAATGGTGATAAATATACTAATATTTGATATAATATTATAATAATGAAAAATATTAAACAATTTTCCTTATATATATTTATTCAAAATTTCGGTAAATGGATAAAACGGAGAATTCAAAAGAAATTTTAATTTTATGTTAAAAATATTATTTTATCTAAAAATATTTTTTTTTTAAAAATCATCAATATCTTTATATATATAAAGGAAAATCCCGAGGAGCTCTAGAATCGCTCGATTCATATTTATCTAATTTTCTAGAGCTCCTCAATTTTAATTCAATAAAATTAAATTTCCTTATTTACATTTAAATTTTTAGGGAAAACATTCCGTATTTACACTCGAATTTTCAGGAAAGACAATAAATATATAAAAGTCAATCCTATTTAAAATTTAATTAAACAAATATTACCTTTTTTCTCAACTAACTTAAATCCTATATAAGTTTTAATCTATTTTTCTTGAGTTTCACAATTTTAATTCAATTCGAATTTTTAGGGAAGACAATAAATATATAAAAGTCACTCCTATTTAAAATTTACTTAAACAAAAATAACTTCTTTTCTCAACTAAATTAAATCATATTTAAGTTTAATATATTTTTCTAGAGTTTCTCTATTTTTATTTAATAAAAATTAAATTATCTTACTTAGATTCGAATTTATAGGGAAAACACTAAATATATAAAAATCAATATTTTTTAGAATCAAATCTTTATATTAACGTTATATTACAATCCTATTTGGGATTTAATATTTATAAATATTTATATTAAAATTTGAGGATTTTCTGATAATTCGTGTGCATTAATAACATTGCATATTGATGATGATTGTTTGTATATTTTAATTTATTTTCTTCTTTCTAACATCTGTAACTTGAGATTTTGCAGGTTATATGTGTGCATACTTAAAATTGTTAATCAGTTTTTTGATTTGTGTAAAGAGAATCTACCTGGCACGATACAAAAATTCTCTACCTAAGCGGCTTAAAATCATGTATTTATCAATTTTTACGTAAATCTAACCATACCAATGAAAAATGTATACAAAAATAAGTAGGTGTGCAAAATTTTATAAATTTTATCCTTTAAGAATACATTTAATTTAACATGGTATTTTATATATTGTTTACAATATGAATGTAACGGCTCAGATTTTGTATCATTTTTTGATTTAAAATTGCATCATATACAAAATCAATTTCTATGTAATTTTGTATACCCACTAATTTTTGCGTAATCTTTTAATCGTACGGTTGGATTTTTGAAAAAAAACTATTGAACAATATGAATTTGAAAACGCTTAGGTAGAGAATTTTTCTACTGTTGGATATGTTGGAACACAAATAGAGACATATTGTATATTGTAATAGGCTGCACAAGAAGAGTTTGTGGATAATTTTTTTTCTAATTTGTTTTAGTTGATTTATATATTTAATAATAATTATATTGAATGTTATCTTTTTATATAGTTTTTGATATATTCTTTTTGTGATTTTGGAAATTAATTAGTTATTCAATACTATTATCTCATAATTTTTTAAATTAATCATATTTAGAGAATTGAATTTCTTTATTTACATTCAAATTCATCGTAAAAACAATAAATATATTAAAGGTAGAGAATTTTTCTACTGTTGGATATTTTGGAACACAAATAGAGACATATTGTATATTGTAATAGGCTGCACAAGAAGAGTTTGTGGATAAATTCTTTTCTAATTTGTTTTAGTTGATTTATATATTTAATAATAATTATATTGAATGTTATCTTTTTATATAGTTTTTGATATATTCTTTTTGTGATTTTGGAAATTAATTAGTTATTCAATACTATTATCTCATAATTTTTTTAATTAATCATATTTAGAGAATTGAATTTCTTTATTTACATTCAAATTCATCGTAAAAACAATAAATATATTAAAGGTAGAGAATTTTTCTACTGTTGGATATTTTGGAACACAAATAGAGACATATTGTATATTGTAATAGGCTGCACAAGAAGAGTTTGTGGATAAATTCTTTTCTAATTTGTTTTAGTTGATTTATATATTTAATAATAATTATATTGAATGTTATCTTTTTATATAGTTTTTGATATATTCTTTTTGTGATTTTGGAAATTAATTAGTTATTCAATACTATTATCTCATAATTTTTTTAATTAATCATATTTAGAGAATTGAATTTCTTTATTTACATTCAAATTCATCGTAAAAACAATAAATATATAAAAATCAATCATGTTCATAATTCAATTAAACAAATGTTAAGTTTTTTTCTTAACTAAACTAAAATTGAAACCCCTTGCTTACATTCAAATTCACAATAAAGACAATTATTATATAAAAATCTATTAAATTTTCATGATTAACCTTTTATATTATAACATGTACGCACTAAAAAAGTTTTATTATGATGTCTAAGAATATTTAAGAAATTTGTAATTTTTGTGATAATACAAATAGTTGAAGTTTGAAGCGGTGGTTAATAATTAAATTTTTATTATTGCTTAATTTTATTATTTTTAATTTATATGTATTTAGTGCAATGGGCGTCAGCTGAAAAAATTATGACACAATATCATCTTATAAAGTCTAGGAATATTTAAGAAATTTGTAATTTTTGTTATGATACTAATAGTTGAAGTTTGAAGTAGTGGTTAATATTTAATATTTATTGTTACATTTTTTAGTATTTTTTTATTTGTTTGTACATATGCAACGGACGTCGGCTCAAAAAACATGACATAAAATCGGCATATAAAGTCCAGAGATATTTAAGAAATTTGTAATTTTGTGATAATAAGAATGGTTGAAGTTTGAAGTGGTGATTAATACTTAAATTTTATTATTTGTATTTGATAAAAAAATAAGTTGACATCTTAAAATAGGTTAACTTTTTTAAATAATTAAAATAATTAAAATTAGTTTTAAAATAAAGAATATTTAAACTTATTTTAATTATTATAACATTTTAAAATAATTAGGACATTAAAATAGGTTTAAAAATTAATAGGTCTGTTACTCGAACCAAGTATATGGTATTAACTGAATTTTGTTAAGAAAAAATAAGTTTAGTTAGAAAATTTATTTATATATCCATCTATCTATCTATACTATAAAAGACGAAACATTAAAAATTTTGGTACCTGTTTTTGGTACGGTACGGTACAGTACTTACACCGTACCAAAAACAGGTACCAAAACTTTTAATGTTTCGTAAAAGGTCTTTTACAGTATAGATAGATATATAGTATAGATTGATTTTATATTTTTTTCTTCTTAAATAGTTAATATTTAAAATTTTACAAAAAAATTATAGGGCCGCTGCGAAGCGCGACTTAGTCGACTAGTACTTATATAAAGGAGAAGACGGGGGCGGTGAGGTGGCGCTCTAGAATCGTTCCGTTCTATTTTTCTAATTTTCTCAAATTTTCACAAATTTTCACAATTTTTAATTTTAATAATTAAAACTTCCTTTATTATTTTCGATTTTGTAGGAAGGAAATTGAAAATTACACTTTTATTATTTTCAAACTTGATAAAACTTTCTTTTATTATTTTCAAAGTTGATAGAACTTTCTTTAATTTAGAAAATTACAACTTCCTTATTATTTTCGAATTTGTAGAACTTAATAGAACTTTCTTTGATTTAGAAAATTACAACTTCCTTATTATTTTCGAATTTGTAGACTTGATAGAACTTTTTTTTTTTTTTTTTCAAACTTGATAGAACTTTCTTTGATTTAGAAAATTACAACTTCCTTATTATTTTCGAATTTGTAGGACTTGATAGAACTTTCTTTGATTTTGAAAATTACAACATGAGGTACTATATAACATAAAATTTTGAACAATTTTAAAAATGAAATTGTAAAATATGAAAAAAAAGATTAATTAATAAAATTAAAAATATTAACATAAATTACTAAAAACTATATTATTAACGAATATAAATAACAAAATATGTTTTTGTCAAGAGAAAAAAAGGACTGCATGACTCGAATAAGAAAATATTGGGCTTGTATTATTTATCTCTTTTCATAATATTTTAATATCTGGATAATTACTTTTGTCGCGATTTTAATTACTAAATTATTCTTTTCGATTACAACCTTATATGTCAATGAAAAATGACCAAAAAAAATATACAATCAGGTATATGATATTTCGATATTTTATTTATACAAAAGAAGAATAAAATACCGCATATTAAAAATAGAGAATATGTCAATCCCAAATTGATTAACTCAAAAATATATGTACACAACGAAACATCTATACAGAAATCAATATATATCTTTATATATATAAAGGAAAACCCCCAGGAGCTCTAGAATCGCTCGATTCATATTTATCTATTTTTGTAGAGGTCCTGAATTTTAATTCAATAATATTAAATTTCCTTAATTAAATTCGAATTTATAGGATAGTAAAAATATCAATTGCCTTTTAAATTTTACTAAGGAAAGAAACTAAATATACAATTTTAATATTCTTTCATTTCTCAATTTTAATTCAATAAAATTAAATTTCCTTACTTAAAATTTGAATTAATAGGATATAAAAAATCTCAATTGCCTTTTAAATCTTTACTAATGGAGAAAATTAAATATACAATTTTAATATTATTTCCTTTAAAAAATTTAATAATGGAGGAAAGTAAATATACAATTTTAATATTCAACATCTTTATCTTTTTATCTTATCAATCTTTATCTTTTTTCTCCTTTTATTTATCTTTTTCTTTATCTATACTAGCTTATAGCCCGTGCCATTTAATTTTTTTTTCTTCCAAAATATTGGAAATTTTCTTTTTAATAAGGAAATTTTATTTTCCTTCCAATAGGTCAATGAGTAATATATATATATATTCATAAATTCTTCGAACTATCTTTGCACTTTTTGTTCTCGACAAAACTTTTGTGTTTGCTTTATCTTTAAATGTATTGATGTGTATGTGATCATGTATGATATATGATTATATTTTTTCATGGAATCTTATTAATTACCTCTGTTTTCATACTAACGTAGAATTTTGTATCATCTTTCAGATGATGTTAGACAAGTCACAAGCTATAAGGAGTGAAGGAGATGTCTATTACTTTTCTGTTCTCTCCGCTTCTTAATTCAAAAGTGAAGGAAGGTGTCCATTATGTTGATAGTGAGCCTGGTTACGACTCACGATCCTACAGTCTGGTGAGGACTTTCTGTAGTAATGTATATCATACCCGCATATTGATTTTTAGATTGAACTTTTATGATAATTTGTTATTTTGGTGCTAACATGTCTTCTATGAATTGTTTTTGCAATTGCAGCCCGACCATTGATGTTTGAAAAAGCAACTGAAAAGTGAAAACCAACAACTAAGGTGGATCTTAGGTCTTAACATAAGAAAATAATCCTTACTTGGTCAAAATTGTTTTATATATTATTTTGTAATATTTTAAACTAATATATTTTCCGAACATATGGATTATTTTTTATTATGCCTTGACGGCTTGATGTCGTAGTTATGTTCCAATTTATTTTTGTAGTTGAAATATTTATTGAAAATAGTGAGTTTGATATAAAAACCCTTTTATTGTGTAAATAAATTATACTTATTGTACTTCTTAATATCCATGTGTGCATACTTTGGTACAACTTTATTAATATTTATACATCTTCCTTTTTGCAGAAAAATAAAATATATGTGTTCAATTAAAAATTAATTTTGGAAATCAATTTGAAGAGTAGTTGAAATATATAGCTAGGACATTTTTCTAGAAAGAAGCATCTTATATAGAGAATCGTAGCACACTATTGATTCTATAATGGAAATTTTTTATTATTATTTCACAAAATAAAATTTTGATTCTTATATAGAATAATATATATATATATTATAAAAAATATATCATTTAAAACTTGAGCAAAAAGTTTGATTTTAAATTTGGTTCTACAGTAGAAGCATTTTGGATAATTTTGATTCGGCTATAGAATAATGCCAAAATATTTAATTATTTTAAATACTTTTTAAAAGAAAAAGTTGTAGAATTTCATTTTTGATTTACTAAACTAAAGTTTGTACATATATTTAATTAAAAATATGACAAATAAATGTATTATACGTATTTTTATAATGATGTGCCACATGATGTGCTATAAAAGGCTACCCAGCTATATTGTTTCAAACTTGAATTTTCTTTTCATTTCTATGATACATCAAGAGTTGGTTGTGGAGATGTGAGGTGTTTTTTATATTACTAATATTAGATATTCAAAAATATCTCATTTGTCTTTTAAATATTTATTAATGGAGGAAATTAAATATACAATTTTAATATTCTCCTAAATTTTTGATCAGAAAATATTTCAATTGCCATTTAAATATTTACTAATGGAACAAACTAAATATATAATTTTAATATTCTAACATTTAGAATCTTTACTAATTGAAGAAACTAAATATACAATTTTAGTATTTTTCTAAATTTTTATTTATGAATATAATTACTAACGTAGAAAACTAAATATATTATCTTAATATTCTCCTGAATTTTTTATTTAAGTCAAAACTTAAAATTTTGAAAAAATCAATATACTTATACAGTAAAACCTCTCTAAATTAATATAGTTGGGACCAGATAATTCAATTAATCTAGACACGCACTAATTAATCGATAAATTAATAATTATGAATTAATATAGAGTATTTGATAAAAAAAATTGACTGTTAGTTATATACCTTAAATAAAATCAATTGTATAATTTATATTTTATACTTAATTCAATTTATTCAATGTATAATTATTTATAAATTCAATGTATATTGATAAGATTCAAAATACACCATCCCTACAAAAAATCTAAGATATAGAAGAGGATGCAACACCTTTGAAATGTTGCATGGAAAGAAGTTCAAGGCATAAAAAAAAGATAATGGTTTATAAACATTAATGTTATTATTTAATAATTTTTTTATAAACAAGTAAGGGTAATTAAGTAGAAACACTTTGGTACCGACCGACCAAACTTTTAATGTTTCGTCTATTATATAATAGTATATATAGTTTAGATAGATATAATTTAAATAAATTAAAAGTTTTAAAATAAATAAGTTAAAGTTTACCCGTGATATACTTGGAAAAGGAGGGGTTTTAGTAAGAAAAAATAGAAAAAATAACATGTTTTAGTTGAAAAAGGTAATTGTCCGTAATTAAAAATATTAAAATAAATTTTAAAATAAATAAGTGAGGGTTTTACCGTGATATTTTTGGAAAAATAGAGATTTTAGCAAGGAAAATTAGAAAACGTAACATGTTTTAGTTGAAAAAGAAAATTGTCATTGATTTTTTAAGAAAAAGATGAGATTTTGTCAGGAAAAATAATGTATTTTAGCTGAAAAGATAATTGGTTATAAATAATATTATTATTTAATAATATTTTTTTTAAATATAAGTAAAGATAATTAAGTAAAATTAATAAGTACCAACCGACCGACCAAACTTTTAATATTTCATTTATTATAAAATAATATAGATATATGTTATAGGTGTCGGCCCGCTGGCCCAAGAAACGTGATACAAATTGATAAAAAAGAAAAAATAGATAAATGGTAAAATTTATTATCTATGTATATATATTTATTACGAGGGGTGTCGACCTAAAAAAATGTGATATAAATCGGTAAAAATGAAAAGATATATAAATAATAAATTTATTATCTATGTAAATATATATTATAATGAGTGTCAAACCAAAAAAAACGTGATACAATATATATTATATATCTTTCGAATTTAAAAATTACATTCAAATTCAAATATGAAATCTTGGTTCGGTGAATTAAATTTAATCTCGCCGAAACGGCTCGGTACCTATCATATCGAATTATGCTTATAGATCTTTATGCAAGGGACAATATGTGAATTTTTATTTATTTTTAAATATTATATTTAGTTAGTGTTTTATACATATATATTTTCGGTCAAAAATATTTTCATATTTAGTGCGAAGAACATGTGACACAAAACGATGTAAATGAAAGAAAATATGAAATAATTTGTTTATTATCTACGTATATTTAATTTTTACGGTGCATGTTGTATTCACCAATTTACATAAAAGAAAACAGAACCTGAGATACATATGAGGTAACTTCCCTGAAATGTGAATAAAATTAATGTGTTTTGGATATATACAATTTTTAGATACTTACAATCTCTTTAAGTATTATTTTGATAGCACAATATTTTATTGATATGAAATTATTTTACTCACAATCTTAGGAAAGTTAAGTAAGATTTATCTCTACTTCCCATTCTCTCCGTATAATATATAGATTTTTTATTCTCAATTTTTTTGTTAAGTAATATCTATTTTAAGGTTTAACAAAATATTTTATACGGCCGCAGCGAAGCGCGGCTTAGTCGACTAGTACTTATATAAAGGAGAAGACGGGGGCGTTGAGGTGGCACCTCTAGAATCGCTCCGTTCTATTTTTCTAATTTTCTCAATTTTTCATAATTTTTAATTTTAATAATTACAACTTCCTTTATTATTTTCGATTTTGTAGGAGGAAAATTGAAAATTACACTTTTATTATTTTCAAACTTGATAGAACTTTCTTTTATTATTTTCAAACTTGATAGAACTTTCTTTGATTTAGAAAATTACAACTTCCTTATTATTTTCGAATTTGTAGGACTTGATATAACTTTCTTTGATTTAGAAAATTACAACTTCCTTATTATTTTCGAATTTGTAGGCTTGATAGAACTTTTTTTTATTATTTTCAAACTTGATAGAACTTTCTTTGATTTAGAAAATTACAACTTCCTTATTATTTTCGAATTTGTAGAACTTGATAGAACTTTCTTTGATTTAGAAAATTACAACTTCCTTATTATTTTCGAATTTGTAGGACTTGATAGAACTTTCTTTGATTTAGAAAATTACAACTTCCTTATTATTTTCGAATTTGTAGGCTTGATAGAACTTTCTTTTATTATTTTCAAACTTGATAGAACTTTCTTTGATTTAAAAAATTACAACTTCCTTATTATTTTTGAATTTGTAGGCTTGATAGAACTTTCTTTTATTATTTTCAAACTTTTGATAGAACTTTCTTTGATTTATAAAATTACAACTTTCTTATTATTTTCGAATTTGTAGGCTCTTATGTTAATAATTACAATTTTTTTTTTTTATTTTCAATCTTAATAGAACCTTCTTTTATTATTTTCAAACTTGATAGAACTTTTTTTGTTTTAGAAAATTACAACTTCCTTATTATTTTTGAATTTTTAGGATCTTATGTTAATAATTGCAATTTTCTCTTTTATTATTTTCAGTCTTGATAGAACTTTCTTTTATAATTTTCAAACTTGATAAAATTTTCTTTTATTATTTTCAAATATCTTTTCACAAAGTATTACCTTTTTTTAATCAATTTCGCATTATATAAATCCCTCTTCATGTCTGCAAATTGTCTTATAAATCCTTTCTCTATCTTTCACTTTATGTTCCGATGTCTTTAGCTTTTTCTTTTCATATCTACTAATCTACTGTGCACGTGAATTATGTTCTTTAAATTATATAACTCAAAACTAACAGTCTAACATTTTTTGTTTTATCATGGAGGGTCCTACAAACCTACAATTAGACCTGGCAATGGGTCGTGTCGTGTACATTCATTTCGTGTATTTTCGTGTTTTCATGTCGAAAATTTGGAAACCGGACCCAACCAGGATCGAATCCGTGTACCATTCAGGTGACACTAATCCGGAACGGATACTTTCGTGTCTACACGGAAGTACACGGATTTTAAATAGAAAAATAAATCTTAAATAACAGAAAATGTACTAGCTAATTATTTATAGTGATACTATTATTTTATTTTTCATGTGTAATTATTTATATATTTTCTAAATATACAATATTATAACTAATATATATTTTTTAAATTTTTTTATTTAGTTTGTGTACTTTCGTTCCGTGTCGTGTACCTATTTTAAAAATTCAGACCCGACACTAATTATATTCGTGTTTTTTTGTGTTCGTGTACCAAATTTTTGTACTCAAACACTAATTATTCGTGTCGTGTTCGTACCGTGTTCACGTATCGTGTATCAAATTGCCAGCTCTACCCGCAATAGATGGATAACTGTCAATTACTATGTCAATTACTAGATGAGAATGCATAAAAATCATTATATTTGCTCATCACGGAATTCCTTGCCTAACTGTTTGATCACTAATTTTGATTTATAATTACATAAAAATTTCAGATTTGATTGATATTTTTATAATCTGATTCTAATAATTTCGTTAGATGGTTAATTTTTTTTAATATTAATTACTCTATTTTGTTTTGCAGAATGAAGCTGACCGACGACTCATCTTTATAGATTATAAGTTTCATAACTTATATAAAGCCAGTTTGATATCGCTCTGACAATTATAATTTTTTGCTCAATTTTTTTGGTTCCCGGAGTAAGATAATGTGTGAATAAATAGTTTACAATATTTTGTTATTTAAATAGATATAATACATTCTTAGTTTTAATATATATACAATCTATCTCAAAGTATTTAGGCAAAAAATGGCAAGGAAGAGGATAATCGATCTCTAGGATAATAATATTTTGAGCAAGGTCTTTTTCAGATGACCTCATAAATTTTTCAATAAGGTCACTTTTTAGTAATTTTGTATTAGGCTTTCTTCAATTTATTTTTTTAATTTTCTCAAACAATTGAATCAATAAATAAAAAAAATCTTTAATTACCTTATAATCTCAATAATTGTCAGTGATATTTTTGAAAAATGATTGGATTTTTGCTAGAAAAAATTGTTGTTTAACTGAAAAAGATAATTGATTATAAATAAGTTATGTTATTATTTAATAATATTTTTTTATAAATTAATAAGGTTAATTAAGTAAAATCACCAAGTACCAAAAAATAGGTACCAAAAAACAGGTACCGTACCGACCAATTTTAATATTTCGTCTTTAATAATACTAGCCAATAACCTGTGCAAAACACGGACGACTTTAACATTAATTTTGAAATTTATTTTTAAAAGTTTTGAGATTTTAGTACTTCTGAAATGCAACTTTTTTTTAAAAAAAAGGTCGTGTTTTTAGATTTTAATTAAAGTATAACTGAAAGAGTTTGTATTTATGTAATATATGTGATTTTTGATTGAATTATATGAATGTTTATGTTTGATATTTTATTAATTTTATTTGTTAAAAAAATAGTAGGAGTATTAAAATAGGTAAAATATTTTAAATAATTAAACACATTGATTAACAGTTTGCCCGATATTTTTGGGAAATAGAGGCTTTTAGTAGGAAAAAAAGGGTAACGTGTTTTAGTTGAAAATTTAGTTACCCGTGATATTTTTGGAAAAATGAGAGATTTTGTTAGAAAAAATAGAAGAAGTATTGTCTTTTGGGTGAAAAAGGTAATATCTTTTTATGAAAAGATTAAATAATTAAAAATATTAAAATAGATTTTAAAATAAATAAGTAAATGTTTGCCCGTGATATTTTTGAAAAAAGAAGTAGTTTTAGTATAGAAAAAATAGAAAAGGTAATATGTTTTAGTTGAAAAAGGTAATTGTCTGTAAAAAAAAAAGTAAAAAAAATAAATAAATAAAGGTTTATTCTTGATATTTTCCTATTTTTGGAAAAGTAAGGGTTTTTAGCAAGAAAAAATATAGAAAAAATAACATGTTTTAGTTGAATAAGGTAATTTTCCGTAATTAAAATTATTATAATATGTTTTAAAATAAATAAGTAAGGGTTGTCGGTTATATTTTTGGAATATGAGGGGTTTAGTAAGAAACAATAGAAACAGTGGCATGAAAAAGATAATTGCCCATGATTTTTTAAGAAAAAAAGATTATTTGTTAGAAAAAATACAAAAGTTGTGTATTTAAGCTGAAAAACTAATTGGTTAAAAATAATGTTATTAATTAATAATATCTTTTTAATAATAAGTAAGAGTAATTAAGTAAGAAAAAATAGAAACAATAGCATGAAAAAGGTAATTGTCCGTAATGTTTTAAGAAAAAAAGATGATTTGTTATAAAAAAAATAGAAAATTAATGTATTTTAGCCAAAAAAGTAATTGGTTAAAGATAATGTTATTAATTAATAATATCTTTTTAAAAATAAGTAAGGGTAATTAAGTAAAATCACTTTGGACCGACCCCACAAACTTTTAATGTTTCGTCTATTATATTATAGTATAGATAGTATACATATATATATATATATATATAGGTGATAATACGAATGGTTGAAGAATTAAGTGGTAGTTAATAGTTTATTACTGCATATTTTAGTTTTCTCTTTTATATGTATTTAGTGTAACGGTTGTCGGCTCAAGAAAGTATGGTACAAAATTGACATAAAAATCAACATAATGTGTTAAATATTTATACATACTAACTTAAAACTCGTGCAATGCACTTGATAGTTGTTATTTTATTATTCACATTCTATTATTTTATTAATTGCATTCGTTAAAAATAAGTAAAATAAATAGGTAAGGGTTTGTACGTTATATTTTTGAAAAAGGAGGAATTTTAGTAAGAAAAAATAGAAAATTAAAATAAATACACAATGGTTTTTACGTGATATTTTTGAAAAAGGAGGAATTTTAGTAAGAAAAAATATAAAAAGTAACATATTTTAGTTGAAAAGGTAATAGCCCGTGATATTTTTTTGAAAAGAATGGGATTTTGTTAAGGAAACATTTATATATATATATCATTTTTTTGAGTTTTACCTTCTAACTTATATAGAAGATAATATTTAAAGAAAATGAAAATTTCTATAAAATAAAATAAAATACAATAATCTTATTTTTTTTCATTTTTTTTCCCTCGAGTACTCATATCTAAAAAAAATAAATGTTAGCATTTTAAAAACTATTTAAATTAATATTTATGATATAATGAAACTCATTAATAGATTATGTAATTTATATAGTAAATTAGATTGTTATATGTTTAGATACATTAAAATAACGAGAAAGCGGGTCATTGGGAGAAATCGTGTTTAACGAGTGAGCGATTCATTAGGAGGAGCATATTATATGGTAGAATTTAATATTAATACTATATTATGTATTTTAAAATAGAAGTTGGAATATGAAGTTTGAGAAAAATAAAAATGTTGATAAATATACTAATATTTGTTATAAATTTAAAATAATAAAAAGTTTAAAACAATTTATATTTTTTCAAAATTTCAGCAAATGACCAAGACGAAGTGTAGAATTCAAAAATGTCTTAATTTTATGTTAGAAATATTATTTTATCTTAAACAATAGTTTTTAGAAAAATTTAGAGGAATCATTACAAAGCCGTTGCGAACTAAATATACAATTTTAATATATTCCTATATTTTTTATTAATGAATATACTTACTAACATAAGAAACTAAATATTATCTTAAGATTCTCCAGAATTTTCTATTTAAGTCAAAATTTAAAATTTTGAAAAAAATTAAGGAGAAGATGAATGCAGTAAGGTGGCGCCTCTCAAATCGCTTCGATCTATTTTTCTATTTTTCTCAAATTTTTGAATAGTTAATATTAAAATTTTGAAAATATCTCAATTGTCTTTAAAATCTTTACTAATGGAGGAAACTAAATATACAATTTTAATATTACTGTCATGTAAAATCTTTACAAATGGAGAAAACTAAATAACAGTTTTAATATTCTGCTAAATTTTTTATTAGAAAATATCTAAATTGGCTTATAAATCTATACTAAAAATCATATAATTTATTTAGTAGATTAATGTTTTATCTATTAAATATGGCAAGTAACGAGAAATCGGCTAATCATGAAGAAATATCTTTAAAAGCAGGGTGATTCATTAGAAGCAGAGTATTATATAATAAAATTAAATATTTATATTATATTATGTATGATGGAATTAAAATTTTGAAAAATAAAATAAAAATAGTAATTAATATAATATTATTTAACATAATATTTAAAATAATGAAAATATTAAACCATTACCTTTTAATATAGTTATTCAGAATTTTCATGAATGATAAAGGCGATACGAAAAATCCAAAAAAAAAAAACACCTTATATTAGAAATATAATTATTTATTTCATTTAAAAACGTTTTATGTTAAATATTTTTTAAAAAAATTTAGAGAAATTGTTATAAGGCCGCTGCGAAGCGCGGCTTAGTAAACTAGTACTTATATAAAGGAGAAGACGGGGGCGGTGAGGTGGCGCTCTAGAATCGTTCCGTTCTATTTTTCTAATTTTCTCAAATTTTCACAATTTTTCACAATTTTTAATTTTAATAATTAAAACTTCCTTTATTATTTTCGATTTTGTAGGAAGGAAATTGAAAATTACACTTTTATTATTTTCAAACTTGATAAAACTTTCTTTTATTATTTTCAAAGTTGATCGAACTTTCTTTAATTTAGAAAATTACAAATTCCTTATTATTTTCGAATTTGTAGAACTTAATAGAACTTTCTTTGATTTAGAAAATTACAACTTCCTTATTATTTTCGAATTTGTAGACTTGATAGAACTTTTTTTTTTTTTTTTCAAACTTGATAGAACTTTCTTTGATTTAGAAAATTACAACTTCCTTATTATTTTCGAATTTGTAGGACTTGATAGAACTTTCTTTGATTTAGAAAATTACAACATGAGGTACTATATAACATAAAATTTTGAACAATTTTAAAAATGAAATTGTAAAATATGAAAAAAAAGATTAATTAATAAAATTAAAAATATTAACATAAATTACTAAAAACTATATTATTAATGAATATAAATAACAAAATATGTTTTTGTCAAGAGAAAAAAAGGACTGCATGACTCGAATAAGAAAATATTGGGCTTGTATTATTTATCTCTTTTCATAATATTTTAATATCTGGATAATTACTTTTGTCGCGATTTTAATTACTAAATTATTCTTTTCGATTACAACCTTATATGTCAATGAAAAATGACCAAAAAAAATATACAATCAGGTATATGATATTTCGATATTTTATTTATACAAAAGAAGAATAAAATACCGCATATTAAAAATAGAGAATATGTCAATCCCAAATTGATTAACTCAAAAATATATGTACACAACGAAACATCTATACAGAAATCATCAATATACTTATATAAAGGAGAAGACGGGGGCGGTGAGGTGGCGCTCTAGAATCGTTTCGTTCTATTTTTCTAATTTTCTCAATTTTTCACAATTTTTCACAATTTTTAATTTTAATAATTAAAACTTCCTTTATTATTTTCGATTTTGTAGGAAGGAAATTGAAAATTACACTTTTATTATTTTCAAACTTGATAAAACTTTCTTTTATTATTTTCAAAGTTGATAGAACTTTCTTTGATTTAGAAAATTACAACTTCCTTATTATTTTCGAATTTGTAGGACTTGATAGAACTTTCTTTGATTTAGAAAATTACAACTTCCTTATTATTTTCGAATTTGTAGGCTTGATAGAACTTTCTTTTATTATTTTCAAACTTGATAGAACTTTCTTTGATTTAGAAAATTACAACTTCCTTATTATTTTCGAATTTGTAGGCTTGATAGAACTTTCTTTTATTATTTTCAAACTTGATAGAACTTTCTTTGATTTAAAAAATTACAACTTCTTTATTATTTTCGAATTTGTAGGACTTGATAGAACTTTCTTTGATTTAGAAAATTACAACTTCCTTATTATTTTTGAATTTGTAGGCTCTTATGTTAATTATTGCAATTTTCTTTTTTATTATTTTCAATCTTGATATAACTTTTTTTTATTATTTTCAAACTTGATAGAACTTTTTATATTTAGAAAATTACAACTTTCTTATTATTTTTTAATTTTTAGGATCTTACGTTAATAATTGCAATTTTCTCTTTTATTATTTTCAATCTTGATAGAACTTTCTTTTATTATTTTCAAACTTGATAAAACTTTCTTTTATTATTTTCAAACTTGATAAAACTTTCTTTTATTATTTTCAAACTTTATAGAACTTTTCTTTTATAATACTTCTTGACTTTTAAACATAACGGATTTCCATATTATTCACCTTACAAAACACCTATAAATTAATGGTCATTCATAACAAAAAATCTACACCGAAACTTTTTACATAGCTTCAAATTTTTACAACCATATTTACAATCAATACAACTATGGCCTATACCATGTTGGATGCTTTGAACGACATCAGCTATACCTGGATGATAAGAGTACGATTGTGTAGAATGTGAGAATCTGTCAATCCAAATACTGAAGAACTGATCAGTCTTGACATGATTTTGATCAATGAAAAGGTTAATAAATCAATATACTTATAACTTATTAATTTGTCAAATTGTATGATGTTATTAACTTTTCTAAAATATGTTGTATGACAGGAAATTTTGATCCATGCTACGATCCCGAAGATTCTGGTCTCTCGGTTCAAAAATCTTTTAGATGAAGGCTCCGTGTACAACATCAAAAATCTGAAAGTTGTTTCAAGTGTAGGGAAATATAGACCACTATCACATGGGTCTAAATTGCTCTTCATACGCATAACGTTGCCTAAGAGATTGGAAGAAGGCATCGTCAACATATCACTGCATGAATTTCAGTTCATATGTCCGAATATGATTGATACACGTATTAATGACACCAAAATACTCTCAGGTTTTTGATGCAGTAATATATTATAGTAATATATAAGTAATATTATTATATAAGTTATAATTCAAACTATCATGTTCTAATATTATTTTTTCTATGTTGATTTAGATGTTGTGGGGTGCTTGACCTACTTGGGTGGCATTGAAGTTGTCAAAGACGGTTGGAAAAAAAGAGATCTCAAAATTGTCACAAATTAGTAAGTTATGCATTATATTAATTTTAATATAACTGTTAATTGTTTTTTATTGTTCTTGTAATTTTATATTACTTCTTTGGTTATTCCAATTTATTTGTTTTACTTATTTAATTTGTTCTAATTTTTTTCTTAAACAACTCCATCACCAGTACCATAACTTTGTGGGAAAAGTTGGCCGAGATGGTTGATACAAATTTATACAGTAAAACCTCTATAAATTAATACTCGATAAATTAATAATCTCGATAAAATTAATAATTTGTCCAGTCCCAACTTGGGACCAGTATAAAATTGGATCCCAATCGATAAAATAATAAGATAATAACTTTTTTGAAATCCCAAAGTATATATATTGGTCCCAACGAAACTATAAATTAATAATCATTAAAAGATTCCATACATATTCTAAGATTGTCTAGTAAAAAATGAATCTATAGTCACTTGTTTTTTGTTGAACTTCAAATCTATATTGACTTCATCTTTAAATCTCCTCACTGCACTTAAGAGTTGGGACATTGTCTTCTCGTATTGCAACAAAAAGTTGTGAAGAGTTGTTGCCGCTTGCAATGCTTCTTTCCGAGTGACCGGTTCCAAAGCTATTGAATCATCCTCAACTTCGTCATCGATCGGATTTTGAATGGTATCCGCCACAATTTCTTCAATGCTTTGAACCTCGTAACATTCATTATTTTCACCAGGATAATCTAGCAAGTGATTCACATCCATTTCGTGCCGATAATGCATACCTGTAATCAAGTTCTTATGTAAATCCTCTTTAAATTAATAAATTATTAATTTATCGATATAATAATATCTCTCTAAATTAATAAAATATCCCGGTCCCAACATTATTAATTTATAGAGGTTTTACTGTATAAGGAGGATGGTGGACCCTATATAATAATTGTCACATCTATCCAGAAATATAAATCAATATAAATTTAGTATTTTATAAATTTAGTAATTTAGTATTTTTTTTTATCAATATAAATTTCTTTTTATATATATATGGCAATGGTATCGGTCCAAGAAAATAAAAAAATCAAACTATATAAACAAAAGGAATATGTAAATACTTTATAATATTACCTACCCAAATACAAATTTTATAGAATATATTTTATTTTGGTAATTTAAATAATTTTGTAGATATTTATTTCACAATTTTTATTTTAATATTCTTTTTTTTAACAAATATATTCTAATGACGCTGATTTTATAGAATATATTTTATTTGATAATTTAAATAATTTTATAGATATTAATTTCACAATTTTTATTATAATATTCTTTTTCTTAATAAATGTATTATAATGCCGCTGCGAAGCGCGACTTAGTAACCTAGTTGTCTATAAAGCGGCGGCGAATTAGTAAATTAGTTGTAAACTATGAAAATGAGTACTCAAATTCAAAGTGAAGTAATATACATATATTTACATCCGTCACAAAAATATATAAATAATCTCACAAAAATAATCAAACAAAAAGAAAATGAGAAAATGGGAACGTACATGTTTGGTCCACGTAAGCATGTAATCAGTTTTATCTGTTAAAATGTAAGAAAAGATTGAATATCAATCACTCCATTTAAGTTTATCAATGGCATCCTCAGCTAATTCACTTCTTCCTCCCATACATACTCTGCCTTCTTCTAAGTTTCGACCCAGATTCTCAACCCAAATTCAGCAGCTCCAGCAGCCATGGCCAACTCTCCAACGACCCAGAAAGCTTGTGGTTCGAGTTGTCTCTTCCCTCACACCTGAACCACTTTTGTCAGACCCAACTTCTCTCTTTTTGATCTCAGAAAATGTGGGCTATTCTACTGCAAGTTATTACACTTCTCTTGGTCTTTTTGTCATTTCTGTTCCGGGCCTTTGGTCACTCATCAAGCGCTCGGTTAAATCCAAGGTACGTGTAATTTTCTTGTGTACTTTTACTTGCTCTAGTCTTCGAAATTTAGTAGACATTTTTAAGTCCCGACTGGATTCTATTCTAAGATTTATATAGTTTTCAGCTCCTCCGATAGTTTAGAATTTTAGTTTCGCCACTGAATTTTAGTGTTGTATTTAAAAATATGCAGATAGTGAAGAAGACATTTATAGGAGAAGGGGACGGAAAAATGAAGAAGCCAAATCAGATGGCAGGGGAGATTCTTTCATTTTTCACTCGCAATAGCTTTGTGGTGTTGGATAAGGGAGAGACCATAACGTGAGCCACTCACTCTCACTTCTATGCTTTGGTTTATTACCTTAACAAATTTTAGATTAATGCTACATTATGAGGTAGTTATCTATGATTTTTTGTGCATAGTACTCCCTAGTCATACAAAATTAAACCAGAACTCTCGATTCCATTTATTCCGTTGGTCCAAATTCAAAATAGAGATCCAATAATTTGTGCCTATTCCTACTTCCTACTCGTTTCCTCGAATAAAAAAGAAAGAGGACCTTTACTTCCTGACTTCCGAGTTTGAGAACCTGTTTTGATCGGCATTGCTTCTCTTTTATGTGATAATGTCTATTGACTACCTACTGATCATGTAGGTTTGAAGGCATGATGGTGCCTAGTCGAGGTCAAGCTGCACTCTTAACATTCTGCACTTGCATAAGTTTGGGAAGTGTTGCCCTTGTTCTTACTATAACAAATCCTGAAGTGGGAAACAATTGGTTCTGGCTAACCATCTTAAGCCCATTAGCGTAAGTCCTAAGTATCATTATTCATTCTTAAACTCTGGCAGTATCCAACTTATCTCAAGTAATTTATTACTTGTATATAATGTCAACTGAACAGAGGAGCTTACTATTGGAAGCGAGCCTCAAGAACAGAGCAGATCAAGGTTAAAATGATGGTGGCTGAAGACGGGACACTGTCAGAAGTTGTTGTTCAAGGTGATGACCAGCAAGTAGAACAAATGAGGAAGGAGCTTCAACTGAGTGAAAAAGGCATGGTTTATGTCAAAGGAATCTTTGAGAGATGATGAGAATGTCCAGATTATCCGACAAACAGTTGACACGTTTTTTGCATCTGGTGCGGGATTCTAATTATTTGACAAACAATTCACAGTTTTTAAGTATATTGTAAGAAGAGGTAGTGATCACAGATGTTATTCTTTAATAAGATCTTTCTTGTGCAGTCAGCAGTGTCATTCTTGTTTTACTTCCCTAGTTCATCCTTGTTCCTAAACCCTTTCAGATTAAGAACCTATACCAGTTGCTACATTTACTTCAGAGTTGAGAACCATATAGCACAGCTCATACATAAATCTTAATGACGGCGAGGGAATGTAAGTAAATTATTGTATTCATTAGAGCAGTTTAAACTTAAAAATCATAGTATACTTACAACAAAAACCTTATTAGGCATTCAGAGATACCAGTAGCAGCAACATTTGCTGGCCGCCCAAGTTACAAAAGCATTTTTAGTTATGCTAAGAATGAAACATAAATTTCTTCCTGCTACAAGTGCCCCGCAAGTTTTCAATAAAATATAAAAAAATTGGAAGATTCTAAAATACTTGGTATCTTAAATTGAAAAAAAGGATCCACCTCCAACTTTTCAACCAATCAACATTGTGCTTTCTGACAAGAAGCTGTATGTGGGTACTTCTAGATTGTACGGTGCAGGACCCTTGCGAATCCTCCCAGAGATGTCATAATGAGAACCATGGCATGGGCAAAACCATCCACCGAAATCACCTGCATTCGGTAAAGGGATGCAACCCAGATGGGTGCAGACACCAATAACAACAAGCCATTCTGGATTCTTAACTCTGACACCGTCTTCTTGTGGGTCCCGAAGAGATCCCACATCAACACTTGTTGCCGAATTAATATCTTCCTCAGTTCGATGCCTGATAAAGACTGGCTTTCCTCGCCATTTTACAGTCACAGTTGTTCCAGGTTTAATGCTGCTTAGATCGACCTCAAGTGAGGCCAATGCAAGAACATCCTTTGAAGCACACATGCTAAGGATAAACTTTAAGACGAGGAGGCGAATCATGGACGCATATATGAACCTGCCACCTGTCAAGACAAGATAAGCAGTTGCCCTTTTGCTAGGATCACCAGGTGCAAATCGCTCATGGTTAGAAATATCATATTCTATCTTTGAATTCGGATTCTTCACAGCTGCCATGGTTGGTGGAATATTTGGAATAGGCAGCTTCTCATTCTTTTCGGTGATCACATTAGAAGTTAAACCTGCAAAAAACAACCTCAAAGTCTAAATTACACATCATAGACGAGCACACACTGCCTGCTGTTCATCGTTAGTGCTAGAAAATCTTGAACTGTTGATAGGGTATATTAAATCCAAAAGATCTTCTACATCACAAGACTGAAGACTCTCCTTTACATACTAATTATCAGTAAATCCGGGTCTCTTTTCATATAAAAACTTTATCTCCGTTATGAGACCACTTAATAAATCAGCTAACTATACTAATTACCAACTCATGATACACAGACAAGTTAAAGCCTTAAAGGTGCCAAGTGAAGCAAGAATGGCTACTGCAAACATCAGAAGCACCCCTCCCCAAAGAAAAAAAATACCAGATCTCCATAACGAAACGAAACTTACATGTCATTCATTGGCTTATAACAGGTACTTCAACCTAATTTCATTGCAACAACAGAGTAAATTTTTTTGATAATTCAGGTGGAATAAATCAACAGTTAACAAGGATGAGAAACAAGATCCTATTATAAATCGATCCAACAACACGAAGCAAGATGTAATTTATCAGCAACAATACAGATTTTTATTGACTGGATATAAAGCACCATCATCAACCACATTTGTTTAGCTTTCCCGCTAGTTCACTTAGGGAGAGACCAACTATTACACGAGCTTATACAGTTTGATGGTGCAGGACAAAATACAAATATTATTACCAAAAAATATAATAAATTTTCAACAAGGTTATGAAAATATTTGCTCTCTAGCACTATAGTCTATAGCAGTCACCCCACTATATGAATTTGTTCTTCGTCACTTATTTGATTCAAGGGTTCTGTTGTGATGATGGTCTGAACATCCATTATTAAGACAATAGACGAGAGACAGCATGGGAAGAAAGAGCAATGAACAGAATAATATAGCTGATATCCCAGAAAGAAATTCGGTGAGCAATTCAGGATAACAAGGACATTGTTTCTGTTGGTAGAAATTATCAGGCCCATTCACGGAAAACTTTCTAAGAGCAAGTCCAATGCAATGTTAAAACATGTGTTATTTCTACAATATAGCATCAATTAGAGTACACACTCCTCCAATGCAATGCTAAACTTGGTTCTAAAATAGAAAAATGTTATAGTCGGTTCTAAATATAGAACCAAGTATAAATGTAGCTATAATTGTCATCACATACGTAGTAATAGCTACATCTATTTTAACATAAGCATTGGACTTGCTCTAACGATCACGGCCGGCCCTTGGGTAAGGCGACCAAGGCGACCGTCTAGGGCACCACCCTAAGTAGGGGCACCAAAATTTTCAGATAATATGTATATATATTTATATAGGTTAAATTTTTAATATTTAATTTAATTTAAAATAAATAAATATACGAACATATTTTAATATTTGAGACAGCCATTTAATTTAAAAGTTAATTTGAGCACTTTTTTAAAACTAAAAACCAACTTTTAATTTGAGAGTTTTGAGTTTTTGTTTGCTATGTGCATCTGGTTTAATTTGTTAAATGTCATCAATGCAGTGAGTAAATTCTTGCAACTTGAAGATATTGATATTGATATGCATTGTCAAGATTAGAAGAACTTATAAATTTTTTTAAAGAGTTCAGAGAATCTGGTTATGACTCTTATAAGGATGAGGCCATGACTCTTATAAGGATGAGGCCAATGAGCTAGCATTGGAGTTGGATGTTGAGCGTGTTTCCTGAAAAGCGAAAAATTCGTAGACTTGTTCATTTTGATGATTTTGGGGTTATATAATGAATTATTGGTACTACGAATGGTTATATCTGATGAGATAGCGAAAGCCCATTGATGTGCTTAATTATTTAAGCTCTAGTTCAAGACAAATAAACTATCCAAATGCTTGGATTGCTTATAGGATTGTTGTGACAGTTCCTGTTACGATCGTAGAGGCACAAAGAACTTTCTCAAGGTTAAAACTCATCAAATCTTATCTTCGATCTTCGATGTCTCAAGATAGACTTAATGGATTAGCTTTAGTGTCGATCGAAAGTGAGCTGATAAATTCTTTAGACTATGGTAAAATAATAGAGAGATTCGTATATCAAAAGCCTAGAAAAAAGTTTTAAAGTCAATGATGGTAAACTCATTTGTCAAACTTTCAATTAAGTATTGTCTTATAGTACTAATGGTGACTGTTTTATCTTACTAATACATAATCATGTGTTGCAGGAGGTCGGAAATTCAGACTTGAAGAATACAACTACAAGAATTGCGATGTTTAGAAAAGTAGAACTCATAAGTAATAAAATAGGATGCATTTCTGATCTGTTCTTGCATATATAGGTTGTATAAGAATTTTTATTATACATGTATAAAAAAAAGTAAGACGTAAAAAAAAATGGGGCACCATTTTTGAATCTCGCCTAGGGCACCCAACCTAGGGCCGGCCCTGCTAACGATTGCATATTATCAAAAATTCCCAACTCTGTGTACACTCGACTGTTATGAACAAATTTGCATCTTACTATGTCTTTTTCTAAATCAGATAATTGTAGTGTGAAGGTGTAGTAAATTAGGAATAACGAGAAGAAAAGAGCATATCTGCAAAAAGCATGCCCTGGTATGTCCAGATCTAAACTCGAAAAGCGTATACAACAAATAGGCAAAGCTGTTTCATGTCTGTATCCATCAAAAAATCGAAAAACAGTAAAACAAAGCACTACCCTAATAACATGTGAAGGTCATCAGCCTTTTATTTAATAGAGAAAATCGAGAATGCAATTAAATTAAATTAAATCGAAAACATATACACGTAGATTGAATAAGGATCAACACGGATGCAAAACAAAGAACCACAATCTAACGCAAAAAACACACAACATAAATAGATGAATAATAAAACCAATAAAATACGGAGGGCGGGAGAGAAACTAACCACGAGAGAGATGAGGAGAAATGAGAGAAGGGTTGATAGGATTGGGAGAGAAGGCTGGAGAGATTGTCCGTGCGGAGGAGAGAGATGAAAGACGTCGACCTGCGAGTCTTAACATGCTTGTTTTGCGCCCCCGCTGTTATTGTTTTCGTAGTGTACGTGAGTAGGGGGAAGGGAGATGAATAAAGAACGAGAAGAAGGAATTAGGAAAAGAATAAAAGGAGAGAGAGTTCCAAATAAAAAGGAAAACGGGGGAAGGGGGTATATTATAACCAACCTTTAACCTAGTCCACGTTTTATCCGATTTACTTGCCCTGTTTATCTACGTCCCTATGCCTTGTTATATATTCCTTTTCTCGATTTCTTGTTTTTTTTTTTTTTTGCTAAGTTGTACTTTTTTTAGTTACATTTTATCTTTTTATTATATTATATGATGATAATAATGATCTGTGTATCTCTGATTTTAATTCTGATACCTCTCTTCCCTATTACTACCTTTTTTATGATAATGTATAGTGCATAAACAATCAAAATATTCTATTTCGACCGTTTAAAATATTCTATTTTGGATTCAATAATTCAGAATAATGAGAAATAAAAATATGGTTTAAAATGTCAAACATTTATTGTAATTTTTTTTTTATAGCTAACGGGCTTAATTTGTTGTAACATATTATTCAATAACACATTTGTTGATTTATATTTTCACTGTTCTTGAAAAAGTGGTGGTACATAAAAATTTATGTCCTTGTTTCTTACTTACCAGATTTTCTTAAATTTTGACAAAACTAACTTTATTCTAGTACAATGCACGATTTGTTTTATAAATTGTTAGTAAAATTTTTAATTAAATTTAAATTGTGATATTTTTTGTTTTTCTAAAAGTATTAATCTAATTTAATATCAATTTTATAAATTTTAAATATTCACTAAAGTTGAAAACATATATTTCTTTACATATATTTTGTTTCAGTTTATGTTGTATTCTTGGAATGATATTTGTTATTGATTTTTTTATATTTTTAAAATCACTAATTTTTTGTGATCATTTATTTAGTCACCTATTACTTTTCAAATTTTAACTTTGATAATTTTAATTTGCTATTTGGTTGTTTCATATCAAACTATTGGTTGATAATTTTTATTTAATTTAGTTTACTATTTGTTTACTTTATAGTATTTTGTTAAATGAAACTAATTTAAATTAAAGTAATAGATATACTAATATATATCTCATTTAATAATTTATTTTTAATAATTTTTTTAGCTAAATATCTATCATAATTTGTTGACTATTAATTTTAAAAATTTATCTTTTTTGGACATATTTTTTATTTTTTTTTATTTTCTTAAGATCATTGCTTATTATTTATTATAAATAATTATAATTTATTTTTTGTTTTAGTGATTTTTTGTTTCAAAATGCTAAATATTTCTTTTATGTATATAGTGGTAATCGTTTCTGATTATTAGATATAATTTTTGTTCACTATTAATTTTAAGATTTATCTTTTCTAGATTATAGATGTATTTTTTATACTAGCTTATATCTCGTGCAATACACGAATATTTATTAATATTTTTTATTATATTAATTCATAATTTTATTCTTAGTATTCATAATTCTTTTAATTTTATTAATATTTATAAATCTAAAATATAATTTTTTAATATATTATTGACAAATTTCGAACCTTGAACTTTTGAAAAAATAATTTATCTATTAAAATATAAAATATTACTTGACATTATATTCAACGGTTCTCATATATTTATTTTAAGATCCAATGATTTTTACTTTTTTGTAGTACTATAGTCTCTTAATGACCGCAATCTGTACTTTTGTTTTAATATATTTAGAGATAAAAACATTAATGTTTATATTTAATACGTTTTTATGGAATTCGAAAATCTCATGATTCTTATCTATTTATTTTAAAATTTAACGATTATTACTTTGTTTAATGGTATTGCACTGTTACAACCAAAATTATGGATAAAATATATATGAATATAATTCTGAATAAATTATTTCGTATTGTGTTTACCCTGCGTAAAACACATATATTTTATATAAATTTATATGATTCAAAATTTAAATTCCTTGTTAATTTTTGAAATGGGTAATATCCAAATGTTATCACTGAGGTGATTCGAAACTTAAATTTTTATAGTATGACATGTGGATGAGAATAAAGATCCCGAGATAGTAATTGATCATTTGAGTGTATTACATTAACTATTTAATTATTCATTTTCCTAATTTTTAAACAAATCAAAATATATGTTAAGTAAATATTTAACGATAGATGATTAAATTTATTTCTTTACTTGTATTAGTTGTGATCGTTGAAAAAGTATGCTAAGATTAACCTCATGATCATTATTCTCTATAAATATTATATTCAAAATTATTGTTAATGAATGTGAAACTCTCAATTTTTAATAATATTTTGATATTATCCTTTTACGTTTCTTATTCCTTAAAAAAAGTGTTATGTTAAGACTAATTAACTAAGTCGTTCTAATTGTAATATGTACATTAAAATTTGCAAATAAATCTATGAACATGATGTATTATTGTTATCCATGATATACATAAGCATAATTTTAATAGATTTTTTACTACTGTAATTTGTATGAATCGATATCTCGATCTTTGGTTTAACAATTATTATCTAATTGGAACTACCCATAAATTGAAGAAAAAATAGAGTTAAGAAATATTATATAGAGAATTGTGTTTAATATAAATAAACCCAATTATATTTGGTTTAAATTATCAAAACATACTTTTTAGTATTTAAATATAATCCTGCTACTAATTAAATATAATTTTTAAATTTAGATCTAACGGTTCTCATCTATCTATTTAATATCTAATAGTCCTTATTAATTTGTTCGTATAGTGGTCATACTATTAATTTTTTCGTACATGGACCGGACCACCAAAGTTTTGGATAATAATCCCCTTACGCTTATTATATATAAGGATATAATATTATTAAAATTCACTTTTTATTATTTGAATATAATTCTAATAACAATCAAATACACTTTTTTAATACTCCCTCAGTCCCAACCAATTCTTTACACTTTCCTTTTTGGGATGATTCTCCCAATTCTTTACACTTCTAAACTTTCCAAAAAGAGTAAACTTTTATAATATAAAAATCAACTAATTCTACTACTTTTTTCCACTATACTCACTTTATACATTAAATATTGATTGGTCACACCACTAAACTCAATTTTCTTACCTTTTTCCCTATTTTATTAGTTTTTCTTAACCTCCCTACCCAACCCAAATGTAAACAAATGGGTGGGACGGAGGGAGTATTAAATCTAACGGCTCTTATTTATCTATTTTCAAAATCAACGGTCTTTATTAGTTTGACGGTACATGGACCAAAGTTTTGGATAAGATCACGTGCAATGCACGACTCTTTTTTTAAATTAAACTCAGCCAACTTTCACTTCAAAAACATTGAGCATTTTGAGAAAGTGAAAATTTATTGTTGCAACAATTTGTTGATAAATTTAATTAGCCACTAGAGGGAGTGTTCAACATTCCAATTTCACCAACCAACCTATTGAAGGTGGCTTCGTCTAGAGGCTTAGTGAATATATCAGCCAATTGTTTTTCTGTGGGAACATAATGTAACTCAATGGTTCAATTTGAAGCATGTTCCCTTATGAAATGATATCTGGTGTCAATGTTCTTTGTTCTAGAATGATTAACTGGATTGGCAACTATGGATATTGCACTTGTGTTGTCACACATGATTGGAATTTTCTCCAACATAAGTCCATAATCCTTTAGTTGATTTCTAATCCAAAGCACTTGAGCACAACAACTTGCAGCAGCTATATATTCAGCCTCAGTTGTGGAAGTTGACATAGATTGTTGTTTCTTGCTGTACCAAGTGACTAACCTTTGTCTAAGAAATTGGCAGCTACCTGAAGTGCTTTTCTTATCCACTCTGCATCCGGCATAATCAGCGTCAGAGTAACCAACCAAATTGAACCCTGTGTCCTTAGGATACCATAACCCTAAGTTTGGAGTGCCCTTTAGATATCTGAAAATCCTCTTTATTGCAATCATATGAGATTCTTTTGGATCAGACTGAAACCTTGCACATAGACATGTAACAAACATGATGTGTGGCCTACTTGCAGTGAGATAGAGTAGAGAGCCAACCTTGCCTCTATAGACTGAAATGTCCACTTTCTTTCCTTTTTTGTCTTCGTCAAGCTTTGTGGTTTTAGCCATTGGAGTCTTTGCAGGTGAGCATTATTCAAGATCAAACTTCTTCAATAAATCCCTGATGTACTTTGTTTGACTAATGAAGATCCCATCCACTCTTTGGCTAATTTGCGGTCCTAAGAAGAAGGTTAATTCTCCCATCATACTCATTTCGTATTTACTTTGCATGTGCTGAGAACCTTGAACAAAGTTTCTCATTTGTAGAGTCAAAGATGATATCATCCACATAGATTTGAACTAGGATGATGTCACTTCCATGTAGCTTGTAAAATAGTGTCTTTTCTATTGTGCCTCTAGTGAACTGATTGTCCAGAAGAAATTGTGAGAGAGTATCATACCATGCTCTAGGAGCTTGCTTTAATCCATACAGAGCCTTAAGCAATATGTATACAAAGTCAGGAAAGTGTACATCTTCAAAGCTAGGTGGTTGTTACACATACACTTCTTCTTCTAGTTCTCCATTTAAGATCTCCATTTAAGAAGGAACTCTTGACATCCATTTGATAGACCTTAAAATTTGAATGTGCAACAAATGCCAAGAAAATTCTTATGGCTTCCAATCTTGCAAGTGCAAAAGCTTCATCATAATCAATGCCTTCTTCCTGAGAATAACCTTTTGCAACCAACCTTGCTTTATTTCTGGTAACCACACCATCTTCATCCATTTTGTTTCTGAAAACCCATTTGACACCCATGACCGACCTGTCTTTTGGTGCAGGAACTAACTCCCAGACTTTGTTTCTCTCAAATTGATTTAGCTCCTCTTGCATAACAATAATCCAATCAGGGTCTAACAGTGCTTCATCTATTTTCTTTGGTTCAACTTTGGATAGGAAACAATCAAACATGCATTCATTCTGAGTTGCCCTTCTAGTTCTCACACCTGCATTTGTATCACCAATTATTTGTTCAGCAGTGTGGTCTCTATTCCATTTTGTAGTTGGTTCTGTTTCATTCCTGAGAGTTGAGATAGCCTCATCATTCACATTTGATTCATCTTGAACAACTCCCCCTGTGAAGTTGCTCTCATTCACAGGTGATTCTTGGATGATAGGCTCTGTACTGTAGATTGGCACAATTTTTATGTCTTCAATATCATTCACTTGAGTTTGTTGAACATCAAATTCAACTTCGATTTCAGTTTCTCCAAATTCATCCATGTTCTCAAAATGTAGAGGATCTTTGTCTTGAACTGTTGCTTCTTCTAGGCTAGGGAATTTACTTTCATCAAAAGTCACATTTGTGCTCTCCATCACTTTCTTTTGACAAATGACATAGATTTTGTATGCAGACATAGTGTAGCCAAGAAAAATGCATTCAAATGTTTTTGCATCAAATTTGCCAACATATTCTGAATTGTCCTTTAATACATAGCATTTGCTTCCAAAGGCATGTACATGCTTGAGAGTTGGCTTCTTTTGAAACATTACATTGTAGGCAATTTTTCCTGTGTCTTTGTTGATGAGAGTCCTGTTTTGAATATAGCATGCAGTGCTAACAGCCTCAGCCCAAAAGCATGTGGGCATCTTTGCATCTAGAAGCATTGTTCTTGTAGCCTCAATGAGAGTTCTATTCTTTCTTTCAACAACTCCATTCTGTTGAGGAGTCCTTGGAGCTGAGAATTGATGTGAAATGTCATTCTCTTTGCAAAAAGCCTCAAGTTTGGCATTTCTGAACTCTGTTCCAATGTCACTTCTAATTGCAACTACAATTGTATTTCTGATTTTTGCATCTTTGTCTACTCTTTTGATGTGCTCAATGATTACTTTGGGAGCCTCGTCCTTAGAAGCCAGAAATTCAACCCAAGTGTATCTTGAAAGATCATCAACCATAACTAATGCATACTTCTTCTTTGAGAGAGACAACGCATTAAAAGCCCAAACAAGTCCATGTGAATTAATGGCAAGGGCTTAGTTATTGATGTTGTAGATTTTGACTTGTGACTTGATTTCTTCATCTTTCCCTTTTGACAAGCCTCACACACTCCTTCTTGTAGGAATTCAAGTGGAGGCATGCCTCTAACTAAATCTCTTTTGACTAGAGAATTAATTGCCTTGAAGTTTAAATGAGACCGTTTCTTGTGCCACAACCAACTGTCTTGATTTGATGCCTTTGAGTAGAAGCAGCAGATTTGTCCTTTGTTTGTAGAATCTAAGTTGGCTACAAACAAGCTTCCTTTCCTTACTCCAGTAAGAGCAAGATCACCATTCTTTTTGTGAGTGATCAAACACTCATCTTAATCAAATCCAATCTTGAAGCCTTTGTCTGTGAATTGACCAATACTCAAGAGATTTTGCTTGAGCCCACTGACTAGTGCTACATCTTCAATGATGACATTTCCAGTTTCCAATTTGCCATATCCCAATGTATTACCTATGCAGTCATCTCCAAAGGTAACCATAGGGTCGGCTTTTTCTTCATACTGTGATAGAAGGGCCATATCACCAATCATGCAATTTGAGCATCCATTGTCCAACACCCACGTAACTTTCTTTTCCTTAGTTTTGCCCTGCAAACACAAATGGATTATTTCTTCTTTGGTACCCAAACAAGTTTGGGTCCACTTGACTTAGTCACGGAGTTATCAAAACCAACATGCTTGTGTTTTCTTTTAGAGACTATCTTTTTGTCACTATCAGAGCACTCAGAGATGGGACTTTTTTATCTAGAAGACTGAGATGTCCTTCTGGAGCTAGCAGGACTTGAAGACTTATACCTTGTGGTGTGTGTGCATTCATTGTGACTAATGTAACCATTCATGAATTGTCTTCTTAAATTAAAAAAACTTGTCATGACATTCATATTGCATGGCATACAATCAAGTTTATCACAAAATGATGAATCTCTATGTCTTAAAGGCACAGAGAAATCATAGAACGGTTTATGCACACTACCAGTTGGTTTCTTACAAGAATGAGTCAAGTGATTTGTGCTAGAACAGTTTTGACAAACTTTCCTAGGGGCATTTGGCACATAAGCATAATTGTTGTTCTTATTAATCCCTAGTTTGCCATTTCTATTCTTCTTCTTCTTAGGTGTAGACCCAACAGATTCAACTTTTTCAGATTTTACAGGAACATGCTTCACTAGAGTTTGTTTGACTTTTATAGCCTTCTTGGTTTCTACTTTGACACTCTCACTCTTGGAGGGTGTAGGTTGCTCATTAAATTGTGCTTCATCTTCTTCATTTAGCATTTGCTTGATGAACAAGGATTCCTCATCAAAACTAAATGAAGATTTTTTAAAGATGGGTGCCTGAACATTTTTCACAACATGAGGCACATTCTCATGAACAACCTTGGAGTCATTTGTAGATGCCTTTCCCTTCCTTTTCTTGAGTGTGTCATAGTCAAAACCAATAGCTATTTTCCAGTACTCTTGATGTTTCTCATGGTAGATTTGTACTAAATTTGATGAATTTCTAAAGGCTCTTATTTTGAGTTCATTTCCAGCTAACTCATCCCTAAGGGCCTTCTCTGAAAGTGTTTGTCCTAAATCCAATCATGTATGATGAGTTAGGAAGAACTTTCTTGTATTCTTATTTTATTTCATTAATGTTAATAAAAGACTTGTTTTGTTTTTATTACGGGCTTTATCTATTTAAAGTGTTTTAAATAAGATGTTCCATAGTTTAGAGTAAAGCTTCTAGAATTAGAATGAGATTATAATAGTGAGATCTAGAAGATGATAACTCTAGACTTAAACAGTTCCTGATCATAGGATAACTAATCGGAAGTTGGTGAATCCGCAAAGATTGGTACATACTATGCTTGCTCCCGTCAGGAGGATGTGTAAAGCATAATGTAACATAAGATGTAAAAGAGATAACTACAACTCAACAAAGGACAAGACAGACAATAATATTAACAGAAGCACAGGAATCCAGAATCAAAGAAGAAAAGGTAAACTCAAAAAATCAAAATACGTTATGTATTCTTGAAGTCCGTAAACAGGTCACGGAAAGAAGTTCATGAAAATGTTCAAGCCTCAGTGACAGCAAAAGAAACAAGACTTTCAAGATGACAGAAGTATGTGAATGATTTAGGGTTAAGTACCACGGGATTCCAGTGATTTAAATGAAGCAACCAGAACGACAAAGGACTTATCAGCAACATTGAATTGAAGACATAAAAGAAGAATTGATCAAGTGTTATTCATCCGTGAACCAGACCAGTTGCACTAGGTGACGGCACTAAGAAGATCAAGTTGTTTTATCGTCTCAGAAGAAATTGATACAGTCTAAAACTAAAACACCCAGGAGTAATTACTAAAGGACAAAAGTAAAGAAAATGAATTCGATAGTTTTTCATTTGTGAAAACTATCGAATGAGTTTAATAGTAATTATTTGAAAACCACTTTTACTTTATTTGGTATTCGATAGTTTTGTTTTAAAAACTATCGAATGGTAAATAAAGTAATTCCATTCGATGGTTTTCAAATTGGAGCAGGTGAAAAAGTTTGGTTTGTCTGACAGGTTGATGAAGATCCAACGGCCAAGATTGTTTGTTCAACTTTGGTTCAATGGTTTTTCAATTGAAGACTACAATTAATACAGAGAGAAGATAGTGTCTTCTTCAGTCGAAGTTATTTACACAGAAGCAATAACTGAGAGAGAGCTTGAGCCAGAGAGAAAATACAGAGAAATTAATTCTGCTTGAAATCTATCAAAGTTTTGATTGTGTATAACTTAGAACTCATTGAAGCTAATCTACGGATTAGAAATTGTAGCACCCCTCGAGGTTTATATTTATAAAAAGATATATTCCCCGAAACTTGATTTGGTTTGGTGTGTTTGATTTCGTTATAGAACTGAAAGATTAATCCGCGAACGAAATTGAATTATTTGTGAGTATCGTATTCAACCCCCCCTTCTACGATACTTTGGACCTAACAATTGGTATCAGAGCTACTTGATTGATATACAAATCAGATCCGGTGAATGAGACCAAAATCAAACGTAGCGTGAAAATTCGAAGCAAATTTTTTAACTTTCAAATTTTTTCATTTAATTGGAATTTCTTGAATTTTAAACAATTTGAAATTTTCAGAAACCATGAGTGCTCCAAAGACAACTGCTGGTATTAAAGTTCCCCCGTTTACTAGAGATGATTTCGGTTTGTGGAAGATGAAGATGCTGTTATTTATCAAGGCATCTAATCCGTTGTATATTGGCATATTAGAGAACGTACCGTTTGTACCAATGAAACCAGTTAGTGAATCTACAGCTCCTGATGGTAGCAGGATTCCTCAAGGCACCCAACCTAAGGATATTACTGAATATACAGATTCTGACAAAGAACTGATTCGATTGGACACCGGTTTAATGTTGATATTGGCGGACTCCGCAGACAAGGAAATGAGCTATCAGTTGATGAACTGTACAAGCGGGAAACATATGTGGGATACCATTAACTTGATAATGGAAGGAACTGAAGACGTTCAGGAAAACAGATTGGACATCCTGACTTCTCAATATGAAGCGTTTAGGTCCCTGCCAGGAGAAAGTATAACTCAGGTCTTTGAGAAATATACTAAGCTTCTCAATGAATTGGCAATGAAAGGAAAGACCTATCCACTGAGAGAATCAAACAGGAAGTTCATGATGACGCTGCCCCATCATGTAGAACACAAGTCATCATCCATTAGGGAAAGAATTGACTTCACAAAGATGTCATTAGAGATGATCTATGGCAAGTTGAAGACCTATGAGATGGAACAGGAACAAAGGGTGATAATCTACGGATCAGGGACAGTGGAGAACAAGCACAATGCACTTGTGAGATCAGCAGCACTTGTAGTGGATGAACCAATAACTTCTGAGATTCAGGTTCAAACCCCTAGAGCTGGAAAGGAGGTGATAATAGATGCAGAAATGGATTCTGTGAATCTGGGTGTTGATGAAAGTGATTACTACACCCTAGAAGAGCTTAAGCAAATGGAAGACAAAACCATGGCGTACTTAGCTGCAAAGTTTAGTCACATTCGTTTCAAGAGAAACCCTAAGTACAAGTTCAAGGGTTCAACCAACAGATTCCAGAAGAGCAATTATACACCTAGTACAGGCTTTAAGGGAGGCTACAAGACTAGCATGATTGATTGGAGGCATTCTCTGGAAAGCAGAAAGGGAAATCTTATATAGCAGAGGGAAAGCACTGGGATGATACTGATTCGGATGAAGAGGAGGAATATGTAAATGTTGCTCTAATGGCTGACTCTTCAGAGGAATCACCACAATCATCTCAGGTACCTATCTTAACTACAATTGATATGTCTAATTCTGAGTACAAGAAAACTGTGCAAGATCTTAGTGTAGAATTGTTTAATGTACACACAAGCATGCTAGCATCAGAAATGGAAAATGCTAAACTAGTTCTTAAGATTAAAAAATTAGAATCTAAAAATGAAGAACTAGAGCTTGTAGCTGTAACATTAGAAGATCTTAAGCAAAATAATGCGTACTTAGAGAACAAGGTCAAGTGTAATGATGAGATAGAGACTATCCTCAGGAATCAGATTTCAGATCTAGATTTGAAGCTGAATGCTTTTAAGAATTCCGCTCTAGTGGCTAAGGAAATCATTGATACTCAGGCCATAGAGAATAAAACTGCTATAGGATTTGACTATAACAAGAAAGCTGGTAAGAAGATTGTGGAATTCCCTGTGACATCTTCATTTGTCAAAAGGAATACTCCACATGTTCTTAAGAATGTTGATTGTCTAGTTTTTGTTAAGCCGTTTCCACCACTCTTTCATGAGGATGACCTTTTCATAAGACAAGAATTGTTTGATGAGGATTTGTTGAAGGAAAAAGAGGTAAAAACTAAGTTGCCTAGGAAATCAGTAAAAAATGAATTACCTAAACCTGATTTACCTAAAACTGAAGTAGGTGACGTAGTTAGTAATGTTAAAAAGAACAGGAATGGGAAGAAGAAGATTGTTAATCAGGAAATGGTTCCATTTTCTCCCATTGCATCTAGGAAGTTGTGCACTATTTGTAATTCTACTGGACACCTTACTCATGCATGTAAAAAGGTTAAAGTAGAAACTGCTAATGCTTCTGAAATGCATAACATGTCTGACATGCCTGATCTTCATGAACCCTGTGGAAAGAAAGATTATTTGCTATGTAAGTACAACATCATGCATGCTTATTTTAAGTTGATGTCTGATAGTAGCAATAGCACTGATAATGTTAAATCCACAGATACTATGAATATCAAACAGGGTAAGACTAAATTGAATGTTACTCCTGTTAAATCATCTAAACCTTCAGGATCCAAACAATTTTGGGTACCAAAGTCCGCTTAATCAATCTGTGATTGCAGGGTAAGGTTAAAAGCTCAAAGGTTGTGTGGATTCTGGATAGTGGCTGTTCTAGACACATGACAGGTGAAGAGTCCCTGCTTACATAGGTGGTTAAGAAGACCGGCCCGATTGTAACCTTTGGAGATGACAGCAAAGGATACACTACGGGATATGGTAAATTGAAAGCTGGAAATGTCATCATTGAAAACATCTCTCTTGTTGAAGGATTAAAGCACAATCTTCTAAGTATCAGTCAATTCTGTGATAAAGGCTACAATGTAGATTTCAGAAAGGACAAGTGCTTGATCACCAACAGGAAGGATGAGAAGCTTACTCTACTGGGAGTGAGAAAAGGAAATTTGTTTATATCTGACTTAAGTTCTACCAGTGAAGGAGAAGTTACATGTTTTTATGCAAAGGCATCTTCAGAACAAAGTTGGCTATGGCACAAGAAGCTCTCACATCTGAACTTCAAAACTATGAACTCTTTGGTAAAGAGAGAGTTAGTGAGAGGGTTGCCCCTGATGGAATTCAATCAGGAGGGACTATATGAAGCATGTGAAAAAGGGAAGTCGAAGAAAGCATCACATGGAAGCAAAGGAATGACAAGCATTACTGAACCATTACAGCTGATTCATATGGATTTATTTGGTCAAGTTAATGTTATGTCACTTTCAAGGTATAGATATGCATTGGTGATGGTGGACGACTACTCCAAGTACACGTGGGTGTTGTTCATACAATCAAAGGATGAAGCAACACAACTAATCATTGATCACATCAAGAAGATAGAAGTGGAAGCTAAGCTACCTGTGCGGACAATCAGATCAGACAATGGAACTGAATTCAAGAATGCAGTTCTTAATGATTTCTGCTCAGAGAAAGGAATATCAAGACAGTTTTCAGCACCAAGAACTCCTCAACAGAATGGAGTAGTGGAAAGGAAGAACAGGACCTTGGTTGAAGCAACAAGGACCATGTTGAGTGAATCAAAACTTCCCACTTACTTTTGGGCTGAAGCAGTGAATACAGCTTGCTACACTCAGAATCGAACCCTGATCAACAAAGATCATGAAAAGACTCCGTATGAGTTAATGGCCAACAAGAAACCAACACTGAAGTACTTTCATGTGTTTGGTGCAAAGTGCTTTATACTTAAAGATGGAGAACATCTTGGCAAGTTTGATGCCAAAGCAGATGAAGGCATTTTTCTGGGCTATTCTCTGGAATCTAAGGCTTTCAGGGTATATGTGATTGAAGATAAGAAGGTGTTGGAAAGCTTTAATGTAACATTTGACGACACCAAAAGACCAGGCCTGCAAACTGGAGAGAACTTTGAATCCTTGGTATTTGAAAATCTATCAGGAGATCTCTCTGACAATGAAGAAGTACCTGAAGTTGTTACAATAATTAATAATAATCATAATGATAATGATTCTGGACAAAGTGGTGACCAAAGTGGAGATCCTCAACATACAGGATCCACTAGTCAGTCTACAGAATCAACAGATCAAACCGTCAACAACTCAGGGGGAGCAGGAGAAGGATCAACTAGTCACACTCCACAACATCTAGAACAAGGAGAATCATCAAGATCGCATCTACCAAGACAAAGGGTATGGAATAGAGATCATCCCTTTCACTTGATCATTGGTGATCCGGACACAGGAGTGAGAACTAGGAGAACATCACAAAATGAATGTCACTATTCTGGGTTTCTTTCAGAAACAGAACCTAAGAAAGTTGAAGATGCTCTAGATGATCCAGATTGGGTGATTGCTATGCAAGAGGAACTCAATCAGTTTGAAAGGTAGAAAGTTTGGAAGCTGGTACCCAGGCCTAAGGGAAAATCTGTTATTGGAACACGATGGGTATTCAGAAATAAGTTAGACGAAGATGGCATTGTAACGAGAAACAAAGCCAGACTGGTTGCTAAAGGTTACTCTCAAGAAGAGGGTATAGATTATGATGAAACCTATGCACCAGTAGCAAGACTTGAGGCCATCAGAATGTTTCTGGCATTTGCTGCACATTCCATTTACAAGGTATATCAAATGGATGTGAAGAGTGCTTTTCTGAACGGGGAGTTAGAAGAAGAAGTGTATGTGGAACAACCTCCAGGTTTTGAGGATTCAAAACTGGCAGACTTTGTGTACTTTCTATTCAAAGCTCTCTACGGACTCAAACAAGCTCCAAGGACATGGTATGACACTCTCTCTGAATTCTTACTTGAAAATGATTTTACAAGAGGTGTTGTAGACAAAACTCTCTTTGTCAAAAAGCATAAAAATGATTTGATATTGGTGCAAGTATATGTTGATGACATAATATTTGGTTCTACTAATGATGATCTATGCAAGAGATTTGTTAAGTTAATGCAGAGTCGTTATGAAATGAGCATGATGGGTGAATTGTCATTCTTTCTTGGACTGCAAGTATACCAAAAACAAGATGGTATATTCATTTGTCAGTCCAAGTACATCAAAGATCTTCTGAAGAAGTATCAAATGGAAGACTCATCTACAGCAAAGACTCTTATGCCAACTACCACTAAGCTTGATAAGGATGAAACTGGTAAGAAGGTTGACATCACAGGCTACAGAGGTATGATAGGCTCATTACTTTATCTCACTGCAAGTAGACCAGATATAATGTTTGCAACATGCTTGTGTGCTAGATTTCAGTATGATCCTAAAGAATCTCATCTAATAGCTGTTAAGCGAATATTTAGATATCTTAAGGGAACCCCAAATCTTGGAATTTGGTACCCTAAAGATACAGGATTTGATCTTATTGGATACACAGACTCTGATTTTGCAGGTTGTAAGATTGATCGGAAGAGTACTTCAGGAAGCTTTCAGTTTCTTGGAAGAAGGTTAGTTTCCTGGTATAGCAAGAAGCAGCATTCAATTTCCACATCAACAGCTGAGGCTGAATACATTGCTGTTGGTAGCTGTTGTGCTCAGATCTTGTGGATGAGAAACCAACTCCGTGACTATGGACTTTTGTTGACAAAGATTCCAATATTTTGCGACAACACAAGTGCCATAGCAATCTCAAACAACCCAGTGCAACACTCGAGGACGAAGCACATCGATATCATGTATCATTTTATCCGAGAGCATGTCATGAATGGAACTGTGGAGTTACATTTTGTACCCACAGAGGATCAAATTGTAGACATCTTTACTAAACCGCTTGATGAATCCACTTTCAATAAGCTGGTTGGTGAACTTGGGATGTTAAATCTTTCTAATTGATTTTGATTAGAAGTCAGTAACTGCAGAGAGTCCTGGTGAATACATGAGTTTAAGAATTGCTATATTCTTAGGACTCGTGAATTTATTTTCTGGAGCAATTCTCGTAGTTAGGATTTTTGTACTAATTTTATGTCATAATTATGGATGATATATCTTCTGGCATTTAATTGGTTATTAATTCTAAAATTATTTAAGTGCTAGTATTTGTTCTAAATATTCAAGCATTTATTTAATTTGAATTAATTTACTTTGTTTTTAACATTGTAGATTAATGCAGCATAATTTATTGGATTTTAATTTATTAATATCATTTGATGATATTTAGTTGATTTTATTCTAAGAAAATTGTGAATTTTCTGTTAAGAATTGATTTTGGTAAATTTGAAAAGATTTATTAGAATTAAAACTAGGCAGGAAATAAAAATTCTGATTTTTAAAACATGAACAGGTTTTAAAATGAAGACAGAAGCAAAAAATATCGAATTTAGGAAATTCAATAGTTTTTCAAGTACATAGATAAATCTATCGAATTTAATATTCGATAGTTTTTGAAAAGGAAAAGAAAATCTATCGAAAACATATCTCGATAGTTTTTGAGAATAAAATGAAATCTATCGAAAGACTTAAATTCTTTAATATTTTATATTCTCGATAGTTTTTCAGAAAGACAGCAGTTCGATAGTTTTTATTTTTAAAAGAAAAGAAAACTCTCGATGGTTTTTGAAAAGGTCCGTTTGCATTCTTATTTTAAATACTTCGATAGTTTTTCAAAAAACTATCGAAGAAAAATTGACCTTTTTACCCCTTAAATAAAACCATCGACAGTACATTTTAAATCTATCGAACAAGAAAGGACGAAAATACCCCTGACAGATCAGTAAGTATTTAAGTGGCCCTTAGAAGTTTTTCTTTTATCATTTTTACAGATCTAAGAGTGATACATATATACTTACATATATTCTCGATTAAGAACATCAAAAACTCGATAGTTTTTCAGTTTTAATCAAGAATTACAGAGTAACTTCAGTTTTTACAGTGATCTCGTTTTTAAACAGTGAAATATCTGTACTTTGTGAATTATGTGGACTTAATTCGTGGTTGTGGTTAAAGAATACTATCGAAAGCCTTTTCTCGAACTTTAACTGTTAGAATTGTTCTTGAATAGTACTTTTTGATTGATCTTTTTCAATTAAAATTGCTATCCTTGATTTAGAAAGTTAGGGTTTTTGATTTGGGAGTTTTTAAATTGTTCGAAATTGTTAACTGATAAAAAAGGTGTTTTTGTCAAGAGTTTAATTAATTACTAATAATTAATTAAATTTAAAAGGAAAATAGTTTTGGTTTATTTAAATTTTCTGGAAATTTTAAAATGGCTGGAGAATTTATTGTTACCAAAACTAATCATGTCTCGTTTCAAAACTTGCAATCCATAACGTACCTTCAGTTTCGTGCATGGGCAGAGTTTTTGAACACACGTTCATTAGTGGCATATGTTGTGAGTACTCCCGTGGTCCTTTGCATCGATCAATTGACTGCGTTGTACACAACCGCCACGGATACAAGTGAGAATAACGTAAGGTCCTTCAGTTTTGTTGTGCCAGGGGGCAGAACAATAAGGGTGACGGAACATGATTTTAATCGAATCTTACATTTTCCTACAGAAAACCTTGTTCCAGATCCCACAACTGAGGAGATACATGCTTTCTTCACTCTCATTAGAAGTCAATAACCTAACTTCTTTGTGGGAGAGTTTCTGAAGCATTACTTGCCAAAGGCATGGAACTTTTTCTTTCATACCCTAATCCATGTTTTTACTGCCAAGCTAACAAATCTGCATGGTATTCCCTTATTCCTTCAAAAGATAGGGTTTGCCATTGCCAACAATAGGCATATTAACATTGGACGGTTACTGATTGATCAAGTAATCATATGCATGGGACCACTGGATGAAAGAACGGGCATAGATGAAGATGTGCTTTGTTTCTATCCTAGGTTCCTACAGCTAATTCTCAATGATATCTTAACAGATGATGAGCGTGAGACATTCGCCGAAGAGGAGACCATGGAGTGTATGAAGATGAAGAGCAATGCCATAACCGCTCTGATAAGGAAGAACAACTATCTTCCAGGGGTACCCACTGTTCTCACAGACTATCTAAGAACGGTGCCCCTACCACTTCTACCCCCAGGGGAACAGGTAAATGAAGGTAACATTCCTCAACCTGAACCTGAAATTGGTCCTGAACCTATGGATGTTGATCCAGAGCCCTAAGTGGCCATTCAAGACCAGGAGGTTGCAAACCCACAACCTCTAACCACGGTCGAAGAGCCTTTGGAAGAGCCAAATGAAACAATAAACGAACCTCCTTCCCCTCCTATACCCAATATTCAGACATCCGTGAGTGTAGAGGGAGATAGTGCCTTAGCAGCACCACATAAGGAGACACACCCTTCAACAGCAGCTCTGCCTTCCTCTAAAAGGAGACGAACAGAAACTGAGGCAACTGTTGATACTTTATTTCAAACTTCCAAAGCGCCCTTTATTGATTTTTCTGATGCTGATTGGGCTACGCTAATAAAAGCTATATCTGAACCAATAGCTCAATCAAGTAAGGAAGAATTGACGGAAGCAACTGGTGTTCCGACCATATTACGGTCAGGTTCACTGGTTGAAGGTTCTAAGAACCAAGGGTCTTCACAGACGTCGAGAGAAGGCTTTAACCTAAATGCACAATCTAAAGGGTCATTGTCTACCTCCCCAGATGGAACATATCTGGATCCTGCGGGTAAAGGGTCTGACGTAGGTGCAGATCGGCAACTCGTTGACGATGAATCAATTACTATTGAGAAGTCAACTGAGGTAAAGTCTTCACAGACTATCGGGGAAGATTCGGGATTTCTGCTGTTAAAAGAGCCTGTTTCTAACCCCTAGATTCAAATTCTAGATCCTACAAAGGATATATCATCTAAGGATGATCAGCAACTTGGTTTAACCAAGGACGGGGACTTGCGAAGCCCCATTGCACCATCGGTGACCTCCTTAAGGACGGTTACGGTGTTTTCTTCTGCAGGTACAATCAGCACAAAGGATTTGAGTGAAACAAAAACACTTACACCTGGCCTGAGTGGGAAAGGAAAAATGATTCAAACACCGACAGAAACATTGAGTGTACACCCAGAGCCAAATGTGAGGAGTGACACCCTAACCCTGCCTAATATTGATGATTTGCTGTTACCGGCAGAAAGAGAGCTACAAGTTCAATCTACCCTCAAGGAGATGACAGTTCGTGACAAAGAATGTAATCCATTATTCAAGGTTCCACTGCGACCTTCCTTTGACCAAGGGATCTCCTCTAGTCAAGCCAATGCTTCTTTAAAGACTATTCAAGAGAAGGTTGACTTGGCTGCAGCTGATTCAAGAAGAACATTCAGGGTCATTGGCAGTGCATCTGGCACTATAACAGGTACGAAGCAGGCAGTGGACTCCTTAAAGAAGGAAGCTATGGACGAACTGATCGAGTTGAGGACGGACGTAAAGGAACTTAAAGATGGTTTCATGAATGAAGTGGATGCTTTGCAACAAGGACAAGAAGCTTTGAAAGAAGATGTTCTGGTTATCCGGGATGGTCAAGCTAGGGTAAAAGATGCAATGAACACCCTTTCTAGAGTGGAGTCTAAGCTGAACCAGAGATTGGACAAGATTGAGAAGACTACCAACTCCAGATTGGATGACATTGACCTGAAGCTGGCTTCTATGCAAGAGATGAATAAGGATCTGCTAGATTTCATGGAAAATCAAAGTGATGGAGTACAGTCGATATGGACTATGCTGAAGAACCAACAAACTGGACAACCTGGTCCTTCAAATCAGCAACCTGATCCTTCTACTACCTTTTATGCTGAGGATGCTTTTATCGAGGATTCCTCAACTAAGGGGGAGAAAGTTGGAGAAGGGGAGAAAGAGAAGCCTAAGGATGGATGGGGAGTTTGTGAGACAGTTGAAGTTATTCCTATGAGACAGTACTGGATAGAGGAACTTGTAGAAGAAGAGAAGGAGAGTGAAGAGGAATTTGAGGTCATGCATGAGCAACCTAATCAAGAGGAGCATGAGCCATATTATCCAGAGCCCGTTGAACATCCAATATGGGAGGATATTATGGAAGAAGAAGCAAATTCTCTATCACCTGAAGAAGAAGCTGCCTTGGAAGCAATAAGAGCTCAGAGAGCTGCAATAGATGCTAGGCAAGCTGAGAAAGAGAAACAGCAAGCAATTCTGAGGAGTGAAAAACTGAAGAGATTCAAAGTGTATAATGAAGTGAGGAAGAAGAAGATGATAGATTTGGCAAAGAAAGATGGTACTGAATGGGAAATGGCTTACAAAACCTTTTGCGGAGTTGAAGATGGATTAGAAGTCAACGACAATGCTGAGGTGGAAGTTATTTTTCAGGACATCAGAAGTGCTAATCTTGAAGATCAGACTTACTTTAAAGCACTGAGAAGCTCTATAATCTGTCTGAATGCTGGGGTTAAAGCAAATGGTGCCTGGAGCTTATTAATCAGTTTTCTGGAGAAAGGTACATTTGTGATTTCCACTAAGTTTTTAGAACAGAGGACATATACCGAATTGCTGGCTATACTCATCAAGATCCAAAGAACTACAAGGCTAAATGAACTGCTCCGTGAGCATGTTAAGGAGATCGTGATGAAAGTCGGTCCAGAGATTACTGAAGATCCCCCAATGGTTAGATTCATGACGAATGACTTGTTCAGAATCTACTATTTGGCTGAGGACAAACTGAGAGACTATCCAAGCAACTATCTAATATCAGTTGAGAAGTATCTTAGATCCACTGGATTCTCATCAACGGAGAAGGACAAAGCAGCAGACACTCTTAGAAGATTTCTAATGGAGAATGTTCCTTACTATAGGAAAAGAGTGGAAAGAGGATTGGAAGTGCATACCAGACTGCCAAACATGCCAAAGCTAAACAAGAAAGATGTTAACATTGCATGGTTATGGGCTGGAGTGGGTCAAGAGGTTGAATATATTGGAAGACACATCCAAGGAGCAATCCTTAAACCTGGAGAACCACTGCACTATCTATCAGTGATTGATTATCAAGCTGCTAACTCCGATCCAATGATTGAAGAAGGTGAGATTGGAATGGACTGAAGATTGAAGCAAAGAACAAAAGAACTATCAGCTCAGACTAGAGGAGCAACTTCATTGTATAAAGTTTAATTGTTTTTTGATTTATGAAATCTGGAAATGTATATATATCTGATCCAGAATGCATTTAATATTATTACGCTGTCTTACTTTAATTAGTTTAATGTTTCCTTAGTTAGTTGAGTTATCCTCGAAGTATTTGCTTGTCGAACTCTATCCAATCAAATAGGGGGAGATTGTAAAGCATAATGTAACATAAGATGTAAAAGAGATAACTACAACTCAACAAAGGACAAGACAGACAATAATATTAACAGAAGCACAGGAATCCAGAATCAAAGAAGAAAAGGTAAACTCAAAAAATCAAAATACGTTATGTATTCTTGAAGTCCGTAAACAGGTCACGGAAAGAAGTTCATGAAAATGTTCAAGCCTCAGTGACAGCAAAAGAAACAAGACTTTCAATACGACAGAAGTATGTGAATGATTTAGGGTTAAGTACCACGGGATTCCAGTGATTTAAATGAAGCAACCAGAACGACAAAGGACTTATCAGCAGCATTGAATTGAAGACATAAAAGAAGAATTGATCAAGTGTTATTCATCCGTGAACCAGACCAGTTGCACTAGGTGACAGCACTAAGAAGATCAAGTTGTTTTATCGTCTCAGAAGAAATTGATACAGTCTAAAACTAAAACACCCAGGAGTAATTACTAAAGGACAAAAGTAAAGAAAATGAATTCGATAGTTTTTCATTTGTGAAAACTATCGAATGAGTTTAAAAGTAATTATTTGAAAACCACTTTTACTTTATTTGGTATTCGATAGTTTTGTTTTAAAAACTATCGAATGGTAAATAAAGTAATTCCATTCGATGGTTTTCAAATTGGAGCAGGTGAAAAAGTTTGGTTTGTCTGACAGGTTGATGAAGATCCAACGGCCAAGATTGTTTGTTCAACTTTGGTTCAATGGTTTTTCAATTGAAGACTACAATTAATACAGAGAGAAGATAGTGTCTTCTTCAGTCGAAGTTATTTACACAGAAGCAATAACTGAGAGAGAGCTTGAGCCAGAGAGAAAATACAGAGAAATTAATTCTGCTTGAAATCTATCAAAGTTTTGATTGTGTATAACTTAGAACTCATTGAAGCTAATCTACGGATTAGAAATTGTAGCACCCCTCGAGGTTTATATTTATAAAAAGATATATTCCCCGAAACTTGATTTGGTTTGGTGTGTTTGATTTCGTTATAGAACTGAAAGATTAATCCGCGAACGAAATTGAATTATTTGTGAGTATCGTATTCAACCCCCCCCCCCTTCTACGATACTTTGGACCTAACAGGATGTCTGTTCTCATAGGCATTTGTGTGGTGACACTATAGCTAGTATGTAGGTGCTTGTTAGGGAATAAGTTTACTAAACATGACTCGATAAGTTGAATAGCTAATGGAGTTTACTCACGTGTCAATAGTTATTCACTGAGTGATAGTTGTACAAGTGTCCTTAGACTTGAGATCGTTAGAGTTATCTTGTATATAATGAACTATGCTTTGGATTAGTCCTTAGTCTCAAGGACATCCATTAGGTCTATTCTGGGCATAGGGATTTGTGTATGGAGATAGTTAACGTCAATAGAGGATCTACCCCTTCCAGTATAGAAAGAGAATATCCTATGTTATTCTTAGTATGCGAGTTCTGGAATCTCTGGCCAGAGTGTATGAAATTAGAAAGGAGTTTCTAATTTGCATTAATATGAACTTAGCATTATGAATAAGAAATCATATGATTAAATTTGATAGGCCTGACACGAGATCCATGCCTTGTATTTAATCGGGATATTGTAGGGTAGAAGGAATTGATTGTACTGAAACTAGTCACTGACAGGTTCTTGGTATTCTAAGCAGTGAATTCATATTATCTGGATAGTCGCGATATGTTGAGAAGCATCATTCACGATGTAGAATAAATATAATTAATCAGTTAATTATATTTAATGAATTATTAGAATTCATATAAATAATAAATAAAAGTTTATTATTATTTATTTCTACTACCGGCTTAATATTGAACCTACAGGGTCACACCATAAAAGAATATTTTCTTTGATGAAAAGATTTAAATTATGAGAGAGGAAGAATTATTTTCTAAATATTTTAGAAAAAGAAATAATGATTAAAATAGTTTTAATCATTATTAAAGCATTTTAGAAATGTGGGGTTAATATATATATATATATATAATTAAAAACCTTAAAAGAGCCCTATAAATAGAATGAGATAGTTCATTCTAAGGCTCATCCTATTTTGTGAAAAAACCTAAAAATGAGCTAGCCTCCATCTCTCTCTCTCTCTCTCTCTCTCTCTCTCTCTCTCTCTCTCTCTCTCTCTCTCTCTCTCTCTCTCTCTCTCTCTCTCTCTCTCTCTCTCTCTCTCTCTCTCTCTCTTTTCTCTCTAAAAAGTGTTAGAGTTTTTTTTGAAGAAATCATCGAAGAAAAATTCTTGGTGGATACCGGTAGAGTGCTTCACACTCTGAGGAGCAACTGCTTGCAACCATCGTTTTAAAGCTTCGCTTCTCAAGGTATGGTTACGATTCCCCTCGATCTAGATTTTATATGTTTTCTATATGTGCGATACATGGTTTTTACGGAATAATTGTTATATCACGTTTCCGCTCATCCGTAAATTCCTGCATTCTCTATCTGATTAGCATACTCAACCTTGTTTTTTAAGTATTCAACTTCATGTTTGAGGTTTTCTATATGCACGGCAATAAATTCAAGTTCTTTATTTCTTTTATTTAACAGTTCATTCTTAACAGACAATTTTTCAATTTCCTCATTAGCAGAAGTCATGCTAGTATGAATGTTAAATATCTCAACATTTAGTTTATCAACAGTTTGTTTGTAATCAGAAACAGGCATGCCAATTGTGGTTAAGGACAATACCTGAGAGTTGTCCAATGAGTCCTCATTGCTATCAGTCTTGGCCATCAAGGCATAATTGCAGAACTCAGTGTCTTCCTCATCACTGTCAGTATCATCCCAACTCTTTTCCTCAGCCATGAGTGCCTTGTTTGATTGTTTCTTCAAAAGAGCCTCATACTTTGCTTCAAGTTCCAGATAAGCCTTATCCTTTTTCTTTGGCTTTTTGCACTCACTAGCAAAGTGCCTCAAGTCATTACACTAATAACATCTGATTGAAGATCTATTAAAGGAGTCAGTTTTAAATTTGCTCTTATAAGGCTTTATGAGGGCCTTTCCTTTGATAAATGAGTTGTTGTTGAAGGGCTTGGATTTGTATGGTTGTTTCCTCTTTACACTGATATGAGGAAACTTTCTAACCATGAATTCAAACGACTTGTTGTCCATAGCCTCCAATTCTTCTAAGGTGTAGAAATCATCTTCATTTAACTCCTCCATTTTCGTAGAATCTTCAATTTCAGGTTCATCTTCAGTTATCTCTTCAATTCTCAGTTGACTTGTAGAAGCCTCAAGTTCTTTCAAAGACTCATTCACAATCAATGCACTAACCATTTTGCCCTGATGATCTTGAATAGCTCTCTTTTGCATCATTTCAAGTTCAAATGTTCTCAACACACCATAGAGCACATCATATGACACTTTGTTTAAATCTCTATCTCTTAAAGATATGACTTTCTGCTCAACATGATTAGGTGTGGCCATTAGAAACTTGACATTTAGTTCCTTTGTGCTGTAGACATTGCCATTCATTTGTAATTCAGTGACAAGTCTATGAAACCTCTCAAACATATTAGTTATACTTTCTTTAGGTTGAGCCATATAAGCCTCATACTGTGTGACCAATATTTGCTTTCTATTCTCTTTTACTTCTTCAGTTCCTTCACAAAAAATCTCAATGTGATCCCACATTTCTTTTGCAGATGTGCAAGAAGTGATATTAGCAAACATAGACAGCTCCATAGAATCAATAATAATCATCATGAGATGACTGTCTAGTGCAACCTTTTCTTTCTCAGTGTCAGTCCATTTAGAAACATCCTTTGGAATATAAGATTTGGCAATGATAATGGTGCCAACAGTGGAGCCTGGAACCTCTTGTTATGGAATGAAAGGACCATTCTTAATAATCTCATGGTATAAGGGGTTCACATCCTTTAAGAACAGCAACATCTTTATCTTCCATAGATTGTAATTTTCCTTGCTAAACTTTGGAACCTTCACTGTGCATGTAGTCTTTTGTGAACTCATCCTGGATCTTTCTCTGTCTTGATCAACAGCCTGCTCTGATACCACTTGTTGGATATGAGTTTCACTTGAAGATAATATAGAGGGGGGTGAATATATTATCTGCATTTTCTTTAATTATCTTCATTTTCTTTAATTAACTTGTTAGTTGTATATTGAATAATGCCGAATGGAAATAACACACAAGTTTACTTTTAATCTAATATTGTATTAGATCGAAAGGTGCTGCAAACTGTGAATTCGAACTTGAATTCTCGGCTACGTTTTTCTCATGGAGATACAGATTTCAGAGTGTTTGAAGAGCTTGAAAAACTTACAACTAAATCTGTTAGGAACTATGTTGTTTCTTGATGATAACTAAATTAACTTAGTAAAAATAGTATAAGTAAAATGTAGCCATCAACGGATAGCATGCTTTTGCAGTATCCGTAGATGGGAAGCTTATCTACAGATAAGACTCAATGTAACATGCTTTTATAATCCTGATGTACAATCCTGAGATGCAATCCTGAGGAACAATCCTAATGAACATTCCTGACATGCAATCCTGATATGCAATCCTGATGTACAATCCTGATGCGCAGTCCTGATGTGTATTCCTGATTTGTAATCCTGATGTTGAAGTTGAAGTATTTACTTTTTCGGCTGAATAAGTCATGTTGACTATTAATAGATATGTAGAATAGGGAGGCTAATTATAAATAGTCTATGACTTGTAATTTTACATAAGTGAAATGGACTATCAACGGATAGCAACATTAGCCTTCAACGGATGTGGACAAATGTACTTCCTACGGATAGCAATACTAGATGTCTACGGATGTGATCAAGATACTCTCAACGGATACAACTCAAATAACTTCTACGGATACACACCTTGTGAAAGGGACAATTCAGACAGAGCACGTGGGTTGACAGACTACACAAAACATGGAAGCCGGTTTTTCTGGAAAGGTCACGGGAAGAAAGTAGCATTCTGTTTGTATGGTCCAAAGTAGCATTTCTATAAAAGGCAATCAGTCAAGAAGGATAAGCTACCAACACATGGACCACTACCCAGAATGGAGAAACAAGGATCTTGAATAGATTTACTTTTTGTATTATTGACTGTTCAAGATATCTTGTAAACTTGGGATACATATAACCAAGTGTAGCATTATTCTAGAACTAAGAAATCAGTTAGGCAATTTAGAGAGCAAAAGGAAATATCCTTTGTAAATTGTTGAAGCTAGAATAGTGTGTATGCAGCTGTGTGTTTATTCATAAACATCACAAAGATTTCTTCAAATAAAATCTCTCAGGTGGACAAAAACAATCCACCTGAATTTTTAATTCTTGTGTTATCTTATTTGCTTTTCTGTTCTTGTTTTAATTTCACATCTTCACTATCAAGAATCAAAAGAAATTTTAAAGATTGTATTCAACCCCCCATCCCCTTCTACAATCTTGATTCATTGTCTAGGAATAACAAAATCTATGAGTCTGTATACTTTTATCATGTACACAGTTCACAAATACAAAAGTAGTACTAGACAAAATGTTTGCCAAACCCTGTCTATACTATTTTGGTGAAACCGTGGTGACATGTGACTTTGCTTTGTTTTGCATACTGCCACACCCTTATCTTTAACTGCTTCCATTGATTGTCTCTCTAAACTTCCTTTAGGCTTTCCATGTGCATACTGCAACTAATAAAGACAATTGCATATGCCTTGGTTTGATTTGATTCCTTGTTCCCAAAACTTTTTGTCTGATGTTGATTGGAGATTCTGCTAAGTCCTTCATTCGATATCTCATAGATGTTTGGTTCGATATCTTGACTTCTCGAATCAGTGTAAGCACACTTCTAGAATCAGCTGTCTTCACTTCTCGAACCAGTGATGCTTGACTTCTCGAATCAGTACAAGTGCACTTCTCGAATCTTCACATATAGCACTTCTCGAATCAGTACATTTTGACTCTTCTCGAATCTTCACTTAGACAAACTTTATTCTTCAATATTTTAACATATTTATTCTTTATCATGTCTTCAAATGTCTTGAGGCATGATCTTATGATCTTCTTTCAAGTCATAATTAGAACTTATTACATGGTTACATATATTGAGTTTACATAGATGTAGAACCTTTAGGAACAAAGGGATTCCCTAGTTAAAGGGTCAAGTAAGTGACACAAGGTGACACAATACTATAGGCTTGTTATTTATGTTTTACAGGAATGCCTCTATGACTAACATTATATTATTTTATTTTCTTAAGATCATTGCTTAATATTCATTATAAATAATTATAGTTTTATTCTTTGTTTTAGTGATTTCTTGTTTCAAAATGTTAAATATTTGTTTTAGGTGTATAGTGGTAATTATAATGTTAATTTTAATTTTGTTTTTAAATTTCTCGATTATTTTTAACGATAATAGAATATTTTAGTTATCTTTTTATTCTACAATTTGAATTTCAAAGAAATTCAGATTTTGTTTTCTTTTTAACTTAAAATGAGAGGCACATTTATAAATGAAACTAATTTATATTAAAGTAATAGATAGACTAATATCGAGTGTATATCTAATTTAAGAATTTATCTTTAATTATTATTTTAGCAATATATTTATCATAATTTGTTGACTTTCAAATTCAAGATTTATTTTTTCTGGTTGTAGATATATAAATTTTTTTTTCTTAAGATCATCACTTAATCTTCATTATAGATAATCATAAATTTAATATTTGTTTTAGTGGCTTTTTGTTTTAAAATGTTAAATATTTGTTTAAGGTGCACGTATTATTAGATCTTAGGTTAAAATTATAAGGTGTTACTGCCATACCTAACAACCCCATATATATTGCCCTATCAAATAACCCCTTTACACTAATTATACATAAAAATATAATATAATATAATGTGTTTATCAAGTTCAAGGTGAAAGTCAGTAATATACGTTTTCACATTCTTCTTTTCATATTTTAATTTTTAAAAATGTTATTTTTATATGGATAAATGAAAATAACAAAAGTTAATCGAATAATCAAAATATAAATAAATCGATCTTTTAACATCTACACCAATCTTATATAATTCAGATTTCAATACGAATATAAACATAGGCTTGTGCTCATATGAGAATCCCTCACTATTGTGAGAACTGAGATCTAATCTCATCCACCTATTTCTAAAATTACTTTTAATCACAACCATATATTTATTTTATTAAACAATCACATTTAGATAAACTTATATTTTCAAATCTGTTGCATCTCATTATTTACTCATCAGAATTCAACTCCATCGCCGGAATCAATCATCATATCCAGTGACCTTCTTCTCCATTATTCATCTCTTCCTCCGATCACCATCATCTCTGATCTTCTTTGCCGCCATAATCTTCCTTCAACCACCGTCGTGCTCCAACCAGCCTTACATTATGACCACGGCGTTTATTCTACTCCAACTAAAAAGTGATGAATTTGTGATGGGGATTTGGTGTGGTGCCTGAAGTTGTGGTGGAGATGGTGACGATATGTAATATGGAGGTGGCAGTGGTGAAAAGTAGAAGTAGAAACGAGATTGTGGTGATTTATTGTGGTGATTTTAATTTAATTTTAGTGATGCTACTGTTATGGTGGATGTAGTAACCCGAATTTTCAGGGTTTATTAATATTATTATTTAAATATTTTATTGTTTTTCTCAAAGAGGAGGAATGGTATTATGTGTATTTTATTAATCTAATTTTTTTTTTTGCGAAAGCTGATTATTTTATCGATATTGTCGAATTGAGCATGTTTTAGAATTTTGGGGATCGAACCGGCATTTTAGTTGCGCCAAAATTTTATCCGATATTTTATGCGGATTCAAAGTTTTATTTTGTTTAAATTATAAAAGTATTCCAAAAGTTAGTGTTTTTACATTTTTGGAAGATTTAGAATATTTGGGATTTTTTGGTATCCAAGTGGTATTTTATTAGTACCAAAATTTTACCCGGTATCTTATCTGTGCCCCATTGGTATTCGGGTGAGTTATAAAAGTATTCAAAAATTCAATATTTTTACAGTTCTGTAAAATCCGGACTTTATAAAAATTTTGTGCATAAATATTTTAATTTTTAAAGTAAATAAATTTTTTAATATTTATCCGCTAATTGAGTGGAAGTTATAATTTCGTACTAAAAATATTTTAATGGTTAGGAATTATTTATTTTATATTATCGAGTAATATTTTTTAGAGTTTTCGTTCGTAAAAGATCGTTCAGTGCGGGATTATTTGGTGTTAGGTGGGGTAATTGTGTTAATATTTAAAAGCTTACCTAACCTTATCCTATATTTATCTAATTACTAAACTAAATACACAAAAAAAAACACACACACAAGTACTACCCCCCAATGAGTCAACCCCCTCCCCTGTTTTCTTTTCTTCGGCCGCTGCAACCACCGCAGCCTCTGCCGTCGTCCACCGCCACGACTCCAGCCAGTAATGTGACCGCCACCACCCCCGTTTTCGCACCGCCGTCCCTTCCCCTCACTCCATAGCCGTGTTTGCGAGCTTTGTGGAAATAAGAAAATCGGTTTTAGTCGAATTCTACAGTGGAGAACCAAGCTTGGGTCGTGGAGGTATAAAATCCGAACTCATAGTTGTTATTAATTCGTTTTCATATATATGGTTTTGATTAATCCATTTTTTTTGTAGTAATTGTTTATAAATGGTTTAAGTGGGTTTTCTTTGTTATGATTTTAGTTTAATGTATTAATTTCTGATTGTGGGTATAAATTCGAGCTATAATTTGCAATTCGATTTTTTAGTATTAATTGTTATTAAATGTTTATGCAGAATTCTTGAACTAATTTTTTATAATAGTTCGAATGAATTTAGTTAGCGTATGTAAATTTCAGTGTTTAATTCTTTTTGTTAAATATATGTGATGATCTACTAAATTCATTTGAATTGAGTTTATGCAAATTTTTATTGAGTAAGTTTTAGTTGTATTCAAATAAATTCAAATCGTTAGTATCGTATCTATATTTATGTTATGGATTAAAAAACGTACTTGTGTATTTAATGCTAAGGTTTAATGAGCTTCGAGCTTTAATGGCTGCACTCGTGTTTTCGGACTTAATCGGTCCTCACAAGATGCCTACGTATCTCAAATCGTTATTGAGAATCAAGCCAAAGACGTAGTTCTAATTGTAGGATCAGGGACCTTATATAGGCGTCTGGAGCCTAGTATTTATGGTATGTTTAGGAGACTTAGCGAATAAGTCTCCTTTTTGATATTGGATAAACATCGTATTTCTTGCTGGAGAAGTCTTTTCCTTGTTGATAAAGGCTATGACTCATTAATTGCCTTTAATTGGGATTCCGGATCCTTCTTTGATAAGATTTCCATAATTTGGGTTCTTTTAATGAGCTGTATATTTTCCCTATTCATTAATTACGAAATTAATGAATAATTAGGGATGTGGGCATTAAATATCGAGCCTTTTCATTGGACCGTCAATTATATTTCTATAATTACTTTTCTGACCATATCATTTGCCCCCCAACTTCTGGGAAGATCTCCTCGGGGTTTTCGTAGAAGTTATAGCGTATTTTTCCAAAATTTTCCATTTTTAAGGGCATTTTTGACCTCAAATTAGGTCATTTCCGACCAGGAATTGACCAGGAAATAGTACAATTTCAACCAGGAATCAAGTATTTTTCGACCAGAAATCAACCTTTTTTGACCTCAAATTCGACCAGGAATGGTCCCAGGTCGAAGGATTCGACCAGGAATTCCTAGTCATTTTCGACTAGGATCATTCGACCAGGATCACTTTTGCTTCGACCTCGATTTTGGTCCTAGGTCGACTGTATCGACCTCGATTTCCTGGTCATTTTCGACTAGGATCGTTCGACCTCGATCATGGGTCTTCTCGACCTCGATTTTGGTCCCAGGTCGTTTTTAACCAGGATTTCCTAGGTCATTTTCGACCAGGATTTTATGATTCCTTGGATTTTATTTTGGTACGAGGTCGAACAATACGACCTCAATTTCCAATGTATTTTCGATCTCGTTTGTTCGATCTCAACCCCGTGTTTCTTCGACCTCGTTTTTGGCGTGAAGTCGAATGCTTTGTCCTCATTTTCAAAGTCTTTTTCGACTTCGAACCTTCGAGCTCAATCAAGGGTCTTTTCGACCTCATTTTGGTGCTAGGTCGATTGATACGAGCTCACTTTCTAAGCCATTTTCGACCTCGAGTCTTCGAGTTCAATCAATGGTCTTTTCGACCTCATTTTTATAATTTTCATGTCTTATTTTGGTGCGAGATCGACGAATACGACCTCGATTTTGCGTGTATTTTCGACTTGGGTCCTACGACCTCGATTTAAGGTTTTTCGACCTTAAATCTTTAATTTTTTCGCTTTATTTGGGAGCGAGGTCGTTGAATACGACCTCGTTTTCTCATATATTTTCGACCTTGGTCGGACGATTTCAATCCAAGTTCTTTTCGACCTCAGATTTTTGTTTTTGCCTTGGTTTTATTCCAAGATTCATTCTTTTTCTTGGGCTTAACTAGTCCATTTTAATTTGGACTTAAATCTTTCCAGCCTTGGGCCTTAATGGGCCTTATTTGATTTGGGCTTTGATTTTTCCTGAGACTTAATTTATTTGGGCTTTTGCCTTTGTAATCCATAAATGGATTTTATGGGCCTTACTGGCTATAGACGGCTGCCCTTCCTTAACCGGTAGGGTTTCCAGTCACTTTGTTTATAAAAGAGTGAGATTTTTATTTCATTTCTCACTTCTCACTTTCAACTTTCTAAAATTTCTCTCTAGTCTTCTTAGCTTTTCTCTCTTTTATTCCGTGATAAGGCGATTCCCGACGAGTTTTTGTTCGGTGGTGTTCTTGTTTTTGTGGGATCAATCTTCATCCCTTGAAGATTTCTGGGTTTTAACCTTCATCCCTTGAAGATTTCTGGGTTTCTTTGAAGTTTTTCTGGAAATTTCTTTGAAGATTTGAAGATTTGAAGATTTTTCTGGGATTTCTCTTGAAGGTTTGAAGATTTGAAGATGTCTGACAAAGCTGCTCAACGCCTTCAGAAAATGAACAAAGCTTCTAAGAGAGGTATCATCATTCGTTCTTCTCATATGTCACTTCAAGATATGATTTTAGAACGTAGTGATGAATATCCTTCTGTGTCCCACTTAGACTCTTTTGACTGTAGTAATAAATTTCATGAAATCGATAAAATTAGGGACTATAACAAGATGTATAGGATTAAGTCCCCTTATAGGTTAGTTCCTGCCGGCCCAGGGGACCGTTCTTGCCATTGGCGTCCTGATGCTTTATGCATTTACAAGGATGCCATTGTCGCGGGACTCAGGTTCCCTTTCCATGAGTTTATTCCCATGCTTTTGGCTGATGTTGGGATTAACCCTTGCCAACTTCCTCCAAACGCCTGGAGAATCATTATGTGTTTCATTGTTCTTTGTTTGAAGAACAATTTTCCTTTATCTGTAGCTTTGTTTAGGAGAATTTTCCAATTTAAGAATAGCTCAGCCGTTACTTTGGGTTGGGTTTATATCAACCACCGTCCTTCCACTCCCCCCATATCACCCCAAATCCATTCCAGATAATAACCCCAAATGGAAAGAGGAGTTTATGTATTTGATTTGGGAAGGAGGGGATTGGGTATAATAACCCGAATTTTTGGAAAAATTTAAAACTTTTCTTATTATGGTTAAGTGCAGCAGTGAATAGTGATTTGGTGGATGAATAGTGATTTTGAGGGTTAAGAAAATTTTTCATGCCACCTATGTACGAGACGTAGTGTGGATATTCCGAAGTCATATTAGTGATCTACGGAGTAAATAAGTGAATGCAAAGACGATCGGAATTCAGAAATTCCAAATTTTATTTTGGTGTAATATTCGACCGGGCAGAGAATTATATATTATTATATTCAAGAAATGAGATATTAAAATTGAGGATTTGAGGATTTAATATTTTGGAATTTTATTATTTTATTAAAGTCGATTTAAGGATTCGATTGTTGAAGTGAATAGTGAATAATTACTATTCACTGCGAGAATCGCGTAGAGTTTTATTCGCTCTCTTTAGGAAATATTTCGAATCGTTTCAAGAGGAACAAGGCAACATTTACAGGATTAAATATAGACATTGAAGTAACATGTAACAAGATTAATTCAAGGAATGCAACATTTGGATCATCCATGTGAAAAGAAACGAATCAGTAAAGCAAACCAGTAAAGTTACTTTATCTCAACCAATGCATGTTTGACAAGTGTCGCAAGAAGAAGACATCAAGGTGATGACTCACCACTTATACAAAATATCAGCATTCTTATCATTATTAATCAAAACAAAGAAAAAGAAAAGAAGAAAAGCAAGAAAAAATTCTCTCTCTCATTTTCCAGATTTCTGCCCAGCAAGTCCAATCAATGAAGAAAAATTCGTAACTTAATATCTACTCATGATAAAATCACCAACTTTTAACCACAGCTTCTCCACTCCATGGGCAACATTCGTTCAAAATTTCATGACCAAGTAAGGAGTGTAGCCTAGTCAAATCCCTTCCCCAAGTCGGAGAACAGAAACTGTTCTGTCTTTTCCAGTTTCGACCACTCACCTTAGAAAGCCAACAAGTCGAGCTTCAAGCATCCCCTGGTGATGAGGTAGGACTCGAAAGAAAGCCCTTGAAGAGTAGAAGGTGTGGTAAAAAGTTGAAAACCAAACTCTTGTTTTATATGGATTTTACAAAGTGATGATGAATAGTAACTTGTATTTTGTTTTGTTTTTGGATATTGAGTTTGTGGCTTCCAAAGGTTGTATTAAGCAAGGATCTAAGGTTACATAAGGGATATAGCAGCAAGCAAGCTTGGAGAAGGTATAAATCTTGAACCCTTGAATGCATTAAGTGATTTTTGAAGCTTTAATGGTGTAAAAGCATGCTTATGATCTTAGTAGCTATGATTGGGCTTTGTTATAAGTTATATTGAGTTTTAAGAACGTAAAGGCATTGCTTGGCCTCAGTTCTTGGTTGAATAAGATGTATATGTTGAGTGGAGTGATCGATATGCATTTTGGATGATTTGAAATTTGGGAATATCCGAGTTATAGCCGTCGTAATGCCCAAATTTTTACCTACTGATTGGTTCCCTGTTTTTCCTCTGTTACATCTCGACCCTTGAGTCCTACTGCCCATGATTGTGTATTTTATGTTATAAGCTTCGTAATGATATGCGGTTCGCCTAATTTGGCCGAACGGTTTAAGAGAAAAGTGAGTTTTAGTAAACGTCGTTCGGAGGAACAACCCATCTCTAGTCAGTCACTTTGAGGCTATATTTGGACCACTTAGAAGCCATATGAAAATGTGAAACTTTGAGGAATAATACTAGAGACAGTTAGAAAGGCTCACAAAAAAGATTCGTATTAAAAAGATTATTTTTCAATTTTATAAAAATGTTGTAGCCGAGGTCGCGCAAGTGAAAACCACTAAGAACATGACTTAGAAACCAATGTTGTAAATGGTTAAGTATAACTTGTATTCGAGGATCGATTTCGGACTAAACCTACGACTTAAGTAATTGTCGACTAAACATGGACTTAGTATGAGCCTATAACGAGCTAGTAATTCCTTGGTTGTGTTTCGCTTACGTGTTTAAGCATTGAGTACAAGTGGATTATCGTGCGTTTGCTTTGACTTTGTCTAGATTGTCCGGCATCGTCGCGAACCCCTATCACTTCTCGAGCATCAGGCAAGTTTACTAAACCTTGCTCTATTATTCAGAGTATGTATATTTTCCAATGTTCAATACTTGTGTATTCCCAATTTATATACCAAATCTTTGTTGCAAGTATTGTGGCAAGTTTTCTAAATCTATACTTTGAAGTATTGATTATATATTACTGCTTTTTCCATGTGTGGAGTTATACAGTTTTGCGATACATGTTATATATTGTATAAAATAGAGTTTGATTTTGGTTTATATATGAGCTTTGAGATAAAGTAGTTATAAACCGGTGCACCTTGTAGCTCTAGAGATAAGAGCATACTTCTTGTTTTCGACTCTAGACCGGGAGTCAGTACTTCGAGATATAGAGATAGCCGTGGAAACCCGGGGGGATTCCAGCGGCAGTGTACTAATTATTTTGAGGACTGCTATTATGAAACATTAATTATATTTCTAGAAAGTATTAATTACCTGGAAATGATTTGAGAAATGTTATTTGAATATTACCTCATTCGAAGGTTATTACTTGGAAATGATTTGGTAATTGGCTTATAAGCTAGATATGGGATATCAGTTATAAGCCAGGTTTTATAAATGCCCTAGGATAAGGGCGGTTGATTTCTCTAAGATCAGAAGTAATTATGCTTGGTATATGTTAAAGGTTATTTTTTTTTCCGATAAAGATATCGGGTAACTGTTATTTGAGGGTTAATTATTGACTTTAAGAATATTAATTAGTAATATTCATTTTAAGAATATTATTTATTAATATTCATTTGAGGATTATCGACTTACAGGATATTATATTCATTTGAGGATATTGACTTTAAGAATATTATCGTACATATTCATCTGGGGATTATGTAATGAATAGTATGTTTGAATATTCATTTGAAAGTTATTTAATTGTTTATTGAATATTACCTTTGAATATTCATTTGAGGATTGATTATTTATTTAATGAATATTACTTTTGAATATTCATTTGAGACTTAATTATTTAATGAATATTATTTTCGAATATTCATTTGAAATTTATTAATTAATGAATATTATTTTGAATATTCATTTGAGGTTTACTTATTTGAGGAATATTATCTTGAACATTCATTCGGGGTTTATTAGTTAATGAATATTATTTTAAATATTCATTTAATCCTAATTTATTTAATGAATATTATCTTTGAATATTCATTTAATCTTTATTTACTTAATGAATATTATTTTCGAATATTCATTTGAAGGTTACTTATTTAATAAAGATTATTAATTATTTTCAAACCAAAAAGAGGTTCCCAAAACAATGTTTTTCCATTTAAATCTGTCTTTTAAAGGGGATTTAAATGCTCGCTCAACTATCAAAAATATGGGAAACCTGATTTAAGTGACTGCTACTCTTTTTAAACTCTCAACTCAAAACTGTCAGGGGACAGATATTTTCTCAAAGCTATGTAATTGCTGCAAGTCAAATATTGTGTTACCACCTCAACGATCGAGGGGTAAATTCCTGGAACAAGTCGATATCCATTAACAAGCAATAGCTTGGGAAATATTGGAGAATCTTCCTTTCCAACCTAGATATAACTACTTCGTGGAGTTGTATCAACAAGTGTTACACTTGGGGAAAGGAGGACGATCTTTACGTTTCAGAGTCATGGATTTCATCTGAACTAGGAGTGGTGTAAGTGGTCAAGTTGCGTGGGCCCATCCAACTTTTATTGCCCCAAATGGGCCGGGAGGTCACAGTAAGGCAGTAGACAATGTCAGACTGTCGTGATTCTTCCATCTACATGTAGAAAACTATTTGAGCGGTGCGACCTACTACTGATCATAGCAAGGTTAGGCACAGCGGACGCGGTAGCAACTCCAGTATTAGTTCATCATCCAATTTGGATATTCCTGCAATATGCATTGGGATAAAGAACCAATCATGTTGGCAGGGGGTCGAAAAGTGTTTGGAAATGAAGTGACAATAAATCCATATAACTTCATCTTTGATATCATATGACTCTGTGGATACCTTACATAACAGGAGTTTATACTGAATCACCTTATAACTTCATCTTCTAAGTTATATATTGATATTCTGCTTACATGGCAGATATTTTTCGGAAAGGTTATATTTGGTTTACTTTGAAACCTTATCTTTTATACTAGAACTTTGTTCATAATATAGCACAAGTTTTCAGAAATATTATGAAAATGATATTTGAAGTACAATAATGGTACTGTTTTTGGGAATACATTCCGATAAGGAAATAATTTCAGTATCGAGATATTTTGACAAATTATTGTCTTATACCCTCTTATTTCTGAATTGAATTAAAGGCAGGATTATGCCATACTTTTATTACATTGCTGAGCTATCGCTCACTCTTGCTATTGTTTTATATATATTATATAGCAGCGAAGCAGGATGCCAATGGGACGGCACATACCCCGCAAGGCGTTTCCATAAACAGTTTCTAGCAGTGATCCCGAAGAGTAGTACAAACCAATCGAATCAGGCTACGGCTTTTGGCATTCAACTTATGTATAGACATGAATGGTATTAGAGGATTGTAAGCATCAGAAGGCTAAGTTGGTAATGTAACAATACTTAGAAAATTGTATCAGTAACAGATTCAAAAGACATTTGGGTATTGTAATAAAAATTATTTATTCCGCAGTTGTTGTATTGTGTCGTTTCTGAGACTCTAACCTGTGTGTGTGTGTGAGATATATATTGTGGGGTCATGAGCAGGTGAATTATGAATGGTGTGAGTGATACAGGTAAGGCAAAGAGTACATGGATCGTGACAACCCTAAATCCCCGACCCCGGTTTTAGGGCTGTTACATTGGGGCACCCTTTTCCGTAGCTCCTTTAGTAGGGTTTCAGATGGTAGCCCTAGTAATATCATCCTGAATGATGAGGAGGCCCATGCATATGCTGAGCTCACAAAGGATGATTATGCCACATTGGCTTGGGTACTCCTGGACAAGTTCCAGCTTAAGTCCTTGGGACTTTCAAACGTTTCTGATAAGGGTAATTCTCACCTCATATCTTCCTTTATTTATTTAAGATTGACTTATACCAACTGTTTCTTTCCTTGTGTTTTTTACAGCTGCGGTCTTTATTAATAAGACCAACGAGCCCGAAGATGGGGAGACAGCAAGGATGAAGAGGGCACGTTTGGGAGGGAAGGACTCGCGTGCTTCCAGTGTTCCAGCTTTTATAAGGCCCCATGTGGACCTTACTGATGAGGTCGAGGGGCCTTCCTCGGCCAAGAGTGCAGTTTGGCGCCCCAACTGGGGTCTTAGGAAGGACACTGTGGTGGGAGTGTCCAAGCATGCTGTGGAGTGGTCTTATCACTCTCTGACTCCTTGTGATTACAAGGACTTCGTTTCTAACTCCACTTTGGAGGGTGTGGAGCATGCAGGCTCTCAGGCGATTGCTGTTGTAAGTATTTTTCCTCGTCTTTTCTTTGCAGTTTTTAACATGTTTCAAGTTTAAGTATTTGACTTGTAACTTGCTTTGTAGTCTAATGCCAACTTCCAGGGGGCTATCTTTCAAGCCAAGGCTTGGCGCTCATCTTCTGAGGCCAACCAAGGCAAGTTTGAGAAGTCCCAGGAGGAGGTGGGCTCGCTGAAGGCCACACTGGCTAGGAAGGAGAAGGAGTTAGCCGACTCCCAGGCTGAGCTGGTGTCTTTGAGGAAAGGCAAGGATGACTTTATCGACGAGTACCTTGACTCCAAGGAGTACGAGGACTTGATTGATAAGCATGACGAGCTCCTCTTCCCAGTTCAGTATACTAAGGGATGGGATGGCGCTTTTGCTGCTGTGTTGGAGAAGATGCCTGGATCTCTCACCATTTCTGATTTTCCAAACCCTTACCTTCCTACTCCTCTAGAGTTGGCTTTGGCTGGAGAGGACGACATAGAGGAGGATGACAGGATCTTCGACCTAGATCATACCTCTCCACCCGGTCAGACTGCCGGGGATGATTATGCTGCCACTCACTCCGGTTCCGTTTTAGGGGAAGATGAGGAGGAGGACGTAGACAAGGCAGATTAGATGTAGTTTCTTTTGTAGTTCTTGTTTATCGCCTTTCTTGGCTTGTACCAATATTGATGTACTTTTGGCCTACGGGCTTAACTTAACTCTTATTTAAGTTTTTATTTATATCTTGTGGCCATTCATGGTTTGTGTTGTTTTCTTGCTTCTTGAATGTCTGTCAACACTCATAGTATATAAGCTTTAAAACATGAAAATGCTGAATTTATTCATAACTTGAAAATAGGATCAACCCTTACATAGTATCCAAGTTTAAGAACTTGGGTTGGTTTTATCAAACCTTATTCATAGTAGTGAGTCCATTCAGGAAACACTTTAAACAAAATAAACTTTCAAATTGGAGGCATGCCAAGTCCTTGCCACCTCATGCCCTTCAAGGGTTTCTAGCTTGTATGAGCCTCGACCAAATACGTTCTTGATGCGATATGGTCCTTCCCAATTTGGGGCCAACTTGCCTTTTTGTCCAACTCTGGATGCCTCAAACTTTCGGAGAACTAAATCTCCTTGTCGAAAGAATCTCTCTTTAACCCTTAGGTTGTAATAGAAAGATGCTCGTGTCTGATGCTGAACTATCTTGGCATTTGCCTCATCTCTAACTTCATCAATTAGATCTAGAGACAGCCCCAAGCCTTCTTCATTCGTTTCTGGTTCATAAGCCTCAACTCTTGGAGACGTGTGAGTAATCTCTACTGGAACCACTGCCTCTGCCCCATATGCCAACGGAAAGGGGGTAGCGCCAGTGGTGACTTTACAGGTGGTACGATATGCCCAAAGTATGGGGAGCAATTCGTCTACCCAAGTGTTTCTGGAGCGCTCAACTCTTTTCTTTAGTCCATCCAGGATTATTCGATTTGCAACCTCATCTTGCCCATTTTCTTGAGGATGGGCGACAGAAGTGAAGCGCAGCTTGATATCGTTCTCATCACAATATTTCTTAAACTCATCGTTGTTAAACTGAGTTCCATTGTCTGTGACCAAGATACGTGGAATCCCGTATCTGCATATCACATTTTCCCAGAAGAAATGCATCACTTGCTTGGTGGTTATCTTGGCTAATGGCTTAGCCTCAATTCACTTGGTGAAGTAGTCGATTGCTACTATCAAGAACTTTTTTTGAGCACTTGCCATTGGAAACGGCCCGAGTATATCCATTCCCCACATAGCAAAGGGGATAGGTGGGTTAATGGATGTCATCATCTCTGGTGGTTGCCTAACCACTGGTGCATGTTTCTGGCACCGTTCACATTTCTTTACATAGCTTTTAGCATCAGCAAGTATGCTTGGCCAATAGAAGCCTAGACGAGTGATTCTATGGGCAAGGGCTCTGCCCCCCAAGTGCTGCCCACAAATTCCTTCATGTACTTCCTTCAGGGCCAATTCTGCCTCTTGAGGTCTTAAACATTTCAGATATCGCATGATGAAAGACTTCTTGTATAGGATTCCCTCAATCAGGGTATACCTTAGTGCTCTGACGTACAGCTTTCGTGCTTCTGAAGTGTCGTTGGGTAACCACCCAGTTTCTAGATGAGATTTGATGGGATCCATCCAACAACTTCCAACATCAATGGGTGCTACCAACTTTCCGTTGATGCGTGGGGTCCTCAGGACTTGGAAGTAGACACTTCCTGCATAGTTTTCAATTTCGGAAGAAGCAAATTTAGACAAGGCATCAGCCTTCACGTTTTCTTCCATTGGAATGTGCTCTACATAGCATTCGTCGAACTGAGTCATGATGGCCTTGACAAGTTTCAAGTACTTGGCCATGACTTCATCTCTGGCCTTAAATTCCCCATTCACTTGGGAAACCACTAGCCTCGAATCTCCACATACTTTCAGAGTTTTGACCCTCAAGGCTCCAGCCAGCCCTAAACCAGCTATCAGAGCTTCATACTCAGCCTCATTGTTTGTCGTTGGGAAGTCAAGTTTTAGTGCATACTCTATGAGGAATCCATCAGGACTTTGTAGCACTAAACCGGCTCCACTTGATTTTGTTTTTGATGCTCCATCAAAATAGAGCACCTAACATTCTTTGGAGATTATGTCTTCAGTTTCCTTGTCTTCCATTGTTACTTCCTGCCCCCCCGACTTCTTGGTTGTCAATGGTACATTCAACCATGAAGTCAGCGAGTGTTTGAGCTTTTATGGTCGTTCGAGGCTTATACTTGATGTCGAATTCGCCCAATTCAATGGCCCATTTGATCAATCTTCCACTAACTTGAGGGCTATGCAAGATGTTTCTTAGAGGTTGATCAGTCAAGACCTCTATCTTGTGAGCCTGGAAGTACGGGCGTAGCTTTCTTGAGGCCATTATCAAGGCTAAGGCAAACTTCTCAATCGTTGAGTAGTTTATTTCTGCCCCATGTAGAATCTTACTCACGTAGTAGATGGGTTTCTGAACCTTTAACTCTTCTTTTACCAAAACAGCTCCCAGGGAAGTGTTGGATACTGCCAAGTATAGATAAAGAACCTCTCCTGGTTTTGGTTTGGCCAATAGTGGTGGCTCAGCCATGTATTTCTTCAGGGCCTCAAAGGCCTCTTGGCTTTCAGTTGTCCATTCAAAAAATTTCACTTTCTTGAGTGCTTTAAAGAAGGGTAAACACTTCTCTCCTGACTTGGAGATGAATCTTCCCAATGCTGCCACTCTTCCCGTTAATTTCTGGACATCTTTGACAGTCCGTGGTGGCTCCATGTCTAGAATTGCTTTAATTTTGTCGGGATTGGCCTCGATTCCTCTCTTGGAAACCATCAGGCCTAAAAACTTTCCCGAGTCTACACCAAAGGCACACTTAGCTGGATTCAACATCATCTTGTGGTGCCTTAGCACTTCAAATGCCTCTCGGAGGTGCTTAATGTGATCGGCCTTATCGAGGCTCTTGACTAACATGTCATCTACGTAGACCTCCATGGTTTTCCCAATTAGGTGTCCAAAATTTTTTTTCGCCAATCTTTGGTATGTTGCCCCTGCATTCTTAAGTCCAAATGCCATGACTAAGAAGCAGAAAACACCAAAGTCAGTGATGAATGATACTTTGGCGATGTCATCCTCATGCATCTTGATTTGATTGTATCCACTGAAGCCATCCATGAAGCTAAGCATCTCGTGTCCAGATGTAGCATCTATTAGTGCATCAATCCTTGGTAAGGGAAAACAATCCTTAGGACATGCATCATTCAAGTCAGTGAAGTCGACGCACGTCCTCCATTTTCCGTTAGCCTTTTTGACCATCACGGGGTTAGCCAACCATTCTGGGAATTGAATTTCCTCAATGAACCCAGCTTCCAAAAGTTTATTAACTTCCTGTTTAATGGCTTCAAGCCTCTCTGGAGCAAAATTCCTCTTTTCTGTTTCACCGTCTTCCTTTCAGGATCCACATTCAGTTTGTGAGTTATCAATTGGGGATCAATCCCTGGCATGTTGGCCGCTGTCCAAGCAAAAACGTCATTGTTTTCTTGAAGAAAAGATGTGAGTTTGCTCTTCAACGGTTCGGGCAGTAGTGCCCCAATATAAGTCACCTTCTCTGGTTCTCCTGGGACTAGGGGAATTGGGACCAAGTTCTCAGCTGGTTTCCCCCTTCTGTCCTCGTTGTCGCTGATATTCATGTCTTCAATTGGGAGAACTTGCCCTCCGGTTCCATCAGGCCTTAACGCGGCTACATAACAACTTCTAGCCATCTTTTGGTCTCCTCGTTCTTCACCAATCCCATTCCTCGTTGGGAATTTGATTTTTAGATGATAAGATGAGGCAACAGCCTTGAACACATGAAGACCAGTCCTTCACAGGATTGCATTGTAGGTTGAAGTCGCTTTTATAACTATGAAGTTCAACATCTGAGTAGACGTATTCATCCCTTGCCCCATGGTCATTGGGAGTTGGATAGTGCCTTCCACTTTTGATTCCACCCCGTTGAATCCGTATATAGGCATATTTGAGGGTGTTAGCTGAGAATCAGTGTAACCCATCTTGATAAAAGCATCGTGGAACAGGATATCCACTGAAGCTCCATTGTCAACCAGGACTCTCTTTGTTTCGGAGTTGCCTATCACAGGTACTATGACAAGAGGATCATCATGGGGGAACTTCACCCCTTCCAAGTATGAATCGTCAAATCCTATTGACACTTCTGTTCTGGCACGCTTCGGTGCTTCTCCAACCACAGTCATTACCTCTCGGGCATAAGCCTTTCTTGAGTTTCGGGAGGACCCAGCAGCAGCTGGTCCTCCGAATATCATGTTGATAACTGGCCCTCGGGGCTTAGGGTTATGATCTTGGTCGTTGTCCCTTCTGTCGTAATCCTTCCTTTCATAGTTTCCTCTTTGACTCCCTTGATTTCCTTCCTTGGTGAATTTGCTGAGTTTTCCTCTTCGTATCAGAAACTCAATCTCATCTTTCAATTGCCTACAATCGTCGGTGTCATGACCGACTTCTTTGTGGAACCGACAAAACTGATTTTGGTTCCGTTTGGACAAATCAGCCCTCATTGGCTTTGGCCACTTGAGATCTTCTTCCTTGGCTATCTCCATCAGAATTTGACTCCTGGGAGTATTCAATCTTGCATATTCTGTGAATTTTGGCCCAAAATTGTTTCTCTTGGGGGGAGAATCGGAGTTCTTTGATGTTCTGGGGAACTTTTCCTTGACGTCGTACTCCTGAGTTTCTTTTCTTTTCTTTGAGTTTCCACTACCGCCAGCAGTGGGTTCATACTTTCTCATGCTTTCTTCAGCCTTGATATACTTTTCGGCTCTATCTTGGAGCTTCAGCATGCTCTCAGGTGGATGTTTAGCTAACGACCTTTTGAAGTGGTCATCAGTAGTTCCTTGTTGCAGGGCTATCATAGCCACCCTGTCCTCTAAGTCTGGGACTTTCAAAGCCTCCCGAGTGAATCGATTGATGTAGTCCCTTAGGGCTTCATTCTTTCCTTGCTGGATTGCCATGAGTGATGCAGAGCTTTTCTCATGCACCCTTCCACTAATGAACTGATTGATAAAAGCTTTGCTTAGTTCCTTGAAAGACCCAATTGAGTTGGGAGGAAGGCGGCTATACCAACGTTGGGCCATGCCTGCCAAGGTTTGTGGAAACGCCCTACACTTGACCGCATCGTTGGTTGGCTGCAACAGCAGTGCATTGGAGAAGGTCCTTACATGATTTGCGGGATCTCCCGTTCCATCATAGGCTTTGATCGAAGGCATTTTGAATTTTCTGGATATAGCCGTTTTCATGATGTCTTGAGTAAATGGTGGTGTAGGATCATCAGGATCTCCTAGGGGCAACAGAATACTAGGATCACCCCTTGGGGCTTCGGCCCTCTTGGTTCTCCTTGCCGGTGGATCCAAGTTGATTATCGAGATCCCTTCAGTCGTTCGGCCCCGAGATTGAGCGGTCTCTTCCTCAGCAAGGAGTTTTTTGAGCCTTGCAGTCTCTGCCTCATGGGCTGCAAGTTTCTCCCTAGTAGTTTGGGGTTGTTCCCGATTGGTCTGGGAAGAACGTCTCCTTCTTGGGGCGACATCCTCCCCAGTTGTATAACCCTCATCCTCGGTGTATGGGCCCGAGTAATCTTGAACGAAAGGGGTCTGGCGAGTTTGGGGTCCCAGACCTTGAATATAAGGGGGCACATATGCCTCATGGTAGATTGGATTAGTTCCACTACCGCCCGCCATGGGTCGAGGGGGCATGTCATAGCTTGGCATCCCCAAAGTCTGATTCGCGTATTGAGAGAGATCAGTAGTATGGAGTTGAAGGCTCCTTGGTGCACTCATGAGCAGCGGGGAGGTCGTAATCGGTTGCTGGTGAACGGTCTCTTGTGGATTAGATCCATGAATGACCATCTGCAGGGGATTCGTCCCTTCAACCAAAATCGGGATTTCCGGTCCTTGAGTGTTGGTGGGGATATTCGCCCCTTGAGTGCCAGTAGTCGGCGGTGGCTAGGGCTGATCATTCGGTTAAAAACCGAACCGAAAATCCGAAATATCTATTTTGTGAAACCGAACCGAACCGGAGTTTTACTAAAACCGAACCGAAAACCGAAATTTAAAAACAATTTTTTTAAAAATTATTAATTATTATTAAATAGTAACATTATTTATAATCAATTACCTTTTCAACTAAAATACATGGTTTCTTTAAACAAAATTCCCGCTTTTTCTAAAAACAATACATAGAATTACACTTTTTCAACTAAAACATATTACTTTTTCTATTTTTCCGTACTTAAATACTTTCTTTTTCAAAAATATCACAGACAAATCCTTACTTATTTATTTTAATACCTATTAAAACATAAAAGTAACAATTATTACAAACAATATGTGCATCGCACGGGTTTTAAGCTAATATATATATAATTTTAAAAAACATATAAAAATATTTCGGTTCGGATCGGTTTTTCGGTTTCGGTTCGGTTTTGCTCAGCCCTAGCGGTGGCTGATCAGCCTCAGAGGTGATAGGGCGATCCTCAGGAGTTTGATTATCCCGAGCTGTTCTTCGTGTGTTTGTCATGGTTGATGTTGTCTTCCCACAGACGGCGCCAAATGTTGTGGATTAAAAAACGTACTTGTGTATTTAATGCTAAGGTTTAATGAGCTTCGAGCTTTAATGGTTGCACTCGTGTTTCCGGACTTAATCGGTCCTCACAAGATGCCTACGTATCTCAAATCGTTATTGAGAATCAAGCCAAAGACGTAGTTCTGATTGTAGGATCAGGGACCTTATATAGGCGTCTGGAGCCTAGTATTTATGGTATGTTTAGGAGACTTAGCGAATAAGTCTCCTTTTTGATATTGGATAAACATCGTATTTCTTGCTGGAGAAGTCTTTTCATTGTTGATAAAGGCTATGACTCATTAATTGCCATTAATTGGGATTCCGGATCCTTCTTTGATAAGATTTCCATAATTTGGGCTCTTTTAATTAGCTGTATATTTTCCATATTCATTAATTACGAAATTAATGAATAATTAGGGATGTGGGCATTAAATATCGAGCATTTTCATTGGACCGTCAATTATATTTCTATAATTACTTTTCTGACCATATCAATTTAGTAATTCATTTTTAGTATGTCGAGATTTGATTACGAACTATGTTGTCGTAGTTTCGTTAATGTTTCGAGTAATTGTTAGTCATGTATTGTAAATGGTGGTATGTAAAGTTCGTTTGTAAGGTTAGAGTTTAATTTTGAGTTATAAGTTAAATTGTGTGTTGTAATTTTCCTAATCGAGTATATTTGTATATTGTTGTGTTTTAAATGGTTTTAGAGTACTATTTGAATTTTAGTATTATTATGATTTAATTAGTGAGTTAAATTATTGTTTAAATGTGAAATTAGTTTTAGCTCGTTTATGTATATGTTAAATATGTGGAGTTGTTTTAGTGCTGAAGTTTAATTGTGATAGTAATTTTAGTTTACTTTGTTTAATTCCCAATTTGGGGATTTTGTTGAAGTCTATTATTTAGTTGAGTTTATGTTGTTTATTTACGGCTGAGTATATAGGATGTTGTTGGTGCTGTATTGTGTTGTCCGTCCTGTGACTGGGGGCGCAACATAGTACATGCAAATTTTATGGATAGTCCTAGTTACGAACGGGTCTTGCCAAAATTTTGAAAAATCTATATACTTATTAATTGTATTTTATTATTGGTGTCTCAAAGAGTAATTAGGTTTGATTATTTTTAATCGGTTTTAAATAATAATGTAATTGATTTAATTGATCAATTAATTGACTGATTAATTGGTGAATTTTATTAATTAATTATTATTTAATCTCGATTAATTATAAATCAAATTTAATTACTATTTTCAAAAATTGTTTTATTATTTACCCGATTTGATTAATTTCTTGATGTACTGAATTGATTGGTTTTGATTAATTTTATTTAATCTAGTGATAATTGGAATTAAAGTATGAATGATTGTTTAAGTCTCATATTCTATACGTGACTATAAATGTGTGATTAAATGCTATGTACAGTTATATGTTATGAGTTATATCATTAAGGAAAGATATTTTCAAGCTTTAAAATTATCGTTTACATTCCATCAACAAATTGTGTGATTTGGGAGTCTCGAATTTTGAATTATTTGTGTGAACAAGGCTGAATCTGCTTTTGCAGCAGCTTGTTTTAAAGTTTCTGAACTCGTTACTTGCTCATTTTTAACGAGCTTTACCATTCTGGAAAGGTCTCGGAGTTTTCTACAATTTTTATGTTTTATACGTTTTCATTTGAGTTCATCTTTATACTATAACATGTCCATCTTTCTAATTAATTAAATCTGATTTTAATTCGGATAGTATGATAATAAGTTTGGTATCGTATAATGGCATATGAGCTGATAATTGATATGTGATTAAATGGTATATCGAGTTGAGTATGTTAATTTATAGTTGTGAGTTCAAGTTGATTAAGTTAGGTTATGTAAAAATGTTAGTTTGTAGTTTGATGCTTGATTGTTGGTATTAGTTTAAAACAGGTGGATTGTTATATAAATAGAGTAAGTGCTGCCGAATTTCCAGCAGGACTATTAAATGATTATTATTTGGCAATTGTATATGATATGATATGCTAGTTTAAATGGTTACGTGAATAAAACATGTGCTATGTATTACGTGAAGTATATGAAATTATGTGAATTAGTTAATTGACTTGGTACGTGATAAATGTTGTATGAGATGGTTTATTTCTGGATAAAATAGCTGCAAGTCAAGGCAGAGTTATTTTCTTATATGTTTACTGCAAGTCAAGGCGGATTTATTTTCTTACATGTTTACTGCAAGTCAAGGCAGATGAATTGAGTATTGAATAAATTGTGGATTGTTTGTGGATGATTAAATTAGGATTTTGGTGTTTTTAAAACAGGGCAATGTCTACTTTACGAATAGGTCATGCCCAATTTTCTGTAAAAAATACATTCGCTTAAGTTTATAAACATTTATATTATGTAGAAGTTGTAGTCCGGAGGCTAAAGTATATGTTATATTTAACTAGTGAATAGTTGGGCGGGCACGATCTCGGTAGTGCAGACTCGTAGCAACCGCATATGCGCCAGACTCAAGAGTTATCAGAATAGAAAATTGTGATGACATAAGATAGAAGAAGATGAGAATCATATTACTTCGACTTTACGTAATAGCTAAGGACCAAAGGCAAGTTTACTAACTCGTACTCTTTTGTTCAGAGTATCGTATCAAGATTCATGTTTTCAATTTTCATTTAATTACTTGTTGCATAACCAGTTCCTATTCTCATCCTGTGATTGAGATAACCTATTTATTTCTAACTTGACAATTCTATTTCAGTTCATAATTCATATCATGCAGTATCTTGTGGTTACCAGATTTAATCCTGGTTCTTTATCATTGGAAACCTAATTCATATGTACTTGTTTTAACCTAACCTAGTTTGATAATCTGAATTAGACAGTTGAAAGCATTAATTTGAGTTAATCAGGTAGTCGATTGTTCCGGCACCTAATCTGAGTATTAGACTGGAATTGGAAGTTTTTATTAAAATGAAATGTTTTAAGGACTGCAGACGCCAGTCAGAGTATGGATATTATTATGTGGCCAATGTGGCCTTGGATCCAGTTCAGTATTTGGACATACTGTAGGGTATGATCCGGAGTTTTAGTGTGACTGATCATCCACTATAACTCGTTGTGTCACAGTAAAAATCCAATTCTAATTTAAAGTTTGACACAATTGTTGTTGTTCATTTTGCCAGTTGAGCTGATTTTCATACATTGCTATTATTGCACTATTATTTCACCCCAGTTGAGTTGGATTCTTTTCAGATATTGTTGCATCATTATTTTATCTTGTGCAGTATTATATACTTGTTGAGCTTCTTTCGCTCACTCTTACTTGTTACCCTTGATATTTCAGTAAAGCGAGAGGATGTCTCCGCTCATATTTGCTGGTTTCAAATTTTTAACCCTCCAGTGAAAGGTAGATTGACAGTATTTAATTTTATAACTATGGAACGAGAAGAGTCAAGATGACGTTGGGAAGATGAGTTGATGCAGAGCATTTGGATCTAGTGTAAGGTTATTGTATAAAGTTGATTTCTAGTAAATATTATATTGTATAAGATTAGTTTGCCTAGTATACTTCTTATCGAAGTTATACTAGTGTCATAGAATTTGTGTTAAGAGTATTGTTGAAAAAGGAAGTTAAAGTTTAGTAAATTTTGGATTCTTGTTTCTAGCACTATAGCCTAAAAGATTCTTGGTAGAGTTGGGGTCGAAGATTTTATATTTGTAGTGGCTTAATATATAACATGTTGTTTTAAATTGAGATTTTAGCGTGACGACCAAATTCCTTAACCCCGGGATTTGGGGGCGTCATAGTGGAGATGTGCTGATAATGTCGGTGATTTTTGGTGGTGTTAACTGGAGGTTGTTGTCAGAGATTGTGGCAGTACAGTGATGATTAATGGTGATTTCTTGAGAATTGTGGTGATTTACAGGAGAGGAAGTGGTGGGTGTTGGAGGCAATTCGGTAGTTTTTGTTTATTATGTTATTGTATGCTTAAATATGGTGATTTTGTCATGATTTTGGTGATTTGTAGGTGGTCGAAGTTGGTGGTGGATGTGGTGGATGGGCGGCGATGGAGGGAGGTGGAGAGTGGAGAGAGATGGAGTTGGAGGAATATTTTTGTGGCAGGGTGGTGATTTTTTATAACATATGGTGTTTGTGATGACAACAGGTGATGATTTGTGTTTTCATGTGGTGATTTTTTTATTTTTCGATGGTGGTCGGAGGTGGCTGCGGTGGTGGATGGGTGGCGATGGAGTGGGTGGAGGAATATTTGTGTGGCGGAGTGGTGATTTTTGATAACAAATGGTGATTTGTGATGACTACAAGTGGTGCTTTGTGTTTTTCGGTAGTGATATTTTGTTTTTCGGTGGTGATCGGAGATGACAGCAGTGTAGTGATTTTTTGTTTTCCGGTGGTGATTTTTTTTGGATTGGTCGTCGGAGATGGTGACCGGAGTTAGTGGTGACTGGAAATGGAGGTTCTTGGTGGCCGGAGGTGGTGGATGGATGGGGGTGGTGAAATATTAAAATATTAATAAATTTAATGAATGGTGGGAAATTTATATAGGATATATTAATGAATGACTAGGATTAGATCTCATATCTCCGGGTTCTCAATGAAGCGATTCTCTAAACATATACAGATAATGTTCGTTTACGAATCTGATGATATCAAACTCTTTTTTTTTATTTATGTATCAAAATAAAAACATTCCGTAAAACTACCTGTTTAGGGATTAAATTTAAATATTAAATTTATCATTAGAATTTGAAGATCAAATATCAATAATCTCGTTGTGATATCATTAAAATCACCTAACTCCTAAGTAATCACAAATATCATAGTAGTTCTTTTAAAATAACATTACAGAATCTAATAATTGCTATCAACTAGGCGAAATTTTTTAAAATCCAGCTACATGGGAAATATTTTCAAAATTTAAGTTTCTTTACTATCCTCTATTTAATTTTACAGTTCATTATTTTAAATTGATTATAAAAGAAATTGAACATGATAAAGTTTATATTATCTTTGCACAACCACGACTAGAAATAAAAATTGATTTTTATAATTTCACCATCTACGAGAAGGTTAAAAAAATCATCAATTTCTTATCGCCAAGTGTCTCTAAAAAAAATCACTTCCCAATGTTCCTTTTTTTCACAGTGACGTTAATGTAAATTTTAGCTGCGAGAGCCCGTGGATTTTACCTGAAAAGCAGATGCAGTACTAGCATAAACTAAAGTTGCCCCAAAACAGAAAAGAGTGATTTTGAAGTTAATTAAATCGCAGTAACAAGATCAATGGAGGATGACAAATTGGAAGAAGAAGAGGGTGCAATAGAATATGTAAGCTATGGAGGAGAACATCACTTACCCTTAATCATGAATCTTGTTGATCAAGAACTCAGTGAACCCTACTCCATCTTCACTTATCGCTACTTTGTTTATCTTTGGCCCAACCTTTCTTTCCTTGTAATTCTCTCTCTCTCTCTCTCTCTCTCTCTCCCTCTCTCCCTCTCTCTCTCTCTCTCTCTCTCTCTCTCTCTCTCCCTCTCCCTCTCCCTCTCCCTCTCCCTCTCCCTCTCCCTCTCTCTCTCTCTCTCTCCCTCTCTCTCTCCCTCTCTCTCTCTCTCTCTCTCTCTCTCTCTCCCTCTCTCTCTCCCTCTCTCTCTCTCTCTCTCTCTCTCTCTCTCTCTCTCTCCCCCCCCCCCCCCCCCTCTCTCTTATATGTAAATGTCTATCTTGGTTCTGACATTCTCAATTGCAGGCTTTTCACAAGGGCAAATGCATTGGAACTGTGGTGTGCAAAATGGGGGAGCATCGAAACACTTTCCGGGGTTACATTGCTATGCTTGTTGTTCTTAAACCTTATCGCGGCAAGGGCATTGGTAATTTCATCTTTTTACTTGTAAAGCTTCCACCTTTTCGGGTTTTTTTTTACATCCCCATTTTGAATACTGTATTTAAGTTTAGTTTAAGCTTGAATCTTGAGGTTACCCATTGAGTATCCAGTTAATTATTATATACAATTTGAGGATTCGAGAGTTAGCATATTGTATTGTTGGATGGTTTAGACTTTAGAGTCTAAAGACTTGGAATTCATGTGATGTGGCATCTAAGTTGATGTGTTTAATTTTTTTCAGCCACCGAACTTGTTACAAGATCTATTAAGGTCATGATGGAATCGGGTTGTGAAGAGGTATGTCATCAACTCTGTGTCAACATGTATTCACACATTTTTCTTGATATTTGTGTTTTTTTCGAACTTGCAAACAAATACCAAGGCTGTATATATCATCCGATTTCTAAACTTATTATGTAGAATTAAGGATCCCGCACTTGCTGTCTACTATATTACCATGAGTTTTTGGGATTTCTGTAAGATTGCTTTAGTGGGATAATGAATTAATTACAGTGATCTTGTGAGGGAAGACTAAAGTTTTCGTAGATGAGTCAGCTGCAAATGTACTGCTTATTCTACTGGACGACATAATATCAAAACATGAATTTTAAGTATAAAACACATTTTACTTAAACTAGGAAATATGTTATGGAAGTACCTAATTGCAACTCATTTATCACCTTAAATTAAGAAGGAACTTGAGCTTACACATTACAGAGATAGCAAACTACATAATTACAGGGCTAACTGAAATTATGTGAAACTAAGTCCCCGCCAAGTTGCATATTTGACTAATATCCTTATATCTTTAAATCATCATCTGGTAAAATAATTACTTTGTGTTTAACCTGTAACATACTTGTACTGTGTTTGCCAATAAACCTCGACTCAGTCCAGCGCTATTCTCCCCTCCCTTCCCTAAGTTTCAATACTCTGATTTCTGGGATGCTTGTTTTTCTCACTTTACTGTATCTTGTTAAAAAAATTATTAATGCTTAGACAGCTTTAGATGCAGCTTGAAAAGCATGTTTTGCACAACTTAGTAGAATCACAAGAGGATAGAATATATAATATCTTTCTTAAGATATAAGTTCTAGCCTTTTAGGAAGAGTCAAGGATGTATGTCGTAATTTTAGAAGAACTGAAATTAATTGAATCTACCATAAGAAACTTGCTTAACTGAAAGCACATCTAATTCGTATTAGGTGTTAAAAAACATAAGATTTTAGATCTGATGTCTCTGTAGTCTGTATATTGTAGTCAAGTTGGGACTTAGAAGATACACAAACTGATGGAAAATGCTATATTTGAATTGTCTTATTCATACTTTTCACTTGTTTGTTACCCTGATTGTGAATAAGCTTGTTGAACTATTGTTGTTCACGTGTTCTATTTGTTGAATCTGTGATATCTTCTACCACCAACTACCTCGTGTTTATTACTTGCTGTATGATAGAGCAACCCCAATGGAATTCCCTATTTTGAGCCCCTAAAATATACCAAACTAATGGTTACCTAAAATATAAGGAATCAAAAAGCTATTTCACTCCAATGTGATTCTCTATATTTCAAAAGTAATATTTAATTAGTATTTCGAAATTTGATTCCTAAGAAAATATTTAATAATAAAATTTTAAAATTTAACATAAGTATTCGCCCTCTATGTGTAGTTGAAATGGAATAAAAAGTTTGATTAAATACATTGTCCGATTCCAGTAATTAAAACATATTATAAAGTAAGTATAGTTAGTTCATGAGATTTTCAATAGACTAATTAAACACTAGATCCTCTTTTTTAAAATATCAACTTTGAGAGATTTGTAATACTCCGCGAGGGGTGCCTCCATGGTAGTGGTGTCAATGCCCAAGATGGAGAGTTCAAACATTTGATGCTCTCGTTTCTCCCTTGCTCTTTCTCGCTCCTCCCTTACTTTTTCTCGCTCCTCCGCTGCCCTTAGCCTTTCCTACTCAAGCTCTATCAGCTGTTTGATTGTTTCATTTCTCGCTTCTGATTGCTTACTCATTGTATCTTGTTCTTGAGTTATAACCGAAATAAATTCATCATCTTTTGCATCAAGTTCGGTTGTTTTTAATCTCTTTACAGCTTTTCTTCCCATTGTTCCGTCCTATCTTCAGAGTCTTGGCTCGGTTTGTCATTAAATGGACTTTGAGCACATGCAGAAGACTTTGGGCTATCATTTGGAGATTTCTGAGCTTTTTCTCGAAAGTAGCACTATATTTCGGGCAATTACGCAACGGTCCAACAATGCATTAGCTGGAATGTTTTGTTTTTTTTTCGCAGTGTTGTATATACTAGCGTCGTTTCACGTACCTACACAATGGCGCAAAACAAAAGTCAGCAAAGTCAGCTTACAAAACCATACTAATAACTGTTCAAGTAAAAGCAGCTTATGTTTACCAGGGGAAATGTTTATGTTCACCGATTAATAATAGCTCGGTCCAAGAAGTTATAATCATCACAAGACGCAAGCTGTAGATCATTATGTTTACCAGGGGAATAAATTTAAAATAATGTACCTTATCTTGTTCAGTCATTCCGCTTGGGTTTTGCCACTGAATTTGATTGTAAATACCTGGATACAGAAGTATTTATGGCGGACCACAGATGAGATAATGAATTTGCTGTCCTTTCACTTGAAAATGTTTTTTTCGCTTCGTAATAGGCTGCAATCCTATCCCAATAAGTTTGATGTGTTTGATTGCTTCCTTGTATCGGGTCCATACTGATATTTTGCCAAGTGGATATGAGTAACATATCCTCCTCCATAGGAAAATTATTAGCTTGACCCTTTTTTGGTTGGGTAGGTTCTTATGTACTAAATGGAGGTATTTGAGGGGTTACTTATGATTCATCAACTTCATACACGTTCCCATTCAATAAAGAAGTGAAATATGCCATATGGGCCTGCAAGCAAAACATAGTAATTTTACATGATGAATGCTGACCGTCTTCATTAGAAACGAATGAGTATAATAATATGTTGGTCACTCTAGGAACCTGTCATGGTACATGTCCTTGAGACATAAGTGAAATTCCAGTCTGATGTCAAGCATCTATGTACTGAATTTTAAAACTTGAAGAATGTTCTTTTCATATGAATTAGATTGATTCTCAGAAAGCAAATCATGTCATAAATCTTGAATAGAATTACTGATATATGAAGTATGTCTATTACGCTGAGTATATATAGGTTTGCTTTTCTAAAATCCTTCTCATTTTGTGATTTTTCTCCTAAAGATAATGGTACTCTCCATTGTTTGCTTCCCTTTTAGCATATTGCCTTGGGACCTTGACAGATTTTACATTGCTCGACTTGCAATTTACATTATTGATTTCTTTTGCGATTTAATTAATCAGCACCTCTTTTCTAGTTATGCTCTAGTAGTATACTGTTGTATTAATGTTTGTGCGCTAAAGTATATATAACAATCTGATTAGCCGAAGTAGGGCGTAAGTGGTGATAGACTGATAGTGTGACTTCTTATAAATGCTACGGGACTCTTCACTTGAGGCCAGTATCAGACACTCAGCCTTCACTTCTAATGCTACTACTTCTATGTTCCCGTGCAGGAAATGGTATGCTTAATTAAACTAGTTTATTCCTGTATTCCTCCAAGTCCAGGCTCATCCATAACATCCCTTAGTTTTTCAACTAACCTAAACAAGAAAATTAGAAGCAAAAAACAATCTATGCTAAGGTATCTCTATGCTGGGATGATAAGATTGCATAATTTACCAAAACAATTGCAGCATATACCACTAATCATATATACCATTTTAGGAAGGAATTTAGGTGGAAATGGGAATGTGTACTATTTTGTGATTAAATTTATATAATAATCCATCACATCATTTCATATATACCATTTTCATAGGAATATATGCTATTTTGTGTTCATTACTTCATTTCATATATACCATTTTAGACAATCCTACTCATTTTTTTGTTAACTCCTCATAGAAAAATTGCACTCGGTCTTTTTTACACTCTTCCCTCTTTACATTCTTACTTGTGCCTTTAATTTTGTTGCAGTTCTTCATTTCAGTCATGTCTTATTCTATTCCTTCCAACCAAACAAGCGTTTGTTTTTTGATTTGGTAAAAGAGAAAGTCATTATATCATAAGGAGTAGCTAGCATGATTGACTCATAATCAAGTATCCCATGCATTTAATTGTCCTTTATTTTACAATCGTTTTGAGGTATCACACCTGTCACTTGTAAGTTGTCAGCATAGGTGAAATAGAGGTGGTCAAAGTAGCTAAACAGCTGACAACAGAAGTCACCTTTTGAAAGCAAATATTAGTTATTAGACCCTAGGAGTACATAGTGTCAAAGTGCAAAAAATTATCCGACTATAAAGTAATGTGAAGAGTTTCTTTATGCTTTGTGAATGCTCCATTTGCTTTGCATAAATGTTTATTATTTTTGTCTAATCATCTAAATACTTTTTCCTGTAAATTAGAATGGTTGGGAACAAGTTGCTTCAGTTGTTTTATGTTTCTTTATTATTTCATATATGAAGGTAACACTGGAAGCAGAAGTTACAAATAACGGAGCACTTGCATTGTATGGGCGCCTTGGATTTGTTAGGGCAAAAAGGCTTTTCAGATACTATCTAAATGGTGTTGATGCTTTCCGGCTGAAGCTATTATTTCCCCGCCCAGAGTTATCATCTGGCCGTTTTATAATAGAAAATGAAGACATGCCGCAAGAAAGTGAAAGGCACCAATAGAATGTGGAACTAGAGATTTAAGCCAAATGAAAGGAATATGCTTAAAATGTAGAATCATTAACACGTAATTTAAAAAAAAAATATGATGTCTTGCTTTCTGAATTTATTTACAGTTTCTTTTAAGATAACTGTGGATGAACTCTTACTATGATTCAGTATTTTGTTCCATTTGAGTCACCTGTTTCCTGTTAATTAATGCATAATACTCGACTGGCTTTGTACCTAAATGTAAAGTTGAATAAAACATGAACTTAGCCTTGTTTTGTACTACTATGGATTTTGTTAACGGGCATGTTAAAGCTTGTATGAATTGATAATGTACCATCTCCCACTTTCACAAGAGAGAATTTTAATTAACCTCGCCCATTCCCGGGTTCATGTTAGATGGAGTGTATAATATCAAGAAAGAAAATCAGAAATTCTCTAACAAGTACACCAGTATTAGCTATAATGTATATGTATTCGACTAACCAGTCGTGTTGACAATTGTATATTTCTGGCCCATTTTTTTTCTTTAATTTGAGAATGGAAGCTTGGAATTTTAAAGATACAAGGTATGACAATTATTACAAGGTACACCAAATTTTCATGAGGGCAAAACAATTTAACAAAGAATTTAGCAAAACAATTTCTACCGGGTGCAAAGTAAGAATCGCTCTAACAAGTGAAAACTAGCACAAATGCCCTACAGCCACATCTAATGATGCCACCAGTTGCTGGGACACAACACAATACACCTTGCCATGAGTTCTTTGAATTTTGACTCTTGTCATCGATCATCTCTCAAGTCGAGGATGGCATGTGTGATGCTGCAGCGACGTACGAAGGATTGTGAATTTGTACTTGCAAGGATGGATTATTTACTGCTACGTTGTGGCTGTATGAACCGGTTTGTCCATATGTCAGCATATGAGGATCCTGGTAAGCTTGATTTGGATCTTGATAAACCATTCCTGCCCAGTATGTAGCATTGTTTCCAGAAGAAGGCATATGAGGATACTGGTATACTTGGTTTGGGTCATGAGCTACTCCTGTCCAATATACAGCACTGTTGTCAGATGACGGCATTTGAGCATAATACTGGTAGACTTGACCTGGGTCTTCATGATACGGATGAGCAGAACTATTTGATTGTGCAGGGACCTGAGATTGCAGTTGCACATGTGCTTGTATCGGGACCTGATGTAGCATTTGACCATGTGCTTGTACCTGGACCTGATGTGGCACTTGACCATGTGCTTGTACTGGGACCTGATGTGGCAGCTGACCATGTGCTTGTACAGGCATATTAGCTGATGCAACTGACATCCCAGGGTTATAGTTGCGTGCATGATCCACTTGCAGAATGCTTTCTGTATGACTTGTTTCATGTGCAGCAACAGGAGCTGCTTCGGAAAGAGATATGGACATGCTGTTGGCGCCAAAACCAGGGCCTGCCAATGGAAGCCCCCTATCTGGACCTGCATACATATGGGCAGGGTCCCGACGAGCTTGAGGTCCACAATAGACAGCTCCAGACGACGAACTATGCAGATGGGCAGGGTCATGTGACGGTGCTTTGAAATGTGACTGTGTGACTTGCTCTGTTGGTGCGTCATTAGTAAGTGCAAGCACATTGGGGTTGTTATGTACCGTTATTTTTGGTTGAACAGTCCCTCTATCATTTATCCCCAGCACCGCAGAGCAAGCTTGGCCTACCACTGCATCAGAGGCACCAATACTTTCGGACCCAATACCAATGTTTGCTGGAGAAGAAGAGTGAACTCCTTTCGCGTCCTTAGAAGCCATTTGAACCCAATAGGCAGCTGTCTGCAATGAAGATGGTATTAGTTCATCCCCGTGCCTGGATGCTGACAAGTACACATGTGCTTGAACAAGACCAAAGTAATACCACAAACCTTTCCTTGCTTATAGCAATTATTTCTAGGCTCCATCTGCTGCAGTATCAACCTCTCAGTATCATATGGCATAGCAGTGGATCTGCGAAAGAAGACCATGATTCAAGTATTCACAAAAATAGCCTGTAAATCTCTTTTCAAGATTGCTATCACTGAAGATGCTAGCAACCATCTGGTTACTTCTGCAACCTTAAAGCTGGTGGCAATTTATACCTTATGGCAGTCTCACCCAGAAGCAGTTGGATGTGCTAATATTCAATATGCTAATATGCCTAATGTATATCTTGCTTATAAGCTAAATGACTATCAGTGTCGAACAAAATTTAGAATTGTAAAGTTTAAGAGACCAAGATAGACACACAATACACTGCCTCCTCTTTATCTATCTTACTGGTTGACATCACACTATACGAGCACTTGAACATAAACAAGTAGTCACTATAGAACATAAGCAATTTTCTATCTCCAAACTGAAAATTGAATAGGGGAATTAGCAGAGAAACAAGAAAAAAAAAATCAATTCAAAGAAGTGCTATATATATATTTTCTTTACATATACACAACCTCCTCAGGGCCATTAACAAAGTATAATATTTCATGGTAGCGAGTAAATAAAATAAACGACCTCTGTTTGACACAAAACTACAATCCTCGGCATAAGGAATCTAATTAGTCAAACATCCTCATATAAACACATAGATCGGTCACAATGAGTGATATCTTCAACCTACCGTCAACATAGCAAGGTTGTGTCTCTCCCTGGCCAATATGATTGAACTCTTTCAAGTACTACATTTATCATAGTATACATATCTATTCAAAGGCATATACATCATGTCTATTTACCTTCGCAAAACAAAATAAAGTTGACCAATCAGTGATGTATACTTCTATACAGTGTCTTGAGCATACATCCCAAGTACTAATTTTAATTTAGAAGCTTGAACAAGATAGAATAGTTACTTGGCTAGTTAGGATAAGGCATAGACGAATCTGGATTTTCTTATCCACTATTGTGTGTATTGAAACAGTGATATCAAGCCCACGCACCAACAAATGTTGGTGGCTTGGTGCAGAAACATCAATATAAAGTGTTAACACATCCCAACTTTAATAAAAGCCTTTACCTGTGGTGCAAGTGTGGATTACCATCAAAGTATGTTTCATAAGCTTCTGCTGAATTATACGGGCCAAACTGAGATGCCGAGCCTAAATCTGGTGGCAGATCTCTGTTTGCTGAAAGGGTATGTTGTGCATGTGCTAGAGATAGTCCAGGTTCAACATGTCTAACAGTACTCGCTGCACCCTGATCAGCATGATTTAATCGAGCTAAATACTGGTTGTATTCATGAGAAAGTTCAGATGCAGTTTGGGCCCGTATCTCACTGCTTCTTGGTAAAATTGTAGCCGGCCCGACAGTGTTTGGCATCAGAGATCCGGAAACTCCTGGAGATGGCTCAGCTACCGGGCGAAATAGTGAAATCAGATTAGCTACCTACAACAGACCATAAACACAACATTCATCAGCTTTCTGGAGGAATGTAGATCAGCTAATTGTAGTGGTGTAAGAATGGCAAGTATGCAAAGAAACATCTTGCCTGTCTACCGCTCAGCTCTTGTCTAAATTTAGAACTGCCCTTGTAGTTATCAGCGATTGCAGGTTTGAAAATACTCTCAGGCAGAGGTATGCAATCTCTAAGAATCTCAAATCTCACCTGAACAGATTGTTTAGGTATCAATTAGATCGCCAAACAACCAAGTGGTCAACAAAAGGTTGATAAGTTGATATCAATATTTATCACTTCAATGTAAAATGAAAAAGTGCTCAGAACTGTTCTTGCTGATCCCAAAAAACACACCAGCAAACAGAAAAGTATTAAGCTGGTCTTCTGACGGGCACAGGGACACCAATCAATCAGAAGTATTAAAGCTTGGTTTGTAGAAGTCGGGGATGGACACAAAGTCAGGAGAAAATTGAAAGCAAAGTGAAGTATATCAAAATAACCAACTGCAAACTAAAGAAAGAAATACGTGTATATGCAGAGGAAGAGGCATGAAGGATCAAGGAATTGTTTATAAGAAATAGTATGTAGAATTCTGCCACATTTAACATCCATCAAAATCAATTAATTACTATCCACTTAACAGTTATAGATAGAAAATCTTTCTGCCTATAAATCCAATTTTTATAACTTCATAAACTCTCATTTGGCAGCAACATAGACAAATATTCAAATGACCACGACTCACCTCCTCATATAATGCATTAAAGATTCAGATTATTGTTTGGTATATCTAATGGATGAGCTTAACGTGTTTTGGTCACTAAACTGTAGTATAACTTACAAAAGCATCACTAAACAGCCAATGTCTATTCATTATAAACTCTCATTTTGCAGCAACATATACAAATTTTCAAATGACCATCACTCACCCCCTCATAAAATACTAATTAAAGATTCAGGTCATTGTTTGGTATATCTAATGTATGAGATAAACGTGTTTTGGTAATCCAAACTGTAGGATAACTTACAAAAGCATCACAACTGTTATTGGCGTTAAAAAATGCGCTGAATTTATGTGATACGTAAGTTGGCATAATTACGCCCAATACTGAAAGCAACATTGTGATAAACAAACCAATACACCCAGTACCCTCACTCAAGACTCACTAACCCATGAAAACAGCCTGGTCTATCTCTTTCACGTTTCAGGTCTAAGCACAATCAAATTGGTGGGAATTTTGGGTTAGCAGCAGCAAACTAAACAGTAAAACAATGATAAAAATCAACATAAGATACTGGAATAAACTCTAGTGGCAAATTAGCAAACTTAAATGAATCCTAATATAGCCACTGTGTATGAAGGACCAATCTTCTTTTACTCTCTGTCTTCTTTCCTTATCTGGAGATTCATCTCTACAGCTTAAATTTTTATTCCAACAATACTGCAAGAAGTTCATGTTGCCTACTCAAATAGAAATTGTTTCTCTTCTTACCAATAATATAAAAGAAGTGTTTTAAGAAGTTAACAGATTGCAGCAATATGGAGATGGTGGTACTAAGGAGGAGCCAAGAATGATGGAACGAAAAATTTGTAATGGGAAGAGAATGTAATCCATGTCATTTGCACTGTCAAGAAACTTCATTATTCTATCTTGAAAAGGGACACAAAGAACATACTGACGCGTGCTCATGCAGAACCTCGGTTTACGAGTCACAAAATTATTGGTCACATGCAGTATGTGGCATGCTGCAGTTTTAAATCAATATTTTGACATAAATTTTATTTTTTCCCAGGTAACCTTCACTTCAGCGAATCAAATAGATATTTGTATTCAATGAGGTATTTGTAATTCAGACGTGGTTTGGTATAGAAAAGGGCGTTCGACCCTTAAACATATTCATCATTGTTATCCTCACAGGTAGGATAGTCAGCTTCTATATGGCCCCTACATAAAAGCATCTCAGAAGTTAGCTGGACTCGAAGAAGCTTACCTGAGCAGAAAATCGGCCTCCGAAAGCAGCTGGTTCAATTGCCAATCTTCCATCTGAGGCAGCAACGTATACACCATAGAGAAGTTTCATGTCAAAGTCATACAAAAAGAGCCTCATGCATGGCTTTATTTTTTCAAGAATGTCCATCCTTGCTGAAGGAAGTCCAAAAACTCTGTATTTATAGCAATCTGCCTTAGTGTTCCCATTGCACATGAATATATACCCAGGAAACTGATCAGTGCAAGCTATTGACTCTTCCTGTATAGTGCCATGGCGGAAATTTGAATAGGCAGGAGCATGATCATACGTTAAAGCAACAGGAATCCTTTGCATGTGTCTCTGGATGAGTCTTTTCTCTATTGCCCTGCTACTAGACTGGAAGTTCTGAGAACCCTTCCTCTTTGTTTGTTTGGTGCGCGTCATTGATTTGCTGCAAAAGTGGAACAAAAGGGCCTTCAGGCACAGCCAGTAGAAAATGATGGCTATTGACTAATGACAGATACATGACATCCTATCCTCCTACAAGGCTACACCGCCAACTAAACTTAAAGGAGAGCCATGACAAAATGGAGGACAGGCCACAACCAAAACTATAAAAGTATAACTATGATAGTCATATATAAACAATTTCGAGTCCACAACTGCTTCCAATTGTATATGGATTGCAACAGGAAGATAAGTGCTTTTTTAGGGAATACAAGACAAGTAGAAAACAGCCTATCATCTTTAGAAGTCTGTACAATTAATGTTCCCCTGTTTCAGTAGCTGAGTTTTTCCTTTCACTTCGTTCAAGGATCTGGCATAATGTTAGCGAATGTCATTCCTTTATATATAAGCAAATTGAGCACTCAAGTCACCCTGTTCAATTTATAAATTTATGACCATTTTGTTATTAAATATCAAAATAGACAAACTCACCTGTAGGCTGTAGATAACTAATATAAATACAGGATAACATTTCACAGCTTGCATTCATAAACATGATATAAGTAACATCCAAAATCATGCAATCGTAATCCCTATAACTTGTCCATTCAAACATGGATGATAATAATCTCTGGCCTAGATCAAAATTAGCGATTGACTTCCTACAATTCGTATATAACAATGTACCAGGCTACTAGGAGTGCATCATAATATCGATCAATTCAATTACCATCTACAGAAACCAAAATGATTGATAAAACATCCGGAAATCAGTGGAAGCATATAGTAAAACACCTTTCCTTAAATTGTCACAGACAATTTAAAACGATAGTATCCATCAACCTGTTCCATTTAATAATATTCCTTCTAGGTTCCGTCCCCAACATCTGGTCCTAAAGTACGCAGACTGAGAGAGCTCCGCTAGAATACGCCGCAATATAAATCAAAAAATAACTCCTGGTCAATCCCTTAACAAATATCTACATATGTAAAAAAAAAATAGATAGATAGATTACAACTCAACATACCTAAACTCACACTAAAACCTTATACATGCCGCGTAATTTTACTTATGGCTAAATCAACAAATATGTTACAGTACTAAGTTGTCATATTTTACGAACAATGTCTTTTTTCGATGTTTGCAATCAAGTTCACAAGTCCTCCCACAACTACAACAAACCGCGAAAATCGACTTCTATGTTACAAACAAAGCCTACTTAAAACTCAAGTTTACCAACAAGAAGCATATAAATCTTACACAATTATATATATATATGAATATGAGTGTACACATAATGTTTGTTGCTAACAAGTGATAAACAGTTGAACAATAAATTTTAACCTAATTGAGTGGGAAAAAATGGGATTAAAAAGTGTTGAAGAGTACCTGAAGTGGTTACTGTTTACGAGGAGGTATATAATTGGGGTCGCTGATCATCAACAAAAGAATCGCCCATGCAATTTCATTTAACGAGGAATCAAGCATCACCCATTTTGTGAATTAGCATTGGTCACGTTCCAAGATAAGGGCGTGTTTGGCTACCCAGCGTCAATTATTCGTAGACTTATTAACTAATTAATTTCCTTTTCTTAAGAAACGGATTAATGGATATTTATTATATTCATGTATATAATTATATTTTTATATAGAGAAAAAAGGGTATTAGATACACATGATATAAGCCCATTACTTAAATCAGGTTAAACGACATAACACACCCTCGTTTTACCCTAATACACATACCACGTTGATCAAAACAAATTCTTCCCGCATTTTTCTCTTAATTTTCACACTGAACTCCTGCATACGTGGCGCGTATATACAATCATATGTGATATATACAAATGTATTAGTAAACTCACAGCAGATAACAAGTTTGGATTCAGGTACTGTTCTTGATCTTTAATTTATACTTAATTATCTCTCTGATAATAATATTCATACAAAAATAAATTTTGATCTTCTTCTTGTATGAAATAGGGAGATGGTCTCTGGTTTAAAAAATTGTCAAAACTTAGAAGATTCGTTATCAACACAATCCAAAGATACCAGCGGTGATTATTTTGACATCGAAGATTGTCAAAACTTGGAAGACTATGATTTTGACATCGAAAATTGTCAAAACTTGGAAGATTCATTATCAACAAAATCCAAAGATATTAGTAGTGGTGATTTTGACGTCGTAAAAAGTGTAAGAACATCAAATATGCCTCGCGAAGGTATGCTCTTTCAATCCCACGAAGAAGCGTACAAATTCTATAATCACTTTGCTTTGGTAAATGGGTTTGGAATTCAAAGATATTCTACTTACAAGTATAGAAACAGTGATGTGATTGTAAAGAGGACTTTCGTATGCAATAAGGAAGGTTTCAAAAAAATACATGACACCAATAGTGAAAAAAATGTAAAACGCCGTCGAGAAAGTAGATGTGGCTGCAAAGCTTTTATGAAAATTATCTTAAATAAATGTGGCAGATGGGAGATCAAAAAATTTAGTAATAGTCATTCACACGAACTACTTAGTAGTCCAAGTAAGAAAAGAAAATTGTGGTCACGTAACAAGTCTCATAAAAAATCTAGTTGCAAGAAACTAATTGAACAATATCATAGTTGTGGTGTTGGGCCAGCTAAGATATCTCGCCTTATTAACAATGGAAATGATACTGCTACAGATGTCGTGACCCCTCGACAATGTGCAGATCATTTGAGAATTAAAAGGAAGAACAACATTGGCAATGAGTGTATGATTGTGATGCATAATTTTTTAGAACGAAAAGCAAGAGATTCTGAATTTTATTATGCCATTCAACTTGATGAGACACAGAGTTGTAGAAGTATTTTTTGGTGTGATGCTAGAGCTAGAAGATCTTACATGAAATTTCATGACGTGATAGTCTTTGATGTCACGTACAAAACGAATAATTTTTTTATGCCATTTGCTCCTTTTACGGGTGTAAATCATCATAGACAATCTATCTTGCTTGGTTGTGCATTACTTTCTGATGAACGAGAAGCAACCTTTTATTGGTTATTTGAACAATGACAGAATTGTATGTGGAATCAACCTCCTGGGGCAATAATTACTGACCAAGACTCCGCAATTTGTAATGATATTGCTGGGATTTTTCCATCTACACATCATCGATACTGTAAATGGCATCTTGGGCTTCATGAATGTGAACACCTTCGTTCACTACAATGTGCTCACCCAACATTCATGAAAGATTATAATAAATGGGCTAAACAATCTAGAACTATTGAAAAATCTGAAGAAAGTTGGATAAATTTACGTGATAAGTATGAGCCAAATTTTGAAGAGCCGTTGACCGAGCCTCGGAAAAATATGAAAAAATCTTGGAAATGGGTAAGCAATATGTATGAAAAACGGCGTCACTGGGTGAAGGCATATCTGAAACAAACATTCTTTGCAGGTAATAATTCTTTTTTTTTTAGTTATGTTCTTATTTTTTTATTAAAATGTAAGATTTTATGTTTGCCAAAGACTTTCTCATTTGACCATATTTTTGTTCTTTTCATTCTAGGCATGAAGTCTTCACAAAGGAGTGAAAGTATGCATTCGTATTTCGATGGTTATGTCAATATCAGTACTCCACTATCTGAATTTGTTAAACAATATGAGAATGCAATTGCAAATCGACGTGATGCAGAGGATTCAGAGGATTTGGTATCCATGACAACCACTCCTGATTTCACTGAAATGCATACCTTAGAGGCCCATGCAGGACGACTGTATTGCAGAAATATTTTCAAAATATTTCAGATTGAATTTGGACAATTTTTGTATTGCCAGCATAACAAGAAAGTTGTTACAGAAAATGTTGAGAAATCATACGAGGTAGACTTCAGGGAGTCAGGTAAACCACACATTGTTGACGTGAATGTTTCTACACAATTTTTCAAGTGTTCTTGTGCCAAGTTTGAAACTTGGGGAATTCCTTCTAAACATATTTTGTATATTATGAAGCAAAAGTTACGGTTGAAGGTGATACCTGATGCACATATCTTACCGAGATGGACCTTAAGTGTAAGATATAAAATTACATCTATTTTGTACGGTGAAAATGGCGATGTAGCTGAAATAAATGAAACTGACCATTCAAAAGAAGTCACAGCGCTTGAAGTTTGGACATTGCGAGGTGATTTGAACATACTTTATGAAAAAGTTATCACTCGAAGAGACCTATATGCAATAGTAGGAAAAACAATACGAGAGTGTTGGGACAAGATTGATAAAATCGAGAAAATATAACAATCGCCTTTACTGCCTCAAAATATAGATCCTTTTAGTGAACCACACATCGCGGAAAAAGGTTCTCAAGCACCAATGCTAAATATTACTATCCGCGATCTCATTAAATGCAGGACTAAAGGAAGACCATGAAATGCATCACGTATACCTACTGGAATGCAGGAATCTCAAGATTTGGATCTAAAAAGAAAGTGTGGCTCTTGTGGTGAGAAGGGGCACTATCGGAGAACCTGTAAAAAATAGTGTTTGGTGTTTTAAATTGGTCAGTTAATTCATTTCTATTTTATAGGTGTTCCAGTACTGCTGTAGTTTTTGAAGGCATGAGGACCTTGAGTACAAGTTTTTGAAGGTTTGATGTACTTGAAAATTAGTGTAATTTGAATTAGGGTCCATGTTCACTAGGGAATAAGGAGTGAAGATTTGTTTTTTGGTCCAGTGTTCTATTTTTAAGTGTATTACTGTGACTTCTGGCTCTTGACGTACTTGTGCCGACTTGAATTTCTATTAGAAATATGTTCCTCTTGCCCTGGTTTTTTAATTTTAAGTTTAAATGACTTTATATTTTTGTTCTTATTAGCTCCTATTTTGGAAGTGTTTTTTTGGTAGTCTGCATTATATAGGCCTGGTGGGTTTTCAGTTATGGTTTAATGGTCTTGACAAGATATTAATCGCTTTATTTGCTACTTGTCATTGTTGAAGTTCCGTGTTACTGTCTTTCTATCGACAATTGTGTAGTTCATTGTTATACATTGTTAATGTTATAACAAAACCAGTCAGTCAGAATTCATGATTTTTTTTAACTGGAAGGATGTAAAAGACAGAAGAATTGCCGTGTTATTTTGTAACTCATCAGAAATTTGTTTTACAGATTACATAACCATATCTTTATTGTACATACTCATGTCCTGATCGTGTAGAGGTCAACAGGTACTTCCTAGTTTCATCTTTCTCCATGTATTTCGAATAGACCTTAAACTACTCATATGTGCATTAGAGTAGCATTCTAAAACACCTAGAAAAGCTCTCATCTTTTCATTCGGAGCAGAAGTGCTAGACCACTTCCCTAACAAATCAATCCAGAAAAAAAGTAGAAAGCCATGCCAAGAGATTGTTGGTTCCTTTAGTGTCCTCGCAGTGTAGGCTATTACACAAAAGACTCCGCCAGCCTGCACAATCTTGGCACATGTATGTCAAGTACCTTATGAACCAAAAAACAAAACAAATCCTCCTCCTGATGAAAAAAACAAAACCAATCCAATAGTCTTTGCAAATCACGGTAAAAGATATGTTGTTGGTCCTCGTGTATTGCAGAAGGGGGGGATGAATGCAATACTGATAAAATTCAATCTCAATTTCAACAACCAAAATTAAGATTTAACGTTATCAGTAATATGTGTGCATTCACAAACAGTATGGTCTAAAAGACAAGTTTCACAAAATAAATGTTTTTATTTATTTTGCAAAGTGTTGTTACAACCTCAAGAGAGAATTCTTGAGCTTCGGTTTTCTTCAAGACACTTACTTGCTTGTGTTACCACTTCGTACCTAGAATGAATTGATAGTCTAAGTATAAAACTAATCCTATCACTGTCAACACGGGTTTGTGAAGCTGCTGTCATTATCAAGTGGCAGCTTCTTACAAACTGTCTACCCATGTGACTTTCCTAAATTGCTAACATGTCAGATATACATTACAAAGAAAACAACCTAGATTCATTCTATTTCCAGCTAAAACAATTCAGCAAATAGAGACTTGACCTTGCTCTTAAATTGATTCGCTTTTGTTTTGTAGTGCTTGAAGCTTCTGTCGTAGTCTTGCAGACTTGGTGCAGCTTAGGGATACTGAAACACGCATGTTTCTTGAACATTGAAACTGTCACGGGATTTGACTGAGAAGATACCTAGAACAAGGATCTTTCTCGAGACAGTTACTTTTGCCGCAAAGCTTGCTGTCACAGGAATGTTCTTTTGGTGACAGTATGAGTTCCCCGCACAGAGTGCTGTCGAGGTTTCCAAACTTGTTGTCGAGGACTAAAGTTGTTGTCGCGTAGTCTTCCGCCAATGTTGCTGTCAGAGTGAATATGATGTCATGACTTGCAACATTCTGTCTTCTTGTAATCTTACTATCAATGCTTATGACAGTAACCTTTATTCATGATGTCATCTAATATGCATTCTTTGAGGCTTGAACACAGCAAGTGAACTTCTTCCAAATTACACAACTAAGATGACATTGCACACTGATTACAAGAACATACTTTGGCTGTGACAGTATGTTCTACTTAATTAAAAATTAAGTATATACAAGGTTAAGTTGTTTCTATGCTATCACCCATAAATCCCAACAATCTCCCCCAATTTGTTTTTATGGATAATAACAACAAATTTACAATATATGCTGACAACTTAACTAACAAGATCAGAATGGATTAAGAATTTTTACTTAGCTTGAGATTTCCTCTTCTGTCTTGCTACATCCTCTCTTTTGAGAGCTTCTACCAAGCAGCCTCTTAGACCTTCTACAAGAGAGATTTCAGCAGGAGTGACTGCAACATCTTCTATTTCTTCAATGATCTTCTTGATAGTAGGAGAGATAAGAGAATTAGCATCCCTGAGATTCATCCATTGCTCTTGATCATATGGATAGCTTCTGAAGTGGAGTTCTTCATGAATGAGCTTGAATCTACTTCCAAGATAAGCATTGAGAGACATCCTCCTTTGCTTGTCCAGCTTTGAACATTCTCCTTTTCTCCTTTCCAATATTTCCTCTATCTCATCAGAACAAATCTGCTCAAAGGGATGAATTGATCCAGCTACCATATACTGTAAATCATTCAGAATAGTTGTTTTTAGCTTGTGCAGGCTGCAAACGTATATTTCTTCTTTTAGGAACTTGATTCTTAAGGGATTTTCCAGCATACGTGTTTGATAATTTGGAGCTTCACTTTCTGCCTTGTTGGCAATCTTGCATCTTTCCAGGAGTTCAGCTTCCTTCTTATCAAGTTCTGACTGATATTGAGAATATTGAGAAGAGTCAGGTCTTTTGCTTGGCTTGGGTTGCCCTTCCTGAGTTGGTTGGGTTTGCCCTTCTTCTGTGGGTAAATCATCAAACTCATAGTACCAGTGATATGGTATAGGAGAAGCTGGTAGATCAGTTAAAATATCAGCATCATCAAAATCTGCAAAATTGTAGCCAAATTTCTGATAGAACTCGACATCCCTATCAGCCTGATATTTCAGAATATGTTCCATGACAGTCTCTGGGACATTTTCATAGCTCTCCAACAACTCCACCATTCTTTCCAGGTAGAAGAAGTCAATTCTCCTTTTATCTATGGTTGTCGTTCTACCACTGGTTGATGTGGCTTCCAGATAGAAGTCCTTATTAACCTTGGCAGATCTTGATTCTTCCCACCACAGAATTTACTCAGTGGCCTCTTGATTTGCATCTAGCTTAACCTCAATACTCTTGATTTCTTTAGATTGCATCTGTTGTATCTTAAGACTGTTAGGAGGTATTGATTGAATTGGCTTCTTAAGATTCCTGCCAAATCCAGTGGCCTTTTCCTTTCCTGAGTACTTGTGCTTTCCTTCAGGTTTCTGTCTAGAAAACCATGCTTTTTCTTTAGTTTTCAGTCTTTTGGTCTTGACAGTAGCTTTGGCTTCATCCTTGACAGAACCTTTCTTGACAGTACCTTTGTCGACAGCATCTTCTATGACAGTTTCCTTGTCGACGGTATCTTTGGTGACAACATCTTTTTCTGCATTTATACAGTCAATAGCACATCTAAGAATGCTTGCCTCCGAAGCTTCCAGTATTCTTGGCTCCTCTTCATCTGTTGCATCAGCATCTTTCTTTTCCTGACTAGGAGTTTCTGCATTGCCTTCATTCTGAGATTGAATACCAGTATTCCCAGAATTACTTGCACCAACATTACCTGCATTTCCAGAAGCTTCACCACCTCCAATCTCATCATCATCATCTTGAAAAGGAATATCATAGAGGCAGCTTCCACCTTGATCAGTTCTTTTGGCATTGGCTCTAGTGATTGACTCCTTTACTCTAGCTCACAGTGCCTTGTCTCTCAACACCAGTATTTTGTAGATCTCTTGAACAACATGGACTCTTCCTGGATTGGCATTTGAGTTGAGTATTTCATATAACACTTTCAGAATTGACTCAATTTGCATCCTGGATGGACTGATCAAATTCATGTAGTTGTTCCTTCTTGTGTCATCCATTGTAGTAGATCTGTAGAAAATACATGGTGGATTTGTGTAGACTTCAGGTAGCTTCTGTGTGATCATGTTCTGGATTTGCATATTCAATATTTCATTGAATGGTGTTTGAGTTGCCTTGATCTTTCCCTTCATAGCACACAACACCTTTGCTGGCAGACTCTGCAATAACTGCATTGTGATGAAATAAGATATTCCAGAAGTGAGATAGATACTTACAACCCATCTTTTCTCATCATTCACCATTACACTAACACTGATGATTTGCTCCTTTAACTGTTTTGTGGTGTTGGTTGGACTGTTGCTTGGTGCATTCATTGCTTCTTCCACCACACTGCTAAATTCAGTGTCATGATTGTGTAATGTGCTCTCCCTGTAATCCACCATTATAGTATTGGCTTCTTCTTGATCAAACTTAGTACCATTGGACCAAGTATTTCCCTTCTGGATGGATTTAGGCAGTTTCCCTTTACCTTTCCCAAGCTTGTTTTGTTCCTCCATTTCTCTCCATCTTTTCTGTAGAGCAGTTTCTTGAGTTGCTGAAGTTGGTTCTCTAATTGTCACAGGAGGTAGAATTGGGTGTCTAGATGCAGGTCTTCTTTTCAATGCATCTTGAGTTGCCTTAGACATTAACACCCTTTCACCATCCAGGTCAGCTTCAACAAGATCTTCAGCTTTATCCTTTGGTTGTTCACTGCTTGGTTTGACTTGCTCCCCCTTTGTCATTGCTTTACTCTTGATTCCAAAAACTTGTTTTGCTCCCCCTTTAGTCTTCACAGCTACTGGCTCCCCCTGAGTTCCACCTGATCCCTGAATAGATATTGATTCTGATCTTGCTACCTTCTCCCCCTTAGTTGAGTTGGCAGCTACTAGGTCAGTAAGGAACTGGATAGAGAGTTGAGTAGCAGCAAAACCATCAACCACCAGTTGAGAGAGAGAGTCCATCTTGGAGTTCAAGGTAGCACACTGTCCTTCCAGAGCTTCAATCCTGTTACCAAAATTTGCAGAGGGGCCACCATTCCTTAACCTTCTTGGAGGGGAAGGAAAAGAAAGGGACTTGGAGGCTAAGGGGGTTCTCACACTCTCAGGGTGTTTTTGAGTGATCTCATCACTCCTCACTGTTTGACTCTCAAGGCCTAATGCCTGAATAGTGTGGGCTCCCTCAAGATCTCTCTGGAAATGCTCAAGTCCCTCTCCTTTTGCCAGCTCATTTGGCTGCCTCTCATTTTTATGCTCACCTCTCTTTTCTTTTATCTCTCTTTTCTTTTGCACACCCTCACTCAACCTAAATGCATGGGTATGAGCAGTACTAGCATGCATGGAAGTAGAAGATTTAGAATGTACCTTCAAGAGTTTGGTAAGAGGTAGGTCATCATCAGAGGCATCCTCAATGGTTACAGCATCAAAATATGGCTGAGAGGACTGGACAGCATCTTTGGTAGGAATGTTACTGTCAGCTTGAACGTGGACAGCAGGTTCTGTCATGACAGCATCTTTGGGATGTGGAGTGACAGTAGGTACTGTGTTGACAGTATCTTTCTCTCCACCCATGACATCAGTTGTGTCCAAGACATCAACATTTCCAGTGTCTTTGACAGAAACAGAGGCTGTGACAGCATCTTCCTGAAGGTAAGATGCTCTTTGGAGTTCAGACAAAGTGTTGGCTGTTTCATTTTCTGACAAAATACCACTTTGCCCTTGCTCAGTGTTTGGAGGAGTGGTATCCATTTCACTTTGAGAAATGGGTTCTTGTGGACCACTAGATGGGGGCTCATCCATGATTGGAGATGGATGATCAAAACCTGAAGGGTTGGGACTGTCCCCTTCTCTAGGTTTTGGAGAAGAAACAAAAGAATGTATAGGGAAGGAAGAAGGTGAAAGTGTAGCAGAGAGCGGGGGTTGATTCACAGGGAAAACATGTGAACCATCAATAGGAATAGAGAAATCATCACTGTGCCCTAACTCACTGTGTGTTTCTTCAAGTGGGGGTTCCTCAGGTTGTGAACCATGAGTTTGTGCAGACTCTGTACAGGGTGCCTTGGGAGATAGGCCAATTTCAATAGATGCACCTTGTTGAGAAGACACATCTAGGGAGGTGTTTGAATCCCTTTCAGTAACCACAGTTTGTTGAGAAACTGCAGCTTGGCTAACAGTGGTTTGGGTCCTCCTAGCTCTCTTCTTCTTAGGCTCAAGGGGAACCACTGGGGGTTCTGTTTGACTATCCTCCTTATTTGTTGCACTAGGTGCAGTGTCTCCCTCTTGACTAACAGAGCTACCACCAACATCAGCTTCTAAGGGTAGTTTCCTGGATTCTTGCAAGGCTTCTCTTTGGGCTTTGGGAAGTCTAGAGAGCCTAGGCTGAGTGTATGGTGTTGAATGGGGGTTAACTGAATTTGGGTCTAATTCAGTTTCATTCGCACGAGTGAAGGAGTCATAACCAGAGGGTAATGGAAAATCAAGGTTGGACACTTGATCAACCATGTGCTGAGTGAAACAAAGTGGAATATGTGCATTGAGATTCTGTGAAGATAACAGTGTGTGGGTGTTCTTTTTCAAAACAGAGCAAGCCTCTAAACGAGGGGCATCATTATTAAAATCACAGAATGAGTTGATGCACAACATAAGAAAGCGAGGGTAGATTGATACCTTTTTACCTATGGCAGCCCTGAGGTGTGCCATGAGGAGAGCTCCAACATTCACCTTGTATCCATGGACAAGAGAATGTGTTAGTTTCTTGATGTAGGAGGGTATTCCATTCCAGCCAGTGGACTTGGTAGAGAACACCTTAACCATCACATCAAAGATCATACTCCACTCCTTTCTCAGATGCTTCCTATCCATTTCACCAGACGGATACCATTTGGTTGTTTCCTCTTCGAGAATAGGGCCTGCATGCCCAATCTTCAAGAAGAGCTTCTTAAGAGTGTCATCATTAGTAAGTTCAGCAAAATTTCGGCCTTCTTGAAGTGTAATTCCAAGAGCAGTGTTGATGACCTCAGCTGTAAGAATGTAGTGTTGCCCATTGATTGTGAATCGAATAGATGGGTTTTCACCCTCTGTTTGAGCAACAGCAGTGTGTCAAAATGCCTCAAGTCTGTCTAAGTCGAGAATGGGTGTTGAGGTAATGGCAGAACCAAGATAGGACTTGTTCAAGAAAAACACTAGTCCTTTGAAACCTTCACCAGCATCATTTGGGGAAAGGATGCCAGCAAAGTTTGTTTGAGAGAGAGTCTGTTTGGGGGCCATGAAGATTCAAGAAAAGAAAAAAGTAAGAAAGTAGCTTTTTGTTTGACGAAAAGTAATTTGCCTTGAGTTTGATGAGAATGATATGTCTGAGTAACTGGGGAATAAAAAGGGTAGCTCAAACGTTTGTGCACAAAAAGTGGAATTAAAGAACGTGTCTTAACCCTCTCACACAACACGTGAGTTACTGCCCGTTATTCACTGTCAAATGTGGGATAAATATCCAATTTCAACGGTCCACTATTCGTGATAGTAACCTGTGCGCTAGAAACAATCTGTCAGTAATAAGCGGTGGTGACAGTAGGTTTTGCGCGACAACAACTATTGCGCAAAAACATGCTCTCACCGTTAAGCATCTGAATGACAGTATTCTGTAAAAGTCTTGACAGAAAGTCTTTCCCTGCTGTCAAGAAGTTTGCTGTCAAGAGACACAGGACAGTATCCTTCTTAATGACAGCAACTTAGTTGGGGAATTATTTCTATCATGAACTTACCAGAATGCTTTATTCATAAACTTAACCTAAAATTAACAGAGTATGGATTTAGCAATTTAATCTTTTGAACACAGATACTATGCAATTAACACAGACGAAATAAAACTCAATAAACACAACAGCAAGAAGTATTAGTTTCATTAATAAAATCATTTAAATATAGCATTGAGTACATCAGTTTATGATTTTATCAACTAATTCTAAAAGTTCTTTCCTAATCTCCTCTTCAGTGCGACCTTCTGCCTTGAGAAGTGCCTGAAGCTCTTCCTCTTGAATCTTCCATTTTTCTTCTTCCTGTGCTTGAAGGGCTTGAGACTGTTCATTTTCCTCATGAAGCAGGTCGTCAAGTTCATCAAACAGGGCTTCCACTTCTTCGTTAAGAGGAGAATCATACGAGACTTTTGGCCTGTACTCTATTCCTACTTTGTTTTCCATAATTTACTTTAAAACTGAGAGCAGACTGGTGAAACCTAAGGTTAATTTATAGGCAAAACTATCTAAGGATTAAAGTCTAATGGTCAACAGTTAGAGTACCCATACAACTACCACAAAAGTAATTAATGGCCGTGTCCTCCTTTAATCCTATAGATTAATGCAAAGAGTGTGAAAGTCCAATGGAACGGATATTTATCTCTCAAACTAAGCAAATAACCACATTAATGTCATACAGAGTCTAAAAGTATGAGACTGGCACGGAATACAGACATGAATAGTCAAATCAATACATTCTGTCACATAACAGACATAGACCAAGTAGACAGTAACTTCTCTTGACAGCAGGTTTGAAGGTGCTGTCATGAGCTTCAAAAAAAATTGGAAATTTAGAAAACTTAGTGAATCAACATACCAGATTCAGCATTCCCAATTCACTTACCAACCTGTTGAAGGTTGGTTCATCCAATGGCTTAGTGAAGATGTCAGCTAGTTGCTTGTCAGTTGGGACATAGATCAGCTTCACAGTTCCTTGTTCAAAATGCTCTCTGATAAAGTGATGTCTTATATCAATGTGCTTTGTCCTAGAGTGTTGAACTGGATTGTCTGAAATGGTTATGGCACTAGTGTTGTCACAGTAAATAGGAATGTCTCTTAACACTAGACCATAATCCAGAAGTTGATTCTTCATCCATAGAATTTATGCACAGCAACTGCCTACAACAATATATTCAGCTTCTGCAGTTGAGGTAGAAACTGAATGCTGCTTCTTGCTAAACCATGAGACCAATCTTCCACCAAGAAATTGACAGCTACCAGTAGTACTCTTTTTGTCAATCTTGCATCCAGCATAGTCTGAGTCTGAGTAACCAATTAGATCAAATCCAGTGTTCTTAGGATACCAAAGGCCTAGGTTAGGAGTGCCTTTTAGGTATCTAAAGATTCTCTTGATGTCTACTAAGTGTGACTCCTTTGGATCACTTTGAAACCTTGCACAGAGACATGTAGCAAACATGATGTCAGGTCTGCTAGCAGTTAGGTATAAGAGAGATCCTACCATGCCACTATAGGTGCTTGAGGCAACTTTCTTTCCTTTAGGGTCAAGATCCAGACTAGTTGATGTGGACATTGGTGTCTTTGCAGGTGATGAATCTTCCAAGTTGAACTTTCTGAGAAGTTCCTTGATGTATTTAGCTTGACAAATGAAGATTCCATCAGGTTGTTGAAGAATTTGTAATCCCAGAAAGAATGACAATTCTCCCATCATACTCATCTCATATTTGTTACTCATGAGAGAGGAAAACTTCTCACACATCTTCTCATTTGTAGAACCAAAAATGATGTCATCCACATAGATTTGTACCAGAATGATGTCCTTGCCATGATGTTTGTAGAAAAGTGTCTTGTCCACAACTCCTCTAGTAAACTGATTTTCCAAAAGAAAGGTGGAAAGTGTGTCATACCAAGCCCTGGGTGCTTACTTTAGTCCATACAAAGCCTTGAAGAGTTTGTACACAAAATCATACATTTCAGCATCCTCAAACCCTGGTGGCTGTTCAACATACACTTCTTCTTCCAATTCTCAATTTAGGAAGGCACTTTTGACATCCATCTGAAATACTTTAAAGTTGTAGTGTGCAGCATAAGCTAGAAAGATTCTAATAGCTTCAAGTCTTGCAACAGGTGCAAATGTCTCATCATAATCTATTCCTTCTTGTTGACAGTAACCTTTAGCCACTAGCCTTGCTTTGTTTCTTGTCACTGATCCATTTTCATCAAGCTTGTTTCTGAAAACCCATTTGGTCTCAATGACTGACTTTACCCTAGGTCTTGGAACCAACTTCCATACATTGTTTCTTTCAAACTGATTTAGCTCTTCTTGCATGGCTATCACCCAGTCAGAATCCAACAATGCTTCATCAGTTGTTTTGGGTTCCATTTGAGACAGAAAGCATGAAAACATGCTGTCAGCAGAGACTTTGTTCCTTGTCCTTACTCCAGAAGTAGGGTCACCAATGATAAGGTCATTTGTGTGATCCTTGTTCCACTTGGTGATTCTGGGCAAGCTACTTGATTGTACAGGATCAGTTGCTTCAGTTTGTTGAGTTGAATGCTCATCAATTCCATTGTCTTCACCATGTTCTTCATTGTCTCCAGAGTCATTACTGTTATGAATGTTAGAAGTTATGGTCTGTGACTGAGCTGGAGTTTGGTTGACAGTAATGGTATTGACAGTATCTTTGTCAACTTCAACAGTTTGAGTGAAGCTAGGTTCTTCATCAACAATTTCCTCAGCTTCCAAGTATCCTTGATTCTCAAATCTGAATGTCTGCATCTTTCCTTCTTCATGCAGTCCTGGAAACTTGGTTTCATCAAATGTGACATTAACACTTTCTTCAATAATCCTGTGTTCCATAACATAAACTCTGTAGGCAGTCCTTTCTGTGTTGTAACCCATGAATAGTCCTTCAAATGCATTGGTGTCAAATTTTCCTTTCTTCTCATGGTTATCTTTCATCATAAAGCATTTGCTCCCAAACACATGAAAGTATTTGACAGTAGGTTTCTTCCCAGTTAGCAGACAGTAAGGTGTACTTGCATGAGTTTTGTTAATCATGGTTCTGTTTTGAGTATAACAAGCTGGGTTGATAGCTTCAGCCCAGAAGTATGTTGGCAGTTTAGCATCATGCAACATAGTTCTAGCTGCTTCAATGAGAGTCCTGTTCTTTCTTTCTACAACTCCATTCTGCTGTGGAGTCCTTGCAGTAGAGAATTGTTGTACAATTCCTTCATCTTTACAGAAATTTCCAAGTGTGGCATTTCTGAATTCTGTACCATTTCCTCAAGATTTGGACTTTTGAGTTTGGAGTTCTATCAAGAACTCTGACTTGATCAATAATCACTTGAGCAGCTTCATCTTTGGATTCAAGAAATTTCACCCAAGTGTACCTTGAGTAATCATCCACCATTACTAAGGCATATCTCTTTTTGGCCATAGATGGTACATTGACTGGACCAAAGAGATCCATGTGAATCAACTTGAGTGCTTCTATGTTGGTGTTCAATTGCTTGGACTTGTGCACAGCTCTCCTTAGTTTGCCCATTTGACAATCTTCACACAGTCCTTCTTGACAGAATTCCTGTTGGGGCAAACCTCTCACTAACTCCTTCTTCATCAAAATATTCATTGTCTTGAAGTTGAGATGTGAGAGCTTCATGTGCCAAAGCATACTGTCACCAACAGTTGCTTTACTGTAAAAACAGTAAACTTTATCCTTCTTTGTTGAGTTTAAGTCAGCAACAAACAAGCTTCCTTTTCTGACCCCTTTTAAAGAGAGGCTCTCATCCTTCTCGTGATAGATGTTGCACATCATCATATCAAAATCAACCTTGAATCCCCTGTCACAGAATTGGCTGACACTGAGTAGATTGTGCTTCAATCCATCCACAAGAGCAATGTCTTCAATGACAACATTTCCAATTTCCAGACAGCCATATCCCACTGTGTAACCCTTGTTGTTGTCTCCAAAGGTTATGATTGGGCCAACTTTCTCTACATAGTGTGATAGCATGGCTTTATCACCTGTCATGTGTCTTGAGCAACCACTGTCAATGATCCACATGACTTGATCTTTCTTCTTGCTCTGCAAAACAGAATGTGTTTAAGTTGCATATGGTACCCAATCCCTGTTGGGTCCTGCAGTTTTAGTGTCTCCTGAGTTTCTTCCAGTCATAAAATCACAAGCATCATCAAAAACCTCCTATTTGACTTCTCTTTTCACCCACTTAGGTTTAGAATTGGACTTGATCCTTTTCTTAGTGGATGAAGCCTTTTTGTTGTTGCCCGCAGGCTCAGAAGTCTCAACAGTGTGCATGTATGAACATTTTTCAGTAGTGAGAATAGGTAAGTTAAAGCATGTACTCATGGCAGTGATCTTGCATGGCATACATTCAATATTATTACAAACACTCATAGTTCTATGCATGAGGGGGGTTCTGTGTAAGTTACCATTGAGTTCAGTAGCATTGATCTTATCCTCAATTGGTTTGTTACAAACATGTGTTAAATGATGTGAAGATCCACAGTTATTGCATAGTTTCCTAGAAGCACCTCCAACATTAGTGTATCCATTTCCTTTATTGACACCTACCTTACCATTCCTATTCTTAGACTTGGGAGTTACTGGATTGACAGTGTGTTCAGAAGTTGCTGTCGAACTTTCCTTGACAGTACCTTTTATTCCAATTGTCTTGACAGAAGGTTTGGAAGTTACTGTCTTGGAAACATTCTTGACAGCATCTTTGGAAGATACTGTTTTGCCAACTGTGACAGCATCTTTTGAACTTACTGTCTGATTGCTTGGTAAGTTTACTGTCTTGGGGATTGTGACAGTATCCTTTCCATCCTTGGATGTGCTGTCAACACCTTCATCCTCATCAAGAATTTCTTGTTTGATGAGCATGGCTTCTTCATCAAACTCAATTTCTGTAGCTTTGAAAATAGGAGTTTTAACCTTCTTGAGAATGGTGGGTTTGACAGCAGCATTTCCAGAACAATCTTGAATCACAGTTTCCTTTCCAGGTCTTTTACCATATGAAAAACCTATACCAACTGTCTGATTTTCTGTATGCTTATCATTGTAATCCTGAACTATCTTTGATGAGTTTTTATAAGCCTTAATCTTGAATTCATTTTCAGCAATCTCATTCCTCAGGAATTCCTCAACCTCTTTAGCACATTTTAATTCATTTTTAAGTCTAGCATTCTCCTGAGCTAAAGAGTCTAGAGAACTGGTTTTGAGAACAAGAGATTCATTTTCAGACTTTAGTGTTTCATTTAGCTTACTCAGCCTAGTGATTTCCTCATTAGCAGCAGATAAGCTAGTATAGACATTGAACATTTCAGCACTTAAGTCTTTAATGGTTTTCTTATACGGACATATCAAGTAAGACAAGTGAAGGTATCTGACTTGAAGATGTTGATTCTACTTCATCAGTGCTAGCCATGAGAGCTAGGTTGACATATTCTTCTTCTTCTTCTTAATCATCAGTCTCATCCCAACACTTTCCTTCAGCCACATAGGCTCTACCTTGATTCTTCTTAGAGTATCCACCAGTTCCTTTCTCAAACCTCTGAACCTGTTTGGGTCTTTTGCATTCAGTAGCAAAATGACCAGGTTCACCACAGTTGTAACACTTGAATTTTGACCTATCCACAAATCCAGTCTTGTATCCTCCTTTGGTTGAACTTCCCACAGCAGCCTTTGATGAACTTCCCTTGTGGAACTTGGATGCTTGGCCTTAGGGCTTGTATGACCTATCCTTCTTGAACCTAAAGTTCTTGAACTTTTTGGCCATGTAAGCCATAGTAGGATTGTCCATGCTTTCCAGTTCCTCCATTGTGTAGAAGTCTTCATCTTCCACATCCTTGAGCTGCAGTACTACTTTCTCATCATCTTCAACAACCTCTTCTATCTTCAAGGATTGTGCAGGGGTTGATTATGTGATTTGTAGTACTTCACTTGGCTGTGTGATCCTTGGCACATGTGCTACTAGGGCACTTGACATATTAGCCATCTTGTTCCTTGTTCCACTCTGTATGGCTCTCTTTTGAAAGAGTTCAAGTTCATAGGATTTCAGAATGCCATAAAGTGTCTCAAAGGTTATATTGTTGAGATCTCTTCCTTCTCGTATGGCTGTTGTCTTGTGTTCAAGGTGATCAGGCAGTGTAAGCAGGAACTTGACATTCAATTCCTTTCTGTCATAGTACTTGCCATGTATCTGTAGTTCAGTTAAGAGCTTACTGAACCTTTCAAACATGGAAGTTAAGTCTTCACCAGGCTTGGCCATGAAAGCCTCATATTGTGATATCAGTATTTGCCTTTGGTTGCCCTTAACTTCTTCACTTCCTTCACATAGTAAAGCTAACCTCATCCACATCTCCTTGGCTGATGTGCAGCTTATCACACTTCCACACATGGCTTTATCCAACGTGAGAGAATCGAGCAAGATGAGTTGCAAGTGATCATCTAGCACCATCTTCTCCTTCTCAGGTTCCAAAATTTCCGAGGGATCTTTGGGAACCCAATGTGCAGGAATGACTTCACCATTTACTGTTGTGGCTTCAATTTCCTTCCTTGGAATGAAAGGACCATTCTCGAGAATACCTGGGTATAGTGGATTCGTAGCTTTGATAAACAACAAGATCTTTCTTTTCCAAATGCTGTAGTTTTCTTTATCAAAAGCTGAGATCTTGATACTGTTTTATTTCTGCATTGTCGTCGTGATCTCAGATATGTATGTTAATCTGTTAGCTCTGATACCAGTTGTTGGTCCTCGTGTATTGCAGAAGGGGGGGGATGAATGCAATACTGATAAAATTCAATCTCAATTTCAACAACCAAAACTAAGATTTAACGTTATCAGTAATATGTGTGCATTCACAAACAGTATGGTCTAAAAGACAAGTTTCACAAAATAAATGTTTTTATTTATTTTGCAAAGTGTTGCTACAACCTCAAGAGAGAATTCTTGAGCTTCGGTTTTCTTCAAGACACTTACTTGCTTGTGTTACCACTTCGTACCTAGAATGAATTGATAGTCTAAGTATAAAACTAATCATATCACTGTCAACACGGGTTTGTGAAGCTACTGTCATTATCAAGTGGCAGCTTCTTACAAACTGTCTACCCATGTGACTTTCCTAAATTGCTAACATGTCAGATATACATTACAAAGAAAGCAACCTAGATTCATTCTATTTCCAGCTAAAACAATTCAGCAAATAGAGACTTGACCTTGCTCTTGAATTGATTCGCTTTTGTTTTGTAGTGCTTGAAGCTTCTGTCGTAGTCTTGCAGACTTGGTGCAGCTTAGGGATACTGCAACACGCCTGTTTCTTGAACATTGAAACTGTCACAGGATTTGACTGAGAAGATACCTAGAACAAGGATCTTTCTCGAGAGAGTTACTTTTGCCACAAAGCTTGCTGTCACAGTAAGGTTCTTTTGGTGACAGTATGAGTTCCCCGCACAGAGTGCTGTCGAGGTTTCCAAACTTGCTGTCGAGGGCTAAAGTTGTTGTCGCGTAGTCTTCCGCCAATGTTGCTGTCAGAGTGAATATGCTGTCGTGACTTGCAACATTCGGTCTTCTTGTAATCTTACTGTCAATGCTTATGATAGTAACCTTTATTCATGCTGTCATCTAATATGCATTCTTTGAGGCTTGAACACAGCAAGTGAACTTCTTCCAAATTACACAACTAAGATGACATTGCACACTGATTACAAGAACATACTTTGGCTGTGACAGTATGTTCTACTTAATTAAAAATTAAGTATATACAAGGTTAAGTTGTTTCTATGCTATCACCCATAAATCCCAACATATGTAAATAGTACACTGAATTAACTAGAATAGATGTATGTCTAAAGACCTGATGCAGAAGATGAGATATATATTCTCTCCGATGAAAAAGAATGTGGTATGTGTTTTAGGGTAAAACGGGGGTGCATTATGTCGTTTAACCTGATTTAAGCAATGGGCTTATATCAGGTGTATCTGATACCCTTTTTTCTCATGTATTATTTACTCCGTTTTACTTTTGATTTCTGACACGTATTTTAAAATGCATTGACCGGATAGTTAAATTAATTATTGATATGGACAGAAAAGTAATTCTAGAAATATAATTAATGATACATTAATTATACCTAGAATGGTCCAAGAATACGACCCAATAAACAAGGCCCAAGACCCTAATTATTTATTAATTTCGTAATTAATAAATAGGGAAAAATACACAACTCGGGAAAGAAGTCCAAAATATGGTAAATTCATCAAAGAAGGATCCAGAATCTCAATTAAAAAGAAATAATGAGTCATAGCCTTTATCAACAAGGAAAAGACTTCTCCAGCAAAAATACAATGTTTATCCGTTATAAAAAATGAGACTTATTAGCTAAGACTCCTAAAATTACTCTAAATATGAGGCTCCAGACGCCTATATAAAGGACCTGATCCTTCAATCAGAACTACGTCTTTGGCTTGATTCTCAGTACTGATTGAGATACATAGGCATCTTGTGATGACCGATTTAGTCACGAAACACAAGAGCAACCATTAAAGCTCGAAGCTCTCTTAAATCCTAGCAATTAATTTATAAGCACGTTTTTTAATCCATAACATTTGGCGCCGTCTGTGGGAAGACAACATCAACCATGGTAAACACACGAAGAACAACTCGAGATACTCAAACTTCCGAGGAGCTTCCTATCACCTCTGAGGCTGATGCTCACGGAAATCAACCACCGCCAACTACTGGCATTCAAGGGGCGAATATCCCCCTCACCACTACTCAAGGACCGGAGATCCCAATTTCGATTGAAGGGACGAATCCCCTGCAGATGGTCATTCATGGACCTAATCCACAAGAGACCGTTCACCAGCAACCAATCACGACCTCCCCACTGCTCATGAATGCACCAAGTGGTCTTCAACTCCATACTACTGATCTCCCCCAATACGCAACTCAAACTTTGGGGATGCCAAGCTATGGCATGCCTCCTCGACCCTTGGCGGGCGGTAGTGGTCTCAACCCCACTTACCATGAAGCATATGTCCCCCCTTATATACAAGGTCCGGGACCCTACACCGAGGATGAGAATGACTCAACTGGAGAAGAAAGGGATGTTGCCCCAAGGAGAAGACGTTCTTCCCAAACAAATCGGGAACAATCCCAAACTACTAAGGAAAAGATTGCGCCCCATGAGGCTGAGGCTGCAAGGCTCAAAAAACTATTGGCCGAAGAGGAAGCAGCAAGAACTCAACGGGTCCCTGTGATTAACTTGGACCCAACACCAAGAAGAACCAAGAGGGCTGATGCCCCAAGGGGTGACCCTAGTGTTTTGTTGCCCCTAGGAGATCCTGATGATCCTACACCACCATTCACTCAAGACATCATGAAAGCTACCATATCCAGGAAATTCAAGATGCCAACTATTAAAGTTTATGATGGAACGGGGGATCCCGCAAATCATGTAAGAACCTTCTCCAATGCACTGCTGTTGCAGCCAACCAATGATGCAGTGAAGTGTAGGCCGTTTCCACAAACCTTGGCAGACATGGCCCAACGCTGGTATAGTCGTCTTCCTCCCAACTCTATTGGGTCTTTCAAGGAACTAAACAAAACTTTCATCAATCAATTCGTTAGTGGAAGAGTGCATGAGAAAAGTTCTGCATCACTCATGAGAATCCAGCAAGGAAAGAATGAAGCTTTAAGGGATTATATCAATCGATTCACCCGGGAGGCTCTGAAAGTCCCGGACTTGGAGGACAAAGTAGCTATGATAGCCCTGCAGCAAGGAACCACCGATGATCACTTCAAAAGATCATTGGCAAAACATCCACCCGAGAGCATGCTGAAGCTCCAAGATAGGGCCGGAAAATACATCAAGGCTGAAGAAAGCATGAGAAAGTATGAACCCGCTACTGGTGGTAGTGGAAATTCAAAGAAAAGAAAGGAGACACAGGAGTATGACATCAAGGAAAAGTTTCCTAGAACATCAAAGGATTCTGATTCTCCACCTAAGAGGAGCAATTTTGGGCCAAAGTTTACGGAGTATGCAAGATTGAACACTCACAGGAGCCAAATTCTGATGGAAATAACAAAGGAGGAGGAACTCCGATGGCCGAAGCCACTAAGGACTGATATGTCTAAACGGAATAAAAATCAATTCTATCGGTTCCATAAGGAAGTCGGTCACGATACCGACGATTGCAGACAATTGAAAGATAAGATCGAGTTTCTGATACGGAGAGGAAAGCTCAATAAATTCACCAAGGATGGAAGTCAAGGGAGTCAAAGAGGAAACTATGAAAGGAAGGATTATGACAGAAGGGACAACAATCAAGATCGTAATCCCAAGCCCCGAGGGCCAGTCATCAACATGATATTCGGAGGACCAACCGCTGCTGGGTCCTCCCGAAACTCAAGAAAGGCATATGCCCGAGAAGTAATGACTGTGGTCGGAGAAGCACCGAAACGTGCTCGAACAGAAGTATCAATAGGTTTTGATGATTCTGACTTGGAGGGAGTGAAGTTTCCCCACGATGATCCCTTAGTCATCGTACCTGTGATAGGGAATTCTGAAACAAAGAGAGTTTTGGTCGACAATGGAGCTTCAGTGGACATCTTGTTCCATGATGCTTTCATCAAGATGGGCTATACTGACTCTCAGTTGACACCCTCGAATATGCCCATATATGGGTTCAACGAAATGGAGTCGAAGGTGGAAGGCACTATCCAACTACCAATTGATAATGGGCCAAGGGTCGAATACGTCTACTCAGATGTTGAACTTCATAGTTATAAAGTCCACTTTGACCTACAATGCAATCCTGGGAAGGACGGGTGTTGGTCCTTGACTATTGCAGAAGGGGGGGGGGGGTTGAATGCAATACTGATAAATCTTAATCTACGTTCCAACAACAAAAACTAAGATTAAGGATTATCAGTTTATAGAATGCAAACACAAGTAGACACACGAGTAATTCTCACAAATAAATGTTTTATTTATTTTGCAATGGGTTGCTACAACCTCAAGAAAATGTTTGTTTTCTTGAGCTTCGGTTTCTCGAGTGATTACAGAGAATGAATTGAGAGATAGACTAAGTAGGCTAAACCTATCACTTTCAATCACGGGTCTTGTGAAGCTGCTGTCATTTTCAAGTGGCAGCTTCTTACAATTTGCCTGCCCGTGATTCTTTCCTAAATTGCTATACAGACAGCTTATCAATACATAGCAAAGCAATCTAGAAACATTCTATTTTAAGCTAACACAATTCAGTAGATATAGATTTGTCATACTCTGGAATTGGTGAGCTTTGTCATGTGATCTCTCAAGCTTCGGTCGTAGTCTTGCAGACCTGTTACAGTGTTGGGATACTGCAACACGCCTGTTTCTTGAACATCCAAACTGTCAAAAGTTTGACTGGGTTGTTTACCAATATAAATGTTATCCTTTCATGACAGTATCCTGATGGCTAAGCTTGATGTCACATGAATGCGCTTATGGTGACAGTAAGAAATCCCCGCTGAAGGTGCTGTCAGGATTTCCAAGCTTGCTGTCAGGCTAAGGTAAAGTTGCTGTCAGAGGGCTTCCGCCAATGTTGCTGTCAGAGTGAATGTACTATCGTGACTCGCAACATGTTGTCTTCTTGTAACCTTACTGTCAGCGCTGTGACAGTAATCTTTATTCTTGCTGTCCATCTTGAGTACTTCTTGAGGCTTGAACAAATAAATGAACTTCTACCAAGATGCACTAGAATCTTATTTGTACTAAATAAAACGGTTACAAAGACATACTCTGGTTGTGACAGTATGTTCATACTTAATAAAGATTAAGTAAATAAAGTATCTAGTTAAGTTGTCTCATAGCTATCACCCATAAATCCTAACAACGGGTCTTCATGCGTTCAAGGCCGTTGCCTCATCTTATCATCTGAAAATCAAGTTCCCAACGAGGAATGGAATTGGTGAAGAACGGGGAGACCAAAAGATGGCTAGAAGTTGTTACGTAGCCGCGTTAAGACCTGATAGAATCGGGGGGCAGGTTCTCCCCATTGAAGACATGAATACTAGTGATAATGAGGACCGAAGAGGGAAACCAACTAAGGATTTAATCCCAATTCCCTTAGTCCCTGGTGAACCGGAGAAGGTGACTTATGTTGGAGCATTATTGCCTGAACCATTGAAAATCAAGCTCATATCTTTTCTTCAAGAGAACAATGACGTTTTTGCTTGGACAACGGCTGACATGCCAGGGATTGATCCCCAATTGATAACCCACAAATTGAATGTGGATCCTGAAAGGAAGACGGTGAAACAGAAGAAGAGAAATTTTGCTCCAGAAAGGCCAGAGGCCATTAAACAAGAAGCAGAAAAGCTTCTGGAGGCCGGATTCATTGAAGAGATACAATTCCCCGAATGGTTGGCCAACCCAGTGATGGTCAAAAAGGCCAATGGAAAAGTGGCAACATTGGGAAGATTCATCTCCAAGTCAGGAGAGAAGTGCTTACCTTTCTTCAAAGCACTCAAGAACGTGAAAAATTTTGAGTGGACAACTGAAAGCCAAGAGGCCATTGAGGCCCTGAAGAAATACATGGTTGAGGCACCACTGTTGACAAAGCCAAAGCCAGGTGAAATTCTCTATTTGTACTTGGCGATTTCTAACACAGCCCTTGGAGCCGTTTTGGTAAAAGAAGAGTTGAAGGTTCAGAAACCCATTTACTATGTGAGCAAGATTCTACATGGGGCAGAAATAAACTACTCTACGATAAAGAAGTTTGCCTTAGCCTTGATAATGGCCTCAAGAAAGCTACGCCCATACTTTCAGGCTCACAAGACAAGGGTATTGGCCAATCAGCCTCTAAGAAACATCTTGCATAGCCCTCAAGTTAGTGGAAGGTTGATCAAATGGGCTATTGAATTGGGCGAATTTGACATCAAGTATAAGCCTCGAACGACCATAAAAGCCCAGACAAATGCTGACTTCATGGTTGAATGCACCATTGACAACCAAGAAGTCGGGGGGCAGGAAGTGATAGAGGAAGACAAGAAAGATGAAGAGATGGTGTTCAAAGAATATTGGGTGCTCTATTTTGATGGAGCATCAAAAACAAAATCAAGTGGAGCAGGTTTGGTGCTACAAAGTCCTGATGGATTTCTCATAGAGTACACACTAAAACTTGACTTCCAAACGACAAACAATGAAGCTGAATACGAAGCCCTGATAGCTGGCTTAGGGCTGGCTGGAGCCTTGAGAGTTAAAACTCTAAAAGTATGTGGAGACTCAAGGCTAGTGGTTTCCCAAGTAAATGGGGAGTTTGAGGCCAGAGATGAAGTCATGGCCAAGTACTTAAAACTTGTCAAGGCCATCATGACTCAATTTGATGAATGCTATGTGGAACACATTCCAAGGGAAGAGAACATGAAGGCCGATGCCTTGTCTAAATATGCTTCTTCTGAAATTGAGAACTACGCAGGAAGTGTATACTTCCAAGTCTTGAAGACCCCAAGCATCAATGGAAAGTTGGTAGCACCTATTGATGTTGCTAGCTGTTGGATGGATCCCATCAAATCTCATCTGGAAACTGGTTGGTTACCCAACAACACCTCAGAAGCACGAAAGTTGTATGTGAGAGCACTAAGGTATACCCTGATTGAGGGAATCCTATACAAAAAGTCGTTCATTGTTCCTTATCTGAAATGCTTACGACCCCAAGAGGCAGAATTGGCCCTAAGGGAAGTGCATGAAGGAATTTGTGGACAGCACTTGGGGGGCAGAGCCCTTGCTCATAAAATCACTCGTCTAGGTTTTTATTGGCCAAGCATACTTACGGATGCTAAAAGCTTCGTGAAGAAATGTGAACGGTGCCAAAAGCATGCACCGGTGGTTAGACAACCACCAGAGATGATGAAATCCATAAACTCACTTATCCCATTCGCCATGTGGGGGATGGATATACTTGGACCATTTCCAATGACAAGTGCGCAAAGAAAGTTCTTGATATTAGCAATCGATTACTTCACCAAGTGGATTGAGGATAAGCCTTTAGCCAAGATAACCACCAAGCAAGTAATGCATTTCTTCTAGTAAAATGTGATATGCAGATACGAGATTCCACGTATCTTGGTCACAGACAATGGAACTCAGTTCAACAATGATGAATTTAAGAAGTATTGTGACGAGAATGATATCAAGTTACCCTTCACTTCTGTTGCCCATCCTCAAGCAAATGGGCAAGCTGAGGTTGTCAATCGAATTATCCTGGATGGACTGAAGAAAAGAGTTGAACACTCTAGAAACACTTGGGTAGACGAATTGCTCCTCATACTATGGGCATATCGTACTACTTGTAAAGTCACCATTGGAGCAACCCCCTTTCTGTTGGCATATGGGGCAGAAGCAGTGGTTCCAGTGGATATTACTCACACGTCTCCAAGAGTTGAGGCTTATGAGCCAGAAGAAAATGAAGAAGGCTTGAGGCTAGCTTTAGATCTAATTGATGAAGTTAGGGATGAGGCAAATGCCAAGATAGTTGAACATCAAAAAAGGGCATCTTTCTACTATAACCTAAGGGTTAAAGAGAGATTCTTCCGTCAAGGAGACTTAGTCCTCAGAAAGATTGAGGCATCCGGAGTTGGACAAAAAGGCAAGTTGGCTCCAAATTGGGAAGGACCATATCGCGTTAAGAACGTATTTGGTCGAGGCTCCTACAAATTGGAAACCCTGGAAGGGATTGAAGTACCAAGGAATTGGCATGCCGCAAACTTGAAAGTCTATTATGTTTAAGTCCTGATTGGACTCACTATTAGGACAAGTAGAAATAAGGTCGACGAAACCAATCCAAGTTTTTAAACTTGAGTATTATGTAAGGGTTGAACCCATTTTTCAAGTTATGATTATATTCAACAATTTCATATTTCCAAGATAAGTTATGTGTATTGAGTGTTGACAAACATTCGAAAAATTCAAGAATCAAAGAAAGTCAAGAAATGATAAATTAAGACTTACAAAAGTTAAGTTATGCCCGAAGGTAGATATTACATAAATAAAAAGCCACAAACGGCTACAAAAGAAAATACTACATGATCTAGGCTTCCCCTCCCTTGTCGACAGTGTCATCCTCTTCTTCTTCTGAGTCAGAACCAGAACCAGAGCGAGTAGCTGCAGAATCAGCACCGGTTGTCTAACCAGGAGGAGAGAAATGCCCTAGGTCCAGAATCCTGTCGTCCTCCTCTATATCATCCTCTCCAGCCAAAGCCACCTCTAAAGGGGTAGAAGCACAAGGGCTTGGAAAGTCAGAAAGGATAAGTGATCCAGGCATCTTCTCCAGAACTTCAGCTAAGGCGCCATCCCATCCCTTAGTAAACTGAACTGGGAAGAGGAGCTCGTCATGCTTACCGATTAAGTCCTTGTACTCCTGAGAGTCAAGGTACTCATCGATAAAGTCATATTTGCCCTTCCGAAGTGCAACCAGCTCAGCTTGGGAGTCAGCCAGCTCCTTCTCCCTCCTAGACAGAGAGGCCCTCAAAGAACCCAACTCCTTCCGGGACCTCTCAAACTTGCCTTGGTTGGCCTCTGAAGATGAGCGCCAAGCCTTGGCTTGAAAGAGAGCCCCTTGGAAGTTAGCATTTGCCTGCAAACAAATCACAAGTCAAGATAGAAACTTGAAATATACTAAAACTGCAAAGAAAAAGGGGAGTAAGAACTTACAGCAACAATAGCCTGAGCACCTGCATGCTCCACTCCCTCCAAAGTGGAGTTAGAAACAAAGTCCTTGTAGTCACAAGGAGTGAGAGAGTGATAAGACCACTTAGTGGCATGCTTGGACACCCCCACGACTGTGTCCTTCTTCCTGATACCCCAGTTGGGGCGCCAAACAGAGCTCTTGGTTGAGGTAGGAACCTCAACCTCCTTAACAGTATCCTCGTGAGGCCTTAAAAAGGATGGGACACTTGAAGCTGCCCGAGGATCTTTTACTCCCAAATGAGCCCTCTTCATCCTAGCTGTTTCTCCATCTAGGGGCTCGTTGGACTTATTTATAAAGGGCGCAGCTGCAAAAATACAAGAAAAGAAATAGTGGGTATAAGAAAATCTTAGATAAATAAAAGAAAGTGTGGAATGGGAGTTACCCTTGTCCGACACGCTCGAAAGTCCCAGGGACTTAAGCTGAAACTCATCCAGGAGCTCCCAGGCCAATGAAGCATAGTTGTCCTTAGTGAGCTCGGCATAAGCACGAGCCTCCTCGTCATTCAAGACAATATCATTGGGGCTACCATCCGAAACCCTAATGAATGATCTACGGAATAAGGTGCCCCAATCCCCTCCTTCCCAAACCAAATACATAAACTCATTTTTCCATTTCGGGTTGTTATCAGGAATGGTTTTTGGGTGGAAAATGGGAGGTGTTGAAGGGCGATGGTTAATATAAACCCAACCTAGGGAAATTGTGGAACTATTTTTAAACTGAAATATTTTCCTAAATAAAGCTACAGAAAGAGGAAAGTTGTTCTTTAGACAAAGAACTATAAAACTCATTATAATCCTCCAAGCATTGGGAGAAGTTGGCAAGGATTAATCCTAACGTCTTCTAGCAGTTTGGGAATGAAATCGTGAAAAGGAAACCTAAGTCCTACAACAATGGCGTCCTTATAAATGCAGAGAGCATCAGGACGCCAATGGCAAGAACGGTCCCCTGGGCCAGCTGGGATAAGTCTATAGGGAGCTTTAACTCTATACATTTTATTATAATCCCTAATCATATCAATTTCATGAAACTTATTACTACAATCAAAAGAGTCTAGATGCGACACGGAGGGATAATCATCACCACGTTCAATAATCATATCTTGTAAAGACATATGAGAAGAACGTATAGTGATACCTCTCTTCGAAGCTTGATTCATTTTCTGAAGGCGTTGACCAGCACGATCAGACATCTTCAAATCTTCAAAGCAAATATCCAGAAATCTTCAAAACTTCAAAGTATGAACCCAGAAAACTTCAAATCTTCAAGCAAATTTCCAGAATCTTCAAAACTTCAAAGAGGAATTCCAGAAAATCTTTAAAACTTCAAACGACAAGCCCAAAAAATCTTCAAACAATGAAGATTAAACCCAGAAAAGTATGAATACGGCTGAGGAAAGTTCACCGGAAATCGCCTCACCACGGAGTAACTAGAGAGAAAAGCTAAAGAGAAATTTTTAGAAATTTGAAGGTATGAAGTGAATAGTGAAATGGAAATCCCGCTCTTTTATAACCAAAACAACCGGTCACCCAACTGGTTAAGGGAAGGGCAACCGACTATGGCCAGTTAAGGCCCATAAACCTTTTATTGGACTTCAAAAAATTAAGGCCCAATAGAGTTTGAGGCTAGGCAAAATCAAAGCCCAAAGAATTTAAGGCTAAACAGAATTAAGACCCAAAAATGGATAAAGTTCAGTACGAATTAAAGTCCAAATAATTTGAGGCTAGGCCCAATAAAATGAGGCCAAGGCAAAATCAAAGCCCAATGAGATTGAGATCGAAAAGACCTTAGATCGAGGTCGAACGATCAAAATCGAAAATATATGGGAAATCAAGGTCGAATCCATCGACCTCGCACCCGTTTGAGATCGAAAAGTAATGAGATTGAGATCGAAAAGACCTTAGATCGAGGTCGAACGATCGAAATCGAAAATATATGGGAAATCAAGGTCGAATCCATCGACCTCGCACTCGTTTGAGATCGAAAAGTAATGAGATTGAGATCGAAAAGACCTTAGATCGAGGTCGAACGATCGAAATCGAAAATATATGGGAAATCAAGGTCGAATCCATCGACCTCGCACCCAAATGAAATCGAAACAAAAATAAAAAAAAATAAATTTGAGGTCGAAAAGACCTTAGATTGAGGTTGAAGGCTCGAAGTCGAAAATACACAAGGAATCGAGGTCGAATCCATCGCCCTCGCACCCGTTTGAGGTCGAAAAATTAAAGATTTGAGGTCGAAAAGACCTTAGATCGAGGTCGAAGGCTCGAAGTCGAAAATACACGAGGAATCGAGGTCGAATCCATCGACCTCGCACCCGTTTGAGGTCGAAAAATTAAAGATTTGAGGTCGAAAATACCTTAGATCGAGGTCAAAGGCTCGAAGTCGAAAACATACGGAGAAATGAGCTCGAATCCTTCGACCTCACACCAAAATGAGGTCAAAAATAAAAGGAATCCTGGTCGAAGACTTGAGGTCGAAAAAGAACTGAGAAATGAGGTCGAATCCTTCGACCTCATACCAGTTGAGGTCGAAATCCTGGTCGAAAATGACCTAGTTCCTGGTCGAAATCCTGGAAAAAAATGACCTAGTTCCTGGTCGAAAATGACCTATTTTGAGGTAAAAAATACCCTTAAAAATGGAAAATTTTGAGGAAAAATATGCAATAACTTCTACGAAAACTCCGAGAAGATTTGCCCAGAAGTTGGGGGTCAAATGATATGGACAGAAAAGTAATTCTAGAAATATAATTAATGATACATTAATTATACCTGGAATGGCCCAAGAATACGACCCAATAAACAAGGTCCAAGACTCTAATTATTTATTAATTTCGTAATTAATAAATAGGGAAAAATACACAGCTCAGGAAAGAAGTCCAAAATATGGTAAATTCATCAAAGAAGGATCCAGAATCCCAATTAAAAAGAAATAATGAGTCATAGCCTTTATCAACAAGGAAAAGACTTCTCCAGCAAGAAATACAATGTTTATCCGTTATCAAAAAGGAGACTTATTAGCTAAGACTTCTAAACTTACTATAAATATGAGGCTCCAGACGCCTATATAAAGGACCTGATCCTTCAATCAGAACTACGTCTTTGGCTTGATTCTCAGCACTGATTGAGATACGTAGACATCTTGTGAGGACCGATTTAGTCACGAAACACAAGAGCAGCCATTAAAGCTCGAAACTCTCTTAAATCCTAGCAATTAATTTATAAGCACGTTTTTTAATCCATAACAATAATTTTTCAATTTTTTTTGAATAAAAGTCTGATATTTAAATTTTTGTTCACAATTTTTTTTTAATTATTTGTGTAGCTATTCGGTTAAAACATTTTAAATTATATATTAAAAAATAAAAGGTGGACATGTATTGTAAACCAAAGGGAGCAAATAGTGTATCGGTTTATGATTTTTTTTTTGTTTTGGCTAAACGGAGAGCGAGTTTGACAAAAACTTAAAACCGGTGGCTTAAAGTGATTTTTGACTTTAAGTTGAAAAATGTCCGTTTGTTTGTGTAATAAGTCAGAAAATTACTTAAAGTTAAAAAAAGAGCTTAAATTTAGAAGTTGGTATGAGGTATTGTTTTGAGTATTTTATTTTGTTTTTGCGATTTTATTTCATAAAAGTTAATATTATCATTCAAATGTATTATTTATTCATTTTTTTTATTTAAATATTTATAATAAATCACAAGTTAGCTATAATACAAAAGTATTCAAACAAATAATTTTCAATTTTTACTTATAACTTTAAACAATTTTAAGTTTATTCAAACGTCGTCTCAATTATTGATGAAAAATTAGTGTGTGATTGAACATTTTTGAGAGATGACCTTTGGATCGTATCACATATCAATCCGAATCAAAATTCAAATTCAAAATTAGTTGATTTGACAGCTGAAATTAATTTACCTTAAATATGAAAAAATGTCAAACATAATTTATGAAAAATGCTAAGGAATCATAAAAAAACTTCCATAAAAATTATCATAATCTATGTGTATTCATTTCATTGATTGTATAGATAATAAATAAATCGACCATACATATTCATAATATTTTCACCGAAACTCTAATTTATTCGCTGCTAAGAGCATCTCCAACGGTGTTGGCTAAAATCGTTAGCTAAAATAATATAAAATGCTGATTATGTAAAATTTGCTGAACCTGTAAGATATTGTGTTCCAATGGAGTTGGCTATACTAGTTGGCTATATTTTAAAAATAGAATGTTATTGTTATTTCAAGTTGTTAAAAATAGAATATATGATTTGAATATGGTAATAATTGATGTGGAGTTTTACTACAGGTCCATAGGGGTTCGACAAAAATAGCCAACATGGAGAGGTTGGCTAAAATTTTAGCTAACAGTTTTATCCCATTGGAGCGGATTTTTTTTTACACATTATCTAAATTTTTTATTTATGACAATCCACCTATAATTTTAGCTAAGGGTTCTCCACCATTGGAGATGCTCTAAATAACTTTACATTGACAAACCTTTTGTTTTTACCGTTAACCCAATAAATTTAAACTCCGAAATTGCATCCTATCAAAACTAATTTAAATTCGCAACCAATGATCAAGCGACACTCAAGAGAAGAGAACAGCTGGGTCTCGCACACACCCGATTATTACTTTAGCGAGAGCGGGAAATAAAAAGAGGACCGATCAATTACTTCGTTATTGCTGCTTTCAAACCATTGCTCTTCTAGCGCCTCATTCATTTCCCCTTTCTCTCTCACACGCACAAAACACACAGAAAAACAACTTTTTAAAACTCACCTCATAAACCCTAATTTTTGAAATGGATCTCAGTGGTGACAATCCTAGTAGGAGATGCAGTGCTAGGATTGAAAAGCTTAACAGTCAGAAACCTCCCTGTAAAGTGAGCAAGTATCGAGAAGAAGCTGAGTCTAAATCGAAACGCAATCCGAAGCGAAAGAGGAGTGATAAGACTGTGAAGCCTAAAAATAGTTCAAAAATCGAGAAAAATACGGAGATGAAGGCTCAATTGGATGGTGTTGATGAGGCGGATAAGGTTAAGGAGGCTTCGGACGATGTTGTGGTTGCGAAAGAGGCTCCGGAGGAGGTTGTGGTTGCGAAAGCTGTTACAGATGCTAATGCTAAGGAAGGTGAAGGCAAGAGTGCGCACGCTGTTGTGAGGGCTGCGATACGGAGCTTTTATACTCATTATTTGCATTTTGTTCAGGTTTGTTTTCTATTTTGTGTAGTTTCGTTTTGTGTTTGTTTTACGGAAGTAGTTAAGTTTACTGTTGTGTGTATTTTACACTTGTGTTTCAAGTTTGTTTATGAGGCTGTTTTAAGGGATAAATTGTGATGTGATTGAGTGTTTATTGTTGATATGATGTTTAATTAGTCTTATGTAAGTGGTACGTAGAGTATAGTTTGTTAGATTGTTCATTCGGAACTTGTTTTTGTATAGTTAACAGAAAGTATGGTGTCTATATACATTCGTAGGACACTCTAATTGACTGAATTGTTTTGATGTAGTAACATCATGTAAAAATTGCGATACATCAGTGTGCCTCTAATTAAAGTCTTCGTTTATTCGATCTATCTGGAGTATGATTGTTTTTTGCGTAGGGAATTAGTAGGATTCGATGATTGGATTTACATTTATTATAATTTAATGTTGTTGATAAAATTTAGGTACTTGTCAAGTTTTTATGCTTGATGTTTAAACAATCATGTTCTCAAGTTTAGTATGCATAAGTATTTGATGCGGGGATTGTGGATCTAGACTCGTGCAGTGTGAGATACAAACCCCTTACTTTCATTTTAGTAGTTAAATAATGTTCGTCTTCGGTCCATGTGCACATAATGTGATAACAGTACTGGTTACCGATTTATAACTGCACTTGTATGGTTGCTGATGTACTCTTTGTGGTTGACTGTAGGAAGAGGAAAAGAGGTGCGGGAAAGTGGAGGCTGATAATGAGTCTGTCAAAGATGATTCAAAAACTAAGGTTAGCTTGTATTCTTCAAGAATTCTGTTCCTAATAACTGTGTTCCTGTAGGCCATTTGAATCAAACAATATTTATACATTTTCTCATGTTGTACATTTGTAATGGATTTGTTCTTGTTTATGCGGTGGTTGTTCTTCCTCTGCGTATTTGTAAGTGCAAGGCATTACATCATTTTCTTCCTAAAAACTTAACACTCATCTATATTAACAGAGACAATTTTAAACAATGTAAAGATGTTGTGAACACACGATTTCAATCTGTTAACTTGTTTAAGGGGACATCTCCTATTTTGCTGCTGTGTCATCATAATATTGACTTGTTTTTGTTATTTGTTAATGTAGAAAATTATGAAGAAAGGAGATTCACCTAAATACAACAGTAAGAACAGCTCTAGGCGCCCTGATTCAAAGGCACTGGCAAAGGTGGTTCACTTTCTACTTCTTTAGTAAACTGTAGACATTTGCTCACGATTCTTGTTCACTGGTAATAAATTTGTTTTTGTTTATGCCTTGGTTGTTCCTCTGCATCTTGACATGTGCATGACATCACAGCATTTCCTTCCGTAAAATCTACAACTTACCTATCTTAACAGAAACAATTTTAAACAATTTAAAGATGTAGGGAAAACATTATTTAAGCTGTTAAATTGGTTAAGGACATCTATTTTGTCGTGTTTATCGTATTTTTGACTTGTTTGTTTTATTTATAAATGTAGAAAACTGTGAAGAAAGGAGATGCGCCAAAAGACAATGGCAAGAACAGCTCTAGACGCCCTGATCTGAAGGCACTGACAAATGTAGTTGATTCACTCTCCACTTGTTCCAAACTTGAAACTCTAAAGCCTAGTTTGTGGTCTTGATTTGATATGAGTTTTTCATTTGTATAATTTAGATTTCAATTTCCTTTTTTTTATACTCATCATTTTTTTTCACTTGCCAAGTTCTGGACTTTAGTGTGTTGGCACTCAAACTCCTGTGGCATGCATCTGTTTGTCGTGTTAAACTGTACTTTTTATATTAATAGACTTTAATTGCTATATGTATCCTTATAAACTGAAAATCTTATTTTGCAGGATATATATCTATATATATATATATCATATTTCTCCTGGTTCATTAGTTTGTTTGAGAGTCATACGTCTCTACTTGCTTGGGGCTGAACATAACTTTTTCCTTGTTATTATATTACTCAGCTAGATACTCCATATCTGTTTTCTATTTTGTTTTATGAATGAACTTAATCCATTGTACTTGTCCAGATCATGTGTTTAAAAGTTTAATCTTTGTCTGTGCTATGGTTACCTAAGTGAAAAACATTTGAAATGTTTTTAACACTAAATTTTGGTATGCAGTGATGAATAACTTTTATTTAATAATATGCAGATGTTGGGAACAGGAACTGCATTGCGGCCTAATAGAATTGGGTCTATTCCAGGTCTGTCCTTTTCTAATACTTCGAAAAGTGGGTTTATAATTTAGTGTATTTATTTCATATAAGAAATGAACTGCCTGAGCAAACTTCTTAAACTTCACTTAAATTCTTCATTACCTTTAAGTGATTCTTAGGGTTCATTTTTGATGACAGGGATTGATGTTGGACATCAGTTTTTTTCCAGAGCTGAAATGGTTGCTGTTGGTTTCCATAATCATTGGCTTAATGGAATAGATTATGTTGGTAAAAATGGCAACAAAGTAAGTTTTCTTCAGGGAAATCTATGTATTATCAGAATTTAATTTCATATTTTCTGGTACTTGTCTGATGTCATAAAAATTACATTCCAAACTTGTTTATCGTGATTCTTGTCAGTTAAATATTTACTATCCATCTTAAAAATTAATTTAAATGCTGCTTTAAACTGGTTTTTTTCCATACAACTCTAAATTTGTATTTCTTTGCAGTTGCAGATTGAGGATTTTAGTCGTTATACATTACCAATTACCGTGGCGATCGTTATATCAGGCCAATACGAGGATGATTTGGATAATTGCGAAGATGTAGTTTATACTGGTCAAGGGGGTAATAATTTACTCGGCAACAAGCAACAGATTGGACATCAGAAATTAGAGCGTGGCAACTTAGGACTCAAGGTATAAATACTTGATGCTTAACATTAAAAATTATGTAACTTGTAATGTTGCTGTATAAAAAATAGTTTATCACTCGTTCATTGATTACATAGGTTAATGATGGAGTACACACAGAAACATCAAGAAAGATAATTTGTCAAACTTATTCTTTTTTGTAACATTTTAATTTCTTGCAATTTACTGGATTATAGTAATTTTTTTTTGTTTGTCTAGGACATGCTAATTATTTAGGAATATTAATTTGTGTATATGTATATATTTTTACGTGGAGCGTATAATTAACTGTTTAGGTGCTAATTTTGATTTCAACATCCGATTTAAGTATTGTAATTCCTGACATTGAAGAAAATTGATAGAGCTGATTATTGACTATATGGATTTTTTTTCTTATATGGGTTGCAAAGTTTAACTTTTTTTTAATGAAGTTCATTCATGTGAAATGATATTACGTGAAACAAACTACATAATATATAATATATAATATATATATATATATCTATATATATATGTTACTGTTTGTCTGTATTGTTATTAAACTTAAGTTCTGAATATATGTATCTTTCAAAAAATGGGAGACATGGATCCGTGTGACTTGTGATAAACAGAATTTACTACTCTGATTAAGAAAGATTGAGTGATATAACTGTTCTAATTGAATAATAAGCTGTCCAGTTACTTCTATGTTTGTTTTACTGTAAAGTTTGATATGACATAGTCATATTTTGATATGACATAGTCATATCAGACTAAAAATGATTTGAGTATTTATGTCAAAGAAAGGAGTCTTTTGGTTTTTATATTTGTATGTGTAGTATGTGCATTGGCACAAGAAATTCCAATATCGTAATCTGTTCAATGTTGCATCCTTCAGAATTCACTGGATCAAAAAGTGCCAGTGAGAGTTATTCGTGGGCATGAATCCAAGATAAGCTATGTGGGGAAGGTGTACACCTACGATGGCTTGTATCAGGTAATTTTATTCTGCTAGATGGGTGTTTCTACATGTATGTCTACGGATTATGTAACATTTTGGTGGTGCAGGTTGTCAGTTACTGGGCAGAAACAGGCATATCTGGCTTTACTGTTTATAAATTTCGGCTGAAGAGGCTTGAAGGGCAGCCTTCTCTGACCACTGCTCAGGTTTTTCATTTTTGCAAGCAAGTTCTTTTATTATCATGATAAAATATATACATGTTAAGATATTTAAGTAATTTACCAATTTAAAAATGAAAGTGGAATTCTGGGAAAACCAATGGTTTGATTGTCTGGCAGTGACTGTGCTGTAGCCTGTAGTTAGCTCTCACTTGAAAACTTGGAACTATTTGTATACCTTCTAGCACTTGCATTTTATACAGCATCGCTGGTTCACCCTGTTCAAATTTTGGGCTTCTAAATGGTAACAGAATGATTTGCAGAAGAAAATACCTGTCCTCTAATCAGGAATCTGATTTCAGAGAGAAAAATTGGCAACTATTTGGCTTGCCCGCTTAAAACCTGATTATGAGGTTTACACTGACCTACCGTACTTGTGTACATGAAAGTTATTTCACATTTTCTCTTTCATACTTTTTCAAATCTGTATACGAGGGTTATATTTTTAAACATGAAAGGATCTGTGTTTTTTATTTGAAGTTGTAAATGGATGTCTCCTCTTTGTGTCTCCCTCACGAATCCAGCTTTCATTGTTTCAGTATCACTAGAATGACAGTCTGACACCTAGAATTAATATCCTGTACATCTTTTCTCGTTCACGACAGGTCCAGTTTACGCGCGGGCAGATTCCCAATTCCATTTCCGATATACGCGGGTATTACAGTTAACGTATTGAGTATCAACTTCTGTAATTATCCTATTTATGGAAACATGCATCAGTATAAACCTGTTCGTCTTCTGTCTTTACTTAGGCTGGTTTGCAAGGACATTTCTGGAGGCTTAGAAAATATTCCTATCCCAGCTACAAATGTGGTAGATGATCCCCCTGTTGCACCAACAGGCAAGCTTCCATATTAGTAGTATTATCCTGACATGTGTTTAGAACTAAAACTATAGTTTATTATTATTTGTTACCGTCTTTAGGCAACTTTTAATTGCACTCTTTTCAGCCCACTAATGGTCACTCTCATTTCCTTGTTTTTTATATATAGGATTCACCTATTTCAGCAAAATTGAAGTGCCCAAAAGCATGAAGCTTCCAACACAAGTTCGTGGATGTGCTTGCAAGGGTAACTGTGTAAATTCCAGAGATTGCAGCTGTGCTAAGCTCAATGGGACTGACTTCGCATATGTTAATCGTGATGGAGGGAGGTCTGTGTATGCTGATTGCTTTAAACTTGTTCCTTCATCTTATATCCTGAAATCCCTTGGCATCTCATTTGTATTAACTATCTAGTTGTGTGGGTCTTTTCCCAGGATAATTGAGCCAAAGGCCGTTGTGTTTGAATGTGGGCCAAACTGTGGCTGTGGTCCCGAATGTGTTAATAGAACTTCTCAGAAGGGACTTAGGTACCGGCTTGAGGTATTGCTAGCTATGTTCAATAGTTTAGTTTGTCAATAATCTGCTATGTTCTCTATAATTTAAAATGTAGCCCAAAGATTATTGTTTAAGTGCTTTGTATCTCTTCAGGTTTTTCGTACTGCAAAGAAGGGGTGGGCTGTTAGATCCTGGGATTTTATTCCTTCTGGTGCCGCTGTTATCGAGTATATAGGGAAGTTGAGAGAGACATCGGATGTTAATGATCCGGAGAATAATTACGTATTTGACATAGACTGCCTGCAAACAATGAAAGGTTTAGATGGCAGAGAGGTATGAATGTTAGCTATTTAAACCTTGTTGAGATTGTTGTTGATTGTTTTATTTTGGTCTGAATGAAAGGTTATCGTGTAAGTTTTGTTCTTTTCTTCAAAGCGTTATAGTGTAATTTTTGTTGTTTTCTTCAAAGCACCCTGAATAACCAAACTAAACCACACCCACCCTGTTCCCATTTAAAGCCTATATTGTATGTGTGTGTGTATATATATATTAATGTTACCTTGACAAATCTCTAAGAACTAATTTGTTTTCATCTCATTTTATGTGTTTTTAGCATTTAACTAATTTGTTTGAGTAACTTGTGTTCAACAGAAGCGAGTGGGAGATGTTCCTTTACCTTCTTACATGGTAAACGATGAAGATATGGACAAGGGGCCAGAGTATTGCTTAGATGCAGGCAATAGTGGCAATGTCGCTAGATTCATCAATCACAGCTGTCAACCTAACTTGTTTGTGCAGTGCGTGTTGAGCACCCACCATGATGCAAAGCTGGCTCGGGTTGTGCTCTTTGCATCTGATAATATACCGCCACTAAAGGTATTCTCCTCTCAAATGCCTATGTGTTTGTTTTTTATTTATATCCCCCTTTATAGACGTAGGTGCAGAAAGCAATTCCATCTAATGTCATCGTAATCAAATTAAAGGATAACTGTGTGCAGTGTTTGCTTATTCTTGCTTATTTTTCAACTCTTTGTAGTTCTCTTTAAGTTGTTGCGTTGAACTAGAAGATGTGCAAGTGTATAGTCATCTATTATGTAGATTTCTTTCTGTGCATGATATTAGATATTCAAACCTCTGTAATCTTTACACAAGTGATTCTATATTTATACAAGAGAGAGAATCCTAAAAAAGTAGGATTCTGTAAGAAAAATTTGAGGTTGAGAAAGGATTTCATAGAGCTATATGTTCAACAGCTTTCTAGGGGAACTTTTTGTTCAGACTACTTGAGCTGAAATTACAGCCCACACAAAGCAGTTTGCTTGTGCATCCCAAAAAATCTGATTCAAATGGCAATACCCCATGTTTTACATTTAATATAGAACTATGAACACAATTTATTATGTGTAAAAGAGTTTGTTTATTATTCTACAGGTTTACGCATAACAAGTAAGAAACCATGTAAAGATTTATTGTCTTCCATAGTTTACACCAGTTAAATGTCACTATATTGAAAGATCTTTGGTTAGTCTTTAGGTTTGTGTTCAATATATTTCAACTATAAAATTAATCTATGGTTTAGAAAATAAAAGGAAACATTAAGCCACTTAGAAGCAGCCAATCTTGTATCTGTTTGATCAGACATGCTTTGTGATGGAACATTCTGTAAATTGTTTGTAGGACATACTCTCTCGATACTACGCTTTGCAGGATTAAACTAATTAATAAATTATTTGATTGCTTGTAGGAGCTCTCGTATGACTACGGATATGCTCTTGATAGTGTACTTGGCCCAGACGGGGAAGTGAAACAGCTTGAGTGCTTCTGTGGTGCAGCAGACTGCAGGAAGCGCTTGTTCTAGGTAGTCGATAGTTCCAAGGGAGATTGTTCTTGGTTCCTGTAATCTCAAGGAATAAGACTTGATCTGCAATCAATTTTTTGACATGTAGGGTGCTTTATTTAATTGTCAAACATTGGTAGCTTTTCATTTATAGCTATCAATGTATATTTTCAATCACAAGGAAACCTTAATGATTGTAGATGACAGATGATGGTTTATTTTTGTATTTGTCAAGCAAGAACTTGCTGCATATTTCTTACTTATGTGTGGGTAGATTGGTAGTAACTAGCTTTTAGCCCGAGCAAACGGGCATGTCCTAAATCTGAATACATTAATTTTTTTTATTAAAGGGTATGGTGTATTTAAGTGTTAATTACTTTAAATATGAGTAAATTACTAATTTTTTGGAAATACGTTTATGTATTAGAGTAGTAATTTATGAATTATATGAAAATTAATGTCAATACAAGTATGTATTATACTTATCTAACAAAAGATTTTTTTTGTTATCTTTATGTTGATTTGAACGTATTTGTGCCGTATAAATATAATATTTAAAAATGTTAGAGAGTATCTATAATTTGATTTATTAGAGATATAAATAATTGTAATGCACTTGTATGCATAATATTTAAATTTTACTTAAATAAAATTTTTACAATTTTTAATTGGCAAATATTTAATGTAAATCTAAATAATAGTATAATTAGATGGGTCTTGGTCCCTTATAATTGATTGTCAGGGACCATTTATCTAACAATTGATTTCCTGGCCATTGGATCAACACTCCGATGATCAGGATTAAAAAAAAATCTTCAGTTGCTCCGCGTAATTTTTCCGCGAAACCTTATTCCTCCACGCATTTTTTCGCGGAGCACTGTACAGCTCCGCGTTTATTTTCCGCGGAGTGTGTAAAGACTAAATTGCCCCTCCGCGGTTTTAACCCTAAAAGCTGATTTTGTGATCGTTGTAGCCACTAGGGGTGTTCATGGGCCGGGTTGGCCGGGTTGGAGGCGTTTTTTCAACCCGACCCATTTAAATCGGTTTGTAAAATTTTAACCCAACCCATAAAATTTTAATTCGTAACCTAACTCTACCCATCGTACATCGGTTTGGGTCGGTTTGGATGGGTTGAATGTTTAATAAAAAAAAGTTTCAATATTATATAACATTGTTCATTTCGAAAATTTAAATGAAAATAAAGTACGTGTTAATCCCAAATGACCTAACAGAATTGTAGAAGGGGGGGGGGGGGGTTGAATACAATTCTTGATATTTCTTAAACTTAAAAACAACTTACAAATAAAAACTGAACTTAATGTAAAAATCACAAGCACATAAATAATTTCAGTTGGATTGTTTGATGATCCAACTGAAGTGATTTTTATTGCGGAAATAATCTGTGATACAAAATGTACACAGCTGCTCAGTTACAAGAATGTAGAGAAGTATGCTCTCAAATATAGCTAATACAATCTATTTGTTTTTCTTCTCTTACTCTTATTTTAACTGCTACACTTGGTTATATATTCCCAAGTTTACAAAGCTATTTTTGGCTACACTAAAGTACACTAAAGGTAACCGCCAATAGTTTGCTTTTCATCCCTTTGTCCAGTGGTCCTTGGAGATCCTTGCTTTTGTCTTCATGCTTATTATGATCACTCCCAAGAGCCCAATTGGAAACTGGGATGTTTCCTTATTCCCCATGCCCATTTTAATGGTTTCCAATGCAAAGTACACTTCCACATCACCTTTAGATCTGTTCAGTAAACTGTCACTATCACTTTGTTAACTATTCAGAAAAGCAATAATGATTCGTTGATAGCAGGGAGATGTGTTTCGTTGATAGCTTTATTCTCCATTTCGTTGATGAGTAAACTTCATTTCGTTGATGAGTAAACTTCATTCCGTTGACAGAGTAATCTTCATTCCGTTGACATGTCTTCACTTAGGCAAAATTACAAGGCACAAGATATTTACAATTAACCAACCTATTTTGCCTATCTATCATTTAGTGAACATGACTTAGAAAACCTATCTAATACATACAACAAAATGCATATCAAACTGTGAAGTATTGTACAGTGCAATTGCTACATCACTCATTTCGTTGATGAGCTTCCTGTCAACGGAATGCTGCAAAGCATGCCATTTCGTTGACAGCTACAAAATGACTTAATACAAAATCTACTAAGTGTTTTTATAATTATCATCAAGAACAACATATTCCTAACAGTACGTATAACTTACGATCTTGGTGCTAATATTTACTTTTAATTAAAATTATAATTTTATTAATGTAAATTATGTCGTAGGTCATACGTATATGCACAAAAGGTAATCATATATAAATAAATGTAAGGAGGATAACGTTTAATGTATACTTTTATATAAAATATAAATATATTTTTAAATTATCGAATAAAATTTGTAATTTCAATCGGGTTGAGTTGGGTTGGCCGAAAAAACATAGAACCCATACCCAACCCATTTTATTCGGGCTGAAATTTTTTTAACCCAACCAAGTTTCGGGTTTTTTTTATCGGTTTGAACGGCCGAAAATAGGGTTGGGTTGGGTCGGTTTGGTCGAGTTGACCAACCCATGAACACCCCTAGTAGCCACTTTGCATTAAGAAATAGGGGAAAAAGGGATTGGAGAGCTTGAATTGATTGTCATCATTTCTTGAATTGTGTAAGTGATTGTTGTTGTTATTTATTGATTAATATGGAGGATAAGATGTTTTCTAAGTTTGTTCCTAGAAAAAAATCAGAAACAATTAAAATTAATGATGTTGATATGGGGTTGGATGATTTTGATATGTTGATGTTGATGTTGGTAATGTTAGTGGTCATGTAGAGTATGTTAATATTGATGATGATGATGTTAACATTGATGGTGATGATGATAATATTGATGAGCATTATGGTGAAGATGATAATTTACATGAGAAAAATGTACTTAATGTTGATGAAGATGTTAATAATGTTGTCCCTTATTTGTAACAAAGATTTGATAATTTAGAAGCCGTAGAGAATTTATTTAGAGCTTATACCTTGAAAAATGGTTTTGCAATTAAGGTTCAAGAAACACAAAAGCGTGTTAATAAAGAAATATATGCTAGATTATTTGTTTGCAATTTATTTGGTGAGAATAAGGATAAAAATAGTGGTAATGATGATGCATGTTTGATGGGTAGTACAAAAGGTAAAGGTAAACGTCGTTGAGATGTTCTTCCTAGATGTGGTTGTAAGGTTAGAATGTATGTTTTAAATAAAAAGGAAACAAGTTTTTGGGAGATAACCACGCTAGAGTTAGAACATAATCACGAGGTAGTTACACTTTCGAAAATGAATTTAATTCGAAGGAAAAAACATGTAAGCGCGACACAAAGAAATATAACGAGAACATTACATATGTCGGGTGTTCCTCCTAGGCAACAAATGTCCATTTTTAGCAATTTGAAAGGCGGAGCTCAACATGTTGGTTTTGATGGTCAACTCGTAAGAAATGTGGTACGTGAGTTTAGGAAGACCAATTTAGATGTTAATGATGCTCAAGCGGGTTTAGACTTGTTGAATAGGTTGAAAGAAGAAAGTGGTGGGAAATTTTACATTAAAACCTTACTTGATGAATAACAAAGGTTGAAATGTCTAGTATGGGTTGATCACCGTTGTTTGATGGCATACCAAAATTTTGGTGATGTAGTTGCCTTTGATACGACTTACCGAACTAATAGGTATGCTATGCCTTTTGTTCCTTTTACCGGGGTAAATCATCACTGCCAATCGGTTGTTTTTGGATTTGCACTAATGAGGGACGAGGTTAAAACAAGTTTTGAATGAGTATTAGGTAGTTGGCTTGAGGTGGTTGAAAACAAACATCCCTTGACTATCATTACAGATCAAGACCAAGCCATGGCCGGGGCTATTTCATCACAACTACCAAACACCACTCATTTGTTGTGTAGTTGGCACATTAGTAACAAATTTCCCGAGAAACTTGCAAGTTACTATTTGAAGCACCCGGATTTCAAAGTTGATTTCAATAATTGCATTTATAACTCATTGACCGAAGATGTGTTTGAGGATAGGTGGAAAGCATTGGTTGTGAATTAAGAATTGGAAGATAATACATGGCTACAAGGATTGTACAGTTTGAAGCATAAATGGATCAAGGCTTTCACTCGAAGCATATTTTCCGCGGGACAAACAACAACTTCAAGAAGTGAGGGAATGATCAACTTCAAGGACCTAATCTCCTTCTCTGAAAGCTCATCAAACTAATTCATACTAAAATATGATTTAGGATTCTTGATTGCACGCCCAACCAACGGCTGACCAATAATAGGCAATTCCAAAATGTAATGGACATCCTGCAATGTCACTATCATCTCACCCTGCCTCATGAAGAAAGTATTTGTCTCCGAGCGCCAACGCTCCACCAAGGCTGTGATAATTGTAGTATCATTCTGAAGCACCACATCTGTATTTGCAAACAACCCAAACCCAATCATGTTCAATATCTCCTTCTGAGCATTGTTTAACACCCATGACCGCATCAATCTATTACCACAAAAACACTGCAAGGTACCCCTATCAACACCAACCCAAACATCCTCACTCACATGATAGGCTTTGCCGAATATATCTGTCTGACTAATAGGGCCTGACAATACGTCCTCAAGCCTGAAACATTCACAATTTAAAATACATTAGCCATACACAATCCAACTTACGAACACATGCTCATTTGAATTAATAAAACTACATGTCCATTTCGATCAATCAAACCCGTATAATGAAGACATAACTAAACTGCAAGGGAATCACTAACAACAAGGAATGGACAGCCTGTTACGACACAAATACGACTCATCAACTCGAAATAAAACAAAACACTGTCAGGAATTTAATGAAGCACTACAACAGTATACACTTCAACAGTATACGCAGAAAATCAATAGTATACGAATTCATACACTACAACAGTATATGCATTTCAATAATTTGGTTCTTGTTCGGACCTTTAATCAAGCACTTAACGTGCATTAACATTTCAACAAAAAAACAACAAACTAAAATCTGCGTGTATCAAATCATCCAACAAAACAGTGATTTCAATTTCGAATTCAACAAAACTAGTTAATTAACAACCTCAATGTTCAAATTCGAATTGAACAAAACTAGTTAATTAAAATGAATAACAGCAACAATCAAACCACCACTGTATCACATCGAATCAAAGGAATAACAGCACCCAAGTACTTCGAATTCAACAAACACTAACCCTAAACCCCAATTACTTACGAACCCTAACCCTAGAATCAAATTAATTAAAAAAAACAATGGAAATATAAACATACCTCTCTTCTTAGTCGTGTCGACCCTCCTTCGTCTGTAATCGCCCTCGAATCGCCATCAATCGCACACACACACACACACACAAATTTCTGGTTTCGAATTAAGGTTATGAAATTTGAATTCGGGTCTGAGACGGGTTAAACTGTTAATTTAGGGATTCAATTGCTCTGCGTAAAAGAACCGCAGAGGGAATTTAGGGCTTTAAGTGCTCCGCGGGAAAAATGCGCGGAGGGATAAGGCTCCGCGAAAAAATTAAGCGGAGCGACTAAAGAATTTTTTTTAATCCTGACCGTCGAAGTGTTGATCCAACAGCCAGAAAATCAATTGTCAGATAAATGGTAAATCAATTGTCAGGGACCAGGACCCTAATTAGATATGGTATAGGTTAGCGAATAAGTTCATATATTATCATATGTGTACATAAATGTATAAATATATATGTATGTACGTATGTCTAACTAAGTATGCAACCAAATGTATTAAAATTGTTAAATGAAATATTATCTTATACTGACACAAATATATGCACATGTATGTATATATGTATGTATGTATGTATGTATATATGTATGTATGTATGTATAAGTATTTATATTACTTTTGCAACAATTAATAATATGTAATTTCAAGATCTACTATCGTACGCGCTTTTTGGATGGCGTCGACCAACTCGGAGTGTTCGGGCTCCATGAACTCCGATGAACTGTCAGATTTTATTGGGCTTAATTATGGTATACCTCCTCAAGCTCAAAGGTTAAATGAGTTTATATCACAACAAAATTATGAGCACATCAGGATAGAGGATGTTATGGAGGTGCCCTCGCCGGAGTTAATGGCGGACATGGCGGGTCTTGTTCGTAGCAGTGATGGTATTCAGGAGCTTTCTGGTCCCATTTTAGAGACTCCTTCCCCCGTTGTTTCGATTGATTCTACTGCTTCAAAGGGCTCAAATTCGGGGTTGGGTTGCAATCCACAGCTGCCGGAATCTGGAATGCTTATTGATGCTGAATTTATTGTTACTAATCCTGAAATCCCGATTGCCTCTTTATCTCAATTGCAGGAGAATATGGTGGTTAAAAATGGTGTATTGACAGTCAATAATGAAAAGAATGTGCAGAATGATTCAGGAAAAATGGTGAGTTGGAGTGAAATGGTTAAGAAGAATATTCCGGATGCTCAACCTATTAAGCCTAATTCGATTATTACATTCAATGAGGATGGCTCGGCCAACATCAAACCTTCCCGGGAATTTTTGGTTAATGCAAGAAAATAGTGGGACTCAAGCTTGATTGGGCACTTTATTGGGGGAGGATTTGCTTTCCCATTCATTCGTGAGCAAGCATTCAAACTATGGAAAAATCGGGGTCTTACAAAAGTATATTATAGCTCGAAAGGGTTTTACACTTTTAGATTTAGCAATGTGGAGGAAAAAAAATGCTATTCTTGAATTCTCATCGGTTTCAATTGGAGGGAAGACATTTGTTGGGATTTATTGGTGATAACATAGAAACAACTTAACTTTGATTGTACTTAATTTTTTAATTAAGTAGAACATACTGTCACAGCCAAAGTATGTTCTTGTAATCAGTATGTAATGTTATTCTAGTTGTATAATTTGAAAGAAGTTCACTTGCTGTGTTCAAGCCTCAAAGGATACATAATTAGATGACAACATGAATAAAGGTTACTGTTCTAAAGCTTCGACAGTAAGATTACAAGAAGACAGAATGTTGCAAGTCAAGACAGCATATTCATTCTGACAGCAACATTGGCGGAAGACTACGCGACAACAACTTTAGCCCTCGACAGCAAGCTTGGAAACCTCGACAGCATACTATGCGGGGAACTCCTACTGTCACCAAAAGCACATTCCTGTGACAGCAAGCTATGTGGCAAAAGTAACTGTCTCGAGAAAGACCCTTGTTCTAAGTATCTTTCTCAGTCAAATCCCGTGACAGTTTCAATGTTCAAGAAACAGGCGTGTTGCAGTATCCCTAAGCTGCACCAAGTCTGCAAGACTACGACAGAAGCTTCAAGCACTACAAAACAAAAGCGAATCAATTCAAGAGAAAGGTCAAGTCTTTATTTGCTGAATTGCTTAAGCTGGAAATAGAATGAATCTAGGTTGCTTTCTTTATAATGTATATCTGACATATTAGCAATTTAGGAAAGTCACATGGGTAAGACAATCTATAAGAAGCTGCCACTTGACAGTGACAACAGCTTCACAAACCCGTGACTGATAGTGATAGGATTAGTCTTATACCTACTGTCAATTCATTCTAGATATGAAACAAAGACAAGCAAGTGTCTTGGAGAAGATCGAAGCTCAAGAATTCTCTCTTGAGGTTGTAGCAACACTTTGCAAAATAAATAAAACATTTATTTTGTGAATCCTGTCTTCTCTATTATACTGTTTGTGAATGCATACATATTATTGATAACATTAAATCTTAGTTTTAGTTGTTGAAACTGAGATTGAATTTTATCAGTATTGCATTCATCCCCCCCTTCTGCAATACACAAGGACCAACAACTGGTATCAGAGCTATCAGATTAACATACATATCTGAGATCCCGACGACAATGCAGAAATCAAACAGTATCAAGATCCCAGCTTTTGATAAAGAGAACTACAACATTTGGAAAAGAAAAATCTTGTTGTTTATCAAAGCTGCGAATCCACTATACCCAGGTATACTCGAGAATGGTCCTTTCATACCAAGGAAGGAAATTGAAGCCACAACAGTAAATGGTGAAATCATTCCTGCACATTGGGTTCCCAAAGATCCCTCGGAATTTTTGGAAACTGAGAAGGAGAAAATGGTGCTAGATGATCACTTGCAACTCATCTTGCTCGATTCTCTCACGTTGGATAAAGCCATGTGTGGAAGTGTGATAAGCTGCACATCAGCCAAGGAGATGTGGATCAGGTTAGCCTTACTCTGTGAAGGAAGTGAAGAAGTTAAAGGCAACCAAAGGCAAATACTTATATCTCAATATGAGGCATTCATGGCCAAGCCTGGTGAAGACTTAACCTCCATGTTTGAAAGGTTCAGTAAGCTCTTAACTGAACTGCAGATACATGGCAAGTACTATGACAGAAAAGAATTGAATGTCAAGTTCTTGCTTACACTGCCTGATCATCTTGAACACAAGACAACAGCCATACGAGAAGGAAGAGATCTCAACAATATAACCTTTGAGACACTTTATGGCATTCTGAAATCTTATGAACTTGAACTCTTTCAAAAGAGAGCCATACAAAGTGGAACAAGGAACAAGATGGCTAACATGTCAAGTGCCCTAGTAGCACAAGTGCCAAGGATCACACAACCTAGTGAAGCACTACAAATCACTCAACCAACCCCTGTACAATCCTTGAAGATAGAAGAGGTTGTTGAAGATGATGAGAAAGTAGTACTACAACTCAAGGATGTGGAAGATGAAGACTTCTACACTATGGAGGAACCGGAAAGCATGGACAATCCTACTATGGCTTACATGGCCAAAAAGTTCAAGAACTTTAGGTTCAAGAAGGATAGGTCATTCAGGCCCCAAGGCCAAGCATCCAAGTTCACCAAGGGAAGCTCATCAAAGGCTGCTGTGGGAAGCTCATTCAAAGGAGGATACAAGACTGGATTTGTGGATAGATCTAAATTCAAGTGTTACAACTGTGGTGAACCTGGTCATTTTGCTACTGAGTGCAAAAGACCCAAACAGGTTCAGAGATTTGAGAAAGGAACTGGTGGATACTCTAAGAAGAATCAAGGTAGAGCCTATGTGGCTGAAGGAAAGTGTTGGGATGAGTCTGATGATGAAGATGAAGAAGAATATGTCAACCTAGCTCTCATGGCTAGCACTGATGAAGTAACATCAACATCTTCAAGTCAGGTACCTTCACTTGTCTTACTTGATATGTCCATTGATGAGTATAAGAAAACCATTAAAGACTTAAGTGCTGAAATGTTCAATGTCTATACTAGCTTATCTGCTGCCAATGAGGAGATCACTAGGCTGAGTAAGCTAAATGAAACACTAAAATCTGAAAATGAATCTCTTGTTCTCAAAACCAGTTCACTAGACTCTTTAGCTTAGGAGAATGCTAAACTTAAAAATGAATTGAAATGTGCTAAAGAGGTTGAGGAATTCCTGAGAAATGAGATTACTGAAAATGAATTTAAAATCATGGCTTATAAAAACTCATCAAAGATAGTTCAGGATTACAATGATAAGCATACAGAAAATCAGTCAGTTGGTATAGGTTTTTCATATGGTAGAAGACCTGGAAAGGAAACTGTGATTCTAGATTGTTCTGGAAATGCTGCTGTCAAACCCACCATTCTCAAGAAAGTTAAAACTCCCATTTTCAAAGCTGCAGAAATTGAGTTTGATGAAGAAGCCATGCTCATCAAACAAGAAATTCTTGATGAGGATGAAGGTGTTGACAGCGCATTCAAGGATGGAAAGGATACTGTCACAATCCCCAAGACAGTAAACTTACCAAGCAATCAGACAGTAAGTTCAAAAGATGATGTCACAGTTGGCAAGACAGAATCTTCCAAAGATACTGTCAAGAATGGTTCCAAGACAGTAACTTTAAAACCTTCTGTCAAGACAGTAGGAATAAAAGATACTGTCAAGGAAAGTTCGACAGCAACTTCTGAACATACTGTCAATCCAGTAACTCCCAAGTCTAAGAATAGGAATGGAAAGGTAGGAGTCAACAAAGGAAATGGATACACTAATGTTGGAGGTGCTTCTAGGAAACTATGCAATAACTGTGGATCTACTCATCACTTAACAAATGTTTGTAAGAAACCAATTGAGGATAAGGTCAATGCAACTGAACTCAATGGTAACTTACACAGAACCCCCCTTATTCATAGAACTATGAGTGTCTATAATAACATTGAATGTATGCCATGCAAAATTACTGCCATGAGTACATGCTTTAACTTACCTATTCTCACTACTGAAAAATGTTCATACATAAACACTGTTGAGACTTCTGAGCCTGCTGGCAACAGCAAAAAGGCTCCATCCACTAAGAAAAGGACCAAGTCTAATTATAAACCTAAGTGGGTGAAAAGAGAAGTCAAACAGGAGATTACTGATAATGCTTGTGACTTTGTGACTGAAAGAAACTCAGGAGACACTGAAACTGCAGGACCCAACAAGGATTGGGTACCATATGCATCTTAGACACATTCTGTTTTGTAGGGCAAGAAGAAAGATCAAGTTATGTGTATCATTGACAGTGGTTGCTCAAGGCACATGACAGGTGATAAAGCCCTGCTATCACATTATGTTGAGAAAGATGGCCCAATCATAACCTTTGGAGACAACAGCAAGGGTTACACAGTGGGATATGGCTGTCTAGAAATTGGAAATGTTGTCATTGAAGATATTGCTCTTGTGGATGGATTGAAGCACAATCTACTCAGTGTCAGCCAATTCAGTGACAGGGGATTCAAGGTTGATTTTGATATGATGTTGTGTAACATCTATCACAAGAAGAATAGTAGCCTCTCTCTAAAAGGGGTTAGAAAAGGAAGCTTGTTTGTTGCTGACTTAAATTCAACAAAGAAGGATAAGGTTTACTGCTTTTACAGTAAAGCTACTGTTGGTGACAGTATGCTTTGGCACAGGAAGCTCTCACATCTCAACTTCAAGACAATGAATATTCTGATGAAGAAGGAGTTAGTGAGAGGTTTGCCCCAACATGAATTCTGTCAAGAAGGACTGTGTGAAGATTGTCAAATGGGCAAACTGAGAAGAGCTGTGCACAAGTCCAAGCAAATGAACACCAACATTGAAGCACTCAAGTTGATACACATGGATCTCTTTGGACCAGTCAATGTACCATCAATGGCCAAGAAGAGATATGCCTTAGTAATGGTGGATGATTACTCAAGGTACACTTGGGTGAAGTTTCTTGAATCCAAAGATGAAGCTGCTCAAGTGATTATTGATCAAGTCAGAGTTCTTGATAGAACTCCAAACTTAAAAGTTCAAATCTTGAGGAATGACAATGGTACAGAATTCAGAAATGCCACTCTTGGAAATTTCTGTAAAGATGAAGGAATTGTACAACAATTCTCTGCTGCAAGAACTCCACAGCAGAATGGAGTTGTAGAGAGAAAAAACATGACTCTCATTGAAGCAGCTAGAACTATGCTGCATGATGCCTAACTGCCAACATATTTCTGGGCTGAAGCTATCAACACAGCCTGTTATACTCAGAACAGAACCATGATCAACAAGACTCATACAAGTACACCTTACTGTCTGTTAACTGGAAAGAAACCTACTGTCAAATATTTTCATGTGTTTGGGAGCAAATGCTTTATGATGAAGGATAACCATGAGAAGAGCGGAAAATTTGACACCAAGGCTTTTGAAGGACTATTCATGGGTTACATCACAGAAAGGACTGCCTACAGAGTTTATGTTATGGAACACAGGATTATTGAAGAAAGTGTTAATGTCACATTTGATGAAACCAAGTTTCCAGGACTGCATGAAGAAGGAAAGATGCAGACATTCAGATTTGAGAATCAAGGATACTTGGAAGCTGAGGAAATTGTGGATGAAGAACCTAGCTTCACTCAAATTGTTGAAGTTGATAAAGATACTGTCAATACCACTACTGTCAACCAAACTCCAGCTCAGTCACAGACCATAACCTCTAACATTCATGAAAGTGGTGACTCTGGAGACAATGAAGAACATGGTGAAGACAATGGGATTGGTGATCATTCAACTCAACAAACTGAAGCAAATGTTCCTGTACAGTCAAGTAACTTGCCCAGAATCACCAAGTGGAACAAGGATCACTCAAGTGACCTCATCATTGGTGACCCTAATTCTGGAGTGAGGACAAGGAACAAAGTCTCTGCTGACAGCATGTTTTCATGCTTCCTGTCTCAAATGGAACCCAAGACAACTGATGAAGCATTGTTGGATTCTGACTGGGTGATAGCCATGCAAGAAGAGCTAAATCAGTTTGAAAGGAACAATGTATGGAAGCTAGTTCCAAGACCTAAGAGAAAGTCAGTCATTGAGACCAAATGGGTTTTCAGAAACAAGCTTGATGAAAATGGATCAGTGACAAGAAACAAAGCAAGGCTAGTAGCTAAGGGTTACTGTCAACAGGAGGGAATAGATTATGATGAAACATTTGCACCTATTGCAAGACTTGAAGCTATAAGAATCTTTCTAGCCTATGCTGCACACTACAACTTCAAAGTATTTCAGATGGATGTCAAAAGTGCCTTCCTAAATGGAGAATTGGAAGAAGAAGTGTATGTTGAACAGCCACCAGGGTTTGAGGATGCTGAAGTATATGATTTTGTATACAAAATTTTCAAAGCTTTGTATGGACTAAAGCAAGCACCCAGGGCTTGGTATGACACGCTCTCCACTTTTCTCTTGGACAATCAGTTTACTAGAGGAGTTGTGGACAAGACACTTTTCTACAAACACCATGGCAAGGACATCATTCTGGTACAAATCTATGTGGATGATATCATTTTTGGTTCAACAAATGAGAGGCTGTGTGAGAAGTTTTCCTCTCTCATGAGTAACAAATATGAGATGAGTATGATGGGAGAATTGTCATTCTTTCTGGGATTACAATTCTTCAACAATCTGATGGAATCTTCATTTGTCAAGCTAAATACATCAAGGAACTTCTCAGAAAGTTCAACTTGGAAGATTCATCACCTGCAAAGACACCAATGTCCACCTCAACCAGTCTGGATCTTGATCCTAAAGGGAAGAAAGTTGACTCAAGCACCTATAGAGGCATGGTAGGATCTCTCCTATACCTAACTGCTAGCAGACCTGACATCATGTTTGCTACATGTCTCTGTGCAAGGTTTCAGAGTGATCCAAAGGAGTCTCACTTAGTAGCCATCAAGAGAATCTTTAGATACCTAAAAGGCACTCCTAACCTAGGTCTTTGGTATCCCAAGAACACTGGATTTGATCTAATTGGCTACTCAGACTCAGACTATACTGGATGCAAGATTGACAGAAAGAGTACTACTGGTAGCTGTCAATTTCTTGGTGGAAGATTGGTCTCATGGTTTAGCAAGAAGCAGCATTCAGTTTCTACCTCAACTGCAGAAGCCGAGTATATTGCTGCAGGCAGTTGCTGTGCACAAATTCTATGGATGAAGAATCAACTTCTGGATTATGGTCTAGTGTTAAGTGAAATTCCAATCTACTGTGACAACACTAGTGCCATAGCCATTTCAGACAATCCAGTTCAACACTCTAGGACAAAGCACATTGATATAAGACATCACTTTATCAGAGAGCATGTTGAACAAGGAACTGTGAAGCTGATCTATGTCCCAACTGACAAGAAACTTGCTGACATCTTCACTAAGCCATTGGATGAAGCAACCTTCAACAGGTTGGTAAGTGAATTGGGAATGCTGAACCTGGTATGTTGATTTACTCAGTTTTCTATAATTCCAAATTCTCTAATGAAGCTCATGACAGCAACTTCAAACCTGCTGTCAAGAGAAGTTACTGTCTACTTGGTCTATGTCTGTTATGTGACAACATGTGTTGATTTGACTTTTCATGTCAGTATTTTGTGCCAGTCTCATACTTTTAAACCGTGTATGACATTAATGTGGTTACTTGTTAAATTTGAGAGATAAAAATCTGTTCCATTGGACTTTCACACCTTTTTGCATTAATCTGTAGGATTAAAGGAGGACACGACCATTAATTACTTCTGTGGTAGTTGTATGGGTACTCTAACTGTTGACCATTAGACTTTAATCCTTAGACGGTTTGCCTATAAATTAACCTTAGGTTTCACCAGTCTGCTCTCAGTTTTAAAGTAAATAATGGAAAACAAAGTAGGAATTGAAGTAGGGCTAAAACAGTGCGATAGTGAACCCGATAGTGAAGAGATTGATGAGCTCTTCGAGATGCTGTTGGACGCCATCGATGAGATAGATGAAGAAAAGAAACAGGAAGAGGAGGCCAAGGCTCAGGAAGAAGAGAAAGAGCTTCAGGCACTTCTCAAGGAAGAAGGTCGCTCTGAAGAGGAAATTAAGGCAGAGACGTTAGAACTAGTTGATAAAATCATAGAATAATGTACTCAATGTTCTATTTTTAATGATTTTATTAATAATAAAAGTTCTTGTTTTTGTGGTTACTGAGTTTATGAAGTGTCTGTGTAATTTGCTTAATATCTGTGTTCAAACGATTACATTGCTAAATCCATAATGTGTCAATATTAAGTTAAGTATATGAATAAAGCATTCTAATAAGTTCATGACAGAACCAATTCCCAATCGAAGTTACTGTCGTTAAGAAGGGTACTGTCGTGTGTTTCTTGACAGCAACCTTCTTGACAGCAGGAAAATACTTTCTGTCAAGACTTGTAAAGGATACTGTCATTCATATGCTTAACGGTGACAGCAAGTTTTTGTGCAATAGTTGCTGTCACGCAAAATCTACTGTCACCACCTCTTATTACTGACAGATTGTTTCTAGCGCACAGGTTACTGTCAACAATAGTGGACCGTTGAAATTGGATATTTATCCCACGTTGGTCAGTGACTAACGGGCAGTAACTCACGTGTTTAAGAGTGGGTTAAGACACGTTCTTGAAATCCACTTTTTATGCACAAAACGTTTGAGATACCCCTATTTATTCCCCAGTTACTCAGACATATCTTTCTCTTTCTCATCAAACTCAAGACAAAACAACTTTCTTCCAGCAAAAAGCAACTCTCTTACATTCTTCTTTTCTTGAAATCTCAATGGCCCCCAAACAGACTCTCTCTCAAACAAACTTTTCTGGCATCTTTTCCCAAAATGATGCTGGTGAAGGCTTCAAAGGACTCGTGTTTTTCTTGAACAAGTCCTATCTCGGTTATGCCATCACCTCAACCCCCATTCTAGACTTAGACAGACTTGAGGTGTTTTGGCAAACTGCTGTTGCTCAAACTGAGGGTGAGAACCCGGGTATTCAATTCACAATCTCTGGGCAACAATACACTCTTACAGCTGAGGTCATCAACACTGCTCTTGGAATTACCCTTGAAGCAAGACAACAATTTACTAAACTTGCAAATGATGACACTCTCAAGAAGCTCTTCTTGAAGATTGGGTATGCAGGCCCTATTCTCGAAGAGGGGACTACCAAGTGGTATCCAACTGGTGAAATGGATAGGAAGCATCTGAGAAAGGAGTGGAGCATGATATTTGATGTGATGGTCAAGGTGTCTCTACCAAGTCCACAGGCTGGAATGGAATCCCCTCCTACATCAAGAAACTGACACATTCTCTTGTCCATGGATACAAGGTGAATGTTGGAGCTCTCCTCATGGCACACCTCCAAGCTGCCATAGGTAAGAAGGTATCAACCTACCCTCGCTTTCTTATGATGTGCATTAATTCATTCTGTGATTTTAATGATGCTGCTCCTCGTTTAGAGGCTTGCTCAGTTTTGAAAAAGAACACACACACACACACACACTGTTATCATCACAAGATCTCAATGCACACATTCCACTCTGTTTCACTCAGCACATGGTTGATCAAGTGTCCAACCTTGATTATCCATTACCTTCTGGTTATGATTCCTTTACTCTTGTGAATGAAACTGAATTAGACCCAAATTCAGTTAACCCACATTCAACACCATACACTCAGCCTAGGCCCTCTAGACTTCCCAAAGCCCAAAGAGAAGCCTTGCAAGAATCCAGAAAAAGGTCCTTAGAAGCTGATGTTGGTGGTAGCTCTGTTAGTCAAGAGGGAGACACTGCACCTAGTGCAGCAAATAAGGAAGGTAGTCAAACAGAACCCACAGTGGTTCCCCCTGAGCCTAAGAAGAAGAGAGCTAGGAGGACCAAAACCACTGTTAACCAAGCTGCAGTTTCTCAACAAACTGTAGTTACTGAAAGGGACTCAAACACCTCCCTAGATGTGCCTTCTCATCAAGGTGTATCTATTGAAATTGACCTGTCTCCCAAGGCACCCTGTACAGAGTCTGCACAAACTCATGGTTCACAACCTGAGATACCCCCACTTGAAGAAACACATAGTGAGTTAGGGCACAGTGAGGATTTCTCTACTCCTATTGATGGTTCACATGTTTCATCTGTGAATCAGCCCCCACTCTCTGCTACACTTTCACCTTCTTCATTCCCTACACATTCCTTTGTTTCTTCTCCACAACCTAGAGAAGGGGACAGTCCCAACCCTTCAGGTTTTGATCATCCATCTCCAATCATGGATGAGCCCCCATCTAGTGGTCCACAAGAACCCATTTCTCAAAGTGAGATGGACACCACTCCTCCAAACACTGAGCTAGGGCAAAGTGGAATTTTGTCAGAAAATGAAACAGCCAACACTTTGTCTGAACTCCAAGGAGCATCTTACCTTCAGGAAGATGCTGTCACAGCCTCTGTTGCTGTCAAAGACACTGGCAATGTTGCTGTCCTGGACACAGCCGCTGTCATGGGTGGAGAGAAAGATACTGTCACTACAGAACCTACTGTCACTCCACCTCCCAAAGTTGCTGTCATGCCAGAACTTGCTGTCCAGACTCCAACTGACAGTAACATTCCTGCCAAAGATGCTGTCCAGTCCTCTCAGCCTGATTTTGATGCTGTAATCATTGAGGATGCCTCTGATGATGATCTACCTCTTGCCAAACTCTTAAAGGTACATTCTAAATCTACTCCTTCCATGCATGTTAGTACTGCTCATACCCATGCATCTAGGTTGAGTGAGGGTGTGCAAAAGAAAAGAGAGATAAAAGAAAAGAGAGGTGAGCATAAAAATGAGAGGCAGCCAAATGAGCTGGCAAAAGGAGAGGGACTTGAGCATGTCCAGAGAGATATTGAGGGAACCCACACTATTCAGGCATTAGGCCTTGAGAGTCAATCTGTGAGGGGTGATGAGATCACTCAAAAACACCCTGAGAGTGTGAGAACCCCCATAGCCTCCAAGCCCCTTTCTTTTCCTTCCCCTCCAAGAAGGTTAAGGTATGGTGGCCCCTCTGCTACTTATTGTAACAGGATTGCAGCTCTGGAAGGACAGTGTGCTACATTGAACTCCAAAATGGACTCTCTCTCTCAACTGGTGGTTGATGGTTTTGCTGCTACTCAGCTCTCCATCCAGTTCCTTACTGACCTAGTAGCTGCCAACTCAACTAAGGGGGAGAAGGTAGCAAGATCAGAATCATTGCCTATTCAGGAATCAGGTGGAACTCAGGGGGAGTCTGTAACTGTGAAGACCAAAGGGGGAGCTAAAAGGAAAACAATGTCAAAGGGGGAGCAAGTCAAACTAAGCAGTGGACAACCAAAGGATAAAGCTGAAAAGCCTGTTGAAGTGGATATGGATGGTGAAAGGGTGTTAATGTCAAAGGCAACTCAAGATGCACTGCAAAGAAGACCTACATCTAAACACCCAATCTTTCCTCCTGTGGTAATTAGAGAGCCAACTCCAGAAACTCAAGAAACTACTCTACAGAAGAAATGGAGAGAAATGGAGGAACAAAACAAGCTTGGGAAAGGTAAAGGGAAACTGCCTGAATCCATCCAAAAGGGAATTATTTGGTCAAATGGCACTGAATTTGATCAAGAAGAATCCAATGTTTTGATGGTGGATTACAGGGAGAGCACATTACTCAACCATGACAGTGAATTTAGCAGTTTGGTGGAAGAAGCAATGAATGCTCCAAGCAACCGTCCAACCAACACCACAAAACTGTTAAAGGATCAAATCACTAGTGTCAGTGTAATGGTGAATGATGACAAAAGATGGGCTGTAAGTATCTATTTCACTTCTGGCATATCTTATTTCATCACAATGCAGTTATTGCAGAGTCTGCCAGCAAAGGTGTTGTGTGCTTTAAAGGGAAAGATCAGGGCAACTCAAACACCATTCAATGAAATATTGGATATGCAAATCCAGAACCTGCTCACACAAAAGCTACCTGAAGTCTACACAAATCCACCAAGTGTTTTTTACAGATCTGTAACTAAGGATGGCATAAGAAGGAACAGCTTCATGAATTTGGTTGGCACATCCAGAATGGAAACCAAGTCAATTCTGAAAGTGTTAGATGGAATACTCAATTCAAATGCCAATCCAGGAAGAGCTTATGTTGTTCAAGAGATCTACAAAATGCTAGTGCTGAGAGACAAGGCACTGGGAGCTAGAGTGAAGGAACTAATCTCTAGAGCCAATGCCAAAAGAAATGATCAAGGTGGAAGCTGTCTCTATAACCTTCCTCCTCAGGATGATGATGATGATGATGATGATGATGAGGTTGGAGGTGGTGAAGCTTCTGGAAATGCTGGAAATGCTGGTGGAAGTAATTCTGGGAATACTAGTATTCAATCCCAGAATGAAGGCAATGAAGAAACTCCTAACCAGGAAAAGAAAGATGCTGGTGCAACAGATGAAGAGGAGTCAAGAATACTGGAAGCTTTGGAGGCAAGCATTCTTAGATGTGCTATTGACTGCATAAATGCAGAAAAAGATGCTGTCACCAAAGGTACTATCGACAAGGAAACTGTCAAAGAAGATGCTGTCATAGAAGATACTGTCGACAAAGGTGCTGTCAAGGAAGATTCTGTCAAGGATGAAGCCAAAGCTACTGTCAAGCCCAAAAGACTGAAAGCTAAAGCAAGAGCATGGTTCTCTAGACAGAAACCTCATGGAAAGCACAAGTACTCAGGAAAGGAAAATGCCACTGGATTTGGCAGAAATCTGAAGATGCCAATTCAATCAATACCTCCCAACAGTCTTAAGGTACAACAAATGCAATCAAAAGAAATCAAGAGTGTTGAGATTAAGCTGGATGCTAATCAAGAGGTTGCTGAGTACATTCTGTGGTGGCCAGAATCAAGATCGGTCAGGATGAACAAGGACTTTGATCTTGTAGCCACATCAATCAGTGGTAGCATGACGTAAATAGATAAAAGAAGAATTGATTTCTTCTACTTGGAAAGGATGATAGAGTTGATGGAAAGCTATGATGATGTTCCAGAGCCTGTCATGGAACATATTCTGAAATATCAGGCTGATAGGGATGCTGAATTCTATCAGAAATTTGGCTACAATTTTGCAGATTTTGATGATGCTGATATTCTCACTGATCTACCATCTTCTCCTATACCATACCACTGGTACTATGAGTTTGAGGATTTACCAACAGAAGAAGGGCAAACCCAACCAACTCAGGAAAGGGAACCCAAGCCAAGCAAAAGACCTGAATCTTCTCAATATTCTCAAACTAAGTCAGAACTTGATAAGAAGGAAGCTGAACTACTGGAAAGATGCAAGGTCTCCAACAAGGCAGAAAGTGAAGCTCCAAATTATCAATCATGTATGCTGGAAAATCCCCTAAGAATGAAGTATCTAAAAGAAGAAATCTATGTTTGCAGCTTTCACAAGCTAAAAACAACTATTCTGAAGGATTTACAGTATATGGTAGCTGGATCTATTCATCCCTTGGAGCAGATTTGTTCTGATGAAATAGAGAAAGTATTGGAAGGGAGAAAAGGAGAAGACTCAAAGCTGGACAAGCAAAGGAGAAGGTCTCTCAATGCTTATCCTGGAAGTAGATTCAAGCTCATTCTTGAAGAACTTCACTTCAGAACCTATCCATATGATATAGAGCAATGGCTGAATCTCAGGGATGCTAGTTCTCTCCTCTCTCCTACCATAAAGAAGATCATTGAGGAAGTAGAGGATGCTGCAGTTTCTGCTGCTGAAATTTCTCTTATAGAAGGTCTAAGAGGCTGCTTGGTAGAAGCTCTCAAAAGAGAGGATGTAGCAAGGCAGAAGAGGAAATCTCAAGCTAAGTAAAAAATTCTTAATCCATTCTGATCTTGTTAGTTAAGTTGTCAACACATATTGTAAATTTGTTGTTATTTTCCATAAAAACAAATTGGGGGAGATTGTTGGGATTTATGGGTGATAACATAGGAACAACTTAACTTTGATTGTACTTAATTTTTTAATTAAGTAGAACATACTGTCACAGCCAAAGTATGTTCTTGTAATCAGTATGTAATGTTATTCTAGTTGTATAATTTGAAAGAAGTTCACTTGCTGTGTTCAAGCCTCAAAGGATACATAATTAGATGACAACATGAATAAAGGTTACTGTCCCAAAGCTTCGACAGTAAGATTACAAGAAGACAGAATGTTGCAAGTCAAGACAGCATATTCACTCTGACCGTAACATTGGCGGAAGACTACGCGACAGCAACTTTAGCCCTCGACAGCAAGCTTGGAAACCTCGACAGCACACTATGCGGGGAACTCCTACTGTCACCAAAAGCACATTCCTGTGACAGCAAGCTATGTGGCAAAAGTAACTGTCTCGAGAAAGACCCTTGTTCTAAGTATCTTTCTCAGTCAAATCCCGTGACAGTTTCAATGTTCAAGAAACAGGCGTGTTGCAGTATCCCTAAGCTGCACCAAGTCTGCAAGACTACGACAGAAGCTTCAAGCACTGCAAAACAAAAGCGAATCAATTCAAGAGCAAGGTCAAGTCTTTATTTGCTGAATTGCTTAAGCTGGAAATAGAATGAATCTAGGTTGCTTTCTTTATAATGTATATCTGGCATATTAGCAATTTAGGAAAGTCACATGGGTAAGACAATCTGTAAGAAGCTGCCACTTGACAGTGACAGCAGCTTCACAAACCTGTGACTGATAGTGATAGGATTAGTCTTATACCTACTGTCAATTCATTCTAGATATGAAACAAAGACAAGCAAGTGTCTTGGAGAAGATCGAAGCTCAAGAATTCTCTCTTGAGGTTGTAGCAACACTTTGCAAAATAAATAAAACATTTATTTTGTGAATCCTGTCTTCTCTATTATACTATTTGTGAATGCATACATATTATTGATAACATTAAATCTTAGTTTTAGTTGTTGAAACTGAGATTGAATTTTATCAGTATTGCATTCATCCGCCCCCTTCTGCAATACACAAGGACCAACAACATTGTATTTATCAGAATGGGTGGAGGGATCAGAATTCAAAAAGAACGTTATCGACAAGGTCCCTTGCTGGATTAAGTTAGTGGATGTTCCTTCTTCATATTGGTCAAGGGATGGGCTTTGCGAAATTGCCTCCTGTGTGGGTCACCCCCTAAAATTTGATGTTGCAACATCAAGGTTTGAGCCTATGAAGTATGCAGGAATTCAAGTGGAAGTAACATACGCAGCTCGAAGACCAGATTCTGCCTGGGTTGATGTTGTTCACAAGGACGGCTCAGAAGAGAGAGTTAAGGTGGATATAATTTATCCTCAAATTCCATACTCATGTAGCTTGTGTGAAGCCTTTGGTCATTCTTTTGCTAGGTGTAATAACAATCCGGAAGCTGTGAAATCTAACAATTATGCAAGGCAGTCAAAAACAGGACAGAATAACTCAAAGAACTCAAAGAATCAAGGTCGACAGAAGGACAAAACTCAGGAAGCCTTTTCTGAGATACAAAATGACATAAATGAGAAGATGGCTGATAAGGAAATGGGGGAAATAATGGGGGAGGATGATGACACGATTCTTAATTCAATCTCGGAGAATGAGGAGGGAGCACCAAAACAAGGAAAACATTTGAAAGAAGGGCAGGTCACTAAAGACGTTCAAGTGGGGGATACAGGGCATGATACACCTTTAAATTGTGAAGTTGTTTGTGAAGATTTTGTAAACAACATGGACATGGAACCGTATATTGTGGGTGATTTTTTGGGGTGCGGTGTGGTAATGGACGAAGATCAGGTTCTGAATGAATTAGACAAAGAATTTAATGCTGAAGATGGGTTGGAGGATATTGATGGTAATCCTTCGGGGGTCTTAGGTAATGATCAAATGACACAAATTACTGTCCCCCCTCATAATTCTACTGTCAAGGGATTGGCACGCAAGAGGAAACCTCCCAGGCATGATGCCCGTCCTGCTCCATTGGTGATTGGGCTGCAAGCTTCGGATTCTGGTAATGTCTCTGACTCGGAGGGGTTTACCCTAGTCACTCATAAAAGGAGCCCTCGACTGTTAAATCAGTCAAAACTTCTTAAGCATTTGCAATGAATTTGTCCTTATGGAATGTTAGAGGTCTTAATAAGAGCCCTCATCAACAAGAAGTGAAAAATTTTATTTCTAATAATAATCTCACATTTATGAGTTTTGTTGAAACGAAAGTTAAAGTGCATACCTTTGATATTATTTCTAAACGCATTTCTCGTAATTGGAAGTGGGTAAATAATTATGATTGTCACTATAATGGTAGGATTTGGATTGGTTGGGATAGTTCGATTTGGGATGTTGTTGTTCATTCTAAATCTTCTCAACAAATAACATGCAAAGTCATGTTTATAGAAAAAAATATCATGTTTTATGTGTCTTTTGTGTACGCTTTCAATAAGCCCCACCAAAGGACTTCTCTTTGGAAAGAACTGGTTGACTTGCATTCTCAGATTCTGGCCCCTTGGGTGGTGATTGGGGACTTTAACTGCATTCTTCACTTGCATGAAGTTCATGGAGGCCGGGCTCATTGGACCCATGACATGCAGTCTTTTAAAGAGTGTATCTCTTCTGCTGGCCTTGGAGAGCTTAAACCAATTGGTGATCTATTTACATGGAAAAATAACAGACCTAATGATACGATCCTTAAACGCCTTGACAGGTCTCTGGGGAATCAACATTGGTTCAACAATTTTTCGGAAAGCAATACTTTTGTAAAACAGAGGGGAATTATGGATCATTGTCCACTGATTTTGTCGGTTCCAATGGAAGTGGAGAAGTTCCACAAGCCTTTTCAATTCTACAATTTCATGACTTCTATCCAGGGATTTCAGGAGGTGGTTAAGTTGGCTTGGGAAGCTCCTTGGTTTGGTGACCCTATGGCAGTTTTATGTCAGCGTTTAAAAGAGGTCAAGAAGGCCCTGGTTATTCTAAACAAAAATCATGGAAATGCTCATACAAATGTGAATCTGGCAAGGGTTTCTTTATCTGGTATTCAAGACCTTTTGGTTGATGACCTAGTAAATCTCTCACTCCTATCTCAAGAATGTGTTGCAGCCACTGCTCTGGAAAAAGCCTTGCTTGAAGAAGAAACTCTAAACCTTCAAAAGTCGAGAGTAAAATGGTTAAACTTGGGTGATGGCAATAATAGCTTCTTCTTTAATCAGGTTCGTGCTAATTGGAAAAAAAAACAAAATTCTAGCTTTGGAAAATAGTGAAGGCATTATGGAAGTTGGTCAAGGGCCAGTTTCTAACATTGCAGTGCAATTCTTTAAGGATTCCATTGGGACTGCTCATAATTTGGTTCCATGTGATCTTTCGGAAATTAATTGTGCCACTATTACAGATGATCAGTCCATAGCTCTTGAGGCTCCTATCTCCTCGGACCTTATTCTCCAAACATTAAAGTCTATGAAGAAAAACAAAGCTCCTGGCACGGATGGCTTTACAGTGGAATTCTTTTTGGCAATATGGGATATAGTGGGAGATTGTTTCTGCAATGCTATTCATTTCTTTTTCCACACAGCTTCAATGCACCCTGGCATAAACTCTACTTCTATAGCCTTGGTTCCTAAGGTACCAACTCCAACTTGTATGCGAGATTTTAGACCTATATCTTTATGTACAATAGCATATAAATGTATTTATAAGATCATTGCAAACAGATAAAGAAAGTGCTCCCGAATACTATTGACATTGCACAATCTGCTTTTGTTGGGGGCCGAACCATTTCGGATAATATTCTTATGGCCCAAGAATTGTTCCGTGGCTACAATAGAGAAACTGGGGTGGCCAAATGTGCACTCAAAATAGACTTGCATAAAGCTTTTGATTCGGTTGATTGGGACTTTATTATGCATGCCTTAAGAAAAATGAATATCCCGGTCACCTTTGCTAGATGGATCTATGCTTTCATTTCTACTCCAAGGTATTCTGTAAAAGTTAATGGGGTTCTCAAAGGTAATTTTCAGGGGAAGAAAGGGCTCCGTCAAGGGGACCCTTTGTCGCCATATCTCTTCACAGTTGCAATGAACATTTTCTCAAGCTTACTTGCTGTGAAGCCGCCAAATTTCAAACATCACTGGAAATGTAAGGAGCTAGGGATATCCCATTTATTCTTCGCAGATGATGTTCTTCTCTTTGCTCATGAAAATAAGGATTCTGTAACCCACATTATGGACTCCCTTGCTACATTCACAGGTCTAAGTGGTTTAGTCCCGAACTCTCTCAAAAGTTCTGCTTTCTTTGGTAACTGCAGTGTGGACTTCAAAAACTGGTTTATGCACAAGTATGCTATTCCGGAAGGGGTTCTTCCGGTTAATTTCTTGGGGGTTCCACTAATATCTTCTCAACTTAGTATCAATGATTGTATGCCACTGATAGACAAGATCTCTTCTCGCATTCTGTCCTGGACTTCTTTTCTGCTCTCTTTTGCGGGAAGAACTCAATTGATAAAGGCTGTCTTATTTGTAATGCAGGCTTACTGGTCAAAGCACTTTTGGATTCCTTCAGCTGTGCACAATCAAATACAAACGTTGCTCACGAGATTTTTATGGAAGGGTGACATTGAAAAAAAAGGTGGTGCAAAAATAGGATGGTCCAATGTAACTTTACCCCGCGAGGAGGGAGTCCTGGGTATCAAAAATTCGAAAGACTGGAATAAATCCCAGATAATGTTGCACCTTTGCCATATTATTTGTGGTGCTCCTTCTCTTTGGGCTAAATGGGTTAACTCAACGGTTCTTAAACACAACTCCTTCTGGACTATGACTGAGCCTACAGACTGTTCGTGGATATGGAGGAAGGTTCTTCAACTTAGAAATGTTGCTCTTCGTCACCTATCTTTTGTGTTGGGAAATGGTAAATCATTTTCAGTTTGTTTCGACCCTTGGTGGGGAAATTCTTGCTTAGATTCTGGTCTTAGGGATCCTATCATTTCTCAAGTCGGTATTCCTCATAATGCCACGGTTAATGCACTGATTTGTTCAGGCCAATGGTTGCTGCCGACCCCAAATGTAAGACATCACCATATCCAGCAGAACCTGGTTAATTGGTTGGATAACTTCAATTTCCCAGATTTCGACTTGCATAAAGTGGACAAAATTCTTTGGAATGGAGTTTCTTTACAGGTCTTAAAATCAAGGCATATTTGGGAATCTATAAGATTTAGGCTACCGGTTGTTGATTGGCACTCTCTTGTGTGGCACAAACTTCATATTCCTAGATATGCATTCCATGAATGGACCCTTTGCTGGAACAGGTTGCCCACGTTTGATAGATTGGCTTCGTTCGGGATTCAAGTTTCACAACAGTGTACCTTATGTATTAATGGGAGCGAGTGTAGCTCGCATCTGTTTATTCAATGCTCATACAGTTCCTTCATCCTCAAAAAATTAGCTTTGGCTCTTAACATGCACGTTCATGCAGATTCTTGGTTGCAACTCATCACAGCATGGGGTTCTTGCCAGAACAAAGCTCGTAGATTAATCTGTTTACTTGCAGCTCAGGTATTCTGTTATCACATTTGGAGAGAGAGGAATGCTCGCTTGCATGGAAAGGGTTCCTTTAATCCGCACAAATTATTTGAAGGAATTATTCTAGAATATTCGTGTAAAGCTTTGTACTAGTAATTGGTTCAACTCTTTAGATTGTATAGATGACTTTAGATTCTGGTTAACTTCTCATGTTTAGTTCTGGGGTGTCCCCGCTTTTGTTTCTTTCTAGTCTCAATCTGCTGTTTTAGTAGATTGATCTTAGATAGACCTCTCTAAGGCTTGTCTTAGAGAAAGGGTCACCCCCTGTATTCTTTTGATTTTTTTATATATTTATCTACTTAGCAAAAAAAAAAGTCCAAAATAACCCTAAAATGATGCAAGAGAATGGAGGGTAAAATGGGCAACTTGATTTAAATTTCTTATCAAATCCCATGTTAGTGTATTATATATTGAGATAATTTTGTAATTTAAAATTCGAAAAAGGATAATATTTTGATTTTATCTCATATTTTAATAGTATTTTTGTAATATGGCATACCAATTACATTAACCAGATGTTCTATAACTTGATTAAATTTCATAAAATTTGGATAAATATCCATACGATAATAATCGCATGATTACATTTAATTGCTAAAATATTAATATGATTTTCGATGATGTGATAGGAACTTTATCAAATTGAACCTTTGAGTATAAAATAAATAAATATTTTTGAAAATTGTCAATATATAACATATGCAATGTGATTTTAACTTAGTTAGAGTACATTTATAAAGAATCGATATATACGTAAAGTGAAAACATATTATGAAACTATTAATATTATATGAAAGTCGTTCTTGCGGTGTATAGCTCATTTTTTATATTACATACATATTTTTACATTTTTAAATTCAAATGTTTAGTTTCAGTATAAAATTTATTACACAATTTCAAAATTCTATTTTAAAATTTTGGTAAATTGAAACAGTTTTTATCTTATAATATGAATTATTTTTTAACTCAACTTGAATTTTTACAAATATTTTTATCAATGTAAATTATGATTAGACGACCTTAATGACTGTGCATCAACATAATATTTAAGATGAAACCTTTTGGTTTCATCATAGGTTAATCTAAGTATATGTTATAACTCAACCATCATATATTATGTTGATTATTTGATCAATTTAGTATACTATTTAAAATTCATATTAATGGACTTTGAGTTATAGTCTAATTGGTCATTGCGAATAATTATTGCAATTTTGTAATATTTATAATTCAAAAACACATATCTTTTTTCATTTTATATTGAATATTAATTATGTTATTTTTTATATATACAACATAAATCCTATTTTTGGAGTTGTCATTTTTTTAAACATAAATTCAATTATTTTAGTTTCTTTTAATATATATGTTTTTAGATCAATCACACTTTTAAATCGCTGAAAGTCTAAATAGTTGGTTGACCAAAAATCTCTAATATGACTCACATATTAAAAATTTTATATACATAAAAATTATGCGAGACAATCATTTATTATATATAATTTTATAAAAAAAATTATATATTTCTTAAAAAAATCTTATTTTTTTATTTCAATAGTTTAATATCTACACAGAGGAGAAGGTAAATAAATTCATATTTTTTTAGGAATCAATTACATTTATGTATAATGTTATATTATTTAAAATTTTATTTTTTATATCAATCATTTAAAATGACAAAAGAGAAATATAGAGTATACTCAATTAATTAAAATTAATTTTTTGGAATAAATAATATGCGACATTCTATAAATAATATAAACCAACGTTTTTTTGGAAAAAATGTGATTTATCTAAAAATATTTTTAAATAAAACTCAAAATAATGTATAGTATAATGGTTATGGTATGAGTTTGATTAGAGAAGGTTAGTGGTTCAATTTTCAACACTAACATAATTTCATCTACTCTTTGCATAAATATAAAAGAGAAGGTGTTTTTTTGTAATTTTTTAACATATAGGAGCAAAATTGTAAATTCATAGGTATTAAAATGACATATATCAATCATTTAAATTGACAAAAGAGAATTGTAGATCATGCTCAATCGATAAAAATATGTTTTTAATTATATATTGTGAAACATTCTAGAAATAGTATAAATCAATATTTATTTACTCTATAATAAAAATAAAAAAAAAGATAGGAGAATATTTGGTTTATCTATTAAGATTTTGAAAGTAAACTCAAAACAAAGTGTAGCACAATGGTTGTGGTACAAGTTTGAGGGTAGAATGTTTAATTCTCAAGGCTAACATATTTAATTTAATTTTTGCATAAACATTAAATGGGTGACATTTTTGTAATTATTTAAAAAAATAGGAGCAAAATCATAACTTTACGGCATTAAAGTGACATTTTTTGCCCTAGTGTTGTGGTTTAATATATAGTAATAGATAGATAGATTTTCGGTTTTTATACACCGAACCATTTTCCATTTATCTGTGAACATTAAGTTCTTATGCTGTGAGAACAGTTGGCAGATCTTTAGATGGTAATGGCAACAAAAGAAAGAGTTAACCACAACTCCATACCTTTAATTTAACCACAAAATAAAAAAAATCCATACCTTTAGGTTCAATGTTTAAGCGAGTACATGAAATTGGCAGGGAATGACTATTTTAGGGTTAATTTTAATGATTTGTACAGAAGTACAACCTCCATTTTTTGTTGGTAAATCTCCTTTTTAATTTCACTAGTTTACTAAGCCGCGCTTTGCAGCGGCTTTATAATAATTTCTCTAAAATTTTCTAAAAAAAATTCTATAAAAAATACGTTTTAAGATAAAATAATATTTTTAATTGGAAAATTAAGGTTTCTTTTGAATTCTCTGTTTTTTCTTGATTGTTTACCGAAAATTTGAATAAATATAAAAACAGACAATTGTTTAATATTTTTCATTATTTTAATATTATATCAAATATTAATATACTTATCACCATTTTTATTTTTCTCAAAATTAATATTAAATTTCTATTTTAAAATACATAATATAACCTTAAAATTAAATTATAGGATACAATATGCTCCTCTTAATGAATCATCTCTCGTTAAACATGTTTACTCCCAGTGACTCGCTTTCTCGTTGTTACCAAATCTAAACAAATCACAAATTAATATACTAAATAAATTACATCATCTATTAATCAATTTTATTGTATCATAAAATTTAATTTATATTTTTAAAAATTCTAATTTTTATTGTTTAAAATATAGGTACTCAAGAAAATAAATGAAAAGAAAATAAGATTTCTAGATTTGAAAGGCAATTGAGATTTTTTCTAATCTTTGGTATTATTAATCCAAAAATCTATTAAAATTGTATATTATTAATTGTATATTTAATTTCTTCCATTAGTAAAGATTTAAAAGACAATAAAGATATTTTCTAATATTTAATTCTATTAATTAAAAAATTTGAGAAAATTAGAAAAATAGATAGTGACGATATGATACACATTAAGAAAAATAGATCGAAGCGATTAATAAATTTAAACTATGTTACAGTTTTGATAAAATCAGATACGTTGATATAATGAAAAACTCAAAAATATCAAAGTTTCCGAAGAAACACGACACACTTGCAAATAATTAGACTAAAGAAAGTGATAAAAAATTTGAAAATAAATGTTGCTACATGAGATCAATCCAAACACCAATTCATATAACATCAAAATTAAACTGAATTTATCTTAAAACATGATAAATATTTGTGCATGCCATAACACCCCAAGACAAAATTTGTAGGTGTTATAAGGGAGTTAACCTGATAATTTCGTGGCGAGCAACATGAATATTGATCTCATTAGCATGTAACGGGCGTGGAACAGTCTAGCTTTTTCTTAAAAAAAAAGGAAACTATCTGTTAACGGAGGAATTTGGTGATAACAAATTTCGGGGATTGCTGGAATAACGAAATTGTGATGATGAGGGATTTTGGGTTTTTGGATGTTTGGGGCTGGACTTGAAAGGTGTCTCGACTTGTTAGATGTGTCGGATCCTCTTCCAAAATGCCTGCGTACCCTGTTTATATATAGGGATCAAGCCAACGCAGTTCTGTGATAGGATAGTGTTTTTAATCCCTGTGATTGTTAAGGGATATGTTGAGATAAGTTGATTTTATCTTTTTAGAGTTATATTAGCGTTGTGATTCTTTCCTGATTTGAAAGAATCGTTTGGAGATATTTTTTAGTAATTGATTGATTTAGATTGATTGTTTCCTCGTTTGAGAGAGAGGATATTACTTAGTGGTTAAGCAAATAATTATTATTAGATCAATATTGGGAAATTTGGAGATAATTGAGGCAACCGAAATTATGGCGTAACAACTACCCCCCAGTTCTTCAGTGCAGCTTGATGGACTGGAGAACTAAGCGTGCTTTGATCTTCCGAATTTCCTGAGTCAATGAAACAACTAGGAGTAGAAGATTAGCAGATAATATGAAGAAGATAATTACCCATAATATGCCTGTAAAATCGAGAGAGACAACATGATGTGCCCGTAATATGTCTGTGCTTGCGAGAGAGACAACATGCGAGATGTGAGAAGAACATATGTACGAGTAACTTTGTAAGTGTAGGAGAATGAGAATTAGATAATTACCTCGCTTTCTTATACACTCTATGCAAAACAGAGTTTAAGAAAAGGGAAGAGTAACCTCGCCTTCTTATACACTCTATGCAAAACAGAGTTTAAGAAAAGGGAAGAGTAACCTCGCCTTCTTATACACTCTATGCAAAGCAGAGTTTAAGAAAAGGGAAGAGTAACCTCGCCTTCTTATACACTCTATGCTAAGCAGAGTTTAAGAAAAGGGAAGTGTAAAATCGCCTTCTTATACACTCTATGTTAAGCAGAGTTTAAGAAAATGGAAGTGTAACCTCGCCTGCTTATAAAATCTATGCAAAGCAGAGTTTAAGAAAAGGGAAGAGTAACCTCGCCTTCTTATACACTCTATGCTAAGCAGAGTTTAAGAAAAGGGAAGTGTAACATCGCCTGCTTATACACTCTATGCAAGCAGAGTTTAAGAAAAGGGAAGAGTAACCTCGCCTTCTTATACACTCTATGCAAAGCAGAGTTTAAGAAAAGGGAAGTGTAACCTCGCCTTCTTAAGAGGTAGAACTCTCTTCTTGGTGAGCTTTCCGGAAGTACGGATAAACACCCCAGAAGTACGGGTTTACCAAGGTACTCCAAGCAACACCTTCCACAAAGAAGGGCCTTCAAAATAATTCCAAGCAACACCTTCATAAAGACGGCCTTAAAAAATATTAACATCTTCAATAGAGGGTCTTCAAAAATAATTTCCTCTTCGAAAGAGGATCTTCAAAAATATTATCCTTCTTGGAAGAGGGTCTTCAAAAATATTATCCTACTCGAAATAGGATCTTCAAAAATATTATCCTACTCGAAATAGGATCTTCAAAAATATTATCCTCCTTGGAAAAGAGAGCTTTCGAAAAAATTACCCTTATCAAATAAGGATCTTCCACACTTATTTTTGTCCATGCACGAGCTAGTGAAGTAATCAAATCATGTGTTGCTAATATCACATCACAATCCTTTAACATATCCATGATTCAGATTCTGTCCAGATCTGTTTTTTACCTTTTTGGCCATGTAAACGGTATTTTCATGGAAAACACAAAACATGAAAGTTGCAGGAAACGAAAAGAGCTTTCCGATGATATATGTCTCGTCAGAAACGGACTTATAACGAATCGGGAATCAAATAAAACGTCTGCTGATTAACTTCTCAATACTGAAAAACGGGATCTGATTATATTTTGTGATTTCGAGAATAGATCAAAACATAATCTCAGAAAACACCAAGAACGAAAGTTGTATAAAATCACAAAAGCTTTCCGGATCATAAAAAATCATCAAAATCTAACATGTAATAAATTTATTACGAATTTTATAAGATAGCTTATTTGTATGGACAAAATCATAAGAAAACTTATCTTAATTTTGAACATAACCACGAACCACCGCTTCCACCGTTTAGCTCCTCCATTAAAGCCGCTCCAGATCCATAATAACCCCCCATGCGTATTGTATAGATTGATTGTCTTCCACAATAAAAAAGTATCCCCTCCTTCTAGCGCCAATTGTTAACGGAGGAATTTGGTGATAACAAATTTCGGGGATTGCTGGAATAACGAAATTGTGATGATGAGGGATTTTGGGTTTTTGGATGTTTGGGGCTGGACTTGAAAGGTGTCTCGACTTGTTAGATGTGTCGGATCCTCTTCCAAAATGCCTGCGTACCCTGTTTATATATAGGGATCAAGCCAACGCAGTTCTGTGATAGGATAGTGTTTTTAATCCCTGTGATTGTTAAGGGATATGTTGAGATAAGTTGATTTTATCTTTTTAGAGTTATATTAGCGTTGTGATTCTTTCCTGATTTGAAAGAATCGTTTGGAGATATTTTTTAGTAATTGATTGATTTAGATTGATTGTTTCCTCGTTTGAGAGAGAGGATATTACTTAGTGGTTAAGCAAATAATTATTATTAGATCAATATTGGGAAATTAGGAGATAATTGAGGCAACCGAAATTATGGCGTAACACTATCTTTTTCGTGTCTCATGTACGTGTTTATAGCCAGAGATTTACTTTCTTTTGCATACTACCTTGCGCATTAAAAAAATACTTGATCAATATTAAAAGTGCATAATAATTAAATAAATAAAGAGTGTAACATACAACAACAAAAAGTAATATGGAAGAGACCCTAATATTCGAAATCAAAAACAAAATTGAGTGAGAATGGCGAGCTCGCGAATATATGATTATAGTAGGGTTTAATGAGAAAAAAGTCATAATAAGATAATTTGATCTTGACGTCATTTATATAACACAACCTGCGTTGAAAAATTATGAACGTTAGCGATCAAGAAATCATATAGTATGAAAAAGTAGAATAAAAGATCAAAAGTAAAAATAATCAAAATTATAAGTTTATGAAATTTGAGAAGAAGATACTGTATATTTATATCTTAACTTAGCAATTGAAAAATAAGATTGTATGAAAAAGTAGATAAAGAGATCAAAAGCAAGAACAATCAAAACTACCGAGTTGATTAGCAAAAAAAACCTCCTCAATTATGAAATTGGAGAGGAAAATCCTATTTATATAGCGGTTTACAAAATAGAGAGGAACAAAAAAGTAATTAATATTAGCAAATATTTCGAAGATTTAGAAGGTAATTGTAATTTTTAATATTTATTAATTCAAAAATGTGAGAAATTAGTAAATAAAATGAACTTGTAGAGGAAGTTTAGAAGAATATTAACATGGTATATTTAGTTTCCTCCATTAGAAGATAGTAGGAAGGAAATTAAGTTTTTTTCTAATATTTAATTTTTATTAATCCAAATATTTTAGAAAATTAAAAAATTTAGTATTATATTTATATTGTATATTCACTTTCCTCTATTAGTAAAGATTTTAAGGGCAAGAAAATTGAAATAGTATATTTAGTTTCCTCTATTAGTAAAGATTTAAAAGACCATTGAGATTTTTTCTAATATTTGGTATTTTTAATTTAGAAATTTGAGAAAATTAGAAAAATATATCAAAGCGATTTGAGAAGCAAATAATAAGGAAGTTGTAATTTTCTAAATCAAAGAAAGTTCTATCAAGTTTGAAAATAATAAAAGAAAGTTCTATTAAGATTGAAAATAATAAAAAAGAAAATTGCAATTATTAACATAAGAGCCTACAAATTCAAAAATAATAAAGAAGTTGTAATTTTCTAAATAAAAGAAAGTTCTATCAAGTTCTACAAATTCGAAAATAATAAGGAAGTTGTAATTTTCTAAATCAAAGAAAGTTCTATCAAATTTGAAAATAATAAAAGAAAGTTCTATAAAGCCTACAAATTCGAAAATAATAAGGAAAAGTTCTATCAAGTCCTACAAATTCGAAAATAATAAGGAAGTTGTAATTTTCTAAATCAAAGAACGTTCTATCAAGTACTACAAATTCGAAAATAATAAGGAAGTTGTAATTTTCTAAATTAAAGAAAGTAAATAATAAAAGTGTAATTTTCAATTTCCTTCCTACAAAATCGAAAATAATAAAGGAAGTTGTAATTATTAAAATTAAAAATTGTGAAAAATTGAGAAAATTAGAAAAATAGAACGGAACAATTCTAGAGGCGCCACCCCAACGCCTCCGTCTTCTCCTTTATATAAGTATATTGATTCCTCTTTTCACCAACTTTCGAACTTTTTGGGATTTTAATTTACTTCTCTCTTATTATATTACTAGTTTACTAAATCGTGTTTCACAGCGGTTTTATAATAATTTTTCATGTACTAAATAAATTACATGAATTTCAAATTTGTTTTGTATTTTTAACATATAATACAATATTTACAAAAGTTTACATTGATAGCCTTAAAGATAAATTTTAAAATTTTCTTTTTGATAAATTTTTGGCCATAACCTACATTTAGTCTCAAATTGCTTCTATCCATTTTTCTAATTTTATAAAAGATTGAATTATTAATATTAAAAATTCGAAAATATCTCATTTGCCTTAAAAAAATCTTTAGGAAACTAAATATACAATTTTAATATTTTTGCCTTTAAAAACTTTACTAATGCAAGAAATTAAACACACAATTTTAACATTCTCCTAAATTTTTGTTTAAAAAATATCTCAATTGCCTTTTAAATCTTTAGTAATGGATAAAGCTAAATATACAATTTTAATATTATTGACTTTAGAATCTTTACTAATGGAGGAAACTAAATATACAATTTTAATATTATCTTAAATTTTTTATTTATTAATATATACTTACTAACATAGGCAACTAAATATATTATCTTAATATTTTTCTGAATTTTTTATTCAAGTCAATGTGATATGGGCTGAAAAATAATCCTAGAAGCGCAATTAATTACGTATTAATTAGATCCGGATTGGTCTAAGAACACTGCCCAATAAGCAAGGCCCGAAACCCTATTATTTATTAATTTCGTAATTAATAAATAGGGAAAATATACAGCTCAGGAAAGGAGTCCAAAATATGGTAAATTCATCAAAGAAGGATCCAGAATCCCAATTAAAAAAATAATGAGTCATAGTCCTTATCAACAAGGAAAAGACTTGTCCACCAAGAAATACAATGTTTATCCATTATCAAAAGGGAGACTTATTCGCTAAGTCTCCTAAACTTACTCTAAATACGAGACTCCAGACGCCTATATAAGGACCCCGCTCCTTCACAATAGAACTACGTTTTGGACACAGCTCCATACGTCCTCTACTACATTTTGGACACAGCTCCATACGTCATCTACAATGTTTTAGACTTCATCCTCGAATAAGGACATACAAGTCACTACGTCCTTGGTGTGCCCCTGCCGCCATAGCCCCGAGGGCAACACCAAGAACTACATTTTATTGGCTTGATTATCTAAATACTAGAGATACATAGGCATCTTGTTAGGACCGAGTTAGTCCCCGACAACAAGAGTAGCCATTAAAACTCGAAGCTCTCTAACCCTAGCATTGAATTCAAAGATACAGTTTTTGTTCCACAACATTTGGCGCCGTCTGTGGGAAGACAACATCAACCATGACAAACACACGAAGAACAACTCGAGATACTCAAACTTCTGAGGAGCTTCCTATCACCTCTGAGGCTGATACTCACGGAAATCAACCACCGCCAACTACTGGCATTCAAGGGGCAAATATCCCCCTCACCTCTACTCAAGGACCGGAGATCCCAATTTCGGTTGAAGGGACGAATCCCCTGCAGATGGTCGTTCAGGGATCTAATCCACAAGAGACCGCTCACCAACAACCAATCACGACCTCCCCGCTGCTCATGAATGCACCAAGTGGTCTTCAACTCCATACTACTGATCTCCCCCAATACGCAACCCAAACTTTGGGGATGCCTAGCTATGGCATGCCCCCTTGATCCATGGCGGGCGGTAGTGGTCTCAAACCCACATACCATGAAGCATATGTCCCCCCTTATATACAAGGTCTGGGACCCCAAAATCTACAAACTCAAACTTGAAGGACCGCTTTGATTCGAGATTACTCGGGACCCTACACCGAGGATGAGAATGACTCAACTGGAGAAGAAAGGGATGTTGCCCCAAGGAGAAGACGTTCTTCTCAAACAAATCGGAAACAATCCCAAACTACTAAGGAAAAGATTGCGGCCCATGAGGCAGAGGCTGGAAGGCTCAAAAAATTATTGGCAGAGGAGGAAGCAGCAAGAGCACAACGAGTCCCTGTGATTAATTTGGACCCGACACCAAGAAGAATCAAGAGGGCTGAAGCCCCAAGGGGTGATCCTAGTATTTTGTTACCCCTAGGAGATCCTGATGATCCTACACCACCATTCACTCAAGACATCATGAAATCTACCATATCCAGGAAGTTTAAGATGCCAACGATTAAAGCTTATGATGGAACGGGAGATCCCGCAAATCATGTAAGAACCTTCTCTAATGCACTACTGTTGCATCCAACCAATGATGCGGTCAAGTGTAGGGCGTTTCCACAAACCTTGGCAGGCATGGCCCAACGTTGGTATATCCGTCTTCCTCCCAACTCTATTGGGTCTTTCAAGGAACTAAGCAAAGCTTTCATCAATCAGTTTGTTAGTGGAAGGGTGCACGAGAAAAGTTCTGCATCACTCATGGGAATCCAGCAAGGAAAGAATGAAGCTTTAAGGGATTATATCAACCGATTCACCTGGGAGGCTCTGAAAGTCCCGGACTTGGAGGACAAAGTAGCTATGATAGCCTTGCAACAAGGAACCACTGATGATCACTTCAAAAGATCATTGGCAAAACATCCACCCGAGAGCATGCTGAAGCTCCAAGATAGAGCCGGAAAGTACATCAAGGCTGAAGAAAGCATGAGGAAGTATGAACCCACTGCTGGTGGCAGTGGAAATTCAAAGAAAAGAAAAGAAACTCAGGAGTACGACATCAAGAAAAATTTCCCAGAACGTCAAAGGATTCTGATTCTCCACCCAAGAGGAACAATTTTGGGCCAAAGTTTACGGAGTATGCAAGATTGAACACTCCCAGGAGCCAAATTCAGATGGAAATAGCAAAGGAGGAGGATCTCCGATGGCCGAAGCTACTAAGGACTGATATGTCTAAACGGAATCAAAACCAATTCTGTCGGTTCCGCAAGGAAGTCGGTCACGACACCGATGATTGCAGACAACTGAAAGATGAAATCGAGTTTCTGATACAAAGAGGAAAGCTCAATAAATTCACAAAGGATGGAAATCAAGGGAGTCAAAGAGGAAACTATGAAAGAAAAGATTACGACAGAAGGGACAACGATCAAGATCGTAATCCCAAACCCCGAGGGCCAGTCATCAACAAGATATTCGGAGGACCAACTGCTGCTAGGTCCTCCCGAAACTCAAGAAAAGCCTATGCCCGAGAGGTAATGACCGTAGTTGGAGAAGCACCGAAACGTGCCCGAACAGAAATATCAATAGGTTTTGATGATTCTGACTTGGAAGGAGTGAAGTTTCCCCACGATGATCCCTTAGTCATCGTACCTGTGATAGGAAATCATGAAACAAAGAGAGTTTTGGTCGACAATGGAGCTTCAGTGGACATCTTGTTCCATGATGCTTTTATCAAGATGGGCTATATTGACTCTCAGTTGACACCCTCGAATATGTCCATATATGGATTCAATGGAGTGGAGTCGAAGGTGGAAGGCACTATCCAACTCCCAATGACAATGGGGCAAGGGTCGAATACGTCTACTCAGATGTTGAACTTCATAGTTATAAAGGCAACTTCAACCTACAATGCAATCCTAGGAAGGACGGGTCTTCATGCGTTCAAGGCCGTTGCCTCATCTTATCATCTGAAAATCAAGTTCCCAACGAGGAATGGAATTGGTGAAGAACAGGGAGACCAAAAGATGGCCAGAAGTTGTTACGTAGCCGCGTTAAGGCCTGATAGAATCGGGGGACAGGTTCTCCCCATTGAAGACATGGATACTAGTGATAATGAGGACAGAAGAGGGAAACCAGCTGAGGATTTAATCCCAATTCCCTTAGTCCCTGGTGAACCGGAGAAGGTGACTTATGTTGGAGCACTATTGCCTAAACCATTGAAAAGCAAGCTCATATGTTTTCTTCAAGAGAACAATGACGTTTTTGCTTGGACAACGGCCGACATGCCATGGATTGATCCCCAGTTGATAACCCACAAATTGAATGTGGATGCTGAAAGGAAGACAGTAAAACAGAAAAAGAGAAATTTTGCTCCAGAAAGGCAAGAGGCCATCAAACAGGAAGTAGAAAAGCTTCTGAAAGCCGGGTTCATTGAAGAAATACAATTTCCGGAATGGTTGGCTAACCCAGTGATGGTCAAAAAGGCCAATATAAAATGGAGGATGTGTGTGGACTTCACTGATTTGAACGATGCATGTCCTAAGGATTGTTTTCCCTTACCAAGGATTGATGCCCTAATAGATGCCACAACTGGGCACGAGATGCTGAGTTTCATGGATGGCTTCAGCGGATACAACCAAATCAAAATGCACAAAGATGACATCTCCAAGGGGCAACATACCAAAGATTGGTGAACAAAATTTTTGAACACCTGATTGGAAAAATCATGGAGGTCTATGTGGATGACATGTTGGTTAAAAGCCTCGATAAGGCCGATCATATAAACCATCTACGGGAAGCATTTGAAGTGCTGATGCACCACAAGATGATGTTGAATCCAGCTAAGTGTGCCTTCGGTGTAGGCTCAGGAAATTTTTTAGGCCTGTTGGTTTCCAAGAGAGGAATCGAGGCTAATCCCGACAAAATCAAAGCAATTCTAGACATGGAACCACCACAGACTATCAAGGATGTCCAGAAACTAACAGGAAGAGTGGCAGCATTGGGAAGATTCATCTCCAAATCGGGAGAGAAGTGCTTACCTTTCTTCAAAGCACTCAAGAACGTGAAATTTTTTGAGTGGACATACAAGTCACTACGTCCTTGGTGTGCCCCTGCCGCCATAGTCCCGAGGGCAACACCAAGAACTACGTTTTATTGGTTTGATTCTCTAAATACTAGAGATACGTAGGCATCTTGTTAGGACCGAGTTAGTCCCCGACAACAAGAGCAGCCATTAAAGCTCGAAGCTCTCTAACCCTAACATTGAATTCAAAGATACAGTTTTTATTCCACAACACAATGCTTAATAAAAATTTGAAATTGTTAATATTAAATATTACATCTATACTATATTATTAAAGCCGAAACATTGAAAGTTTTGGTTTTTGGTTTTCGGTCTGTTTTCGGTTTTCGGTACTTTATTCTATTTAATAAATAATATAAAAATATAAAAATAGTAACTAGATGATTGCATTTTATAATTAAAATATTTTTTCTAACAAAATCTACTACTTTTCCAAAAATATCACGGTAATTATCTTTAAATTAAAATATATTACCTTTTATATTTGTTATCACTAAAATCTCCGTTTTCCAAAAATATGAGGTGCAATCCTTATTTATTTATTTTAAACATATTTTAATACTTTACTTAATAAATAATAAAATAATATAAAAATAGTAACTAGCTGATTGTCTTTTATAATTAAAAAAAATCTAACAAAATCTACTCATTTTTCAAAAATATCACGTCAATTACCTTTAAATTAAAACATATTATCTTTTATATTTATTATCACTAAAATCTCTATTTTCTAAAAATATGAGGTGCAATCCTTACTTATTTATTTTAAAATATATTTTAATACTCTATTTAATAAATAATAAAATAATATAAAATAGTAACTAACTGATTGCCTTTTATAGTTACAACATTTTTTTCTAACAAAATCTACTTCTTTGCCGAAAATATCACGGGAAATTACCTTTAAATTAAAATATATTACCTTTTTTATTTGTTATCATTAAAATTTCTTTTTTCCAAAAATATCAAGTACAACCCTTACTTATATATTTTAAAACCTATTTTTAATATTTTTAATTATTTAAAAAACTTACCTATTTTAACAAGTCAACGCATTTTTTAACAAATACAATTAATATAATTAAAACACATCTAAAAATAGGGCTACAGATGTTTCTTACGTGAAGGTCAATTGAGATGCTACTAGTTTCACAGCTGATGTAGGTTGGATTACTCGAGATGTCATTGTAAGACTTTCTAGATTAAAGAATTTGATATTCTATGGGTTAAGCGATCTGAAAACAAAATGACTATTTGTTTTAGCTTATTTTTTGTTTCATAATCAGGTTGTAGTTGACAGTTCGGGAATTGTCCCGGCTGGATTCAATAATTTGCTAAGTTAATAAAATCTGCTTGTTCGTCAAAAAAAATAACATATTACCTTTTATATTTGTTCTCACTAAAATCTCTCTTTTCCAAAAATATCATGTGCAACCCTTATTTATTTTATTAAAACCCATTTTAATAATTTTAATCATTTAAAAAAGTTTACCTATTTTAACATGTCAACGTAATTTTTTAACAAACACTATTAATTTAATTAAGACACTTCTAAAAATATCACGGACACTTACTGTTATGGATTAAAAAGTGTACTTGTAAATTAATTGCTAGGGTTTAGAGAGCTTCGAGCTTTAATGACTGTTCTTGCGTTTCGTGACTAAATCGGTCCTCACAAGATGCCTACGTATCTCAATCAGTGCTGAGAATCAAGCCAGAAAACGTAGTTCTTGGTGTTGCCCTCGGGGCTATGGCGGCAGGGGCACACCAAGGACGTAGTGACTTGTATGTCCTTATTCGAGGATGAAGTCTAAAATGTTGTAGATGACGTATGGAGTTGTGTCCAAAACGTAGTTCTATTGTGAAGGAGCAGGGTCCTTATATAGGCGTCTGGAGACTCGTATTTAGAGTAAGTTTAGGAGACTTAGCGAATAAGTCTCCTTTTTGATAATGGATAAACATTGTATTTCTTGGTGGATAAGTCTTTTCCTTGTTGATAAGGACTATGACTCATTATTTCTTTTAATTGCGATTCTGGATCCTTCTTTGATGAATTTACCATATTTTGGACTCCTTTCCTGAGCTGTATATTTTCCCTATTTATTAATTACGAAATTAATAAATAATTAGGGTTTCGGGCCTTGCTTATTGGGCAGTGTAATTAGACCAATCCGGGTCTAATTAATACATAATTAATTGCACTTCTAGGATTATTTTTCAGCCCATATCATTTGCCCCCCAACTTCTATGATAATGCACTAGGATTTCATAGAAGTTATACCGGTCTTTTTCGAGACTTGGGGTCTTTTTCTCCCTTACATGGGACTTACTACCCTTTTTTTGGGGATTTTAATATACACTAGTGTTTCACGAGTATCGTCTTGGTGTAAAGTGTGGAGCGACCTACACATTTACGACGATTTTGCCTTATTCGAGGCTAACTTGACATTTGCATAAGCCTTTTATATCTTATACCGTCTTGTTTTGGCTTCAAGTCTTTCATTGAGCATATCGAATGATGGGGTTTGGACTGAATGTCTTAGGTTTCTGGGGTTTCAACCCTTCACCCTTACGAGTTCTTATTGATGGCTCCACTCGTAGTGATTCTGTAACACCCCTGTCCCACATCGAGGAGATTTGGGACTTATGTTCAGTTTATAAGGCAAAGTACTACTACTAATTAGCACCAACAAAATCATGATATTTTGGGGGCCTGTGGTGGGCTTGTCGTTACCCAAGTTGGCTGCGTTTGGGCCAGTAGGCTTCGGCTTATTCGGACTCGGAATCGGGACTTGACCCGATTTTCGAAAAAGGCTCAGGATTTGACCCGGGTTGTCACAGATTCTTTCTCAAGTCTATCATATCAAACTTCTCTTGAGCTTGAAATTTTCGCTAATTAAAAATAAGCATCTTAGGCTTTCTTTTGTATGTTTATTAGCAATATTCACCCTTCGGGGTTCGTTGTATTCAGCTCTATTTGTGCAGTTGACATGCATCTTTTGTATGCTTTCCTTTGCATTCATTTGTAGTTTGTCTTGGAAAAGCTTTGAGGATGTTTCTACCAATCAAAATGGCTTCAACCCTTCATATGCTTTCTAGGAAGCTCATGATTTCATCGAACCTTATTTTTACTTATCATACCAGCGGATTGTTCTCCTCACTGGTGGATGGATAAGTATGTATATATGACAATGTATATGGTTGTATGTCTCAGAAATCGTCCACCAAGTGCTTAAATAGGCCTTTTTGCTGACTTGTTGCTGCAGGTTTCCTTTTCAGAATCGAAGTTGCCTTTTTCCAGAATGTTTCAGGGGTGGGCGCGCCTGTAGGGCGCGGGCGCGCTTGGAAGGGACTCCACCTAGGGCGCGGGCGCGCCTGGAAGGGGCGGGCACGCCTGACCTTCTGTCAATTTCTTCCTTTTGCTTTTTCCTTGACAATTCATGCTCTCTTCAACTCCGCAACCTCTTGGCTTCTTCAACAATGATCAAATAGCACCACATAACCCTAAAAACTTCACCACACTGCTGACGAAGCAATTCTGCATACACTAACACAAAACACATCAAAAACACCATGTACTTGAGAAAAAACGATCAATTTAAGTCGATTTAGGGTGTTCTAAGTAGATATGAAATCCACTTATCACACCCCCAAACTTAAACCGATGCTTGTCCTCAAGCATAAATAGACTCACTACATATATATAATACAATGCATGAATGCAACTAATATGAAAATGCAAACGATCCCCTCAAACTAACCATAACCAATCAACAAGCCAACATCTCAAGGAATGTAATCTTTCAAACAGAGTTCGAACAAATCCCCTTATACTAACAAACAAACACATAAACGTGCGTGTGTGCAATGCTCATCAATATACTCCCAAACTAAACCAAGACCATATCCTATTCTTCACCAAAACAACCACAAGCTTATAAACAGAATGAACTCTAGACACAAGAAACCACTAAAAGACACCTCAACCTCCACTTGAGTTAGACATGAAATCATGCTTTATTACTACACACATGCTTATTTGACCGTGCAATGGATGAGACCCCAAAAGGCTTATACAATAATACCCATGTAGCGAGCGTTAGGTTAGTGGATCCTAGACCGGAAAAATCTTAGGTCACTAGGCACAAAGTCCCCTAGAACTTAATTGCTCGAGTATTAAAGAGCTCACCCTGATCAACTCTGCATAAACAAAACTATTTTTTTTTTCAATTTCGGAATGAGTGCGCTTTGCTTTTTCTCATCCCACCCTAGACTACTCATCTTTTCAATGAGCCGGCTACTAGCCATTTAACACCTAGCCTTATTGACAACTAGCATGAAATCCCTGTTTTCCCCCAAACTTAGACTTTAGTGCTTCTTTCAATTTCAAGAGAATAGAAGACATTTTGAATATAAGCAAGTGATTAAATTCTAACATCCAAACAAACATGGTCTGATCAAATTCAAAAGCAACCAATGAGACTTATGAAATTATTTTGTTTCTGGCATGCAAGTCAATTCATAGGAACTTAATCAACCCTCTATCTATCACTACCACATTCCCATCAACATCGACTCACCAACCAAGAAATAGTCAAGTTCTAAGGAATCATGAAATATGCTATGCAAATGCAACTAAACACATAATAGATATAAACACTAATGCAAACAAAATGCTCTAAATGACATCAACATGCAATTATATGAATGAACTAACTAAAAATGCAATATGAAACCTATATGACATACACACTAACCTTCCCTAATTACCACCCCCAAACTTACAATATTCAATGTCCTCATTGAAGGTAATAAAAAGGAAAGATGCAGAGAATACCTAATCATCAGCAGGACCACCCTCCTCGGGTGGTGTATCCGGTGGTGGATAAACAGAATCAGCTCCAAAGGTAGGCCAAGCGATGTCAACTCCAGTGGCTCGGAATGCAGTACCCAAAGGACCTATCAACTTCACTCTGAATCCTAGATGGATCCTAGGGGGAAACAACACAAACTTTTTTTTTTTGCTTTTGTGAACAGTAACCCTGCGCGGGCGCACTCATCCAGGCGCGGGCGCGCTCTGCTACTGTTCATAATTTTTTTTTTACACAGAATACTAATACTACATATTCGCGTGGGTTGCCTCCCACGAAGCGCTTGTTTTACGTCAATAGCTTGACGTGAATCCATTTTCATCCAGTCGCAAGAACGGTGAACGTCGACTCACGGTTCACCGTATTACCAACGTCATGCTTCAGCCACTGACCATTAACCTTGAACGCTTCGTCCGGAAACTTATGGAAAATCTCTACTGCATCATGCGGAAACGCTGATTTAACCGTGATAGGCTCCGACCACCTCGACTTACGCTTTCCTGGAAAAAATCTGAAACGAGACTTGAAACGCAGAACTCGTTGACCAGGCACAAATGAATGTTTCACCACCCCTCTTTCATGCCAGTCCTTAACCTTCTCCTTATATAGCCTGTTGGTCTCGTAGACTTTAATATACCTCAACTGATCCTACAGTGGTTGGAGTTCAAGTGTAGGAGCTTCTTCAATAGATGGTTTGAGTCGCTCCTGAGAATTGTTCAGCTCTGCTAATCCAAGAGATTCGAATGGCGCATCAATTTTTCTTTTCCACGGAGGTGCATTCAACAACTGAAGTTTCTCTGCTCTTTCTTCGTCTTCAGTCTCAGAATCCCTTATCAAGACTCTCTCCACTTTATCTGACTTCAGCGGTTGTTCAATCTCTATATTGACGACAAAATCGACCATCTCCAATTTAAAGCACTCTTCTTCCTCAGTTGGAAATTTCATTGCCTTGAACACGTTAAAAGTGACCTTCTGATTTTGAACCCTCATTGTAAGCTCTCCTTTCTGCACATCTATCAAAGTTCGGCCTGTAGCTAAGAACGGTCTTCCCAAGATAATCGGAATCTTCTTGTCTTTCTCAAAGTCCAGAATAACAAAATCAGCAGGAAAGATAAGCTTATCCACTCTAACCAAAACATCCTCCACTATGCCCCTTGGATATGTGATCGACCGATCAGCCAACTGTAAGGACATGTTTGTAGGTTTAGGCTCAGGCAGTCCAAGTTGCACGAAGACAGACAACGTCATCAGATTAATACTAGATCCCAAGTCACACAAACACTTGTTGAAAGATAGATTGCCGATAGTGTATGGTATGGTGAAATTCCCTGGATCCTTGAGTTTTGGAGGTAACTTCTGCTGTAATATAGCACTACATTCTTCTGTCAAAACAACGGTTTCCAACTCTTCGAGTTTCAACTTCCGAGATAGAATACCCTTCATGAACTTTGCGTAGCTCGGCATTTGTTCAAGAGCTTCTGCAAAAGGTATATTGATCTGCAACTTCTTGAAAACTTCGAGAAACTTAGCAAACTGCTTGTCCAACTTCTGCTTTTGAAGGCGTTTAGGGAATGGCGGAGGAGGATAAACCTCCTTGATCTCTGTATTCTGCTTCAGAACAGATTTCTCAGTCGAATGGTCACGCTTTTCCGCTTCATTTCCCCCCAAACTAGCTTTTTCCTCTTTTTCTTCACTTTCTGGCAGAACCTCAGGCGCGGACGCGCTCCGTAGGGCGCGGGCGCGCTCCACCTTCTGCTGGGAATCCAAAATTTTTTCATTTTCTGCTTTTTCTGAGTTCTGGTCACTCGTAACCTTTCCAGAACGCAAGGTAACTGCTTTGACATGTTCCTTGACATCTCTTTTGCCAGGATTAGCTTCCGTATCACTCGGGAGAGTTCCCTGTGGTCTATTCAACAAGGCATTGGCAATCTGACCGATTTGATTCTCCAGAGTCTTGATGGAAACAGCTTGGCTCTTGCACATTAGCCTCAATTCTTCCAATTCAGATTTTTCATTGGACGACTGACCAACATTGCCATGAGATGGTTGTTGAAAACCTAGTGGTTGGTACGGTTACCTTGGAGCATATTGTTGCTGAAAACCAGAAGAGTTAAATGGTCTAGCTCCAAATTGTTGACCTTGATACTGCTGATACGGCTGCTGTGGTTGTTGTTGCTGGCCACCTTGATTGTTACTCCAACTGAAATTCGGATGGTTCCTGTTATTCGGATGATAGGCATTAGGCACTGGCTGTTGTGATCTCTAGAAATTGCTCACAAACCGCGCCGACTCATTAGATATGGCACATTGAGTCGTGTCATGTGCACCTGCACATAGCTCACAAACACTAGTCACCTGCTGAACTCCATAGTTAGTCAATGAATCTATCTTCATAGTCAGAGCCGTTAACTGAGCTGCTATTGCCGTAGCTGCATCCACTTCCAGAACTCCTGCTACCTTGCCTTGTGATAACCTCTGAGTTGGATTCTGGTATTCATTAGCAGCCATCATCTCAATTAGATCATAAGCTTCCTCATAGCTTTTAGCCCAAAGAGCTCCACCTGATGCCGCATCAAGCATTGGTCGAGATTGACCTCCCAGACCATTATAAAAACAGTTGATCACCATCCAATCAGGCATTCCATGATGAGGACACTTCCTAAGCATCTCCTTGTAACGCTCCCAAGCCTCACATAAAGTTTCTCCAAAATGCTGAGCAAACTGAGTAAGGGCATTCCTGATTGCTGCTGTTTTAGCCATAGGAAAGAATTTAGTGAGAAACTTCTGAGCCAAATCCTCCCATGTAGTAATAGAACCTGCTGGTAGAGAGTCCAACCAGCCTTTAGCCTTATCCCTCAGAGAGAATGGGAAAAGTCTCAGCTTCACAGCATCTTCCGACACTCCGTTGAACTTGAAGGTGTCGCAAATCTTGATGAAATCCCTAATATGCATATTAGGATCTTCCGTTGGAGCACCCCCAAACTGAACTGAATTCTGCACCATCTGAATTGTGCCAGGCTTGATTTCGAAAGTATTAGCTGCAATGGCCGGCCTAACAATGCTAGATTGAATGTCATTGATCTTTGGCTGAGAATAGTCCTTCAAAGCCTTCGTTTCTGCTACTGGTTCTCCCATAACTAGACTCAATTCAAGTTCTTCTTTCCGAGATTGAGAACGTGTTCGCATACACGCTCACTAAAATAACTGAAACACACCAACCAAAGTAAAATTGATGAGAGAATAATTCGAGTCAGTGAACTTTAACGACCACTGATGACAAGCACATAAACTATATATATAACACCGAGTCCCCGACAGCGACGCCAAAAACTTGTTCTCCTCACCGGTGGATGGATAAGTATGTATATATGACAATGTATATGGTTGTATGTCTCAGAAATCATCCACCAAGTGCTTAAATAGGCCTTTCTGCTGACTTGTTGCTGCAGGTTTCCTTTTCAGAATCGAAGTTGCCTTTTTCCAGAATGTTTCAGGGGTGGGCGCGCCTGTAGGGCGCGGGCGTGCTTGGAAGGGACTCCACCTAGGGCGCGGGCGCGCCTGGAAGGGGTGGGCACGCCTGACCTTCTGTCAATTTCTTCCTTTTGCTTTTTCCTTGACAATTCATGCTCTCTTCAACTCCGCAACCTCTTGGCTTCTTCAACAATGATCAAATAGCACCACATAACCCTAAAAACTTCACCACACTGTTGACGAAGCAATTCTGCATACACTAACACAAAACACATCAAAAACACCATGTACTTGAGAACAAACGATCAATTTAAGTCGATTTAGGGTGTTCCAAGTAGATATGAAATCCACTTATCACGGATCCTTTTAGGATGCACTAAACATAATAAACTTTTAAGTTTGAGGCATGCCAAGTCCTTGGCACCTCATGCCCTTCGAGGGTTTCTAATTTGTATGAGCCTCGACCAAATACGTTCTTGACGCAATATGGTCCTTCCCAATTTGGGGCCAACTTGCCTTTTTGTCCAACCCCGGATGCCTCAATCTTTCGGAGGACTAAGTCTCCTTGACGGAAGAATCTCTCTTTAACCCTTAGGTTATAGTAGAAAGATGCCCTTTTTTGATGTTCAACTACCTTAGCATTTGCCTCATCTCTAACCTCATCAATTAGATCTAAGGCCAGCCTCATGCCTTCTTCATCTGTCTCTGGCTCATAAGCTTCGATTCTTGGAGATGTGTGAGTAATCTCCACTGGAACCACTGCCTCTGCCCCATATGCCAGCAGAAAGGGGGTTGCTCCAGTGGTGACTTTACAAGTAGTACGATATGCCCATAGTATGGGGAGCAATTCGTCTACCCAAGTGTTTCTAGAGCATTCAACTCTTTTCTTCAGTCCATCTAGGATAATTCGGTTGGCAACCTCAGCTTGCCCATTTGCTTGAGGATGGGCAACAGAAGTGAAACGTAACTTGATATCATTCTCGTCACAATACTTCTTGAATTCTTCATTGTTAAACTGAGTTCCATTATCTGTGACCAAGATACGTGGAATCCCGTATCTGCATATCACATTTTCCCAGAAGAAATGCATTACTTGCTTGGTGGTTATCTTGGCTAATGGTTTAGCCTCAATCCACTTAGTGAAGTAGTCGATTACCACTATCAAGAACTTTCTTTGCGCACTTGCCATTGGAAATGGTCCAAGTATATCCATCCCCCACATGGCAAATGGGATAGGTGAGTTTATGGATGTCAACATCTCGGGCGGTTGCCTAACCACTGGTGCATGCTTTTGGCACCATTCACATTTCTTCACATAGCTTTTAGCATCTGCTAGCATGCTTGGCCAATAGAAACCTAAACGGGTAATTTTATGAGAAAGGGCTCTGCCCCCCAAGTGCTGCCCACAAATTCCTTCATGTACTTCCCTTAGGGCCAATTTTGCCTCTTGGGGTCTCAAGTATTTTAAGTATGGGATGATGAAAGACTTTTTGTATAGGATTCCCTCAATCAGGGCATACCTTAGTGCTCTCATATATAGCTTTCGTGCTTCTGAAGTATCGTTAGGTAACCAACCAGTTTCCAGATGAGATTTGATGGGATCCATCCAACAACTAGCCACATCAATGGGTGCTATCAACTTTCCATTAATGCTTGGGGTATTCAAGACTTGGAAGTACACAGTCCCTTCATAGTTTTCTATTTCAGAAGAAGCAAATTTGGACAAGGCGTCAGCCTTCATGTTTTCTTCTCTTGGAACGTGTTCCACATAACATTCATCAAACTGAGTCATAATAGCCTTAACAAGTTTTAGATAATTGGCCATGACTTCATCTCTAGCTTTGAACTCCCCATTTACTTGGGAAACTACCAACCTCGAGTCTCCACATACTTTCAGAGTCTTAACTCTCAAAGCTCCAGTCAGTCGTAAGCCAGCTATCAGGGCTTCGTACTTAGCTTCGTTGTTAGTCGTTGGGAAGTCCAGTTTTAGTGCGTACTCTATGAGAAATCCATCAGGACTTTGTAGCACCAAACCTGCTCCACTTGATTTTGTTTTTGATGCTCCATCAAAATAGAGCACCCAACATTCTTTGGACATCATGTCTTCATCTTTCTTGTCTTCCACTATTACTTCCTGCCCCCGACTTCTTGGTTGTCAATGGTGCATTCAACCATGAAGTCAGCGAGTGCTTGAGCTTTTATGGCCGTTCGAGGCTTATACTTGATGTCAAATTCTCCCAATTCAATAACCCATTTGATCAATCTTCCACTAACTTGAGGGCTATGCAAGATGTTTCTTAGAGGCTGATTGGTCAAGACCTCTATCTTGTGAGCCTGGAAGTATGGGCGTAGCTTTCTTGAGGCCATTATCAAGGCTAAGGCAAACTTCTCAATCGTAGAGTAGTTTATTTCTGCCCCATGTAGAATCTTACTTACGTAGTAAATGGGTTTCTGAACCTTCAACTCTTCTTTTACCAAAACGGCTCCAAGGGTTGTGTTAGGAACCGCCAAGTACAAATACAGAGTTTCTCCTGGCTTTGGCTTTGCCAACAGTGGTGCCTCAGCCATGTACTTCTTCAAGGCCTCAAAGGCCTCCTATGTGACAACGCGGGTCAAATCCCGAGCCTTTTCCGAAAATCGGGTCAAGTCCCGATTCTGAGTTCGAATAAGCCGAAGCCTACTGGCCCAAACACAGCCAACTTGGGTAACAACTAGCCCACCACAGGCCCCCAAAAGATCATGATTTGTTGGTGCTAATTAGTAGTAGTACTTTGCCTTATAAACTGAACAGAAGTCCCAAATCTCCTCGATGTGGGACAGGGGTATTACAAACTCCCCCACTTAAACTCTTGACGTCCTCGTCAAGCCTGAACGGATAGCCCATAGGTTCCAAGATCGTTCCTCTCTAGCCATTGTGGGATAATACCGGCTGGCTTCGTGTCCCCACCTCCGGACCTCTGTCCATTGTGGGATAATACCACCAGCCTTCGTGTCCCCACCTCCGGCAACTTGTCTCGACAAGCTTTCGAGAGTCGGATCTGATACCATATGTGACAACCCGGGTCAAATCCCGAGCCTTTTCCGAAAATCGGGTCAAGTCCCGATTCCGAGTCCGAATAAGCCGAAGCCTACTGGCCCAAACACAGCCAACTTGTGTAACAACTAGCCCACCACAGGCCCCCAAAAGATCATGATTTGTTGGTGCTAATTAGTAGTAGTACTTTGCCTTATAAACTGAACAGAAATCCCAAATCTCCTCGATGTGGGACAGGGGTGTTACATCCTGGCTTTCAGTTGTCCACTCAAAAATTTTCACGTTATTGAGTGCTTTGAAGAAAGGTAAGCACTTTTCTCCTGACTTGGAGATGAATCTTCCCAAAGCTGCCACTCTTCCCGTTAGTTTCTGAACATCCTTGACGGTTTGTGGTGGCTCCATGTCCAGGATCGCTTTGATTTTGTCGGGGTTAGCCTCGATTCCTCTCTTGGAAACCATCAGGCCTAAAAACTTCCCCGAGCCTACACCTAAGGCACATTTAGCTGGATTAAACATCATCTTGTGGTGCCTCAGCACTTCAAACGCTTCTCGTAGATTTTTTATATGATCGGCCTTATTGAGGGTTTTAACCAACATGTCATCCACATAGACCTCCATGGTTTTTCCAATCCGGTGTTCAAAAATTTTGTTCACCAACCTTGGAGATGTCATCTTTGTGCATTTTGATTTGGTTATATCCACTTAAGCCATCCATAATACTTTAGCATCTCGTGGCCAGCGGTGGCATCTATTAGGGCATCAATCTTTGGTAAGGGAAAACAATCCTTAGGACATGCATCGTTCAAATCGGTGAAGTCTACACACATTCTCCATTTTCCATTGGCTTTTTTGACCATCACCGGGTTAGCCAACCATTCTGGGAATTGTATCTCTTCAATGAACCCGGCCTCTAGAAGCTTTTCTACTTCTTGCTTGATGACTTCCTGCCTTTCTGGAGCAAAATTTCTCTTTTTCTGTTTCACCGTCTTCCTTTCAGGATCCATATTTAATTTGTGAGTTATCAATTGGGGATCAATCCCTGGCATGTCGGCTGTTGTCCAAGCAAAAACGTCATTGTTCTCTTGAAGAAAAGATATGAGCTTGCTTTTCAATGGTTCAGGCAATAGTGCTCCAACATAAGTTACTTTCTCTGGTTCACCAGGGACTAAGGGAATCGGGATTAAATCCTCAGCTGGTTTCCCTCTTCTGTCCTCATTATCATTAGTATTCATGTCTTCAATGGGGAGAACCTGCCCCCCGATTCCATCAGGCCTTAACGCGGATACATAACAGCTTCTAGCCATTTTTTGGTCTCCTCGCTCTTCTCCAATCCCATTCCTCGTTGGGAACTTGATTTTTAGATGATAAGATGAGGCAACAGCCTTGAACGCATGAAGACCCGTCCTTCCCAGGATTGCATTGTAGGTCAAAGTGGCCTTTATAACTATGAAGTTCAACATCTGAGTAGACGTATTCGACCCTTGCCCTATGGTCATTGGGAGTTGGATAGTGCCTTCTACCTTCGACTCCACTCCATTGAATCCATATATGGGCATATTCGAGGGTGTCAACTGAGAATCAGTGTAGCCCATCTTGATAAAAGCATCATGGAACAAGATGTCCACTGAAGCTCCATTGTCAACTAGAACTTTCTTCATTTCGGAATTGCCTATCACATGTACGATGACTAAGGGATCATCGTGGGGAAACTTCACTCCTTCCAAGTCAGAATCATCAAAACCTATTGATACTTCTGTTCGGGCACGTTTCGGTGCTTCTCCAACCACAGTCATTACCTCTCTGACATAGGCTTTCCTTGAGTTTCGGGAGGACCCAGCAGCAGTTGGTCCTCCGAATATCATGTTGATGACGGGCCCTCGGGGCTTGGGATTAGGATCGTGGTCGTTGTCCCTTTTATCATAATCTTTCCTTTCATAGTTCCCTCTTTGACTCCCTTGATTTCCATCCTTAGTGAATTTATTAAGCTTTCCTCTTCGTATCAAAAATTCAATCTCATCTGTTAGTTGTCTACAATCGTCGGTGTCGTGACCAACTTCTTTGTGGAACCGACAAAATTGGTTTTGATTCCATTTGGACATGTCAGCCCTCATTGGCTTCGGCCATCGGAGATCCTCCTCCTTTGCTATCTCCATCAGAATTTGACTCCTAGGAGTATCCAATCTTGCTTACTCCGTAAACTTTGGCCCAAAATTGTTCCTCTTAGGTGGAGAATCAGAACCTTTTGATGTTCTAGGAAACTTTTCCTTAACATCGTACTCCTGGGTTTCCTTTATTTTCTTTGAGTTTCCACCACCACCAGTAGTGGGTTCATACTTCCTCATGCTTTCTTCTGCCTTGATGTATTTGTCGGCTCTATCTTGGAGCTTCAACATGCTCTCGGGTGGATGTTTTGCCAAGGATCTCTTAAAGTGATCATCAATAGTTCCTTGATGTAGGGCTATAATAGTTACTTTGTCCTCCAAGTCTGGGACTTTCAGAGCCTCTCTAGTGAATCGATTTATATAATCTCTCAGAGCTTCATTCTTTCCTTGCTCGATTCCCATGAGGGATGCAGAACTTTTCTCATGCACCCTCCCACTTACAAATTGGTTGATGAACGCCTTACTCAACTCTTTGAAGGATCCAATAGAGTTGGGAGGCAAACGGTTGTACCAACGTTGTGCCATAACCGCAAGGGTTTGTGGAAACGCTCGACACTTAACCACATCATTGGTTGACTGCAACAGCAGTGCATTGGAGAAGGTTCTCACATGATTAACGGGATCTCCCGTTCCATCATAAGCTTTGATCGTTGGCATCTTAAATTTCCTAGATATGTTAGCTTTCATGATGTCTTGAGTAAAAGGTGGCGTTGGATCATCAGGATCTCCTAGGGGCAACAAAACATTGGGATCACCCCTTGGGGCTTCAGTCCTCTTGCTTTTTCTTGGTGCTGGGTCCAAGTTGATTACCGGGACTCTTCCCGTTCCTTGATTTTGTGTCCTTGCGGCCTCCTCTTCTGCCAGTAGCTTCTTGAGCCTTGCAGTCTCGGCTTCATAGGCCGCAATTCTTTCCTTAGTAGTTTGGATTTGTTCCCGATTTGTTTGGGAAGAACGTCTCCTTCTTGGGGCAACGTCCCTCTCATCTCCTGTTGAGTAATTTTCGTCCTCGGTATAGGGACCTGAGTAGTCTTGAATCAAAGGGGTTCGTCTTGCTTGGGGTCCCAGTCTTTGAATGTAAGGGGGCACGTATGCCTCATGGTAGATCAGATTAGTTCCATTACTGCCCGCCGGGGGTCGAGGTGGCATACCATACGTTGGCATACCGAGAGTTTGAGTCGTATATTGAGGGAGATCCGTGGTGTGAATTTGAAGGCCACGTGGTGCGTTTGCAAGCAATGGAGTGGTTGTGATTGGTTGTTGGAGAGTGGTCTCTTGTGGATTCGGTCTATGAACAACCATTTGCAGGGGATTCGTCCCTTCCACAGTAATTGGGACTTCCGGTCCTTGAGTAGTAGTGATGGGGGTATCTGCCCCTTCAGCGCCAGTGATTGGCGGTGGTTGGCTTCCACGAGTCTCTGTTGCAGAGGTAAGAGGAAGTCCATCAGAAGTTTGAGGGTCTCGAATTGTTCTTCGTGTGTTTGCCATGGTTGATGTTGTCTTCCCACAGACGGCGCCAAATGTTATGGATTAAAAAGTGTACTTCTAAGATTATTTTTCAGCCCATATCACTTACTTTTTATTTTAATTAAAACATGTTAGCTTTTCTATTTGTCATTATTATCAATATTATTTTAATAAATAATAAAATAATATTAATAATTTCCCATGTGTATTCTTTATTTATTTTTTCTATGTACCAATTAATATTTAAGTTTTTAATTTTATAATTTACCATATTGTTTTTATTCTTTATTTAATATTTTTCGTTCTCATTAATTTTTTTAATTTGTCATTTCTAATCTTTTTTGATAGCTCGTGTCTTGCACGGGTTGTAGGCTAGTAAATTCTTAATTTTATTCTTACAATTTTTCTAACAAACCAAATACACAACGTTAGCCCTTCTGCAACAACATATGAAAAAAACGTAAGCACAATTAAAGCTATACCAAAAGCAGCAACAGCCAAACGAAGTACTTTATCCATGTTTGAGAAAGAAGAAGAAATGCAAAGCTCATGAATCAAGACTCATGTAACCGGTACTTTTTTTATGTTTAAAAAGTTCGAGGCTAATCCATCAATTATTCAATTAAACATCAGGTTAAATATATATATATATATATATATATATATATGGGAGGGCTCAGTGGTTAACTCATTAAACGTGTAACCTAGAAACTAACTAATACTAATAGACACGTTAAAACACCTCGGTTAATTACTAACTGTCATTCTTTCCTTTGTTCATTTTTCACTATTTTACCATAAAAATAATTATGTTTTGTCAAAAGATTTTAAATATTTTGTATAGTAGTTAAATTGGATCGTGTTATAAAAAAACTGTTTATATTTTCTATTTTCTATCTATAAATATGCCGTGTTCTGTAATATATATATATATATTGTGTTTCTAATTCTTTTTAACATTTTGTTCTTTTTTGTTTTATATTTTAACTTTATGTTCTGTATGTTTCTAACTTTCTGTAATTTAATGTTCTGTAAATTATTATGTTATGTAAATTTTATTTGTATTTTGTATTTTGTATTTTTTTTATGTTTTTACTTTTGTTTTATATATTAATTTAATGTTCTGTATTTTCAATTTTTTGTGTTATATAATTTTTATAGGAAATCAAATATTTTTACTTTTTATTGTGTTATTCAATTTGAAGGTGGACAAACACATTTTGTATTTTAGTGTTCTGTAAATTTTATTTGTTTTTTTACTTTTGTTTTATATATTAATTTATAAAATACAGGAACAAAACAAATACAAAAATTTACATAATAATAGTTTATCATTTGTACAACACACACGTTCTGTAATTTTTTCACAGAACATAAAAACACATATAAAATTTTTACAGAACACTGGTAAATTAATTATAAAACACATATATAAAAGTACAGAACAATAACAAATGTAGGACACAAAAAATACAGAACACACAAAACATTAATATTATAAAAATTTGTAAAACAAAATAAATATTATAGAATATAGAATAAATTTGTAATTTAATGTTCTGTAAATTATTGTGTTATGTAAATTTTATTCTAATTTTTTTATGTTTTTACCTTTGTTTTAAATATTAATTTAATTTTATATATTTTCAAATTTTTGTGTTATATAATTTTTAGAGGAAATAATTTTTTTTATTGTGTTATTCAATATGAAGGTCGACAAACACATTATGTATTTTAGTATCATGTAAATTATTGTGTTGTAAATTTTATTTATGTTTTTACTTTTGTTTTATATATTAATTTAATGTTCTCTATATTCCTTTTTTTGTGTTATATATACCTTTTAGAGTAAATCATTATTTTTTACAAAAATAAAATATTTAAAAGCTTTAATAAGAATATAGATTAAAAAAGTAGTTAAAAACCTAATGCATGCACGTTAGGATGTTGTTGGTTTTAACGGACGTGTAACTCCACCTTTATTGACTGACATGATTTGAGATGGATTGATCCAACGGTTGAAAAGAAAAGTTACTAAGTTACCCAATTTTTAGAGTTCCTCATTGAACTCTCCTCTATATCGGGATATATATATAGAGGAGAGTTCAGAGTAACTTATTTGTTTGAGTAACTTAGTAACTCTTTATCATTGGTTAATTTAAACTAGGTTACACGTGATCATGACCCACGTTTAAACACCAACACCAAGTAACAACAATATAACAACTTACATGTACGGTATAATTCATGTATGTTATGTATTTTTAAGACATAAAATCATAAAATTCTGTAATGAATAAAATACAATATACATAACATAATAAAGTTTAAAATTTTTATTCTTCAAATTATTTATAATTTTAAAATTTTAAATATAGAACCAAATTTTTATAAATAGAACACATTAATCATGTTACACATTGTTATTCATATATTAAAGAACACAAATTAATTAAAAATATATTTATTTATCGTGTTATTTTTTTACAGAACACATTAAAATAATACAGAACAATATATCTTTTTACAGAATTTATGTACTGCAATTATAAATATATAAACAAAATTTGATATCTTTTTACGAAAATTACGTGTTGTAATTATAAATTTAGATACATCATTTGAGTTATTATACAGAACACAAAATTCACAAGTTAGTTTTAAACTTATATTGTTAGTAATTATATAGAATATATTAAAATAATACTGAACACTCTTTTTTTAAAATTTGTTTTATACCTTTTATTATATATTCTACTTTTTAATTATATATAAAATGTGTCAAAAAAATATGTTAAGGTGTATAAAAGTTAAAATGAAAACTAAGTAAAAGTATTAATTAAAAAAATTATATAAAACTGATTAAGACATGATCACATGCATTGTCTTTAAATTATATAAGACGTGTATTGTGAGACGTGTATTGGTTTCTGATATAAGGGATGAAGTTGAGTTACTAGGTTAAGTGAGTTACTCACAGAGACCGCCCCGATATATATATATATATATATATATATATATATATATATATATATATATATATATATATATATATATATATATATATTAATCAATATTTTTAATTAATCAATAAAAATATTTTATCAGAATGCCTCAAGAAATGGAATGTGATAATGCAGGCTAAATACCAATCTGTTCCTTTTTTGGATGAAATTTCAGGCTATAAACTCCCCCCCCCCCCTGTTTAAAGCTAAGAAGCAAGGACACTGGTGTGGGGTGCGGGTGCGTGGGACACGTGAATTCGACAAATTTCAAAATATGGGGATACAGGTGTGGGGGGACTCGACATATTTAAAAAAAATTAAAAATTATATATATGCTGTTCAAATGTCATAAATAGTTATTAGAATTAAAAAACTTCATGCAAATCAAATCAAATAGTCAAATTCATAAGTTTTATCATCAAAAAAACAAAAGAACTAAAATCCATTTCAAGTTGACATTTAGTTAATCATCTTGAAACATCGTAGCTTCCATTTCTGACTCATCAAGTGAAAGATTGGCTATCTCAAGCACCTTTGCACCATCAAGCGGATCAAATTTATCGCCCCCAACATGCCACAACTTTGTCTCGCCTTGCAAGTATTGATCAGTCTTCCTAGAAAGTAACCGAAGATTATTATGCACATAGACCAGGTCTTCCGCTCTAGTTGGCAATATTTTATTCCTTCTAACTGAATGAATAAATGAGTAGGTACTCCAATTTCTCTCGCAACAGGAAGAAGAGCAAGGTTGTCCAAGCAATTTCAAAGCTATCTTTTGGATATTTGGTGTTGAAACTCCATGAATAAGCCACCACATTTTAGGATCCATGGTACCTCTATCTTCTATGGAATCAGGACTACCAAAGATATCAAGTTGTCCTGAAAATCGAGCAATTTCTGTATTCACAGCCGTTCTTGCTTCATTATTCGAAAAGTACCTTTTGAGACATTTATTTCTTTCCTCTGATAGCTCAGTATCTTGATGGGGAGGCTCACGACCTGCAAAAGCACTTAGCCATACATTGCTGTAATACCTGAACAAATAAACAAACAAATCATTAAAATTAAATCAAAGGACATTAGTTCATAGATAATGGAAATAAGTAATATTATTTAAGTTTAATTAGATTTACCTCGAATTTAGTGAATGAGCTAAACAGTGAAGTGGTGAATTAAGAACTCTTAGTCCATCTATCAATGAGAATTGCATAGACGACTTCATGAAAGGTAGAATCCTCAGTAAGTTCTTTTCGTTCATGCCTATTGAAAGGCATATGTCTAGGCCTATTTGTAAACACCGAGGATTCTACTCAACTTTAATTAAGATGTAATAAGTAAATAATAAAAATCAAATGTCACAGGAATCTCAGAAGATTATATCTGTCAAAGAATGAAGATTAAAGTCATCTACAGACTTGAAGTGATTCTACATTGAAAGAAGATCAATTTGTTGATCAAGCCTTAGTGAAGTATTCAAGCTCAGTGGATTTATTAAAGTGACAGAGATTTCAAGTGGTGACAACAAAAGATACTAGTTACGGAGTTCTTGAATGAGAAGGAAGTGAATCACTGCTTAAAGTCAAACAGATAAAGAACAGACATTGTCGTTAGTCACTCATGAACCAGACAGTGCATTGAGTGTCAACGTACTATTATGTTTATTCTTTATCTAAGTTTTAAGTGATTTTGAAATTAATTGAGAAGTCAACTAATTCTATTTATTCTCTTATAAATAATTAATACTATTAAGTAAATTATTTATTAAATTAATTCTTATACATAATTTATTTAGTTAATTATTTAAATTAGAATAAAAATGAACTAGGAAGACTTAGGTTTGAACTAGGAAGACTTAGTTTATTGAACTATGAAGACTCATAAGTGAGTCTTCCCGATTGTCTTCCTAGGCTAAACCTAGTCTTCCCGATTGTCTTCCATTTACATTCTGTTGTCTTCCCGAAAGTCTTCCAAGAGTAAATGCATTGTTTTCCTGTGAGTCTTCCTAGTGCAAATCACTTTCTGTGATTTAGTTTACACGTGGGTTTCAAATAGAAAAGCAATTGTATAAAAGCAAAGGCAGAAGACATTACATTCACTACTACAACATACAGAAAGAAAAAGACAGAGCTTCTCAACATTAAACTCTCAACTGTCTTCTTCAATTTCAAACTTCAAAGGCATTCAATTTCATTAAGTGAATTAATTCTTGACTTGATCTTAACATTAAATTCATAAGGATCATTTCACTTGTACTGCTTTAGCTTTCTAGCGGATCATAATCCCTAGATTTTATATCGAACTACTTTTTAGTATTCGATCCTTTTTATTACAGAAATAGATAAATTCATGTCGAATTTATTCTAGATTTGTTTTATCAAGAACCTTTGTAATCAGTGATCAAATTGTAACATTCGTCAAGTTTAATATAAGTTATATTTAACTTGAATATTGTTTCGGTTTTATTCTGCATTAATTTGTTCTTAATTGTTAAATTATTCAAAGGACAAATTCGATTAAACGGTATAGTTTGTATTCAACCCCCTTCTACAAACATATCAGGACCTAACAATTGGTATCAGAGCCTTTTGATTGATATACTAATCAAAGATCCAATTGTTTTGAGATTTTTTCTTAAACTCTGAAATTTTTTATTCTTCAAAAATCTCAAAAGATGTCTACTACTCAGAAAGTTGGTACAGTCAAAATCCCCATGTTCAGCAAGGAGCATTATCCTATGTGGAAGAAGAAAATGCTCATGTTTCTTCAAGTTACAAATGTTAAATATCTAGGAGTGCTGAAGAATGGTCCCAAAATCCCTATGATTGTTGAGGGAGAGCAGATAGAGAATGATGTGGTTACTAGAGCTGCTAGGATGTACCCCAAGGACCCCAAAGACTACACTCCTGATGAGAAAGAGGACTCTACACTGGATGCCTGTCTACAGTTGATACTGGTTGATTGTCTGGATCCTATCATGCATAATCATGTCCTAAACTGTGCTACTGCCAAACACATTTGGGACACAATAGAGATAATCAATGAGGGGACAGAGGAAGTTAGAGAGAATAAGCTGGAAATTCTCACCTCTTCATATGAACATTTCATATCAAACCCTGGTGAAGGTATCTCTCAGGTTTTTGAGAGATACAACAAATTAATTAATGATCTGAACCTTAATGGGAAGCACTACACTATCAAGGAGATTAACAAGAAATTCCTACCGACACTTCCAATTCATTTGGAGCACAGAATATATGCAATCAGAGAAGCAAGAGATCTTGGAGAGATTTCTCTGGAAAGACTGTATGGTGTTCTGAAGACCTATGAGCTGGAGCAGATTCAACAGAATGAGTTATATGGAACTAGAAAGATAGTTGGTACTTCTATTGCATTGACAACAGTAGTCCCACAGAAACTGGAAGTGAAGGTTGTTCAACCTTCCAGTTCTAACTTGGATGTTATTGATGCTGAATTTGGTTTAACATCCATTGATCAATCTGGTGGTGTCTACTACTCTTTGGAAGAACTTGATCAGCTGGAGGATGGTGATTTGGCCATGATAGTCAGGAAGTTTGGGAAGTTCAGATTCAGAAGAAATCCCAATCTTAAGTTCAAGCCCAGATTTCAGAGAGGTGGATCTTCCTCTTCAAGTAGCACAAGGGGTGGCTACAAAACTGGAACTGTGGAAAGAAGCACAATCAGGTGCTACAATTGTAATGAGTTGGGTCACTTTGCTACTGAATGTAAAAAGCCAAAGCAAGTGAGAAGAAACTCATTTGATTCTAGCAAGAAGAATAAGATTTGGAAAGCTTATGTTGCTGAAGGAAAGAGTTGGGATGATACTGATAGTGATGAAGAAGCAGGTGAGATTGGAAACCTTTCTTTAATGGCTAATGAGGCAAACACTTCATCAACTTACATGTCAGAGGTAAAGTTTACTGATACTGAAATGATCTATCATCTTAGTACTACTGTTTCTTGTGCACGTAGAGAAAATGATAGAATAATTCTTTTGAACATAGCCCTTGAAAAGGAGATAAAAGAATTAAAACTTGTGCATGTTAATCAGGATGAACTAACTGAGAAAATAGCATTTCTTGAGAATAGGGTTAAATGTTATATTCAATTGGAAACCATTCTTAAGGGTCAGATTAGTGAACTTAAAGTCAAGGATAATGCTTACTATAACTCTTGTAAGACTGCTAAAGAAATCATCAATAAACAAAGTATTGGTCATACTGTAGGAATATGGTATGACTATAATGAGTCTATTGGTGAATTAAGCATAAATACCCCTAATAGAGTCAATGCTGAAGAAAGGGGCATACCAGATGTGCTTAAGGGTATTGATAAGCCTTTCTTTAGAGAGTCTCAAGCAGATCCTCTGAATGAATACTCTATCATTATTGAAGAGGAGATACTTATGGAGGATCGTGCTTTTGATCTTGAACAGTCCAAAAAGTGTAAGTCTGACAAACCAGTCAAAGTTGTTTCTACAACAAAGACTAAGTCAGACATTCATAAAGTGGATCAAAACAACTGTAGAACCAACATGCCTGCTATTAATCTTTCTCATAAAGCATGTGGTGTGGTTAATTGCATGTCTTGTGCTTTCAATTTTATGTATTCTTATTTTAATAGTAAACATGTATCTGATAATAAGACTGCTCGACGTCAACATGTTAATAATAAGAAGCATGTTAGATCTAAGACTACTAGTCCTCCAAAGACTAGAGTGGATCCATTTATCCCTAAGCCTACTCAGAAATGTGTTAAGGCTGACTATAAATGGAAACGCTCTTTTGTGAAAGAGGTTTATGTAGTTAAGGTTAAAAATGTTGTTTTGCCTGACAAAGGCCAGTTCATTAAGTATGACGGACCCAGTCAAGTTTGGGTTCCGAAGAAGGTCTAATCAATTTGATACTGCAGGGTGTGGAACAGGTAAACCGTGTTATGTGGGTTCTTGACAGTGGCTGTTCAAGGCATATGACCAGAGATAGAGCCCTGCTATCAGATGTGGTTGAGAAAGCCGGCCCAGGAGTTACCTTTGGAGATAACAACAAGGGTATTACCAGAGGATATGGCTATTTGAAGTTTGGAAATATTATCATTCAAGATGTATCTATTGTGGAAGGTCTGAAGTTCAATCTTCTTAGTATCAGTCATTTCTGTGACAGAGGATATGCTGTTTCCTTTGAGAAAGATAGATGTCAGATCCTTCACAAGAAGAATGGAAATCCTGCTCTTCAAGGAGTAAGGAAAGGTGACTTGTTCATAGCTGATCTGCACTCTGGATCCAAAGATGAAGTAACTTGTTTTTATGCTAAAGCTTCATCAGATGAAAGTTGGCTATGGCACAAAAAGATGTCTCACCTTAACTTCAAAACCATGAACTCTTTAGTCAAGAGGGAATTGGTTAGAGGTTTGCCTCAGATGGAATTTACACAGGAAGGACTGTGTGAGGCTTGTCAGAAAGGAAAGTCAAAGAAAGCTTCTCACAAGGGCACTGACACATCATAAATAACTGAACCACTTCAGCTACTGCACATGGATTTGTTTGGTCCAGTTAGTGTGATGTCCATGTCAAAGAAACAGTATGCACTTGTGATTGTTGATGACTATTCCAAATATACTTGGGTTTTATTCCTACATTCCCTGTTAGAGCTATAAGGTCAGATAATGGAACTGAATTCAAGAATGCAGTTCTAAATGACTTTTGTGCAGATAAAGGAATAACAAGACAGTATTCTGCCCCTAGAACTCCTCAACAGAATGGAGTGGTGGAAAGGAAGAATCGTACATTGATTGAAGCTACTAGGACTATGTTAAGTGAATCAAGACTTCTAATGTACTTTTGGGCTGAAGCTGTGAACACTGCTTGTTATACTCAGAATCGAACTTTAATCAACAAGGATTTAATGAAGACTCCTTATGAGATCATGAACAACAAGAAACCAACTATCAAATACTTTCATGTATTTGGAGCAAAATGATTTGTGCTTAAGGATGACAATGTGAAACTTGGCAAGTTTGAGGCTAAGTCACAAGAAGCTATTTTTATTGGTTATTCCAGAAGATCGTACAGGGTGTACTTGATTGATGGTCACCATGTGAAGGAAAGTGTCAATGTAACATTTGATGACACTAAGCTCCCTAGTATCCAAACAGAAGACTCATCTGAGAAACTGAAGTTTGATAACTTGCCAGACTCAGATTCAGATGATGAAGCTCCACCTGAGAATGTTGCTGGTAATGACAATAACAATGATGATAATAATCCTGGTGGTGGTGGTGGAAACATTGGTAACAATGGAGATACCACCAACACTGGAGAAGAATCATCAAGGCAATCAAGCAACAACTCAGGGGGAGGAAATGAAGGATCTACTAGTCAATCACAACACAAACAATGAATTTCAAGGCGAATCATCAAGATCAAATCTTCCAAGACAGATTGTATGGAATAGAGCTCATCCCTTTGATCTGATCATTGGTGATCCAGGTGTTGGAGTTAGAACTAGAAGTTCTACTCAGAATGAATGTCATTATTCAGGGTTTCTATCTGAAATGGAGCCAAAGAAGACTGAGGAAGCACTGACTGATCCAGATTGGGTGATTGCTATGCAAGATGAACTCAATCAATTTGAACAACAACAAGTCTGGAAGTTGGTACCCAGACCAAGGAACAAGAAAGTAGTTGGTACAAGATGGGTATACAGAAACAAGCTGGATGAGGATGTCATTGTTACAAGGAACAAGGCAAGACTGGTTGCATAAGGGTATTCACAAGCTGAAGGCATTTATTATGATGAAACCTATGCACCAGTGGCTGGACTTAAGGCCATCAGGATGTTTCTTAGCATTTGCAGCTTACTCCAATTTTAAAGTCTATCAAATGGATGTTAAGAGTGCATTCCTGAATGGTGAGCTGGATGAAGAAGTGTATGTGGAACAGCCCCCTGGCTTTGAAAATCAGGAGCTGCTGGACTTTGTGTACTTTCTCTTCAAGGCTATCTATGGTCTCAAACAAGCCCCAAGAAAATGGTATGACACTCTCTCTGGTTTTCTTTTAGAAAATGGTTTTGTTAGAGGTATCATAGACAAAACTCTTTTTTCAAAGAAACACAAAAGTGATATGATATTAGTCCAAGTCTATGTGGATGACATCATATTTGGGTCTACTAATGATGATCTCTGTAAGAGATTTGCTAAGCTAATGCAGAGTAAGTTTGAAATGAGTATGATGGGTGAGCTGAAGTTCTTTCTTGGATTACAAGTAAGTCAAAGGTCAAATGGTATATTTATTTGTCAATCCAAGTATCTCAAAGAACTCCTCAAGAAGTATCACATGGAGGATTCAGCATCAACAAGGACTCCATCTTCAACAGCAGTCAAACTTGGAGCTTGTGATAACTCTATAGAGGTAGATGTTACAAGCTACAGAGGTATGATTGACTCCTTGCTCTATCTTACTGCTAGTAGACCAGATATTATGTATGCTACATGCTTGTGTGCAAGGTTCCAAACGGACCCTAGAGATTTACATCTCGTTGCTGTTAAAAGAATCTTGAGATATCTTAAGAGTACACCTAATTTAGGTATCTGGTACCCTAAAGATTCTGGTTTTAATCTTATTGGATATGCAGACTCTGATTATGCAGGTAGTGTTGTGGATAAAAAGAGTACCTCTGGGAGTTGTCAATTCCTAGGAGGTAGATTGATTTCCTGGTATAGCAAGAAACAACAAACAGTTTCCAATTCAACAGCAGAAGCTGAATATATTGCTGTTGGAAGCTGCTGTGCTCAGATCTTATGGATAAAGAATCAATTGAAGGACTATGGCTTTGCATTAGACAAAATTCCCATTTTGTGTGATAATACAAGTGCCATAGCAATCTCCAGCAACCCTGTGCAGCACTCGAGAACGAAGCACATTGATATCAGGTATCATTTTATCAGAGAACATGTCATGAATGGAACTGTAGAGTTACACTTTGTACCCACAGAAGAACAGACTGCAGATATATTCACTAAATCTGTTGACGAATCCACATTTATCAAGTTAGTTGGTAAATTGGGTATGTTAAACAGTCTTAGTGATTAACAATATCTCTGTCATGTTTGTTCTTTCAAAAATTCATTTTCTCTTGTCATTTAAATGATATTTATTGCTAATTCTCATTTAATTTTACATGCTTGTTAATTTAAATATTTCTGAATAATATATTTTCTTTAAAAATATTTTTCTCATATTTTTTAAGTGGAGAAATGTATTTTTATTGAAAATGTATTTATTTAGAATTATTTAGATGTTTTTCAGATTGTAAATATTGTTGTTTAAATATTTCTGCAAGTTTATATTAATTTTATGCAATTCTATATTATTTTGCATATTTTTCTAGGATTTATGGAATTTTCTATGAATTTTTCTAGACTTTTAAATATTTTTCATGCATTTTTATTATTTTTCTGCATTTTTTCTGTAAAAATCTTAATTATTCTTAGTTTTTCCCTAAGTCTTCCCAGCTTTAATACTAGGAAGACTACCGGGAAGACTCAAAATATTTTATTTTTGTTTTTTGTTTTTTCCTTTTATTTTTAAGTATTTTCCTAAGTCTTCCCAGTTTTTGAATTAGGAAGACAATCGGGAAGACTTACATTTTATTTATTTTATTTTCGTTTTATTATTTAGAAGACAATCCGGTTTGTACTAGGAAGACTACCGGGAAGACTATCCTAAGTCTTCCTGATTGTCTTCCCAAGTCTTTTTTTTCTTTAAATCGATTCAGTTATCTTTTATTCACTTTTATTCAGTTTTAATTACATATATATATACATACACTTCCACGTATTTCAGTTTTTATTCTTATCAGTTTTGAAAACCCCCATTCGAATTCAATCATTTTTGCAGAAACTTTGATCATTGTTCTTATTGCTCAAGTATTAACTTAGCAAATCAGTTCTGTTCTTTAAAATCAAGGTTATAAGTCGAAGTGCTGTTAAGATTTTCATTTTTCTTGAAAACCATTCGACTTGTCTGTTTTTGATTTGCTAAGTGTTTCTTACATTTGTTAGTGATCTAAGAAGTTTCTGTAACTGTGTGTGTTAAACTAGTGTGTGTATTTAGAAATCATTTGCCCAATTCCATTTTGTTTTTCAAAAGTTTAAGTTCGAATATTTGGGATTAAAATTTTTAATTTTGGTTAATTTTAATAGAATTGTGATTTTGTGGATTTTAAGTAATTTTGATTAATTCTAAAAATCCCTAAAATACTAATTTTATTTTAAGATTAATTAAAATTTCTTGTTTTATCAAAAATGGATCCTAATTTTGAACTTGTTTTAAATAACTATGTTGGGTATTTTGATCCGTCTAAATGTAAGGTGGAACGTTTTAAACCTTGGATTCAATTTTTAAATAGCGAGACTTGTGTCAGTCATGCTATTTGTGCCTCTGCACTTCTTAAAATTGATCCTTTGAGGTTTTTATGTTCAAGTGCTGTTATTGCTGGAGATTCAAAATCTTTTACGTTCAATATTTTAAACCAGCAATATACAGTCACTTTTGAGTTATTTTGTGATGTGTTACAGTTTCCAAAAGACAGGTTTGATCACTTACCCACTGATGATGAGTTATCACAGTTCTTTGTGAATATTCATTATCAGGGTCCCTTACAAATGGTTAAATTGTCTAAGAGTTTTCTTGTAAGGGAATGGAATCTGTTCTTTGATACAATAGCAAGAGTATTTGGTAATTGCACAAAAACAAATTTTCATGGCATTACCAGTCTTAATCAATATATTGCTTATGCTATTGTATTTGGTCGTAGATTAAATTTTGCTGAAATTTTGTGGAACGTAATGATTAATAGGCTTTCTCACTCTAGGAGAGATTCTGATAATCATGTGAAAGTGAAGTGTTGGTACCCTCGCTTTCTCACTCTTATCATTAATCATCTTCTCACTGCTGAGCAGGTAGAACTGTTTAGGGAAACCAGATTTGAAACCTCTCCAACCACAGATACTAAATTCTACACCAGGCTTGATGTTTCATCCAAATTCCTCAACACACATGTTCTTGTTTCACCATCGATGAGTCAATTCATTAATCTTCCTATCTTTGGTGAACAAGTTCCTGAGCCACATCCAGTTCCACTACAGGTAGTTATTCCTAACCCTGGATCTTCTTCTGGTACAATAATTGAAACCCAAGTGGTTGTTAGGGCTGACCCAGAGGTTGTAGAACCACAATCTCTGACCCAGGTCATAGAGCCAAACAGAGAGTCAAACACTACTAACAAACAACCTGAGCCAAATGTTCAATCCAGTTCAAGAAGAGTTAGTGAAATAGCTGCAATGAGTGTTCCCACAGCTCTGTCTCCACCTTTAAAGAAAAGAAGAACCTATTGGGAGGCATCTGTAATCCCATCTGTATCCTCTCAAAAGGATATGGACATTGATATGGCCACTGAACAGTCTCTGGAGACATCCTCTCAACAGGATGAATCTATTGAAATTCGCCATCGGGGCATGGCATCTTGTACTGAGTCAAACACTCTCCCATTACTCACAATGGGAGAAGATATCCAAATAGATGATACTCAGAATACTATGCAAGGAGAGCACTTTACTTTTGACTTTGAAACAGTGCCTACCATAGTTACGGTAGAAGTGCCTTCACAGGCATCAGAAAAATCTGATTCTTCGCCACCAATAATAGAATCATTTTCTCCCCTCCCAGAGGGAACATCTCTGGCTCCCGTAAGGGGATTTTTCACTCGCAGTTTATACTGGAGAAAGTGAAAGGCAACTAGGTGAGTCTGTCACTGAAGCAATTCAGTTTACAATGTCAAATATTTTGACAGACTCAACCAGGGATTGGGATTTGCGAACTCCCATTGCACCACCACTGACCTCTCTTGAAGGGGCTAGGGTGATTTCTTATGTAGGTACATCCTCTGAAAACATGGACAGACAGTTAGTTGTGAGAGATGAGAGTCAAACACAGAGTGATACACAAGCACGTGAGTTGAGTGAAACACCACTGAGAGAAATTGAAGTGAGTGCACACACTGACACAAACACTGCTTTGTTGTTGAACCAGCTAGCTGATCTACAGAAAAAGTTACAAGAAACCCAGGCTGAAAACAATCTTCTCAAAGCACAAGTGGTTGCACAATCTTCCACCTCTGTATCTAATCAACTGGGTACTATCAAGGATGATCTGGAAGGACTGAAGAGTACTATGCTCCCGAAGCTGAATGCCATCCAACAATCTCAAGTACTAGTGGCTTCAGACATTTCTGATTTAACAACGTCAAATGCTCAGATTTCAGAAAGTGTCAAGGAGATCGCTGCCATTTCTACCAAGGTGGACTTTATTCTGCAAACAGCTGATGAAAATCAAACGTTTAATGAAGAAAGGATGTCAAGGATAGAAGGAGGAATGGAGCATCTGAATGAAGGTATGAAGCACTTGTACAATATGATAAAGAACTCACATCAACCTACAACACAACAAAGAACATTCTTTGAGGGAGATGATGAAGATGAGGATGATGATGCTAATGAAGGAGGAGATAGAGGAGAAAGGAGAGAAGAAGGAGAGATAAGGAGAACTTCTGAGGTGAATCCTAGGGCTTCCAAAGCTCAATCTGTAGAGGATTCCTTAACTAAGGGGGAGAAGGAGAAAGAGAAGCCGGAGGAGCTTCTGGAGTTGGAAAAGATAAAGGGAAAGGTAAATAATCACTGGAGGATACTGTCTTTGATGATGCCTACTACTACAACGGTGAACATGATGACTTCCAATTTGACACATCTGGTGATCTGGAGAAGACCATACCTGAAGAAGCTTTTGGTGAGGAGGAGGTTGAAGAGGCAGCCAACTTTGATGATTGGGAAGATGAAGCTAATTTATACACTCCTGACCCTTTATTTCAAAAGGAGTTGAAGAAGCAACAGTGAGACCTCAGAAGAAAGGAGGATGAAAATGCCAAGGTCTCCGACATCATTTCTCAGAAGCTAAAAATTCAAAAGGCTGAACATGAAGACAAACAACGTCTTCATAGTATTCATGTCAAGGAAAGGAGATTGGATGTTAGGATGAAGCAAGGAGGCAAGTGGGATAAGGCAAGGGAGATGTTTGATATCCCTCAGAGAGGCACAAACAATGATGCTACTTTTCTGAAGTTGCTTGAGAAGATCAGAACTGTTAATCCGGACAACTCATTATATATGAAGGCATTGAAGGAAGATATCCTAAGGATTACATCTGCATTTGATCAAGTGAGGCAAGAACTGTACATCTATGTCTCAAGTGCTCTTGAAGGGTCATTCACCGTTTCTCTTGAACTCCTACAAAGAAGATCTCTCTCTAAATTGTGGATTCTTATGAGTAATGTAAAGAGATCTTCTTGCTTGAACGAGCTTCTGTATGACCGGCTAAGAGAGTCTACAATGAAGGCCAGCCCTCAAGTTGTACACTTCCCGTATGAAGTCAAAATCTATAGAGGTACAACTTTGGAGACTGTAAGGCTGGATCCTGATTCATAAGCTACAAACTGCTATGCAACTGGTGAAGTTGGAGAATCTTCTGAGAACTTCTGGGTTTACTACTGTAGAGAAGTCTGAAGTTGCTGATATGATTTCAGACTACTGTACGGAGAAAGTTCCACTCAACCAGTAATGCCAAGTGGTGTGGTTTCTGAAAGTGATCGTGTCCTTGACAAAGATCTTCTAGTCACCTTGCAAGAAGCTGAAGAAGGTGAAATTAGAGACTAAGACATGATAGAGTTAGCTCAAATTTGTAAATGTTACATGTTTAGAGCTAGGTAAATCAAGATAGGAAATTGTATCATTTGTTCATACTAGAGGAACATCTATCTTGTATTTATCTTTACTGTTTGAATCTGGAAATTGTTATATTTAATCCAGAACTTTTTATTATTTGCTTGGCTCTTAAAAGTCTTATATTTTCTTGTTTTAGTTGAGTTATTGTTAGGCCGAATACACAATATATAATCAAGTATGTATGAGAATAACAATCAAGAACACTTTTTATAAATCAACAAACTGAATTATATTAAATAATTCTCTCTTAGTGATGTTAATGAATCACAAAGAGCTACTAGGTTACAAGAATAATATTTCAATAATCGCATCCCTTCTAGGGATAACCTATCTGTGTTTATATAGTACACAGCTACATACAATCCTTATCTAATTGATACTCCTATAAATTAGTTATACAATTAATATCAATTAAGGATTGCTTCAGTCTTCTATTCCGTTTCCTTAGCTGTATCAATATATTTTGCTTCTTTCCATCTTCAGAATATATTGCTTCTAGAATCTTTATCTTTGCACCGACAGCTAAGTCAACTATCACCACGTCAGACTTTATCAAACTCTGACTGGCTTCAATGTGAACTCTTCACCCAGTCAGACTTTATCAAACTCTGACTGGCTTCTAGATAAACTCTGATATGTACCTGGTACTTAAACACTGATGAACAAACGTCAGCAATTATATCTAACAATCTCCCCCAACTTGTGCATAATAAAAATGTACAAGTTAAACAGATAATTGATGATGTCAAAACATATAACAAATGCAGTGTTTAAAATATAGCAGAGTTTAATTTTAAAACAGAGTTTAAATTTAATTTAGAATAAAAAACATAAAAACTTACAGTCAGACTTTACTGAATTTCTTGGATATCAGGTACAGTCCTGATATAATCTGACAATAACTTTCTCTCAGCTCGATCTAGTTCAGCAATCATATCCTTCTTCAGCTCCTTCAATTCTGGTTCATCTTCACCAATTTGATAAATGGCAGCCCTTAAAGAATAGATGTTGTTCTTGTTCATTTCATTGCCAAGTCTGATATAAAAAGCCTTATTAGACTCTAGATTGAACTCTAGAACTTTCTTATCTAGTGCAGTCCTGAATCTAGCACTATTTTTCTTCATTTCCACCAACTTTCCATGTGCATCTCTGTACTTAGGAATATAAGCACTGGAAACACTTCCTCCAAAAAGGACTTTCGATTTCATCATTCTGTCTTTTAAAACCAGAGCAGCATTATGAGTATTTCTATTTTTGATCTTCAGGAGATATAGAACATACTCTAGCTCTTCCCAGAATTTCAGACGAATATCATCTTCTCCAATTCTATAAACTCTGCCATCAGCCATAAAATATAATAAAAACTCCTTCTTCAAGCCTCTGTGGTAAATCATCTGAACAGATTCTAGTTTATCAAGGTTTTCTTGAGTAACCCCAACACCAGGTTCTGCCAGTGATGTATGATCTAAAGGACTATTATTAACTCTTTTCTCATTGTGGGAACCCAAACCAGATTTATCATAAGATTGTTTTCCAAGTACTGTTCTTGTTTGTAAAAAGTTCACCTGGCTAGGCTTCAGAGTTTCAGGTAATGAAGATCTTTTGAAACCTTGGAGTGGTGAAGATAGCTGAGTTTGCATAACTTGAGCTTTGTCAGAGGTTGGCACATTCTTAACAATAACATCAACTTGAGCATTGTCAGAGGTTGAATAATTCTTCTTTTCCAGGTTAGGCTCTTCAATCATCACGCCTTTACCTTTATCAGCGTTTGAACCAATAAGCCTCCTTGAGTACTGTAAACTCTGATCAGAGTTTACATTCTCTTTGATAACAATTCCTTTTTCTTTTCTCCTCGGAGCCTTGATAACCTTCTATTTGTAGATTCCAGCTTCAACATCTTTCCTGTGTTCTTCAGCAAGCAATTGCTCTTCTGCCTGGATATCTTCAATAGTAACATCTTTACCATGTTCTGCTAAGAATAACTGTGTAGCAACTTCTTCATCAGTAACTTGAGATTTAGAGGAAAGAAGTAAACTTCTAACCCTTGAAGAAGACTGCCCTTCAGTGTATAATCTTTTTCCATCAGCATTTGTCTGAGCATCAGAGTTTGATCTCCTCCCTTGCCTTTGAACATTCCTTGTCCTTGGATTGTTACCTTTTGCACCACCATCAGTAGTGTCATCTTTCCGAGTCAGAGTTTGAGAGCTCTTGCATTTGTCTTGAGGCACTCTCTCCCCCTTTTTGACATCATCGGACAGCAAAACTGATGTGAGCAATTCAATGGAATTTGCAATTTCATCCAACTTAGTTGACATTTTGACTTGATTTTCTTCAACCTTGGACAACCTGGAAACAAAAACTTTCTGTTCTGTACACAAGGAAATATACAATGATTTATCCTTCTGTTGTGTAAGTTCCCTTGCAGCTATATCATTCCTTAGACCTTCAATAACCTTGTCAGAAGCATCAAAACGATTGTTTAATGATTTGACTTGGATAATTGTGGCTTTGAGATGAGTGAGAAGCTCTGGATTTGTAATCTCTTTAGATGACTTTGTGACAAAGTCTGCAGCTCTCTCATCAGAAAAGATAGTATCCTTGTTCGACCAATTTGAAAAGTACATCTCTTGAAAATGAGCATCTGTAGCTCTTTGAGCAGCAACTCGTGCAGAATGATCAACATAGTTTGCAAAAGAATCAGAATTAGAAGAATCAGGAACATCTTCTTCAGCATCATCTTGAGCTCCCTCACTATTATCAGAGTTTGCAGTATTCTTTGCAACATTCACATCATTTTTAGCTACAGCCTCTTGTACTGGAATCTCTGCAATAATCTCTGGAACAGTTTCTGTAGCATCAGTATTTAAGGTCTGATCAACTTCCTCACCCTTTTCAATTACCTGGTGAGTAACAGAGAGAATCTCTGTGTGAGTAGCCATAGATTCTTCAAGAACAACTGTGGCATGATCAGCTTCCACACCCTCTGTTTCATCAAAAACTTCAAGATGGTCAGAGTTTACAGAGTTGTGTGCTTCAACATCCATATCAAATCCTTGTGGCTCAAAAATCTCAGCCTCAATATTTGCTGTAGCCTCCTGAACAAGAATTTCAGGAGCTTCATCTGCAATCTCAACATGTGCAGCTTCCTCAACTACATCATCAGCCTTTGATGTAGGAGCTTCTTCATCAGCACTAACCATTTCAGGCATAGATGCTGCTTCAGCAACATTTTTCTCAAAAACTCTGTCCAGATTGACAGCTTCAGCATTTACATTTGATGCACCAAAGAGATGTGCAGCCACCAATCTTCGTTTTCTCTGATGAAGAGTTTCATCATCAGTGTCACTGTCCTCATCAGCATTATCAGACTTTGCCCTGTTGGCCCTTCTTTTCTTTAACCTTTTCTTCTGAGGCATATCATCAGCATTTGATACCCCAGCTTCAGTAGTTGGCTTAGCAATCCTTGGAGGTTTTGTACCAACATGCTTAGTCCTACCACCAGTCCGTGGTTGAACTGTAGAGGCTTCAGCATTTACTGGTTCTGATGGCTGTTGTGGTTGAGGTTGAGGGTTTAAGAACTGAAGCACTGTTTCAGGCAACAGCAATTCACCAACACTAACCTTCTTTAAATCCTTGTTGGTAAGGTCAGAGAATACCCGTTTGTGCAATTTGAATGAGGGAATTACGTCCTCCTCATCAATCTCAACATTTGGAACACAAGCAGAGAATAAAATTTGACAAAATCTAGAAAAATAGACTACATGCCTATTCTCTGTTAACTTCTCACCTATGTTCATCAATACAAGTCAAGCAAAATCATAATTACTGGCAAAGAGAAGTGAATACCCGATTTGCAGACTGTCGATTGGAATAGCATCCCAATTTGTACATTTCTTCCCGAACGCCCTTGTTATGCAATCGAAAAAGAAACTCCATTCCTTTCTCAAGAGCGGTCGCTTCAGTTGGCCTATCTTCGCCAAAGATCCAGTATACCCAATAGCTTGCATCATTCTCTGAAGATCAGTATCACCAACACTAATGGTGTAAGCGTTAGACTCTGCAAAGCCCATTGCTTCACGAACAGTTCCTGGAGTTATGACAAACTCTGTTTCCTGGAACTCAAAAACTTATGGATGGGGTACCAGAATCACCACCATCATCATAGACACCAGTCTCCCAGAAAGCTTTGATCTGAGATCCATAAAGCTTTGCAGGCTCCACCAAGGCACGCCCAATTTCTGACTGAGCAAGAAAATCTTGTATTATATGAAACGCCGCTGGTGCATTGACAGTGTTTAATGGGGCTGCATAATTATTAGGAACGAACTCTAACCCAGAAGAAACAAAAGCTGTAGTAGCCATTAGTACGAATTGAGAAGAAAAATCAAAGAAACTGATTAAAAAACTTCGTAAGAGTTTGTGAGCAGGAAAGTGTTTGTGAATATGTGTGTGTGTAAATTGAAGTAAGATGTGAAAGGTTTAGACGTATGTGGGTGTATTGTATAAATATGAAATTAAAAAATTAAAAACTGAACAGTTTTTAATCATTAATACACAACTGTCTTACTCCTTTCATTATGTGAGTGGGACACATGGCACACATGTAATGACGGACAGCTAATTATTTACAGTTTCCAATGCGCATGCGCAGTAAAAACAGCAATAATTACCGCCTGTTACACTCTTCTAGGCAATTAACCTCTCTCCTCTGTTTAAAGCAAATTTGAACCGTTTGTACTCATACTCTTTCATATTTCTAAACAATTGTCTAATCTCAAAATTATAAAATGTCTGAAACAAAGAAATCATTTTAATCATCAGAGATTAAAACAAAATTACCTCGGCGTATTTCTCACAATACATCAGTGTTTACCATTTGTCCTTCTTTGTCAATAAACTCTTTTCTCAAACTGTACAGGTGTGAATAATTGTGTGTGCTATAGCAGAGTTTACTGAATATGAATATTTAGACCATCTCAAAGTGCATAAAATCCACAAACTTAAGTAGTAAAAACTGGTTGCCTAAACTCTCATGTAAAACATAAAATCCGATTTTTATATCTAAACTCTGTATTTTGATATCCTTTCATTTGGATATATCTTTTATTCTTCACCCCCTTCATATATATATATATATATATATATATATATATATATATATATATATATATATATATATATATATATATATATTTAATTTTTCCAGTAATCAGTGGTTGGCACTAGTCACTAAAAATCAAAGATTTTAGCCCTTATTTCATACAATAAGTTCCTGGATCTTCCTAGGCACAACATGATCTCAAAGGAATTTGTGCTCTTTTTGGCATCTTTTGATTTGAGGGTGAATTATTTATAATTAATAATCAGAGTTTAGACTTTTCATCAGTTAATGTAATTAATTTATGAGAGAAAATGCAAACAGCTAATACAACTTCAGTGTATAGAATCAATAAACTAAGAGATGCTATAAATATAGAGACAGTATCATGCTGTGTTAACTTACTGCACATATTTGAGATCAGAATCTAAACAACTCTTAAGGATTCACAATTACTTACTGAGAATTATGTTTCATACAAATTTCTTCATTGGTCCATATGTTTCAGACAAAATTACAATCATAGTATAGCATTAGACTGTAACTATCAGAGTTTAATCTCAGACTTCAACCGACAGAGTATGACTAACAGAGTTTAGCATCAGAGTTTACTTTCAGAGTTTATGACACTGGTACTCATAACAAGTAATACATGCAAGGAATCATGAGCAGAAAAATTAAACATGTATAGTTTTTGAGTCTAACCCGTATCTCTAGTCGAAACCAGAGATCATTCCAAGTTCATTTACCAATCTTGTAAAAGTAGCTTCACTCAAAGGTTTGGTGAAGATATCTGCAAGTTGTTGGTCTGTAGACACAAAATGAAGCTCAATGTTTCCTTCTTCCACATGTTCTCTGATAAAATGATATCTTATGCTGATGTGCTTGGTCATGGAGTGCTGTACTGGATTTCCTGTCATAGCAATAGCACTTTGGTTATCACAGAAAATAGGTATTTTAGAGTACCTCAAACCATAATCCAGCAACTGATTCTTCATCCACAGAATCTGTGCACAACAGCTACCAGCTGCTATATACTCTGCTTCTGCTGTGGATGTGGAAATTGATTTCTGTTTCTTGATGTACCAAGAAACCAATCTGTCACCTAAGAATTGACAGCTTCCACTTGTACTTTTTCTGTCTATCTTACAGCCTGCAAAATCTGCATCAGAGTAACCAATTAACTTAAACTCTGATTCTCTAGGATACCACAGACCCAAGGTTATGGTTCCTTTGAGATATTTGAAAATCCTTTTTACAGCTGTTAGATGAGGCTCTCTGGGATCTGCTTGAAATCTTGCACAAAGACATGTTGCATACATGATATCAGGTCTACTTGCAGTAAGATACAGTAAAGACCCTATCATTCCTCTGTAGTTTGTCATATCTACTGAGGCTCCTGTGTCTTTGTCTAGCTTTGTTGCAGTAGCCATGGGAGTTGTAGCAGATGAACTATCAAGCATACCAAATTTCTTGAGAAGATTTCTGGTATATTTTGCTTGATTGATAAAAATACCATCATCTGTTTGCTTGACCTGTAAGCCTAGAAAGTAACTAAGCTCTCCCATCATGCTCATTTGGTACCTGGATTGCATAAGCTTTGCAAACTTCTTACAAAGTTTGTCATTAGTAGATCCAAAGATAATATCATCTACATAAATTTGAACTAAAAGCAAATCATCACCAGAATTGAAATAAAACAAGGTTTTATCAATTGTACCTCTTGTGAATCCACTTTCTAAAAGAAATTGAGCAAGAGTTTCATACTATGCTCTTGGTGCTTGCTTTAGTCCATATAATGCTTTGTCAAGCCTGTAGACATAATCTGGATGCTTGGGATCTACAAATCCTGGTGGTTGTTCAACAAACACTTCTTCTTCAAGTTTCCCATTGAGAAAAGCACTTTTCACATCCATCTGAAAGACTTTAAACTTCTTGTGTGCAGCATAGGCCAGAAAAATTCTTATGGCCTCCAATCTTGCAACTGGAGCAAAGGTTTCATCATAGTCAATCCCTTCCTATTGTGAATAACCTTTAGCCACAAGTCTAGCCTTGTTTCTTGTAATCACACCTTCACTGTCAGTCTTGTTTCTGAAAACCCACTTTGTACCTACAATTGATCTATTCTTTGGTCTAGGTACAAGTGTCCAGACTTCATTTCTTTCAAATTCATTTAACTCTTCTTGCATTGCTGTAATCCAATTTGCATCTTGAAGAGCTTCCTCCACCTTCTTTGGTTCTGTTTGAGACAAGAAAGCATGATACATACACTCATTATTTGTTGCACTTCTAGTTCTCACACTAGCATCAGGATCTCCAATTATGAGATCAGGTGTGTGTGTCTGTGTCCACTTTCTTGCTGTTGGTAGGTGGTTTCTTGCATCATTATTGAATCCTCCCCCTTGATCCATGCTCTCCTGATTCATATGTTGACTTTCTGCAGCATCTGAGGCTCCCCCTGAATTGGATGGCTCAGAGTTTGAACTGTCAAAGTTTGAATCAGTTTCCTTAACTGACTCATTTTCTGTGTCTTGTTGAGCTTCTTCACGCTCCCCCTCAACTGGTTCTCTATGTTGTTCAATTTGAGAATTTTCAGTTTCTCCAGTATTTACCAGTAGAGGTTCAGAGTATGCTTCGTCAGAGTTTATCAGAACCGCTTCATCAGAGTTTGTCGGTACTGCTTCATCCGAGTTTACATCATCAGAGAATAAATCTTCATTTTCAAAGCGCAGTTGATCATATTCATCTAAGTCAACAAGTCCAGTTATTTTCTTGTCATCAAATGACACATGTATAGACTCCATGATCACCTTTGTTCTCAGATTATATACTCTGAATGCTTTTGTTGACAATGGATAGCCAACAAAAATTCCTTCATCAGCTTTTAACTCGAACTTGGTCAACTGTTCAGGATGAGTCTTCAACACAAAGCATTTGCATCCAAATATATGAAAATATTTCAAATTTGGCTTCTTATTTTTCACCATCTCATATGGTGTTTTCCCATGATTGTTAATCAGTGTAGCATTTTGAGTAAAACAAGCAGTTTGAACAGCTTCTGCCCAGAAATAGGTTGGCAACTTTGCTTCTTCAAGCATAGTTCTGGCAGCTTCAATTAAAGTTCTGTTCTTTCTTTCAACTACACCATTCTGCTGTGGAGTTCCAGGTGCAGAAAACTCTTGTTTCACTCCTCTTTCCTTGCAGAAAGCTTCCATGAGTGAGTTTTTGAATTCAGTTCCATTATCACTTCTTATAATTTTCACTTTGTGTTGTGATCCTTTGTCCAGTAGGTTTACATGATCCATCAGAGTTTGAGCAGTTTCATCCTTCTTTGATAAGAAATACACCCATGTATATCTAGTATATTCATCAACAATTACTAGAGCATATTTCTTTCTGCCCATAGACATCACATTCACTGGTCCAAAGAGATCAACATGTAGAAGATGATAAGGTTCCACTACTGAAGATTCAGATTTGCTCTTGAAAGATGACTTCCTTTGCTTGGCCTTTTGACAAGAATCACACAGACCATCTAAGCTTAGTATTGACTTTGGAAGTCCCCTTACAAGATCTTTTCATATAAGTTCATTGATGTTGTTCAAGTTTAGATGAGAGAGCTTCTTATGCCATTTCCAACTCTCTTCATTTGACATTCTTGCAGACAGACACACTATTTTTCCATCAGAGTTTGTTACCAAACTTGCTTCATAAATATTGTTGCGCCTGTTTCCAACTAGAACAACTTTTCCAGTAGATTTACTGATAACTTCACAGTATTCAGTATGAAAATCTACATGGTTTCCTCTGTCACAGATTTGACTCACTGATAGCAGATTATGCTTGAGTCCTGAGACTAGAGCTACATTTGTGATGATGACACTTCCAAGATTAATATTGCCATATCCCAGAGTGTGTCCTATGTTGCCATCTCCATAGGAAACCTTTGGGCCAGCCTTCTCCTTAAAGTCTGATAGCAGGGCTTTATTTCCAGTCATATGTCCTGAGCATCCACTGTCCAAGATAAGTGTGCTCTCTTTTATACCCTGCAATCACAAACAAACACTAAGTGTTAGTTTTAAGGACCCAGACTTGCTTGGATCCTTTGTCTTTCTTAACAGTGTTAGCTTTTGCAGCGGAATCACTATCAACAGAGTTTAAACTAACATTGTCAGACTTTACACTTGCAGAGTTTGCCCTAACCCACTTCAAGTTGGGCTTTGGCTCATAATAGTTATGATAAATAGCATGATAACTCTTACAAGTATAAATAGAATGCCAAGTGCTCCCACAGTGTGTGCATAAAGTCTGTGGTTTAATCCTTACATAATCATTCTTTACTCCTGATGTAGAAGGTAGAGAATTAATATGTTTGTTCTTATTGCAAAATCTAGCAAGATGATTAGAACTACCACAATTATAACATGTTTTCCTTGGAGCAGCAGCAGTAGGCAAATAATTATTTCTTTTATTTATGCCTATCTTTCCATTCCTATTCTTCTTGGACCCTTTTGGTTTCATGGCAGATTTTACCTCTTTGAGCTTATGATTGAACTGTTTTCCTGTCATCAAACCAACATTAACCTATTTTTCACAAGTTTTTACTGGCTTTCTAACAGCTTCTATTTCCATAAGATTTTTTGTTATAATATTTTCCTGTTTTTCACAGGTTTCATCTGATTCCATATCAGCTTCTCTTACTACAACAGATTTTAACTTACTGGTTTCTTGAACAAATTTCACAGGTTTAAGTTGTGGTTTAACCTTAACTTTGTCTTTAAACCTAAGTTCATCATTTTTACAATAGCCTAAACCTACAGAATCTGTCTGAAACACTTGATGAGTGTCTCTTCCAGAGTTTGTCCAAGTCTTGATTATTTTTCTTTCTTTTTCTAGATCAGATTCTAGTTGCTTATATCTTTTGAGCAACTCATGTTCAACATAAACAGCATCATCTCTTTCTTTTTGAATCTGCTTCATATTTTCAAGTTCTCCTTCAAGAAACTTGTTTCTATCTTTTAGACTAAGATTCTCAGATTTAATTCTCTCATTCTCTAAAGTCTGATCCCTATAACTAACATGTACGCTTTTCAGATATACTCTTAATTCAGATATATTATCAGTATCATAAGCATAAGTAGTTAGGGGTACCTTATTTTCAGATGATTCAGTCTCATCTTTGACAGTTGCCATGAGAGCATAATTTATTCCATCATCAGAGTCTGAAGTATCTGCCCAGTCTTTGCCTTTAGAGATGAGTGCTTTCTCAGATTTGCCTTTCTTGCACTCTGGGGCATAGTGACCCATCTCCTTACACTTGTAGCACTGGATTTCAGATTTATCTTTCTTGCCAGACTTGGTCTCCCTTCCATCAGACTTTCTAAAACTTTTCCTTTCAGAGTTTGAATCTTTCCTTGAGAATCTCTTTCCTTTCTTGAAGTTCTTGAATCCCATCTTCTTGAAGGTCTTCACCATCAATGCAGCCATTTGCATCATCTGTTCTTCATCATCCTCAGAGTCAGAAGCTTCATCAGAGTTTGAGTCATCATCAGAGTTTGATGACTCACTATCAGATTTAATGACTAAAGCCTTTCCCTTGGCTTTCTTCCTTGATGATTCCTTCTTAATGGGCTTCTCCTCAACTTTGAGAGCAACAGATTTTGTCTTCTTGCTGGATCTCCTGTTTCTTTGTTCTATCTCAAGTTCATGAGTCTTTAACAATCCATAGATCTCATCAAGATCTGTATCTGCAAGATCATAATTATCTCTGATTGTTGTCGCCTTTAAATCCCATCTTTCAGGTAGGGATAGAAGAAATTTGAGATTTGACTCTTCAAGCTCATATTCTTTATCAACCAGAGACAGATCATTCAATAGTTTGCAAAATCTGTCATAAGTCTCAGTCAAGGTTTCATTAGGTCTTGAATCAAAGTGCTCATACTCCTGAGTGAGTATCGTTTTCCTGTTCTTCTTTATAGCAGTGGTTCCTTGACACCTGACTTCCAAAGCATCCCAGATTTCTTTTGCAGTTTTGCAACCAATTACTCTGTTAGACATAACATTATCTAAAGCACTGTGGAGAAGATGTCTAACCTTTGCATCTTTTGCAATTGATGAGATGTCCTCAGGAGTCATATCTTTCTTTTCCTTTGGAACCGTCTTTTGTTCTTGACCATCAACAACAGGAGTCAATTTAGTCGGCATATGTGGACCATCATATATTCTGTCAAGGTATTCTGGATCTGTAGCCTCCAGAAACATGGTCATCTTCACCTTCCAAATTGGATACTCCACTGGCCTGAGAATTGGAACCCTGATTGTTTCATACCGACTCACAGAATTAGGCTTAACCTGTTCAACCTTGGGAGTAGTTTGATTTTCTTCAGACATGATTATTACTGTGTTTGAATCGTAAAACTGTATATATTAAACAGCCTTGGCTCTGATACCAATTGTTAGGCCGAATACACAATATATAATCAAGTATGTATGAGAATAACAATCAAGAACACTTTTTATAAATCAACAAACTGAATTATATTAAATAATTCTCTCTTAGTGATGTTAATGAATCACAAAGAGCTACTAGGTTACAAGAATAATATTTCAATAATCGCATCCCTTCTAGGGATAACCTATCTGTGTTTATATAGTACACAACTACATACAATCCTTATCTAATTGATACTCCTATAAATTAGTTATACAATTAATATCAATTAAGGATTGCTTCAGTCTTCTATTCCGTTTCCTTAGCTGTATCAATATATTCTGCTTCTTTCCATCTTCAGAATATATTGCTTCTAGAATCTTTATCTTTGCACCGACAGCTAAGTCAACTATCACCACGTCAGACTTTATCAAACTCTGACTGGCTTCAATGTGAACTCTTCACCCAGTCAGACTTTATCAAACTCTGACTGGCTTCTAGATAAACTCTGATATGTACCTGGTACTTAAACACTGATGAACAAACGTCAGCAATTATATCTAACAGTTATCCTCTAGAATATTTGGTTGTTATTGTCTAACAAACAAATAGGGGGAGATTTAAAGGCATATTTCTAGGCCTATTTGTAAACACCGAGGATTCTACTCAACTTTAATTAAGATGTAATAAGTAAATAATAAAAATCAAATGTCACAGAAATCTCAAAAGATTACATCTGTCAAAGAATGAAGATTAAAGTCATCTACAGACTTGAAGTGATTCTACATTGAAAGAAGATCAATTTGTTGATCAAGCCTCAGTGAAGTATTCAAGCTCAGTGGATTTATTAAAGTGACAGAGATTTCAAGTGGTGACAGCAAAAGATACTGGTTACAGAGTTCTCGAATGAGAAGGAAGTGAATCACTTCTTAAAGTCAAACAGATAAAGAACAGACATTGTCGTTAGTCACTCACGAACCAGACAGTGCATTGAGTGTCAACGTACTATTATGTTTATTCTTTATCTAAGTTTTAAGTGATTCTGAAATTAATTGAGAAGTCAACTAATTCTATTTATTCTCTTATAAATAATTAATACTATTAAGTAAATTATTTATTAAATTAATTCTGTAAAGAATTAATTTAATACATAATTTATTTAGTTAATTATTTAAATTAGAATAAAAATGAACTAGGAAGACTTAGGTTTGAACTAGGAAGACTTAGTTTATTGAACTAGGAAGACTCACAAGTGAGTCTTCCCGATTGTCTTCCTAGGCTAAACCTAGTCTTCCCGATTGTCTTCCATTTACATTCTGTTGTCTTCCCGAAAGTCTTCCAAGAGTAAATGCATTGTTTTCCTGTGAGTCTTCCTAGTGCAAATCACTTTCTGTGATTTAGTTTGCACGTGGGTTTCAAATAGAAAAGCAATTGTATAAATGCAAAGGCAGAAGACATTACATTCACTACTACAACATACAGAAAGAAAAAGACAGAGCTTCTCAACATTAAACTCTCAACTGTCTTCTTCAATTTCAAACTGCAAAGAAATTCAATTTCATCAAGTGAATTAATTCTTGACTTGATCTTAACATTAAATTCATAAGGATCATTTCACTTGTACTGCTTTAGATTTCTAGCGGATCATAATCCCTAGATTTTATATCGAACTACTTTTTAGTATTCGATCCTTTTTATTACAGAAATAGATAAATTCATGTCGAATTTATTCTAGATTTGTTTTATCAAGAACCTTTGTAATCAGTGATCAAATTGTAACATTCGTCAAGTTTAATATAAGTTATATTTAACTTGAATATTGTTTCAGTTTTATTCCGCATTAATTTGTTCTTAATTGTTAAATTATTCAAAGGACAAATTCGATTAAATGGTATAGTTTGTATTCAATCCCCCTTCTACAAACATATCAGGACCTAACACCTATATATGATATTTTTCACCTTCTCAATCATATCATCCCACATGTCATAGATCAAATAAAGTGATGGTTTATCTGTATCCGCTAAACGTAGCATATCATAAATAAAAGATGTAAACTCAAGTATATAATCAACCTTATCCCACCATATATCATCAAGTACTGTGAACCTAATAGTATGAGAATTTGCATGATCATAATCTCGATAAGTACCCCACTCCTCCGAAAGCACCAATAACTCCAAAGAACGTTTCAAGAGTTTTAATCTTTTCGGCATAACAAGTATAGATGCAAACCTTGTCTCAGCAACAGAAAGAAGTCTCAAGGGAGCAATATGATTAAATATTGTCAATACCATGTTATGATTAAGAATAAAATTCTTTATCATAAATGCCGTATCAGCCACTTCAGTAATCCAGTGACACTCAACATACACATCCTGAATGCCCCCAACATTTTTAACAGCACAAATATTCTTTAACGCCAAATTAAGTGTGTTCACTACACATGGAGTCCAAAAAATATGAGGATACTGAGTCTCAATAATCATACCTGCTGCCTTGCAAACTGGAGCATTGCAAGTGATAACTTGAACTACGTTTTGAGGTCCCACTTCCAATATCACATTCTTGATAAGATTGGTTATGTGGAAATTATCTTTCAGTTCACCTTCACAGTTTACTGCCTTTAAAAACATGGGACCATTCTATGTGACAATCGTAAAATTTATCAATGGTCTTCTTTGACTATCACTCCATCCATCGGATACTAAGGTTACACCTTTTTCTTTCCAGGTTGTCTTTATTGGTTACAATAATCTTTCAACATGTGCCCTCTCCTTCTGTAATAAAGTTGTACGTAAAGCATTATAAGTTGGAGGAACATAACTCGGAATGTTACTGTTTGCAGCAAGAGTGTATGAGCTGATGTAGTATGTGTTTCTAGCAAAATGAAAAGTTAGTCCCCCAGAATAAAATGATCTCGCAATCTCCCCATCCAGTTGTGCTCTTATTTCCATATTAAATGCTTTGTTGATAGGATTATTCATGTCAATTGCTTTTCTCTTTAAACCATCCATCTGCATTTTTTCCACTCTTTGCCAAGCAGTATTTGATTGAGTATGACCTGAAGGGGGAACTTGAATATCAATTGGCTTCTTTCTTTCCTCTACTTCTGCTACCTCCCTTTGTAATTGATTGAAAAGATCAGGTGTGACTTTAGTACAAATGGCAACTCCTTGATTTTTTATCCTCAATAAATGTGCCTTGACCCTGGAGTATGAACCAGTAAATTCATTGTTACAGATATTACATCTGATTCTCAAATTTCCACCCTTATGCTTTGTGTTTGCCAGTTTAGTCACATGCTTCCAGAGGATGTCTGAATTCAATGGAGGTTGCTGACTTGGTTCCATGACCACCTAAAACATGCAAAAGTTTAAATATGATCAAAACTTTAACTTTTATAAACCTTAAAAAAATGAAAACAATTATAATATGAATGACATCAATTTTTTGCGGGGCTGAATTATTAGGACATGGCTAAAAGTACATGTTGTCATGCAGAAAGCCGAACATTAGTTATACATTTAAAAAGAAACAGTAGAACACAAACTGAATATCAAGTGGTCAAAAGCACCACCACTTGTGGTAGTGGCACAAAAAAGCACATGCTAACTTCTAAATTTAATATAAAAACTAATGGAAGTTTGAAAGTGGACAATAAAGATTAAAGAAAGTCAAAATCACATAATTACTTTTCCTGTTTTCCAACAAGAGTCAAGCTTGTAAATCATATATATACATACATTCTTCTCTAGTTCCGCATATACAAATGAATAACCAAGTAGCAAGAACAGTGATACATACATAAATTATATAGCACATATACCATACAAGTACAACACATAATTCAAATCATGCTGTAAGAGAAAGAAAATATTGAAGAACAAAAAAAAGGGTCGTGTGGCTTACTAGCTTACTTTGGAGTTTGGAGTCGTGTTGCTGGAATTACGACGAGGGGCCGAGTACATAACATATCTAGTCTCCTGGTCAGCTAGGGCTTCGAGATATATATTAGTATTTAGGTCGGTATGTTATATGTTTACGTGGTCAGGTGTCGTGTGCGTATATATTTACGTGGAAAATATTTATTTACAGAATATGCCACTCCCGTGTCCCTTCTCCCGTGTCCCAGCGCACTATTCTGTCAAAATACGTGGACACGCCACTTGGCGCACTCCATACGCACTGGTGCACACACACTACCGCACTCACGTGTCCCATACGAGTCCGGTACGTGATTCGTCAGGTGAGTGACGAGTCCATGCTTCTTAGCATATACCATACAAGTACAACACATACTTCAAATCATGCTGTAAGAGAAAGAAAATATTGAAGAACAAAGAAAAGGGTCGTGTGGCTTACTGGCTTACTTTGGAGTTTGGAGTCGTGTTGCCGGAATTACGACGAGGGGCCGAGTACAGAACAGATCTAGTCTTCTGGTCAGCTAGGGCTTCAAGAGATAGATTAGTATTTAGGTTTGAATAGGTATGTTATATGTTTACGTGGTTAGGTGTCGTGTGCGTATATATTTGAAGGAATTTAAGGATGAGCGGAAGCGTGATATAACATTTATTCCGTAAAAACCATGTATCGCACATATAGAAAAACATATAAAATCAAGAGCGAGGGAATCGTAACCATACCTTGCGAATCGAAGCTTTAAAATCGATGGTTGCAAGCAGTTGCTCCTCAAAGTGTGAAGCACTCTACCGGTATCCACCAAGAATTTTCCTTCGATGAATTCTTCAAAAAACTCTAAGACTTTTTAGAGAGAAAAAGAGAGAGAGAGAGAGAGAGAGAGAGATGGAGGCTAGCTCCTTTTTCTAGGTTTTTCACAAAACAAGATATCCCTTAGAATGAACTATCTCATTCTATTTAAAGGGCTTTTTAGGGTTTTAATAATATATCTTTATATATATATATTAACCCCACATTTCTAAAATGCTTTAATAATGATTAAAACTATTTTAATCATTATTTCTTTTTCTAAACTATTTAGAAAATAATTCCTCCTCTCTCATAATTTAAATCTTTTCATCAAAGAAAATATTATTTTATGGTGTGACCCTGTAGGTTCAATATTAAGCCGGTAGTAGAAATAAATAATAATAAACTTTTTATTTATTATTTATATGAATTCTAATAATTCATTAAATATAATTAACTGATTAATTATATTTATTCTACATCGTGAGTGATGCTTCTCAACATATCGCGACTATCCGGATAATATGAATTCATTGCTTAGAATACCAAGAACCTGTCAGTGACTAGTTTCAGTACAATCAATTCCTTCTACCCTACAATATCCCGATTAAATATAAGGCATGGATCTCGTGTCAGGCCTTATCAAATTTAATCATATGATTTCTTATTCATATTAATTCAAATTAGAAACTCCTTTCTAATTTCATACACTCTGGCCAGAGATTCCAGAACTCGCATACTAAGAATAACATAGGATATTCTCTTCCTGTACTGGAAGGGGTAGATCCTCTATTGACGTTAACTATCTCCATACACAAATCCCTATGCCCAGAATAGACCTAATGGATGTCCTTGAGACTAAGGACTAATCCAAAGCATAGTTCATTATATACAAGATAACTCTAACGATCTCAAGTCTAAGGACACTTGTACAACTATCACTCAGTGAATAACTATTGACACGTGAGTAAACTCCATTAGCTGTTCAACTTATCGAGTCATGTTCAGTAAACTTATCCCTAACAAGCACCTTCATACTAGCTATAGTGTCACCACACAAATGCCTATGAGAACAGACATCCTCCTGACGGGAGCAAGCATAGTATGTACCAATCTTTGCGGATTCACCAACTTCCGATTAGTTATCCTATGATCAGGAACTGTTTAAGTCTAGAGTTATCATCTTCTAGATCTCACTATTATAATCTCATTATAATTCTAGAAGCTTTACTCTAAACTATGGAACATCTTATTTAAAACACTTTAAATAAATAAAGCCCGTAATAAAAACAAAACAAGTCTTTTATTAACATTAATGAAATCAAATAAGAATACATGAAAGTTCTTCCTAACTCATCATATGTAATTGGATTTAGGACAAACACTTTCAATATTTACGTGGAAAATTATTTATTTACAGAATATGCCATTCCCATGTCCCTTCTCCCGTGTCCTAGCGCACTATTCTGTCAAAATACGCGGACAGACCACTTGGCGCACTCCATACGCACTGGTGCACACACTACCGCACTCACGTGTCCCATACGAGTCCGATGCGTGATTCATCAGGTGAGTGACGAGTCCATGCTTCTTAGGTGGAATGTCTCCCTGGAAAATATATTGCAGCCTGATAATCTTTTGACAAATCTGCTAAATACCAAGGTGAATCAAAAAAGCAAACGAGCTTGGGAGATAACGATTGTAGCTATTTTGTGGTCTCTGTGGTTGGTAAGGAATGATTGTGTTTTAAACCATAAAAGAATGGACATTACTTCTCTGATTGTTGTTTGTAAATTAAGAGCGTTTCAGTGGTGTGCAGAGGCAAAATTGGTATCACTTAACTCTCTTAATCTTTGGTCATGTGATCCAGAATCAGAGGTGTGCAATTTCGTGAATAATGCAAAGTCCATATTCCTTGGTGCAATGGTATGTGAGTACGATTTCATAGCTTTTGTGGATGGAGCATAGAAAAAAGAGTCACCATCTTCAGGTAGGGGTGGTATTGGTGGAATTGTGATATCCAAGGATCTGAAAATTAGATTCTTATTCTCAGGACCTTCTGCTGGAAATAATATTCAGATGGTAGAAGGTGAAGCTTTCATTTTTGCAAGTATGGTGTGCCAGCAATACTGGCCCAGGAGCAGATGTGTTATTTGTCAGATACAAAAATGATTGTAGAAGCATTTACAAAAGCTAAATGGGGTCTGCAAGGTCCAGAAGGGTTAGTGGACTTCTCTAAAATTAAAATAGATTTCTCTTTTATTTGGGCCTGCCATATTAAAAGGGAATGGAATGTGGAAGCAGATCAATTGGAAAAATCGGGCCTAGATAGGCCCAACTTAGTTGCTGGGAGAATTAATTCATAAATAGTGTTTCTTAAATAAATGCGTACGTTTAAAATTAAGATGGTAGTAGTAACAGTGGAGAATTCCAATCGCATCAAGACTCTCTAAGGTGATAGGTTGGACAAAGCATTTCAAAATGCAAATCTAAAAATGGAAAATGGACATGTATTGTGAAACATAGGTAGTATATGCTTTAATCCTTCTGTCAGCCTTGAGAACTGTAATCCCAATAGTCAGCCGCCTTTGATAGTATCAATTGGTTCCCCAACGTCTCTTTTAATTATGCGACCGCATTAGAAAATTAGAGAATTTTGCATGCTTTGTCTAAAATCTGAGTATATAAGCACCCATGTAGGAAGAACTGTTATAGCCAAAATTTGGTATCAGGGTTTTAGGGAAGATCCGGGTCAAGTAATAATCAATTGGGGATATCCAAGATGCAATTAGGGATTGAACTGACACAAGGAAGCTTAGGGTTTACCCTCATAGGGGTAAGGGCGCGTCCTGAGAGGCCGTCCACCCCTTGAAGGCGCACTCTCATGGTACGAACTGATGACTTGACAGAGAATAAGAGCTACATTGACATGAGATTGGCATAAGGAAGAGTTAGGGCTTGCCCACATAGGGGTAAAGGCGCGCCCCTTTAGGCCGTCCACCCCTTGAGGGCGCGTCCTCTTGGTTTGAAGTAGCTACTTGGTGGTGAAGGATGACTCCATTGGCTTGATAATGGCAAGATATTGAAGACTTCTCCCTTAAGATGTCTCCTAAGGGAGGGATGTCTGTTATTGAAGGCCTCCAGGGGTTTGCCTGATGATGATGTTCGTGATTGAAGACCTCTAGGGGTTCATGCACTTTGCACCCAAACGCTTGGGATCACTTGTCCTGCAATCTGGTGGGTGCTTCTCATTCGGGGGACAAGGATGCGTCTGGCATTTGGGGTAAGTCATGGTTGTACCTGCAACTACTTTGGTCAGGGAGACAGCTGGTAGAGGTAAGTGTTGGTTCCTAAGTTGGGTCGATGTCGTATCCGTGAAGTCCTTAGACTGTAGTTGAGCCTTGGGCCTTTGTGACTAGGCCTCATCGTTGGACATTCCTAAAGTGAGTCGAAGACCAATTCCAGAAGACGGATCAGGTATCCTAGTGGGCCTCGGAAATCAGAAACCAACCCATATAGGTTACTTGCTCCCCAAGAACTACGTAGGGCTTGAACCCCTATAAATAATGGGTACATATGCACATTGTAAGGGGTTGGAAGCAAAGAGATCAGCGAGCCACCACCAAGAAAACCCTTGCAATCTCAGCCCCCAATTCATCACAACCACCATACTCCGGCGACTTTCCAGCGAAGAACCACCATCGTAGATATTGATTCCGGCGACGAACCTCAAACTTTGTTAATACCAAATTCCTCCGATAACAAATTGGTGCTAGAAGGAGGGGTGCTGATCAAGATCATAAACTCAGGAGGAAGAGATATCTTATCATGATGAAAGTTATTAAAAGAAGGTCTGCCAAGATTCGAAGGATGGCCATTGCTATGACTTCATGCTGGCGGCAAGGAGGAAGATCCAAATATGGTGATTTCAAGATGATGATTCCTGACTGGGGGTTCGAAGAAGATCTGGAGAAGAAGGTGTCAAAACGATTCAGATCTAATGGATATTTATGGAGATATTCTTGAAATTCTGTTGGAGAAGGATGTTTTCATGTATACTTGAAGGTGGATGTTTCCATGTATGCTCGAAGGCGGTGGTTTCCATGTATGCTTGAAGGCGGCAGTTTCCATGTATACCGGGGGGTGATTCCGAGCAAGATCCTAAAAAGAGGGCGCAATTATCGGGAGCACGTCATCATCTTCCGGACGCGCCCTCAAGGTAACACCTAACTAGTTTTGTTTCTTTGATTTCTATTATTTATTCCTTGAATTATTGCAGGAAGAAGATTATAAAGGAAAATCCCCAAGAACCCTCAGGGCGCGCCTTTAGGGTGATGCTTGAGGGTCAGGCGATTTCCAACAACTCCTATGAAGATTCAGCGATTGTTCACATCCACACCTCCAGGACACGTCTTCCAGGTAATTTATAAAATTCTCCTATTATTGAGTTTTTTGGTAGGTGGAAAATCCCACTTGGGAAAATATCTCAAAAGTTATCAACCCCTACATCCCAACTTGTAAGGACGCGTCCTCTACGTCAAGGTTGCCCCTCAGCATATCAGAGTGTTATTCCCAGAACAATGCAACCTAGATTGTAGAAAGGGGGGGGTTGAATACAATCTAGTTAATTTTACAAAACTTTCTCAAACGTTTTACAGTATGAGCATATGTGCTTGTAAATTAACGAAGAATCGAGTCAAGCCGTGAACATAAATGAATTCTTCGAGTTAAAAAAGAAATGCAGGAGACAAGCAAACTTTTTAAACTTTTCAGGTGGGTTTCTCGGAAAAAGCCCACATGAGGTGTATATTGAAGAATTCTCTGGTTTTGTTTTTCAACAAACTCCAGCTGCTTACACAGATGATGAAAGAGAGCCTAAGTGTTTTACATTCAGCTTTGTGCTCTCTTCACATATTTTTCTATGCTACTCCACACAGTCTTATATACATCGACTGTGTGTTACAAACACAACCTACAACATAATAAAATGTTACATTTTTGGTTCTGCTTGATCACACGCTCGTCTCAGAAACTATCCTGTTTGGGAAATGCCTTGGCTGGCATCACAGATAAACTTGTATTATCCCAAATGGTGCTTTCTGATTGAGTGTGTTGCTCTCTTCAAAAAAATTACTAAGTCCATGCAATTGACCTAGCTTCCAAGCCCATGTGACATCTGCATGAAAGAGACCTTTCCTTGGTAACCCGATTGTCAAGTCACTATCAGCTGAGATACGTGAACATGTAGTATTATAAATAGGTCTTCAGGCTTGTCAAGCTTTTCCTTTGTGTTCAGTTAGAAGGTAAACTTCTAGGTAGCTGCCTTAACTCTTATTTATCCATCGAGACATAAAAGACAATAGATGACTTCATATTTCACTTGTAGGAATTTGAGCCTTCAAATATTTACAATTTTGACTCCCTATTCCATACATCTTTCGCGTCGTTATCCAACATCTCTTAGTCACGGGTGTGTAATGATGATCTTTGAGACTGTCCTCCATTCAACCCATTAAATAAAGAAACCTTCAAAAGATTCCGTTACATAGACTTGATTTCATGTTGAATGAGATGGACATCAGTAGGCCTATTAATTCCTTATCCGTAGACTGCCATTCTACGACAATTATCCGTAGAAGGGTAATCTCAGAATATCCGTAGAAGTAATATTCCATAACTGTATCCATAGAAGGGACATGACATTCTTGGCTGTATCCATAGATAGATGGTGACCTCCTTAACTGCATCCATATATAAAACATGACATCCTCAGTCGTATCTATAGATCGACTTCGTTCAGCTTTTGTCCTTAGAAGTGATGTCCTTAGCTTTTATCCGTAGATGAGATAAGATTTTCCCATCTTCTATCCGTTGATGAGATAAGATGTCCTCAGCTTCTATCCGTTGATGCCATATGATGTTTTCAGCTCGTATCCATAGATGAAATAAGATTTCATAGCTTGATCCGTAGAATGGATACACTTAGCTTCATCTCTAGATAAAACATCTTGTCATCTTTATTGATTCACCATTACTGAGTTGTTTAGGCAGTCTTACCACTGAAACACTTGGTGCTTGATTAGACGTCCATTGGCTTGCTTCTGAATTGCTTCCTAACTTGATGATAGAATATCTTCCAATTATTTGATGCGGCTTTTAGACCTTGGATAGATAAAATGCCTTTTAGTTAGCTTCCTGATTTGTCAGCTTCTGTGAACTAACTTTCTGACAATCAGCTTCGGTATCAAGATCAAATTCTTGTCTTGAGCATTTTGTTATCATCATTCCAAATGTGTCAACCCTAACACAGAGGTCCCAAGGATCGTTTCTCCTCGAGGACGCGTCCTTTGGAAAAATGTCTACAAACAGTTCTAATGAAGACCAAGGATGATCGTACAAGATCCAACGCTTGAGCCACTCTCTCGTCTTTCAAGCGCATCCTTCCTTCAAGGAGTGCATTCCGAGGATGCTTTGATGTTCAGACAAATTCCAACGACTACATGAAGACTTGGTTGAGTCAGGCCACAACCTGGTCTTTTAATACACGTCCTTCCTCCAGGGCGCGCCCTCAAGCAAAAGAACTGCTCATCATAAACTCCAGTGTTTTTTAGAGGAAGATAATATGGAGGTGAGGCCCCATGATCCAAAGAGAGTGCCCCTGATTACAGTTCGAGGCCCCATGGACTTGAGCGAGCCCCCTCACGTGACAATTAAATGGATAATATGGGAGAGCGGCCCCGTGATCCATAGAGAGCGCCCCCTGATTCTCGAGAGAATTACAAGTCGAGGCCCCATGGACATGAGCGAGCCCCTCCGCGTGACAATTCGATGGGTCGTCGAGATTAAGATTGGTGGTATATGAGTGACTACCAAGGAAGGCATGATAGGAAGCTTGTGCTGAATGATCAACGTCAGAAAACACAGTACACACCCTCAAAGGAAAAGGACAACACTATGCTCAGGTGGACTCCAATGTTTACAAGAAGAATTTATTACTTGAATTTCAGAAGAAAGGAAGTCATTGGAGTAGAGGCCCCGTGGTCCATAGTGAGTGCCCCATGCTTACAGGTTGAGGCCCCACCGAAAAGATAAGACTTTTATCTTCAGAGAACGCGTTGTCACATCTTCAATAATAGAAGACATCCCCTTCAAGGCGCGCCATAATGGTATCAGCCTCATATGTTAATGTAACACCCCAGTCTCACATCGAGTAGATTTGGGATTTCTGTTCAGTTTATAAGGCAAAGTACTACTACTAATTAGCACCAATAAATCATGATCTTTTGGGGGCCTATGGTGGGCTAGTTGTTACCCAAGTTGGCTGCGTTTGGGCCAGTAGGCTTCGGCTTATTCGGACTCGGAATCGGGACTTGACCCGATTTTCGAAAAAGGCTCGGGATTTGACCCGGGTTGTCACAGTTAAGGCTTCAACTTTAAAAATGATTGTACAAGCCCTTAGGTTGCAGCCCCATGGACCTTAGGATGCGCCCCTGACCAGCAGGATGCGGCCCCAAGATCACGAGTGAGCTCATGCACATAAGAATGCTATTATAAAATGGACTAGAAGATTAGAAGGGACTTCAACATTACCCTCGTCTACTCAGGCCGCCTTACGTAAGAGGGCGCACCCTAACGACTTCTAAAATTCCCTTTATAGGATCCCTCTTCGAGAGATGCCTCATATTTAGATGCCCCTTTCGTGGGTCAAGTTTCGAAGAATTATGTGACCGGAGAGTGCCCCCTAACGTTTTAATGAAGCTTTTGAGGGTGAGACCCCCGAATAGTCATGCAAGCGTTTTCTGGAGTATTTTTCAATGAGGTGATGCTTTGGTTCCACATTTTACCAATAGTTGATTGAAGATGGATAACGCCTGAAGAGTAGACTACAAGGTAAATTAATTACCTCCTAGTCTAAGGGGGTAGTCCATATACACTTTCCCTAGTCCTACTTGAGCAAGATGGTTTGTTTATGCATAAAGGGATCGCCCTATAGGACAACGCGCCCTCAGACAGATGGTGAGATGCGAAACTCTTCCTGGTAAATATGCAAGTATGACAAGCAAGATAATGCAGCAAGATAATATAATTCCGGGAAACATATCCCGTAGAGTTACCAAAAGCATAGTCAAATCAAATACAACTCGCAAAGCTTATAAGTGAGGTCCTGCACCTCAATAATGTTCAGAAGACTTAGCAAAAGAAATAAAGGTTATAATCAAGCCTCAGGACGCGTCCTGAGTGTCATTAGTTGGAGGAGTGGAGATGTTTTCATCATCAGTGTCATTTGTTTTAGCAACATCATCTAAAGGCTTTTCAAGAACAACATCGGCCTTAGGAGATTGGTTTCCCTGATCCTTAGCATCTTGTTCATCATCAGGAGGTGCATCCTCAAAGGACGCGTCCTCAATTTCTTCAAGTCGTCCATCCTCAATTCCAAGTTTGATCTGTTTGGCTTTGATGGTCGCAGCTTCATCAACTTTGAATTTCTCAATCCATGCAACTGTATCCTCACCAAACTTGGAGAAGTAATATCCAGGATCAACTACCAAAAAGCCAGAAACATAGTTCCTGAAACCATCTAAAAGGGACGCGTCCTTGATCCTTTGTTGATCCTCAGCCCATCCACTCTGTTGATCCTCAATGAGATTATTTAGTTGAACCTGAAGCTTGTCTTTCTCCTTTTCAAGATCCTCATTTGATGTGTTCAAAGCATTCAGGATTTCAGTAGTATCATTGACTTCTTTTTTAAGAGAGTTAATATGCACATCTCTCACTAGCTTCATCTTTTTCATTGTTTTGGAATGATCTTTCAGTTGCTGCGAGAGTGTTTTCTTTTTGGCTTGAAAAGTTTGAAGGCATGATCTTTCTTTCTCTATAGAAGAATGGCGCATAAGAGAAGCAACGAGAATCTCAATAGAAGCTTTGATTAAGGCCTCATTTTCCTCTGAAGGAGTCATAGCCTTCCATTTGGAGATATCTTCATCCTTAACAAAAGGGATGGCTAAGGGACTCAAGTGAGTGGCTACCAGGGAAGAGAATCCAGATGTCCTGAATTTCTTCAAGGGCGTGTCCGTCCTAAATTTCTTCAAGGACGCACCCTCTGTTTGGGAAGTAGGATTGGTCTTCTCCTGCTTTCTTTTTGGAGACTTCTTCGTCATGAATGCTTGATCTTTCTTGTCTTGAAGATGCGTTTTCCTTGCTTTGGAGCTGTCTAAGGCAACATGATCATTTCTCAAGTTAATTCCAAAGCCTTTTGGTAATCCATCCATTCCTACAGAAGATCAGAAAGCAAGTTAAGAGACGGCTACAATGAAAAAAGCAATTGCAGTTCAAGTAAAGAAGGGATGGTCGATTGCAGATAGAATGATAGGGTAGAACAGATACAAAGGAGTCATCAGTAAAGACGCGCCCTCAGCACAATTGTCCTCGCCTAAAGGGCGCGTCCTCTATCATAAAACCTTTGGGCAACGTTTAATAAGGAAAAAGTCGAGAACATATGTGCGTATTGAGTAATTGGGAGAAAAAGGATCAAACACTGACATACTATACATACATATATAGCTCAAGAACACAAGAAAAAGTACAAAACATCAAGAACCATTACAAGTCTATTACGATCATGATACATGATAAAAATGAAGAATAAGAGAAGATATATGTACCTTTCGGTCTGGAGAACAAGAATCGCCCAACGAAGTTGAATTTCAGTGGAGAATCGACTAGAGTCTTTACTCAGAATGCATAACAGCGGTGGTGGAGAGAGAGAGAGAGAGAGAAAGAGAGAAAACAAAAGCTTAAGGAATGAGAAATAAGAAAGATTATGAGGAAGGGTAAAAGAAGATATTAGGGAGAAAATGTTGCAGCTATCGGGTGGAGTAGTACAACTGATTAGACCACTATCCCCCTTCACCAACATTCCCACCCCACCGCCCCACACCCAACACCACCCCTTTTTCTTTTTCTTTTTTTTTTAATTTTCAATTTCCACTTTTTAAATTTTCTTTTTTAATTTTCTAGATTTTCACTTTTCAGTTTTTAATTTTCAAATTTTCATTTTCAGTTTTAAATTTTCAATTTTAATTTTCAGTTTTTATTTTCTACTTTTTAATTTTCAGAATTTTATTTTTCAGTTTTTAATTTTCTGGATTTTATTTTTCAGTTTTTAATTTTCTGAATTAATTTGCTTATTCTAATTTTTCAGATTTTAATTTTCAGTTTTCATTTTTTTTTATTTTAATTTTAAGTTTTAATTTTTTAAACTCAACAATTTAGATAATTTCGAAAATCAATTTTTTTTTTCAAATTTTGATTTTTGATTTTAGTAATAATTGGTTAGTTTATTTAAGAAAAACAAAAACACAAAAATAATTTAGTGTGTTGTAGTGACTTTGAAGGGTGTTGGAAATTGGCTTGTTGGTTCTTTTTGTTGGGTTGGGTGTGGTGTTGTGGCATTAGTACACTTCTTGGCTTGCATTTTTGGGTGGGATTTTGGCAATCATGAGTGGTACATCTTCTAAGCGGGTTAAAATTAAGACGAAGGGATCATCTACGCGACAAAAAGATCATTTTTCAGGGGAGCTCTCTTTCACTTTTCTCTACCTCATTTTTATTTGTCATGCATGAGGACATGCCATGTTTTAAGTAGGGGAATGATTGTTTATGTTCATCATTGTAGTGTATTATGTAGCTAGTATTAGTACTTTCTTTTGTTTAATTTAATGTCCGTCTCGTTTGCATTTGGAAATGAGTTTAGTCATAAGCTTGTTTGTAAAATTTAAGACATTTGTGAGTTTGTAGCCTTGTTTTCTCCTATTTCATGTCAAGCAATACCAATTTGATGTGAATCGATAAGTTTGACACACCTTTTTCACACACACTTGAAATGGCATGAAAAGTTTAGATTGTTGTAATAAAATTGTGAACATGACGGTTGTTGTTAGCTGTGGTTCAATGATCATCAGTATCTGGACTACTGGTCAGGATTGAGATGATGATGTCATCAGGATTGTATATCGTCAGTATCAGGACTGAGATCAGGATTATCATCGGAACTGGAAGCTGATCAATATTACTTCAAGATAACTAATGAATCCAGAAAACTAAGGAAGATTGATTTGTCGGTTCCTAATTTATAGGAATGCAACTGTCAGATAAGATATAATTTGTAATTGATTTTAATATATCTTGTATTTGATAGAGAAGCTGTGTGTACTATATAAACACAGTTTAGGTTTTGCATATAGTAATCGCTTACACGAGTATCATTGTAACCTTACAGCTTTCAAGAACATCAGAATTTATTGAGAGAGTTTTGTAACAGTTTTATACCAGAATTGATAAAGCTGTTATTATTTCATATTTGTGTTCTATATTGTTATTAAGTCGAAAATCTTATACAATTGTATTCAACCCTCCTTCTACAATTGTTAATTACTGGGCAACAATTGGTATCAGAGCAAACTGATTTAATCTAATCAGAGACGATCCAAGATGTCGACAAGCAAATATGAAAGCATCAAAATTCCCATCCTGAAGAAAACTGAATACCCTACATGGAGGGTAAAGATGTTGATGTACCTGGAAGCTACAAATCCTGATTATCTAGACAGGATCTATGATGGACCATATATCCCAAAGAGAATTGTTGGTCGAACAGATACTGTTCCTGAACAATATGTTCAGAAGGTGAAAAGTGAGTGGACACCAGAAGAAAAGGCTCACGTTCTTAGAGATGCAAAGGTAAAGAATATTTTGCATAATAGTCTTGATGTTGTCATGTCAAACAGGGTGATTGTATTCAAGTCTGCAAAGGAAATTTGGGACACCTTGGAAACTCAATGCCAAGGATCTGCATCTATCAAGAAGAACAGAAGGGCTCTACTGATTCAATAGTATGAACAATTCGATTCTAGACCTGATGAGAGTCTTATTGACATGTATGATAGATTCCTGACACTACTGAATAATCTATCTCTAGTTGGCAAAGAGTATGCTTTTGAGGACTCAAACACCAAGTTTCTGAGAGCTTTACCTGAAGAATGGGATACAAAAACCTCTATCATTAGGCATCAGTATGATCTAGACAATGTGTCTCTTGATGAGGTGTATGGAATGCTTAGAACCTTTGATCTTGAGGTTCAACAGAGAAAGAACAAAAGAATCAACAAGGCAAAATCTGTAGCCTTGAATGTTGAGGAAAAATCAAAAGGAAAAGTTGTGGAGGTCTCTAGAAGGAGGACAAAAGTTGTGGAGTCAGATCCTGATGATTCATCATCAGATACTGATGGCAATCCTGATGCTGATACTGATGATGATTCTACTGACTCTGAGATGAAGGAGATGGTTGCTATGATAGTTAAGGGCTTCAAGAAGATGAAGTTTAGGAAGGCTAGAAGGCAGGGCAACTTTCAGAAAAAGACCTTCAATGCTGACAAAGACAGATACAACAAGAAAGATAGCAAGAGTAGCAAGTTTGACAAATCAAAGATCAGATGCTATAAATGTAATGGAATGGGTCATTTTGCAACTGAGTGCAAGAAAGCTAAAGCACTCATTACATCAAGCAAAGATTGGATGGACTCTTCCTCAGAATCTGAAAATGAGGTAGTCAACTATGCCCTGATGGCCAATACTGATGAGACTGCTGCTCCTGATGAAAAGGTATCTAGTACTGTTTTTTATTTTGATAGAAATAATATCTCTGAGTTAAGATCTTTTCTAAAGTTATTGCATATTAGCTTTAGAAGTCAAACTGCTGAAAATACTAGGATCTTATATGAGATGTCTGAACTTAGAAAAAGAAATGATCATTTAGAAGCTGAATTTCTCTTTATGCAAGAGGTACAGAGAGAATGTGAGAATGCTAATCACATGAAACTAGAGATGGAATTTAAATGTACTGCTCTTGAGAAAGAACTTGAATATGCTAATGGGAAAATCAGAACCTGGACTAACTTTGGAAGGAAATTCCATGAAATCAATACTGATAAGAATTGGAAAGAATGTCTAGGGTACAAGCCATAAAATGATAAGAAATTAAAAGAGAAAGTTGTTATTGATGAGACAGTAAATCCAAAGACCTACAGACATGTTTTAGATAAAACCAAATCTAAGATTAAACCTGTTAATTTTGTATTTGGTAAAGATCCCAATTCAACATTTGAAAATGGATCTACTTCTGCACAACCAGCCACAGAGTCTAAGTCTAAATCTGTCAAAGCCAAAAGTCATAAGAATCTAGGGCTACTGTCTCAGAAACAACTTAAGGATAAAATTTGTGAAGTAACTGGTAGACAAAAGACACCTACTGTCAAGAGAAACGGTTAGGAACTATGTTGTTTCTTGATGATAACTAAATTAACTTAGTAAAAATTGTATAAGTAAAATGTAGCCATCAACGGATAGCATGCTTTTGCAATATCCGTAGATGGGAAGCTTATCTACGGATAAGACTCAATGTAACATGCTTGTGTAATCCTGATGTACAATCCTGAGATGCAATCCTGATATGCAATCCTGAGGAAAAATCCTGATGAACATTCCTGATATGCAATCCTGATATACAATCCTGATGTGCAGTCCTGATGTGTATTCCTGATTTGTAATCCTGATGTTGAAGTTGAAGTATTAATTTTTAGGCTGAATAAGTCATGTTGACTATTAATAGATATGTAGAATAGGGAGGCTAATTGTAAATAGTTTATGCCTTGTAATTTTACATAAGTGAAATTGACTGTCAACGGATAGCAACATTAGCCTTCTACGGATGAGGACAAATGTATTATCTACGGATATCAGTACTAGCTGTCTACGGATGTGATCAAGATACTCTCAACGGATACAACTCAAATGGCTTCTACGGATACACACCTTGTGAAATGGACAAGTCAGACATTGCACGTGGGTTGACACACTACGGCTTCGTTTGGCATTGCTGTTGCAGATAACAACAACTTTTTTCTGAAAAGTAGCTAAAAAAGTGTTTGGTAAAATTTAAAAGTTGCTTTTCTGAAAAGTACTTTTGGCTGAAAAGCTGCTTTTAGAGAAAGCAGGCCCCCCATGCTTTTGAAAAAGCTGTTTTTCAGCTTTTGCGGGAAGCAGCTACTGGTTTCAACATCAAAATTCATAAAACACATTAATTTTTATATTATACAATAAAACATGCACATATAAAAAATATTACCAAACAGTTATCTGATTTTCACAACAGCACTTATTTTAATAGCACTTTTTTCAATAGCACAACTATTTTTAACAGCAATCCCAAACAGAGCCTACATAAAGCATGGAAACCAGTATTTCTGGAAACTCACGGGAAGAAAGTAGCATTCTGTTTTTGTGGTCAAAAAGTAGCATTTCTATAAAAGGCAATCAGCCAAGAAGGGCAAGCTACCAACACATGTACCACTACTCAGAATGGAGAAACAATGATCTTGAACAAATTTACTTTTTGTATTATTGACTGTTCAAAATATCTTGTAAACTTTGGATATATAACCAAGTGTAGCATAATTCTAGAGAAAGAAATCAGTTAGGCAATTTAGAGAGCACAAAGCAATATCCTTTGTAAATTGTTGAAGCTAGAATTGTTTGTTTGCAGCTGTGTGTTTATTCATAAACATCACAGAGATTTCTTCAAATAAAAATCTCTCAGGTGGACAAAACAATCCACCTGAATTTTAATTCTTGTGATTTTATCTTGTTTGTTTTTCTGTTCTTGATTTTACTTTCATATATTTACTGTCAAGAACTAAAGAAATTTTAAAGATTGTATTCAACCCCCCTTCTACAATCTTGATTCATTGTCTGGGAATAACAATTGGTATCAGAGCAAGCTTCTAACACACAAGAAGTTTAAAGATCTAAAGACATCTGAATCATGGGTCAGAAGGATTATGGAGTCAAAATACCAGTTCTTGATAGAGAAAATTATTTTCACTGGAAAGTAAAAATGCGTCTACATCTAATGTCCATAGATGAAGGATATGTAGAGTGCATAGATCATGGCCCTCATGTACTAATGAAGCCAAACACCTCAATAGCTCAAGCACCTGTAGGAACCCCAAGCACCATTCCAAAGTTACCTTCAGAATGGACTCCTGAGGACGACATTGTAGTTCATAAAGATAAGAAGGCCATGAATATTTTATTCAATGGTCTTGATTCTGACATGTTTGACAATGTTATTAATTGTTCTACAGCAAAGGAGATTTGAGACACTGTCCAAACCATCTGTGAAGGGACTGAGCAGGTAATGGAAAACAAGATGCAGCTCCTCATACAACAGTATGAACACTTTCACTTCAAGAGTGAAGAATCTTTGAATGATACTTTTAGTAAATTTCAAAAATTGATGAATGGATTGAAGTTGTATGGAAGAGTGTATCAAATTAAAGATTCAAATCTTAAATTTCTCAGAGCCTTGCCAAAGGAGTGGAAGCCATGACTGTCTACTTGAGAAACACTCAAGAGTATAAGGACTTTACTCTTGAGAGGCTATATGGAACCCTAAAAACATATGAGCTGGAATTGGAGTAGGATGAAGAAATTAAGAAGGTCCACAAGAAAACTGGATCTGTTGCTTTAACAGCAAGTGTTGAAAAGGCCGAGGACATGAAAGAAGAAGCTGCTGAAACTACACCAAGCCAAAGTGCTTGTGAAGGTAGAGCTGAATCAAGAAAGTGCAAAGGAAAGATGACTGAAGAAAGTGAGCCTTACAATCAAGAGGAAATGGATGAGCTAGATGAACATTTAGCTTTTCTGTCAAGAAAATTCTCAAAGCTCAAGCAAGAGAAACCCTGATGTGTCCAAACCATTCAGAAAGGACTTTCAATCAAACAAGAATTATGTTGAAAGATCCAAGTTTAAATGTTTTAACTGTGGAATGGGAGGTCACTTTGCTAATGAATGCATAAAACCAAAAGCTGAGAAGAGTGACAAGAAGTTTGAGCCTGTTGACTACAAGAAGAAATAATTTGATCTTCTCAAGCAAAAGGGTAGAGCATTCATAACTCTGGAGTATGACTGGGCTGAAGATGGGAATGAGTCTGAGGAGAACACTGAATTTGTGAACCTTGCACTGATGGCTGATTCAAGTGAGCAGGAGGCAAGTTCATCATCCAATCAGGTAATTACCACCAATCTCTCTGAGCTTTCTATTGAGGAATGCAGTAGTGCAATTAATGATATGTCCACTGAATTGTACCACATGTGTATTTCCCTTAAATCACTTACAAATGAAAACACCAGGATTAAAAAATGCTAATCAGTTTTTAAGTGATAGGAATGCAGTTCTGGAAACTCAATTTATTGAGTTTGAGAAAATGAGAGTAGAGTGTCAAGTTGCCACGGATGATTTGGTGACTGTGCTGAAAAGAGAAGAAATTCTCAAAGCATAGCTAGCTAGAGAACAGGAAACAATAGCTAGATGGACTGATTCTAGGAATGTTGCCACAAACATTATTAAGGCTCAAGGTGTGGATACATTCTTCAAGGAATCAGCAAGAAAAGATAAAAAGAAGCTAGATGTTGAAAATCTAGGAGATGACACTTCTATAGATAGTGAGCATCCGTTGAAGGGTAATACCTCTACGGATAGTAAGCATTCGTTGATGGACAACACCTCTACGAAAGTCACTTGTCCAAAGAAGTGTAAATCAAGTGTTAGTCAAGAGAAACTTGAGAAGCTGAACAAAAAGTATGGTCCAACCAACAAAAACTTTGTTCAGGGAGAAAGTAGCGAGACCAAAGCTAAGGATGTCAATATAGGTCACTTGTCCAACAAGCAATTGAAGGGCAAGTTAGAAAATATAGAGGTCAAGTCTGAGGTGAAAAAGAAAAAGAACAGGAATGGTAAGGTATGGATTAACAAGCATAACAACTATACACCTAACAAGTATGCTCCTAGGAAAACTTGTGTAAAGTGTGGCAGTGTTAATCATTTATCTACCAATTGCAAAACTGTTAAAATTCCATCTGTTCAAATGCCAATTCTTGTACCCAATATGCCTATACCTGTTATGCATAACATGTTTGCACATACTGATCAAACATCAAATTTGTATGCCAACATTCCATTTGTTTCAAATCCTTATATGAATGCATTCACAATGCCACAAATGACATGGAGCATGCCACACATGAATGCTAGGTATGCACAGAATTCTCAAATGCCTGAATCAAACATGTATGCATATGAACATCCTCAACATGTTGTCTATCAGAGGTCAACACCCAGGGTCAAGGTTGATTTAACTCAACCTGAGATTAAGGTGCAAAATGACAAGAGAGGCAAAGTTAAAGCTAACAGGAAAAGACCCAAGGAAACTTGGATACCAAAATCAACTTGATTTGGTTTTGTTGTGTGCAGGGAAACAGAAAGAATCTATGGTACTTAGACAGTGATTGTTCTAGGCACATGACTGGAGATTCTACCCTGCTCACAGAGTTTGTGGAGAAAGCTGGCCCTAGCACTACCTTTGGAGATGACATCAAAGGTTACACTAAGGGATATGGCTTGATTTCAAAGGAGAATGTCATCATTGATGAAGTAGCACTAGTTGATGGACTTAAGAACAATTTGTTGAGTATTAGTCAACTGTGTGATAGAGGTTTCTCAGTTTCATTCAATCAAGGAGCATGTGTTGTTTCCAACAAAGAAAACAACAACGTGCTGTTGACAGGATACAGAAGAGGTAATGTGTATATAGCTAACTTCAACTCAACAAGTTCAGATTCTATCACTTGTCTTCTGAGTAAAGCAAGCAAGGATGAGAGTTGGCTATGGCACAAAAGACTGTCACATTTGAACTTCAAGTCTATGAATGATTTGGTAAGAAGAGACCTAGTTAGAGGACTTCCTCAGTTGGAATTTTCCAAGGATGGACTTTGTGATGCTTGCCATAAAGGGAAGCAAAAGAAGATTTCTTTCAGAAGCAAGCTGGACTCATCAATTGAGCAACCTCTACAACTGTTACACATGGATTTATTTGGACCAGTAAATGTCATGTCAATTTCAAAGAAAAGATGATGCCTTGTGATTGTGGATGATTTTTCTAAATTTACATGGACATACTTTCTGCACTCCAAAGATGAGGCAAGTGAAATCATAATCAATCACATCAAGGCTGCTAACAATCATCCTGATCTCAAGGTAAGAAGAATCAGGAGTGACAATGGCACTGAGTTCAAGAATTCAACAGTGACGCTGTTTTGTGAGGAAAATGGAATCATTCATAAGTTTTCTGCAGCTAGAACACCACAACAAAATGGAGTGGTGGAAAGGAAAAATAGAACTCTAATTGAGGCTGCAAGAACAATTCTAGGAGAATCAAAGTTGCCCACTTATTTTTGGGCTGAAGCAGTTAACACTGCATGTTTCACTCAAAACATCTCTTTGAGCAATCAAGCAAAAGGGATGACTCCATATCAGCTGCTCAAAGGAAGGAAACCATCCTTGAACTTTCTACATGTCTTTGGATGCAAATGCTTTGTATTGAGAAACCAAGGTGAACATCTTGGAAAATTTGAGTCAAAGGCATATGAAGCCACTTTTGTGGGATATGCAGCTGGAAAAGCCTACAGGGTTTTCAATCACAGAATCAACATTGTTATGGAATCTGTACATATTGTTTTTGATGATGCCAAAATTCAAGGTCTCACTGATGAGGGTTTTCATGAAACTCTCAGGTTTGAGAATGAGGTGGAATGTCTATTTTATGATGTTGAAGGTGATGATTATGAGGATGAATCTGTCCCTCCAAGAATGACTATTTCAAATATGGACAACTCAAGTTCAAATGAGCCATCCAAAGAAGGGACAAATGGAGCATCCGTAGGAAGCCAAAATGGAGCATCCGTAGGAAGCCATAATGGAGCATCCGTAGGAAGCCAAATTGAAGCATCCTTAGGTGGATCACAACACAGAGTCACCACCCCAAAAAACTCAGGGGGAGTTTCTCTGAGTCATGGATCAACCTCAACTTCACATGATCATTCTTATGAGAATGCTGCTACATCTTCAAGACCTACACCCGCAACAAGAAGAAAATGGACAAGGGATCACCCATTTGAACTGATCATTGGTGATGCATCCTCAAATGTCCAAACTAGAAGAGCTACTTAAGATGAATGTTTATACACCAACTTTCTTTCTCAAGAAGAACCAAAGAAAGTTGAGGATGCTCTTTTAGATCCAGTTTGGGTATTAGCTATGCAAGGAGAGCTAAACCAATTTGAAAGAAACAAAGTATGGAAGCTGGTACCCAAACCTAAAGACAGAAGTGTTATAAGTACGAAGTGGGTATTCAGAAACAAGATGGATGAAAATGGCATTGTCACAAGAGACAAAGCTAGATTGGTTGCTAAGGGCTATTCTCAAGAAGAAGGAATAGATTATGATGAAACATTTGCCCCTGTTGCTAGATTGGAAGCAATAAGGATATTCCTAGCCTATACAGCCCATGCCAATTTCAAGGTCTATCAAATGGATGTCAAGAGTGCCTTCTTGAACGGGGAACTGGAAGAGGAGGTATATGTCAGTCAACCTCCTGGTTTTGAAGATCCAAATTATCTAGAATTTGTCTACCTCCTACTCAAGGCACTCTATGGACTGAAGCAAGCACCTAGAGCCTGGTATGACACTCTGTCACAGTTTCTTTTAGAGAATCACTTCACTAGAGGTACTATTGACAAAACTCTTTTCTTTAGAAATGTTAATGGCTCTAGTATACTTGTTCAAATTTATGTAGATGACATAATCTTTGGGTCTACAGATCAGAAGCTTTGCAAAAGGTTTGAAAAACTTATGCAAAGTAAATATGAAATGAGCATAATGGGTGAACTTACCTATTTCCTTGGCTTACAAGTTAAGCAAGTGAAATAAGGAATCTTCATTAGTCAAACTAAATACATCTTTGATCTATTAAAGAAGTTTGATCTAATGGATTGCTTTCCTGCTAAAACACCCATGCCAACTGCCACTAAGCTTAAATTGAATACTAAGGAAAAATGTGTGGACATTTCAAGCTATAGAGGCATGGTGGGCTCACTTTTATATTTAACAGCTAGTAGACCTGATATTATGTTTGCTACATGTCTATGTGCTAGATTTCAGACTGATCCTAGAGAGTCTCACTTAATTGCTATCAAGAGGATTTTCAGATATCTCAAGGGAACACCAAACCTTGGCATTTGGTACCCTAAAGAATCTGGTTTTTATCTAATTGGTTATTCAGATGTAGACTATGCAGGTTGCAAGATTGACAGAAAAAGTACAATAGGCACCTGTCAATTTCTAGGAAACAAGCTTGTTTCATGGTTTAGTAAGAAGCAAAATTCTGTCTCCACTTCTACAGTTGAGGCAGAATATATTGCTGCTAGAAGTTGTTGTGCACAGATTCTTTGGATGAAAAATCAACTAATAGACCATGGTCTAACAGTTAATAGAGTAATCTTCATACCGTTGACAGATTAATCTTCATACCGTTGATAGAGTAATCTTCATACCGTTGACATGTCTTCACTTAGGCAGAATTACATGGCATAATATATTTACAATTCACCAACCTATTTTGCCTATCTAGTACTTAGTCAACATGACTTAGAAAAACCTATCTAATACATACAACAAATTGCATATCAAACTGTGAAGTATTGTACAGTACAATTGCTACATCACTCATTTCGTTGATGAGCTTCCTGTCAACGAAACACTGCAAAGCATGCCATTTCGTTGACAGTTACAAAATGACTTAATACAAAATCTACTAAGTGTTTTTATAATTATCATCAAGAACAACATATTCCTAACAATCTCCCCCAATTTATGACTGATAGAATAACAGCCATAAATCAAGAGCCTTGATGATAACAAAAACACTCAGACATATTACACATGATAAAAGTAGAAATTGCATTGAGCTTCATTGAATTTAATTGAAATGCAAAGTAGAAAACCTTACAAAACAAGTGCACAGAGTTGCTCCTCTAGACTGAGCAGATTTTTCATCTTTGCCTCTGTGGTCTTGTTTTCTTCCCTTTTCTTGCATTGTTCTCCTCAATTTGAGCTTGAAGTCTTCTGTAGAAAATCTTCTCTTTTTCATCTTGATTCCCCAACTTGGATTGCATTAACCTTAGAGTTTCATTGGATGCCTTCTCCAGTTGGTCTTCTATTCTGAAGAATCTTCTACAGTTGTCCTTATCTCTGAATTCCATCATCCAAAAAGGTTGGAGATGAATTATCTTTCCTGTTTGAGGGACCTTCAATACTCTGGGAAGTGCACCAGGCTTGTTCCAGCTAGCTTTGATTTGGCAAATCTTGGAGACAACCTCAGACTTGGCTGTTTTGGTAAAACCAAAATCTTTCTTCAAACATTTAAACACAGATAGCAGTGTCTGATAGTCTTCTCCCAGAATTCTGTGTAGAGGCCAAACCTGTTCTCTCCCACCCTTGTAGACAAATACCAATCTTTCTAGTAGTTTGTAAGAAGCTGCTATTCCTCTCACTTCAACCAGGTCATCAAGATTGATATGAATGTCAGACTCCTCCCTGATATCAGCAATGTAGATGAAGTCTTCTGGGTTGGTAGGGGGTTTCTCAGCTTGTGGTCTCCTTACCAGAATTGGCTTAGCCTTGGTAGCCCTTTGCTTAGATTTCTTCTTTGGATCCATTTCAAAGAGGAATTTTGGAAAGTTGGCCTCATCAAACTCAATTGGCTCTCCCTTTGGCTCAATTGGCTGATCATGGAAATTTACAGGATGATTAGGATCACAGGCTAACTTTACCTCTGAAACTGGATCAAGAATTGTTGGAGGTGCAATTGGTACAGAAGAGTCTGATGCAATGCTCTGAGAGTCATCATTCTCAAAGGCTATGTTTCTCCTAGCTCTTGCCTTTGGTTGCCTTGTGCTCTTCTTTGCACTCCTTTCCTCTCTTGCTTTTTCTTCTAGCTGTATTTCTTCTTCATCAAGAGACTGAGCAACAGCAAGGGCTTGCATTGCTGCTCTTTCTGACTCTTCAGCTTTAGCTTCAGCAAAGTTTGGGTGACCAGCCCAAACACAGATTTCTTGTCCATTCCTGTAGACAATTGCCCTTTGCTTCCTTATCTCATAATCATTGTTTTCCTTGCTTTTTGTGATAAGTAGACCAAGAAGCTTGAGCTCATCTGGATAAGGTGCAGGATAGAAAGTCCTTGCTATATTTTTGCCTTTTGGTTTAGCAGGGGACTTGGGAGATAAGCTTCTTTGGAGTGTAGCTTGTTCCACATCCCTAATGCATGAAGTTTGTCCTTTTTCCTTCCTTGGACCTTGAGTGACTCCATGTAGAAGGGGCTCTACCTGATAGAAAGAATTGGTCTGTGGCTCCCATTCCGTTGACACTAGAACCATGGCATTCGTTGATGGTTGATCCGTTGATGGATTTGAGTCCTTTGTAGTTCCAGCAATTTTCTTGACCCTTGCTTCTATGTTGGACCAATGGTCTTTAATTTGTTCTGCAAGTCTCATCCTCATAGAAGCTTCCTGTATTAGGTCAATACCATCCTTTTGCTTCTTTCCAAGCTCCCCCATTGCTAGTGGCTCATTTGGTAAGGAAATGGCTGGGACCATAACCTTTGTGATTTGAATGTCTAGCTCCTTAGATTTCTCCCCCTTTTTGTTATCATCAAAAGAGATGACTGGGAGTCCTTGAGCTGCCACTAGTTGGGCCAATAGTTGTGTTTGCTTCTCCTGTTCCTTTTGCATCTTAGATAAAGTAGCTTCCACCTTGTCCACTCGAGAAGAGAGAGTCTTCAAGGAGGTAGCCACTTCAGGTTCCTTAGAGAAAAACCTGGTCATCTTGGACACAGTGAGAAGAGGAAGCTTTTCATCTAGCCTCCTGTCATTAGCATCCTTGAGGTTGCTAATGGAATCCTTGATTTCTGTAGCTTCAATCCTTGTCTGTAGCATCTGTAGCCTTTGAATTTCCAGAGAATCCATGATGGCCTTGTAGAATTTCTTGTCCCTTGCATTTGCAGACTCATGAGCTAGATATGCCTCATTGTACTGCCTTGAGATAGCAGCATCTAGAGTGAATCTTCCATGCATATCCTGAGAAAGCCAGTCTGGTCTATGAGGCACCACAGAAGTCCCAGTCTGTGAAGTAGTGGCCACCTGTAGATTATCACCATAGTTGTCCTCATCATCAGAAAAGTCAAAGTCTCCACTTGCTGCAGCTCCTGGAGGTAGATTGGTCAAGGCATCCTTTGCTCTTTGCGTTGATGCAGTTGTATGAATTAGGTTTAGTGACCTTTCTGCCTCCACATTGCCCTTCTGAGCCATAATTTGATAGGCTGGCACAGGATGAGTAAAGGTCTCAGGATCCAGGGAAATACTATCCAGAGTTTGTTGATAATGCTCTTGGAAAGTAGGTTCCCTTTCTCCCTCACTGACCTCCATTAACTCACTTGCAATGGCTGCTTCATCCCTTATTGCTCCTGTAGTCCCTTCTCTCTCACCTCTATTTTCTTGCATCATGGGCTCCCCATGGCTCACACCTCTCACACCCTCACCTTCACCTACTAAGGTGGAACTCTCAGCCTCTCCTTTTGCCTGACTGGAAGAAATAGTCAGCCTCTCACTCTCAACCTCTCCTTTTGCCTGGCTGCAAGCCAGCCTCTCAGTTTCACTCCATCTCAATCCTAGAAGTGTCTCTACTACCACTAGAACATCTGCACTAGTTGTGGAAACAACTTGATTTTCAATTAAAGGTGCAGAATGAACTATCAACGGTATGGTAGTTTGAACTGTCAACGGTATGGATACCGTTGATGGAGAGACACTTGTCAATGAAAGAGACTGTTTCGTTGATGAAGTCAAGAAAGCACTTTGAAAAAGTGAAATTACAGTAGAATCTGTGGTGATTGATTTAAGAGATTGTTCCACAGATCCTCTTGTAACTTCAGAAAAGGATGATTGGTAGCCCAACAAATCACTTAACAAGTGATGGTCACCAATGTCAGAGTGGGGCTTCTCCAAGAAAAGAGTTGGAGAATCAGGGATAGATGAATGGATCATATCCACATCTAATGATTGAGTTGGTGAGTTTTGAGGAGTTAGTGCAAGATTTATATTTAAAGAATGGGACTGTAACCCCAGAGTAATGATACGGGTTACATCAAACTGAATTTGAGAAACTGGAAGTGTTGCTTCCAGTGTGTGTGCACCCTGTGAAACCTGGGATTTTTGCTTCACTCTCCTTTGGTATTGGGAAATAGTAGACTGTGGGCTTGAAGTGTCCCTTACCCTCTTAGAGTGTGCTCTTGGAGGAGAGCTTGTTTCAATAATTACATCCTTTTGGGAGGATGCAATTAGACTTGTGCTTAAATCCATATTACTCATTGTGCCTTGTTGGGAAGACACAATGGGGCTTGGCTGGATCTCACTCATCTTTCCTTCCTTATCCTTAGGGTTTCTTTTATGTTCACCCCTTCCCTCACCTCTCACAGCACCTACAACACTCCCCTTAGGTTGTGTAGTGGATTTTACAACAGGTGCCTTTTGGGAAGCACCTGAGGTTGGCTTGGAGGATTTCTTTGATTTTGGTTTTGTTGCTGGGATAGGAGCCTGTTGGGTCACAACTACAGACTCCACAGCAACAGGACTGGGTGATAAAGTTGAAGTAACAACTATACTAGAAGGGATAGCAGTAGTTACCTCAATTATTGGCAGATACACCACTGGAACATCACCATTGTGGTTCAGCCTCAGTATGTCTGTCAATACTCTCTTCTCTTGCACAAAGCAATCAAACCTAGACACAAGGTTAGAGATAACCAATGGTGCTGGACTAACATGGTTAGCCAACATCATCAGAAATCTAGCATAATAGATATTTTTCTTCCTATTTGCCTTATCACCCAACTTAGCACCAATTTCATACATAAGTTGGGTGCTAAAGTTGTAATATCTATCAGTTAGGAGCATGGTAAATAGAATCAACATGGAATTAATTAATGTATCAAAATTACTAATTTTACCAGAAAAGACTTTAATGAATGCATCAGCTAAATAACTGTATTCCCTAACCAAACCTCTCCTAATTATCTTACCCAAATTATCAGTAGGCAATGAGTAGTTTATGGAATTTAGCATGTTAACCATTTCAGTGAATGTGGGCAAAGCAGAGCAATTATTTTCAGGAAGGTGTAAGCATGCTTGCAACACATCAGAATTAACTATATACTCATTACCTTGGATGGTGAATTTCAAAGTGCAATTTGTCCCACTTTACTCACATGAGGTCCACATTTCTTCGATTATCTCATTGTAGAGTGGTGTAGAGTGAAACATTGCGTAGCTCAACTTGCAATTCTTCATGAAGTCCATCATTTTGAAAAACAGACTGTTCGGGCTCTCTTTGACAACAAAGGGGATGGAGTTGTTTTTCTCATAGATAAACCCTCCAGCAGACATGAGCTTGACTATGGGTGCCATTGTTGAGTGAGAAAAAGCTTCGAACTGAATTGCTTGTTAGAGAGAAGAAGAGAAAAAAAAACCTTTGGAATTTTTTAGAACAGGTAAAAAAGAAATTAAGGAAAATAGAATTTCTTAAATACTCCCCCAAAAATTCTCAGAAAATGAGTCCAATAATAAATGTAAATTACTGGATTGGCTTAAAAAATATAACCGTTACTCTTAAAGTATTACCATGATTTATACTTACAGGGGTGTATGCATAGATCGTGGTAAAAGACGTGTCAAATCTCAACGGTTCAGATTAAAAGCGCTATATCAACGAATCAGATTTGGGCGTATAAGGTCCCGTCTATTTCGTTGATAAAGCTGCGTTTCGTTGATATAAAAGAGCTATCAACGAAACACCCAGAAAAATGCTAAGACTGTCAACGAAATGGTGCATTTCGTTGACATAGTAATTTTGACTTGGACAAAATTTCACTTTTTCCTGAGAAAATTAATTCACAGAAAAACATAGCAAATTTCTGGCTACATTGTAACTTGCAAATATCTCAAAAATAATTAAGAGAAATTTAGCATACCTAGCTCACTTACTAGTCTTGAGAATGTTGATTCATCAAGTGGCTTGGTAAAGATGTCTGCAAGTTGTTGTTCACTTGGAACAAAATGTAACTCCACAGTACCATTCATAACATGTTCTCTAATGAAATGGTACTTGATGTCAATGTGCTTGGTCCTTGAATGCTGCACTGGATTCTCAGTAATGGCAATGGCACTAGTGTTGTCACAGAAAATAGGGATTTTCTCAACTCTTAATCCATAATCAAGTAGTTGGTTTTTCATCCACAAAATCTGTGCACAACAACTTCCAGCTGCAATATACTCAGCCTCAACTGTGGAGGTGGAAACTGAGTTTTGTTTCTTGCTGAACCATGACACAAGCTTATTTCCTAAGAATTGACAGGTGCCAGTTGTGCTTTTCCTGTCAATTTTACATCCTGCAAAATCTGCATCTGAATAACCAATTGGTTCAAAGCCAGATTCTCTAGGATACCAAATGCCAAGGTTTGGTGTTCCTTTGAGATATCTGAAAATTCTTTTAATAGCAACTAAATGGGATTCCCTAGGATTAGCCTGAAATCTAGCACATAAACATGTAGCAAACATAATATCAGGTCTACTAGCAGTTAAATACAAAAGTGAGCCTACCATGCCTCTGTAACTTGAAATGTCCACAGATTTTTCCTTAGTATTCAATTCAAGTTTGGTGGCAGTAGGCATGAGAGTTTTGGCAGGAGAGCATTCCATTAAGTTAAACTTCTTTAATAAATCATGAATATATTTTGTTTGACTAATGAAAATGCCTTCATTAACTTGCTTCACTTGAAGACCAAGAAAGTAAGTTAATTCTCCCATCATGCTCATTTCATATTTACTTTGCATAAGCTTGGCAAACTTTTGACAAAGTTTCACATCTGTAGACCCAAAGATTATGTCATCTACATAAATTTGAACAAGTATAGTAGAGCCATTCAAAACCCTGTGAAAAAGAGTTTTATCTACAGTACCTCTAGTGAAGTGATTCTCAAGGAGGAACTGTGAAAGTGTGTCATACCAGGCTCTAGGTGCTTGTTTCAAACCATAGAGTGCTTTGAGGAGGAAGTATACATATTTTGGAAAATCATCATCTTCAAAGCCAGGAGGTTGACTTACATACACCTCCTCTTCCAATTCCCCATTCAGAAAAGCACTCTTCACATCCATTTGATAGACTTTGAAATTGGCATGGGCTGCATAGGCTAGGAAAATCCTTATTGCTTCTAGTCTAGCAACAGGAGCAAAGGTTTCATCAAAATCAATTCCTTCTTCCTGTGAATAGCCTTTTGCAACCAATCTAGCTTTGTTCCTTGTGACTATGCCATTTTCATCCATCTTGTTTCTGAACACCCATTTTGTGCCTATGACACTACTGTCCTTAGGCTTGGGCACCAGCTTCCAAACATTGTTCCTCTCAAATTGGTTTAGCTCCTCTTGCATAGCTAAAACCCAATCTGGATCTAGAAGTGCATCCTCAACTTTCTTTGGCTCATCTTGAGACAGAAAGCTGCTATATAGACATTCTTCTTGAGTTGCTCTTCTAGTTTGGACTTTTGAAGTAACATCACCTATAATAAGTTCAAAGGGATGATCTTTAGTCCATTTCCTTGAGGGAGGTAGATTTGCTCTTGCAGAGGTAGCTTCATGATCATGATTGCCTTGATTGGATATTTGTCCTTGAGAAACTCCCCCTGAGTTTGTTGTCCCTAAATGATCACTTCTAGAAGCATTTCTATGACTGTCAACGGTATGACCATTTTGGCTGTCAACGAAACGCTCATTTTGACTGTCAACGAATCCACCATCATGACTGTCAACGAAATGACCATTTGGTCTGCTAGCAGCTATTCTTTTCAACCTTAATGCAGCAATTTCATCTTCACTGTTGCTTTCATCTGTGCTAGATACAACAACTTTAGGTTGTTTCTCAGTAGCCTTAACATGATTCACTTGATCTCCTTCCTCATTCTCAAAAGAAAGACTTTCATGGAAACCTTCATCACAGAGACCTTGAATTTTGAGATCATCAAAAACAACATGTACAGATTCCATAACAATGTTGGTTCTGAGATTATAGACTCTGTAAGCTTTCCCTGCTGCATATCCCACAAATATTGCTTCATCTGCCTTTGCTTCAAATTTCCCCAAATGCTCAGCTTGATTTCTCATAACAAAGCACTTGCATCCAAAGACATGAAGAAAATCCAATAGTGGCTTCTTTCTTTTGAGTAGTTGATAAGGGGTCATACCTTTGGCCTGATTAATCAAAGAAATATTTTGAGTGAAGCAGGCTGTGTTAACTACCTCAGCCCAAAAATAAGTTGGTAACTTTGATTGATCTAGCATTGTCCTTACAGCTTCAATAAGTGTTTTGTTTTTCCTTTCAACCACACCATTTTGCTGTGGTGTCCTTGCTGCTGAAAACTCATGCAAAATACCATTTTCTTCACAGAACACCTTCATGCTTGAATTCTTGAATTCTGTCCCATTGTCACTCCTAATCCTTCTTACTTTCAAGTCAGGATGATTGTTTACCATCTTGATGTGATTGATAATGATTTCACTTGCCTCATCTTTGGAGTGCAAAAAGAAGGTCCATGTAAATCTAGAAAAATCATCAACAATCACAAGACAATATTTCTTCTTTGAAATAGACATGACATTCACAGGTCCAAATAGATCCATATGAAGCAACTCAAGCTGATGGACAATTGATGACTCTGTCTTGCTTTTGAATGATGCCTTCTTTTGTTTCCCTTTTTGACAGGCATCACACAAACCATCCTTGGAAAACTCCACTTGTGGAATTCCTCTAGCAAGATCTTTCCTCACCAAATCATTCATAACTTTGAAATTCAGATGAGACAGTTTCTTGTGCCATAGCCAACTTTCATCCTTGCTTGCCTTGCTGAAAAGACAAGTGATGGTGTCTGGACTTGTGCTACTAAAGTCATCAATGTACACATTCCCTCTTCTGAATCCAGTCATTGCCACATTGTTGTTTCCTCCTTTAGAAACAACACAGGCTTCTTTAGAAAAAGTAACTAAAAATCCTTTGTCACAAAGTTGGCTGATACTAAGCAAATTGTGCTTAAGACCATCCACCAATGCAACCTCATCTATGATGACATTCTCTTTTGAAATCAAGCCATATCCCTTAGTGTAGCCTTTGTTGTCATCTCCAAAAGCAATATAAGGGCCAACTCTTTCCTGAAACTCTGTGAGCAGGGTAGAATCACCAGTCATGTGTCTTGAACAACCACTATCCAAGTACCAAAGATTCCTTTTGTCTCCCTGGTTGCTTGAGGAGCTTGCTTCCTGCTCATGATTGTTAGCCATAAGAGCCAAGTTGACATACTCAACATCATCATCAGAATCTTCACCATTACCAGCCCAATCATACTCCTGAGACATGAAAGCCTTTTCTTTTTGCTTGAGAAGTTCAAAGTATTTCTTTTTATAATCAACAGGCTCAAATTTCCTGTTGCCCTTCTCAATCTTGGGCTTTCTGCAGTCTCCAGCAAAGTGACCAAGCATTCCACAATTGAAACATTTAGATTTAGACTTGTCAATCCAGTTACTTTTGTTAGGTTGAAAGTCTCTCCTTGGTGGCCTTGCTTCTGAGTTTCTCTTGAACTTGAACTTAGAGAATTTTCTTGACAGAAAAGCAATGTGTTCATCAATCTCATCTAAGTCATCCAAGTTGGCTGGTTCTGATTCTTCTTCTTCTGTCATCTTGCCTTTACCCTTGCTAACATCACTCCTACAACTAGCTCGACTAGTTGTGGCCTTTGCAGCTTCTTCATTGTCATCTTCCAGTTGGTTCACAGATGCAATCAATGCAATAGATCCACCCTTCTTTTGTACCTTTTCAATTTCTTCATCTTGCTCCATTTCCAACTCATATGTCTTCAAGGTTCCATAAAGCCTTTCAAGAGTGTAGTCTTTGTACTCTTGAGTGTTTCTGAGAGAAACAGTCATAGGCTTCCATTCTTTTGGAAGAGCTCTAAGAAATTTAAGGTTTGAATCCTTGGTTTGATAGATCCTCCCATACAACTTTAATCCATTCAAAAGCTTTTGAAACCTACTAAACGTGTCATTTAGGGTTTCACCAGCTTTAAAATGAAAATGCTCATATTGTTGTATAAGAAGATGCATTTTGTTTTCCCTAACTTGCTCAGTACCTTCACAGAGAGTTCTAACAGTGTCCCATACTTCTTTGGAGGTTGTACAGTTTATGACATTGTCAAACATCTCTTGCTCCAAACCATTAAACAGAATGTTCATGGTTCTTTTATCTTTATGGACTTCTGCAACATCTTCAATAGTCCATTCTGAGACAAGTTTTGGAATTTCCACATCAGGAGCATCATCTGGCAGTCCAACTCTAGATGCAAACTTCATGGGAACGTGTGGACCTTTCTCAATGCAGTCTACATATCTCTCATCCATAGACATGAGATGTAAATGCATCTTTACTTTCCAGTGAAAGTAATTGTCCTTATCAAGAACTGGTATCTTTACTCCTGCATCCTTCTTCACCATGGTTACTGTTTTGGTCTTGATCTTTAAACTTCTTGTATGTTAGAAGCTTGCTCTGATACCAATTGTTAATCCCAAATGACCTAACAGAATTGTAGAAGGGGGGGTTGAATACAATTCTGATATTTCTTAAACTTAAAAACAACTTACAAATAAAAACTGAACTTAATGTAAAAATCACAAGCACATAAATAATTTCAGTTGGATTGTTTGATGATCCAACTGAAGTGATTTTTATTGCGGAAATAATCTGTGATACAAAATGTACACAGCTGCTCAGTTACAAGAGTGTAGAGAAGTATGCTCTCAAAGATAGCTAATACAATCTATTTGTTTTTCTTCTCTTACTTCTATTTTAACTGCTACACTTGGTTATATACATTCCCAAGTTTACAATACTATTTTGGTTACACTAAAGAACACTAGTAATAACCATCAGTAGTTTGCTTTTCATTCCTTTTGTCCAATGGTCCTTGGAGATCCTTGCTTTTGTCTTCACGCTTATTATGATCACTCCCAATAGCTTTATTGGAAATTGGAATGTTTCCTTATTTCCAGTAACCATTTTGATGGCTTCCAATGCACAGTACACTTCCATATCTCCTTTAGATCTGTTCAGTAAACTGTCACTATCACTTTGTCAACTATTCAAAAAGTAATAGTGATTCGTTGATGGCATGGAGATGTGTTTCGTTGATAGCTTTATTCTTCATTTCGTTGATGGTGTATTCCTCGTTTCGTTGATAGAGTAATCTTCATTCCGTTGACAGACTAATCTTCATACCATTGATAGAGTAATCTTCATACCGTTGACAGATTAATCTTCATAACGTTGATAGAGTAATCTTCATACCGTTGACATGTCTTCACTTAGGCAGAATTACATGGCATAATATATTTACAATTCACCAACCTATTTTGCCTATCTAGTACTTAGTCAACATGACTTAGAAAAACCTATCTAATACATACAACAAATTGCATATCAAACTGTGAAGTATTGTACAGTACAATTGCTACATCACTCATTTCGTTGATGAGCTTCCTGTCAACGAAACACTGCAAAGCATGCCATTTCGTTGACAGTTACAAAATGACTTAATACAAAATCTACTAAGTGTTTTTATAATTATCATCAAGAACAACATATTCCTAACAATGATTTCCATGAGAATTAAAACTCTCTGAAAAAGAAGAATTTTGTCTAAGTCAAAATTTCTCCCTCTATGGATATCCCTATCCATTGATGGTCATTTTAGACACTGGATTTTTTATATGTCTACGGATATCATTTTTACACCTCTATGGATATCGAATCCCAAAAGGTAAAATCCTATCCGTAAATAGTTTAGTTTTAATCGTAACCGTTAATTTCACTATCCTATCCGTAGTTACATGCGTACAGTATATGTATGTAATTGTAGTAAATTCGTGGATTTACTTTTTAAATCCATTACTTTTAAACGGTTACTTTCTTGCCCAATCAGATAATTTCTTTCAATTATTCTAGTTTTATTAGTCAATCATTTTGGGGGAGTATAAATTGAATGTTACTCTCAGTTAATTATTTTCTATCTTTTTTCCAAAATTCACTAAGGCAAGAACTCATCTTCTCTCTCAAAGCAAAAATCTCTCTGTATTTCCAAGCTATACTTCAATGGCACTAACATTTTTTAACATGTCTAACAGCTTTCTTTTTTCAGATTTATAACTGAGCAATATATCACTTCTTAAAGTATTCCGACTCACTAAAACAGCTTTTGGATGTGCATATTTAAAAGCTTCTCTAATGCCCTCATATTCAACAAATTGAAGAGGGAGATTGTGTCTTACCACTGCATCCGTGATCATATCTCTGAAAACCATTGGGTCAAATTTAGCACTATGCATCGCTATGGACCCTCCGATGCTGGAAATTATCATTTGCCTGATGTCGGAAGATCTTGTACAAGTCTTTTGATGTTTGAGCAAGTTTCCAGTCCCAAAAGATGAGTTATAAGGGATCGTATAACCACATTTTTGACATTTCGTTGTATCTCCCTCCTCTGATGTACCCTTGATGTAAGCAAATGTATCACAGACCTTCGACCACTTCCGTTTAGTACCCTGCCCCTTTGCCTTTTGTGGCTTTTCTTCCTTAACAGGCTTAACAGAACCCTCTGTCGACGGTTTTGTGTTTGCATTTTCGTTCTCCCGTATATCTGCCTCATCTTCTTCACTTAGAGATTCATATATCTAAAGATTCGAACAAAACAAAATCAGTATCAAAACAAAACACCATAAAACAAAATCAGACAAAAGATTCGAACAAAGATTCAAAAGACATTAATCGATTCTGGATGTTCGAATTCGAATTGAAATTCAAGGTTATTATGTTATGCTTCGTTCTACAATGTTAGAACCAGTTTAAAATCCCAGACAAACAAACATTAAACCAAACCCGATTATCCTAAAAAGAACACGAGACAATAAACTAACTTAAACTAACTTCCAATACGAGACAATAACTGAACACGAAGAACAATTATCCTATCCAAGAAGTCGCAATAAGAAAATTTAGGACTAAAACACAAGTATGTTATGCTCGAATTCGAATTGAAATAAAGATTCAAGTATTACCGGAATGTTCGATTCTAGATGTTCTTCGGCCATTAATCGATTCTGGATTCTGGATTCTGGATTGAGAGTTGAGATTTTGGATGTTGTGCGGCTAAGTGCTAACCCTAAAACTAAAATCCTGAATTATATTGACCCGTATGAGTCTTTGTCAATTGTCATTGACCCGTGTCCGTGTATAATTAATAATTGACAATTGTATTAGTTATTTGATTTTATGAATAATTTATAAAATATCAATTAACATTTATACTATATATAATATATATTTTTAATTATTTATATATTTATTTATGTCGTGTACTTCGTGTCGTGTCGTGTACTTGAAGGGTAAATCCAAAACCGACACTAAATCGGGGTCGTGTACTTTCGTGTTCGTGTATTTTCGTGTCGTGTACTTAAAATGCAAACACAAACACTAAATTTTCGTGTCGTTTCGTGTCGTGTATGTCGTGTCGTGTATAAAATTGACGGGTCTATTCTCAACATATATACACACATATCTATTTAGATATCTCATACTGTTTAAAATACTATAAAATATCAGTAATGAACACCTTTTCGACTCTGTTGTGTTGTGGTATATAAAAGAAGCAAGAATGAGCACTATAGCTCGACAATAAAATATATCATCATAATCATATATGTAAGCTGATATCATAATTGAAAACCTTTGAAACTCCGTTCGTATACAGAACGATATGTTTAAATATTCTTTTCGTCAAAATAGGCCATACAGTACAACTACTGTATGAGGAACATCATTACTCATCACTGCCACATTATCAGTAACTCGGCACCTAGGCTTTCGTTACAATGTGCAGCACAACTCCAATTGGAGGGAAGGGGCCTTTTTCCGGAGCACGCCACGATACACGATGATCAGTCATTGTATCGTACTCACACTTTTCTACTAGTAGATGGACGACATCTTAACACGATTATCACCCCAGCCGCATACGGGCTTTGTATCTGCTGGACTTTCCTACAGCCTCTTACGCGAGATAAGTGCTGGACTGCCCAGCAGCCTCTTACGCTATAATCAGAGGTACTGTCCAACAGCCTCCTTCACGTTTCCTCCTGGTCCCGGATAAAAATCAATGAAACAGGAATCGGAATTTAATCCTATTTCCCCCAAGTACAAATACTTGTCAAACTTTACAACAGTTCAGATTCCTTACTCCAGAGTATTTGAAGGGAGTAAGTCACAGTGTGGGTTGACATCAGTCAACGAAACTACGAATGATTACCACGTATTTTGAAATTACGACATGGGAGTTTTTTTGTAAAATACCTTTAGTTCTGATAAATCAGAACTCGAAAACATACTCACTTTTAATGAAAGAGACAAGTGAAATCATATGTTCACTTCCTGAGATGGATTCCCAATTTTTGATAAGTTCAAATCAAAATCATCATTCGAGATAAATAATTAAAGTAGTTGGGAACCCCTGCTATATTCTCATAAATCCTTTTGAGATCAGAAAAACATTTTAAATAACTATTGGAACCTTACGTAATATTTAAATAAGGTTCTATGATATTTAAATCATATTTGGAATATTTAATAAATATTCAAATAATAAATATTGAATTATGATTCAATATAATTCCACTTAAGTGAATATTCAAATTAATATTCAGTTAATTAAATAAATATCCAAATAATAAATGTTGAATTATTATTCAATAAAATTCCACTTAAGTGAATATTCAAAATAATATTCACTTAATTAAATAAATATTCAAAATAATATTTTTAATAATATTATTTAAATATCTCACATTAAAAATCCAATAATATATATATTGGAATATTTAATCAATATTTTAAAATATAACTGTCCTTGGAACCCTCCAGCTTCTGACAGTATAATCCAGACAAAATGCTAATTTGACTCCCGGTCTAAGTTTTAAAATCCTCATACGAGCGCTCTACCCTTAGAGCCTCTATAACACCTCGGTTTATATCTAATATTTACATAGCATATAAACCCTTATATCTTATAAAGCTTTGTATCAAAAGCGTAAACAGTTTATAAATATTTTCACCGCATTAAGCAGAATATATCACAACAACATCACTTATATGATGTAGGGTAAGGTGATGTGTACTTAACATTGATCCCGAAAAGAAAGCTGTAAGGCAGAAAAAGAGAGCTATAAGTGGAGAAAGAGCAATGGCTTTAAAAGAAGAGGTTGACATGCTATTGGAAGCTAAACTCGTAAAAGAATCCTTCTACCCCATATGGTTAGCGAACCCCATATTGGTGAAGAAACCCAATGGCAAATGGCGTATGTGTGTCGACTTTATTGATTTAAATAAAGCCTGGCCCAAGGATAGCTTCCCACTGTCGCGCATCGATCAATTGGTAGATGCTATTGCTGGCCATGCTTTGCTAAGTTTCATGGATGCATATTCGGGCTACAACCAAATCCAGATATATGAACCCGACCAAGATCACACATCCTTCATAACTGATAGAGGTCTCTACTGCTACATTGGCATACCCTTTGGGTTGCTGAACCCTGGGGCTACTTACCAAAGGTTGGTCAATATGATGTTCAAAGAACATATTAGGAAGACTATGGAGGTGTACGTGGATGACATGCTAGTAAAGTCTAAAGTTGCGAGTGATCATGTCTCACACCTTTCTGAGATGTTTGACATATTGAGGCGATTTAAGATGAAGCTGACCCCCCAGAAGTGTGTCTTCGAGGTTGAATCTGGCAAATTCCTTGGTTTCATGGTGAACCACCGCGGTATCGAGGCGAACCCTGCAAAAATTAAAGCACTAATCGATATGAGGTCACCTCGCAATGTAAGAGAGGTTCAATGCCTCACTGGGAGGATCGCAACCCTCAATAGGTTTGTCTCGAAATCCTCAGACAAGTGCAAGGAGTTCTTCGCAACAATAAAGAAAGGGAAAAACTTTGAGTGGACCCTTGAATGCGAGGAAGCCTTCATCAAGCTGAAAGAGCAGCTCGGAAGCCCCCCACTATTGGCAAAACCCGTTGATGGTGAGACTCTTATCTTATACTTAGCTGTTTCTGAATACTCCATTAGCACTGCTTTGGTTCGGGAAGAGGAACATGTTCAATACCCTGTATACTACGTAAGCAAAAGGTTGTTAGATGCCGAAACCCGATATACAAACATGGAGAAGCTTGCCTATGCCTTAATCTTAGCCTCAAGAAAGCTGAGACCTTACTTCCAAGCACATAAGGTGGAGGTACGAACTTCATACCCTCTCAGGCAAGTTCTACACAAACCGGAAGCCTCAAGAAGACTCATGAAGTGGGCAGTCGAGCTAGGCCAATTTGACGTGGAGTATAGACCAAGAACAACCATAAAAGGGCAAGCCTTAGCTGATGTAAAGCATAATATAACATAAGATGTAACAGAGATAACTACAACACAACAAAGGACAAGACATACAATAATATTAACAGAAGCACAGGAATCCAGAATCAAAGAAGAAAAGGTAAACTCAAAAAATCAAAATATGGTATGTACTCTTGAAGTCCGTAAACAGGTCACGGAAAGAAGTTCATGAAAATGTTCAAGCCTCAGTGACAATCAAAGAAACAAGAATTTCAAGACTACAGAAGTATGTGAATGATTTAGGGTTAGTACCACAGGATTCCAGTGATTTATTTGAAGCAACCAGAACGACAAAGGACTAATCAGCAGCATTGAATTGAAGACATGGAATAATTGATCAAGTGTTATTCATCTGTGAACCAGACCAGTTGCACCAGTTGACGGCACTTAAAAAGATCAAGTTGTTTTATCGTCTCAGAAGAAATTGATTTAGTCTAAAACTAAACACCCTGGAACTCAGAAGATTTTTTAATAGATCAAGGACAAAAGAAAAGGGTTTGATGGTTTTTCATAAATGAAAACCATCGAATGAGATGAAAAGAAATCAAATGAAAACTAGTATAAGTTAATTTGTCATTCGATAGTTTTATTAATAAAACTATCGAATGGAAAATTAACTTTATACATTCGATAGTTTTCATTTTGAGGAGCGGGTGAAAAGGTTTATTTGTTTGACAGGTTGATGTAAATTGGACGGCCAAGATTAATTGTTTAGTTTTGGTTCGATAGTTTTCAATTCAGACTACAATTAATACAGGAGAGAAGAAGTGTCTTCTTCAGTTAATAGGAAGAACACGGAATCATTTATGAAGAGAGAAGATTGAGCCAGAGAAAATCAAAGAAATTAATATTGCTCAGAATTCTATCATTGTATTGAATTTGTGTAACCTTGAACTCATTGAAGCTAATCTACGGATTAGAATTGTAGCACCCCTCGAGGTTTATATTTATAAAACGATATATCCCCGACTCGTGTTTTGATTTGGTGCATCTGATTTCGTGATAGAACTGAATGATTAATCCGCGAACGAAATTAAATAATTTGTAAGTATCGTATCCAACCCCCCCCCCCCCCCTTCTATGATACTTTGGACCTAACAATTGGTATCAGAGCTATTTGATTGACGTACAAATCAGATCCGGTGAATGAGACCAAAATCAAACATAGCGTGAAAATTCGAAGCAAATTTTTTAACTTTCAAAATTTTTCATTTGATTGGAATTTCTTGAATTTTAAACAATTTGAAATTTTCAGAAACCATGAGTGCTCCAAAGACAACTGTTGGTATTAAAGTTCCCCCGTTTACAAGAGATGATTTCGGTTTGTGGAAGATGAAGATGCTGTTATTTATTAAGGCATCAAATCCGTTGTATATTGGCATTCTAGAGAACGGACCATATGTACCAATGAAATCAGTTGATGAAACGACAACTCCTGAAGGTAACAGGATTCCTGCTGCCACCCAACCTAAGGATATCTCTGAGTACACAGATTCAGACAAAGAACTGATTCGATTGGATACAGGATTAATGCTGATATTGACAGACTCCTCAGACAAGGAAATTAGATATCAGATTATGAGTTGTACAAGCGGGAAACATATATGGGATACCATAAACTTAATAATGGAAGGAACTGAAGACGTGCAGGAAAACAGATTGGACATCCTGACTTCTCAGTATGAGTCATTTAGGTCTCTTCCTGGAGAAAGTATAACTCAGGTCTTTGAGAAGTATACTAAGCTGCTTAATGAATTAGAAATGAAAGGGAAGACCTATCCACTGAGAGAAACAAACAGGAAGTTCATGATGACGTTGCCCCATCATGTAGAACAGAAGTCCTCATCCATAAGGGAAAGAATAGATTTCACTAAGATGTCATTAGAGATGATCTATGGCAAGCTGAAGACTTATGAGATGGAGCAAGAACAAAGAGTGATAATCTATGGACCAGGGATAGTGGATAACAAGCACAATGCACTTGTGAGATCAGCAGCATTTGTAGTGGATGAACCAACAACTTCTGATATTCAGGTTCAAACCCTAGAGCTGGAAAGGAGGTGATTATAGAAGCTGAAATGGATTCTGTGAATCTGGGTGTTGATGAAAGTGATTACTACACCCTAGAAGAGCTTGAGCAAATGGAAGACAAAACCATGGCGTACTTAGCTGCAAAGTTTAGCCACATTCGTTTCAAGAGAAACCCTAAGTACAAGTTCAAGGGCTCAACCAACAGATTCCAGAAGAGCAAGTATTCACCTGGTACAGGCTTTAAGGGAGGCTACAAGACTGGCTCGATTGATAGAAGCAAATCAAGATGCTACAACTGCAATGAGTTAGGGCATTTTGCCACTGAATGCCGGAAGCCTCGTCAAGCAAGAGACAAGAAAGATGTCTATGAAAAGAAAGACTCTTATGAGGATTTGAAGAAGGAGAATGCCAAGCTGAAACAGCAACTGGAGGCATTTTCTGGGATGATACTGATTCGGATGAAGAGGAAGAGTATGTAAATGTTGCCCTAATGCCTGACTCTTCAGAGGAATCACCACAATTATCTCAGGTACCTATATTAACAACAATTGACATGTCTAATTTTGAGTACAAGAAAACTGTGCAAGATCTTAGTGTAGAATTGTTTAATGTACACACAAGCATGCTAGCATCTGAAATGGAAAATGCTAAGCTAGTTCTTAAGATTAAAAATCTAGAATCTAAGAATGAAGAACTAGAGCTTGTAGCTGTCACATTAGAAGATCTTAAGCAAAAGAATGTGTACTTAGAGAACAAGGTCAAGTGTAATGATGAGATAGAGACTATCCTCGGGAAGCAGATTTCAGATTTAGATTTGAAACTGAATGCTTTTAAGAATTCCGCCCTAATTGCTAAGGAGATCATTGATACTCAGACCATAGGGAACAAGACTGCTATAGGACTTGACTACACCAAAAAGGCTGGGAAAAAGATTTTGGAATTTCCTGTGACATCTACTGTTGTCAGGAAGAATATTCCACACATTCTTAAGAATGTGGTCAGTCCAGTCTTTATCAAGCCCTTCTCAGAACCTTTTCATGAGGATGACTTATACATAAGACAAGAATTGCTTGAGGAGGATTTATTGAAGGAAAAAGAGGTAAAGACTAAGTTGCCTAGGAAATCAGTAAAAACTGAATTACCTAAAACTGAAGTAGGTGACTTAGTTAGCAAGGCTAAAAAGAACAGGAATGGGAAAAAGAATATTGTTAATCAGAATATTGTTTCTTCTTCTCCCATTGCATCTAGGAAGTTGTGCACTATTTGTAATTCTGTTGGACACCTTACACATGCATGTAAAAAGGTTAAAGTAGAAACTATTGATACTTCTGCAATGTATAACATGTTTGACATGCCTGATCTTCATGAACCCTGTGGAAAGAAAGAGTGTTTGCTATGTACATACAACATTATGCATGCTTATTTTAAGTTGATGAATGCATCTGGTAGCAATAGCACTGATAATGTCAAACCCACAGAAAGCATGAATGTCAAACAAGTTAAGACTAACTTGAATGTTACTCCTGTTAAAGTATCTAAACATTCAGGACCCAAACAAGTTTGGGTACCAAAGTCCGCTTAATCAATCTGTGATTGCAGGGTAAGGTTAAAAGCTCAAAGGTCGTGTGGATTCTGGATAGTGGCTGTTCTAGACACATGACAGGTGAAGAGTCCATGCTTACAGAGGTGGTTAAGAAGACCGGCCCGATTGTAACCTTTGGAGATGACAACAAAGGATTCACTACGGGATATGGTAAATTGAAAATTGGGAATGTCATCATTGAAAACATCTCTCTTGTTGAAGGATTGAAGCACAATCTTCTAAGTATCAGTCAGTTCTGTGATAAAGGCTACAATGTAGATTTCATAAAGGACAAGTGCTTGATCACAAATAGGAAGGATGAGAATCTTGCTCTACTGGGAGTGAGAAAAGGAAATTTGTTTATAGTTGACTTAAGTTCTACCAGTGAAGGAGAAGTTACATGTTTCTACAGTAAGGCATCTTCAGAACAAAGTTGGCTATGGCATAAGAAGCTCTCACATTTGAACTTCAAAACTATGAACTCTTTGGGTTTCTTTCAGAAACAGAACCTAAGAAAGTTGAAGATGCTCTAGATGATCCAGATTGGGTGATTGCAATGCAAGAGGAACTCAATCAGTTTGAAAGGCAGAAAGTTTGGAAGCTGGTACCCAGGCCTAAAGGGAAATCTGTTATTGGAACAAGATGGGTATTCAGAAATAAGCTGGATGAAGATGGCATTGTAATGAGAAACAAAGCCAGACTGGTTGCTAAAGGTTAGGGCTGAGTATTCGGTTAAAACCGAACCGAACCGAACTTTTTTTCGGTTATTCGGTTCGGTTTTCGGTTAACCGAACCGAATGCACACCCCTACTAAAGGTTACTCTCAAGAAGAGGGTATAGATTATGATGAAACCTATGCACCAGTAGCAAGACTTGAGGCCATCAGAATGTTTCTCGCATTCGCAGCACATTCCAATTACAAGGTATATCAAATGGATGTGAAGAGTGCTTTTCTGAACGGGGAGTTAGAAGAAGAAGTGTATGTGGAACAACCTCCAGGGTTTGAGGATTCAAAACTGGTAGACTTTGTGTACTTTCTATTCAAAGCTCTCTATGGACTCAAACAAGCTCCAAGGACATGGTATGACACTCTCTCTGAATTTTTACTTGAAAATGATTTTACAAAAGGTGTTGTAGACAAAACTCTCTTTTACAAACAGCACAAAAATGATTTGATATTGGTGCAAGTATATGTTGATGACATAATATTTGGTTCTACTAATGACGATCTATGCAAGAGATTTACTAAGTTAATGCATAGTCGATATGAAATGAGCATGATGGGTGAATTGTCATTCTTTCTTGGACTGCAAGTGTATCAAAGGCAAGATGGAATATTCATTTGCCAGTCCAAGTACATCAAAGATCTTCTGAAGAAGTATCAAATGGAAGACTCATCTACAGCAAAGAATCCAATGCCAACTGCCACTAAGCTTGATAAAGATGAAACTGGTAAGAAGGTTGACATCACAGGCTACAGAGGTATGATAGGCTCCTTACTATATCTCACTGCAAGTAGACCAGATATAATGTTTGCAACATGCTTGTGTGCTAGGTTTCAGTCTGATCCTAAAGAATCTCATCTAATAGCTGTTAAGCGAATATTTAGATATCTTAAGGGGACCCCAAATCTTGGAATTTGGTACCCTGAAGATACAGGATTTGATCTCATTGGATATACAGACTCAGATTTTGCAGGTTGTAAGATTGATCGGAAGAGTACTTCAGGAAGCTGTCAGTTTCTTGGAAGAAGTTTAGTTTCCTGGTATAGCAAGAAGCAGCACTCAGTGTCCACATCAACAGCTGAAGCTGAATACGTAGCTGTTGGTAGCTATTGTGCTAAAATCTTGTTGATTAGGAACCAGCTCCGTGACTATGGACTTTTGTTGATAAAGTTTCCAATATTTTGTGACAACACAAGTGCCATAGCAATCTCCAACAACCCAGTGCAACACTCGAGGACGAAGCACATCGACATCAGGTATCATTTTATCCGAGAGCATGTCATGAATGGAACTGTGGAGTTACACTTTGTACCCAAAGAAGAACAAATTGCAGACATCTTTACTAAACCGCTTGATGAATCAACTTTTTCAAAGCTGGTTGGTGAACTTGGGATGTTAAATCTTTCTAATTGATTTTGATTAGAAGTCAGTAACTACAAGATAGTCCTAGTGAATACATGAGTTTAAGAATTTTCATATCCTTAGGACTCATGAATTTATTTTCTAGAGCAATTCTCGTAGTTAGGATTATTGTACTAATTTTATGTCATAATTATGGATGATATATCTTCTGGCATTTAATTGGTCATTAATTCTAAAATTATTTAGGTGCTAACATTTGTTCTAAATATTTAAGCATCTATTTAATTCGGATTAATTTGCTTTGTTTTAAACATTGTAGATTAATGCAGCATAATTTATTGGATTTTAATTGGTTAATATCATTTAATGATATTCAGTCGATTTTATTCTAAGAAAATTGTGAATTTTCTGTTAACATTGATTTTGGTTAATTTGAAAAAGTTCATTCAAATTAAAAGTTGACAGAAAAATAAAGAGTTTGATTTTTAAAACAAGAACAGGTTTTAAAAATTGAAGAGAAGCAAAAATCATCGAATTTAGAAAATTCGATAGTTTTTCTAAGTACTGGAAGAAAACCATCGAAGTCAATTTCGATAGTTTTTGAAAGGAAAAAGAAAAACCATCGAAAACATGTTTCGATAGTTTTTGAAAGTGATTTGAAAAAACATCGAAAGAATTTAATTCAATTAATAATTAAAATTCTCGATAGTTTTTCTAAAAGACCTCGATAATTTTTGATTTTTAATAGAAAAACACTTTCGATAGTTTTCTGATAAAGTCTGTTGAACTTCAAATGTTATCAACTTTGATAGTTTTTCAAAAACTATCGCAGTGCTTTTGACTTTATTGCCCCTCTGGAAAACCCATCGAAAGTACAATTAAAAACTATCGAACAAAGGAATTACAAAATTGCCCCTACAGTTTCAATAGGTATAAAACACTGCCTTAGTCATTTTACTTCTCATTTTCACAGAACTAAGCTTTCATTTATATACTTACAAAATATATACACCAACAAGAACATATTCTTTGACAATTTCTCAAGAAATTAACCGTGCAAACTGATTAGTTACCACAGTAATTTCATTTAACAGTGAAACTTTGTGTGTTTGTGGTCAATTGAGGTTCTCAGTTCTTGTTTTTAAAAGAAACCATCGAAGTGACTTGTGTAGATCTAGTTTTTGTTAATTGTGTTCATCATAAGAAATTAATTGATTTATCAGTTGATTTCTTTGAGTTTTAAGTGAATATTCAAAAGTTAACAATTGGGGTTATTAAGTCAAGTGTTCGAATTTGTGTGGTTAAGAAAAAGGGGTATTTTGTTAAAAGTTTGATTAATTATAAATAATTAATTAAAATTAATTAGTCTTGGTTTAAATTGAATTTTCTGGAAATTTGAAAAATAATGGCCGGAGAATTTATCGTAACTAAGACTAATCATGTCTCGTTTCAGAATGTGCAAACCATTACGAACTTACATGTTAGGCTGAATACACAATATATAATCAAGTATAGGTATGAGAATAACAATAAGAACACTGTTTATGAACAATAAGCTGAATGGAATTAAAAACTCTTCTCTCAGTGATGTAAAATATCACAGAGAGCTGCTAGGTTACAAGAATGATAATTCACGTATTCGCATCCCTTTTAGGGTTAACCTATCTATGTTTATATAGTACACAGCTACATACAATCATTAATTGATATTCCTATAAATTAGCTATACAATCAGAATCAATTAAGAATTGCTTCTGTCTTCTGTTCCGTTTCCTTAGCCATCTCGATATCTCTTTGCTTCTTTCCATCTTCAAAGAATATCGCTTCTAGAATGTTCATTGAATTGCACCGACTGCTAAGCAAACTCTGACCATCAGACTTTAACAAACTCTGACTGGTCCTCCAGCTAAACTCTGACTAGTCCTCCAGCTAAACTCTGATAGTTTACTGGTACTTTAAACACTGATAAACAAACATCAGCAATTATATCTAACAATCTCCCCCAACTTGTTCATACTAAAATGTACAAGTTAACAGATAATTGATGATGTCAAAACATATAACAAATGCAGTGTTTATAAAATCACAGAGTTTATACTTTTACTTAGAACAGAAAACTTTAAAAACTTACAGACTTCAGTTACTTAATCTCTTCAATGTCAGGTACAGTCCTGATGTAGTCCATAAGTAGTCTTCTCTCAGCTCTCTCTAGCTCAGCTATCATTGTCTTCTTCAATTCCCTTAACTCTGGATCACTTTCTCCAGTTTGGTAGATAGCAGCCCTTAGAGCATAGATGCTATTTTTCCTCATATCATTTCCTAGCTTTATTATGAAGGATTTATCCGATTCCAGATTAAATTCTAACACTTTTATACCAAGATCTGTTCTGAGTCTTGCACTGTTCCTTTACATCTCAACAAGCTTTCCATTATAATCTCTGTACTTCGGTATGTAAGCACCAGCAGTCTTTAGGCCACAAAGAGCTCTAGCTTTCACCATTCTGCTTCTTAATACCTCAGATGCTTGATGAGTTCTTTGATTCTTTACTTTCAGTATATACAGTACATACTCTAGTTCTTCTTTCATCTTTAATCCTATATCAGCTTCACCAACTCTGTATACTCTGCCATCAGCCTTGAAGTATAACAGAAAATCCTTCTTCAATCCTTTATGATGTATTAACTGAACCGACTCTAAAGCATCAAGATTTTCTTGAGTCACACCAACACCTGGTTCAGCTAATGAAGTTTGATCCATAGGACTATTGTTTACTCTCTTTTCTCTATGAGATCCTAAACCAGATCTATCTCTTGATTCTTTACCCATGATGGTTTTGCTTTGAAGAACATTGACATTTCTAGGAATCAGAGTTTGTTGAGCCATGACTGGTTTAGCAAAAGTTCTTTGAAGTTCAGAAGAGAGTTTAGTCTGTACAACTTGAGTAGTATCAGAGGTTGTCACAGCTTCCAATGTTTGAACAACTTGAGCACTGTCAGAGGTTGTTTGAGCTTTCTTCAATAACTGATTTTCTTCCGCAAGCTTTCCTTTGCCTTTATCTAAGCTGGCTTCAACTGGCCTTCTTGAGTATTGTAAACTCTGTTGAGAGTTTACATTTTCCTTGATTACAATTCCTTTCTCCTTTGGCCTTAAAACTTTCTTGATTTTCTTCAACTTCCCAGACTTTAGATTCTTTACATGCTCTTCAGCTAGCATCAATTCTTCAGCTTGGATATCTTCTATGGTTGCATCAGCACCATGTTCTTCTAGAAACAACTGAGCAGCAATCTCTTCATCAGTAACTGGATGAGAAGTAAGCAATAAGCTTCTAGCTCTTGAAGTAGATTGAGCACCAGTGTATATCGTTTCAGAGTTTGTAGCATCAGAGTTTGATCTTAACTTTCCTTGCTGTACAGTAGATTTAGATTTGAATTCTTTCCCTCTTGCACCACCATCAATAGAATCATCCTGTCTACTCAGAGTTTGAGACTTTTTGCATTTGTCTTTAAGTACTCTCTCCCCCTTTTTGACATCATCAGGAATCAATACTGATGTGAGAAATTCAAGCGAAGCAGCAATAGAATCCAGTTTATCGGACATTAAAGTCTGATTGTCTTCAACCTTGGTCAGTCTGTTCTTGAGAATTTCTTGATCTTTGACCAGAGTAAGCAGCATAGTTTTATCTTGCTTCAGTGACATATCTCGAGCAACCACATCATTTCTCAACCCAGTAACTGACTTCTGAGTTTCATCAAAACGATTGTGAAGAGATTTAACTTGAACAATAGTTGCCTTGAGATGTGTAAGAAGCTCAGGATTTGCAATTGACTCAGCAGATTTTGTTACAAAGTCAGCAGCCCTTTGATCAGTGAATATGCAATCCTTGTCTGACCACTTGGAAAAGTACATATTCTGAAAGTGAAGTTCAGTGGCATGCTGAATGTCCTTTGGATTTGGTTGAGCAGAAAGTCTTTGAGAAGATGAATCAGCTTGATCATCATCAGACTTTGCAGAAAGTTCAGCATTTGAAGAATGAGGAATATTCTCAGCAAATGTTTCTGGAACATCAGCATTTGCGAGATTCTCAGAGTTTATACTGTCTTGAGCATTTTCTTCATTTTCAGCATCAACAGCAGTAGTTTCAACAGCAATTTCTGCAGTTGCTTCAAGATTATTTTCTGCAGTTTCTTCAACAATATTTTCTGCAGCTACAACCTTTGCTGTATGATCAACCTCTTCACCTTTTTCAATTACCTGGTGATTAATAGAGAGAATCTCTGTATGAGTAGCTAAGGACTCATCAAGTATGACTATGGGTTGATCAGCTGCCACATCCTCTGTTGCATTAAGACTACCATACTCTTCTAGAGTAGCAGAGGGATGTGCTTCAATTTCATCTTCAATATCCATCTCCAAGATGGGTTTAAGAAAATCATCATTAACAACATCATTATTATCAGTGTTTGCTCTGGCTTCTTCAGACGCAGTAGCATTTTCAGAATGATCTTTAATTACAGCCTCTGTTTCAACATTTGTAGAATCAGGAACCAATCCACCAAACAGATACGCAGCAACAAGCTTCCTTTTCTTAGCATTAGCAGATTCAGTTTCATCAGAAGGCACATTTGCATCAGAAACATGTCTGTTTGCCCTCTTCTTTCTCCTTGAAGTACCAACAGATACTGGAATATCATCAGTGTTTAGAGGTTTAGCAGCCTGGACAGCCTTTAACGCTCTATGCTTAATCCTACCTCCAGTCTTTGGTTTTTGAGATGTAGATGGAAGAGGTTCAGAGTTTAAAGGCTGGTCAGGTTCTGGTTGTGCTTGTGGTTGTGGTTGAGGGTTTAAAAACTGTTAGACTGAAGCAGGAAGCATCAAGTCACCAACATTCCCTTTCTTGATATCCTTATTTGTGAGATCAGAAAATATTCTCTTATGCAATCGAAATGAGGGAATTACATCCTCCTCAGCTATCTCAACCCCATCAACACAAAAGGAAAAGATTGATTGACAGAAACGAGCAAAATAAACTACATTCCTATTTTCTGTCATCTTTTCACCTATGTTATTCAAAACAAGTCTAGCAAAATCAAAATGAGCACCATAGAGAAGAGAATACCCAATTTGTAGACTGTCGATTGGAATAGCATCCCAATTTGTACACTTCTTTCCGAACACCCTTGTAATACAATCGAAGAAGAAACTCCACTCCTTCCTCAAGAACGGTCGCTTCAGATTACCTGTCCTTGCCAAAGGCCTAGAGTAACCAATCTCCCTCATCATACACTGAAGATCAGAATCACCAACAGAAATGGTGAACGCATTGAAATCTTCACACCCAAGAGCATCTCTAACAGTGGTTGGAGTGACCACATACTCTTGGTCAGCAAATTCAAAAATAATTGAAGGAGTGCCTGATTCACCTCCATCATCATATACGCCTATTTCCCAGAAGGCTTTGAATTGAGTACCAAATAACCTTGTTGGTTCCACTAGAGCTTGCCCAATATCTGATTGAGCGAGGAAATTCTGAAACAAGTGAAACACCTCTGGGACGTTCTCAGTAGATAGTGGTGCTGCATAGTTGTTAGGAACAAAATCGAGACCAAAAGACTGAAACATGGTTGTTGCCATTAGAATAATTGAAATAAATCAGAGTTTATGCTTCGAGAAAGTGTTTGAAAAAGTGATGCAGAAAAGTGTTTGTGAATATGTGTAAGTGAAACTGTGTTGTGAATAGAGTAAGTCTGTAAAAGATTTGAACGTTGTGTGTATAATGATTAAATATGAATTAAAACTGAAGAGTTTTAATCATTAAAACACACAGCAGGCTTACTCGAATAATGTGTGAGTGGGACAGTTGGCACATACGTATTAACTGACAGCAGTAAATCGTGGTTGTTTCCAACACGCATGCGCGGTTAAAGGTACTAATTACTGCTATTTTCTAGACACCTTTCTTCATTTTCAAAAACTCAACAAACCATTATCAATCATACTCTCTATTTTCCAAAAATAATGTTCCTCAATAATTATGAAATGTCTGAAACACCCTTATTTATTTTAATCATCAGAGATTAAAAATAAATTACATCGGCGTAGAGTACACAGTTCATCAGTTTTTATCAATTCTTCTCCTTCATTAATAATCTCTTTTCTCAAAATGTACAGTTGTGAATATTTGTGTGTGAATAGCAGAGTTTACTGAATATAAATATTGAGAGCATCTCAAAGTGCATAAAATCCACAAAATAAATCAGTAAAAAACTGGTTGCCCAAACTCTCATATGTAAAACAAAATCTGATATCATCTAAACTTTGTACCTTTAGATGTATTTATTTGTTTTCACCCCCCTCTTTTTTTTTCTTTTTTTTTTCTTTTTCCAGTAATCAGTGGTTGGCACTAGTCACCAAATTTTTTAAATTTTAGCCCTTGTTTCATACAATAAGTTCTTGGGTCTTCCTAGGCACAACATGATCTCAAAGGAATTTGTGCATATTTTTGCATCTTTTGCTTAGGGGTGAAGTAGCAGTAACTATTCATCAGAGTTTAGACTAACATCTTTTATCATTTATGATTTATGAGAGAAAGTGCAAACAGCTAATACAGACTCAGTGTATAGGATCAATAAACTAAGAGATGCTATAAATATAGAGACAGTATCATGCTGTGTAAAGTTTCTGCACACATTTGAGATTAGATCATATATAACTCAGAAAAATTCATGATTACTTACTGAGAATCATGCTTCATACTAGTTTCTTCATCGGTCTTTATGTTTCAGACAATAACACAATCAGAGTATAACATCAGAGTTTATCATCAGAGTATGCTTCCAGAGTTTAACAACATGATTTGCATGACAGTTAACATATGCATAGAAACATGAGCAAATTATCACATATGAGTAAAGTTTGAGTCTAACCAGTATCTCTAGTTGAAACCAGAGATCATTCCAAGTTCATTTACCAGTCTTGTAAATGTAGCTTCACTCAAAGGCTTGGTGAAGATATCTGCAAGCTGTTGTTCTGTAGACACAAAGTGAAGCTCAATATCTCCTTCCTCCACATGTTCCATGATAAAGTGATACCTTATGCTGATGTGCTTGGTCATGGAATGCTGTACTGGGTTACCTGTCATAGCAATAGCACTTTGATTATCACAGAAAATAGGTATTTTAGAGTACCTTAACCCATAATCCAGCAATTGATTCTTCATCCACAGAATCTGTGCACAACAGCTACCAGCAGCAATATACTCTGCTTCTGCTGTGGATGTGGAAATTGATTTCTATTTCTTGCTGTACCAAGAAACTAGTCTGTCACCTAGAAATTGACAGCTTCCACTAGTACTCTTTCTGTCAATCTTACAGCCTGCAAAATCTGCATCAGAGTAACCAATTAACTTAAACTCTGATTCTCTAGGATACCACAAACCCAAGGTTATGGTTCCTTTGAGATATTTGAAAATTCTCTTCACAACTGTTAGATGAGGCTCTCTGGGATCTGCCTGAAATCTTGCACAAAGACAGGTTGCATACATGATGTCTGGTCTACTTGCAGTAAGATAAAGAAGAGACCCTATCATGCCTCTGTAGTTTGTCATATCTACTGAAGCACCTGTATCTTTGTCTAGCTTTGTTGCAGTTGCCATAGGAGTTGTTGCAGATGAACTATCAAACATACCAAATTTCTTGAGAAGATTTCTGGTATATTTTGCTTGATTGATAAAAATCCCATCATCTGTTTGCTTTACCTGCAAGCCTAGAAAATAACTAAGCTCTCCCATCATGCTCATTTGATACCTGGACTGCATAAGCTTGGCAAATTTCTTATAGAGTTTGTCATTAGTAGACCCAAAAATTATGTCATCCACATAGATTTGAACTAAGAGCAAATCATTACCAGTGTTGAAATAGAACAAGGTTTTATCAATTGTACCTCTAGTGAACCCACTTTCTAAAAGAAATTGAGCCAGAGTTTCATACCATGCTCTAGGTGCCTGCTTTAGTCCATAAAGTGCTTTGTCAAGCCTGTAGACATAATCTGGATGCTTGGGATCCACAAACCCTGGTGGTTGTTCAACAAACACTTCTTCTTCAAGTTTCCCATTGAGAAAAGCACTCTTCACATCCATCTGAAAGACTTTAAACTTCTTGTGAGCAGCATATGCTAGAAAAATTCTTATGGCTTCCAATCTTGCAACTGGAGCAAAAGTTTCATCATAGTCAATTCCTTCCTGTTGTGAATATCCTTTTGCCACAAGTCTAGCTTTATTCCTTGTTATTACTCCCTCACTGTCAGTCTTGTTTCTGAAAACCCACTTTGTACCAACAACAGACCTGTTCTTTGGTCTTGGTACAAGTGTCCATACTTCATTTCTTTCAAACTCATTCAATTCTTCCTGCATTGTTGTTATCCAGTTAGCATCTTGAAGAGCTTCATCCACTTTCTTAGGCTCTGTTTTAGATATGAATGCATGAAACAAACATTCATTTGATGTGGCACTTCTTGTTTTCACACTTGCATCTGGATTTCCAATTATCAGATCAGGTGTATGAGCCTGAGTCCACCTTCTTGTTGTAGGTAAGTGGCTTCTTTCATCATTATTGGATTCTCCCCCTTGATCCATGCTTTCTTGATTCTCTTGTTGACCATCTGCATTCTCTGAGGCTCCCCCTGAATTGGACTGCTCAGTGTTTGAACTTTCAGAGTTTGTATTAGATTCTTCAGCTGACTCACTTTCTGAATGTGAGTCATCATTTTGAGATGTTGCTAAAGTATCTTCATGCTCCCCCTCAACTGGTTCTCTATTTTCTTCTGTCTGAGAAATTTCCTCAGTGTTTACCAGTAGAGGATCAGAGTATGCTACATCAGAGTTTGTTGGATTTGCTTCGCCAGAGTTTACATCCTCAGAGTTTAGATCTTCATTTTCAAAGCGTAGTTGATCATGATTTTCTTCATCTTCAATTCCAGTTATTTTCTTGTCATCAAATGACACGTGTATAGATTCCATGATCACTTTAGTTCTCATATTATAAACTCTGAATGCTTTAGTTGATAGTGGATATCCAACAAAAATTCCTTCATCAGCTTTTAAATCAAACTTGGTCAACTGTTCAGGATGAGTTTTCAACACAAAGCATTTGGACCCAAAAATATGAAAATATTTCAGGTTTGGTTTCTTATTCTTCACCATCTCATATGGTGTTTTCCCATGCTTGTTGATCAGTGTTGCATTTTGAGTAAAACAAGCAGTTTGAACAGCTTCTACCCAGAAATAAGTTGGCAATTTTGCTTCATCAAGCATTGTTCTGGCAGCTTCGATTAAAGTTCTGTTCTTTCTTTCAACCACTCCATTCTGCTGTGGAGTCCCTGGTGCAGAAAATTCTTGCTTCACTCCTCTTTCTTTGCAAAATTCTTCCATTGTTGCATTTCTGAATTCAGTACCATTATCACTCCTGATAATTCTCACTTTAAACTGTGATCCTTTGTCCAGCAGCTTCACATGTTCCATCAGAATTAAGGCAGTTTCATCCTTCTTTACTAGAAAGTACACCCAAGTGTATCTAGTATACTCATCAACAATGACTAGAGCATATTTCTTTCTGCCTAGTGACATTACATTTACTGGACCAAATAGATCAACATGAAGAAGATGATAAGGCTCCACAACTGAAGATTCAGATTTACTCTTGAAAGATGACGTCCTTTGCTTGGCCTTCTGACAAGAATCACACAGACCATCTAAGCTGAGTATTGACTTTGGAAGTCCCCTTACAAGATCTTTTCGAATTAGCTCATTGATGTTGTTCAAGTTTAGATGAGAGAGCTTCTTATGCCATTTCCAACTCTCTTCATTAGACATTTTTGCAGACAGAGACACGGCTTTTCCTTCAGAGTTTGTTACCAAACTTGCTTCATAGTTATTATTACGTCTGTGTCCAACTAGAACAACTTTCCCTGTAGATTTGCTGATAACTTCACAGTATTCAGGTTAAAAATCTACATGGTAAGCTCTGTCACAGATTTGACTCACAGATAGCAAGTCATGCTTGAGTCCTGGGACTAGAGCTACATTAGTGATGATGACACTTCCAAGATTGATATTGCCATATCCCATAGTACGTCCTATGTTGCCATCTCCATAGGAAACTTTTGGGCCAGCTTTCTCCTCATAATCTGATAGTAGGGCTTTATTTCCAGTCATGTGTCCTGAACATCCACTGTCCAAGACTAGGGTACTTTCCCTTATGCCCTGCAATCACAAACAATTACAAAGAGTTAGATCTAAGGATCCAGAGTTGCTTGGATCCTTTGGCTTTCTTAACATTGTTAGCTTTTGCAGCGGAATTCTTATCAACAGAGTTTACACTTGCAGAATCAACTTTAACCCATTTCAAATTTGGCTTCAACTCATAATAGTTGTGATAAATGGCATGATAATTCTTACAAGTATAAATAGAATGCCAAGTACTCCCACAGTGAGTGCATAAAGTTTGTGGTCTAACCCTAACATAATCATTCTTAACTCCAGACATGGAGGGTAAAGAATTAATACCTTTGTTTTTCTTGCAAAAACTTGCAAGATGGTTAGAACTACCACAATTATGACATGTTTTTCTAGGAGCATCAGTGATAGGCAAATGATTATGGATTTTATTAATGCCTACTTTTCCATTTCTATTCTTCCTGGACACTTTCTGTTTTTCAACAGACTTTACCTCTTTGAGTTTATACTTGAATTGTTTCTCTGTCATTAAACCAATATTAACCTGTTTAACACAAGTTTTACTGGTTTATCCTTAATAGTTTCTTTTTCAAGTACAGAGTTTAGCTTACTGGATTCAGGAACAAATTTCATAGGTTGAAGTTGTGTTCTAACTTTAACCTTATCTTTAAACCTAAGTTCATCTTTCTCACAGTAACCTAACCCAACTGTATCTGTTTGAAATACCTGATGTGTGTCCTTACCAGAGTTTGTCCAGGTTTTAATTACCTTCCTTTCTTTTTCCAAATCAGATTCTAATTGCCTAAATTTCTTAAGCAACTCCTGTTCCACATAAACAGCATCATCTCTTTCCTTTTGAACTTGTTGCATGTTAACAAGTTCTTCTTCAAGAAATTTATTTCTATCTTTAAGCTTAAGATTCTCAGATTTAATCATCTCAGAAATTTATTTCTATCTTTAAGCTTAAGAAATTTATTTCTATCTTTAAGCCTTTCCCTTAGCTTTCTTCTTTGATGTTTCTTTCTTAAGAGGTTTTCCTTCAACTTTGAGAGCAACAGATTTTATCTTCTTTCCAGATCTTTTGTTTCTTTGCTCTATCTCAAGTTCATGAGTTTTAAGCAAACCATAGATTTCATCGAGATCTGTTTCTGCAAGATCATAATTATCTCTTATTGTCGTTGCCTTCAAATCCCATCTTTCAGGTAGAGATAGAAGGAATTTGTGATTCGACTCTTCAAGTTCATATTCTTTATCAACAAGAGATAAATCATTCAACAGTTTGCAGAATCTGTCATATGTCTCAGTCAAAGTTTCATCAGGTCTAGAGTCAAAGTGTTCATACTCTTGTGTAAGAATAGTCTTCATGTTTTTCTTTATAGCACTTGTTCCTTGACACCTAACTTCTAAAGCATCCCAAATTTCTTTGGCAGTTTTACAGCCAATAACTCTGTTAGACATAACATTATCTAAAGCACTATGGAGAAGATGTCTAACCTTTGCATCCTTTGCAATTGATGAGATGTCTTCAGGAGTCAAATCTTTCTTTTCTTTTGGAACGCTCTTTTGTTCTTGACCAGCAACAACTGGAGACAGTTTTGTTGGCATATGAGGACCATCATTGATTCTATCAAGATATTCTGGATCCGTGGCTTCCAGAAACATGGTCATCTTCACCTTCCATATTGGATATTCCACTGGTCTTAGAATTGGAACTCTGATTGTCTCATATCGACTTACAGAAGTTGGTTGAACCTTCTGAGCATTAGAACATGCTAGGGTATTTTCAGCCATGATCATAACTTGTGTTTGGATCAAAAACTGTATATATTAAACAGCCTTTTCTCTGATACCAATTGTTAGGCCGAATACACAATATATAATCAAGTATAGGTATGGGAATAACAATAAGAACACTGTTTATGAACAATAAACTGAATGGAATTAAAAACTCCTCTCTCAGTGATGTAAAATATCACAGAGAGCTGCTAGGTTACAAGAATGATAATTCACGTATCCGCATCCCTTTTAGGGTTAACCTATCTGTGTTTATATAGTACACAGCTACATACAATCATTAATTGATATTCCTATAAATTAGCTATACAATCAGAATCAATTAAGAATTGCTTCTGTCTTCTGTTCCGTTTCCTTAGCCATCTCGATATCTCTTTGCTTCTTTCCATCTTCAAAGAATATCGCTTCTAGAATGTTCATTGAATTGCACCGACTGCTAAGCAAACTCTAACCATCAGACTTTAACAAACTCTGACTGGTCCTCCAGCTAAACTCTGACTAGTCCTCCAGCTAAACTCTGATAGTTTCCTGGTACTTTAAACATTGATAAACAAACATCAGCAATTATATCTAACATTACAGTTTCGTGCATGGGCACAATTTCTGAACACACATTCTTTAGTGGCATATGCACTGAGTACTCCAGTGGTCCTTTGCATTGATCAATTGACTGCTTTGTACACATCCGCCACAGACACATCTGAGAATAATGTAAGTGCCTTCAGTTTTGTTGTGCCAGGGAGCAGAACAATAAGGGTGACGGAACATGACGTTAATAGGGTTTTACATTTTCCAACAGAAAACCTTGTTCCTGACCCCAATATTGAGGAAATACATGCTTTCTTCACTCTCATAAGAAGTCAACAACCAAACTTCTTTGTGGGAGAGTTCCTTAAGCATTATCTGACTAAGCCGTGGAATTTTTTCTTTCACACTTTAATTAATGTTTTTACTGCTAAGCTGACAAATCTGTATGGTATTCCCTTATTTCTTCAGAAAATAGGATTTGCCATTGCTAACAATAGGCATATAAACATTGGAAAATTGGTGATTGATCAGATTATTCTATGCATGGGACCACTGGATGAAAGAACATACATAAATGATGTGCTTTGTTTCTATCCAAGGTTCCTACAGCTAATTCTGAACGATGTGTTAACAGATGAAGAGTGGGAGACCTTTGAAGGCGAGGAGACCATAGAGTGCATGAAGATGAAGAGCAATGAAATAACAGCTCTGATCAGAAAGAATCATCTTCCAGGGGTACCCACTGTTCTAACTGAATATCTAAGAACGGTGCCCCTACCACTTCTACCCCCAGGGGAACAGGTAAATGAAGGTAATATTCCTGAACCTGTACTGGCTCCTGAACCACAACCAATGGATGTTGATCCAGAGCCCTCGGTGGCCATTTCTGACCAAGAGATTGCAAACCCACAATCTCTATCCCAGGTCATAGAGCCTTTGGAAGAACCAAATGAAACCCTCAACGAACCTCCTTCCCCTACTATACCCAACATATAGACATCCTTGAGTGTAGAGGGAGATAGTGCCAAAGTAGCACCACATAAGGAGATACGCCATTCAACAACAGCTCTGCCTTCCTCTAAAAGGAGAAGACTAGAAAATGAGGCAACTGTTGAAACTTCATTTCAAACCTCCAAAGAGCCCTTCACAGATTTTTCTGATGCTGATTGGGCTACACTAACCAAAGCTATATCTGAACCTATAGCTCAATCAAGCAAGGATGAATTGATGGAAGCAACTGGTGTTCCGACCATATTACGGTCAGGTTCACTGGTTGAAGGTTCTAAGAACCAAGTGTCTTCACAAACGTCGAGAGAAGGTTTTGACCTAAATGTACAATTACAAGGCTCATTATCTACCTCCCCAGATGGAACATATCTGGATCTTGCGGGTAAAGGGTCTGACGTAGGTGCAGATCGGCAACTCGGTGACAATGAATCAATTTTAATTGAGGAGTTAACTGAGGAAAAGTCTTCACAGACTTTAGAGGGAGTTTCAGGATCTCTGCTGTTAATAGAGCCTGATTCTAGCCTCCTAGAGATTTAAACTCTAGATCCTAAAAAGGATACATCATCTACGGATGATCAGCAACTTGGTATATCCAAGGATGGGGACTTGCGAAGCCCCATTGCACCACCGGTGACCTCCTTAAGGATGGCTACGGTGTTTTCTGATGCAGGTACAAAGAGAACTAAGGGAATGAGTGAAACCCAAACACATACACCTGGCCTGAGTGAGAAAGGAAAAATAAGTGAAACACCAACAGAAACGTTGAGTGCACACCCAGAGCCAAATGTGAGGAGTGACACCGTAACCCTACCACACATTGATGATTTGCTACTACCTACTGAAAGAGAGCTACATGTTCAATCCACTCTCAAGGAGATGACGGTTCATGATAAACAAGGAAATCCATTATTCAAGGTTCCACTGAGACCTTCCTTTGACCAAGGGATCTCCTCTGGTCAAGCCAATGTTTCTTTAATGTCTATTCAAGAGAAGGTTGACTTGGCTGCAGCTGATTCTAGAAGAACTTACAGGGTCTTAGGCAGTGCATCTGGCACTATTAATAGGTACTAAACAGGCGGTGGACTCCTTGAAGAAGGAAGAAATGGAGGAACTGGTCGACTTGAGAACAGATGTCAAAGAGCTGAAGGATGGATTCATGAATGAAGTAAATGCTCTACAACAAGGACAAGAAGCTTTGAAAGAAGACGTTCTGGTTATCCGGGATGGTCAAGCTAGGGTAAAAGATGCAATGAACAGCCTGTCTAGAGTAGAGTCTAAGCTTAACTAGAGACTGGATAGAATTGAAAAGACTACCAAATTGAGACTTGATGACATTGACCTGAAGCTGGCTTCTATGCATGAGATGAATAGGGACATTGCTGATTTCATGGAGAACCAAAGTGACGGAGTACAATCGATATGGAATATGTTGAGGAACCAACAACCCGGACCTTCAAATCAACAACCTGATCCAACTACAACCTTTTACAATGAGGACAACTACATCGAGGATTCCTCAACTAAGGGGGAAAAAATGGAGGATGGGAGACAGATGGATGGGGAGTATGGGAAACCAATGAAACTATTCCAGTTAGACAGTGTTGGATTGAAGACATGGAAGCAGAAGAAGAAGAAAGTGAAGAGGGATTTGAAATGCATGAGCAACAACAGGAAGAGCATGAACCGTATTATCCAGAGCCTATAGAATTTCCTATCTTGGATGATAATATGGAAGAAGCAAATCCTCTATCACTGGAACAGGAAGCTGTCTTGGAGATATTGAAAGCTGAAAGAGCTGAAAGAGATGACAGGCAAGCTGAGAAGGAAAGACATCGGGCAGTTCTAAGAAGTGAGAAGCTCAAAAGATTCAAGGTGTATGCTGAAGTAAGGAAGAAGAAGATGATGGATTTGGCAAAGAAACAAGGTATTGACTGGGAGATGGCTTATAAAACTTTATGTGGAGTTGAAGACGGATTAGAAGTCAACGACAATGCGGAAGTGGAAGTTATCATTCAGGACATCAGAAGTGCAAATCTTGAAGATCAGACTTATTTCACTGCACTGAGAAATTCTGTGATCTTTCTGAATGCTGGAGTTAAAGCAAATGGTGCCTGGAACATATTGATCAATTTTCTTGAGAAAGGTACATTTGTGATTTCTACTAAGTTTTTCGAACACAGAACATACACAGAACTGCAGGTGATGCTCATCAAGATACAAAGGACTACAAGGCTAAATGAACTGCTCCGTGAGCATGTTAAAGAAATCTTGATGAAAGTCAGTCCAGAGATTACTGAAGATCCTCCAATGGTTAGATTCATGACGAATGACTTGTTCAGAATCTGCTATTTGACTGAGGACAAGCTGAAAGATTATCCAAGTAACTATCTGATATCAGTGGAGAAGTATCTTAGATCCACTGGATTCTCATCAACGGAGAAGGACAAAGCAGCATACACTCTGAGAAGATTTCTAATGGAGAATGTTCCTTACTATAGGAAGAGAGTGGAGAAAGGATTGGAAGTGCGTCCCAGACTACCAAACATGCCAAAGCTAAACAAGAAATATGTAAACATTGCATGGTTGTGGGCTGGAGTGGGTCAAGAGGTTGAATATGTTGGAAGACACATCAAAGGAGCAATCGTTAAACCTGGAGATTCAGTGCACTATCCTTCCGTGATTGATTATCAAGCTGCTAACTCCAATCCTGTGATTGAAGAAGGTGAGATTGAGATGGACTGAAGAACAGAAGCAAAGAACAAAAGAACTATCAGCTCAGACTAGAGGAGCAACTTCAATGTATAAAGTTTTAATGTTTTTTGAATTAGGAAATCTGGAAATGTATATATCTCATCCAGAACGCATTTAATATTATCAAGCTGTCTTACTTTAATTAGTTACATGTTTCCTTAGTTAGTTGAGTTATCCTCGAAGTATTTGCTTGTCGAACTCTATACAATCAAATAGGGGGAGATTGTAAAGCATAATGTAACATAAGATGTAACAGAGATAACTACAACACAATAAAGGACAAGACAGACAATAATATTAACAGAAGCACAGGAATCCAGAATCAAAGAAGAAAGGGTAAACTCAAAAAATCAAAATATGGTATGTATTCTTGAAGTCCGTAAACAGGTCACGGAAAGAAGTTCATGAAAATGTTCAAGCCTCAGTGACAATAAAAGAAACAAGACTTTCAAGACTACAGAAGTATGTGAATGATTTAGGGTTAGTACCACGGGATTCCAGTGATTTATTTGAAGCAACCAGAACGACAAAGGACTAATCAGCAACATTGAATTGAAGACATAGAAGAATTGATCAAGTGTTATTCATCTGTGAACCAGACCAGTTGCACCAGTTGACGGCACTTAAAAAGATCAAGTTGTTTTATCGTCTCAGAAGAAATTGATTTAGTCTAAAACTAAACACCCTGGAACTCAGAAGATTTTTTAATAGATCAAGGACAAAAGAAAAGGGTTCGATGGTTTTTCATTAATGAAAACCATCGAATGAGATGAAAAGAAATCAAATGAAAACTAGTATAAGTTAATTTGTCATTCGATAGTTTTATTAATAAAACTATCGAATGGAAAATTAACTTTATACATTCGATAGTTTTCATTTTGAGGAGCAGGTGAAAAGGTTTATTTGTTTGACAGGTTGATGGAAATTGGACGGCCAAGATTAATTGTTTAGTTTTGGTTCGATAGTTTTCAATTCAGACTACAATTAATACATGAGAGAAGAAGTGTCTTCTTCAGTTAATAGGAAGAACACATAATCATTTACGAAGAGAGAAGATTGAGCCAGAGAAAATCATAGAAATTAATATTGCTCGGAATTCTATCATTGTATTGAATTTGTGTAACCTTGAACTCATTGAAGCTAATCTACGGATTAGAATTGTAGCACCCCTCGAGGTTTATATTTATAAAACGATATATTCCCCGACTCGTGTTTTGATTTGGTGCATTTGATTTCGTGATAGAACTGAATGATTAATCCGCGAACGAAATTAAATAATTTGTAAGTATCGTATTCAACCCCCCCCCCCCCCCCCTTCTACGATACTTTGGACCTAACAGTTGATGTTTTACTGGAATTTCCTCTAACCTTTGAAATCAAAGAACAAGGTCTATAAGTGGAACCCCCAATTGAAGAGGTTTCGACAGAGAATTGTGCACCCTGGTGGACGTTGTATGTTGATGGGGCTATTAACGGGAATGGGGCTAGAGCAGACATAGTGCTAGTAAGCCCAGAAGGACACAAGCTCCAAAGCTCAATTCATTTCGCATTCAAAGCGACAAATAATGATGCAGAATATGAAGCCCTGATTGCGGGACTAAAACTAGCTCTTGAAATGAGAGTCGAGAACATGACTGTCTATAGCGATTCCATGCTTATAGTTGGTCATATCAAAAGAGATTTTCAGGCTAGGGGTCCCCGTACTGATCTGTACATGAGGTACGCTCAAGAGTTAATCAAAAAGTTTAACGAGGTGAACCTTGAGCAGATTCCAAGGTCAAGGAATGCGGATGCTGATGCCTTAGCCAAAATGGGATCCCAACAAGAAACTACTATGTTATGGGTGATACCATTGGAAATTCAGCTGCAACCCAACATCCCACAATTCGAAATTATGGGAATTGGAAGCCAGGAGGAGGAGTCATGGGTCACTCCTATCATGGAATACATAACGAAAGGGGTTCTTCCTGCTGACAAAGGGGAAGCCCGGAGAATGAAGTATAAGGAATCTAGGTATGCCCTCTATGATGGAAAGCTGTTCAAGAGGGGTTTCAACAAGCCACTCTTGAAATGCATTTCTGGCAATGAGTGTGAATATATTATGCGAGAAGTCCATGAAGGTGTATGTGGAAACCATGCTGGTGGAAGCTCTTTAGCTCATAAAATACTCAGTCAGGGGTACTACTGGCCAACCTTACAGAAGGATGCACATAGGTTTACCAGGGCGTGTGACAAGTGTTAAGGGATTGCAAACTTTAATAGCAACCCAGTTGTGCCACTGAAACCACTCTTTAGCCCTTGGCCTTTTGTTGTCTGGGGAATTGATCTAATCGGAGAGCTTCCTCAAGGGAAAGGGGGTCTGAAGTATGTTGTTGTAGTTGTCGACTACTTTACCAAATGGGCGGAAGCGAAGCCCTGGCTTCCATCACAGCGGTTAAATTGAAGGAATTCATGTTTGGAGAAATTGTGTGTAGGTACGGGGTACCGTACAAGCTAGTATCCGACAATGGCAAGCAATTTGATAGCAAGGAAATGAGAGGTCTTTGCGAGGACCTTGGCATTCAAAAGAACTTCTCGGCAGTATGCCACCCCCAAAGCAACGACCAAACTGAAGCCGTTAACAAAATCATCAAGCATACCCTCAAAGCAAAGCTGGAGGAGGATAAGGGAGTTTGTCCAGAGGAACTCCCCATGGTGTTGTGGTCCTATAACACCACACCAAGAACTACCACGGGGGAATCTCCCTTTACTTTGACTTACGGGTGCGAAACTATGGTGCCAGTTGAAATTGGTGTTGGTTCTTTCAGGCGGGATAACTATGATCCCAAAAACGATGAGGTCAGTCATCGTCTCTATTTGGATTTAATAGAGGAGGTTCGTGCGAACTCCCAACTAAAACTTGTTGCGTACCAGCAGCGAACCCAAAAGTATTTCGATAAAAAGGTTCGTGCATAACCTTTAAAGGTTGGAGATCTAGTCCTACGGAAGATGTTGCCTAACATGAAGACTAGAGGCCATGGAGCCTTCGAGGCCAATTGGGAAGGCTCGTACGTCATCAAGACGGTCCTTTAGGAAGGCACATATTATTTGGAAGACTTGGATGGGAACCTCATCCCACGGGCGTGGAACGCCGAACTCTTGAAGAAATATTACCAGTAGATCATTCCAGGTAATATCTTCAGTAAACCTCTTTCAGGTCTAGGATTAATAAAGGGAGTTTATTAGTTAAAACTACCCCATTTTTAGGATTCAATCGATTAGGATTTCCATCTTGCTTTGACAATATGCCGGGGGTAGTGCATGTACACTCCTCGTTGAATGAAATTTTATGCTTTTATTGAATAAAACTAAGTGATATCTTTTCGCTTACGATTGCTTGAATGCCATGAATGTTTATATGCTATTATATGTTTATCGACTTATGTGCTTTCATACTGGGTGGTACGTATATTTGAACCTAGTTCTGTACTGTAACTAGCATTATACCAAAGAACTCGGGGGGTAGTGACAATATACATACGTACCCTGAAGCAATAACTTGAAAATAGCAGTATTTTAAAGCAAAGTTAGAAACTTGAATGAAACTTAACTATCATGTACAAACCATACACACTTTGGCTTAAAATATGCAAAAAGTACATCTATCTATGCCCATGTGAACCCTCAATCGGTGGTGGTGTCTTATCTCAATTACATGGGGTACGCTATACAACTCCACGTTACATAGCTCCCATCATTCTATGCCCACGTGAACCCTCAATCGGTGGTGCTACCTTATATCAATTACATGGGGTACGCTATACAACTCCACGTTACATAGCACACATCATTCTATGCCCACGTGAACCCTCAATCGGTGGTGGTGCCTTATATCAATTACATGGGGTATGCTATACAACTCCACGTTACATAGCTCTCATCATTCTATGCCCACGTGAACCCTCAATCGGTGGTGGTGGCTTATATCAATTACATGGGATACGCTATACAACTCCACGTTACATAGCTCCCATTATTATATGCCCACGTGAACCCTCAATCGGTGGTGGTGCCTTATATCAATTACATGGGGAACGCTATACAACTCCACGTTACATAGATCCCATCATTTTATGCCCACGTGAACCCTCAATCGATGGTGGTGCCTTATATCAATTACATGGGGTACGCTATACAACTCCACGTTACATAGCTCCCATCAACTTATGCCCACGTGAACCCTCAATCGGTAGTGGTGCATTATCTTATTTCGTTATTACATTGGGTACGCTATACAACTCCACGTTTCATAGCTCCTATCATCTGAGGTCCACGTGAACCCTTAATCGGTGGTGGTACCCTGTTTCATTGTTACACGGGGTACGCTGTATAGCTTTATGCTACACAGCTCCCGTCTACTTAATTAGGTTAATATGAAATCTAAATCGGCAATGATACCCCTGAGGCATTACTAGTGTTTGCTTAAGTGTACCCTAAACTTACAAACTTACTACCTTAACTGAGTTATTATTTGCTCATTCTTACTTGGCTAAGTTGTTATTTGCACAAATGTGTTACATGATCAAACTCTACGATTCGCACGTAGCTTACAAGTTTATTAAGGTTTCAAGATTTTCATCTTACTTATTCTATTGAGTATTGTAAACTATTGTGTGATCACTTACGTGCAAATTGGAAGTGTCTTAACATGCTTGCAGCGTTACTTTCTCCTATAGTGTATATGATTAAATTCTGGCATATCGTGTACAAGAATATGTTAATCCAAAGCGATATAATCCTTACCTAGTGTGTTTACTCCTGTCGTTTAACGTAATATTTTTTAGTGTTGTGTGTACAAGAATATATTATGGCAAGCGCATGTAAGCAGGAAAGAAATTCATAAAGCTCCCGAACCGAAAGGGAGAAAAATTATAAGTTAAAATACATTTTGTGAGGCATTCCGAGGTGCCCGCACCCTCATCCAAGAAAAAGGTTATGGCACAACGGCCGGGAATGTTATCGAAAACGGAATAAATTAAAATTGCCCACACATGGGGACTTAACGGTTCATCCGAAAAAGAACTTGAAACAGCAGCCAGGCTAGTGAGTTGATTTAACAGGAGAAACCATGGGTTCATCCTCACCAGAAGGGTTACTAGTTGCATATAAATCTACGGAAAGAATAGTTGATTGGGGTTCCACATGAGAGATCTCGAGGGTAGCGTCTGCTACCCGAGCTTCAACCTCGGTATCTTCCACCTCCTTGTCTCTGGCATCTTTGGCATCGTCGGCGGAATCTACAACCTTTCCTCCATCAGCAACGACAACCTTCTCCTTCTTAATTTGTTCCACAACGTCAACAGCGTCTTAGCCAAGTAATGCCCACTCCAAGTCGGGGAAGACCTCATACGTGGAAGCCATGTAGTCCTTGATTCCTGTGGCATACCCTGCTTCGTACTGGTCAGGGGATTGGTTCTCCCGGGGTGCCGATGCAGATGCCTTAAGGGCTTTCATTTGCGCTTTCAACTCCTTCACTTTATTGACATAAGAGGCCTCCATATCGTCTCTTGCCTTATCCACCTTCAGGATAACCAGCTCACACTTTTCTTGTTCCTTCGGCAGCTTCTCTCGTTCCTTGATCAAGGTTGTCTCACTGGCAAGTAGCTTTCTGTTGGATTCCAGTAGCTTCTTTCTTTCTCCCTTCCAAGTCTGGGCTGCAGTTCTCAACTTAATAGCCTCTTCACGAGCCTTGGAATCCCCATGTGCCGCTTCTGCTATCTGATCTCCATACTTAAGGAAGAAAAACAAATATTGGGAGCTTGCATTGGTAACTATTGGGGCAGCTTCAGCCAGAGACATTTTGTCCCATTCAGAGACAGAGCCGTCAGAAACATTGTCATTTACAGACTCAAGAAACCTACTCTTGGAGGTGACAGAGGCAGGGCTTTGAGGGCCCTTCAAGGTCATTTATTTTAACCTCTTTTGATTAAGTGAACCCGAGGCATGAGAAGCCCTCAGGGTTTGCTGAAAATCTCTCTTTCTGGACGGAGTGGACCTATCAACGCTGGCTGAAGCCCCGGTCATCTTCGTGGGCGTAGGCACGGAAGCTTCCATCTCCTGGTTAGCCTTGCAATCAGTTGGACAAGCTGATTTCTTGATGAATGAAGGCACATAAAATGACATATCTGCACAAGAACGTGAAGGAGAAGTCAACTTATGATGTAATCAAGAAAATCAATGAGCATGTAATAAAGATGCAACTAACAGTTAAACAAGATATGTGTATGCATAAAGGAAAACAAATCAACTACATAAGACAAAAGCATGGGATTCGTCTATGAACCTTGGTCTAAGGGGGTTCCCTCTTCAGGGTTTCCCACATCAGCATCATCTTCGAGGGTACCCTCACGGGTGAACCCTAGTTTGATTAATTTTGCAGGAGAAAGCAGGCTGGAACCACCCTCCAGCCCTGCGTTCAACTCTAAAATTCTCTTAGTTCGTCTGAGTTTGGTCCCTTTCAACGGGGTATGTTCGTACATGTTGGGTTTGGTATTGAAATCTTTCCTATATTCAGGGCAATTGTAACAGTATAAAAACTGATTGTGCCACTCGGACATCCCCTTCTTGTTACCTTTGATGCACCTACCTTGGTGTATGTTCCAGGTGGTGAGGAAATAGAAGCTTGTGGTTTTCCCCGTCTTTTTAAGCTGGTAAAAGAAACCCAGCTCTCGTGTAGTCAGTTTAACATCAAAGGTGGAGTCATACAAGATGAACATACAAACCGCCATGCGGTAGGACTTTGGGGTGAGCTGGAGTGGAGCTAGCTGATAAAAGTCAAGGATTTCTACAATGAAGGGATGCAGGGGTAAAGATAACCAAAGCCTGAAGAATTGAGCTGAGAGAATGGCATTTGGTATGACTTGATCTGGTTCGAAATTGTCGAATCTATGACATCTTTCCTCAGAGCTGGGAACTACAAGCCTACATCATGGGGTACATACGTCTAATAGGTTCTTCAGTTTTACAGGATTCATGGATGTGCTGGTGTTCTCACAAGATAATCGGGTTGGAACGGCTTCAATCATGGGTGGATTGGTTTCGGTAGCTTCGATATCTTGATTCTCATCTGAGTGGGGGACAGGTGAGTCAACCTCCATGTTATGGGTATCATTAAAGGTGTTCAAGGGTTGAACTTCCTCAACTTCCTCAAAAGTGGTCCAATTGAGGGCTAAGGGTTCGATTGACATAACAGTGGATGCTTCAAGGACTGTTTTTAAAAGCAATTTGGGTTTTATACGTGTTCAAAACTTTAACTTTGGAACGGGTTCTGGCACTAACTGTAGTTGGCGGGCTAGCGGATAATTGGTGAGGGCTACGATTGACTGACTGGCTTTCATCAGCCATGGATTATTGGGAACCAATGGAAACGCTCTCGATTGACATCTGCAAAAGAGAGACAGATAATAAGTGTTAACTCATCAATCTCTCAGTTAACAGGTTGCAAGCGATTGGTAGACAAGGGGAAGTGACTAGAGATAATTAATAAAGGGTGATTCAGGGGTTTGTGTCTTCCTGGTTCGAGATAAGGATTCCATTAATGGAAACCCCAAAAATTGTGAGTTGAATCTAAGTCGAGAATGTTGAGTCATTCTAAAGGAAATAATATGGGCTTAAAGTCATGACCACTAAAGGCAGTAGGTAGCAGACCATGAGTGGTAAAATTGGACCCCGAGGGCTGTACCGGAGGTGCTTAAAGCTTCAATTCTAAAAGGTGTTGCTAGTGATCTTCACATTTGAACGCCTATATGCAGATTTAATACCAAGATCTATATCAGAAAATGACATGCAAGTGGTGTGCATAGGAATGTGACTCAGATACAGGAAATAACCCAACATGGAAGACACGAGCATATAAGATATAAATCATTTACATACAAATTAAATGAGGGTGAACGCGAAAGCAATGGAGGGATGTCATAAGCGGATGAAGATTGATTTCAGCAGGCATAATCAAACATGGACGCATGTACAACGATCTAATTAGGCTCAATCAATGACAAAACAAGGCATATTTGATTTATGAACAAGTTAAGGAAACATGATTCAGTGACGCATGTCCTTACAGATGAGATGGTGAATATGTATACATGTATATATATTCAAGCATGCAAGCAGTAATTGAGGGTGAAGCGTAAAGAAATTAAGTGTAAAGGAGGATAATATGCATACCTTTCGTTGATAATGACTGAGGATGGGAGAATTCGCCGGAATCTGGAGATGACAGCTCTGCGAGTGGGAGAGAAGGAAGGCTGATAGTCGAATTTTTGTGTAAAGAAAGGTTGTAAAAGAGGAAAAGTGAAGAGTTTCGGGCTTTAAATACATACGTGTTAGGAGACGTGAGGCACCTCAACGGATGTGACTTTCGGGAAACAAAAAGAAAAAGAAAAATTGGCAAATGAATGTGGACGCGTGGTGGAACGCATGCATAGTACCGAGGCACGGCTCTTAAAGGAGTTATTGCGGACTGTTTTACTTCAATCCAGCTGGAGCATGGAGGGACCTTTTATTCGATGATTATTTTTCCTCTATGATACTCTTTGTTTCTTACAAAGAGTTAGCTCACGTAAGCTTAGGGGTTCACAGGGTAAGGTAATTACCTTGTTGGAAGGGTGTACGTACGGTTGAACCTCATTATAACATTCCACTGGTTCCCCTTGCATTCTATGGCTACGTGGAACCGGGGGGTAGTTGTTGTGCCATAAATCTCTGTGGGCTTAATTTATAGCCCATTAAAGGTGATAAGCCCATTTAGCTTGATCAAAAGGGCCCAATGGAGATACTAATAGGGGAAATATGGTCAAGTCATGAGTTGTTAGGGGGTTCGACCCTCAAGGTGGCTTCACAGGTGAACCCCGTCTGCAAGCCTACTGTCCGGAATGCATCTGCCTGAGTCTGACAGGGGTACGCCAGAACCCCCAGAGGCAGTGTTCTACTCAATCACAACCTCCTAAACTTAAGGATCACGTCTCTATCTTCAAGGAGTCGATTTATAATCCATCTCTATCACTTGGGAAGAGATAAATATATCAGTTATGAGGATATTTACTGAATATACAAGCCATATCTATATATTGGCCGAATATATCACTTTATTTATGAAATGTGAAGGCTTCTAGTGACCTACTAGGAGTAGGACTCTTGGATGCATGCTTAATAATTATCAAACCAGCTTGTTAAAGAGGTAAATATATATTAAAAAAAATGTGGCAAGATAAGTTTAAATGAGTCCAGCATCAAGAGAACTACATATGGACTTGATTCCTATAAATATAGGATATGTAGGCCATTTACAAGGATACACACTCACATTCTCTCTACTGTTCTCGTGTAGGAGCTTTTGTGATATTCATTTCCGGCAATTATTCTCTCAACATTGCCCGGGAACCTTGTGAATTCAGTTCAAAACAGCCACAAATCATTCTCGGTTCTAGGCAGTTGAACCCCCTGGCAGCAGCGTCCGTACCTGTTCTTGTTGCCGATTTCTACGCTCTTATTCCGTTATTCCAACAAACCTCCGAATTTGTGTTGTATCAAATTCCTCTCACAACACAATCTATGCACTCAGCTTATGTTGATTTCATATACAGAATAACTTTCTAATAAAACAAACGAACTAGTTGGACCGAACAAAAGGTCATGGATTTTAAATTTAATGTATTTTAAAGATTGAACATAAGCTTCTTATATTAACACAAATTGTACCTGGCACAGTGGCACGTCATCCTAATGCGGTTCAGAATATATTTGAATAGACAAGATACATGTAGCAATCTACAATTTTGTACCTGTAAAATGCAATTGCTGAGTTTTTAGAGGATCTGGATTCCATGTAGTCCGTTAATTGTAAGGTATTAGTCCAACTGGATAGTTTAATGAGCTAAAGCTCTATGATGATCCAGATTTGAGGTGAACTTCTTTTGCAAGTTTTAACCTATCTACTAGGTTGTGTTTTTCACAATTTTTTGGACGAAAGAAAATTAGCAACCTGACAATATTTGGAGACCGAAAAGTTATATATGTGATTCAATGACATTGCATTGCCACATAATATGCATGTCATGGGAATGTAGAAGGTAATTATAATTTCCTAACGTTTTGTGAACCCATTTTTTTCTTAAAAACTTGTATTATAATATAATAGCAGTTCTTCCCGGAGAATCTGGAATCGTCTTATTCCTCGTTGTCCTTTGTGTCGTCGGGGTAAATTACGATCTTTTGGTTTTGTTGCTATCTGATTCATTTACTTTTTAACTGTCTTGATGTTTATGAAATGTCAATGTTGTGAATTAGCTTCCGAATGTTAAAAAAGATTGCCAATTTTTTTTAATCTACCAGCAAATGTACATTTTGAATGTTTCTTGTATATTTTTTATAATTGTCTAATTAGATGTTGATGTTGTAGTATGCTAAATTCTATTAATTGACTTGTAAAGGATTATATTTTTAATATATATTGGATTTATAATTAAGTTCCTCTACAAGCCATGGGTCTATGAGTGTTTTTTGTGTAACGTAGGTGTATGAAACTTAACATATGTTCTGCTTAATGAGAGAAAATATGAACTGGTTGTGTTTTGCATATGCTCAGTGGAAGAAAGAATACAGGAGGAGTTATGACTTCTGTATACCTTTAGCTTCACATCTGCATATAGCCTCGCAATGGGAATAATTTAATAATGTACAAGGGTTATGTTTAGATGCATAACTGGATTATTATAATCCATTTCCTAAAAGGAAAATCAAATATTAGAATACTATCCAGTAATCTAACCATGTAAAAAATATAGAAACCAGTTGCAATATGCCCTGCATGTGTTAAATAGCCTCGTATATCTGTTTGTAACCTTTATCATGAATATTGAAAAATAAAAGCTGCAAGTAACATATAGTTACCTACTAACTCGCTTTACCTCTATTAGTATAGACTGGATGTTTGCTGTATTTTTGCACCGTGATATATTGCGGGATGCACTTATAAAAAAGTGGCACCTATATGTTGTATAAATGTTGGTTGCGGTATCACTAAAGGGTTAATGTGTGCTTTGATTTTGTTTTTGAAACTGTAGAGTCTGTGAATCGTGGAATATATGCAGGAGAATAACACATAATCAGAGACCAGGATAAACAGCTAGCCGTCAAGAAGTACTACATGGCTTGCCTGATCAATCACCTACAATTTTTCTATTAACTCTTAGTAATCCATTTAAAAATACAGTCTATTCAATTACTTGATGGAAGTTAGGATAAGCATCCAAATATGCAAACAACAAAGTGTATAGGTAAACAATAGTTGAAGAAAAGAAGTAAAGTGTAGGCTAACTTTGTCCGATGGAGCAGACTCCGGAAGAAAGAGGAAGACTGGAAATAATTCTCACCGAAGAGATGATGGAAGAGCGTAGACTGTTGTCATTTGGAGGTTTGGCTTGTATTTGCTCTTCATATATCTTTCCTTATCACTACGTGTTTAAGAGGAATAAATTAATTTATAAGGTTATCTCCGGTATTGAAATAGCCGAATGGCTATCCAGGAGAAATGAGTTGTTGGTATGATGTTAATTTACCCACTGCACCAACTATGATGGTTTGCTGGGTTGTATGCTCTGAGAAAATGTAGACGAACTATAAGAAAAAAAAAGTTTTTCTCTTATTTATAAGAGCATATACATCGTTAATGACTGTTCAAGGCTTACATGGTTACATTATATAGTGTACCTAAGTGAATTTTTTTATTATTATTAAAAATAGGTGCACTTTTATTTGTTTCATTTACTTGGTCTCCATCACAAATGGAACAGAGGTAGATCCCTAAACTTGAATATTCAGGGATTAACTGAATGGCACCAACTATTCCGACATTGTTTTTATCCTGGATATAATTTTCATTTCTTTCAAACTATAATAATTGAGATTCCTAGTAGGTTTTTTTTGTTCTGATGTATGACTGTCACAATCATAAAAAAAGGGACAACATGAGCACATTATAAGGACTGTGACCGGCACAAGCTTGCCTTACAGAGAAACAAAGTGCATTGTTTATGTGATTTGCTTTAGGGCAACTAACAAACTCGGGCAAATCTCTTCAGAACTCAAGTGAATCTCATCGCAATAGCAAAACCTCGGTATGGTGTATTCAAGGTTCAAGTAACGTACTCTATACTTTCTTCCCTACACAGGTTGTAAAACAAATTAACTAAAATCAAGCATGTTTCTAACCACATTGATTAGTTAGCTTACATATACCATGTGCACGAGCTATTATGCTAGTTACTGACGTTTTTGGCAAATATAAATTTGAAATGACACATAATATTTGATCTTTTTATGCAAGGTAGAATATGTAAAGAGGTTTTTTGTGGAAAAAATTGCAAAACTTTTCTTCTTTTCAAATATAATTTTTTTGATTTTTTTTTTGCAAAAATACGAATTTTTGGGATTGTTGTACTTTTCAAAAAAATTGATTTCAGTTGTTTTTTATTGCGCAAGTATTTTTGGGATCGTTGTACTTTTCAAAAAATTGTTGTTATGAAAATTAGATAATTGTTTGATAATATTTTTGATATGTGCATGATCTCTTATTATAATATTAAAAATTAATATTTTTGGTGAGGTTTGATGTTTAAATCAGTAGCGGCTTTTCGTAACAGTTAAAATGTAGTTTTTTTCAAAAATACAGGGAGACATACCCTTTTTAAAAACAACTTTTTTTACCCGTTTTATGTGCAACAACAATGCCAAACGGCCTTAACCGCTTACACACACCGTAATACTTTGAATCTATTACTTCGGTATAGCAATAAAGTATTTCTAAAAAATGGTTTATTTTCAAAATTTATATTATGAAAATAAAATAAAGTTAATGTGTAAATTCTTTTTGATTAAAATAATAATAATTTTGAACATGAACATAAATAAAAAAAACTAAAAATCAAAGCAAACAAAAATTGGGGGGAACATAAACTAGTCGGAGGGTCCGGTCCGAGAAAAGAGTCAATATAAATTGGGGGAAATTGGGGAAAAATTAACAAGGAAAACAAAGGCTTCCAAGTTGCGGCAACACCAACACATCCTCCCCCCCACAAATTCAATAATCCATCTCACCTGAATTTCATGTCCATCTTGCCCTCATCTAATTCAACTCATTCTTCTGCATCAACTCTTCATTCTTCAAACCCTATTTCTTCTGACAATGGAGCTCAACACCAACACCTACTTCAATTTTCAAACTCCCCCTTTCAATCCCTTCACGTCTCCGACTCAATCGCCGCCTCTGACCATAACAGCTCAGGTCAATTTTCAATTTATCGTGATTTGTCGTCGTTTAATTTGATTTTTTTATGCTCTTTTTAGTCTTTTGGTGTTAGGGTTTGTACATGTTTTCATTTTTAGGGTTTGATATATGTAATGCTTTACTGGTGATTTTTATTTTGTAAATAGAGGGGTTTTGTTGGGACAATTTAGGTGGAAGATTCTAATTGACCGAAATGTAGAAAGAGATGAGACAAGTTGGAAGTGTAGTAGTAATCTTTTGTTTAAGTTTGTGAAATGGGTTAGGTTTCGGACATGAGAGAATGTGATCTGTCCATATTTCTGCGTATTACTGATTATTGGTGTTGTTGGTTTTCACAGGATCAGTGGCTCAAACTGCACATAGTTCTGATGGATCTTCCAAAAAGGTCTGACTTTCTTGTTTTCGTCTTACATCAGTTGTTTTGGTTGTATTGCTAATGCTAAGTTGAGAAGAACATCAAAGCTGATTTAATTACTCTTATGTGTGTGTGTGTGTGTGTGTGACTGCGTGGAGTTGTAAAACAATCCATTAAGCAAACTTGATCTGTATTACGGAGTACTATAATTGCTCACAACTTCATATGGGGCCACCTACCAGTGCTCAAGCATTTGATATACCTGGTGTTGGGTCTAGTAGGGTGGACCACACCCGGGGTTCACTTGTAAAATGGTTCCTTGTCAAAATAAACAAATTGTGCTAGGAGATTTCAGTTAAAAAAATTATAGAACTAGAAATGTTGCTTAATCTTAGGACAACTATATGTGTTTATGCTTATTAATGATGTTGAGTGTGTAGCATATGCAGTTAGTATCACCTTGTATTTAATTGTTTCCTCTTGTTCCCAGATGAATGAAGCAAGGAAGCCACATGGTAAAAAGGGTTATGCTCACCATAATACTGGTACAAGTTTTCAGCGTCAAACTGCTGGTCAAATGGGGGTTGCTTCTGCTCAACACAGAGGAAAGTCTGAAGCTATTGGTTCTGCAGCCAGCCAGCAGCCTTCTGGATCTACACCTTCATCTGGAAGAAAGGGTCAGATGGTTAATGGTAACCACTTGCTGAATTTTCAATATGATCCTATTTCTCGTTCTCGATCAAGGGGGTCACCCCCACCTCCAAGAAAACAGCAGAAGAGAAGGCCATACAACAAAGATTTGTTCCTTCAAGCAAATTACAAGTTTGTTCTGTTAGATTCTGGAAACTATGCACCTGAGACGATGGATCCAGATAAAGCTCTGCACTGGGAGGATATCATCTGTGTGAAGTATTCCACCCCTCTTCCAGTCCAGTGCCCAATATGTTTAGAAGATCCTTTATGTCCACAGATTACCTCGTGTGGACATATATTTTGTTTCCCATGTATCTTGAGGTACTTGGCGGGTGAAGATGATTTTAAAGTTGAATGCTCCAAAAAATGCCCTTTGTGTTTCATGATGATATCAGTCAAGGATATGTACACCATCTATATTGAGAATGTTAAGCAGTACCATCTTGGTGATGTTATAGAGTTTATGCTTCTTACACGTCAAAAGGATTCATTTAATTTAGCTCTCAAGAACAAACATGGAATGTGTAGTGTGGAGGAAGTTCATGATTCCTTTTCAAAGTTTACTTTCACTTCAGATGTTGACCTCTCAGTTAGAGAAGTTATATCTGAACTTGATAATTGGCTAGCTAGAGCAGATTCCAATCTTGTTGATGACCTGTCAATGCTTCCATATGTTTGTGCTGCAAGGGAACAACTAGAACAAAGAAAGACAAATTGGAATGTGCATCAAGCTGGTAATGGCGATGACACGTCAGCAAACAGTAGTGGTCATACAAGATCCCCATTAGCAAAGAATCTTATGCCGGAAATGCTTTCTTCTAGTGTTAATGATAAGCCAACAGGTTTCCGGATCCCAGGTCACAATTTAAAAGATGGCGAGTCCTGTATGGTTCAAGTTAGTAATGCAATTGGATCACCTGAAGTTTGTGATGAAGTTTTATCTTCATCATGCAATGATGACAAAAGTGTGCAGATGCAAGCAAATGACTTCCAGGATAAAAAGGAAAATGACTCGTACAATTTTTATCAGGTGCTTAGTATTCTTTGGTTTCAACCATAACATATTCCATTTGATGACACATTTTAGCTTTGGAAAATGCAAATATTGTAACTATATGCATTAAAATTCAACAAAAAAAAACATATTTACAGTGTGATTGATGTGCCAAATCTGCCTATTGCATGCATACACACATCATTTTTTAAAGAAGTTATGCCAAGTTCGTTTGCCTGTTTCAGGCAGTTGATGGTCAGCACCTCATTCTTCATTCAATAAACTTAAAGTGTCTTCTACACCACTATGGGAGCTACGACAGGCTTCCACACAGGTTTAGAAGAATTCGCTCTGTTTTATTTTGCTCGATAGGAGAGAAGAATGTAGCCTACTTGTTTGCAAGTTACTTTATGTTCTTTACAAAATAAAAGCTTTCTAGCATTCAATACCCTAGCACCTCTACGTGCAAAAACTGTAGGATATTCATGATTTCTCATTAATCCTTTAGTATCTATTGCATCATTTATGTTGATCATTCTGTACGCCTGTGTACATTACGGAGAAAAAAGGTATCCACATGATTGTGATGGATTAAATTACCTGATCTTCTTTCACTTTATTGACCGTGGTATTAAAATTGGGGTCGTTGATGCAAGTTTCCCCTTTATAGGCCAACATTGGAGGAATCAGAAGTGCCTTGTCAATCCAACTCTAACTGACTAAACCACAATTTTGTTAAAGTTATCAGCAAATTCACAGTGTATGGTGTACCAAAAAAATGTTGTTTTGTGTGTGGTTTGGGGAGGGGGAGGGGGGGGGGGGGTTGTGGGTGTGTGTGTCTTGCTCTTACTTGACCATGTGATATGACTGCTGACTAATGAAAATCACCATTATGCCTTTGGTTTATTCATATTGATGATGTGAAAATTGCTTTGGGATATTTTCTGCCTTTACTTCCATTCAAGCATGAACTGTCTCTTGTATTTTTGTTGTTCTAATGTCGTCAGGTTTCTTAGATAAAGTTTTTTGATTCGCAGAATTCATGGAAAGATTCTACAGTTAGAAACTGTGACACAATCAGAGGCAATGAGGAAGCGCTATCGTTATTTGAGCCATTTTTCTTTGACCACAACATTTCAGGTAGTCACCTCAGTGTAACACAATTTTTACCTTGTAATCTACATTTGAGGTTCATTATCACATTGTATATGTTTCTTAAATTTTTCAGCTTTGTGAGATTGATCTCAGTGACAGTTTACCTCTTGATGCCTTGTTTCCTTTTATCGATGAAATAAAAAACAGAGAAAAGCAGCGGAAACGGGTCGCTAGAAAGGTGAGAACATCTTACTGGGGTAGCTTATATTTGTTTTATCTCTCTGTTATCTATCTCCCTGGCTTTGGGGGAGGGGGGGGGGGGGGGTGTATTCTACTATTTCCTCCTCTCTGAAAAGGCCGGTATGCTAGTAATAGCGATAATCCTGAACCACTAGAAGGGACTGACCAGTGACCTCTATGAGGATTCCATCAGAATTAGACTAGCTAGAGACAAACTACTTATATTAAAGAAAAACTTAAGCCTCGGTTTTTAAAGTATGGCTTCACTTTATTTAATTGATGAGTAATGTTTATCCACCTCACTTGCAAGCAACTTCTTATACCTAACAACTCGAAGGATATATTATTATTCCTAAGTGAACCTCTGCACATTCCAGAAATCCTTGTCACCTGTTTTGATATTACCATATAAGGTCTTCACACTGCTCTTCTACAATTATGCATTGACTGTCTATCTGCAGGAGCAAGAGGAGAAAATAAAGGCCGAAGTTGCTGCCGCAACAGAATTTTTGACTATGCCGTATAACTTTGCACAACCTTCTCATGACTTCTCCCCCAACTTTTCTATGGATGACTTCGAAGGTATTCTGCTCCTTTAATATATCCTTTGTAGCTCACTCTGGAGTTTTAATGCAACCTAGTTCTGGTGGTTTGCCTAGGGTTGTAAATGATTGATCCTTACATTACCACTACACTCTAATGCTGATTGTTATCAGCATTTTCCTGAAGTTTGCTCTTTTTAATGTTCATACATACAAAGGAAGAGGGCTTGCATTTTTTGTATTCGTCGATGAATAATACCTATCAAAAGTGTTTTAATCTCTTTTTGTTTGAGCATTCATTCAGCTTTGGGAAGTTCTGCCGTTGTGTCAGTGATACCTCCAGCTGTAGGTGAAAGGCCATTGTTTTCAAATGTCACAAGACTTGGTTTTGCTGCCGCACATGATTCTCGCAGTCTTTCCCAAACAGATGTTGCCAGTAATTCTAGTCCAAGCGGTAAGTACACCATATACAATTTAATATGTCTTGATGAAGTTTTGAATTATGCTTCTTATGTCCCTAAAATGTTTCCTTACATTGAGGTAGTATTGATAGCCACTGTTGGCTAATGCATATGCAGTGGTTCTTTTATCAGAGTTTGCTCTGCAAATATAAGAATATCGATTTATTCTTGCTCTGTTTGGCCTTTTCTAAAAACAGGTACGCAATCATTTGCCAATATAATATCAAGAGCAAAACCTGCTGAAACCAAGATTAACGAGACAGGGAAGAAAGGAAAGAAGCCGAGCCGAGTTCTCCTATCAACTGCCGGCGGTCGACGGTATTGAATTTTCGAGTGTGTAATAGTCTGAAAATATTTAGCTCTAGACATGGAATGAATAATACAGGATGTAAGTGGTACCTTGAATGGTGAATTGTATTTTTGTTGTCCTTTATGTTTCCTCAATCCTCAGAGAATCATCTACTTATATTATGAAGACCGTGTTGTCAATTTTGTTAGTTCTTATGAATCTCGTTTTCTGTTGGGATAAATATTTGATTAGTACGAAAAAGTGCTTTGGTTTCTGTTGGTTGCATTTAGGTTTCACTAGTTTGTAAATTATAATACAAATATATCAAGGTTTAAACGCACTAGTCATTCATTGAAAGATTGTGAATTTGTGATTTGAGAATTCAATACACGGATAGGCTACACATAGAACGGGAAGTTACTTCCGAAATAAATTAATATTATGTCTATTTGACAGTTAAATCTCAAAAATTACGTGTACACATACCTTAATAAAATTTTGAAACTCAGGGTATATGCATCTGCATGTATATAACCTAAGCCAGTTGTTTCTTTGAGTACGGCTTATAAGAGTTTATACAAATGTACGCGTATAACATATAACTTTATTCTCTTGATTATGACTTATAAGCTAATAAGTAGCATTCGTTTCTAGATAAATTTTGCAATGAGCAAAAACTGAATTGAAGATTTGGGACGACAGATGATAAGTCCTTACTAGTTACTACTACTTACCACCAGACTATCCTATCCACTTAAAGTCAATTTGATGAAAATTTGAACAAAATGTTTTAACACCAAAATTTGTGAAACATATCTATTTCAACTTCTGGGAAAGAAGGGTAGAAACAAATCGCTTTGTGCAAATTAAGTAAAAACAATTATTAGTAAAAGTTAAAACCAGCTCGAACCTAAACTGAACTTGTATAATTTAGAAATCCAAACTTGAACTGTGAACTTTGGGTTCGAATTACCCAAAATCACAAACCCAAATTTGTAAAATATATAATAAAATACATATATGACATTTTATTTACATTATAAAATATAACATATTCTATTTTGGTTGAGCTCGAGTTACAAAAACAAATCCAAATTCAAAAGGTACCATACAATATTTTTGTTATTTCATGCTCGCATGGTGTATGCTGTCATTCTAAATAAATAAGTGGTTATGATTGGAAGAAACAATGAATATAAATATGGTGAACATAATTTACAGGAGACGATTCAGAGTCACATAATTGTAAGATTTCTTCATTTTAACAGTCGGTAAACACTTGGGGATACCTAATAAGCGCCGGTAACTTGCATACTTGTTTCAAAGAGACAGGGTTACCCAGGGCTACCCAACTTTAAGAGTTGTGTTTTGTAGGAAAGGGAAAACCAAAACTAAGTATGATTAAGATAAAATGACAACGATGCCAAATAGATTTTATGAAATACCAAAAAGGGCCATTCTATTGCTTTCTCCCTGATGAAGACGATAGACCAGGGACAAGTATAACAGTAGTAAAGAAGTTGAACTGTAATGCTATAACTTGATAGAATGAACACTATATAAAGGATTCAACTTTATCCCACAATTTCACTAATTGCAGAACAAAGTTTTGATCTTTTTAACTACCAAATTGTTCAACTGAACAACTTTCAAAGCTAGGATAGTGGCATGTCTCTATGTCTACAATACTACTTGACAAGAAAAGGAAACAACAATGGCACATAGAACGCTCAAAATTCTGATTAGAACTGTGCATCTACCATTCTGCACGTATGCATAAAGCATGCCAAATCAACTCAAATTCATTCTAAACAATTGCACTACTTTCTCCGCAAAATTCATCTATTTGATCAAAAACATATAATACCACAATTAAAACGAGTATAAATTTCATTCAACAGATACTTATATCAGTCACCACTTCTCATCCAACAAACAAAACCGAAAAACACATATTAGGCCATTCAAAAAATATAAAACAAACATAAATTCCGCAACAATGTTACTAAAATCACTAAGATAACAGTGAATTTCAATTTGACTTGTTAACTAAATGATCAGTATAGACGAGTGACAACTATAACAGTAGTGAAGAGGTTGAACTGTAATCGCATGACTTTTTAGAATGGACATTATATGAGGGATTTAACTTTGTCCCACAATTTCAATAACGGAAGAACAGACATATAGTCTTTTTAACTGCCGAATTGTTCAACTAAACAACTTTCAGAGCAAGGATACTGGCACGTCTCAATGTCTATAAAATTACTTGACAAGAAAAGGAAACAACAAAGGCACATAGAATGATCAATATCCTGATTATAATTATTGACATACGATTCTGAAGGTATAAGTGAAATATACCAAATCAACTTGTATATATACTGTCATCCTATGCCCACATGGTGTATATTGTCATTCTATGTCCGAGTACCAATCCATCTGGGTAGTCGAAGATGAACTGGATTAACAAGCAACAAACATAGAGAAATTTAACGTCTGCCCATTTGGGTCTGATTATTCCTTGGATCCCCTCAACCGACCTTACTAGTGATAATGAGATCCTTTCAAATATTAAGTATGGAAGTAAGTAAAAAGTGGTTATACAGTAATTGGAATAAACAGTTTGTCTTTCAATGAATATAAACCTGGTGATTAAAATTTAAAGGAGATGATTTAGATTCACAAATTGTAAGATTTCTTCATTGTAACTATCTGTAACACTTGGGGGTTACCTAATAAGCACCGGGTAACTTACGTACTTGTTCCAAAGAGAGAGGGCTACCCAACTTTGATAGTTGTGTTGTGTAGGAAAGGAAAACCAATAGAAGTATTGATTAAGATGCCGTTTAAGACTCATTGAGAGAGTACGGTCATCAGTTCTGAACTACGCCAAGATTCATAAGACTCGCGACCTTGCTAACAACAAAACAGAAGATTTTCAACAAAGATGTGCTCAGACACATCTAGCAGGCCAATGGCACAAAGTTGGAAAGGTGAACAAGGCAATGAGAGTGAAGCTAATGGCACGAAGTAAAAACAAAGCTTAATGTTCATGTATTTGGCTATTTGCTGCCAACATGACTGCCCATAAACCGAACAAGATGAAGAAAAATTAAAGGCAAGGTAACATGATGCAGGAAGAAGGGTACAAAGTTTTGCCATTGACAATGTTGACAAATGACAACGATGCCAAAATAGAATTTATGAAATACCAAAAAGGGACATTAGCTTTAGCTATTGCTTTCTCCCTGATGAAGTTGATAGACATGGGATAACTATAACCGTAAGTTGAGCTGTAAACCCATAACTTCTTAGAATGAACACTATATAAGGGATTCAACTTTATCTCACAATTTCACTAACGTCAGAACAAAGTTTTGATCTTTTTAAACACCAAATTGTTTGACCGAACAACTTCCAAAGCTACGATAGTGGCATATGTCTCTTTGTGTACAACACTATTGACAACAAAAGGAAACAACAATGGCACATAGCATGATCAAAATTCTGATTAGAATTATGCATCTACAGTTCTGCAGGTATGCTTAAAGTATGCCAAATCAATTCAAATTCATTCTAAACACTTGCACTCTTTTCCGCAAAATCCATCTATTTGATCAAAAACATAATACCACAAACGAAAACGGTGTTTAAATTTCATTCAACAGATACTTATCATCAGTCACCACTACTCCAACAAACAAAACCGAAAACACAAACTCCACCATTCATAAAAATTTGAAACAAAACAACATAAATTCCGCAACAATGTCACAAAAATCACTAACATAACACTAAATTTCAATTAGACTTCTTAACTAAATGATCAGGTACCACTTTAAGCAACTTCCTCTGCTTGGACTTCTGAATCTTCTTAAGCGTCTTGGGATTACTAATAATCTGGAGTTTCGAACCGGTTCGTATAATATTCTCCTGTTTCCTCTTATCCTTCTCCTCCTTATGTTTCCTCTTGTCCACCTTATGCATCCTAATCTCCTCCTTCAACTCATTCATTTTCTCTTTATACGCCTTCTTTATCTCCTTCTGCTTCGCTCGTTGCTCGAACGTCGTTCCTCTCAAACTCACCTTCGTCGCCGACGACCGGTGAGTACGTACCTGCTTCCACTTCCGGCCGGAGACTTTTCCGGCAATGACGCCGTCGTACGTCGGATTTCCGTACACAGGCTTGTTAGGATCGTCGGAGGAAGGCACGGCTTGGCGCTTCGCCGGCGGCGGAGGCTCGTTGAGGTCGATCTCCATTGAAGCGTCGCCGTTTTGGTTTTGTTGTGATAAATGGAGGAGATGATTGAGGTGCTCTTGTTCGGCTCGCTTTCGCTTCGCGGTTTTGCCGCCAAAGCCTTCATCTAAGAATCTCAGATCCACCGTACACGCCATTTTTGGGGTTTTGATAAACCCTAGTTTTTGGGAAGGGTAGAGAGAAATGTATGTACTAGTACTTATTTATTGTATCTATAGTGCATTTAGGTCACTAGTTTCTGAAAATTGACAAAGTGGTACCGGTATTTATATTTTTGTAATATTTATTTATAAAGAGAAATAGAAATAAATATTTTAAAACGGATTTAATTTATAATTATGTTTATGGAGTTAAACTATAATTATGTTGTGTTTGGTTGGGATAATGGAATTGAACAAATGAAATTAAAGAAAAGTAATGTGAGTTGGAGAGAAGATTTGAAAAAAAAATGAGATACAGTTCAACTTCGATTAAGTAAATTCTAAATTAAGTTATTAAATTAAGTAATAATTCTAGTAAAAATTAAGTAAGACTTCGTGAGATATACACAAACAATTACACAAATTTGGTAAGTTTGTTACCTCAAGTAAATTTCTTATGATAATCTCAAGAACTTTATTCTTTAGTATTAATCCATTAAGTATATCTTACATGAGAATGAGAATCATTCTGATCAGAATTTTTAGAATTCCCATTTATTTTATAATTTGGTTAAATCGAATTGATTGATTTGGATTTTCTCCATCCAAATCATTTAAAATGAGTTCGTAAGTTATTAGAATTAAATTTTTATTTAATTTTGATAATCTCGATTTGTTTTGAGTTATGTAATCTCATTCACCTGTCATCATTCGTAAAAGTAACTTTGATTTTACCTAAATACTAAAACAACTAAAAACACCAAAATATAATTGGATTGCCACCCTTCAAAATTGTTTCAGAAATTACGTACAAAATTCCAAAAATAATTTGAGTTTCACCTAATTTTGGCAATATTAGTTATGCGTATTTGGCTAATCAAGTAAATTATTTATTACTTAAAATTAATTTATACTGTATAATTTTAAGTTAAAAGTAATTTTATTACTTAAAATTTAAGATTTATAAGTTTGTTTGGATGGTTCAAAGTTAAAGGGTAATTAGATCGAGCATCTAACGGGTCCTGGTTGTCGGGAACCAGTTATGCAACAATCAGCTTCTCTGCCGTTGGATTGATCTTCCAACAATCAGGAAAAAAAAAATCCTTTTCCACGCTTCTTTTCCGCACAAAAAGAGCGTAGATGACTGACTGAGGCCAATATCATTCAACACAAACAATCCCCAATCGACAAATAACACAACTAAAATTAACCTCAAAAACTAAAACCCCAAAATAATTGGAATCAATTTCAATTCGAATTCAAACGCTAATAATTCTTAAATTGAGACAAAATTAGCACATAAATCAAATAGAATCGATGGATACCGGATGTTGTAGCTGTTAGAAATGAATACCACTAGAAACTAGACAGAGGGGGGGTGAATGGATAGTTTGATATATTTTTCGATCTTGAAAACTAAGTAAACAACTGTATGTGATTATGATATGTAATATGCAGAAAGTAAATAACACACACAATCACTTTAATCTACTTTGTATAAGCAAATTAAATACTACAGCTTTCCAGGAAATTCACAATCGAATTTCTGGCTTCTAAACAAGAACGGTTTGAACTTGCTTGCTTACAGAGAAAAGAGCTTAGCAAATAACTATGTGTATCTCTCTTACAGCTTACAGTTGTGTGTGCACGATATATATATTTTCCTATACAAACTAGGCACACACAATATTACACAGCTACCCCTTCTGAAAGTCCAACTTGTCCTGCCATAAGAAGTTCACTGTGTCAGGAAGGACCACCTGCTTTTCGGAGTCTTTCCCGTTTCTGTAGCTGCTTGTCTCTTATCTTTCTCTCCAAGTTTAGCTGTAGATTTGCCATCTGTTCTTTGGACCACCTTGCCAGAACAAATGCTTCAGTATTTGTCTCCTTTGATTCTTGGTTCTGTACCTTGATTTGTCTTGTTATAAACGGCTAAGTGTTGATATCGTGAACTCCACTTTATCCCTGACTATGCGATCTCCCTTGTGAGGACTACGCGATATAGCCTTTGAAGACTTTGCGACATAGGTCATTTGACGACTATGCGACATAGGTCATTTGATGACTATACGACATAGGTCATTTGATGACTATGCGACATAGGTCATTTGATGACTATGCGACATAGTGCTTTTGAGGACTTCACGATCTAGGCTTCTTTGACTTTGCTGACTTCAACACTTCACGACATGTGTCTTGAGGACTTCTCGACATAGTACAAAATGGACTATGCGATATAGTACTTCACGACATGGATATTGGTGACTTCACGACATAGCTTTCTTTTGACTTTGCTATATAATGCCTTAGACAAATTCCTGCAACTTATTTCTTCATAGCCTTATTCAACTCTATCCTGCTGCATGAACACTTCTGAACTTCTACCAGGATAATTATTCAATGGCCTATATACAATCTAGATGCAAGAAACTTTACTAAGCTCATTATAAGTCTGAGCATACATGATCAAACTAATGTTCGTGAGAACAAGACAAGTACATTTAGAGACCTATACTATATCCCAGTGATAGAAATCACTAGGTCATGTAGTGTGACATAGTCACATAGTGTAGGCTTGTTAATAGTGGTATTCAGACATGTCTTGAGCCTAACAATCTCCCCCAAATTGTGAGTAAGATCCTTAGGCACAATTTCATGTCTGATAACAAGCCTAACTTACATAAAAGGAAATTTTAGTAACAGAAAGAACAATTCATGAACCTTGAGATCAGAAATTTGATTACATAGAAAAATTGAAAGCTTACAGATTACTTTTGTTGCTCAGCAGCTTCAGCTTCCAATTGCTTCTCTAGCAAATCATCATATATCTTCTTTTTCCTTATTTCTTCTTTTCTCTTCATGTCAATGATGGCTTCTTGAATTTCTTCTCTTGCAATCAGTTCTTCAATGAGAGGTGAGCCTTCCAGGTCATCAATTGCAGCTTTGAGTGCACTTTCTACATATGAGTCCAGAAACTCCATCCTTATTTTGCTTTGGCCTCCATGTGAGTTTTTGTACTCCACAATGTAAGGATTTTGTTTGACCCTGCACATCCCTTTCTGCCTTAGCTCCTTAGCCCTCTCTTCCATCTCAGCCATTTCTTTCTCTTTCTGTATGTTTTTCTTTTCATTCTCTTCTTCAAAATTCAGTAAGGCATTTATCCTTTCAAGCTCATACTTATAGAAATATTGCCAGCTTCCTTGCTTCATTATTCTTTCTCTTCCATCAGTGTATTTGATATCTAGATGATCCAACCTCACTTTGACTTCAAAGATCCTTTGAGCCCTCAAAAATGCTAGGGCATCTTCATCATAGTCCTCATCTAGTGGAAGCACATTGATGCCAATAACATTTGTGAGTTTTCCAGTCTTCTTTGTTATCCTTATCCTTTTGGGTACACTCTTGATCTTCAAATGCTTCACAAGAGATACCTTTCTTGAACAAGGAGAATTAGTCTTCAGTGCCACATCACTTGGAAGTAGCTTCATTCCTTTCCCCTTCATCCACTGTAACACTCCACTGGCTGTGACTTTGTGGAAGTGTTTTCTTGAGATTATTTTAGTGGCTTCATCTTTCATCTGTGGCAATTCAGGTTCAGAAGTCATGGATAATGATTTTGGAGGATCATTGCTAACAGTACCCACCCTAGACTTAGAGTCTTGTGTTGTGGTTAAAGTACTACTAGCAATGTCCTTGACTTGCTGAATTCCACTCCTAGTTCTCTTCACTGTCTCCTTTGCCCCCTTTGTGTCATCACCATCATCTTTAGATTTCTTGGAAGATTTGCTCCTGCTGCTGTCACTTGGTCCATCCTTATTACTCCTTGAATGAGATCTCCTCCTGTAGGTTTTCTCCTCATCATCATCCTCCCCATCCTTCTTCATGTTCTTTTCTTTGATAGATTCAGGCAAAACACCATGAATCAGAAAAGATTGTAGAATGTTAATCATCTCTAATTCCTCTGCTGTCTTGACTCCTTTCTTTGCTCTCAGCATTTGCAGCACTTGATTGATCTTTGAGTTATTCTTCATTTGCAAATCTTTGGGAATGACTAGTTGGTCAATACTTCTGACTTTGGATAGACTTTGAAAAATTACTGTCCTTGGCTTGGGTATGACCTCAGGCAGTCTTTGATTTTGGTTCAACTCCAAGTCATTATAAAGACTTTCATTGTTAGCCCCACTCCTTTCAATCAACTCCAGAATTATTGACACTTCAGTAAACCTCAGTTTCTCTAGAGTTTGAAATGCTAAGTGCCACAAGCAGTTGTCCTTGCACACCATGATTATTTCTCTCAGATAAACATCCCTGATTTTCCTTACTGCAACTGTGAAGTACTTGATACCTTCCCTGAGCTTCTTTCTGTACACTTGTGCATCTCCTTGAGCATTCTTGTAGGTGGCTTTCAGAAACTCCAGGAATGCCTCATCATGATAGATGTTAGAGTTGGCAACTTCCTTTAGCTTGGCCTCAGTGATAAGTGTAGCTTGGGTAGGTTTAGCAATTGGAGTAGGTATAGCAGGTTGAGAGGTTAAGATGTCTTTAGGCATTGTGGATGGATAGAATGTTGTGGTTACTGTGCTTTTCTGACCTTGTGCATTGATGACCTCTACAGGGGGAAGATTGATTGGCTTTATTGTCTCTTCAATAAGCTTGCCCTTAAGTTTTGATTGCTTGGCAGGTGCTCCCCCTGTCTTTTTCACATTGACCTCCTTTCCTTTCTCCCCCTTAGGCTTGGGATCAGACAAGATGTCTTGAGCTTCCCCAGGAATAGGCAGGTTGAAAGATTTCATCATTGAGGTCATCATTTGTTGCTGCACCAGCAAGATGTTTGTTGTGTTGTTGCCTTGAGCATCTAGCTTGTCATTGAGTTGGCTTAGAGATGCAGATAGCATTCTGTTTTCATCTTTGAGAGAGGCCACTTCCTTTTCTAAGCCATCCACCTTGGAGAATAATTGTTGAGACTTGAAGGAGTTTAGAGATTGATCTTTGACCCTGGCAAAGTCATATTTGGAGATGTCTGACAGAGGGACTTCATCCACCAGCTTATCACCATACTGGTTTTTCCACATGACATTTAACATAGCATTGGTGGTGATGGTAGATTTTGCTTGATTTTCCAGTGTAGAAGCCAGTTTCTTGATGTTGTCTGTGACCATGGCAAGAGTCACATCCATCATGGACACATTGGAGGAGGTTTTCTGGACTTCTTTGAGGATACCATCCACCTTGGGAAAATCAGAGAGATAAGAGTTTCGTAGCTTGGTGAGGGATCTGTCTGTCTCCTCCTGAATAGAAGAAATCTCTGATTGAAGCCCTTTCCCAAGATAATGCAGAGCCTTCAACTGGTTCTTGTACACATCATTCACAGCTTCATATATGGCAACAGGAGAAAGATCCTTAGCATTTGAGCCCAGAGAGGTGAGGTATTCTTCTCTCACAAAAGCCAGGGCATCCTTGAGCTTGAGAGTCCTCTTAGCATCCAACCAGGCATCCACATTCCCCTCTGGTTCAGCTGTATCCACAATCTTCGCCTGTTGAGCTTCAACATCCTCCTTATGGCAGAGCAGGATAGCTTCATAATCAGCATTTGGAAGGTTGGAGGTGAGGAGATGTTGAGCTATCTTTGAGAACTCATCAATCTGTGCCACATGGAGATCCTGTATGGCTTCTTCTGTCATTTTGGAGGGCACAGATGATGATCCTGAAGGCCTGTCATGTTGCACAGGCTTCAGCCATTCTGACATTGTGGCCTGAGCCAAGTGAGAGCTAGTGCTAAGCACTTCATGAGATGTGTGAGTTTGAGTTTCCTCCAGCCTTGGAATGGCTGTAGGGTCTGATGTTGTCTCCATTGAAATGGGATGTGTTACAACATCAGCCCTATTTGTCTGTGAAGACATTTCCACATCCCTAAGGATGGGAGAATTAGGCACAGAGTCTCCAGTGAAAACTGGTGAATCCTCCATGTTTGTGTTGGTGTCATTAGGATATGCCTCAGCATGCATTCCCTGACCAACCAAATGTGGGTCCTGAGTGGTGAGCACAGTGTCAAGCACCATGTCACTTGAAGTTGGCTCAATCACAGGGCTGGATTGTGATTGATCAAGGGCAAGATTGTCATGAGAATGACTCTCTTGTTCAGAAGAAATTTTAGTGGAAGAATCTGAGAGAGAAGTGGGGTTCAGATTAGATTTTGGCAACTCCCCCTGAGAAATAGGAGGAGTTTCAACATTGATGTGCTCTCCACTTAGTGTTTGATCACCCTTATCACTCCTAGGATCAAGAGTGAGGTCTTGACCCTGTGCAGACTCTTTACAACTTGCAGTGGGGAGGCTGCTCTTTTCAATACCCATGACCTGTTGAGAGGCCATAGACAGTAGCAGGTGTGCCCCTTTTTCCACATCTGAATCCTGTTGGGAGGATTCAGTGGTAGCTTTAGATTTTGACTTCTTCTTTGGTCTGGTGAGTGGTGACTCAGGAAGCTCACTTGCTAGTTCTACAGATTCATGGATAATAGCTAGGGTTCTCTTCTTCTTCTTTTTAGGAACATCAACCTTTTGAGAGATTGATGCACTTGGCTGACTAGACTCTACAGTGGTGTTTACAGTGGGGTTGCTGGATGGGATAGGGAGGCTTGGGTTAGACTGTGAAGCTCCTTCAGTCTCAGCCTCCCCTGTCCAGGAAAGAGCATGGTATATGGGCTTATCAAGTGGATAAGACGCGAATGTGTCCTGCATATGCTTGGTCACACTCAAGATCACATCCACTTGATTCCTTGTGTCCAATGAACCAAACAGAATCTTGGACATGGACTTGGAATAAGCCAACTTTGATTTATCAATACCCTCCAAGTCATGGACATTAGCATCAAGATAATTTAAAATAACTTGAAGAAAGCGAGGGTAAAAGATGTCATTACCTCTTCCACGGACTGTCCTCCCTAGCCTTTGAGCCAATTCCTTGAGGATTATTGCTCCAACATTGATTTCCTGATTGTGGGCTAGGGAATAGGCCAGCTTCACAGCAATGTGACTGATATGGTCCCATCCTGTCTTTCTGCAAAGGAACACCTTCTGGAGTGCATCAAATAGGAATGACCACTCCCTTCTTACAAATTTCTTGTTCAGCTTTCCGGTATCTATCTCATCTGCATACCGAATGAAGGTCATGAAGTCTACAATTTGAGCATCTGTAGCTTCTTGGTCATGACCCTCCACCTTGAACCCTAATGCTTCATTTATCTCCTTCTCCCCAAACTGGAAGTGTTTGCCTCCAATTGAACAAGCTATCTCCTGGAACGAAGTTCCATCTTCCCTGGCCATTGTAGAAACCAACGCCGTTCGCCAAAATCCTTCCAATACATCAACATACAACGTGGGGTTCAAGGTTAGGGCTTGGCTGAGGTAGGAATCGTTCAGGAACCGTACAAAACACTTGTACCTGGGTTTAGCCTCAGCCTCAGAGGGAATGGTGAGAAGATTTGTTTCTTTGGGGATGGTTAAAGGAATAGAGGATGATACTGTTTGAGATTTGGGTGCCATTTCAAGAGAGAGAGTAAGAAAGAGAGTAGAGAATTTGTGCTTAGGTTAGAAAGTTTGAGAGCAATAGACAAGATGAAAAGATGCAAACGGTTAGAAAAAGGTATTTATATGATAGAGACACTGCGATATGGAGTTATGAATGTGTACAGTCTATCTGTATGTCGCGAAGTCAGAAATGGCCTGTACCGCAAAGTCTTGCAAAGTATATCGCATAGTCTCAAGAATGAACTAAGTCGCAAAGTCCTCAAGATGAAAGGATTGGGGAGACTTTGCGATATAGTAGAAATACCCTGTCTAAAGCTCTCTTTTAGGAATTTGAAGCATTTTGTCAGACTTTATCAAATTTTGAAATAAAATTAATTTAAATCAAAATTCTGTCAAATGTGGAGACTTGTCGATATAGTTATTCTAAGTCGCGAAGTCATAAAATTAACTATGTCGCAAACTCATGAAATGAACTATGTCGCGAAGTCTCACAATCTCAACAGTTTGCGATATAAGTCTGTTTAATTTGAACTATGTCGTGAACTCTGAAAATCATCTATATCGAGATGTCTCAAAAGCTCACAACTCCACTAACAAATATGATTTTGAAAAATATGCAGTAAAATACTGAAATATTTATAAATCATATCTCAGCTAATTTTCACTCCAAACAAATAGATCATTTAAATACAGTGAAAATTTACTGCTGCAACAATTAACCAGCATATTTACTTAGAACAACTGAATGAAGGATTGAGCATTCCAATTTCACTCACAAGTCTGTTGAAGACTGCTTCATTCAGAGGTTTAGTAAATATGTCAGCTAATTGTTTCTCAGTTGGAACATAAGAGACTTCTATGGTACCATTTGCAGCATGTTCCCTAATGAAATGGTACCTGATCTCAATGTGCTTTGTAGTAGAATGATTAACAGGATTGGCAACAATGGATATTGCACTAGTATTATCACACATCAGAGGAATGTGTTCTAACACTAGTCCATAATCCATGAGTTGATTTCTAATCCAAAGCAATTGAGCACAGCAACTTCCAGCAGCAATGTATTCAGCCTCAGCTGTGGATGTTGCTGTGGATTGTTGTTTCTTACTAAACCAGGACACTAACCTTTGACCTAGGAATTGACAGCTTCCAGAGGTGCTCTTCCTGTCAATTCTGCATCCAGCATAATCAGAATCTGTATAACCAACCAGGTTGAACCCAGTGCCCTTTGGATACCATAGCCCAAGATTAGGAGTCCCCTTCAGATATTTGAAAATTCTTTTGATGGCCATCATGTGAGATTCCTTGGGATCAGACTGGAACCTTGCACAAAGGCATGTGGCAAACATGATGTCTGGCCTGCTAGCTGTGAGATAGAGTAGGGATCCAACCATTCCTCTATAGACCTTGATATCAACTCTCTTGCCTTTCTTGTCTTCATCCAGCTTGATTGCAGTAGACATAGGAGTTTTAGCTGGGGATGACTCTTCTAAACCATATTTCTTTAAAAGATCCTTGACATACTTAGATTGGTTTATAAAGATGCCATCCTCCCTTTGATGTACTTGCAGGCCTAGGAAGTAGGTTAACTCTCCCATCATACTCATCTCATATTTACTTTGCATCAACTTAGAGAACCTTTCACAGAGTTTTTCATTTGAAGAGCCAAAGATGATATCATCCACATAGATTTGAACAAGAATGATATCATTTCCATGCTTCTTGAAGAATAGGGTTTTGTCAATTGTACCCCTGGTAAATTGATGCTCAAGAAGGAATTGAGATAGAGTTTCATACTAGGCTCTTGGTGCCTGTTTGAGTCCATAGAGTGCCTTGAGCAGTCTATACACAAAGTTTGGGAAGTCTTCACTTTCAAAGCCAGGTGGTTGAGACACATAGACTTCTTCAGCAAGATCACCATTGAGAAATGCACTTTTCACATCCATTTGATACACCTTAAAATCTGAGTGAGCTGCAAAAGCCAGGAAGATTCTTATGGCTTCCAGTCTTGCTACAGGTGCAAATGTCTCATCATAGTCAATGCCTTCTTGCTGACAATATCCTTTGGCAACCAGCCTTGCTTTGTTTCTAACTACCACTCCTTCTTCATCCATCTTGTTTCTGAACACCCATTTGGTGTCAATAACATTCTTTCCTTTTGGAGGTGGCACTAGTTCCCATACCTTGTTTTTCTCAAATTGATTCAACTCTTCTTGCATGGCAACAATCCAATCAGAAATCTTCAAAGCTTCTTCAATTAATTTAGGTTCCTCTTGTGACAGAAAGCAGCTATACAGACAAGTATTTAATGTTGCCCTTCTTGTTCTAACTCCCTCACTAGGATCTCCAATGATTTGATCCCTAGTGTGGGCTCTGTCCCATTTCCTTGTGTGTCCCTGTTCATTTCCTTGATCTGTTCCAAGCTCATTTTGGTTGACAGTTGCATTCTCTTCTTCTCCCCCTGTGTTTGTGAATCCTTGCACAGGTGTTTGAAGAAGATTGTCAACGTCAAGAATTTCATTTTCTAGAACAGTTTGAACAGGGGGTTCATCTTCACTTTCAGAATCCTCAAGATAACCTTGATTCTCAAATCTCAATAGCACACTGTCTTGATCACTTGTTTTCAGTCCTGGAGTTTTCTTGTCATCAAAGGTAACATCCATGCTTTCCATGACTTTGTGTTGCTCAGGTACAAACACTCTGTATGCTGTCCTTTCCAGAGAGTATCCAATGAAGATACCTTCAAATGCCTTAGCATCAAATTTTCCAACATGCTCAGAGGTATCTTTCATCACAAAGCACTTGCTTCCAAACACATGCAGGTGCTTGAAGGATGCTCTTTTTCCAGTCATTAATGAGTAAGGAGTTTTGCCAGACTTCTTATTGATTAATGTTCTATTTTGCACATAGCATGCTGTGTTAACAGCATCAGCCCAAAAGCTAGTGGGTAGCTTTGCATCCAGCAGCATTGTCCTTGCAGCTTCAATGAGAGTTCTATTCTTTCTCTCAACTACTCCATTTTGTTGAGGTGTTCTAGGAGCTGAGAATTGTTGAGAAATTCCTTTATCTTTGCAAAACTCATACAATGTTGAATTTCTGAACTCAGTCCCATTATCACTTCTCAAAGCAACTACAGAGGCACCAGTGCTTTGTGCTTCTTTATCAACTCTCTTGATATGCTCTATTATGACTTGGGGTGCTTCATCCTTGGAGAATAGGAATTCCACCCAAGTATATCTTGAATAGTCATCAACCATCACTAGAGCATATTTCTTTTTGGAAAGGGACATTACATTCACAGGGCCAAATAAGTCCATGTGAATTAGTTGCAGAGGTTTTGAGTTTGTATTGAGCAACTTGTTCTTGTGACTTGATCTTTTAATCTTCCCTTTCTGACAAGCTTCACATGCTCCATCTTGCACAAACTCCAAGGCAGGCAAATCCCTGATGAGTTCTCTCTTGGTTAGAGAGTTCATTGCCTGAACATTCAAGTGAGACAGTTTCTTGTGCCACAGCCAGAATTCCTCATTTGTGGCTTTTGTGTAGAAACAACAAATTTCTCCCTTATCTGCAGCCTTGAGATTAGCTACAAACAAGCTTCCTTTCTTCACACCAGTTAGAACAACTTCACCACTTTCCCTTTTTGAGATTGAACAAAGGTCTTCATCAAATTCCACTTTGAAGCCTCTGTTGGTAAACTGTCCAATACTCAAGAGATTATGCTTCAGTCCTTCAACAAATGCTACATCTTCAATAATGACATTTCCAGATTCAACACTGCCATATCCCATTGTATAACCAATGTTGTCATTTCCAAAGGTTACTGATGGGCCAGCCTTTTCCTCAAAATGTGATAGCAGGGCTATATCACCAGTCATGTGACTTGAGCATCCACTGTCCAAGATCCATATGACTCTTTTATTCCTGTTGCCCTGCATTCACAAAGTGACTAAGTTGTTTTTGGTACCCACACTTGGTAGGGTCCAGATGATTTAGAAACATTTTGATTAATAATTCTTCTGTCATAAATTGCATTTCTCATAGTAGGAGACTTCACTTTTTCTGTGGCTTTGGAGTTTAGACTCTTAGGCTCACATGAAGTTTTCACCCTCTCAACCCTGATTGGGGACCCTGTCCTATGAGAATGTATGTGTGTGTGTGATTCACCAGATTGTGCAGAGTCAAGTTTATGTTTAAGAGATAAACAGTTAGCAATCACAGTCACATAGCATGTCATGCAGTTTGGCTTACCACAGAAAGAATCATGACTAGAATTTATGCTAGCAGAAAGGTTACTTAGGTTATCAACTTCAACAATTTCAAGCTTACTACACTTATGAGTCAAATGATTAACAGATAGGCATTTTTGACATTGTTTCCTGGGAGCATTTGGCACATAAGCATAGTTGTTTCCTTTGTTAACACCAACTTTACCATTTCTGTTTTGTTTCCTTTTCTTAGCAACTTCTTTCTTTGCTTTAGGACTCTTGACAAGATTGTCTTTGGTCTCTTTCTGATTGACAAGTTCAGGAAAGGAAGAAGTGTTCTTAGCAGCCTCATCTTCTTCAAGTAGTTGTTGCTTGATGATCAGTAGTTCCTCATCAAACTCAACAACACTCTTCCTGAAGATGGGCTGTTCAACACTTGACAGAATGGTTGGGGCATTTTTGTTTGTAAAAGTTTCCTTTCCTTTGCCCTTGACTTTCTTCCTTCCCTTGTCATTATCATAGTCAAAACCAACTCCAACCTTGCAATCTTCAGTGTGTTCCTTGTGGTAGGTTTGAATAAGTTCAGAGGAGTTTTTGAAGCTTCTTAGTTTCAGTTCAGTTTCAGCAATTTGTTCTCTAAGAGCATTCTCTATCTGCTCAGCACAAATCACTTTGTTTTTAAGATACTCAACCTCCTTTTTCAAACCATCCAGGTTCACAACCATTAACTCAAGTTGCTCATTCTTTTCTGTAAGCTCAACATTCTTAGCAGTTAGTCTGTCAATTTCTTCATTAGCCACTAACATGCTAGTATGAATATTAAACATCTCAGTGCTCATATCTTCAACAGTTTGCTTATATTGAAGGGGAGTCATATCAAGAGAAGTAAGAATAGGTACCTGACTTGAATCACCTTCATCAGAGAATGCCATCAAGGCATAGTTTGAGTACTCTTGTTCTTCTTCTTCATCAGAGTCATCCCAGCATTTTCCCTCAGCAATAAAAGCTTTGCCCTGTTGTTTCTTGAGTAGAGCCTCATACTTAGCTTCAAGCTCTAAGTATGCTTTGTCCTTCTTGACTTGTTTAGGCTTTTTGCACTCAGTGGCAAAATGCCCAAGTTCATTGCAGTTATAGCACCTTATCTTGGTCCTATCCACACTTCCTGTCTTGTATCCACCTTTAGCAGCACCAGCAATCCCTTTTCCTTTATTGAAGGTGTTTGAGCCACTAGATCCACCAGTGTTTCCATTATTGAACTTGGACCTAAATGGCTGCTTTCTTTTAAACCTTATGTTAGGATACCTCCTAGCCATATAAGCAAAAGATTTGTTTTCCATTTTGTCCAGCTCATCTATACTGTAGAACTCATCCTCTTCAGGTAAATCATACACCACCTGAGTTTCATCACCAGTGTCTTCAACTTCTAGTTCCTCAATCTTGACCTGACTGATTTTAAGAGAGTCCATTCTTTGACTTAGGTTGTCAGCAATAAGTGCACAGGAGGTATTAGCCACTAACCCTTGCTTTGCTTGAATAGATCTCTTTTGAAACAGCTCTAACTCATATGTCTTTAAAACACCATACAACACATCAAAACCAATCTTTGTCAGATCTCTTTCTTTAAGAGAAGAGATTCTTGGTTCCAAGTGATCTGGCAGAGTTAGTAGAAACTTCATATTGAGCTCTTCTGTTTCATAGTGTTTGTCATAGAGTTTGAGCTCGTTTATCAGCTTGTTGAATCTCTCAAACACTTCTGTGATTCCCTCTTTTGGCTGAGCCATGAAGGCTTCATATTGTGAGACAAGAATCTGCTTCTTGTTCTTTCTTACTTCAGTAGTTCCTTCACAGAGCACTTCTATAAGATCCCACATCTTCTTGGCACTAGTACAATGAGCAACAGTGCCATACATGTTGAAGTCCATAGATTCACAAATGATAAGTTGAAGATGTCCATCCAATGCCACTTTTTCCTTTTCAGGATCAGTGTATTTTAAGGGATCTTTGGGCACATGTTTTGCTGGTATAATCTCAGTGCCACTGGTTGTTTCACCAATCTCAATCATTGGAATGAAGGGACCATGCTTTAGAATATCTAAATACATGGGGTTAGAAGCTTTGATGAAAAGCAACATCTTCTTTTTCCATAAACTGTAGTGCTCCTTGTTAAAGGGAGGAATCTTGATACTGCTTAGTTTCTGTGAACTCATTCTTGATCTTTTCCTGTTTGTACGTTAACAGCCTACGCTCTGATACCACTTGTTAGAAATGAATACCACTAGAAACTAGACAGAGGGGGGGTGAATGGATAGTTTGATATATTTTTCGATCTTGAAAACTAAGTAAACAACTGTATGTGATTATGATATGTAATATGCAGAAAGTAAATAACACACACAATCACTTTAATCTACTTTGTATAAGCAAATTAAATACTACAGCTTTCCAGGAAATTCACAATCGAATTTCTGGCTTCTAAACAAGAACGGTTTGAACTTGCTTGCTTACAGAGAAAAGAGCTTAGCAAATAACTATGTGTATCTCTCTTACAGCTTACAGTTGTGTGTGCACGATATATATATTTTCCTATACAAACTAGGCACACACAATATTACACAGCTACCCCTTCTGAAAGTCCAACTTGTCCTGCCATAAGAAGTTCACTGTGTCAGGAAGGACCACCTGCTTTTCGGAGTCTTTCCCGTTTCTGTAGCTGCTTGTCTCTTATCTTTCTCTCCAAGTTTAGCTGTAGATTTGCCATCTGTTCTTTGGACCACCTTGCCAGAACAAATGCTTCAGTATTTGTCTCCTTTGATTCTTGGTTCTGTACCTTGATTTGTCTTGTTATAAACGGCTAAGTGTTGATATCGTGAACTCCACTTTATCCCTGACTATGCGATCTCCCTTGTGAGGACTACGCGATATAGCCTTTGAAGACTTTGCGACATAGGTCATTTGACGACTATGCGACATAGGTCATTTGATGACTATACGACATAGGTCATTTGATGACTATGCGACATAGGTCATTTGATGACTATGCGACATAGTGCTTCTGAGGACTTCACGATCTAGGCTTCTTTGACTTTGCTGACTTCAACACTTCACGACATGTGTCTTGAGGACTTCTCGACATAGTACAAAATGGACTATGCGATATAGTACTTCACGACATGGATATTGGTGACTTCACGACATAGCTTTCTTTTGACTTTGCTATATAATGCCTTAGACAAATTCCTGCAACTTATTTCTTCATAGCCTTATTCAACTCTATCCTGCTGCATGAACACTTCTGAACTTCTACCAGGATAATTATTCAATGGCCTATATACAATCTAGATGCAAGAAACTTTACTAAGCTCATTATAAGTCTGAGCATACATGATCAAACTAATGTTCGTGAGAACAAGACAAGTACATTTAGAGACCTATACTATATCCCAGTGATAGAAATCACTAGGTCATGTAGTGTGACATAGTCACATAGTGTAGGCTTGTTAATAGTGGTATTCAGACATGTCTTGAGCCTAACAGTAGCCTTCTTCGTTCGAATTTCTCCCAGAACTCTGAATCGCATTATGAGCTGCCCTATGTTCAGTCGGGTTAGTTTTGTAAGTATATATATTTTCTGTCTCCGCTGTTTTTTTACACGGAGGCTTTTAAGGAAAATTTAGTAATATCAGCTATCCGCGATAAAAAAAACGCGGACTGACAGGACCTCCGCTGAAAAGAAGCGCGAACTGAGAGATTTTTTTTTTAAAATCCTGATCATCTAAAATTCAATCCAACGGCACAGAAGCTGATTGTTAAATAATTAGTATCTCACAATCAATTATCAGGAATCAGAACCCCAACGAGAAAACTAACTTTGAGATATTCTTGCTTTTCTGTCATTTTATTTCAGCTTAAAGAGTTAAAGTGTAGTTTTCACTTTTCAGTGCATTTTGCCAAACAATACATTTCTAACTTCTTTATTTCCGCGCATCTAAAATATCGTGCTACGTTGAACATAATATTTTTCATAATGTTTCGCTTGCACAATATTATGCTCAGCAACTAAAAATAATTGTTTTCATTGTGTACGAATATATCTCATGTATGAGATATTATCAATCGTGAATATATTGATAGAAATCAATATATCTGCATGTAGTTATATATGTACATTATTCTGTTGCATAATACTCTTATTACACAGTCACAAGCAGCGGGATAAACAGGGATGCTCGTTTGGTTGAAGAAAGTAAAATGAAATAACAAAAAAAAGGTGCGTCTGGTGTAGCTAATGTGACTTTCTCCATCTATAGTTCCTCTTATTTCTCTCTCCTGACCAATTCTTGGGCTTCCTTCACTCGAAAGAGCAGTCATTGTGACATTGTAAACAATATGTAACGAGAATGAAAGAATGCAAGACAGAAAAGAGTGAACAAAAATGAGGAGAGCATAACATTGCATAACATAGGGGTGTACAAAGTTTGCAAGGAAATTCAAAATTGAGTAACAAGGATAATGGAGCATTACTTCTTGCTCAGGTTTGAGCTCTAGTTTTAGATAGCTAGGAAGGGAATGGAATGAAAAAAAATTATTAAATTTTATCTGTATAAATAGTACAAATTTCACTCCGTTCCATTTTAGTTTCATTTACCCCAACCAAACACAAAAGAAATGTTTCCTATTTCTTGGCATTTTAGTGGCGCCTCATTCTAGAGTCACTAGTAGTTCCATGTATATTAACCACGTTATAACAGTCATGTTAACCAGCGGCAGGGCCTATGATTTGATGATGTAAGTAAGACACGCATACTATTACTTGATTTGATGATGCAAAATAAGTAATCATACAGTCATTAACGAGTAAATTTTGATCTTATCTACTCCATTGATGGGGATCTTAAAAACGATGAAGAAAGTAACATGAACCCAATTTTTTTAGTGTTTGCCCTCGCACTTACCTTAGAAGAAACCTTAACTTAATTAAAGTCTTAACCCCAGTCTACCTCCTAATCTAAATTAAAATTATCACCTTCAATAACTATTTTTCTCATTATGTTCTTTATCAAAAAACACTGGTATTAAACCACACCTTCCAATAGCACGACACAACTCTCCAATAGCCCATCTAAAGCATAGATACTATGTCTCGCTCTACAAACTCTTCTTATATGCGTATATGAACTAGTCCTCACTATTTCCACTATCTCACAACATTCGTGTGAAGGTGTCCGGAATTTACACAAACACCCACGTAGGAATTTGATAACATAAGTTGATCAGTAGCAATTAAAGAACTGAGAAACTATCAACATCAATCATTTGTGACAAAATTCACATGGCTGAGAATTTATTAAGACAGTCAATATGGAAAAGTTACATAGGAGTTTAACTGTAATTGGGACCAACTTAGAAGCAGTACAGTAGATATCTAGATGGCCTTTACTCGAGTTTTACTTCTCGCGTTGGGGGGTCTAACTGCAAATAAGTGAATGGCTCAGTTGGCTCTTCCCTGCATCAATACATTCAATATACTTTTCAGTAATAATTAATGTTTAATTATGTTCATAACTAATTTTTACTAACCACTTGCAGAATGTTAAAATAAAAAGACAGGTAAGACCGACATGGTGAGTGGATACAAGATCATCATTCTACCCTGTTTGGAATTAAAATTACAATGTAAGGCTGGTTTGGGCCGTTTGGCAGATGACACGGCAGCAGGGGCCTATGCTACTAACAGAGTTTAGCTTCTGAGGTGTTGCACAGTCACGTAATTAGGACAAGTATCTAGAAATATTTTCATTTCTATTAACACCTAACTTAAAAAGCGCTTGGTTTAATTGGTTGGAATAAGATAGAGCAGAAATGTAAGTAGGGTTAGAAGTTGGTACTTAAGAAATGAAGAGATTGGATGGATGAAAGAGATTAAAAGTGACGCAGGTTTAACAGCGGAGACATGATGGAGTGTAAGAAGAAGACGATAAAAACATGAAGCTTATAAAATCTGAGGATGAAACGTGTGAAAAGGAAGAAAGGTATTGACAATGATTTGCTGAACTGGAATGAAAATATGACATCGACAATGAAATATTATGCCTAGATAGTAGCAAACTAGCGTAAATAGTTCATTACCTTTTCATATAATTCAATCCCAACACACCGAGAAAACATTAATTTTGCATATAAACGCATGATACTACATTATACTCTAGCGCTTGTGGAAAGAGGTTTCGTTATTTTAAACCTTAAACAGTTTGCAGGTCTTTATGACAAAATAATACATAGCAAAAATTTGCTAAACAGATTCAAAAGATGATGCAGAAATAATTAGATATATAATCGTGGTATAATTGAAATCCTGTGAGAGGTCATGAAAGAGTACAAGTACCCAGGTTTTGAGCGCATGCAGCGGTAGAAGAGCTTAAAAGGGCCTGGAACTGTCTTAAATGGGTTACCTTCAAAACAAGCCTACACAAAAACACAGAGGATGAAATCAATTCAAAATAAAGAAAATGAAGCATAACCAGTAGTACTCTGGCTGTTCCAAATATTTGGTTATTTTAGAATTTTTCCTAGTATCATAAAAGATATGTTTGGCATCTAAAAATTAATAAAACTTACAGAAAAATACGTATATATAACTTTTTCTTATTTTTCCATAGAGATATGATGGAGTTAGATACTACCACAATAGCATATTTAGTGTAATTGAAACATTCAGTAATCGATGTATCTGGAATTACTTTTTTTTCTGTTATAAAATAAGGGAATTATGGCTGAGATCTAATTATACAAAGAACTATTTCACATCCCGGGAACATTTAACTAAGTTTTTAAAGTTTTAAACCACAAAATTCTCAATGCAGAAAGGGAAGTGAATAGGAGCAAACATTCATTTTCTGACGATATACAGTATTAATGATCATTGGGGTCCATAACATAATGATTTGTCAAAGGCGAAGTAGGCATGAGCTTGCTGTGGACTCATTCATAATGTAAGTAACTATGCACGGACTTATAAAAACTACTTCACGACAACTAGAAAAGGTCTTAAACCTCAGAGTTTTCCCTCGAGTAAATAATCCAGCAAGTCCTTTCATATTATTCTGCTTTACTATTAATATTCGAACCCTGCTCAATCAAATTGACGAATTCATATTAGACAAGCAAACGAGAAAAGGCCCTTTTTATCACAGTTTAAAGTTAAAATGACCAAAATATCACTATTAAAAAAAATGGCCCCTACTATCACTCGATAACGCAACTGCTACATGTTTTTATAAGAAATTTCAAATTCCATGTTTCCTATTGGGCCAGCAGTGAGTGGCCTCCTGGGCTACTATTTGTCTTCTACAAGAAAAGCATGCTGTTCATGTGTTTTCAACTTTTTGAATTTTGTTTTTTTTTACAAAAACGCATATAGAGCTTGCGTTTTCAGAATTTCTTTCGAAGAAACGCATTGCTAAGTTGCATTTTTGGAAAACGCAAGTTAAAGTTGCGTTTTTATGTGATAGAAAGGGCCATTTTACTGAGTTGTGAGATTTTGGGCCATTTTACTCTGGATCGTGGTAGAAAGGCCCATTACCCCAACCGAAAGCTATAATACCAATTTAGTGCTAAACTCGAAATTTAAATTTATAAAAAAAGGTGTAGACAGCAAATTTCTAAATGTATAGCATCTTTGAGACAAGTGTACTAACTCAGTGTACAAGAGAAGCCAAAAATGAACTTGTTCATGTAAGTATCCTTGCTTCGCTTAGTTGTTAAATTTGATGGTATTAAACAATGGAACAATTTCAAACACGGATCGGAAAATCGAAAAACCCTAACCAGATAAGTTAATGTTACTACAGTATATTACAAGCCCCTGGGAAGTGATTCAACATCAACAAGTAGTAAAAAGGTCATCACAATTCACAAGTAGCAGCTAATTTATATTTTCATACTTTATAATTAGAACATTTCATTAGACAAGAGTATTAATTAAATCAAAAAATCACAATCGAAGAAATAGAAATTATAATAATATGAAATTTGTGTAAGATAAGAAAAGTAGTTGAAACCTGAATAACATCTTCAACACGATCGTTGCAGCGGTGAGCTTTGGGTTGACGGTGCTCTCCCTCCGGCGTACCCCACGGACTCTCTCTTCTCGGCACCGGCCTCTCGCTCATCTCTCCTATCTCTAGCTTTGGTTTATTTTATTTTTACCTTTTTGATTCACAAACTAGCTTTGCAGGAAATGGATAAATAACTTGTTCATTTTTCTATTTATGTTTTAATTAGTTTCAATTGAGATTTATTCATAATAAAATGAAAATTAATTAACTTCGTAAATAAATCATGTTTCGCTGGGTAGTTAAAATGCACGAAAAAAAATTGGGGTTTTTAAAAAAAATATCTAAGTATAGAAATCTTTTTGCAAAAATATTATTTTTTTAAAAATATATTTTGCAAAATATTAAGTTTTAAAAAATATTTGAAAAAATATTGTCTTCACCTTTTGCAATTGCAAATGACATTATATTTGACTGTATAATAAATTGCTTAACAAATTCAATTGATTAAATCAAATGCAACCATATATGCGATCAAATTTAACTCTAAATACAATCAACTTCAACTTCAATTACAGAAAAATGTAAAAGTTGTTAGGTTTTATGGATAATTGCAGGTAGACAACTTAACTATTTAATCAGTTTTTAATTAGACCGAAAGAAACTCACCGTCACAAGGCATAATAATGTTTCATGTAATTTTTAATATGTACTATCATGAATACATGTAATAAAGAATGTAATCTGAAAAAAGTTCACTTTGTTCAAGTCCTAGAAGATATTCTACATTTTATATGTACAAAGAATAAACATGATGTCAAGATTCTCGAAAACAACAATTTTTCAAGGAACATCAAAACATGCAGTCAAGACAGCACTGTTCATGACAACAATTTTCAGTCTTGAAAGTAATTTTGACAGAAGCCCGGAGACAGCAACTTTGTACCACAATGACAGTATGTTCTGCAAGGTCACTCCAGTAAAGTTCTCTGTGACTCCCCGGTCCTAGGAAAATCTTACTGTCAGCTTTAGAACATCCCATGACAACATAACTTGACGAGCACAGTACTTTATCTCACGGGAGTAACTTTTGATTCACCTACAAAGTCAAAAGCGTGACAGATTATTTCAGTAGCAGGTGGTACAGAACTCACATGGTTCTGTCACAATCCTGAAAGACTACGACAGGAGCTTAAGAGATAACAAGATAAATCTTACCAATCCAAGGGTATGCAATTTCTACATCAACTGAGATTGAGAATGCTACAAAAGGAATGTATCTAACTTGCTTTATAGTTTATGTTTAGACTATCGAGTATACATTTTAGGAAAGATCACATATGAACAAATTGTAAGGAGCTGTCACTTGAATATAAACAGTTTCATATCTCACATGTAATCTAAGGAACACAAGGCTTAGAAAGTTAATCCCACAACTCAATTGTAATCTCTCTCGAGATATAAGCTGGAAATTAATATAATATAATTTAAAATTACATTTTCTTATAAATATTATAATCTAGTTATCTAATTATGCATATATCTTGTTTTTGTTTGGAGAGAACAAAATGAAATGAGTAATTTCGTAGGAAATATTTGAAAAAAAGAAAACAAGTGAGGCAAATTTGTTAGGACGGAAATTGTAAAAGAAATGAGGTGGTAAGATGAATGGCATTCGTAAAAGAAATGAGGTGTTAAGATGAATGGCATTCATTCATTCTTAGACTATCTCCAACCAAGGACACTAAAATAGTGTTCTATAACACTATTTTGATGTCAAAAAGATATCATTCATAAAATGAACTCCAATCAAAGGACACTATACTTGTCATTAAAAAGAATCTTTCATCTATAAACTAGAATATTCTAACTTTGTTCAATTTTTTATATTATAAATAACTTCTTATTTATCATTATGAATTTATGATTTTATTTTTATAATTAAATCTAGTGTGTTGTTTATAATTCATGATTTAAAAAAAATGTGAAAGTTTAAAGTAAAAAAAAAAAAAAAAAAAAATTTAAAAGATTAGAATAAAAAGATACAAAAAAATATTTTAGAATTAACAAGAGTTAAGAAGAAAAGAAGTTTCAATTGATAAAATCTTAAGTTAAAATTTACAAAAACAATTAACTTTAGTAGAACATAGATCGAATAAATTTGTTTTGTTAATAAACATAGGGGTATTGTTGGAATTTTGAAAGTCACCAGATTTGGTGTCAAAAGATCACCAAATGTACTTTTGTCACCAAATTTTGTGACTCAAAACTCATTTGGTGATCTTGAATCACTATCTTAGTATTCCATTAGAGTTGCTTTGACACTGTACATATCACTATTATAATGATTTAGTGTCCGGTTGGAGTTTAAGAAGGATATTTGAGGTCTAGTTTGTTGGATTAGAGTGTTCATGGTTCCAAGGTTCATTTTTTGGCCAATTAATATAAATATACAATATTGGAAAAGTTCTATATTTGGCTAGATTAAAAAATTTAAATTAAATTGAATAAGTTGAGTACGTGTTTTATGTATTCTCGATCAATTCAACATAATATATTTTATTTTATAAGTTTTGTTCAATAATTTAAAAATAAATCTATATATTATATATTATATAATTACAATATATTTTTATTTACATATTAATGATTTTCTTTTTATTGTATATGTATAACACTTAGAGAAATATTAGGGAACACAAATGATTGTCAAATGCTTATGTCATGTTATATTTGACTATAAAATAATGAATGCTCTCTATTAATATACACTTACAAATTCAAATTTATCATTTGAAATTTATGTGAATTGGATTATCCAGCACTATTCTCTAACTTATAACATAATTAACATTACTAAATTTATTCTATTTATCAAAACTAAATATTAGCTCTAATATTCCATATTTTAGATTTATTTTAGATTTTTGAAATAAGCGATGTTATATAATTTTCTTTTGTGTGAGTTGAATTTAAAATTTTCGAACTTACTTTTTATTGCGTTGGATTACAAAAATACCTTATCATTTATCAAATTGATTATAAACACTCCTAATTTAGATGACTAAGAATGGAATAGAGTCTGAAAAACATAAAAAAATTGAATAAACTTCAGTTTACGGTCTGAATTTCGTTCTTTTCTTACATTTTCATTTATAATAATCAAGTAGAAATTAAGGGCCAGTTGGAGTAATCAGTAAAGAGCGAATATTTATACAAAACACTAATAAACTTCCTTCCGTCCCTCAAAAAGAGTGATGGTATATGATTTCAAAAGTTAAATATGTTCAAATTTGATCATCAATTATATATTAATAATTTATAATTTTACAAATTTAAAAATTAGATGTGATAGTAAATCAAATATATTTTTTAATAATACCTTTTCTTAATTTTTGCGTGTAATAACATTTATTAATTATCGGTCAAAATTAGATTAGCTTGATTTTAAATTTTTATAAAATATCAATTTTTATGGGATGGATGGAGTACTTCATTAACAAATTATTAAAACTTGCATCTTGCCATCAAAACAATTGATATTAAGTTTTATAAAATTATGTTAAAATTTTAATTACATAATAATCCAAAGAATTACAATTTTACAAGTTCATCGATTACACTCTCGTATTTATTGAAGCTCTACACGATTTCTTATACATAGAACCTCTTTATAGTAACATCGTTAAAATAAAAATTAATTATTATTATAAGGAGGTTATATCTAAATAAAGATAATTTTTAAATTAATTATATAATACATATTAAGACCACAATTTTATATTATTATAAATAGGTTATTATTATATAAAATATTCTTATAAAGAGATTTTCTTGTATTTCTATTTATTATAAGTAGGTTATTATTATATAAAGTATTCTTATAAAAAAGTTAAACTGTATTACTGTTTATAAAAGTTTAATAACTGCAGTTATCAATTTTGACTTCAGTTTCTGGTTTAAGTTACCAAGGACTAGAGCCGAGCAAAATCGATCCAAATCGAAAAAACAGCGGTTCGGTTCAGTTTGGTCCCAATTTTTTTAATTTTTTGATCATTTCGGTTTTTCGATCCGGTTCGAGGTTTACAAAATTATTTCGATTCTGAACCGAAAAAACCGAAATATACATCACATATATTTACATTATATATATATATATATAATATTGAGATAATCTAATAATGTAAATATCTATTAGTATTACTTATTTACTTACGAGTTACGATTTACATATTGTCTCACTGTCTGTTACCCTTATCCCCATCCCCTGACCTAAATTGAAATCGCCCCACCCCGACGTTATTTCTGACAGCTCACTTCAGTTCTCAGCTTAGTGACCTAATTGACTCTAAATTATATTCAATGTAAACTACTGCACTGCTTGTGCAAGTGCAGCTTGTGTTTCAAACTTTGAAATTCTATTTTATTTTTGTTGCTGATGTGTTGCTTGTCGGCTTGTGTTGCTTGCTGGTTGTTGTTTGGTTCAGTAGAGTAGTACACTTCGTAACATACCATGATACAAGGTTTTTTTTAAAAATTCGGTTTTTAGGAACCGAATTATTTAGGTTCGGTTCGATCCCGGTCCATATAGCAATTTCGATCAGGTTCGATCCCAAAAAAGACATCAATTCAGTTTTCAAATTTTTTGGTTCGGTCCTAAAATTAATTTTGGATCGAACCACTCGAATGCTCAGCCCCTACCAAGGACAATAATAACATTCACTTGTTTATTTGGAGGATGATGAACTTAACCGGTAGCATTTGGGCCTAATTTATATTTTTTAACAAGAAACAGAAAACACAGATGTGTACCTTTTTATTTGTTACAACTTACAAGAGATTAACAGCAAAACAAACATCTAAAAATCGGATTTACGTCCAATTTCTCTTTGTAATGTGATTTATAAGGTCATATCCAAAGTTCTGGCAAATCGGATCAAGAAGGTTATAGATTTAATCATCTCAGATACTCAGAGCGCATTCATACCAGGGAGGCTTATCACGGATAACATTATGATAGCTCACGAGCTAATGCACTTCATGAAAAGAAAAACTACGGGCAAACAAGGTTGGATGGCGTTGAAAGTGGATATGAGAAAAGCGTATGATCGCGTTGAATGGGGTTTTTTAGAGGCTGTTTTAAATAAATGGGTTTTTCTCAGAAGGTTATAGAGCTATTTATGGCATGTATCTCCTCAGTCAACTATCAAATTTCTCATGCATGAAGAGTATTTGGCTCTATTGTTCCCTCTCGAGGTATTAGACAGGGGGACCCTCTCTCCTCTTATCTATTTTTAATTTGTATTGAAGGTCTTACTGCTCTCATCCAAAATTTTGAAAGAAGAGGCTTGTTGCAAGGAATTAAGGTATCGCGTTCAGCTCCGTCTATTTCGCATATGTTTTTTTGCGGATGACTGTTATATATTCTGCAAAGCAAGTGTTGAATGTGCTAACCAGGTTCTAAGAATGCTAAAATATTTTGAGAAAGCCTCAGGTCAGCAAGTTAATGTTGATAAATCCTCTGTTTTATTCAACAGAAATGTAAACAGTGGTCTCAAACAAGATCTGTGTCATCAGTTGGGTTTTATAGAAGCAGGGGACAATAGCACGTACTTAGGCCTGCCAAGTCTTTTAAACAGAAATAAATCAGTAGCTTTCGGATTCATAAAAGAGAAACTCCAAGAAAGGTTACAAGGCTGGGATAAGAAGAAGCTTTCGAAAGGAGGGAATGAAATTCTGCTTAAAACAGTAGCTCAGTCGTTACCTAACTATACCATGAGTGTCTTTCTTCTTCCTCTTGAGGTTTGTCAAGAATTAGAGAGAACCATGTGTAAATTTTGGTGGAAATCAGATGCAAGTAAGGAGAGATGCATTCACTGGATGTCTTGGGACAAAATGAGTTCGAGGAAATTATCAATTGAGGCATGGGCTTTCGCAGTATTAAGGAATTTAATATTGCTCTCTTAGGAAAACAATCTTGGAGGTTGTTAACCAATCCAGGAAAACTAGTGTCCAAAATTTTTAAAGCCAGATACTTTCCATCAGAGTCGTTCTTGACAGCCAAAATTGGTAGCAATCCCAGTTACGTATGGCAAAGCTTGCTTGAAGCCCATAGTTTGATCAAACAAGGAAGTTCTTGTCGAGTAGGAAATGGCCAGTCATTGTTTATTATGAACGTTCCTTGGCTACCGGATGTCAACGACCCTTATGTTCATTCTGACAGTGAAGTTCTGATAAACCAAAAGGTATCATCTCTAATGGTCACAGGAGAAAATTAGTGGGATAACGAGGTCATAAGGGATCTATTTAATGATCGAGACGCGAACCTCATTCTATCTATTCCACTAGGAGACAATGATAATGATAATTGGTATTGGAGATGCGAAAATATGGGAGCTTATTCGGTTAAAAGTGCCTACCTCCTTCTCCAGGATTCAGGGAGAAGCAACCCAGGAAATGACAATTCAGGTTTTTGGCGAAAGTTGTGGAACCTTAAGATACCATCGAAAGTTAAAAACTTTATTTGGCGTGCTACAAGTAATTGCTTACCTACAAAGGATCTCCTCTGTAGTAAAAGAGTTCCAGTGAATAATGTTTGTCCCAGTTGTCACGAAGCTTCAGAATCAATTCTGCATTCTTTAGTAACTTGCCCTTTCGCGCAAAGCTGTTGGCACAAAGCTGCATTACCAACGATAACGAGTGAGTTTAACTCATTCTCGGAATGGCTCCAGTTAGTATTCACTCACAGGAACGCAGCAGCAATTAATGTTACAATCATGGTGTGCTGGGTGTTATGGAAAAATCGAAGAGATTTAGTGTGGAATCAAAAACGTTTGGTAGTGCCAGAAGTGCTAGCTACGACAATCTCTGTCTTTAACCAGTGGCGTTTTGTTCAAGATAAATCTTTTGACAATTCTTTGGGTTTTATGAACCAAGAGGATGGTCGAGAACAATGGCAGGCTCCAATGTTAAATAGAGTTAAGGTTAATACCGACGCATCAATCTTTAACGATCTAAACAGATTCAGTCACGCAGTAGTCGTTCGAGGTCATAACGGCAACCTGATAGATGCCAAATCGGCTTGCTACCAAGGTACAGTGTCTCTAGATCTTGCAGAAGCGATGGGAATTCGCGAGGCTCTTAGCTGGGTTAAGAAATCAAAACAACAGGATGTGGTCAACAAATAGACTGTTTGAAATTAGTGCAATGGATCCGTAGTCCTTTTGTTACTCTATCGTATTTGGGAAAAGTAGTGGACGAATGTAGGAGTCTCCTGTTGGGTTTGCAAACTCAAAACGTGAAGTTAAGATTTATTAAACGTGTTGGTCCTTGACTATTGCAGAAGGGGGGGGGGGTTGAATGCAATAGTGATAAAACTCAATCTACGTTTCAACAACAAAAACTAAGATTAAACTTTATCACTTACTTGATTGCAAAACAACAGTAGACACATGAACAATTCTCACAAAATAAATGTTTTATTTATTTTACAATGGGTTGCTACAACCTCAAGAAAATGTTTGTTTTCTTGAGCTTCAGTTTCTCGAGAGTTAGATCTCACATAGTTACAAAGAATAGAATGATAGATAGTTTTTGTAAAAACTAAACCTATCACTATCAACACGGGTCTAGTGAAGCTGCTGTCATTTTCAAGTGGCAGCTTCTTACAATTTGCCTACCCGTGAATCTTTCCTAAATTGCTATACAAACAACTTATCAATACATTACAAAGCAATCTAGAAACTTTCCATATTAAGCTAACACAATTCAGTAGATGTAGATTTGTCATACATTGGAATTGGTGAGCTTTGTCATGTGATCTCTTCGAGCTTCGGTCGTAGTCTTACAGACCTGTTGCAGTGTTGGGATACTGCAACACGCCTGTTTCTTGAACATCCAAACTGTCACATGTTTGACTGGGTTGAACCATAATACAAATGATATCCATTCATGACAGTATCCTGATGGCTAAGCTTGCTGTCACAGGAGTGTGCTTTTGGTGACAGTAAGAAATCCCCGCAGAAGGTGCTGTCAGGATTTCCAAGCTTGCTGTCAGGCTAAGGCAAAGTTGATGTAAGAGGGCTTCCGCCAATGTTGCTGTCAGAGTAAATGTACTGTCGTGACTTGCAACATGCTGTCTTCAAGTAACCCTACTGTCAATGCTGTGACAGTAGTATTTATTCTTGTTGTCCATCTTGAGCACTTCTTGAGGCTTGAACAAACTAATGAACTTCTACCAAGATGTACTAGAATCTTATTTTAAGCAAGCAAAAACGGTTACATAGACATACTCTGGCTGTGACAGTATGTTCATACTTAATAAAATTAAGTAAATAAAATATCTAGTTGAGTTGTCTCATAGCTATCACCCATAAATCCTAACAATCTCCCCCAATTTGTTTTTATGGAAAATAACAACAAATTTACAATTTACACATGCTGACAACTTAACTAACAAGATCAGAATTCACAAAGGATTCTTACTTTGCTTCATAATTCCTTTTATGCCTTGTTTCTTCCTCTCTTCTGAGAGCTTCCTGTAATACCTCCTTGAGTCCTTCAACCATTGCTTTCTCATCAGGGGAAACATCATCATCTTCAATCTCATCAATGTATTTCTGGACTATTTTGGAGAGGCATACTCTTGCATCATGAAGATCAGTCCACAGTTCTTGACCAAAGGCATAGGTTCTGAATTTTAATTTGCCTTCGATCAATTTGAATCTTCTTCCAGGATATGCATTGAGAGTTTTTCTTCTGGACTTGTCCAACTTTGCATCTTCACCCTTTCTCTTCTGAAGAATGTCCTCAATCTCAAGTGAACACAGCTGTTCCAGAGGATGAGTTGATCCAATTACCATGTACAGTAAATCCTTCAAGGTACTTGTTTTGAGTCTGTGAAGACTTGCAACATAGATTTCTTCCCTTATGAACTTGATCCTCAGAGGGTTCTCTAGTACACAGGTTTGGTAATTGGGTCCTTCACTTTCCATCTTATTGGCTTCTTTGCATTTCTTCAGTAGTGAAGATTCCACATCTTCAGTAGTGTCCTTTTTGTCAGATTTTGAGGGTCCTTCTTGACTTGGTTGAACTTGCACTTCTAAATCAGGAAAGTATTTGGGATCATATTCAATGTCCTGAGCCATTTCCTCAGGAGCAAGTACAAAGTAGTCAGCAAAGTCAGCATCATCAAAGAGTGTCCAGTCCCCATACTTCAGATAGAATTCTTCATCTCTTTCAGCTTTGTATGACAGTACAAGGTTCATGACTGTCTCAGGAACATTTTCATAGCCTTGCATTAGATCCACCATCCTCACCAAGTAGAAGTAGTCAATTCTCCTTGTCACTATTTTCATTGTTTGTGAGAGGGTTTCAGATATTATCCAAGATGTCACCTCCATATCAAAATTCTTCTTGACTCTTACAGATCTTGATCCATCAAACCATAGAATGTATTCCTCAGCTTCTTGGTTGCCATCCAGCTTCACCTCAACATTCTTGATTTGATTTGCTTCCTTTTCCATGAGATCCAGAGTGCTGTAAAGTTTTGAACTGATAGGTTTCTTCAGTATTCTGCCAAGTCCAGTGGCTTTCTCCTTTCCTGAGTACTTGTGCTTTCCTTTCTTCTCAGGTTCAGGTTCCTGTCTTGAAAACCAAGCCCTTGCTAAGGATTTTGTTCTCTTGGGTTTGACAGTAGACTTGATTTCACCCTTGACAGTATCTTTGTCGATAGTGTCCTCCATGACAGTATCTTCCTTGACAGTGTCTTTTTCGACAGCATCTTTCAGGACATTGTCTTCCATGACAATGTCTTTGGTGACAACATCTTTCTCAACATTTATGCTGTCTATAGCACATCTCAAGATGTTTGCCTCCAAAGCTTCAAGTAATTCATCATCCTTTGCTTCTGTGACACCAGCATCTTCCTTTTCTTGCACAGGAGCTTCTTCTTTTCTTTCCTCTTGGGATTTAGATCCAACATTCCCAGAGGTGCTTCCACTAGCATTCCCAGCTTCTCCAGTTCCTCCATTACCATCCAAGTCATCATCATCACCAAAAGGAACTTCAAAAGAGCAGCTTTCCCCTTGTTCAGCTCTGTTGGAGTTAGCTTTGAAAATCATCTTTTTCATAGTGGAGCTCAGTTCCTTGTCCCTTTTCACCAGCAAGTCATAGATTGCTTTGACAGTAAGAACTCTTTCCTTGTTGGCTTTGGAGTTAAGGATCATGTGTAGTACCTTCAAGATTGACTTTGACTCCATTGTTGAAGTGCCTCCTAGACTCATGTATGCACATCTTCTGCTACCACTTTTAGTGGTACTTTCATAGTAGACACAGAATGGATTGGTGTAGACATCTGGGAGTTTCTCAGCAATTATATTCATCATTTGCAGATGTAGAACCTCATTGAAGACAGTGTGGTTTGCTGTGATTTTGTTCTTCATTACTGTTAGCACCCTTGCAGGAAGACTCTGCAGCAGCTGCATAGTAATGAGCATGGATATTCTAGAGTTTAAGTACACATCAATAGCCCACCTCCTTTCTTCATTGACTTTTACACAAACACTGATGATTTTCTCCTTAAGTAAGGTTGAGCAATTACTCAGCCTTCTGCCTGGTTCCTTCATAGCTTCCTTAACTATCTTGTAGAAGTCTTCATCATGATTCTTCAAAGTACTTTCCCTGTAGTTCACCATTATAGCATTAGCATCTTCTTGGCTGAACTCTGTTCCTTCACTCCAGGTGTTTCCTGACAAGGTGTATTCAGGAAACTTGTCTTTCCCTTTCCCCAACCTATGTTGCTCCTCCTTTTCTCTCCATTGCCTTTCAAGAGCACTCTCCTTTGGAACTGAAGTTGGCTCTCTTATAGTCACAGGAGGTAGAATTGGGTTCTTGGAAGGAACCTCCTTTTGCATTGCTTCCAGGGCTTCTTTTGACATTAGAACTATTTCTCCAGCCATTTCATACTCAAAGAGTTGCTCAGACTCTTGCACTTGCTCCCCCTTACTTCCTGATTCTCCTTTTGTTCCCCTTTTCTTCCTTGCAGACAGTAACTTTCTTTGAGCTGCAGGCTCCCCCTCACTCCTTGACATCTTCCTTGAAACAGGATCCCCCTGAGCAACATCCTGCTTGGAGACTCTTTCTGATTCTGATCTTTCCCTTTCTGATCCTGCCTTTGGTGATTCTGATCTTGCCCTTTTCTCCCCCTTAGGTAAGTTGGCAGCATCAAGACTAGCAGAAAGAATCTGAATAGCTTCCTGAATTGTAGAGAAACCATAGGCCACCATGGTAGATAGGCTGTCAAGTTTGGATTCCATGGACAGACACCTGTTCTCTAGAGCTCTCAACCTGGATGATGTAGAGGAGCCACCTGATCTTAACCTTCTTGGAGGTGAAGGAAAAGACTGGGGCTTGGAGGCTGTGGGGGTTCTCACACTCTCAGTGTTTTTCTGAGTGATCTCATCACTCCTCACAGAAGAACTCTCATGGCCTAAGGCCTGAATATGTGGGGCTCCCTCAATTTCACTCTGGACATGCTCAAGTCCCTCACCTTTTGCCAGCTCATTTGGCTGCCTCTCATTTTTATGCTCACCTCTCTTTTCTTTTATCTCTGTTTTCTTTTGCACACCCTCACTCATCCTAGATGCATGTGTATGAGCAGTAATTTCATGCAAAGAAATAGATGGTTTAGAATGTACCTTCAAGAACTGAGATAGTGGCACATCATCATCAGAGACATCCTCAACAGTTACAGCATCAAGATCAGGCATGGTTGAGGTGACAGGAGCTTCTCCAGGAATGTTGTTGTCAGTTGGAGCATTGACAGTAGGTTCCACTGCAGTATGGACAGCAGGTTTGGTCTTGACAGCAGCTGAGTCCTTAACAGCAGGGTCACCCATGACAGCAACATCCATAGTGTCCTTGACAGCAACTTGGGCTGTGACAGCATCTTCCCTAAGGTAAGATGCTCCTTGGAGATTGAACAATGTACTGGCTGTTTCATTTTCTAGCAGAATTGTACTTTGCTCTTTCTCAGTGTTTGAAGGAGTGGTGTCCATCTCACTTTGAGAAATGGGTTCTTGTGGACCACTTGATGGGGGCTCATCCATGATTGGAGATGGATGATCAAAACCTGAAGGGTTGGGACTGTCCCCCTCTCTAGGTTGTGGAGAAGAAACAAATGAATGTGTAGGGAAGGAAGAAGGTGAAAGTTGAGAAGTGAATAGTGGCTGCTTCTCAGATGAAACTTGAGAAGCATCAACGGGGGAATGGAAATCCTCACAGTGTCCTGACTCCATGTGTATATCTGCAAGTGGGGGCTCCTCGTGAGTTGGAACATGAGGTTGTGCAGACTCTTTACAGGATGCCTTGGGAGACATGCCAATTTCAATAGATGGTCCCTGTTGAGAGGGCACATCTAGGGAGGAGTTTATTTCCCTATTTTCCTCTACAGTCTTTTGGGAGACTGCAGGGTGGCTGACAGTGGTTTTGGTCCTCTTAGCTCTCTTCTTCTTAGGCTCAGGAGGAACCACTGTGGGTTCTGATTGACTACCTTCCTTATTTGCTGCACTAGGTGCAGGAACTCCCTCTTGACTCTCAGTACTACCACAAACACCAGTTTCTAGGGGTCTTTTTCTGGTTTCTTGTAAGGCTTGTCTCTGTACTTTTGGAAGTCTAGAGAACCTAGGTTGAGTGTATGGGGCAGAATGAGGGTTGACTGAATTGGGGTCTAATGCAGTCTCATTCTCAATAGTGAAGGTATCAAAACTAGGAGGTAATGGAAAATCAAGGTCAGACACTTGATCAACCATGTGCTTAGTGAAACATAGTGGAATATGTGCATTTAAATTATGTGAAGTGAGAGTTGTGTGAGTGTTTCTTTTCAGTACTGGGCACACCTCCAAACGAGGGGCATTCTCATCAAAGTCACATAGAGAATTGATGCACAACATTAGAAAACGAGGATAAATGTTTACCTTCTTACCTATGGCAGCCTTGAAGTGTGCCATGAGCAGCTTTCCAACATCCACTTTGTACCCATGAACAAGAGAATGAGTGAGCTTCTTGATGTAGGTGGGAATACCATTCCAGCCTGTGGTCTTGGTAGAGAACACTTTCACCATAGCATCAAACAGCATGCTCCACTCCTTGCGGAGATATTTCCTGTCCATTTCACCATAAGGGTACCATTTTGTTGTTCCCTCTTCAAGAATTGGTCCTGAATAACCAATTGTCAGGAAGAGCTTCTTTAGGGTTTCATCACTAGCAAGCTCAGAGTAAGCTTTTCCTTGTTCCAGCACAATTCCTAGAGCTGCAGTGATGCCCTGAGCATTGAGAGAGTAGCTATGCTCCTTGATTTTGAATTGAATAGAGGAGACGTCACCATCTTCATGAGCAATAGCTGTCGCCCAAAAGCTTTAAATCCTGTCTAGGTCAAGAACAGGAGTAGAGGTAATTGCATACCCAAGATAGGACTTATTCATGAAGTAAACAAGCCCTTTGAATCCCTCACCAGCATCGCTTGGTGAGTAGATGCCGGCAAAGTTGGTGAAAAAAAAAATCAACTTTCAAGTAAAAGACTAGCACAAAAAATCAATTTAAGCAAAATCAAAGTGAACATGCTGTCTAAAACAGATAGAGACTTAGATTGACAGTAACTTTCTCATGACAGCAACTTGCTGAGATTACTGTCACAAGCTTCATAGAAGACTTTTAGAATGGAAAAACTAGTAAGTTAACATACCAGATTTAGCATTCCCAGTTCACTTACCAACCTGTTAAAGGTTGCTTCATCCAGTGGTTTAGTGAAGATGTCTGCAAGTTGCTTTTCTGTAGGGACATAGATCAACTTCACAGTTCCTCTTTCAACATGCTCTCTAATGAAATGATGTCTAATATCAATGTGCTTTGTTCTAGAGTGTTGAACAGGATTGTCTGAGATGGCTATGGCACTAGTGTTATCACAGTAGATAGGAATGTTGCTCAACACTAGACCATAATCCAACAATTGATTCTTCATCTATAGAATTTGTGCACAACAACTTCGAGCAGCAATGTATTCAGCTTCTACTGTAGAAGTAGAGACTGAATGTTGCTTCTTGCTAAACCATGACACCAATCTTCCACCAAGAAATTGACAGCTTCCTGTAGTGCTTTTTCTGTCAATTCTACGTCCAGCATAATCTGAATCAGAATACCCCACTAACTCAAATCCAGTATTTTTAGGATACCAAAGGCCTAGATTTGGAGTGCCTTTAAGATATCTAAAAATTCTTTTGATAGCAATCAAGTGTGACTCATTTGGATCAGCCTGAAACCTTGCACAGAGACATGTAGCAAACATTATATCAGGTCTGCTAGCAGTTAGATAAAGAAGTGATCCAACCATGCCTCTGTAAACACTGGAGTCCACTTTCTTTCCTTTGGAGTCTAGATCCAGACTGGTAGAAGTAGAGATGGGAGTCTTGGCAGGAGATGAATCTTCTAGGTTGAACTTCTTGAGAAGCTCCTTGACATACTTTGATTGACAAATAAAGATTCCATCATCCTTTTGAAGAACTTGTAAACCAAGGAAGAATGATAGTTCTCCCATCATGCTCATCTCATATTTGTTTCTCATTAGAGATGAAAACCTCTCACACAGCTTCTCATTTGATGAACCAAAAATGATATCATCAACATAGATTTGAACCAAAATGATGTCTTTGCCATGATGTTTGTAGAATAAAGTCTTATCTACCATACCTCTTGTAAATTGATTTTCCAATAGAAAGGCTGAGAGGGTATCATACCATGCTCTAGGAGCTTGTTTCAACCCATAAAGTGCCTTGAACAGCTTGTACACAAAATCATACATTTCAGCATCTTCAAAACCAGGTGGCTGTTCAATATACACTTCTTCCTCCAACTCTCCATTTAGAAAAACACTTTTGACATCCATTTGGAACACCTTGAAATTACAGTGTGCAGCAAAGGCTAAGAAAATCCTGATAGCTTCAAGTCTGGCAACAGGTGCAAATGTCTCATCATAATCTATCCCTTCCCGTTGACAGTAACCTTTAGCTACTAATCTTGCCTTGTTCCTTGTCACATTTCCATTTTCATCCAGCTTGTTCCTGAAGACCCACTTTGTCTTAATAACTGACTTTCCCTTTGGCCTTGGAACAAATTTCCACACATTGTTTCTTTCAAACTGGTTGAGTTCCTCTTGCATAGCAATCACCCAATAAGAATCCAACAATGCTTCATCAATTTCTTTAGGCTCCACTTGAGATAGGAAACAGGAAAACATGCTGTCAGCAGAAACATTGTTCCTAGTTCTCACCCCAGAAGAAGGATCTTCCAATAATCAAGTCATTTTTATGATCCTTGTTCCACCTTGTAGTTCTGGGCAAGCTTCTTGTTTGTTCAACAGCAGTAGCCTCATTTAGAGGGACTGATTCTTCACCAGGACAATTATCTCCACCATTTTCTTCAATATCTCCAGAGTCACCATCATTTTGAGTATTTCCTGAAATAGTCTGTGACTGAGCTGGAGTTTGATTTGTATTACCTTCATTGACATCATCTTTTTCAGTTTCCACAGTTTGAGTAAAAGAGGGTTCTTCATCAACAAACTCTTCTTCTTCCAAGTAGCCTTGATTCTCAAATCTAAGAATCTGCATTTGACCTTCCTCATGCAGTCCAGGAAACTTGGTTTCATCAAATGTGACATTCAAACTTTCATCTATGACTCTATGTTCCAGAAGATAGACTCTGTAGGCAGTCCTTTCTAGAGCATACCCCATGAAAATTCCTTCAAAAGCTTTGGAGTCAAACTTCCCTTTCTTTTCATGGTTGTCCTTCATCATGAAACATTTGCTTCCAAACACATGAAAATACTTGACAGTAGGTTTCGTTCCATTGAGCAAATAGTAAGGAGTGTTTCCATGAGTCTTGTTGATCAAGGTTCTGTTCTGAGTATAGCAAGCTGTGTTGATGGCTTCTGCCCAGAAGTATGTAGGTAACTTTGCATCATGAAGCATAGTTCTGGCAGCTTCAATGAGAGTCCCGTTCTTCCTTTCTACAACACCATTCTGCTGTGGTGTCCTTGCAGTAGAAAACTGTTGTACAATTCCTTCATCTTTACAGAAATTTCCAATAGTGGCATTTCTGAACTCAGTACCATTGTCACTTCTTAGCAACTGAACTTTAGCATTTGGGGTTCTGTCAAGAACTCTTAAGTGATCAATGATGACCTAAGCTGCTTCATCTTTTGATTCTAGGTATTTCACCCAAGTATACCTAGAGTAGTCATCCACCATAACTAATGCATATCTCTTTTTGGCTAAGGATGGGACATTTACTGGTCCAAAGAGATCCATGTGAATTAGTTTGAGTGGTTCTGTGTTGGTGTTGGTTTGCTTTGACTTATGCACAGCTCTTCTCAATTTTCCCATTTGACAGTCCCCACACAGTCCTTCTTGACAGAATTCCTGTTGAGGTAGTCCTCTAACCAATTCCTTCTTCATCAGCATGTTCATTATTTTGAAGTTGAGGTGAGAGAGCTTCCTGTGCCAAAGCATACTGTCACCAACAGTAGCTTTACTGTAGAAACAGTAAGTTTTGTCCTTCTTTGTTGAGCTTAGGTCAGCAACAAACAGGCTTCCTTTTCTTACCCCTTTCAGAGAGAGGCTTCCATCCTTCTTGTGATAGATATTGCACACCATCATGTCAAAATCAACCTTGAATCCCCTGTCACTGAATTGGCTGACACTGAGCAGGTTGTGCTTCAATCCATCAACAAGAGAAATATCATTTATGACAACATTTCCAATTTCCAAACAGCCATATCCCACTGTGTAACCCTTGTTGTTGTCTCCAAAGGTTATGATTGGGCCAGCTTTCTCTACAAAATGTGATAGCAAGGCTTTATCACCAGTCATGTGTCTAGAGCAGCCACTGTCAATGATCCAAGTGACTTGCTCCTTTTTCTTGCCCTGCAAAACAGATTGTATTTAAGAGGCATATGGTACCCAATCCTTGTTGGGTCCTGTTACTTCAGTATCACAGACATAATCAACATTTTCAACTTTAATCATCACATCAGGAATCTTCTGTTGGACTCCCTTCTTCACCCACTTTTCTTTAGAATTAGACTTGGTCTTATTCTTAGTGGATGAGGCCTTCTTACTGTTTCCAGTAGGCTCAGGAGTCTCAACAGTATGTATGTAGACACATTGTTCAGTAGACAAAATAGGAAGATTGAAACAAGTACTCATGGCAGTTATCTTGCATGGCATACAGTCAATGTTATTACATACTACCATAGGTCTATGCATAAGGGGGGTTCTATGTAAGTTACCATTTTTCAGAGTCACATTATCCTTGACCTCTTTTGGATTCTTACAAACATGAGTTAAGTGATGTGAAGAGCCACAATTATTGCATAGTTTCCTAGGAGCATTACTACCATTAGCATTGCCATTTCCTAACTTGCCATTCCTGTTTCTAGACTTGTAAGTAACTGTGTCATCAGGATGTTCTGAAGTTGCTGTCGAGCTTTTCTTGACTATACCTTTCATACCTCCTGTCATGACAGTAGGTTTGGAAGTTGCTGTCTTCGAAGCTCTCTTGACAGTATCTTTAGAACATTCTGTCAGATTGTTTGGCAAAGTTACTATCTTGGGGATCTTGACAGTATCTTTTCCACCAACTGTTGAACTGTCAGTACCTTCATCCTCATCATCAAGTTTCTGCTTGATGAGCATGGCTTCCTCATCAAACTCAAGTTCAGAAAGTTTAAAAATTGGTTTATTGAGTTTCTTGAGAACATGAGGTTTGACAGTAGCATCAGTGGAACAATCCTGACTAACAAATTCCTTACCAGGTCTTTTGCCGTAATCAAAACCTATCCCTACCTTTTGATCCTCTGTGTGTTTCTCATGATAATCCTGAAGTTGTTTGGATGAGTTTCTATAGGCTTTAATCTTGAATTCATTTTCACTAATTTCTTTCCTTAGAAACTCCTCAATCTCTTTAGCACAGGCTAATTCATTTTTCAATTTAGCATTCTCCTGTGTTAAAGATTCTAATCTATTGGTCTTTAATAAAAGCAAATTATTCTCAGAAGTGAGTTCATCATTCGACTTAGTCAACCTAGCAATCTCTTCATTGGCTGCAGTTAAACTAGTATGAACATTAAACATTTCAGCACTCAATTCTTCAACAGTTTGCTTGTATTCATCTTTAGACATATCAAGTAAGACAAGTGAGGGTACCTGACTTGGAGAACTAGAGGGGGCTTCTTCAGATTTAGCCATGAGTGCTAAATTTACATACTCCTCTTCTTCTTCATCATCAGTTTCATCCCAGCACTTTCCTTCAGCCACATAGGCCTTTCCCTGTCCTTTCTTGAAGTGTCCACTTGACCCTTTATCCATCCTTTGATTTTGCTTTGGCCTTCTGCATTCAGTAGCAAAATGGCCAAGCTCATTGCAGTTGTAACACCTGAACTTGGATCTGTCCACCATCCCTGTTTTGTATCCACCTCTTGTAGCACCACCTTCACCTTTGAAGAAGTTCCCTTTACTGAACCTTGATGTTTGACCTTGAGACTTATATGGATTGTTTCTCTTGAACCTTATGTTCTTGAATTTCTTAGCCATGTAAGCCATGGTAGGGTTATCCATCTTTTCCATTTCTTCCAAGGAATAGAAGTCTTCATCTTCAACATCAGTTAGCTGTAGTACAACTTTCTCCTCATCATCCACAACCTCTTCAATTTTAAGAGTAGGTATTGGAGCAGGTTGGATGACTTGAGTTTCTTCAGTAGGTTGAGTGATTCTTGGAACATGAGCCACTAGAGCACCTGACATGTTAGCCATCTTTCCTCTAGATCCAGCTAGAATAGCTCTTTTCTGGAAAAACTCAAGCTCATATGATTTAAGTACACCATATAGAGTTTCAAGAGAAATATTGTTCAGATTTCTTCCTTCTCTTATGGCAGTAACTTTGTGCTCAAAATGCTCAGGAAGTGTGAGCAAAAACTTGACATTCAATTCTTTCATATCATAGTACTTGCCATGAATCTGTAGCTCAGTCATAAGCTTGCTAAACCTTTCAAACATGGTTGTAAGGTCTTCTCCTGACTTTGCCATGAAGGCTTCATACTGTGAGATAAGGATTTGTCTCTGGTTGTCTTTTACTTCTTCACTTTCTTCACACAACAGCTCGATCTTATTCCACATATCCTTGGCTGATGAGCACCCAATGACATTCCCACACATGGCTTTATCCAAAGTGAGAGCATCTAGTAAGATGAGTTGCAAGTAATCGTCCAAGGCTACCTTCTCCTTTTCTTGCTCCAGAAACTCTGAAGGTAATTTGTTGACCCAATATGTTGGAACAAGAACACCATCTACAGTTGAGGCTTCAATTTCTTTTCGTGGAACGAAGGGACCATTCTGGAGGATACCCAAGTATAATGGATTCGCAGCTTTGATAAACAACATGATTTTTCTTTTCCATACATTGTAGTTCTTTTTATCAAAAGCTGGAATCTTTATGCTACTTGACTTCTGCATGCTTGTCATGATCTCAGATTTATGAACAATCTGTCTGCTCTGATACCAGTTGTTGGTCCTTGACTATTGCAGAAGGGGGGGGGGGGGGTTGAATGCAATAGTGATAAAACTCAATCTATGTTTCAACAACAAAAACTAAGATTGAACTTTATCACTTACTTGATTGCAAAACAACAGTAGACACATGAACAATTCTCACAAAATAAATGTTTTATTTATTTTGCAATGGGTTGCTACAACCTCAAGAAAATGTTTGTTTTCTTGATCTTCAGTTTCTCGAGAGTTAGATCTCACATAGTTACAAAGAATAGAATGATAGATAGTTTTTGTAAAAACTAAACCTATCACTATCAACACGGGTCTAGTGAAGCTGCTGTCATTTTCAAGTGGCAGCTTCTTACAATTTTCCTACCCGTGAATCTTTCCTAAATTGCTATACAAACAACTTATCAATACATTACAAAGCAATCTAGAAACTTTCCATATTAAGCTAACACAATTCAGTAGATGTAGATTTGTCATACATTGGAATTGGTGAGCTTTGTCATGTGATCTCTTTGAGTTTCGGTCGTAGTCTTGCAGACCCGTTGCAGTGTTGGGATACTGCAACACGCCTGTTTCTTGAACATCCAAACTGTCACATGTTTGACTGGGTTGAACCACAATACAAATGATATCCCTTCATGACAATATCCTGATGGCTAAGCTTGCTGTCACAGGAGTGTGTTTTTGGTGACAGTAAGAAATCCCCGCAGAAGGTGCTGTCAGGATTTCCAAGCTTGCTGTCAGGCTAAGGCAAAGTTGATGTCAAAGGGCTTCCGCCAATGTTGCTGTCAGAGTAAATGTACTGTCGTGACTTGCAACATGCTGTCTTCAAGTAACCCTACTGTCAATGTTGTGACAGTAGTATTTATTCTTGTTGTCCATCTTGAACACTTCTTGAGGCTTGAACAAACTAATGAACTTCTACCAAGATGTACTAGAATCTTATTTTAAGCAAACAAAAACGGTTACATAGATATACTCTGACTGTGACAATATGTTCATACTTAATAAAATTAAGTAAATAAAATATTTAGTTTAGTTGTCTCATAGCTATCACCCATAAATCCTAACAAAACGTTCTGTGAATAGCGTAACTTACTATTTAGCGAGATATAGCTCTTCACTAGCTGAGCGTAGGTGGAAGATGGAGAATGTTCATCAAGATATTTATTCTGTTCTATGTAATGATTTGAAGTAATTGGCAAAAAAAAGAAATTAGCTGGAGCTTTAGCGATTTGACCAAATATAGGTGTTAATTGGTTGTGAAATGGTAATAAAACGGAGGTAAAATAATCATAGGCTTAACTTAGGGCTGTAAATTGATCCGGACTATCCGGTATCTCGGCTTATATCCGGCTCGAAAATATGATACATGTCTCATATCCGTTTTACAAATGATCCAAATCTGGAGGAAAAATCAAACCCGGATAAAATATGATCCCGGATATGAGCACCTATATACCCGCTCAGATTCGGTCTCATATTTTTTTTTGTAAAATGATCCTACCCGAATATGATCCATGATCCGTATTCGGTTCAAACCCGAATATAAATTATAAGTTTAACATATTACATTTCTATGTAAATAATCATTTTATAATTTCTTAATATTTTTATGAGTTTAAATTTTCATAAAGTAAGATTTATTCATCCTTATAATGCAAATATTATCATCATATATACTTAATACATCATATATTTAACCTTTGAATTCATGATTATTATGTTTTTAATAATATTATTATTATTTCGAATAAATGATCATTTATTTAGTTCAAATAAAATACAATACTGGCTCATATTCGACTCGTATCCGATGGATCACAAACTACCCGGTTAGAAAAAATAAAATACGGTATTGGCTCATATTTGGTTTGGATCCGGAACTCAATACCCGGGATCATTTTATATCCGAATAAAATGATCCCGGACCCAAATCTGGACCTTATAAAAGTAAAACGATCCGAGACTTGAGCAAAGGGGTGTCCGGTTCTACCCGGATCATTTTACACCCCTAGCTTAACTCAACATAAATATAGGAGTTAATTAGTTGTGCAATGGTAATACAATGTAGGGCCTGTTTGGCCGCAACTTATTTTATAAGCTTATAGCTTATAAACCCATTTCAGCTTATGAGGGGTGTTTGTGTACTCAGCTTATTTCATCAACTTATAAATTATAACTTATTTTTTTAGCTTATGACTTATGGGGGGTGTTTGTCTACCCAACTTATAATCTAACTTATAACTTATAAATTGATAAGTTGAATGTTAGAAAATACTAACATTTTGCTCAACTTATTTCATTTTTCATGATTTCTTTATCTATTTAGTAGTTTATATTTTTATATTTATACTTTTAAATGTTTTTTAATCTAAAATGTATTTATCAAGATCATTATATTAATTAATTATTTTTTCAATTTAGTTGTTTATATTTTTATATTTATACTTTTAAATGTTTTTTAATCTAAAATGTATTTATCGAGATCATTATATTAATTAATTATTTTTTCAATTTAATTTAACAAAAAAATTATTAATTTATAAGTAAATTTATCCAAACACTTACGTAACTTATAAGTTTGCATCAACTTATCACTTATAAAGCACTTACTCATTATAATACATAAATTCACTTTTTTTAGTTCTCCCAAACACTTATAACAATCCATCAACTTATCACTTATAAAGCACTTACTCATTTTAAGCTGTAAGTCAACTTTTACTTGATACCCCAAACGTTCACGTAGTCACGTAGGTGATTTTTCAAGCAAACCTCTCTCTCGAAAGTAAAACAGTAACAGGAGCTCGTGTATTTAAATCCTAATGTATGTGTAATTGTGTATTCAAATTTCCGTATTTATTTTCATCTTCACAAAAAAGAAAAATCCAAAATGTAGACCAAATTGACACACATATGTCCAATCGCATTATTTCATTTCGAGTAATGTTAAAGATACAAAAATAAGTATCAAATATTATTACAAAATTACGTGACAATAGTGATGTAATTACGTGACAATAGTGATGTGATACTTTGAGTTAATTTTATTGGTGATATCAGTATAAATGCACGCAGACCCATTGTTATATAACCAATCAGAACATAACATGTGTCATTTTTTTTTGAAGACGGTGGTGAGATAATAGCCTCCTCCCCGAGCCTCCTCATCGTTTCTTCTCTAGTCGACGGGGCTTTCACCGGTTTTTTCCGATGGAAAGCCCCAAACCCTTTAATTTGTTTTATTTATTTTTGTTTCATTCAATAATCTTCTTTTTGGGTAAGGACTTCTACCTATTTGTTTTGTTTGGTTTGTTATTTAGATCTTAATTATCAGAGTTTTTGGTTTTCTTTCTTCTTCGATTCAAGCGGAGCTTATTGGATTTGATAGTATACCGAGGATCTCCTATTGTGGTTTCGTTTTTTAGATTTAAAATTTTCTGTTTCGAATTTCAGTTTGTTTCTCTCCTTGGTGAGAGGGTGTTTGTTTCTCTCCTTTACTGTGAGTGTTGGTTTTGATTTAGTGATGAAAGTTTGTATGAAATTGTATTTATGATCGATAGCTCAAACGGATTATGACAAAATGGATTGTGACGAAGCAACTACATGTAAATATATCATTTTCAAAATATCACTTAATTATCTTTTTTTGAAGATGGACGATTTGATTTCTTTTATGTTTGTTCGACTCGATCATTTTTTAGATGCCGTATGACTTTTTATTATTGAATTGACTCCATTTTTCTTAAAAAAAAAAAAACATGTCATTTTGAAAAAATATTATACCTAGTTTGGGATATCTAGCATTTTTCTTTCGTTTCGGACTGCATGTGTGCCTCTGCCACGTCAGTAATTTAAAGCACGCGATGCTTGGCCCTTCATTAGGCGAAGAGACAAAAAGTTGGGTGTAGACACCCCGGCCCAATACCCCGTTCACATATTTCAGATAAGAACATTGATATTTTGAAACACAGACAAAACCCAAATCTCAAGACTGTTAATTTATATTACAGTTTCCATTTCTCAAATTACTCTAAAGAATCATTCGTAAAGAAATAACTAGAGTTATTAAAGGATAAAACTGAAACTGTCTAGGCCGAGGCTATCAAAATGAATGAATACATCACAAAAGATGTCAGTGCCTAGTTGACGAACCATTTCCAGATGCACCATTGTCTACAAGTTGAGATATATCACTCTCAAAAAAGGCAGAGTGGAGAGCCCTAACACATTGTTCTGACTCACTATCGTTCACGATCAAGGATATATTCACCTAATTGAAAATAAAAAATAAATTTAAGATTTAAGCGAGATACACCAAACAATATATATAGATAGATAAAGTAGAATGTATCTGAATGCGAGCATGTGGGTGCAGATATCTATCCAAAAATGTTGTTCATCTTACCTTGGATGCACCTTGAGAGATCATCTGAACGTTGACTCCATTGGCGTGAAGGACATGAAATGCCTGTTAGATGCACAAGAAGCGAAGGCTAAATATTACAAAAGAATTATTAATGTACGAGGAATATATCTTGACCCAGAATATGTACCAATTGGCTAGAGTTACACATTTGCAATGTTAATACTTGAGCATAAACAGGAATGACACATTTAGAAGGTGCTAGTAGCTGGTCAAATTGACCTAACAACTGTCACGTCTAAATCAGAACATAAAGGAAAAATGTAATTTTCACCTCCCCAGGTAAGTTACGAGGAACAGAAAAAACATGATCAAGGGATCTAACACCAATAAAAGTTTTCATAATCATACAAGTCATCCTATTTTCGCTGGTAGGCTAATAGTCTAAATGGCAAAACCAAATTGGTTTCGATACATCAAACAAAGATGTGATAGAATGCTCATACCGCATCAGATTATGCTGGAACATGTAGCAGCAGATTTAAGTTAGGTAATGTGCTTTCCTATCACAATATTTTACTCTACATGCAAGTAGTTCTTTCCTGAAAACAACTCAATACATTTTGTGCAAGATAAGTGGCACCTTTTCCAGGTGAAAAAAACACCACACCACACTACATTGTATCTCAATGCCAACAGTATACAAAATCATCGATCAATACAACACAGAAAACTGTGACTTTAAATCATTCACAGGCTTTTATTTTACTCAAACAGGTACATGCTATTACCTTTTCCAGTATCAGCGAAGACCTTTGAACATTTCCGATGAGTGAGATGATAGATCTGTGTTGAAGGAGATTTACCACTGCAATTTTCTCAAGTTCTTCTACAACATGATCAAGTTCCTGCTTAACGAATGGTGAAAAGGGCTTAATTAGATCTCACGATTTTGTTAATTGAATAATGTAACCAAACAATGTTGAAAACATTATACATTCAAACAAAAGAGTAACGAATCTGATTATGAAGCAAAATAATGATCAAATGGAGTTTAGCTCTGTTTGCATGAATATTAACATTAAGCTGGATATCGTACGCTTGCCTGCTGAATCAATTCCCTGCTCCAAAGCTTTGAAGGATCCAGTGTCAAGGAAATACTAACTTCACTTGTGGCTACAACATCGACTGAAATGCCCAAATCTTCAAAAATTGAGAATACCTTATACAAAGACCATAAAAATATTTCATCAATTATTGTTGACATGGTCATAATAAATTACAGCCATACTATCAATATCCAACACCATAGTCATTTGTAAAGTGTAATGACTCAATAAACAAGGATAAACGATAGATGTAGAAAGTCACTAGAAACTAGATGAGCCAGCAATACAGTAAATACCAACGTCTCCAACACATCCTTCTAATTAACTACTCGGCCAGCCAAACTAAATAAGTATAAGACTACTAACAATATACAACTTGTCACTTGGACACCTTATTCTTACTTATGTGGACTATAGGCAGACATCAGATTAGACAATAGAAACCAAAAGACAAAAGCACAAAACATTCTGTACCTTAGCAAGGAACCCAAATTGACCAAGCATACGAGTGCTAACAATGTCTAACATTGTTACATTCCTTTTCAATACAATGCTAGTTAGCAATGCCTGAAAACAAATAAGAGAAGGAGGAATACATCACACTTCTACTTCATAAATACTATAGAGTTTGAAACATATCTTGATACATACTTTTCTCATGTCTCTTTCTCTAGTTATTAAGGTTCCTGGAGCATTACGGTTGTACGAATTCTTGACCCTAACAGGAACATCTCCCTCTCTAGCTGGCCTCATCGATTGGGGGTGCAGCACCTGTGACCAAATATAGAAATTTTAGTAAAGATATTCAGTAAATTCATTCAATTAAAGAATAAACCTCTCCGTTTAGGTCTCAGCCTTATAATAGACACCATCCATCGTAAATTTACAAGCCTGCTTAATTCTATAACTGTCTTTCTCATTAGAAGAAAACATAGCAACAACAACAATAAGGAGTGATATTAGGTATGATGGATCACAGTGATTAAATACTGAGCCCCAGCTCAAAAAACTACAAGACATAATTACCGATAAAATGAATGATTACATACTATTTGGCTGGGCATTGAGTAATCTTATAGAATTCCAAAACATAGTAAAAATCTGTACCCCTGTGCATTCTGAACAAGGGGAAAGTGCAAAAAAAAAAGAAGAAGAATAACCACGACCACATCTTACTCAATTATTTAACATTTAGATTATAAATACTACAGTGCACTAAAAAAAACACAAGAAGCTACAGTTAACGGTAAAAACAGATAACATGTTTAAAGTAATAATTATAAACTATTCAAAGTAGAAATCTTAAGAAACAAGTTTCCACTCTTACCTCTTCCAAATAACGGATACTTAAAATTAAAAAACAGTTACCAAAAGTACCTTTTCACTTTATACTGTTTACATTCATTGGAATGGGGGCTATAATCAATATTTATACATTAATTTTGCTTTACAACTTTACAAATTCAAGAGGACTACGGTCTACCTCAAACTTTAACCCTCCCAAGGTTGTACCGATTTAAGTACTAGAAGGAAATGAGACCACAGAGAATGGTACTCAGCCCTGATAACAGATTACTGCCATTGTTACCCATGCAAGAACAGCAGACAGTCTACATTACTATAAAGTTAAAAGGAGTGAAGTAATATAACACCTGAGCTCCAAAATAAGCAAGTTCAGCTGCCTCATCGAAAGTCAAATATGGCACTGGCTCTGCGTGTTGATATATATTAGGATCACAAGTTAAAACACCGTCAACATCTTTCCAGACCTACAAAGGGTGCACAAACAGATTTAGTGCATAGTGCATGTATACATGTTGTGTAATACAACTATCCACCGACAGAAATGTTCCTGCGAAGCAAATGTGTCCCCAACCTGAATTTCTCGCAACCCCAATGCTTTACCAATGGTTGTAGCCGTCAGATCACTACCGCCTCTGCCTAATGTAGTCACTGCACAGGACTTCCAACCCTACGAACACAAAATCAATATACTCCACTGTAAGCATAAACAAATAACCTCATATAACTAGTATACAAATCAAAAGCTACTATTGCAGATATTAATCTATACCGCATACTTCTTGTGCAATATTTCATTTTCTTTTCCAGTCTTGTATTTAAAGGAAAAAACAATTAACTATACTGCATAAATAGTAGATAAGACCAAAGGAACGTGACCAGAACAAGGGGTAAACACCTTTCCAAGAAAGCCAGTGACAATAGGAATGGCAGGATCTGCAATCCAATCACCGTGTAATCTCTTCGCAACAGCTGGATAAGTTGCTTCCAAGATATCCGCGTTTGTGAAATCATCTGTTGTTATAAAACCAATTGCAAATGCATCGTACTGCAAATTATTCACAAAATTTCGGATAAGTCAGGATCAGAAATTTTGTGTGAAAGATGACCATATGTACAGGGGAAATTTGACTATCAAGTACATAATAGATTTCAACCAATATCACAACAAACAGATCCCTAATGTCAATTATAAATCATGAATGCAGTTCATAATACTTTATATCTTAAGTGAAAAGGTTGAGAAACAACTAAATTCCTTCTGGATACCAACATGCAGTGGAAGGACTTCACGATCTAAATTCTCGGCTAAAAATGTGTACCCAATCTAACCTCTGCTCCCAAAATTAATAACTTGAGTAATTTAAATTCATAAAGTTATAAGAGTTTAGCTAGGTATTCAATTATAAGAGTTTCCATCTTTAATTAAGCTATTTAGTCTAGCATCAAAAGATGACGTACTTGGCGGGCTTTGACACCAATCTTGTTCAGATATGCAGAAAATATTCTCGTTGACATGCATTCCCCAAATGATACTAAAAAGTCTCTTGTGCGTGGAGTCAACTCTTTCATCATAGCGATCCCACTCAGAAGTTGTTCCAATTCCTCTAGGTGTGCTGCAAATATTTACAAAAGAAAACTATGTATTAGCTAGGTCACACCACAAACTCAGTAAAAAAACATTACTGGATTAGCGAAATAAAAACTCACATGAAATTGTGGATCTTTCTATTCCAAGCTCAACCACAGTCCTAAATACTCGAATATAAAACAAAATTCTATCAAATAAATGCACCATAACATATTGTACATAGACTATTAAAAAAGGATATAGAAACTACACAAGAATATGGATGGAATACTTTTACCTTAAATGTAATTCTTTCAGATTGGTCAGCTCATCAATATCCAAGACATTAGAAACACCACAACTGACAGCCTTTTCTCCAGCCTAAGATACAAGCCAACAAATTTTCTTGATACTATGCTGAAGAATTTTCAAAATAAAGCCATAGCCGAACGATAGGCAAATAAAAATGGCAAAATAGTAGATACCAGTAATAGGTTGTTAGTTGTCTTTCCCATAGCAGAGAGAACAATTACAGGCCTCTCTTCTGGAAAGCTAAGGATAAGTTCAGCTACCTCCCTCAACCTCTCTGCCGAGGCCAATGATGATCCACCAAATTTCATCACACATGTTAATTCATTAGTTACCCCATTGAGTCCTTGACTTTCTGTCTCACTTTTACGAAGCACGTCTACTTTTCCTCCCTCACAGCAGATACTTAAAACTCTTCTTCCACATGAACTCTTTGGAGCTGTGCATGATCCAACAACAGAACCCACAAATGCGGAAAAATTCAGGCTACGTTTTGGCCACATAGGTTGGCTGTTAAGAGCTCTCATTGAAAAAGCAGGTGATGGTGATTTAACTCCACATAAATCCATTGCAGTCGCCATGACACAGTAACAAGGATATATTAATTATATAAAAATAGATTCGACGAATAACGCAAATTATATGAATCCCAGCAGCAGAGAGAGCCAAATCCTTTCCTGGCTCTCCCTGCTAAAAAAAATTCCTCAGCTGACAAGCACTAATTCACGTGTATAGTGTCCTGCAGAAAATAGTTGGGAAGTGATTGTTAATAAGCTGGATTTTGCACGTTCAATCACTCAGATTTATTATTTCTAGCTTTCTAAAGATTAAAGTGTATTAATGTTAAATTTCATTCCTTTTCTCGGACTAAATTAGCTCTATATTTGACTTCTTTGAAGTGGATAAATTAAAATATATAGTGATATTTCAGCATAATCTTTACATTTCTACGGTTGGATCATGAAAAAAATATCACAAAAAAGTCAAAATGAACGGGAAGACGCGACTAATAGATAAATTGTATATTGTGACCTTCAGAAACTCATTTTCACGTGTACATATATTATGTTAACATGTTACTCTCCATAACTCTTAACTACTGAACCTCAGACCTTTTTTAGTGGAAAGTAACAACCACAAATTTTATCATGCTATTAATTTGTGATTTCCAGGTAGTGAACCCAGAGTCATAGACTTGTCTTAGTAGAGGGTGATGATCACATACTAAAAAACCAGAATATTACTTTTTTCGTAGCTGACAAATACCCAACCCTGAACCTTTGTAGTTTGTAGTACAAGGGTCGATGGGCAGCAGTACAAAGACCAAATTTCCCTCTTCCGCTTAACATAAACAATACATATGTACAATACTTAGGCTAATAGCTCCACCTTGGCACTCCATTATTAAACCGCATACTGACTACACACCTTACATCCAACATTTGGACACGTACGTAACTACCCTAACATTAGAAATCCAACAGTGCACCATGAGCCTAATCCATCGACTAATTACCGAGATGCAACAACAATCAGGCACCAACATATAACAAAATGTAGCTCACAAATTATTCATCAAATCAGACAGTAAAAATCATACAAACACAACATACACATAAAATGTAACACACAACAAAACAAACTGAACCAGATCGAGAAGAATATAAAATATAGATAGATAAATTTGAGATAAGAGACAAATAAAACCAATAATTTGATTTTAGCAAACACAGTAATAAGAAACAAACAAAAAATAGCAAGAAATGATACAGTAGAAATGTAATTAACAAACCTTAACGAGAGATTTAAGAACCAGGTAATTTAGGGTTTGAGTTTAGAGCCGCCGGGAAATATAGAGTGGATAAAAAGACGACAAGGAGGAGGTTTGAAGAGTTAGCGAGTAATTTCTGAGACGCGGCGGCGGCGCTTTATTTATACTACTAGTCACTAGACTATATATATATATAACGTGTTTCATATTTTCCTATTTTTTGTTTTTTCACTTTCCCCTTTTCCAATGTGCTTGTATTATTCTAGTTTTTTATTTTTCTCTTAACTTTTTTCAATTTAATATTAGTATTAAATTCCAAATTCTTTTCCGGTATTTGACTGTTTGATGGTAATTTTCCCACTGTTTATAATTTTTTGCACGAATTTCCTTTTAAAAAATTGTTTTATATTCTTTTCTAATGTGCTTGTGTTTGCTTTTTACCTCTGTTCTAAAAGTAGGCGCCAATTAATCGCTAGACGGCGGGGCACCGAACTGATTAAGCGAAAATTGGTCAATTAATCATTTTTTCATAAAAGCAGTCAAAAATCGGCTGAATCGGTCAAAAATTGGATTAATCGATCAAAAATCGGGTTAATTATTAAAAAATAGTTAAAATTAAAAAAAATAAAAAAAAAATTAAAAGATAGAAACTTGATTAAACAATAGGAAAAACATTATTTTTGTACATATAATTACAATTTTAGATGCCTAAATCGTAAATTCTCTTAAGTTTTTCTCTTAAATTGATCTCTAATTGAAAAGTTAAATCTTCAAAATTTTATTTATTACAATTATATAACATTTTTAACATATTTGCATAAATATATGATAATAACATATGTTTAGTTGAAATAACGAAACAATTTTATAATTGTATATAAAAAATATTATTAAATTTATTACGATTAATGATCCGATTAATCATTCCGATTAATCCCCGATTACCCGATTAATCCCTGGACGGTGCATTCACCAATTAACTCCGATTCCCGCTTTTTAAAACACTGAATTTTAAAATCCTTTTTAATATTTCTTTAAACGGTGCTTATTTCTTCTACCTAAGGTGCTTATTTCTTTAAACGGTTTTTTATTATTTGATATGAATTTATTCTGAAAAAGCTCCTAAATAATTTTCCAATGTGCTTGTTTTTGCATCTCCCCGCTTATTTTTCTACACGATTTTATTATTTCTTACATAAAGTTACCTCGCGGAGAGATTTCGAAATAGTACCTACCTTTATATATTGTTTCCAAAGTCGAATAAACAAATTACAAAGAATATTCATTTTAATTTATAGATAATATTATGGTAAAGAGCAAATGCATCATCAGTATCTTTTAATATTTTAGAAGAGAGCATATGAATTACTATACAAAAATTTTAGTCATTGTGAATCTGTGATAGATACATTATACAAAAAGAATCTCCACCGAGTACAGCATAACAAGAATGGGACCTTTAAAACTTAAACAGTAACTTAAATAGTAGCCAACTTCAAAAATCAAATAAAAACTAATCATGTATGGAGTTGTGGAGTGACTGTACAAACTCCAGGTATATCATCTACCTTAGGAATTATAATGTTTATTTCTTCTATCTTCTTCATCTTTAGTATGAGGGGAAGATGAGTAGATCCACAATGTGGGAGTTAAATCGCTACAAAAAACAGTGGCTATGACAAACCAATTACATCTAAAGCACGTAGGCCTGTCCAGGGAAACCCGGAAGTAAATCTTTATGAGTCAAACAAACGAATGTGTCACGACTGAAGATTTTTGCTTCTTCCCAGAGCTTGTTTAAAAGAAAGAACCAACTTAGTGGTTCCTGGAGCATTCTCCATTTGGCAAGAACCTGAATTCTATTTAAATTCTTTGCGGCTTAGTACGCTCACCTTATCTGTAAACTATTCTTGCAAGTTGATCATAACCTGCAAGGACTCCGGCCCCTGCTACACCAAGAAGCATGTTTGCACTCACTCCGCGAAATAGTGCACCAAAACCTTCAAGGCGAACGATCTCCCGAAATGCATGTAAGGGATTACGGTACTTTATTGGTTGGCCAGAGGTTAGCATCATTCTGCGCCGAACTGTGTCAAAGGGGTATGCACAGACCCCAGAAACTGTTGTTATGCTCCATCCGAGGAAAAAACTTGCAAAGAAATTATCCTGCAATTTTAATTTAAGATCAGCAATCTAGTTCTGATAATAGGAAACAAGGCAAACCTATCAAGAGATACAAACACATGTTCCACACCAACTAATCATACAATTATCATAACTTGGATGATGATGTGGAGCAAGGTATGCTGGGATTGTTGGGCAGACATAAAATGTAGTAGAACTTTTAGTGATGAAATATTCAAAATTGGTGCAGTATGATAAAACCTGGTGCACCTTGTTTAGGAAAACAATGAAAGGAAATACGAATGCGGACCAACATGGCACACACATTTAACTTTTCACGAGGAGACTGTACTTACTTGCAAATTTCCAACTAAAATAACAGGTTTCAAGGTGTCATAGAGCCCAAAGTACATGCCTCTGTAGAGAGTGATTCCTACTATTGATACTCCGAATCCTCGATATAGACCCTGGATGCCATCACTTGCCCATGTTTGACGATAAACATCAGTCAATCCTTTGTATTGACGCTGACCATTAACTGGACACCACTTTAAATCAGTTCCCAAGCGAGTGCGTGCATAATCAAGGTGATACAGAAACAATGAAGTGGTGGCACCAGCAGCACTTCCTGAAGCAACATTTCCAGCAAACCACTTCAAGTACCCATCCTTCTCTTTGGAGCATCCGAATAGGCTCTTGAAGTAGCCTTTGAAAGCAAAGTTGAAGGACTACGTACAATCCAGAAAATTGTCTTTAGTACCAACATTCGGCCATATGCTTGTATACAAACACTTCAATAATCAATATAATGAAATACCTACATTTCTTCAAGAAAGTTGATAAGAACATATCAGTATATTAACTGTGATGACACTTTACAGACACTCTTAGACATGCAGTCAAAACCCATTGTGCCTATAGATAAAAACAAAGGAAGGTGTTTCAGTGTCCTACTTTTAGTAAAACCCATATTACTATGAAGTATTGAAGTCCATAATCAGATTCAGAATATTTGGTAAGCTCTCATTCACAAAATAAAGGGCAGATCATCAAACACTTGAACCCAAATTTAAGAAGAACTGAAAATGAAAAACATCCAAGCAGAACCAGATAACTTCTGTTAGACTATGTGAATATCCTTGTGTTTATGGATCTTTGAAGCAATTTATGCCCAATATAAAAACAAAGTTATGTTTGTGGCTCATTGATTTATTTTCCAATGCAATGTGTCATCGCGATGTTCTAGTTCTAAGCCCATCCAATAAAACAGCTAAAATGAAGTTACAGAAAGAAAGTACATCTACCAATCAGACACCAAAAAGTGATAATCCATGAAAAGCAATTCAATTATCAATGAATGTGCATAGATTATAACATGAAAAAGAAAACATGAAAAACATCTCCACAGGCAATATACAAAAACATATTGAGTAAAACTTTAGAAAATCAAAAATAGCATAGAATAAATTGTAGGCAAATTCAGTACGGTGAAAAGTAGTCACCTGAGTTGGAAAATAGCGTATGACATTCGCCTGGTGACCCCTCCAGAAAGACAACACACCCTCTTCTCTCAAGATCCTTCCGAAGCAATCACCAATACCCGTATAAGGTCTCTTAAGCTGTCCCCTTTTCAACAATTCTCCTTGATTTTGCAGTAAAAGTTTCACTCTCTCAATCGGGGCAGCTGCGCTCTTTGATACTATAGCTGCCATCCCTCCCATCATAAAATCAACCGAAAATCTTTCCGACTGTGGCTTCATTCCCAACCTCTCCCTCTTTCCCAAGTAGGCTATACAAATACAACACTAAATGCACTTAAATCACAGAACTCCTCGTACAAACGAAAGAGATCATATACAACTAACACATTTCCTGCTGCATTTAGTAGCTATAACCCACAATGCATCTCATTCTAAATCAAGTAGATAACCGCAAATAATATAATCCATTCGTTTCTCTTCAATTTATTAATACAGGGACATTCTTGATAAAAACTACAATACATTAATGAATGACCCAGATCAACTGGGAATCAAAAAATTCAATCTTTATCATTATTAAAGTTATCCAGGCTCATTATTTTATTATATCACTTCTTATAATCAAAAATTGATGCCCAAATTAAAATCTTGGGAATTGGGGGATTGAAACAATTGCATAGCATTGGCAAGAAAATGTAAATATAGAAAGCAAAATAAATAAAAGTGTGTATATATATAAATGAGAAATATATAGATACGATGGGAAAATGGTAACCTCTTGGGTGCGGCCTGCGCCGGAAAACAATCGTACCGGGGGGGGGGGGGGGGGGGGGGTGGTACCCAAGCCAAGCAGAAGCAGCGATTATTTTTGAGGATTTGCTGATTAAGGGGCTATGGGGCACCTAGATTTTTGGAAATTTTTAGTCCATATAAATGAATCTGTCCCCCCATGTCAAATGATTATGTACTGCTAAAATCTGTTTTTCTGTTTTGACAAGATAAACTCTTATTTCTTGAAATTCTAAATCAAAAATATTTATCCTTGTGCCAACAAGTATTATTCCTCTTACAAATAAATAATTAAATCATAGATTCTAAATGCAGTTCAAAATTGCTTAATGCAGTTGGCTGAAATTACATTGCTGACCTTCTTAAGTTTTTGTGCAAAATCGTGGACACTTGATCACTTCCTCGTTTTCATAATTTTTGTAATGTACACCTAAATCCTAATCAACGCAGATTCCATACTTATTATTAATATAGTACTTCTATCTAACTTGATCTTTAGATACACCAAATAGCGAAAATTGTTGCACGAATATAATCACTTTGTATACAATATATTTAAATATTCAAAAAATATATATCTTTTGATATTTACTTAATATTTTTTCATCTATTTAAATATAGAAGACATGATTATAAATTAGTGTAATTATATTATAGAAACAACTTCACTTTTTTATTTAAAATAAACATATATTTTAAAGAGCTTCATGCTCGTATTTACCTAGTTAGGTAAGTATAAATAAAATTTTCATGTAAATATTGGGATACTTTGATAATTGTAAAATTTTATCAAATATTTACCGTAATGCTATTAAAATGTAATTTGTACTCACGAAAACCTGATTATGTAGCTTAGCAAAAAAAAAAACTGATTATGTATTTAGAGATATTTTCTATATTTTAAATGCATATATAAAAACAAAATTAAATATCAAATAAAATGAAAATTATGAAGATGTCTAATTATCTTTTCCAGCTAAAACATATTATCTATTTTATATTTTCTAGATAAAATAACTCAATCTTTTAAAAATAACACGAGCATAATACATGTTTTATATTTTCTAAATTAAACAATTCATTTTCTAAATATAATACGGGCAATATATATATAATGTAATATAATTTTACATAATTATTAATAAATAATTAACTGACTTTTTCAGCACATTATCTGTTTTATATTTTTTAACTAAAATAATTCATCTTCTTTCAAAAAAAAACTAAAATAATTCATCTTCTGAAAATAATACGAGCGTTTACCTGTTTTGTATTTTCTAACTTAAACAACTCATATTCTAAAAATAACACGTGCATTATACAAACTAATCAACGATAACACAATTAAGTACCTACATAAATTCACGATCGAGTTCAATAAACACATATAACTATTCAAATTTTAAAATCATAATTATAAAAAAATCAAATGTAAATTAAAAAAAATATAATATTAAAATATAAAAAAATAACAAATTCAAATTTCGACCGTACATCGCATGAGTTTTAAGATAGTATGTTTAATAACCGGTAAACTTATATTTAAATATGATTAGATTATAGTACAAATTCTCATAATTTAATAACATCTGCAACCTGTTATATTAAGAAAATATAAGTTTTTGGCTATACTCAAATAGGTATTATCCGAAAGTAAAACATTTTTATTGATTAATAATTATATTAATTTATGATATCAACTATTAAAACCTTAAAATTGTTAACTGTGGGGTGTACATTTAATATTCAGCGTTAATCAATTTACAGCGTAAATCAGCGAGGTTAACAAGGCATCTCACATATTTAATACGAACAAGGGTGCAAAGGTAATATTGGACTGCATTTAGCAACACCCTAATTAAATTGTGGGCAACCTCATAAAAAAAAGTTTTGAAAATGTTTAATCTTCTATTTCGTGTTTGGGGTATCACAAAAAAATTAATTTATATCTTAAAATAAGTAAGTGTCATATAAGTGATAAGTTGATGAATTCTTATAAGTTATACGGGTGTTTGGATAAATTTACTTATAAGTTAGTGAAGAATTTACTAAATTAAATTTGAAAAAATAATTTTTAAATACAATGATTTCAACACTTGTATTTTAAATTAAAATTTTTTTTAAAAACACAAATGTAAAAATATAAAATATTAGAAAAATAAAGAAATCAAAGAATAAGTTGATAAGTTAAGTAAAATGTTGGTGATTTCTAACATTCAACTTATCAACTTACAAGTTATAAGTTTTCAAATAAGCTGAGTACACAAACACCCCCCATAAGCTCTTATCAACTTATAATACATAAGTCATGGTACCCAAACATGCCCTATATCTATATAATAGTATTTGTTGCCTGTTTTGTACAGTAACTCACCTCATTTTAAGTCTTTACCCTTAGTTTTTCAGTTATTTACAAAATTGTCTGGTCTTGCTATCCTTCTTTCACGTGTTGTTCATACCGACTTTTTTACATTCAATTCAAAAGTTAATTAACATTCAAATTCTAAAGCTTCTCCCCGAAGTTTACTACTAAGTTTGAAAACTCGTGTTCCAAGAATTCAAATTCAAATGATATATTGTTTATTTCTTCCCACTCTCGTTAGACTATCTCTCTTTTTAGTTTGCTTTCTTTTCTCTCTGTTGTCTATCTTTTCTCTAATATGTGTTTAACTATTTCTATTTCTTTTATATTGCAGAATGAACAAGATGCATGCACCTTCGATAATAAAATAGATCCAGTACCATATCTTAAGGTTTGAAAATGGTAATTGTGTGTTATATTATTATAGAGTAAAGTGCATTTTGGGTACTCGCATTTTAGTCAAGACATCACTTGCAATACTATAGTTCAAAATCGAGCACTTGCAATATCAATGTTTGTATTGCATTGCACTTTGTTGCATTCCGTTAACTGAGGTTAACTCCGTTATTAATTTAGGGAGTAAAGTGCACTTTGTGTACTCGCACTTTACTCTAAAGTGCATTTTGTGTACCCAAACTTTGCTCAAAACATCACTTGCAATACTTTAGTTCAAAATTTAGAGTAATTTGCGTGTACAGAAAATGCATTTTAGAGTAAAGTGTGAAATGCATTTTAGAGTAAAGTGCGAGTACATAAAGTGCACTTTACTTCCTAAATTAATAACGGAGTTAACCTCAGTTAACGAAAGCAACAAAGTGCACTGAAATACAAACATTGATATTACAAGTGCTCGATTTTGAACTATAGTATTGTAAGTGGTGTCTTGACTAATGTACGAGTACACAAAATGCAGTTTACTCATTATTATATGTATAGACACATATTATCGTTTTAGTAGTAACTAACGATTCACTCATTTCTATTGTTTATCTTTTTTTGCAGGTTGCAAATGAAAACATTTCAACTGTTTGAACCTCTATGTTTCCCAGGTATCAAGTTCAATTAAAATTTGATATTCGATAAACTAATGGTTTATTTGTAATAGAGTTTGTTATAAAATTGTATCATTGATATTTATTGGGTGATTATAATATTTTTCCGAGATGTGTTAATGTATCAACTATAATGGGTTATTAACATAATTGGTTGCACTCCAAATGTTTGATCAAGTTTCTATAAGAATTATGTAATTCTACAATGAATATGTTATTCTCATAATTATCCAGCGATTTGAATATATTTATAATGGAGGATATTCAAAAAGTCTGTTGTAATGGTTAAAAATGAAAGATGCGAGTATTCGAGTATGCAATTAAGATTGGTTTCCGATTGCATTATCTTCTACATGTATTTCTGTCTTGCATTTACCATTTATGCCCACATACTTTCTGCAAACGTAGACTATAATTTTGTCAAAGTTTTGGAAGATACTTTACCTATTACAGTTTGATTTTTACAGAGGCAATTTAATGTTGATTATGGAAATCAAAAGCAGAATGATATCGATAGTGTATTTGATTTCTTTAGTTTATTAAATGGATTAGTGTATTGTTGACTAATTTACAAATGAATAAAAGTTTGAGCTTTTGATTTGTTGTTTTTATATTATTTTTAAGCATGTTTACATCGTATTAAACAATTTATTCTTGATGAACATGTTGTGTGCCATATGCCGCAAAGCAAGTAAAAACCCATGTACAAGTTTTGTTGATTGCTTTGAGGTGTGTTATTCAAATTCTGAAAAATAGAGTAACAATGGTGAAGTTGTTTCTGTGCTTGAAATAAAGATATATCCATGATCAAGAGAGGTTTAATTTTCAACTTTTTTTATTAAAAAACATAATAGTAGATTTTTGATTCGTATGTTTACTACTCAACCACATAGTTGTAGATTTTTTATTTGTATGTTGGTTACTCTACTACATAGTTGACGAATGTGCTTGCAGGTGTATTGAATTGTCCGTGTTTGATTCCTTAAAAACTGTAGTTTTGAGTTGGAAATGATCAGACAAACTTGGAACTGTTTCAAAGTGTTATATGTGGACTCTGGAGCTTTAGTTGGTGATGCATGAGCAATGATGTTTTGTATTTCTGAGTGAAGTGGATTCTCTTACAAAAGCTGCTCGATTCAGGTCAAATGTGTATCACTTTTGGGTCCGTCCTTTTGTTTAACTGATAAATCTAGCTCATCCAGGATATGAAGATTTAATTTTTCGTTTGATATTAACACTGATGTATCAGCTCTAGAGCAGAAGTGTGCTTGCTGCTTAGTACTTGAAGTTTCTTCATAATTGGAGTTGTGAATCAGATTTAAAAGGACGTTGCTATCTTGGAAGGAGTTTCAGAAGGTAAGCTCTGTGTCAAATGCTATCGAGGATCATGATGTGCTGATTCAGAATGCGGAAGTAATGCTCGTGACCATGACTGATGATGTCTTGAAATGGTGGAAGTCTGTTGAGATCAAAGGTGACAGTGCACAAGTGTAGATGGTCTATGCTTGGCTGGGGCTTAGGCCTCGGTTCTGGTCTAGCTGCTTAAGTTTAGTATTTCTGGTTAGTGTCTGTTTCAATGCATGTTTAGGGTCTCTGAGTTTCTCTAGTTGCAAGTTCTTTTTGTGATTGCCCAAGTCTGGCAGTGTTATTGTCCCTCACTCTTTATTAATATATTGCTATTTATCGGAAGAAAAAAAGATTAATCAGAACAATAAATAATGCAAACCAGCCCAATACAAATTTGCCTTCTTTTTCTTCTCTCGATGCATTTTGAAAAATATGATTTTGTGACAGAACTACAAACTTATATTATATATATATATGTGTGTGTGTGTGTATATATATATATACTAGCGTAGAAGCCCGTGCGATGCACGGGCCTGTTCATATAAGAAAATAATTTTCGCACAAATCAGCATCTTCGAAATAATTTTATAATTAAATATATGGTAAATTATAGTATTTCAACTTTATTTTATATTTGTAAATTAATTTTATAATATTATATGCCGTTTTCATGAACCAAATATTTTATAATTTGATCAGGTTTAAAAAGTTGGATCAATATATCTATACGATAATAATTATATGATTATTATTATTATTAATTTCTTAAATAATAATTAAATTTCCAATGTTGTGAAAAGAAATTTATTAAAATGACATGATTATTATTATAATTAATTTCTTAAATAATAATTAAATTTCCAATGTCGTGAAAAGAAATTTATTAAAATGATCAATTAAGTGTAACATAAATAATTATTGTAGCATAATTGTTCGTGTATAACATAGATGTTTGTAAACTCATGTGATTTTAATGTAATAAAAGTATATTTGTAAAAAAGATAATCATGTATGTGAGATTATATATTAAGATATATTACAAATTTTCTTAATTTTTTATATCTTATACATAATTTTTTTTTTTTTTGATAATCAAGTAATTCATTAATAAACGGCCATACGACATCTACAAAAATAATCAAAATAGAACAAACACGTAATAAAATAGATCAAATCAGAATTTTCTTCACCCCCGAACTATGATTGTTGAGTAAATCATTCATTGTAGCACATCACTCGTTCATATCACTGAAGTTTGCAGCCTTTTTAGAGAGACAATCTAATAATCTGTTGTAGTCGTGCAATATATATATATATATATATATATATATATATATATATATATATATATATCTAATTCGTCCATACGTATTCGAACAATTAATCGTAATTGCGACTCCATACAATCCAAATCAATGAACCACTATTATAAATCCTATAGATCTACGATCTCGGATACTAAAACAAATCAAACTCTCACAAGGAAAGAGAACAAACCCGAAGAATGGGTAGAGAAAATCCACTAAACGGGGTACTAAAACTCTCAATAATGAGAGAGACCTATACAAATCGAAAACAAAATCAAAAGAAAACAGTAAAGAGGGGTCTTATCACCAACTTTTTGGTTAATGACAACCCCTTAAATAAAAATTGTGAGTTAAGATTTTTTTGGCGGAAGTATAGATAATATATATGAGAGGTTATTGTATAATCACAAAGTCTACAATACATATCAATAAGACATTTTACGTTTTTATCATTTATTTTCGTGTTCGTTTAATTTCATGCATCAAAAATTAAATCAAACACTAAATTTTCGTGTCATAAATCAAATTTTTGTGAAAGATGTGAACGGTGAAGGAATGATAAAAAAATGGACAAATTAGTGACATGTGAGATTTATTAAAGTTGTAAAGAATAATATGTCTTTTGGAAAGATAAAAATAAAGGAGTGTACATTTCGAAAATAAAACTGTTAACAAATGAATGAGACGAACAAATTGTATAATAATTATTTCATAATTTAATGAAAAATATCAACGCTAACTTTCTTAATTTAAAAAATATTAACCAACGAATAATGAGATCTTTGTATCTAATATGTAATTTATATTAGATCAAATATTATTATTATATTTTATATATAAATATTTGACCAGTTCAAATAAATATAAATTATATCAATTAACAATATAATTGGTATTTTTCATTGAAAAGAAACATGTATAATAAAAAATTTACAAACATGATCGGATATGTAGTTATATACAAAACTACAAAAACAAACATAATGGTATATAAATAATATAAGTCAACGTTCTATATACTTAAAATTTAAATTATGAAAAGAATAAAAGGAGATAATGTGATTTACCTAATAAGAATTCTAAATTACAAATCAAAAGTTAACTTAACATAGTGGTTAAGACATGAAATTGCTAAAATGAAGTTAAGGGTTCGATTCTTAATGAGAACACAAATTAATTAATTTTTAGCATAAGTTATAGAAAGTGGCATTTTTGTGATTTTTCAACAAATAAGGGTAAAATTGTAATTTCACAGCCATTTTTTGGGCTCAATTTGTCCTTAGACGCCATTTAATATATATAAGTAGATAGATAGATTTACCTATATATATATATAATAACGTAAATAAAAAATACAAATTTATATAAATAATATGGACCAATATTTTATTTACTCAAATGTTCAAAATAAAAAAAAGAATATAGAATTAGAGAAAATAATATGACTTATCTAATAAAATCTTTAAAGTAAACTCAAAAGGCAACTTAGCATAGTGGATAGGCTTTGGACTTCTTAGAAGGAGGTTGGAGGTTCGATTCTCTATAATAACAAATACTAACATATTTTTGCATAATAATATAACAATGATATTTTTGTTATTTTTCAAAAAATAGGGGTAAAATCGTAAATTCACAAGCATTAAAATGGTAAACTTTGCCCTTGTGTTGGCCTATTATATATAGTAATAGATATATTTAAAAATATATACTATTAGTTTATTAATAATTTATAGCTATTATTTACTTGCAGCCAAATGGAGGTGCAAGGCACAATTTTTAAAATTTTAATATTATGATTTGGTTGTGATAAAATGTAATATTTTGATAATTGAAATATATACATTAACTAATATTTTAATGATTAAAATATATTTTATTATAAATGTATAGGGTTCGAGGCTCCGCCTAGGTTTAATATATAATCATAATCGATTTTTATAGTACTTAGGATCACAGACTTTATCATTTTTATTTATTTACACTAATTGTTTCAACTATGAATTTTTTCTTTTTCAAATTTAGTACAACTTTGGGTGAAAATTTGAAATTTACTTAACATTTTTTTGAAAAAATAAAGTTCGAGGCTCCGCCAAAGGCGGGGTCGAGGAGTTTGTATTTTAACTCTAAAAATAATCAATAATGTTGTACATTAACAATTTCAATAATATAATCTAATTACAAAATTAAAATATAATTGTTTGATATTGTAAATAATTTATATATTCAAATATTTTTGTGTGTGTTGAAATTAAAATTAACTAAATATATAGTTTAAAAATTATACACTCTTGAATCATAATAAAACTGATTAATAAAAACACTATTTTAATAAGAAAGTGGGTTGTTATACAATTAACTGAAAAAAGTTGTAGTTAGTCGTAATCATTATTTTTAATCATTATTTCTTAAATTTAAAAATAACTTTATAAGGGCATTAAATTTCTGAAAGTCTCCCTTTAGAAGAATTTTGTATTGCAATTCTCAAATATTTATTATTTTAATTAAAAATCTAATATTGTAAACATAAATATTATAATTACAAAGTTAGTAATCTATGATGAAGATTAAAACAAAACTTATTGTACACTAACATTTTAATGTCCGCACAATTGAATTGTTAAAATGGTATCATTAAAATAAGATTAAAAATCGCAGTAATAAATTATTTATCAATTTATTTTTTAAAATTTATCTATTATATATTTATTTAATAATTATAAAATTAAAAAGACTCAGCATGACGGGCATAAATACTAGTAAAGCATAATGTTAGGAAATTCAAAAATAAACTCTCCAACGACACAGTATTGTCGTGATAAAATGAAATTTTTTAATTAGTGTGGTTGATATAATGCAAAGGATCTCATTTGTTTATTTTTATAATTAATCGGGAATTTCTTTTGAATTTTCCTTCCGGATATTTTTAGCATTTTTCTTAACCGTTACTCTCTCTGTCCCTCTCATTTCTTTACAGTTTTTTTACACTGTCGGACACACATTTTAAGGCTCCTATAAATTATAGCTCTACAACTTATTTTTAAAATTTTCTTTTTCTAAATAAAAATTTAAACATTATATTTTTATTCAGATGAAGAAAAAAATTAAAATAATTTATCGAAGTATATTTTATAGGAGCCTTAAAATGTGTACCGAGCCCCCGTCCCCAATGTAAGTAATTGAGGAGAACGGAGGGAGTATAACGGAAGGAAAAAAGATTATAATAGACGTAAAGAAAGAACACAGATAGACAGAAAAGAAAATTTTATTGATCTTGAGGATACAGATTACAGCATACATCTAGGTTATGACCTAGAGAGTTTATATAATACTCTCTAGGCGGTTATAGAAAATCCCAGAAAATAGGCCCAAAATAGATAACTCTAGCGTATAACAGAAGATACCGTAACAAATCTTCAGGGGCGAAGCGCCCTGGTTTAGGGGTTCGGGGCAATACTAATTTAAGACATATTCTAACAAATCTCCACATTGACTTGAATTCTCTCACAAAAAAAAATAGATGTACTAGATGCACCATAATAATGCCAGATGTACCATAAAAAACTCTTCAAGAGCAATCAACAACTCCGAACATTTAGCAAATCTAAACAATGTTGAAACTTGCTATGTGGAACCGGCTTGGTGAGCATATCAGCTGGGTTATCAGCAGTACCCACTTTGCTCACCTTGATTCTCTTCTCACTTCTTAAAAAATGATATCTTACATCTATGTGCTTAGTCCTCTCATGATGGACTTGATACTCAGCTAAACAGATTGCACTGAGACTATCACAATACACTGTAGCCTGATCCTGATGTAGACCAAAATCATCTACCAATCCTTTCAATCAGATTCCTTCTTTTGCTGATTTTGTCAATGCCATGTACTCTGCACTGATTTTGAACGTTCAAAAGCGAGATTAGTTATAAATCTTAGTTTTAACTTACTACTATAATTTTGTCTTATTTGATCCTTCAGAATTTATGTGTTATTGCAATTTTTTGTATTTTTTTATTTGTAAAATTTTTACAGGCTAAAAATTTATAATTCGATTAAGTGCCTCTAGAATACAAATAAGATAGGGCCTCCAAAATGTTGAAAACGGCCCTGATCCAAAGGTTACCGGTGAGTTTGTAATTTTTTTTGCAGGCATGAAATGAGGGTATTTTGCTACCAACTGAAAAAGCTGTAACCAAATTTTCAAGGCAGTATTTGTATTTTGAAGCTGGGTTATAAACTATCATTTGAAAAACTTCAGAAAAGTCATCGACCCTGACAAAAATGCATGCAAAAATGCATACTAAATTTTTGGAGCTACGTTTTTGTCAAATTCGCAAGCACATCATATTGTTGGTATAGTCTTATATTAATTACAGTTACTGTAATCAATCACATAATATAAAAACCTCTCTTGTTTATTCAGAGCTTGGCTTACCTAACTCGTATTTAATCTGTGGGAGAAATAATGGGGTGGAGTTCACACATGTAACATAAATTATTAGCAGGTGATTTTACCCGATTTTTAAAATCATCAATACTATTATATAAAGGAAAAGACGGGGCAGTGAGGTGGCGCTCTCAGATCGCTTCGTTCTATTTTTCTAATTTTCTTAATTTTTTGAATTAATAATATTAAAAATTCGAAAAAATCTCAATTATTAGAGGAAATATATAATATTTTTGCATTTAAAATCCCTACTAATGGAGAAAGTAAATATACAATAGATCTTTACTAATGAGGAAACTAAATATCACTAATGGAAGAAACTAAATATTCAATTATAATATTCTTGCCTTCAAAATATCTAAATTACCAAAACAGTGTATTACCTTACATTATTTTGAACTTTCCTCTATTATTATCTAAATATTCTCATAATATTTTTTAATGAAATTACTATCTTAACATACTGCTCTCCTAAACTTTCTTTTTTATGTAATATAATAGAAAATACAGGAACGTTTTGGTAAATAAGAATCAATACTATTATATAAAGGAAAAGACGGGGCGGTGAGGTGGCGCTCTCAGATCGCTTCGTTCTATTTTTCTAATTTTCTTAATTTTTTGAATTAATAATATTAAAAATTCGAAAAAATCTCAATTATTAGAGGAAATATATAATATTTTTGCATTTAAAATCCCTACTAATGGAGAAAGTAAATATACAATAGATCTTTACTAATGAGGAAACTAAATATCACTAATGGAAGAAACTAAATATTCAATTATAATATTCTTGCCTTCAAAATATCTAAATTACCAAAACAGTGTATTACCTTACATTATTTTGAACTTTCCTCTATTATTATCTAAATATTCTCATAATATTTTTTAATGAAATTACTATCTTAACATACTGCTCTCCTAAACTTTCTTTTTTATGTAATATAATAGAAAATACAGGAACGTTTTGGTAAATAAGAAGTTAATAAATTAGATCGGTCTTGCATAATAAATTAAGTAATTAATACAAAAAACTAGAAAAAAATTCAACTACCTTTTAAATATTTAATAATGGAGAAAACTAAATATACAATTTCTATATTATTGCATTTAAAATCTCTACGAATAGAGGAAAGTAAATATAATATTCTTGCATTTAAAATCTCTACTAATGGAGAAAGTAAATATACAACAGATATTTACTAATGGAGGAAACTAAATATTACAAATGGAGGAAATTAAATATTCAATTATAATATTATTGCCTTCAAATATCTAAATTAAAAAAAAAGTGTATTAATTTACATTATTTTGAACTTCCCTTTATTACTATCTAGATATTCTCATAATATTTATTTTCAAATGAAATTATCATCTTAACATTCTGCTCTCCTAAACTTTCTTTTTTAATGTAATATAATAGAAAATACAAGAACATATTGGTAAATAAAAGTTAAGAAATTAGATCGGTTTTGTATAAAAATTAAGTAATTACTTGGTAAATAATTAATTACCTTTAATACTTTCGTACAAGCAGCTAATTAATAGTATAAATATACACCTAAACTCTGTTAATTGGCTACTGCAATTTTTGTTGTCAACATTGTTCTTATTTACTTTTTTGTTTGTTCATGTTAAAAGTGTGTATATGATGTTAGATATAATTGCTGATGTTTGTTTATCAGTGTTTAAAGTATCAGGTAAATATCAGAGTTTAGCTGGAAGACTGGTCAGAGTTTGTTAAACTCTGATAGTCAGAGTTTACTTAGCTGTCGGTGTTATACTCAATGAAGATTCTAGAAGCGATATAATTTGAAGAAGGAAAGAAGCAAAGAGATATCGTGATGGCTAAGGAAACGGAACAGAAGACAGAAGCAATTCTTAATTGATATTAATTGTATAGCTGATTTATAGGAATATCAATTAAAGATTGTATGTAGTTGTGTACTATATAAACACAGATAGGTTAACCCTAAAAGGGATACGAATACTTGAAATATTATTCTTGTAACCTAGCAGCTCTCTGTGATATTTTTATATCACCGAGAGAGGAGTTATTAATTTCATACAGTTTATTATTCATAAACAATGTTCTTATTGTTATTATCATACATATTTGATTATATATTGTGTATTCGGCCTAACAATTGGTATCAGAGCCTAGGCTGTTTAATATATACAGTTTTCATTGATCCAAACACAAGTATAATCATGGCTGAAAATATCCAAGCAGGTTCTAATTCCGAAAAGGTTCAACCAACCTCTGTGAGTCGATATGAGACGATTAGGGTTCCAATTCTCAGACCAGCGGAATATCCAATATGGAAGGTAAAGATGACCATGTTTCTGGAAGCCACAGATCCAGAATACCTTGATAGAATCTATGATGGTCCTCATAAGCCGACTAAACTGTCTCATGTTGTTGCTGGTGAAAAACAACAGACTATTCCAAAGGAAAAGAAAGATTTGACTCCTGAAGACATCTCATCAATTGCAAAGGATGCAAAAGTTAGACATCTTCTCCATAGTGCCATAGATAATGTCATGTCTAACAGAGTTATTGGTTGCAAAACTGCCTTAACTCTGATGGAACATGTAAAGCTACTGGACAAAGGATCACAGTATAAAGTGAAAATTATCAGGAGTGATAATGGTACTGAATTCAGAAATGCAACAATGGAAGAATTTTGCAAGGAAAGAGGAGTGAAGCAAGAATTTTCTGCACCAGGGACTCCACAGCAAAATGGTGTAGTTGAAAGAAAGAACAGAACTTTAATCGAAGCTGCCAGAACAATGCTTGATGAAGCAAAATTGCCAACTTATTTCTGGGCAGAAGCTGTTCAAACTGCTTGCTTTACTCAAAATGTTACACTGATCAACAGGCATGGGAAAACACCATATGAGATGGTGAAGAAAAAGAAACCAAACCTGAAATATTTTCATATTTTCGGGTGCAAATGCTTTGTGTTGAAAACTCATCCTGAACAGTTGACCAAGTTTGAATTAAAAGCTGATGAAGGAATTTTTGTTGGATATCCACTGTCGACTAAAGCATTCAGAGTCTATAATCTGAGAACTAAAGTGATCATGGAATCTATACATGTGTCATTTGATGACAAGAAAATAACTGGACTTGAAGATGAAGAAAATCATGATCAACTACGCTTTGAAAATGAAGATCTAAACTCTGATGACGTAAACTCTGATGAAGCCTATCCAACAAACTCTGTTGAAGCAAACTCTGAACCTCTACTGGTAAACACTGAGGAAGTTTCTCTGACAGAACAGAATAGGGAACCAGTTGAGGGGGAGCAAGAAGAAACTTCGAGAACACCTCAACATGATGATTCACATTCTGAAAGTGAGTCAGCTGAAGAATCTGACACAAAATCTGGCTTAAACTCTGAAAGTTCAAACACTGAGCAGTCCAATTCAGGGGGAGCCTCAGATAATACATATGGTCAACAAGAAAATCAGGAGAGCATGGATCAAGGGGGAGGATCCAATAATGATGAAAGAAGCCACTTACCTACAACAAGAAAGTGGATACAGGCTCATACACCTGATCTGATTATTGGAGATCCAGATGCAAGTGTGAGAACAAGAAGTGCTACAACAAATGAATGTCCGTTTCATGCATTCCTGTCTCAAACAGAGCCTAAGAAAGTGGATGAAGCTCTTCAAGATGCTAACTGGATAACAGCAATGCAGGAGGAGTTGAATGAGTTTGAGAGAAATGAAGTCTGGACACTTGTACCAAGACCCAAAAACAGATCTGTTGTTGGTACAAAATGGGTTTTCAGAAACAAGACTGACAGTGAGGGAGTAATTACAAGGAACAAGGCTAGACTTGTGGCAAAAGGATATTCACAGCAGGAAGGAATTGACTATGATGAAACCTTTGCTCCAGTTGCAAGGTTGGAAGCCATAAGGATTTTTCTAGCATATGTTGCTCACAAGAAGTTTAAAGTCTTTCAGATGGATGTGAAGAGTGCTTTTCTCAATGGGAAACTTGAAGAAGAAGTGTTTGTTGAACAACCACCAGGGTTTGTGGACCCCAATCACCCAGATTATGTCTACAGGCTTGACAAAGCACTTTATGGACTAAAGCAGACACCTAGAGCATGGTATGAAACTCTGGCTCAATTTCTTTTAGAGAGTGGGTTCACAAGAGGTACATGTTATTCCCAAATGACCTAACAGAATTGTAGAAGGGGGGGGGGGGGGTTGAATACAATTCTTGATATTTTCTTGAAACTAAAACACTTTATAAAATAAAACTGAACTGAATAAATAAAAACACAAGATATAAATAATTCAGTTGGATTGTTTGATGATCCAACTGAAGTGTTTTTATTGCGGAAATAATCTGTGATACAAAAGTACACAGCTGCTCAGTTACAAGGTTGTAGAGAAGAATTGCTCTCAAAATAGCTAATACAATCTATTTGTGTTTCTTCTCTCTCTTTTTAAAGTAACTGCTACACTTGGTTATATATCCCAAGTTTACAATTCTACGTTTGGTTAAACTAAAGAATAATAGTAGTAACCATCAGTAGCTTGCTTTTCATTCCTTTTGTCCAATGGTCCTTGGAGATCTTAGCTTTTGTCTTCATGCTCATTATAATCATTCCCAAGAGCCTTATTGGAAATTGGAATGTTTCCTTATTTCCAGTATCCACTTTGATGGTTTCCAATGCAAAGTACACTTCCATATCTCCTTTTAGATCTGTTCAGTAAACTGTCACTATCACTTTGTCAACTGTTCAAAAAGCAACATTGATTCGTTGATAGCAAGGAGATGTGTTTCGTTGATAGCTTCATTCTTCATTTCGTTGATGGTGTTTCCCTCGTTTCGTTGATGGGTAAACTCCATACCGTTGACAGAGTAATCTTCATACCGTTGACATGTCTTCACTTAGGCAGAATTACAAGGCATTACATATTTACAATTAACCAACCTATTTTGCCTATCTAGTACATAGTCAACATGACTTAGAAAACCTATCTAAAACATATAATAGAATGCCTATCATACTGTGAAGTATTGTACAATGCAATTGCTACAACACTCATTTCGTTGATGAGCTTCCTGTCAACGAAACACTGCTAAGCATGCTATTTCGTTGACAGCTACAAAATTGACTTTACACAAATTCTACTAAGTGTTTTATGCTTATCATCAAGAACAACATATTCCTAACAATCTCCCCCAATTTATGACTGATAGAATAACAGCCATAAATCAAGAGACTTGATGATAACAAAAACACTCAGATACATCATAAATTACAAAAGTAGAAAATGTATTAAGCTTCAAAACTTTATAGACAAAATATAAGACTTACAAGACTAATGCCCACAAGTGCTCCTCTAGTCTGAGCAAATGTTTCATCTGTGACTTCTTTGTGGCATAGTCTTCTTCCCTCTCTTGGAGTTGTTTTCCTCAATCTGGACCTGTAGCCTTCTGTAGAAGATTTTCTCCTCTTCATCTTGATCACCAAGCTTGGATTGCATCAGCTTTAGAGTTTGATTAGATGCCTTCTCCAGCTGGTCTTCCATTCTGAAGAATCTTCTGCAATTGTCCTTGTCCTTAAACTCCATCATCCAATAAGGTTGAAGATGGATTTTCTTTCCTGTTGAGGGAACTCTAAGTATCCTTGGAAGAGCCTCAGGCTTGTTCCAGCTAGCCTTTAACTGACAGATTTTGGAGACCACCTCAGACTTGGCTGTTTTGGTGAAACCGAAGTCCTTTTTCAAGCATCTAAACACTGAGAGTAGTGTTTGATAGTCTTCTCCTAAAATTCTGTAGAGAGGCCACACTTGTTCTCTACCACCCTTGAATGTGAACACTAGTCTTTCAGGCAACTTTTGAGAAGCTGCAATTCCCCTTACTTCCACCAGGTTGTCTAAGTCAAGATGTAGACTGGATTCTTCCCTGATGTCAGCAATGTACATGCAGTCCTCTGGGTTTGAAGGGGGTTTTTGAGATTGTGGCTTTCTCACAAAAGCAGGCTTTGCTTTGACAGGCCTCTTCTTTGTCTTCATTGGTTGATCCTTTTCTAACAGGAACTTTGGAAAGTATGCCTCATCAAAATCAATTGGTTCCTCTTTTGGCATGATTGGTTGATCATGAAAATTGACAGGATGTGCAGGATCACAGGCCAACTTTCCCTCAAAAACTGGATTAGCAATTGTTGGAGGTGCAATAGGTAAAGAAGAGTCTGATGCAGTACCCTGAGAATCAGCACTCTCAAAGTCTATGTTTCTCCTAGCTCTCTCTTTGGGTTGCCTTGTGCTCTTCTTTGAACTCCTTTCCTCTCTAGTGCTTTCCTCTTGCTTCCTTTCTTCTTCATCTAGAGCTTGAGCTACTGCAAGAGCTTGCATAGCTGCTCTTTCTGATTCCTCAGCCTTGGCTTCAGCAAAGTTTGGATGACCAGCCCAAACACAGATTTGTTGTCCATTCCTGTAGACAATTGCCCTTTGCTTCCTTATCTCATAATTATTACTTTCCTTGCTTTTTGTGATGAGTAAACCAAGAAGCTTGTGCTCATCTGGATAAGGTGCAGGATAGAAAGTCCTTGCTATGTTTTTGCCCTTTGGTTTAGCAGGGGACTTGGGAGATAGGCTTCTTTGAATTGTAGCTTGTTCCACATCCCTAATGCATGAAGTTTGTCCTTTTTCCTTCCTTGGTCCTTGAGTGACTCCATGTAGAAGGGGCTCTTGTTGATAGAAAGAATTTGTCTGTGGCTCCCATTCCGTTGATGCTATTGCCATGGCATTCGTTGATGGCTGTTCCGTTGATGGATTTGAGTCCTTATCTTCAGTAATCTTCTTGAACTTTGCTTCTATGTTGGACCAATGTTCTTTGATTTGTTCTGCAAGTCTCATCCTCATAGAAGCTTCTTGTATAAGGTCAATACCATCCTTTTGCTGCTTGCCAAGCTCCCCCATTGCTAATGGCTCCTTTGGTAGGGAAATGGCTGGAACCATAACCTTGGTAATTTGAATGTCTAGCTCCTTAGATTTCTCCCCCTTTTTGTTATCATCAAAAGAGATGGCTGGGAGTCCTTGAGCTGCCACTAGCTGGGCCAATAGTTGTGTTTGTTTCTCCTGTTCCTTTTGCATCTGTGATAGAGTGGCTTCCACCTTGTCCACTCTAGAAGAGAGAGTCTTCAAGGAGGACTCCACTTCAGGTTCTTTAGTGAAAAACCTGTTCATCCTGGACACAGTGAGAGGAGGAAGCTTTTCATCTAGCCTCCTATCATTAGCAGCCCTAAGGTTGCTGATTGAATCCTTGATCTCTGTAGCCTCAATCCTTGTCTGCAACATTTGTAGCCTTTGAATTTCCAGAGAATCCATTATGGCTTTGTAGAATTTCTTGTCTCTTGGTCCTGCAGACTCATGAGCTAGATATGCTTCTTTGTACTGCCTTGTGATAGCAGTATCCAAATTGCTTCTACCATGCATATCTTGAGAAAGCCAGTTTGGTGTAGGAGGCACCACAGAAGTCCCAGTCTGTGCAGTAGTGTCCACCTGTAGATTATCACCATAGCTGTCCTCATCATCAGAGAAATCAAAGTCTCCACTTGCTTCAGCTCCTGGAGGTAGATTGGTCAAGGCATCCTTTGCTCTTTGCATTGATGCATTTGTGTGAATTAGTTGTAGTGACCTCTCTGCCTCCACATTGCCCTGTTGAGCCAAAATTTGATAGGCTGACACAGGATGAGTAAAGGTCTCAGGATCCAGGGAAATACTATCCAGAGTTTGCTGATAAACCTCTTGGAAAGTAAGTTCCCTTTCTCCCTCACTGACCTCCATTAACTCATTAGCAATGGCTGCTTCCATCCTTATTTCTCCTGTAGTCCCTTCTCTCTCTCCACTCTGTTCTTGCATCATGGGCTCCCCATGGCTCACACCTCTCACACCCTCACCTTCACCTTCTAAGGTGGAACTCTCAATCTCTCCTTTTGCCTGGCTGGAAGAAATAGCCAGCCTCTCACTCACATTCTCTCCTTTTGCCTGGCTGCAAGCCAGCCTCTCAGTTTCACTCCCTCTCAGTCCTAGAAGTGTCTCAACTACCACTAGATCATCTGCACTAGTTGTGGGAACAACTTGATTTTCAATTAAAGGTGCAGAGTGAACTATCAACGGAATGGTAGTTTGAACTGTCAACGGTATGGATACCGTTGATGGAGAAACACTTGTCAACGAAATAGACTGTTTCGTTGATGAAGTCAAGAAAGCACTTTGAGAATGAGAAATTACAGTAGAGTCTGTGGTGATTGATTTTAAAGAATGGTCCACAGATCCCCTTGCAACTTCAGGAAAAATTGGTTGATGGCCCAACAAATCACTTAACAAGTGATGGCCACCAGCTTCAGAGTGGGGCTTCTCCAAGATTAGAGTTGGAGAATCAGGAATAGATGTATGGATCATGTCCACATCTAAAGATTGAGTTGGTGAATTTGATGGAGATAATTCAAGATTGATGTTTAGAGAATGGGACTGTAACCCCAGAGTAATGATAGGGGTTACATCAAACTGAATTTGAGAAACTGGAAGTGTTGCTTCCAGTGTGTGTGCACCCTGTGTACCCTTGGACTTTTGCTTCACTCTCCTTTGGTATTGGGAAAATGTAGACTTTGGGCTAGAAGTGTCCCTTACCCTTTTGGACTGTGCTCTAGGAGGAGAGCTTGTTTCAATAATCACATCCTTTTGGGAGGATGCAATTAGACTTGTGCTTAAATCCATGTTACTCATTGTGCCTTGTTGGGAAGACACAATGGGGCTTGGCTGGTACACACTAACCTGTCCTTCCTTATCCTTGGGGTTTCTTTGATGTTCACCCCTTCCCTCACCTCTCACAACTCCAGACTCACTTCCCTTAGGTTGTGTGGTAGTTTTTACAACAGGTGCCTTTTGAGAAGCACCTGAGGTTGGCTTGGAGGATTTCTTTGATTTTGGTTTTGTTGCTAGGGTAGGAGCCTGTTGGGTCACAGCTACAGACTCCATAGCAACATTGGAAGGTAAAACAGTAGAGGTGTTAGCTACACTAACAGGGATAGTAGTAGTTACCTCAATGATTGGCAGATACACCACTGGAACATCACCATTGTGGTTCAGCCTGAGTATGTCTGTCAATACTCTCTTTTCTTGCACAAAGCACTCGAACCTGGCATTAGGGTTAGAGATAACTAATGGTGCTGGACTAACATGGTTAGCCAACATCATCAGAAACCTAGCATAATAGATATTTTTCTTCCTATTTGCTTTGTCACCCAACTTAGCACCAATTTCATACATAAGTTGGGTGCTAAAGTTGTGATATCTATCATTTAGAAGCATGGTTAGGAGAATTAACATAGAGTTAGTTAATGCATCAAAATTACTAATCTTTCCAGAAAAGACCTTAATGAATGCATCAGCTAAATAACTGTATTCTCTAACCAAACCTCTCCTAATTATTCTACCCAGATTATCAGTAGGCAAGGAGTAGTTTATAGAATTTAACATGGTAGTTATTTCAGTGTTAGTAGGCAAAGCATCACAGTTATTATCAGGAATATGTAAACATGCTTGCAAAACATCAGAATTAACTATGTACTCATTACCTTGAAGAGTGAATTTTAGTGTGCAGTGTGTTCCACTATACTCACATGAGGTCCAAATTTCCTCGATTATCTCATTGTAGAGTGGTGTAGAGTGAAACATTGCGTAGCTCAACTTGCAATTCTTCATGAAATCCATCATTTTGAAGAACAGACTGTTCGGGTTTTCCTTGACAACAAAAGGGATGGAGTTGTTCTTCTCATAGATGAACCCTCCAGCAGACATAAGCTTGACTATAGGTGCCATTGTTGATTAAAGGAAAGCTTCGAACTGAATAGCTTGTTAGAGAGAAGAAGAGAGAAAAAGCCTTTGGAATTTTTGAGAACAGGTAAAAAGAAATAATAAAAATAAAATTTCTTAAATACTCCCCCAAAAATTCTCAGAAAATGAATCCAATAATAAATGTAAATTACTGGATTGGCTTAAAAATATAACCGTTACTCTTAAAGTATTACCATGATTTATACTTACAGGGGTGTATGCATAGATCGTGGTAAAAGACGTGTCAAATTTCAACGGTTCAGATAAAAAGCGCTAAATCAACGAATCAGGATTGGGCGGTTAAAGTCCCGTCTTATTTCGTTGATAAAGCTGCGTTTCGTTGATATAAAAGAGCTATCAACGAAACACCCAGAAAACTGCTAAGACTGTCAACGAAATGGTGCATTCCGTTGGCATAGTAATTTTGACTTAGACAAAATTTTACCTTTTCCTGAGAAAATTCATTCACAGAAAAACATAGCAAATTTCTGGCTGCATCTTAACTTGCAAATATCTCAAAAATAATTAAGAGAAATTTAGCATACCTAGCTCACTTACTAATCTTGAGAATGTTGATTCATCAAGTGGCTTGGTAAAGATGTCTGCAAGTTGTTGTTCACTTGGAACAAAATGTAACTCCACAGTACCATTCATAACATGTTCTCTAATGAAATGGTACTTGATGTCAATGTGCTTGGTCCTTGAATGCTGCACTGGATTCTCAGTAATGGCAATGGCACTAGTGTTGTCACAGAAGATAGGAATTTTCTCAACTCTTAATCCATAATCAAGTAGTTGGTTTTTCATCCATAAAATCTGTGCACAACAACTTCCAGCTGCAATATACTCAGCCTCAGCTGTGGAGGTAGAAACTGAGTTTTGTTTCTTGCTGAACCATGACACAAGCTTGTTTCCTAGGAATTGACAGGTCCCAGTTGTACTTTTCCTGTCAATTTTACATCCTGCAAAATCTGCATCTGAATAACCAATTAGTTCAAAACCAGATTCTCTAGGATACCAAATGCCAAGGTTTGGTGTTCCTTTGAGATATCTGAAAATTCTTTTAATAGCAACTAAATGGGATTCTCTAGGATCAGCCTGAAATCTAGCACATAGACATGTAGCAAACATAATATCAGGTCTACTAGCTGTTAAATATAAAAGTGAGCCTACCATGCCTCTGTAACTTGAAATGTCCACAGATTTTTCCTTAGTATTCAATTCAAGTTTGGTGGCAGTAGGCATGGGAGTTTTGGCAGGAGAGCATTCCATTAGGTTAAACTTCTTTAATAAATCATGAATGTATTTTGTTTGACTAATGAAAATGCCTTCATTAACTTGCTTTACTTGTAGACCAAGAAAGTAAGTTAATTCTCCCATCATGCTCATTTCATACTTACTTTGCATAAGCTTGGCAAACTTTTGACAAAGTTTCACATCTGTAGACCCAAAGATTATATCATCTACATAAATTTGAACAAGTAAAGTAGAGCCATTTACAACCCTGTGAAAAAGAGTTTTATCTATAGTACCTCTAGTGAAATGATTCTCAAGGAGGAACTGTGAGAGAGTGTCATACCAGGCTCTAGGTGCTTGTTTCAAACCATAGAGTGCTTTGAGAAGGAAATACACATAGTCTGGAAAATCATCATCTTCAAAACCAGGAGGTTGACTTACATACACCTCCTCTTCCAATTCCCCATTCAGAAAAGCACTCTTCACATCCATTTGATAGACCTTGAAATTGGCATGGGCTGCATAGGCTAGGAAAATCCTTATTGCTTCTAGTCTTGCAACAGGAGCAAAGGTTTCATCAAAATCAATTCCTTCTTCCTGTGAATAGCCTTTTGCAACCAATCTAGCTTTGTTCCTTGTGACTATGCCATTTTCATCCATCTTGTTTCTGAACACCCACTTTGTACCTATAACACTCCTGTCATTAGGCCTGGGCACCAGCTTCCAAACATTGTTTCTCTCAAATTGGTTTAGCTCTTCTTGCATGGCTAATACCCAATCTGGATCTAGAAGTGCATCCTCAACTTTCTTTGGCTCATCTTGAGACAGAAAGCTACTATATAGACATTCTTCTTGAGTTGCTCTTCTAGTTTGGACTTTTGAAGAGACATCACCTATAATAAGTTCAAAGGGATGATCTTTAGTCCATTTCCTTGAGGGAGGTAGATTTGCTCTTGAAGACGTAGCTTCATGATCATGATTGCCTTGATTGGATATTTGTCCTTGAGAAACTCCCCCTGAGTTTGTTGTCCCTAATTGATCACTTCTAGAAGCATTCCTATGACTATCAACGGTATGACCGTTTTGGCTGTCAACGAAACGCTCATTCTGACTGTCAACGAATCCACCACCATGACTGTCAACGAAATGACCATTTGGTCGGCTAGCTGCTATCCTTTTTAACCTTAATGCAGCAATTTCATCTTCACTGCTGCTTTCATCTGTGCTAGATACAACAACTTTAGGCTGTTTCTCAGTAGCCTTATCATGATTCACTTGTTCTCCTTCCTCATTCTCAAAAGAGAGACTTTCATGGAAACCTTCATCACAGAGACCTTGTATTTTGAGATCATCAAAAACAACATGTACAGATTCCATAACAATGTTGATTCTGAGATTAAAGACTCTGTAAGCTTTCCCTGCTGCATATCCCACAAATATTGCTTCATCTGCCTTTGCTTCAAATTTCCCCAAATGCTCAGCTTGATTTCTCAGAACAAAGCACTTGCATCCAAAGACATGAAGAAAATCTAATAGTGGCTTCTTTCTTTTGAGTAACTGATAAGGGGTCATTTCTTTGGCCTGATTAATCAAAGAAATATTTTGAGTAAAGCAAGCTGTGTTAACTGCCTCAGCCCAAAAATATGTAGGTAACTTTGATTCATCTAGCATTGTCCTTGCAGCTTCAATAAGTGTTCTATTTTTCCTTTCAACTACACCATTTTGCTGTGGTGTTCTTGCTGCTGAAAACTCATGCAAAATACCATTTTCTTCACAGAACACCTTCATGCTTGAATTCTTGAATTCTGTCCCATTATCACTCCTAATCCTTCTTACTTTGAAATCAGGATGATTGCTTACCATCTTGATGTGATTGATAATGATTTCACTTGCCTCATCCTTAGAGTGCAAAAAGAAAGTCCATGTAAATCTAGAAAAATCATCAACAATCACAAGACAGTATTTCTTCTTTGAGATGGACATAACATTTACAGGGCCAAATAGGTCCATATGAAGCAATTCAAGCTGCTGGACAATTGATGACACTGTCTTACTTTTGAATGATGCCTTCTTCTGTTTTCCCTTTTGACAGGCATCACACAAACCATCCTTGGAGAACTCCACCTGTGGAATTCCTCTAGCAAGATCTTTCCTCACCAAATCATTCATAACTTTGAAATTCAGATGGGATAACTTCTTGTGCCATAACCAACTTTCATCCTTGCTTGCCTTGCTGAAAAGACAAGTGATGGTGTCTGAACTTGTGCTACTAAAGTCAGCAATGTACACATTCCCTCTTCTGAATCCAGTCATTACCACATTGTTGTTTCCTCCTTTAGAAACAACACAGGCTTCTTTTGAAAAAGTAACTAAAAATCCTTTGTCACAAAGTTGGCTGATACTAAGCAAGTTGTGCTTAAGACCATCCACCAATGCAACCTCATCTATGATGACATTCTCTTTTGAAATCAAGCCATATCCCTTTGTGTAGCCTTTGCTGTCATCTCCAAAAGCAATACAAGGGCCAGCTCTTTCCTGAAACTCTGTGAGCAGGGTAGAATCACCAGTCATGTGTCTTGAACAACCACTATCCAAGTACCAAAGATTCCTTTTGTCTCCCTGCACACAATAAAACCAAATCAAGTTGATTTTGGTACCCAAGTTTCCTTGGGTCCTGTCTTGTTAGCCTTTGCATTCCCTTTTGTACCATTTTTCACTTTGGGCTCAGATTGATTCAAATCAATCTTTACCCTTGGTGTTGATTTCTGAGGGTTGCTCATATTTTCATTCATAGCATGCATAGTTGGAGGAACAATCATGTTATTCATGTTCCATGGCATTTGTGGCATGTTAAACATATTCATGTAAGGATTAGACACAAATGGCATGCTAGCATATGGATTCTGAAATTGTGCATATGGAGCAAACATGTTAGACATAACAGGCATTGTAGGCATGGAACTGTTCATTGCAGGCTTGGGCATTTTCACATTGGCAGATTTCTTAACAGATTTGCAGTTAGTAGACAAATGACTAACACTTCCACAATTAACACATGTCTTTCTAGGAGCATATTTATCAGGTGTGTAATTGTTGTGTTTGTTAATTCCTACTTTGCCATTCCTGTTATTCTTTTTATTTCCCTTAGCCTCATTATGAACTTTCTCTACCTTGTCTTTCAATTGCTTGTTAGACAAGTGACCTACATTAGCTCTCTCAACAGGCTTCTCAATTTTCTTTGATTTACTAGACTCACTTTGAACAAAGTTCTTGGTGACAGGACCATACTTGTCATTAAGTCTAGTGAGTTTATTTTTTTCTTTGTCTGTCAACGAAACAGCCTGATCGGTTGATGGTTCATGTGTCAACGAAACATTGCATTCCGTTGACATATCAACCTTCAACAAATGATCATTGTTGTTTGTTGACTCTGTTTCTGATTCTAAGGTTTCACCAACATACCCTAGCTTCTCTTTGTTCCTTTTCCATGATTGCTCACAGAAGGATTCCACGCCTTGAACATTAATTATGTTGGCAGCAACATTCCTGGCATCCTTCCATTTTGCAATCACACCTTGTTCTATCTCAAGTTGTGTTTTAAGAATTTCTTCCCTTTGTAACACGTTCTCAAGTTCCTTCTTAGCATCCCTACTAACACATCTCATTTTCTCAAATTCAATGAGCTGTGCTTCTAACATTGCATTCCTATCACTTAAGAGCAGATTGGTCTCTTTTATTCTTGAATTCTCTTTAGTAAGTGATTTAAGAGTAACACGCAAATTATATAATACAGTAGACATTTCATTTACTGCACTATCGCATTCCTCTTTAGAAAGCTCAGAAAGATTAGTAATTGTTACCTGGTTGCTTGAGGAACTTGCTTCCTGCTCATGATTGTCAGCCATAAGAGCCAAGTTGACATACTCAACATCATCATCAGAATCTTCACCATTACCAGCCCAATCATACTCCTGAGACATGAAAGCCTTTTCTTTTTGTTTGAGAAGTTCAAAGTATTTCTTTTTATAATCAACAGGCTCAAATTTCCTGTTGCCCTTCTCAACCTTGGGCTTTCTGCAGTCTCCAGCAAAGTGACCAATCATTCCACAATTGAAACATTTTGACTTAGACTTTTCAATCCAGTTTGTTTTGCTAGGTTGAAAGTCTCTTCTTGGTGGCCTTGCTTCTGAGTTTCTTTTGAACGTGAACTTAGAGAATTTTCTAGACAGAAAAGCAATGTGTTCATCAATCTCATCTAAGTCCTCCAAGTTGGCTGGTTCTGATTCTTCTTCTTCTGTCATCTTGTCTTTACCCTTGCTAACATCACTCCTACAACTAGATCGACTAGTTGTGGCCTTTGCAGTTTCTTTATTGTCATCTTCAAGTTGGTTCACAGATGCAATCAATGCAATAGATCCACCCTTCTTTTGTACCTTTTCAATTTCCTCATCTTGCTCCATTTCCAGCTCATAAGTCTTCAAGGTTCCATAAAGCCTTTCAAGAGTGTAGTCTTTGTACTCTTGAGTGTTTCTGAGAGAAACGGTCATAGGCTTCCATTCTTTTGGAAGAGCTCTAAGAAATTTAAGGTTTGAATCCTTGGTTTGATAGATCCTCCCATACAACTTTAATCCATTCAAAAGCTTTTGAAACCTACTAAACGTGTCATTTAGGGTTTCACCAGCTTTAAAATGAAAATGCTCATATTGTTGTATAAGGAGTTGCATTTTATTTTCCCTGACTTGCTCAGTTCCTTCACAGAGAGTTCTAACAGTATCCCATACTTCCTTAGAGGTTGTACAGTTGATAACATTGTCAAACATCTCTTGTTCCAAACCATTAAACAGAATGTTCATGGTCCTTTTGTCTTTATGAACTTCTGCAATATCTTCAACAGTCCATTCTGAGACAGTTTTTGGAATCTCTACATCAGGTGCATCATCTGGCAGTCCAACTCTAGAATCAAGCTTCATGGGAACGTGTGGACCTTTCTCAATGCAGTCTACATACCTCTCATCCATAGACATGAGATGTAAATGCATCTTTACTTTCCAGTGAAAGTAGTTGTCTTTATCAAGAACTGGTATCTTCACACCTGCATCCTTCTTCACCATGGTTTCTGTTTTTGGTCTTGATCTTTAAACTTCTTGTATGTTAGAAGCTCGCTCTGATACCAATTGTTATTCCCAAATGACCTAACAGAATTGTAGAAGGGGGGGGTTGAATACAATTCTTGATATTTTCTTGAAACTAAAACACTTTATAAAATAAAACTGAACTGAATAAATAAAAACACAAGATATAAATAATTCAGTTGGATTGTTTGATGATCCAACTGAAGTGTTTTTATTGCGGAAATAATCTGTGATACAAAAGTACACAGCTGCTCAGTTACAAGGTTGTAGAGAAGAATTGCTCTCAAAATAGCTAATACAATCTATTTGTGTTTCTTCTCTCTCTTTTTAAAGTAACTGCTACACTTGGTTATATATCCCAAGTTTACAATTCTACGTTTGGTTAAACTAAAGAATAATAGTAGTAACCATCAGTAGCTTGCTTTTCATTCCTTTTGTCCAATGGTCCTTGGAGATCTTAGCTTTTGTCTTCATGCTCATTATAATCATTCCCAAGAGCCTTATTGGAAATTGGAATGTTTCCTTATTTCCAGTATCCACTTTGATGGTTTCCAATGCAAAGTACACTTCCATATCTCCTTTTAGATCTGTTCAGTAAACTGTCACTATCACGTTGTCAACTGTTCAAAAAGCAACATTGATTCGTTGATAGCAAGGAGATGTGTTTCGTTGATAGCTTCATTCTTCATTTCGTTGATGGTGTTTCCCTCGTTTTGTTGATGGGTAAACTCCATACCGTTGACAGAGTAATCTTCATACCGTTGACATGTCTTCACTTAGGCAGAATTACAAGGCATTACATATTTACAATTAACCAACCTATTTTGCCTATCTAGTACATAGTCAACATGACTTAGAAACCTATCTAAAACATATAATAGAATGCCTATCATACTGTGAAGTATTGTACAATGCAATTGCTACAACACTCATTTCGTTGATGAGCTTCCTGTCAACGAAACACTGCTAAGCATGCTATTTCGTTGACAGCTACAAAATTGACTTTACACAAATTCTACTAAGTGTTTTATGCTTATCATCAAGAACAACATATTCCTAACAGTACAATTGATAAAACCTTGTTCTATTTCAATTCTGGTAATGATTTGCTTTTAGTTCAAATCTATGTGAATGATATAATCTTTGGGTCTACTAATGATAAACTCTGTAAGAAGTTTGCCAAGCTTATGCAGTCCAGGTACCAAATGAGCATGATGGGAGAGCTTAGTTATTTTCTAGGCTTGCAGGTAAAGCTAACAGATGATGGGATTTTTATCAATCAAGCAAAATATACCAGAAATCTTCTCAAGAAATTTGGTATGCTTGATAGTTCATCTGCAACAACTCCTATGGCAACTGCAACCAAGCTAGACAAAGACGCAGGAGCTTCATTAGATATGACAAACTACAGAGGCATGATAGGGTCTCTGCTTTATCTGACTGCAAGTAGACCAGACATCATGTATGCAACCTGTCTTTGTGCAAGATTTCAAGCAGACCCCAGAGAGCCTCATCTAAAAGCCGTGAAAAGGATTTTCAAATATCTCAAAGGAACCATAACCTTGGGTTTGTGGTATCCTAGAGAATCAGAATTTAAGCTAATTGGTTACTCTGATGCAGACTTTGCAGGTTGTAAGATTGACAGAAAGAGCACCAGTGGAAGCTGTCAATTTCTAGGTGACAGACTAGTTTCTTGGTACAGCAAGAAACAGAAATCAATTTTCACATCCACTGCAGAAGCAGAGTATATTTCTGCTGGTAGCTGTTGTGCACAGATTCTGTGGATGAAGAATCAACTGCTGGATTATGGGTTAAGGTACTCTAAAATACCCATACTCTGTGATAATCAAAGTGTTATTGCTATGACAGGAAATCCAGTACAGCACTCCATGACCAAGCACATCAGCATAAGGTATCACTTTATCAGGGAACATGTGGAGGAAGGAAATATTGAGCTTCATTTTGTGTCTACAGATCAACAGCTTGCAGATATCTTCACCAAGCCATTGAGTGAAGCTACATTTACAAGACTGGTAAATGAACTAGGAATGATCTCTGGTTCCGACCAGAGATACTGGTTAGACTCAAAATTTACTCTTCTGTGATTTGTTGCTCATGTTTCTATGCATATGTTAACTGTCATGCAAATCGTATTGTTAAACTCTGTTAGCATACTCTGATTGGTTAAACTCTGATGTTAATCTCTGATTGTGGTATTGTCTGCAACATAAACACCGATGAAGAAATTAGTATGAAGCATGATTCTTAGTAAGTAATCATGAATCCTTCTGAGTTATATAGGGTTAAATAGCAAAGTGCTCACTGAAGTGGGGGGCTGGTATCAAATCGCTCACTCTAGTTATCGGCGTCTCATGTGTACCATTCTAGTAGCCAGTGAGGACATCGACGTTAACTTTGAATAGTTGACCTAACGGATCCGTCTTGACTTTAACGTCAAAATTACGTGGAGACAGGTGGATCCAGATGGACGATTATATGGCGTACAACTCAGCTCGTTTGTAACTTTATTAGACTGAAATAAAGTTAACCCATTTATTTACAATCGAAACTACTCTAATTTGGGGGAAATTAACCCTAAATGGCGAATTAGGGCAAATCCTTGAATCGACTTCGAGTAATTCCATTAATTGGCTGGAGTTCAAATATCTTCAGACATCATCAAGGTATGTAGAACCCTAACTCAATATTGTTAATGTTTGTATTCATATATTGTTTGTTTGTCTATTTGATTGAAATGATATGTTTGTAGTGATATTGTTTATTGTTTGTGTTTTCAATTCACAGTATGTCTACTACTACTTTATATCTTCACCACCATGGTGATTTTAGTCCCCCTCCTGATGTTAAGTATTTGGGTGGTAAAGTTGAAGTAATTCCTGATTTCGACTGTGATTTGTTGAGTTTTCGAGATTTAGAAGAATTTGCTAGTAAATACTCGTATGATGTTAATGCCCTGGTGTATTTTAAATGTGATGGACATACTTTTAGTAAGGGTACTAGGTTGGTTTATGATGATATTTCAATAAGGGAATTGGTTGAATTGTGTAAGCCATATGATAGAATTGAATTATATGTTGACCATTTTGATCTCGATGAACTTATTGATGTCCCCAACCCCATTACTGAGACACAGAACCTTGGGGAGGGTAATGTTGGGGAGTGTAGTGGTGGAGAGGGTAGTGAAGATGACCCTGATGATCCTGAGTACAACAATGATACAGACATCGATGACTCTGAAACTATTAGCTCTAATCCTGATAACTATGTGAGTGATGAGGAATATGAAAGTATCAGACAGAATGCAAAAAAAATTAAAGGAGAAATGTATAATGCTATGAATGTTCCTAACAAGTGTGCTATTGAGGATTCAGATTATGAGTCTGAAACACTCAGGTCAATATCATCATCTAGTGAAGATGAAAATTCAAAAATTGGTTATATTGGTCCACAAATTCCCAAAAGGAGAAAAGTTAGAAAAAAAGGTAGTAGTTCTGGTGTTGTCAAGTGGGAGGTAGGTCAAGAGTTTGTTAACATGGCTGAGTTTAGGGATGCAGTTAGGAAATATGGTGTGACTGATAGGAGGGGGGGTACAATTTATCACAAATGATTGGAAGAGATGTCAGGTAAGCTGTGAGCCAGGGTGTCCATTCTACATGTGGTGTAGTAAGGATAAGGATAGTGCCACATGTAGAATCAAAACACTAGTAGATAGTCATTTGTGCACTAAGCCAATCTCCAATAAAATGGCATCTGTCAAGTATTTATGTGATGTATTTGGTGAAAGAATTAGGAAAAACCCCCAGTGGAGGGTTAAGGAAATGGCTGAAACAATAAAAAATGAACTTGAGATTGTGGTTCCAAGATGTAAAATTCTGAGGTTAAGGAAAGCTGCATTAGAAGGTGTTGCTGAATCACTTAGAGTACACTATTCTAGAGTTAGGGATTTTGGACATGAACTACTCTTGAGTAATCCCCATAATACTGTCAAGATATCTACTACCAGGTTGAATGAAACTGATCCATGCCAATTTAAGAGATTTTATATATGCTATCATGCATTAAAGGCTGGTTGGAAAGCAGGCTGTAGACCTTTCATAGGTTTAGATGGGTGTTTCCTTAAAATAGTTTGTGGAGGTCAGTTGTTATCAGCTGTTGGGAGGGATGGGAACAACCAAATGTTCCCATTATGCTATGCTGTGGTAGAATCAGAAAATACTGAAAGCTGGAGTTGGTTCATTACTCTACTGATTGATGACTTCGAATTGAATGATGGAACTGGATTCACAATTATAAGTGATCAACAAAAAGGTTTGGAGAAGGCTGTGAAGGATTTTCTGCCTGGTGTGGAGCACAGGTTTTGCACTAGACACATTTGTAGCAACTTCAAAAAAAGGTAATAATGCTATTTAAGAAATTCCATTAATATCTACTTTGTTCTATATTTATGTGAGTTTACTATCTTACAGGTTCCCTAGCAAACTACTACAAGGGCTCTTTTGGAAGATTGCTTCTGCTACACACAAGGTTGCACAGACTAGAGCCATGAAAGAAATGATGAGGCATTCCAAGACTGCACATGATCAGTTGAGCAAGATAAACCCCAAATCATGGTGTAAGGCCTTTTTTAGCACACATTCTATGGTTGAGAATACTGATAATAACATGTCAGAAAGTTTCAACAATTGGATCATTAATGAAAGGTATATTCTCAATCATAGCTGTTTACATTCTCTGATTATATGCCATGATATTAAAAAAAATATATGACATGCCAGGTTTATGCCACTTCTCACAATGCTCCAAGAAATTCATGTGAAGTTGTTGACTAGAATTAGGAGTACAAGGGATGCTATAGAAGGGAGTGACATACAGATCTGTCCAAGAATAAGAAGACAATTGGACTTACTTGTAACAGAATCTAGAAATTGGCAAGCTTCATGGGATGGCAGTACAAGATTTCAAGTTAAGCAAGGGACCAGACTTGTAACTGTTGACTTGGAGAAGAGAAGTTGTGACTGCAGGGTGTTTGACTTGACAGGAATCCCCTGCCAACATGCCATTGCTGCCATACACTCAAGGAGGCAGAATCCAATGGATTATGTGAGTGACTACTTCAAAAGGGACAAGTATTTGGCAAGTTACAGTTACCCTCTAGAGGCAGTGAAGGGTGAGGACTATTGGGATTTTCATTCTGGAGAGGAATTACTACCTCCACCAATTCCTAAAAAATTAAGGGGGAGACCAAAGAAAATGAGGAGGAGAGAAGAGTGGGAGGGGGGTAGTAGGAGCCAATCACAACCAGCTCCTGGTGTTCTACTACAAAGGTATAGCAACAAGAGAGTTATGCACTGCAGCAATTGCAGGCAAGAAGGTCATAGGGTTTCAAAATGCCCAACTAAGAATAAGGAAGGAGGTAATGGTCAAGAAAATGTTCAAACAAATGCTGAATCTCAGAGAAGTGAACCAAAGGGGAAGAAGGATGCACCTGTGAAGAGAAAGAATGATGTTGCAGCTACCAAAAAAACTCCAGCAAGGGAGCTTAAGAGACAAAAACTAATTGTTAGAAGGCCTCAAAAAGGTGTTGTTATCAAAGAGGTATAAGAACCAGAACCAGACAAAGTTTGTACTCAACAATCACAGACTGCAAGTTCAAGGGACAAAGGTAAGGGTAAGCTTTTCCAAGAAACTGAAGCAGAAATTGAAGAAACTGAAGCAGAATTTGAAGAACTTGTTGAGATGAATACTCAAGAAGAAGCAGAAAAAGAGTTTTTTGAAGATGAACTTGAAGATGAGGATGTAGGGGTGGAGGATGAAGACAAAGAAGATAAAGAGGATGGGGTCAATGTTAAAAAATATGAAGACATGATGTCTTTTCTTTCAAGGGTCCCAAGAAAAAAGATGCCTTTGGTCAGAGGTGAAGAAGTAGATGAGTGGGATACAAGTGGTAAGGATTATGTTAATTTTAGTGAAAAACTTAGGGGTCCTGTTGGATACGAGGCAATATTTATGCCTACCCCTGGTCTGGTACCGTTTGCACCTCCAAGGTCGACACCACCAGCTTCAACCCCACCAAATATTGTTAAAAAGGCTGCCAAACTGCCTTCTCAAAAGAGCACCAGTTCTGGAGTCACAAGGAGGTCCACAAGATTGAGTTCTCACCTTGCTTAATTTATCTGTGACTATTTGTTAAGCTTTAAGTTATGGTATTAGCTTTTGCGTAAGACAACCTTTAAGACATGGTACTTATGGTTATCAGCTTTTCTGTATGGTATTAGCTTTTGCGCAAGACAGGCTTTAATTATGGTATTATGGAATGATATCCCTATTTTATGGAATGGTATTATGCAATACAATTTTAGATTATACAAAAGATGTCATTGTACAAAAGATGACATTACACAAGACATATAGATGGCAGTACATTGTCTTACACATCTAAACATTACATTACATTGTCAGCACATTACTTTTACAAACCTTCTAATGCTAAACATCCATTACATCGAAACATAATTAAAAAACTACATTGAACTGTCATCAGTGTCGTAATCCTCAGCTACATTATCAGGCATAACCGAGGTGATTGCCTTACTCATCATCACACCAAAGACCATGAACATTGCAACCACAGTGAAAGCTTGCTTAATTTTCAGATTTGCCATCTTGGCTTCGTGCCCCTCTATCATACGATCCAACCTGCGCCTGTACTTCTCATGCGTCTCAAACAAACGATCTTGCAACTCTGTGATGGCCTCTACAGCGCGAGCTCCGAGTGGTGGGTCAATCCACTTACGGTATGCACAAGTATCAGTCCCACACTCCCTATACCTCCGACCAGCATTTTCCCCGTACCAACGAGTCTTCACCACACTCATTTCATCGTGTTAGATATAATTGCTGACGTTTGTTCATCAGTGTTTAAGTCCCAGGTACATATCAGAGTTTATATAGAAGCCAGTCAGAGTTTGATAAAGTCTGACTGGGTGAAGAGTCTACAAGGAAGCCGGTCAGAGTTTGTTAAAGTCTGACAGGGTGATAGTTGACTTAGCTGTCGGTGCAAAGATAAAGATTCTAGAAGCAATATATTCTGAAGATGGAAAGAAGCATAATATATTGATACAGCTAAGGAGACTGGACAGAAGACTGAAGCAATCCTTAATTGATAATAATTGTATAGCTGATTTATAGGAGTATCAATTAGATAAGGATTGTATGTAGCTGTGTACTATATAAACACAGATAGGTTATCCCTAGAAGGGATACGCGAACATTGAATATATTATTCTTGTAACCTAGTAGCTCTTTGTGATTCATTAACATCACTAAGAGAGAATTATTTAATATAATTCAGTTTGTTGATTTACAAACCTGTGTTCTTGATTGTTATTCTCATACATACTTGATTATATATTGTGTATTCGGCCTAACAATTGGTATCAGAGCCAAGGCTGTTTAATATATACAGTTTTACGATTCAAACACAGTAATAATCATGTCTGAAGAAAATCAAACTGCTCCTAAGGCTGAACAGGTTAAGCCCAATTCTGTGAGTCGATATGAAACAATCAGGGTTCCAATTCTCAGGCCAGTAGAGTATCCGATTTGGAAGGTGAAGATGACCATGTTTCTGGAGGCTACAGATCCAGAATACCTTGACAGAATCTATGATGGTCCTCATATGCCGACTAAATTGTCCCCTGTTGTTGATGGTCAAGAACAAAAGACTGTTCCAAAGGAAAAGAAAGATATGACTCCTGAGGACATCTCATCAATTGCAAAAGATGCAAAGGTTAGACATCTTCTCCACAGTGCTTTAGATAATGTTATGTCTAACAGAGTAATTGGCTGCAAGACTGCCAAAGAGATATGGGATGCTTTAGAAGTCAGATGCCAGGGAACAGGTGCTATTAAGAAGAACAGAAAGACAATACTCACACAGGAGTATGAGCACTTTGATTCAAGAAATAATGAAACCTTGACTGAGACTTATGACAGATTTTGCAAACTATTGAATGATCTGTCTCTGGTTGATAAAGAATATGAGCTTGAAGAGTCTAATCTCAAGTTTTTGTTATCTCTACCTGAAAAGTGGGATTTAAAGACAACCACAATAAGAGATAATTATGAGCTTGCTGATACAGATCTTGATGAAATCTATGGGTTGTTGAAAACTCATGAACTGGAGATAAAACAAAGGAATAGAAGATTGAGCAAAAAGACAAAATCTGTTGCTCTCAAAGTTGAGGAGAAGCCCATCAAGAAGGAATCATCAAGAAAGAAAGCCAAGGGAAAGGCTTTAGTCATTAAATCTAAAAGCGAGTCATCAAACTCTGATGATGACTCAAACTCTAATGAAGCTTCTGACTCTGAGGATGATGAAGAACAGATGATGCAAATGGCTGCATTGATGGTGAAAACCTTCAAGAAGATGGGATTCAAGAACTTTAAGAAAGGAAAGAGATTCTCAAGGAAAGATTCAAACTCTGAGAGGAAAAGTTTTAGAAAGTCTGATGGAAGGGAGACCAAGTCTGGCAAGAAGGATAAATCTGAAATCCAGTGCTACAAGTGTAAGGAGATGGGTCACTATGCTCCAGAGTGCAAGAAAGGCAAATCTGAGAAAGCACTCATCTCTAAAGGCAAAGACTGGGCAGATACTTCAGACTCTGATGATGGAGAAAATTATGCTCTAATGGCAACTGTCAGAGATGAGACTGAATCATCTGAAAATAAGGTACCCCTAACTACTTATGCTTATGATACTGATAATATATCTGAATTGAGAGTATATCTGAAAAGCGTACATGTTAGTTATAGGGATCAGACTTTAGAAAATGAGAGAATTAAATCTGAGAATCTTAGCCTTAAAGATAGAAACAAGTTTCTTGAAGGAGAACTTGAAAATATGAAGCAGATTCAAAAAGAAAGAGATGATGCTGTTTATGTAGAACAGGAGTTGCTGAAAAGATATAAGCAATTAGAATCTGATCTAGAAAAAGAAAGAAAAATAATCAAGACTTGGACAGATTCTGGAAGAGACACTCATCAAGTGTTTCAGACAGATTATGTAGGTTTAGGCTATTGTGAAAATGATGAACTTAGGTTTAAAGACAAAGTTAAGGTAAAACCACAACTTAAACCTGTGAAATTTGTTCCAGAAGCCAATAAGTTAAAATCTGTTGTAATAAGAGAAGCTGATATGGAATCAGATGAAGCCTGTGAAAGACAGGAAAATATTATAACAGAAAAACTTATGGAAAGAGAAGCTGTTAGAAAGCCAGTAAAAACTTGTGAAAAACAGGTTAATGTTGGTTTGATGACAGGGAAACAGTTCAATCATAAGCTGAAAGAGGTAAAATCTGCCATGAAACCAAAAGGGTCCAAGAAGAATAGGAATGGAAAGATAGGCATAAATAAAAGGAATAATCATTTGCCTACTGGTGCTGCTCCAAGGAAAACATGTTATAATTGTGGTAGTTCTAATCATCTTGCTAACTACTGCACAAAGAATAAAAATATCAATTCTTTACCTTCTACATCAGGAGTAAAGAATGATTATGTTAGGGTTAGACCACAGACTTTATGCACACACTGTGGGAGCACTTGGCATTCCATTTATACTTGCAAGAGTTATCATGCTATTTATCACAACTATTATGAGCTAAAACCCAATCTGAAGTGGGTTAGAGCAAACTCTGCAAGTGTAAAGTCTGACAATGTTAGTTTAAACTCTGTTGATAGTAATTCCGCTGCAAAAACTAACACTGTTAAGAAAGACAAAGGATCCAAGCAAGTCTGGGTCCTTAAAACTAACACTTAGTGTTTGTTTGTGATTGCAGGGTATAAAAGAGAGCACACTTATCTTGGACAGTGGATGCTCAGGACATATGACTGGAAATAAAGCCCTGCTATCAGACTTTAAGGAGAAGGCTGGCCCAAAGGTTTCCTATGGAGATGGCAACATAGGACACACTCTGGGATATGGCAATATTAATCTTGGAAGTGTCATCATCACGAATGTAGCTCTAGTCTCAGGACTCAAGCATAATCTGCTATCTGTGAGTCAAATCTGTGATAGAGGAAACCATGTAGATTTTCATACTGAATACTGTGAAGTTATCAGTAAATCTATTGGAAAAGTTGTTCTAGTTGGACACAGGCGCAACAACATTTATGAAGCAAGTTTGGTAACAAACTCTGATGGAAAAACAGTGTGTCTGACTGCAAGAATGTCAAATGAAGAGAGTTGGAATTGGCATAAGAAGCTCTCTCATCTCAATTTGAACAACATAAATGAGCTAATAAGAAAGGATCTTGTAAGGGGACTCCCAAAATCAATACTCAGTCTAGATGGCCTATGTGATTCTTGTCAAAAGGCCAAGCAAAGGAAGTCATCTTTCAAGAGCAAATCTGAAACTTCAGTAGTGGAACCTTATCATCTTCTTCATGTTGATCTCTTTGGACCAGTGAATGTGATGTCCATGGGCAGAAAGAAATATGCTCTAGTAATTGTTGATGAATATACTAGATATACATGGGTGTATTTCTTATCAAAGAAGAATGAAACTGCTCAAACTCTGATGGATCATGTAAATCTACTGGACAAAGGATCACAGCACAAAGTCAAAATTATAAGGAGTGATAATGGAACTGAATTCAGAAACTCAATCATGGAAGCTTTCTGCAAGGAAAGAGGAGTGAAACAAGAATTTTCTGCACCTGGAACTCCACAGCAAAATGGTGTAGTTGAAAGGAAGAACAGAACTTTAATTGAAGCAGCCAGAACTATGCTTGAAGAAGCAAAATTACCAACTTATTTCTGGGCAGAAGCTGTTCAAACTGCTTGTTTTACTCAAAATGCAACATTGATCAACAAGCATGGGAAAACACCATATGAGATGGTGAAAAATAAGAAGCCAAATTTGAAATATTTTCATATATTTGGATGCAAATGCTTTGTGTTGAAGACTCATCCTGAACAGTTGACCAAGTTCGAGTTAAAAGCCGATGAAGGAATTTTTGTTGGCTATCCATTGTCAACAAAAGCGTTCAGAGTATACAATCTGAGAACAAAGGTGATCATGGAGTCTATACATGTGTCATTTGATGACAAGAAAATAACTGGACTTGATGACTTAGATGGATATGATCAACTGCGTTTTGAAAATGAAGGTTTATTATCTGATGATGTAAACTCTGATGAAGCAGTACCGACAAACTCTGATGAAGCGGTTCTGACAAACTCTGACGAAGCATACTCTGAACCTCTACTGGTAAATACTGGAGAAACTGGAAATTCTCAAATTGAACAAAATGGAGAACCAGTTGAGGGGGAGCGTGAAGAAGCTCAACAAGACACAGCAAGTGAGTCAGTTGAGGAAACTGATTCAAACTCTGACAGTTCAAACTCTGAGCCATCCAATTCAGGGGGAGCCTCAGATACTACAGAAAGTCAACATATGAATCAGGAGAGCATGGATCAAGGGGGAGGATCCAATAATGATGCAAGAAACCACTTACCAACAGCAAGAAAGTGGACACAGGCACACACACCTGATCTCATAATTGGAGATCCTGATGCTAGTGTGAGAACTAGAAGTGCAACAAATAATGAGTGTCTGTATCATGCTTTCTTGTCTCAAACAGAACCAAAGAAAGTGGAGGAAGCTCTTCAAGATGCTAATTGGATTACAGCAATGCAAGAAGAGTTAAATGAATTTGAAAGAAATGAAGTCTGGACACTTGTACCTAGACCAAAGAATAGATCAATAGTAGGTACAAAGTGGGTTTTCAGAAACAAGACTGACAGTGAAGGTGTGATTACAAGAAACAAGGCTAGACTTGTGGCTAAAGGTTATTCACAACAGGAAGGGATTGACTATGATGAAACCTTTGCTCCAGTTGCAAGATTGGAAGCCATAAGAATTTTTCTGGCCTATGCTGCACACAAGAAGTTTAAAGTCTTTCAGATGGATGTAAAGAGTGCTTTTCTCAATGGGAAGCTTGAAGAAGAAGTGTTTGTTGAACAACCACCAGGATTTGTAGATCCCAAGCATCCAGATTATGTCTACAGGCTTGACAAGGCATTATATGGACTAAAGCAAGCACCAAGAGCATGGTATGAAACTCTTGCTCAATTTCTTTTAGAAAGTGGGTTCACAAGAGGTACAATTGATAAAACCTTGTTTTATTTCAATTCTGGTGATGATTTGCTTTTAGTTCAAATTTATGTAGATGATATTATCTTTGGATCTACTAATGACAAACTTTGTAAGAAGTTTGCAAAGCTTATGCAATCCAGGTATCAAATGAGCATGATGGGAGAGCTTAGTTATTTTCTAGGCTTACAGGTCAAGCAAACAGATGATGGTATTTTTATCAATCAAGCAAAATATACCAGAAATCTTCTCAAGAAATTTGGTATGCTTGATAGCTCATCTGCTACAACTCCCATGGCTACAGCAACAAAGCTAGACAAAGACACAGGAGCCTCAGTAGATATAACAAACTACAGAGGAATGATAGGGTCTTTATTGTATCTTACTGCAAGTAGACCTGATATCATGTATGCAACATGTCTTTGTGCAAGATTTCAAGCAGATCCCAGAGAGCCTCATCTAACAGCTGTAAAAAGGATTTTCAAATATCTCAAAGGAACCAAAACCTTGGGTTTGTGGTATCCTAGAGAATCAGAGTTTAAGCTAATTGGTTACTCTGATGCAGATTTTGCAGGCTGTAAGATAGACAGAAAAAGTACAAGTGGAAGCTGTCAATTCTTAGGTGACAGATTGGTTTCTTGGTATAGCAAGAAACAAAAGTCTATTTCCACATCCACTGCAGAAGCAGAGTATATAGCTGCTGGTAGCTGTTGTGCACAGATTCTGTGGATGAAGAATCAGTTGCTGGATTATGGTTTGAAGTACTCTAAAATACCTATTTTCTGTGATAACCAAAGTGCTATTGCTATGACAGGAAATCCAGTACAGCACTCCATGACCAAGCACATCAGCATAAGGTATCATTTTATCAGGGAACATGTGGAAGAAGGAAACATTGAGCTTCATTTTGTGTCTACAGACCAACAACTTGCAGATATCTTCACCAAACCTTTGAGTGAAGCTACTTTTACAAGATTGGTAAATGAACTTGGAATGATCTCTGGTTTCGACTAGAGATACGGGTTAGACTCAAAAACTATACATGTTTTTTTTTATGCTCATGATTCCTTGCATGTATTAACTGTTATGAGTATCAGTATCATAAACTCTGAAAGTAAACTCTGCTGCTAAACTCTGTTAGTCATAAAGTGTTGGTCATACTCTGATAGTTACAGGCTAATGCTATACTCTGATTGTAATTTTGTCTGAAACATATGGACCAATGAAGAAATTTGTATGAGGCATAATTCTCAGTAAGTAATTATGAATCCTTAAGAGTTATATAGATTCTGATCTCAAATATGTGCAGTAAGTAAACACAGCATGATACTGTCTCTATATTTATAGCATCTCTTAGTTTATTGATCCTATACACTGAGTCTGTATTAGCTGTTTGCATTTTCTCTCATAAATTAATTGTATTAACTGATGAAAAGTCTAAACTCTGATTATTAATTGCAAATAATTCACCCTCAAATCAAAAGATGCCAAAAAGAGCACAAATTCCTTTGAGATCATGTTGTGCCTAGGAAGATCCAGGAACTTATTGTATGAAATAAGGGCTAAAATCTTTGATTTTTGGTGACTAGTGCCAACCACTGATTACTGGAAAAATAAAATTTAATTAAATATATATATATATATATATATATATATATATATATATATATATATAAAGGGGGTGAAAAATAAAAGATATATCCAAATGAAAGGATATCAGTATTACAGAGTTTAGATATAAAATCAGATTTTATTTTATACATGAGAGTTTAGGCAACCAGTTTTTACTGCTTTAGTTTGTGGATTTTATGCACTTTGAGATGATCTAAATATTGATTTCGGTAAACTCTGCTATTGCACACACAATTATTCACACCTGTACAGTTTGAGAAAAGAGTTTATTGACAAAGAAGGACAAATGGTAAACACTGATGTATTGTGTGAAATACGCCGAGGTAATTTAATTTTAATCTCTGATGATTAAAATAAATTTTATTGGTTTCAGACATTTTATAATTTTGAGATTAGAAATTTGTTTAGAAATTCGAAAGAGTATGATAACAAACGGTTCATATTTGTATTAAACAGAGGAGAGAGAGATTAAGTATTTTGAACAATGTGACATGCGGTAATTATGGCTATTTTTACTGCGCGTGTGTATTGGAAGTTGTTACATACAGCTGTCAGCATATGCACGTTTGACATCTGTCCCACTCACACACTTTTCAAAGAAGCCTGCTGTGTGTAGTAATGATTAAAACGTTTGAGTTTTAATCTTCACAGTTATTATTTAAATATACTACACATAAACGGTTCAATCTTTTACACACCTCAACTTTTCATAAGCTTTTACTCACACACATTGTCTCAAACACTTTCACTGCATACAATCTATTCTCTGTTTGTTTTCTTCTAAACTGTTTTAATGGCTACAACAATGTTTATTGCTTCTGGGTTAGAATTTGTTCCTAACAATTACTCAGCTCCTTTAGCAAATGAGAACGCACCGGAGGCGTTTCATTTGATTCAGAGTTTCTTGACAAACTCTGATATCGGCACTGCTCTCACCGCACCGTCGAAGCTGTCTGCGTCACAAATAAGGACTTTTTGGCAGACAGGTACTTATGATGATGGAGGAGAGTCTGGATCTCCATCTATCATTTTTAAGGTTCAAGGAGAAGAATTTATTGTTACTCCTACTACTGTTCGTGATGCTTTGGGTCTTGAAGATTTCAATGCATTCACAACTGTTGGAGACTTTGAGTTAGTCAGAATGATGAGGGAGATAGGATACTCTGGACCTTTGACAAAGATAGGTCAACTCAAAAGGCCATTTTTGCGCAAGGAGTGGAGCTTCTTTTTCGATTGCATTACTCGGGCTTTTGGAAAGAAGTGCACGAATTGGGATGCGATTCCCACGGATAGTCTACAGATCGGGTATTCTCTTCTCTATGGTAGTCAATTTGATGTTGCTAGATTAGTTTTAACTAATATTGGTGAGAAAATGCTAGAGAATAGGAATGTTGTTTACTTCTCTAGATTTTGTCAGTTAATATTCAACTTTTGTTGTCCTAATGTTGAGATTTTAGAGGATGATGTTATCCTCTCATTTAAATTGCATAAACGCATATTTTCTGATCTCACTAACAAGGATAACAAGAAAGGAGATGTTGGTGTGTTACTGTTGCCTGAGTCTGTGCAACAATTCCTGGATAACTTACAACAACAACAACTAGCAAACGTTGAAGCTGGACCTTCTGTGTCTCAACCACAAAGGTCACAGAAATCTAAAGAGAGGGCTGTTAAGTCTGTCAGGATAAACGCTGAAGCTGGGGCATCAAATGCTGATGATATGCCTCAGAAGAAAAGAATGAAGAAAAGAAGAGCCAATAGGGCAAAGTCTGCTATTGTTGATGAAGAGACTGAAACTGATGAAGAAACTCTTCATCAGAGAAAATGACGATTGGTAGCAGCACAGTTGTTTGGTGCTGAGAATATCTCTTCAACTGCTGTTGAAGATCTTGAAATTGAGATTCCTGAAGCTGTCCAGCATGAAGCTCCTGAAATTATTGCTGAGGAGCTTGTTGTAAATGCTGATGCTGAGGACAGGGTTTTTATGGAAGCTGAAGCTCCTGAGATTATTGTTCAGGAGGCTAATGAGAATCTTGAAGCAGCCTCTGTGTCTGTCTTGGCAAATGCTGAAGAAGAGGCTGAAATTTTTGAGAAACAAGATTTAAATACTGATCTTTAAATACTGAAGAAGGAGATTATGATTGCTGAACTGGAAAGAGCTGAGAGAAGATTACTTACGGACTATCTCAGGACAGTGCCTGATATTCAAGAAATCAAATAAAGTCTGACTGTAAGTTTTTAAAGTTTTCTGTTCTAAGTTAAAGTTAAACTCTGTTATATTTTAAACACTGCATTTGTTATATGTTTTGACATCATCAATTATCTTTTTAACTTGTACATTTTAGTATGAACAAGTTGGGGGAGATTGTTAGATATAATTGCTGACGTTTGTTCATCAGTGTTTAAGTCCCAGGTACATATCAGAGTTTATATAGAAGCCAGTCAGAGTTTGATAAAGTCTGACTGGGTGAAGAGTCTACAAGGAAGCCGGTCAGAGTTTGTTAAAGTCTGACAGGGTGATAGTTGACTTAGCTGTCGGTGCAAAGATAAAGATTCTAGAAGCAATATATTCTGAAGATGGAAAGAAGCATAATATATTGATACAGCTAAGGAGACTGGACAGAAGACTGAAGCAATCCTTAATTGATAATAATTGTATAGCTGATTTATAGGAGTATCAATTAGATAAGGATTGTATGTAGCTGTGTACTATATAAACACAGATAGGTTATCCCTAGAAGGGATACGCGAACATTGAATATATTATTCTTGTAACCTAGTAGCTCTTTGTGATTCATTAACATCACTAAGAGAGAATTATTTAATATAATTCAGTTTGTTGATTTACAAACCTGTGTTCTTGATTGTTATTCTCATACATACTTGATTATATATTGTGTATTCGGCCTAACACATCACAATCACAAATAAGGTCGAATACATCATCAACTTCAGCCATGTTTTGTGCCATTTTCCTGTTTGGGTGAAGACATACACACACAAGAATTGCGGATACATAACAGTAGTAGAAATTTCTAAAATTAGGGGATGAAAACATAGACATACAAGAATTTGATACATAGCAGTAGTAGACATACAAGAATTCGAGCAAAAAATTGAGATTATCTACACTTCGTATATAGACCAATTTCAGGGGTATACAGACCTTGCTTTACTGCTTTACTCGAGCGCCTACTCCAAGTCGATTGAACCAATTTCAGTGAAGATGAACTCCAAGTCGATTGAACCAATTTCTAGGGTTCTCCCCCAAATTCAATGGTAATCTAGTATGAGTGAATTGCAGTCTTTCTTATATTTTTTAAAGAAAAGAGTTGTATGTCATGTGTGTCCACGTGTGTATACACGTATTGGGTGACATTGCAGTCAACCCGGTTCCGTTAGGTCAAACAATAGAGTTAACGTCGATGTCCTCACTGGCTACTAGAATGGTACACATGAGACGCCGATAACTATAGTGAGCGATTTGATACCAGCCCCCCACTTCAGTGAGCACTTTGCTATTTAACCCGAGTTATATATGATCTGAACTCAAATGTGTGCAGAAAATTTACACAGCATGATACTGTCTCTATATTTATAGCATCTCTTAGTTTATTGGTCCTATACACTGAGTCTGTATTAGCTATTTGCACTTTCTCTCATAAATTATATGTGTTAAATGATGTCAGTCTAAACTCTTATAGATAGTTGCTGCTATTTCACCCCCAAGCAAAAGATGTATAAACATGTACAAATTTCTTTGAAATCATGTTGTGTCTAGGAAGACCCAGGAACTTATTGTGTCAATAAGGGCTAAAATTTGAAATTTTTGGTGACTACTCAATTAGCTGGGACGACCCAGGAACTTGTTGTTTCAGTAAGGGCTAAAGTTTAAATTTTTGGTGACTAGTCATGAGGCTAGAAAGAACCAGGAACTTACTCTGTTGGTAAGGGCTAAAATTTAAATTTTTGGTGACTAGTTAATTGTTTAGAACGATCCAGGAACTTACTGTTAAGATAAGGGCTAAAATTTCTAAATTTTTGGTGACTAGTGCCAACATCTGATTACTGGAAAAGAAAAGAAAAAAAACTGTAAACTGTTCAACCACCTTTCAAAGCTTATTCTCTAATTATTCGAATTTGTTTCTAATGTAGAGTTTGTTACTAACAACTATGCAGCACCATTGAATAATGAGAACGTACCGGAGGCGTTTCATTTGTTTCAAAATTTTCTTGCTCAGTCTGCTATTGGGCAAGCTCTCGTTGAACCTGTGAAGCTCTCTGGATCGCAAATCAAGGTTTTCTGGGAGACAGGCGTCTATGATGATGGAGGAGAGTCTGGTACTCTTTCGATTGTTTTTGAGTTTCAAGAGCAAGAGTTTGTGGTTACTCCAGGCACTGCCCGTGATGCTATGGGTTTTGAATATTTCAATGCTTACACAATCTCTGTTGGTGATGTTGAGCTACAGAGAATGATGAGAGATATTGGTTACAGTGGGTCACTGGCAAGAATAGGTCAGTTGAAGCGACCGCTTTTAAGGAAGGAATGGAGCTTTTTCTTTGACTGCATTACTCGAGCGTTCGACAAGAAGTGCACAAACTGGGATGCTATTCCTATTGATAGTCTGCAAATCGGGTATTCTCTTCTCTATGGTAATAACTTTGATTTTGCAAGACTAGTACTGAATAATATAGGAGAGAAAATGTCAGAAAATAGAAGTGTAGTGTACTTTGCTCGCTTTTGTCAATTGATATTTTCTGCTTGTGTAACTGGGATTGAAATTGCTGAGGATGATGTGATTCCCTCTTTTAAATTGCATAAGAGGATATTTTCTGATTTGACCAACAAGGATGCTAAGAAATGGAATGTTGGTGACTTATTACTTCCTGTGATAGTCCAACAGTTTCTAAATTCACCTCAACCACAACCTCAACCTCAATCCACATCCCAAAGACCAAAGTCTGGAGGTAGAACTAAGCACAGAGCTTTCAAAGCTGTTAAGGCTGCTAAACCACATTCTGATGTTGAGTTACCAAAGTCTGTTGGTACTTCAAGAATAAAGAAAAGGGCAAACAGACCACACTCTGATGCTGATGAGCCCTTACAGACCAAAAGAAGGAAGCTGGTAGCTGACTATTCATTTGATGAATTGGTTCAAGAATCTACAAACTCTGAAGCTCCAGAGATTATCTCTAAAGATGCTGCTGTGGATGCTAATGTGCCTGATGAAGCCAGAGCAAATACTGATGAGATGGCTGAAATGAATGTTGAACAACCTGAGCCACTGGAAATGGAGATAGAGGAGAACATTGAAGCACATCCTTCTGCAACTCTTGAAGAGTTTGATAGAGAGTTTGATAGTATTGATGAAACAGAGGATGTGGCTGCAGCTGATCAACCTACTGTAATTCTTGATGAGTCTATGGCTACTCACACAGAGGTATGCTCTGTTACTCACCAGGTTCTTGAAAAGGGTGAGGAGGTTGATCAGACAACAAAGGCTGTAAGTTATGAGAATATTTCTGAAGATGCCGCAGAGACTGTTCAAGAAGCTGCTGTAGAGCCTATTGTTGAGACTGATCAAGCAAATGAGAAAGTTTTTGAGAATTTAAACTCTGAAGATATTGAAAATGAAGCTGCACAGGAAAATGTTGCTGAGAATGTTCCTAAATCTCTAAGTGCAGAATCTTTAGCAAAGTCTGATGACATAGCTGATTCCTCATCTTCTCCAAGGGTTTCTGTTCAACAAAATCCTAAAGAGTTTGGTGGTACATCTCACCATGATGCTGAAACTCATTATCAGGATATGTACTTTTCAAATTGGTCCAGTCATGAGTGCATTTTTCCTGATCAGAGGGCAGCTGATTTTGTGACAAAGTCTGCCGCAAATATCACTAATCCTGAGCTTCTCACACATCTTAAAGCTACTATAGTTCAAGTCAAATCTCTTCATAACCGCTTTGATGATGCTCAGAAGGCTGTCACTGGGTTGAGAAATGAAGTGGCTGCAAGAGAAATGTCTTTGAAACAGGATAAATCCTTGTATGTCTCTTTATTTAAAGATCAGGAGTCTTTAAGGACTAGGCTGAGCAAGGTTGAAGACAATCAACTTGTAATGTCTGACAAGCTTGATACCATAGCTGCTTCACTTCAAATGCTCACATCTGTGTTGATTCCAGATGATGTCAAAAAGGGGGAGAGAGTATTTAAGGACAAATGCAAGATATCTCAAACTCTGAACAAAAAGGATGATGGTACTGATGGTGGTGAAGATGGTCCAAAGGAAACATAGTTAAGGTCAAAAGCATATCAAGAGCAAGGGAGACTGAGGTCAAACTCTGCTAAGACAAACTCTGGGAGAACAAACACTGAAGTTCAGTCATCTTCAAAAGCTGGAAGCTTAATGCTTACTTCTCAACCAATCACTGATGAAGAAATTGCAACTCAGTTGTTTTTGGAAGAGCATGGTGCAAATGCCACAGTTGAAGATATTCAAGCTGAAGAAAAGATGCTGGCTGAAGAGCATAATAAGACATTGGTGACTGGAAAGATTAAGAAGCTTGTGAGAGTTTCAAGGCCAAAAGAGAAAGGAATTGTTATCAAGGATAATGTAGATTCTCAACATAGTTTACAGTATGCAAGGAGACCAATCAAAGCTAGTCTTGATAAAGGTAAAGGAAAGATGGTAGAAGAAGAACAAGTACCGAAGAAAGCTAAATCAACCTCTGACAATGCTCAAGTTGACAAATCATTGGAAGCTGTGACAACCACTGATACTACTCAAGTTGTACAGACTCAGTTATCTTCTCAACTTCAAAGGACATTTGGAAAACCAATCACAGTTCAACATACTCTGAATCCTGGAACTATGAATATTTTTCAAAGCAGAACCATCATGGGCAAGGAATCTCAAGATAGATCTGGTTTAGGATCTCACAGAGAGAAGAGGGTGAACAATAGTCCTATGGATCATACATCATTAGCTGAACCTGGTGTTGGTGTGACTCAAGAAAATCTTGATACTTTGGAGTCTGTTCAGTTAATATATCATAGAGGATTGAAAAAGGACTTTATGTTATACTTCAAAACTGATGGAAGAGTATACAGAGTTGGAGAAGCTGACATTGAATTAAAGATGAAGGAAGAGTTAGAATATGTGATGTATCTACTCAAAGTCAAAAATCAAAGAACTCAACAAGCAGCTGAGGTATTAAGAAGCAGGATGATGAAAGCTAGAGCCCTCAGTGGTTTAAAGTCTGCAGGTTCTTATATACCTAAGTACAGAGATCATCATGGAAAGCTTGTAGAAATGAAGAGGAACAGTGCAAGATTTAGAACATCTCTTGGTATAAGAGTGTTAGAATTTAATCTGGAGTCAAATAAATGTTTCATGATAAAACTGGGAAATGAAATGAGAAGGAACAGTATTTATGCTCTGAGAGCTGCTATCTATCAAACTGGAGAGAGTGATCCAGAGTTGAAGGAACTGAAAGAGATTATGGTAGCTGAGCTTGAAAGGGCTGAAAGAAGATTGCTTATAGACTATCTCAGAACTGTACCTGAAGTTGAAGAGATTAAGTAATTGGAGTCTGTAAGTTTTTTTTTAAAGTTTTCTGTTCTAAGTTAAAATATAAACTCTGTGATTTTATAAACACTGCATTTGTTATATGTTTTTGACATCATCAATTATCTGTTAACTTGTACATTTTTGTATGCACAAGTTGGGGGAGATTGTTAGATATAATTGCTGATGTTTGTTTATCAGTGTTTAAAGTATCAGGTAAATATCAGAGTTTAGCTGGAAGACTGGTCAGAGTTTGTTAAACTCTGACAATCAGAGTTTACTTAGCTGTCGGTGTTATACTCAATGAAGATTCTAGAAGCGATATACTTTGAAGAAGGAAAGAAGCAAAGAGATATCGTGATGGCTAAGGAAACGGAACAGAAGACAGAAGCAATTCTTAATTGATATTAATTGTATAGCTGATTTATAGGAATATCAATTAAAGATTGTATGTAGCTGTGTACTATATAAACACAGATAGGTTAACCCTAAAAGGGATACGAATACTTGAAATATTATTCTTGTAACCTAGCAGCTCTCTGTGATATTTTTATATCACCGAGAGAGGAGTTATTAATTCCATACAGTTTATTATTCATAAACAGTGTTCTTATTGTTATTATCATACATATTTGATTATATATTGTGTATTCGGCCTAACATATGAGTACATGAGTATGAGACTTTTTCCTTTATGTTATTTATCTTATTACGTTTGTTTGTATCCTAATGCAGGATCATATTAAAAAATTTGACAAGACAAGTTATTTGTTATTAGTGTTGATTAAGTTAAGACATGGATTAATAAGGAGGGGGATTCATCAGTTAATCAATTAAAATAATAGGCCGACCAAGGTAATTTTCATGTACATTCAGTTGTGAATTGATTTATATGTTTAAGTGTGTACATTATTAGTTTTGAATATATGGTTAAAAGTTGATACACCTGTATACAAGGTAACTCGAAAGTGGAGAATTCATCATGTCTTCAAAAACAAAGTTTATCATTATTTTTTAACGTTTAGATAGTTATTGCTCTAATTTTTATGAGAAAAGATTATATCTTTTAGTAAAATATTTTCTTTAATTCATACACGAAAATTCAAAGATAAAAATTGTATATTAAGAAATTTATAGTGTATGTATTTCGAAAATATCATGTTAAGATTTATTCGACTGAAAATTTTATTTAGTGTGTGCATTTTTAACAAAATTCAATAAGTCTGTGCATCTGTAACAAAAGTCATACAAGAATAAGAAATATTGAGAAGAGGTCAATATTTTATTTTATTTTTAAGGAAGAGGTTGTTTTTTTGTTGTTATTTGTTTTGACAAAAAGATATCATTATTAATAAAAAAAAATCTCCCAGCAACAAAAAAGATGTTTGTTCATATTTTTTGATTTTTTTCTTACCGAGAATAGATTTGGAGGTAATGAATATTTTAATAGCTCTGAAGGTATAATTGTAGTTTTTGATTAAACGATCTAGAACTTTATATATATATATATATATATATATATATATATATATGTATATATATATATATATATATATTATTCAAAACAAAACTTAATTTTATATTAGAAATATTATTTTATTTAAAAACGTATTTTGTAGAATATTTTTTGAGAAAATTTAAAGATATTATTATAAATCCGCTGCGAAGTGCGGCTTAGTAAACTAGTTTAATATTTAATCTTCTTATCTGTGTTGTATTAGGGTATAATAGTCATATTTAACAGACAAGTATTAACATTTATAAATTAATTATATGTATATGTGTCATATATGAGTTAAAAATCATCAATCTTTTATCTATATAAAGGAAAACCCTCCAGAATCACTCGATTCATATTTATCTAATTTTCTAGAGCTCCTCAATTTTAATTCAATAAAATTAAATTTCCTTATTTACATTCGAATTTTTAGGTAAAACATTTCTTATTTACACTCGAATTTTCAGGAAAGACAATAAATATATAAAAGTCAATCCTATTTAAAATTTAATTAAACAAATATTACCTTTTTTTCTCAACTAACTTAAATCATATTTAAGTTTTAATCTATTTTTCTTGAGTTTCACTATTTTAATTCAATTCGAATTTTCGGGGAAGAAAATAAATATATAAAGAGTCAATCCTATTTAAAATGTCATTAAACAAAATTAACTTCTTTTCCCAACTAAATTAAATCCTATTTAAGTTTAATATATTTTTCTAGAGTTTCTTTATTTTTATTCAATAAAATTAAATTATCTAACTTAAATTTGAATTTATAGAGAAGACAATAAATATATATAAATCAATATTTTTTAGAATTAAATCTTCATTCGATTTTTTAGGTAAAACATTCCTTATTTACACTCGAATTTTCAGGAAAGACAATAGATATATAAAAGTCAATCCTAAGTAAAATTTAATTAAACAAATATTACCTTTTTTTTCTCAACTAACTTAAATCATATTTAAGTTTTAATCTATTTTTCTTGAGTTTCACTATTTTAATTCAATTCAAATTTTCAGGGAAGAAAATAAATATATAAAAAGTCAATCCTATTTAAAATTTAATTAAACAAAATTAACTTCTTTTCCCAACTAAATTAAATCATATTTAAGTTTAATATATTTTTCTAGAGTTCTCAATTTTTATTCAATAAAATTAAATTATCTTACTTAAATTTGAATTTATAGAGAAGACAATAAATATATAAAAATTAATATTTTTTAGAATTAAATCTTTATTTTAACTTTATATTACAATCCTATTTAGATATTAGATTATAATTAAAACCTCAAGATACAGATAATGATAATGATATTGAATTAAATCTTTATATTATAATCTTATTTATAATTTAATCTTTATTTAATCTTAAGATTATATCTTAAATTACCTATAAAAATATGACATATTAATTAATTCTCCTCACGTCAAAAATTTGAGGATTTTAGGATAATTTGTGTGCATTAATAACATTGCATATTGATGATAAGTGTTTGTATATTTTAATTTATTTTGTTCTTTCTAACTAGAGGTTATATATGTGCATACTTAAAAACTAGTGTTAATCAGTAATTTGTGTTAAGAGAATCTACCTGCTAGAAAAATTCTCTACATAAACGGTTTAAAATCATGTTTTTATCAATTTTTTCGTAAATATAACCATATCGATGAAAATTTTATGCAAAAATAAGTAACCCTCAGGAGCTCTAGAATCACTCGATTCATATTTATCTAATTTTCTAGAGCTCCTCAATTTTAATTCAATAAAATTAAATTTCCTTATTTACATTCGAATTTTTAGGTAAAACATTTCTTATTTACACTCGAATTTTCAGGAAAGACAACAAATATATAAAAATCAATCCTATTTAAAATTTAATTAAACAAATATTACCTTTTTCTCAACTAACTTAAATCATATTTAAGTTTTAATCTATTTTTCTTAAGTTTCACTTTTTTAATTCAATTCAAATTTTCGGTGAAGAAAATAAATATATAAAGAGTCAATCCTATTTAAAATTTAATTAAACAAAATTAACTTCTTTTCCCAACTAAATTAAATCCTATTTAAGTTTAATATATTTTTCTAGAGTTTCTTTATTTTTATTCAATAAAATTAAATTATCTAACTTATATTCGAATTTATAGATAAGACAGTAAATATATAAAAATCAATATTTTTTAGAATTAAATTTTCATTCGAATTTTTAGGTAAAACATTCCTTATTTACACTCGAATTTTCAGGAAAGACAATAGATATATAAAAGTCAATCCTAAGTAAAATTTAATTAAACAAATATTACCTTTTTTTCTCATCTAACTTAAATCATATTTAAGTTTTAATCTATTTTTCTTGATTTTCACTATTTATTTCAATTCAAATTTTCGGGGAAGAAAATAAATATATAAAAAGTCAATCCTATTTAGAATTTAATTAAACAAAATTAACTTCTTTTCCCAACTAAGTTAAATCATATTTAAGTTTAATATATTTTTCTAGAGTTTCTCTATTTTTATTCAATTAAATTAAATTATCTTACTTAGATTCGAATTTATAAGGAAGACAATAAATATATAAAAATTAATAGTTTTTAGAATTAAATCTTTATTTTAATGTTATATTACAATCCTATTTAGATATTAGATTATAATTAAAACTTCAAGATACAGATAATGATAATGATATTGAACTAAATCTTTATATTATAATCTTATTTATAATTTAATCTTAAGATTATATCTTAAATTGCCTATAAAAATATGACATATTAATTAGTTCTTCTCACGTCAAAAATTTGAGGATTTTATATTAATTTGGGTGCATTAATAACATTACATATTGATGATAAGTGTTTGTATATTTTAATTTATTTTGTTCTTTCTAACTAGAGGTTATATATGTGCATCAGTTTTTTGATTTGTGTTAAGAGAATCTGCCTGCTAGAAAAATTCTCTACCTAAACGGCTTAAAATCTTGTTTTTATCAATTTTTTCGTAATATAACCATACTGTTATGGATTAAAAAACGTACCTTGTAAATTAAATGCTAGGGTTTATGAGCGTTCAAGCTTTAATGACTGCTCTTGTGTTTCGGGACTAAATCGGTCCTCACAAGATGCCTACGTATCTCTGCTGTATAGAGAATCAAGTTAATAAAACGTAGTTCTAGAGTGAGAGACGAGGGTCCTTATATAGGCGTCAGGAGCCTTGTATTTAGAGTATGTTTAGGAGACTTAACTGATAAGTCTCGTTATTGATAACTGATAAGGAGTGTTTTGCTTGTCATGCAAGTATTATCCTCATCTGATAAGTGCTGTGACTCATCGTAATATTTGATTGGGATTCTGGATCCTTCTATGAAGATATTATCATATTTGGACTCTTTTTATGAGCCGTGTTTTTCCCTCATTTATTAATTACGAAATTAATAAATAATTAGGGTTTTGGGCCTTTTGTCGGGCCTAATTCTTGGACCAAACTAGGTCTAAATAATATATCATTAATTAATTCTAGAGTTATATTTCAGCCCATATCATTTGCCCCCCAACTTCTGGGAAAACCTTTCGGGATTTTCATAGAAGTTATCTCACTGGGGTTTTCGAAGATTTTTTCCAATTTTTTTTTTTTTTTTTTTAAAACTCTGCAAAATTTCGACCAGAATTCTGGTCGAAATTCGACTAGAAATCTGGTCGAATTTTTCCCAGCATTTTGGTTTCTAGTCGAACGATTTTGACCAAAATTCTTTTGTTAGAAATGAATACCACTAGAAACTAGACAGAGGGGGGGTGAATGGATAGTTTGATATATTTTTCGATCTTGAAAACTAAGTAAACAACTGTATGTGATTATGATATGTAATATGCAGAAAGTAAATAACACACACAATCACTTTAATCTACTTTGTATAAGCAAATTAAATACTACAGCTTTCCAGGAAATTCACAATCGAATTTCTGGCTTCTAAACAAGAACAGTTTGAACTTGCTTGCTTACAGAGAAAAGAGCTTAGCAAATAACTATGTGTATCTCTCTTACAGCTTACAGTTGTGTGTGCACGATATATATATTCCCCTATACAAACTAGGCACACACAATATTACACAGCTACCCCTTCTGAAAGTCCAACTTGTCCTGCCATAAGAAGTTCACTGTGTCAGGAAGGACCACCTGCTTTTCGGAGTCTTTCCCGTTTCTGTAGCTGCTTGTCTCTTATCTTTCTCTCCAAGTTTAGCTGTAGATTTGCCATCTGTTCTTTGGACCACCTTGCCAGAACAAATGCTTCAGTATTTGTCTCCTTTGATTCTTGGTTCTGTACCTTGATTTGTCTTGTTATAAACGGCTAAGTGTTGATATCGTGAACTCCACTTTATCACTGACTTCGCGATCTCCCTTGTGAGGACTACGCGATATAGCCTTTGAAGACTTTGCGACATAGGTCATTTGACGACTATGCGACATAGGTCATTTGACGACTATGCGACATAGGTCATTTGATGACTATGCGACATAGGTCATTTGATGACTATGCGACATAGGTCATTTGATGACTATGCGACATAAGGCTTCTGAGGACTTCACGATCTAGGCTCCTTTGACTTTGCTGACTTCAACACTTCACGACATGTGACTTGAGGACTTCTCGACATAGTACAAAATGGACTATGCGATATAGTACTTCACGACATGGATATTGGTGACTTCACGACATAGCTTTCTTTTGACTTTGCTATATGATGCCTTAGACAAATTCCTGCAACTTATTTCTTCATGGCCTTATTCAACTCTATCCTGCTGCATGAACACTTCTGAACTTCTACCAGGATAATTATTCAATGGCCTATATACATTCTAGATGCAAGAAACTTTACTAAGCTCATTATAAATCTGAGCATACATGATAAAGCTATTGTTCATGAAAACAAGACAAGTACATTTAGAGACCTATACTCTATCCCAGTGATAGAAATCACTAGGTCATGTAGTGTGACATAGTCACATAGTGTAGGCTTGTTAATAGTGGTATTCAGACATGTCTTGAGCCTAACAATCTCCCCCAAATTTTAGTAACAGAAAGAACAATTCATGAACCTTGAGATCAGAAATTTGATTACATAGAAAAATTGAAAGCTTACAGATTACTTTTGTTGCTCAGCAGCTTCAGCTTCCAATTGCTTCTCTAGCAAATCATCATATATCTTCTTTTTCCTTATTTCTTCTTTTCTCTTCATGTCTATGATGGCTTCTTGAAGTTCTTCTCTTGCAATCAGTTCTTCAATGAGAGGTGAGCCTTCCAAGTCATCAATTGCAGCCTTGAGTGCACTTTCTACATAGGAATCAAGAAACTCCATCCTTATTTTGCTTTGACCTCCATGTGAGTTTTTGTACTCCACAATGTAAGGATTTTGCTTGACCCTGCACATCCCTTTCTGCCTTAGCTCCTTAGCCCTCTCCTCCATCTCAGCCATTTCTTTCTCTTTCTGTATGTTTTTCTTTTCATTCTCTTTCCTCATGTTTTCTTCATAATCAGCATGCAACTTCAAGTACCTGGCAATATCTATCTTCCATGTCCTTTCATCTTTTTCTTCAAAATTCAGTAAGGCATTTATCCTTTCAAGCTCATACTTATAGAAATATTGCCAGCTTCCTTGCTTCATTTTCCTTTCTCTTCCATCAGTGTACTTGATATCTAGATGATCCAACTTCACTTTGACTTCAAAGATCCTTTGAGCCCTCAAAAATGCTAGGGCATCTTCATCATAGTCCTCATCTAGTGGAAGCACATTGATGCCAATAACATTTGTGAGTTTTCCAGTCTTCTTTGTTATCCTTATCCTTTTGGGTACACTCTTGATCTTCAAATGCTTCACAAGAGATACCTTTCTTGAACAAGGAGAATTAGTCTTCAGTGCCACATCACTTGGAAGTAGCTTCATTCCTTTCCCCTTCATCCACTGTAACACTCCACTAGCTGTGACTTTGTGGAAGTGTTTTCTTGAGATTATTTTAGTGGCTCCATCTTTCATCTGTGGCAATTCAGGTTCATAAGTCATGGATAATGATTTTGGAGGATCATTGCTAACAGTACCCACCCTAGACTTAGAGTCTTGTGTTGTGGTTAAAGTACTACTAGCAATGTCCTTGACTTTCTGAATTCCACTCCTAGTTCTCTTCACTGTCTCCTTTGCCCCCTTTGTGTCATCACCAGCATCTTTAGATTTCTTGGAAGATTTGCTCCTGCTGCTGTCACTTGGTCCATCCTTATTACTCCTTGAATGAGATCTCCTCCTGTAGGTTTTCTCCTCATCATCATCCTCCCCATCCTTCTTCATGTTCTTTTCTTTGATAGATTCAGGCAAAACACCATGAATCAGAAAAGATTGTAGAATGTTAATCATCTCTAATTCCTCTGCTGTCTTGACTCCTTTCTTTGCTCTCAGCATTTGCAGCACCTGATTGATCTTAGAGTTATTCTTCATTTGCAGATCTTTGGGAATGACTAGTTGGTCAATACTTCTGACTTTGGATAGACTTTGAAAAATTACTGTCCTTGGCTTGGGTATGACCTCAGGCAGTCTTTGATTTTGGTTCAACTCCAAGTCATTATAAAGACTTTCATTGTTAGCCCCACTCCTTTCAATCAACTCCAGAATTATTGACACTTCAGTAAACCTCAGTTTCTCTAGAGTTTGAAATGCTAAGTGCCACAAGCAGTTGTCCTTGCACACCATGATTATTTCTCTCAGATAAACATCCCTGATTTTCTTTACTGCAACTGTGAAGTACTTGATACTTTCCCTGAGCTTCTTTCTGTACACTTGTGCATCTCCTTGAGCATTCTTGTAGGTGGCTTTCAGAAACTCCAGGAATGCCTCATCATGATAGATGTTAGAGTTGGCAACTTCCTGTAGCTTGGCCTCAGTGATAAGTGTAGCTTGGGTAGGTTTAGCAATTGGAGTAGGTATAGCAGGTTGAGAGGTTGAGATGTCTTTAGGCATTGTGGATGGATAGAATGTTGTGGTGACTGTGCTTTTCTGACCTTGTGCATTGATGACCTCTACAGGGGGAAGATTGATTGGCTTTATTGTCTCTTCAATGAGCTTGCCCTTAAGTTTTGACGGCTTGGTAGGTGCTCCCCCTATCTTTTTCACATTGACCTCCTTTCCTTTCTCCCCCTTAGGCTTGGGATCAGACAAAATGTCTTGAGTTTCCCCAGGAATAGGCAGGTTCATAGATCTCATCATTGAGGTCATCATTTGTTGCTGCACCAGCAAAATGTTTGTTGTGTTGGTGCCTTGATCATCTAGTTTGTCATTGAGTTGGCTTAGAGATGTAGATAGCATTCTGTTTTCATCCTTGAGAGAGGCCACTTCTCTTTCTAAGCCATCCACCTTGGAGAATAATTGTTGAGACTTGAAGGAGTTGAGAGATTGATCTTTGACCCTGGTAAAGTCATATTTGGAGATGTCTGACAGAGGGACTTCATCCACCAGCTTATCACCATACTGGTTTTTCCACATGACATTCAACATAGCATTGGTGGTGATGGTAGATTTTGCTTGATTTTCCAGTGTAGAAGCCAGTTTCTTGATGTTGTCTGTGACCATGGCAAGAGTCACATCCATCATGGACACATTGGAGGAGGTTTTCTGGACTTCTTTGAGGATACCATCTACCTTGGGAAAATCAGAGAGATAAGAGTTTCTGAGCTTAGTGAGGGATCTGTCTGTCTCCTCCTGAATTGAAGAAATCTCTGATTGAAGCCCTTTCCCAAGATAATGCAGAGCCTTCAACTGGTTCTTGTACACATCATTCACAGCTTCATATATGGCAACAGGAGAAAGATCCTTAGCATTTGAGCCCAGAGAGGTGAGGTATTCTTCTCTCACAAAAGCCAGGGCATCCTTGAGCTTGATAGTCCTCTTAGCATCCAACCAGGCATCCACATTCCCCTCTGGTTCAGCTGTATCCACAATCTTCTCCTGTTGAGCTTCAACATCCTCCTTATGGCATAGCAGGATAGCTTCATAATCAGCATTTGGAAGGTTGGAAGTGAGGAGATGTTGAGCTATCTTTGAGAACTCATCAATCTGTGCCACATGGAGTTCTTGTATGGCTTCTTCTGTCATTTTGGAAGGCACAGATGATGATCCTGAAGGCCTGTCATGGTGCACAGGCTTCAGCCATTCTGACATTGTGGCCTGAGCCAAGTGAGAGCTAGTGCTAAGCACTTCATGAGATGTGTGAGTTTGAGTCTCCTCCAGCCTTGGAATGGCTGTAGGGTCTGATGTTGTCTCCATTGAAATGGGATGTGTTACAACATCAGCCCTATTTGTCTGTGAAGACATTTCCACATCCCTAAGGATGGGAGAACTTGGCACAGAGTCTCCAGTGAAAACTGGTGAATCCTCCATGTTTGTGTTGGTGTCATTAGGATATGCCCCAGCATGCATTCCCTGACCAACTGAATGTGGGTCCTGAGTGGTGAGCACAGTGTCAAGCACCATGTCACTTGAAGTTGGCTCAATCACAGGGCTGGATTGTGATTGATCAAGGGCAAGATTGTCATGAGAATGACTCTCTTGTTCAGAAGAAATTTTAGTGGAAGAATCTGAGAGAGAAGTGGGGTTCAGATTAGATTTTGGCAACTCCCCCTGAGAAATAGGAGGAGTTTCAACATTGATGTGCTCTCCACTTAGTGTTTGATCACCCTTATCACTCCTAGGGTCAAGAGTGAGGTCTTGACCCTGTGCAGACTCATTACAACTTGCAGTGGGGAGGCTGCTCTTTTCAATGCCCATGACCTGTTGAGAGGCCATAGACAGTAGCAGGTGTACCCCTTTTTCCACATCTGAATCCTGTTGGGAGGATTCAGTGGTAGCTTTAGATTTTGACTTCTTCTTTGGTCTGGTGAGAGGTGACTCAGGAATCTCACTTGCTAGCTCTACAGATTCATGGATAATAGCTAGGGTTCTCTTCTTCTTCTTTTTAGGAACATCAACCTTTTGAGAGATTGATGCACTTGGCTGACTAGACTCTACAGTGGTGTTTACAGTGGGGTTGCTGGATGGGATAGGGAGGCTTGGGTTAGACTGTGAAGCTCCTTCAGTCTCAGCCTCCCCTGTCCAGGAAAGAGCATGGTATATGGGCTTATCAAGTGGATAAGACTCGAATGTGTCCTGCATATGCTTGGTCACACTCAAGATCACATCCACTTGATTCCTTGTGTCCAATGAACCAAACAGAATCTTGGACATGGACTTGGAATAAGCCATCTTTGATTTATCAATACCCTCCAAGTCATGGACATTAGCATCAAGATAATTTAAAATAACTTGAAGAAAGCGAGGGTAAAAGATGTCATTACCTCTTCCACGGATTGTCCTCCCTAGCCTTTGAGCCAATTCCTTGAGGATTATTGCTCCAACATTGATTTCCTGATTGTAGGCTAGGGAATAGGCCAGCTTCACAGCAATGTGACTGATATGGTCCCATCCTGTCTTTCTGCAAAGGAACACCTTCTGGAGTGCATCAAATAGAAATGACCACTCCCTTCTTACAAATTTCTTGTTCAGCTTTCCGGTATCTATCTCATCTGCATACCGAATGAGGGTCATGAAGTCTACAATTTGAGCATCTGTAGCTTCTTGGTCATGACCCTCCACCTTGAACCCTAAAGCTTCATTTATCTCCTTCTCCCCAAACTGGAAGTGTTTGCCTCCAATTGAACAAGCTATCTCCTGGAACGAAGTTCCATCTTCCCTGGCCATTGTAGAAACCAACGCCGTTCGCCAAAATCCTTCCAATACATCAACATACAACGTGGGGTTCAAGGTTAGGGCTTGGCTGAGGTAGGAATCATTCAGGAACCGTACAAAACACTTGTACCTGGGTTTAGCCTCAGCCTCAGAGGGAATGGTGAGAAGATTTGTTTCTTTGGGAATCGTTAAAGGAATAGAGGATGATACTGTTTGAGATTTGGGTGCCATTTCAAGATAGAGAGTAAGAAAGAGAGTAGAGAATTTGTGCTTAGGTTAGAAAGTTTGAGAGCAATAGACAAGATGAAAAGTTGCAAACGGTTAGAAAAAGGTATTTATATGATAGAGACACTGCGATATGGAGTTATGAATGTGTACAGTCTATATGTATGTCGCGAAGTCAAAAATGGCCTGTACCGCAAAGTCTTGCAAAGTATATCGCATAGTCTCAACAATGAACTATGTCGCAAAGTCTTCAAAATGAAAGGATCGGGGAGACTTTGCGATATAGCAGAAATACCCTGTCTAAAGCTCTCTTTTAGGAATTTTAAGCAATTTGTCAGACTTTTATCAAATTTTGAAATAAAATTAATTTAAATCAAAATTCTGTCAACTATGGAGACTTGTCGATATAGTTATACTAAGTCGCGAAGTCATAGAATTAACTATGTCGCAAACTCATGAAATGAACTATGTCGCGAAGTCTCACAATCTCAACAGTTTGCGATATAAGTCTGTTTAATTTGAACTATGTCGTGAACTCTGAAAAACATCTATATCGAGATGTCTCAAAGGCTCACAACTCCACTCACAGTCTATATGTATGTCGCGAAGTCAAAAATGGCCTGTACCGCAAAGTCTTGCAAAGTATATCGCATAGTCTCAACAATGAACTATGTCGCAAAGTCTTCAAAATGAAAGGATCGGGGAGACTTTTCCAGTCATTAATGAGTAAGGAGTTTTGCCAGACTTCTTATTGATTAATGTTCTATTTTGCACATAGCATGCTGTGTTAACAGCATCAGCCCAAAAGCTAGTGGGTAGCTTTGCATCCAGCAGCATTGTCCTTGCAGCTTCAATGAGAGTTCTATTCTTTCTCTCAACTACTCCATTTTGTTGAGGTGTTCTAGGAACTGAGAATTGTTGAGAAATTCCTTTATCTTTGCAAAACTCATACAATGTTGAATTTCTGAACTCAGTCCCATTATCACTTCTCAAAGCAACTACAGAGGCACCAGTGCTTTGTGCTTCTTTATCAACTCTCTTGATATGCTCTATTATGACTTGGGGTGCTTCATCCTTGGAGAATAGGAATTCCACCCAAGTATATCTTGAATAGTCATCTACCATCACTAGAGCATATTTCTTTTTGGAAAGGGACATTACATTCACAGGGCCAAATAAGTCCATGTGAATTAGATGCAGAGGTTTTGAGTTTGTGTTGAGCAACTTGTTCTTGTGACTTGATCTTTTAATCTTCCCTTTCTGACAAGCTTCACATGCTCCATCTTGCACAAACTCCAAGGCAGGCAAATCCCTGATGAGTTCTCTCTTGGTTAGAGAGTTCATTGCCTGAACATTCAAGTGAGACAGTTTCTTGTGCCACAGCCAGAATTCCTCATTTGTGGCTTTTGTGTAGAAACAACAAATTTCTCCCTTATCTGCAGCCTTGAGATTAGCTACAAACAAGCTTCCTTTCTTCACACCAGTTAGAACAACTTCACCACTTTCCCTTTTTGAGATTGAACAAAGGTCTTCATCAAATTCCACTTTGAAGCCTCTGTTGGTAAACTGTCCAATACTCAAGAGATTATGCTTCAGTCCTTCAACAAATGCTACATCTTCAATAATGACATTTCCAGATTTAACACTGCCATATCCCATTGTATAACCAATGTTGTCATTTCCAAAGGTTACTGATGGGCCAGCCTTTTCCTCAAAATGTGATAGCAGGGCTATATCACCAGTCATGTGACTTGAGCATCCACTGTCCAAGATCCATATGACTCTTTTATTCCTGTTGCCCTGCATTCACAAAGTGACTAAGTTGTTTTTGGTACCCACACTTGGTAGGGTCCAGATGATTTAGAAACATTTTGATTAATAATTCTTCTGTCATAAATTGCATTTCTCATAGTAGGAGACTTCACTTTTCCTGTGGCTTTGGAGTTTACACTCTTAGGCTCACATGAAGTTTTCACCCTCTCAACCCTGATTGGGGACCCTGTCCTATGAGAATGTATGTGTGTGTGTGATTCACCAGATTGTGCAGAGTCAAGTTTATGTTTAAGAGATAAACAGTTAGCAATCACAGTCACATAGCATGTCATGCAGTTTGGCTTACCACAGAAAGAATCATGACTAGAATTTATGCTAGCAGAAAGGTTACTTAGGTTATCAACTTCAACAATTTCAGGCTTACTACACTTATGAGTCAAATGATTAACAGATAGGCATTTTTGACATTGTTTCCTGGGAGCATTTGGCACATAAGCATAGTTGTTTCCTTTGTTAACACCAACTTTACCATTTCTGTTTTGTTTCCTTTTCTTAACAACTTCTTTCTTTGCTTTAGGACTCTTGACAAGATTGTCTTTGGTCTCTTTCTGATTGACAAGTTCAGGAAAGGAAGAAGTGTTCTTAGCAGCCTCATCTTCTTCAAGTAGTTGTTGCTTGATGATCAGTAGTTCCTCATCAAACTCAACAACACTCTTCTTGAAGATGGGCTGTTCAACACTTGACAGTATGGTTGGGGCATTTTTGTTTGTAAAAGTTTCCTTTCCTTTGCCCTTGACTTTCTTCCTTCCCTTGTCATTATCATAGTCAAAACCAACTCCAACCTTGCAGTCTGCAGTGTGTTCCTTGTGGTAGGTTTGAATAAGTTCAGAGGAGTTTTTGAAGCTTCTAAGTTTCAGTTCAGTTTCAGCAATTTGTTCTCTAAGAGCATTCTCTATCTGCTCAGCACAAATCACTTTGTTTTTAAGATACTCAACCTCCTTTTTCAAACCATCCAGGTTCACAACCATTAACTCAAGTTGCTCATTCTTTTCTGTAAGCTCAACATTCTTAGCAGTTAGTCTGTCAATTTCTTCATTAGCTACTAACATGCTAGTATGAATATTAAACATCTCAGTGCTCATATCTTCAACAGTTTGCTTATATTGAAGGGGAGTCATATCAAGAGAAGTAAGAATAGGTACCTGACTTGAATCACCTTCATCAGAGAATGCCATCAAGGCATAGTTTGAGTACTCTTGTTCTTCTTCTTCATCAGAGTCATCCCAGCATTTTCCCTCAGCAATAAAAGCTTTGCCCTGTTGTTTCTTGAGTAGAGCCTCATACTTAGCTTCAAGCTCTAAGTATGCTTTGTCCTTCTTGACTTGTTTAGGCTTTTTGCACTCAGTGGCAAAATGCCCAAGTTCATTGCAGTTATAGCACCTTATTTTGGTCCTATCCACACTTCCTGTCTTGTATCCACCTTTAGCAGCACCAGCAATCCCTTTTCCTTTATTGAAGGTGTTTGAGCCACTAGATCCACCAGTGTTTCCATTATTGAACTTGGACCTAAATGGCTGCTTTCTTTTAAACCTTATGTTAGGATACCTCCTAGCCATATAAGCAAAAGATTTGTTTTCCATTTTGTCCAGCTCATCTATACTGTAGAACTCATCCTCTTCAGGTAAATCATACACAACCTGAGTTTCATCACCAGTGTCTTCAACTTCCAGTTCCTCAATCTTGACCTGACTGATTTTAAGAGAGTCCATTCTTTGACTTAGGTTGTCAGCAATAAGTGCACAGGAGGTATTAGCCACTAACCCTTGCTTAGCTTGAATAGATCTCTTTTGAAACAGCTCTAACTCATATGTCTTTAAAACACCATACAACACATCAAAACCAATCTTTGTCAGATCTCTTTCTTTAAGGGAAGAGATTCTTGGTTCCAAGTGATCTGGCAGAGTTAGTAGAAACTTCATATTGAGCTCTTCTGTTTCATAGTGTTTGTCATAGAGTTTGAGCTCGTTTATCAGCTTGTTGAATCTCTCAAACACTTCTGTGATTCCCTCTTTTGGCTGAGCCATGAAGGCTTCATATTGTGAAACAAGAATCTGCTTCTTGTTCTTTCTTACTTCAGTAGTTCCTTCACAGAGCACTTCTATAAGATCCCACATCTTCTTGGCACTAGTACAATGAGCAACAGTGCCATACATGTTGAAGTCCATAGATTCACAAATGATAAGTTGAAGATGTCCATCCAATGCTACTTTATCCTTTTCAGGATCAGTGTATTTTAAGGGATCTTTGGGCACATGTTTTGCTGGTACAATCTCAGTGCCAATGGTTGTTTCACCAATCTCGATCATTGGAATGAAGGGACCATGCTTTAGAATATCTAAATACATGGGGTTAGAAGCTTTGATGAAAAGCAACATCTTCTTCTTCCATAAACTGTAGTGCTCCTTGTTAAAGGGAGGAATCTTGATACTGCTTAGTTTCTGTGAACTCATCCTTGATCTTTTCCTGTTTGTACGTTAACAGCCTACGCTCTGATACCACTTGTTAGAAATGAATACCACTAGAAACTAGACAGAGGGGGGGTGAATGGATAGTTTGATATATTTTTCGATCTTGAAAACTAAGTAAACAACTGTATGTGATTATGATATGTAATATGCAGAAAGTAAATAACACACACAATCACTTTAATCTACTTTGTATAAGCAAATTAAATACTACAGCTTTCCAGGAAATTCACAATCGAATTTCTGGCTTCTAAACAAGAACAGTTTGAACTTGCTTGCTTACAGAGAAAAGAGCTTAGCAAATAACTATGTGTATCTCTCTTACAGCTTACAGTTGTGTGTGCACGATATATATATTCCCCTATACAAACTAGGCACACACAATATTACACAGCTACCCCTTCTGAAAGTCCAACTTGTCCTGCCATAAGAAGTTCACTGTGTCAGGAAGGACCACCTGCTTTTCGGAGTCTTTCCCGTTTCTGTAGCTGCTTGTCTCTTTATCTTTCTCTCCAAGTTTAGCTGTAGATTTGCCATCTGTTCTTTGGACCACCTTGCCAGAACAAATGCTTCAGTATTTGTCTCCTTTGATTCTTGGTTCTGTACCTTGATTTGTCTTGTTATAAACGGCTAAGTGTTGATATCGTGAACTCCACTTTATCACTGACTTCGCGATCTCCCTTGTGAGGACTACGCGATATAGCCTTTGAAGACTTTGCGACATAGGTCATTTGACGACTATGCGACATAGGTCATTTGACGACTATGCGACATAGGTCATTTGATGACTATGCGACATAGGTCATTTGATGACTATGCGACATAGGTCATTTGATGACTATGCGACATAAGGCTTCTGAGGACTTCACGATCTAGGCTCCTTTGACTTTGCTGACTTCAACACTTCACGACATGTGACTTGAGGACTTCTCGACATAGTACAAAATGGACTATGCGATATAGTACTTCACGACATGGATATTGGTGACTTCACGACATAGCTTTCTTTTGACTTTGCTATATGATGCCTTAGACAAATTCCTGCAACTTATTTCTTCATGGCCTTATTCAACTCTATCCTGCTGCATGAACACTTCTGAACTTCTACCAGGATAATTATTCAATGGCCTATATACATTCTAGATGCAAGAAACTTTACTAAGCTCATTATAAATCTGAGCATACATGATAAAGCTATTGTTCATGAAAACAAGACAAGTACATTTAGAGACCTATACTCTATCCCAGTGATAGAAATCACTAGGTCATGTAGTGTGACATAGTCACATAGTGTAGGCTTGTTAATAGTGGTATTCAGACATGTCTTGAGCCTAACATCTTTCGACTAGGATTCTGGTCGAAAGAGTGGGGGCACTTTAGCTTCTAGTCGAACAGTTTCGACTAGGATCCTTTCGACTAGGGTTCTGGTCGAATAATTTGGTAATTTCAGCTTCTGGTCGAATGATTTCGACCAGAATTCCTTCAACTAGGATTCTGGTCGAATATTTTGGCCATTTTGGCTTCTAGTCGAATGGTTTCGACCAGAATTCCTTCAACTAGGATTCTGGTCGAATATTTTGGCCATTTTGGCTTCTAGTCGAATGGTTTCGACCAGAATTCCTTCAACTAGGATTCTGGTCGAATATTTTGGCCATTTTGGCTTCTAGTCGAATGATTTCGACCAGAATTCCTTCAACTAGGATTCTGGTCGAATATTTTGGCCATTTTGGCTTCTGGTCGAATGGTTTCGACCAGAATTCCTTCAACTAGGATTCTGGTCGAATATTTTGGCCATTTTGGCTTCTAGTCGAATGATTTCGACCAGAATTCCTTCAACTAGGATTCTGGTCGAATATTTTGGCCATTTTGGCTTCTAGTCGAATGGTTTCGACCAGAATTCCTTCAACTAGGATTCTGGTAGAGGATTTTGGCATTTTAGTCTTTTGGGCCTTAACCTTTTAACTTTTGGGCTTTTTAGTGGTTTTATACCGTCACTTGGGCCTTAGCCTTTTAATGGTTTTATACCGTTACTTGGGCCTTAAACTTTGGGCTTTGGTTTTTTGGCCCATTTTATCATTATGGGCCTTTAACCGGTTATTAGCGGTCGCCCTTCCTTTTACCGGTTGGGTGACCGCCTATGTTGGCTATAAAAGAGTGTCATTTCCTCTTTATTTGTCACTCAACACTTTTCATTTCTAAAGTGTCACTCTGCCAAAATATTTCTAAAAATTTTCTCTGCTAGGGTTCTGCGGTAAGGCGATTTCCGGCGAGCCTTTTCGTCCATCTTCAACGGTTTCTGGGTTTTTGTTTGAAGATTCTGGGTTTTATTCTTTGAAGATTTGAAGATTTTCTGGGTTTTCAAATGGCTGATCGCACTAACGCTCGCCTTTTGAAGATGTCAGCCGCGTCTAAACGAGGTACCCCCATACCTATTCGTTCTAAATACATGTCTTTGCATGATATGATTAACGAACGTGGGGATGAGTACCCATCTGTGTCTGCCTTAGACTCATACGACCATAGTAATAAGTTCCACGAGGCAGATAAACTTAAAGATTATCACAAAATGTATAGGATTAAACCTCCTTTGAAGCTAGTTCTTGCAGACGCCGGTGATTGTTCTTGTCACTGGCGTTCTGACGCTTTATGTGTTTATAGGGATACCATTGTAGCTGGTGTTAGGTTCCCTTTTCACGATTTTATCCCTAGGCTTTTGGCAGATGTCCAGATAAATCCTTGCCAATTGCCCCCCAATGCTTGGAGGATTATAAATTGTTTTATGGTTAGATGTCTTCAAAACCAATTCCCCCTTTCCATTCCTTTATTTAGGAAAATCTTTCAATTTAAGAATAGTGCGGTCAATAATTTAGGATGGGTTTATATTAACCATCGTATTGGTGTCCCCCCAATTTTCCACCCCAAGTCCATTCCTGACAACAATCCCAAATGGAAGGACGAGTTCATGTACCTTGTCTGGGAAGGTGGGGACTGGGGGTCTTTATTCCGTAAATCATTCGGAAGGGTTACGGACGGTAGTGCTGCGGACATAGTCCTGAATGAAGAAGAGGCTTATGCCTACGCTGAGTTGACCAAGGACGATGGCACTACCGTGGCTTGGGAGCTCTTGGACGAGTTTGTTCTCAAGTCCGTGGGCCTTTCTAAGGTTTCTGACAAGGGTAAATCTCTTGTCTTGACCTTTTTGTTCGCAATTGTTTTTAAAATATCTTCGAATATTTATTTTTATGTTTGCTTTGCAGCTGCTACCTTTATCAACTCAACAAATGAGCCAAAGGATGGTGAGACGACCAGGATGAAGAGGGCTCGCCTAGGGCTTGACCCTCGGAGTAGGCTTGACGCTCCGGCCTTTTTGATGCCCCATGTGGACCTTACTGGGGAGGTCACTGGAGGGGTTGAGGTTCAGGCTGAGGTTCCTCCTTCGACCAAATCCTCGGTATGGCGTCCTAATTGGGGTATTAGGAAGAAAGACACCATTACCGGGGTGTCTAAGCATGCCATTGACTGGTCTTACCACTCTCTGACCCCTTGCGATTATAAAGACTTTGTTTCTGGGTCTACTATCGAAGGGGCTGAGACTCTTGGATGTCAGGCTTTGGCTGCGGTAAGCTCCTTTTCTCAACTTTTATTCATTTGTTATTTGTTCTTGTCTTATATTTAACTTTCTGTAGGTGAATGCTAACCTCCAAGGGGCCCTGTTTCAAGCCAAATCTTGGCGTACTTCTTCCGAGGCCAACAAGGCTAAACTGGACAAGGCTGAGGAGGAGGTAGCTGCCTTGAAGGAGGCTTTGGCTAGGAAAGAGAAGGAGCTGGGGGATGCTCATGCTGAGTTGGTGGAGCTAAGGAAGGGGAAAGATGTCATGATCGATGAGTATATGGACTCGCAAGAGTACTATGACTTGATAGGGAAGCATGACGATCTTCTGTTCCCAGTCCAGTATTCTGCTGGATGGGACGAGGCTCTGAATGCTGTCCTAGACAAGCATCCAGGTGCTTTTGATCCATCTCTCTTTCCCAGTCCTTTCCCTCCAACTCCGTTAGAGAAGACTCTAGCGGGGAAGGATGCCATGGAGGAGGATGAGAGGATTTTGAGTCCTGGGCATGCCACTCCTCCTGGGAAGGATGCCGAAGGTGGGGAGTCTGAGGCTACTTGTTCCAGTTCTAGCTCTGGTTCTAGTTCTAAGGAGGAGACTACTTCCGGGAGTCAGGAAAAGGAGCAGCAGCCTTAGTTTTACTTTCCTTAGTTGTTGTTGTTTTTTTGTTGCCATCCGTGGCTTTTATTTATGTATTTCCAGCCTTTGGGCTTTAACTTAAACTCATTGTAAGTTTTATTTATTTGCAGTTCTTCATATTCTTGCCTTTCGCGTTTATTTATCATTCCTTGCACTTATATTTCAATAAGTAATGTTTTGTAGAAATACGAATAGTTCATAACTTTGTAGAATGGGTTCAACCCTTACATAATACTCTACTTGCTACCTCAAGTTTAAAAAACTTGGATCTAGTTTCATCGACCTTATTTCTACTTTTCCTACTAGTAAGTCCAGTTAGGACATACTTAAACATAATAGACTTTCAAGTTTGCAGCATGCCAAGTTCTAGGCACTTCAATCCCTTCCAGAGTTTCCAGCTTGTATGAGCCTCGTCCATACACATTCTTGACCCGATAGGGCCCTTCCCAGTTTGGGGCTAACTTTCCCTTTTGTCCAACTCCAGATGCTTCAATTTTTCTAAGGACCAAGTCCCCTTGACGAAAGAATCTCTCTTTAAGCCTTAGGTTGTAGTAGAAAGATGCTCGTTTCTGATGTTCAACTATCTTGGCATTCGCCTCATCTCTAACTTCGTCAATTAGATCCAAAGCTAGCCTCAAGCCTTCTTCATTCGCCTCTGGTTCATAAGCTTCGACTCTAGGAGATGCATGAGTGATTTCTACAGGAACCACTGCTTCAGCTCCGTAAGCTAGTAGAAATGGAGTTGCCCCAGTAGTGACTTTGCAAGTGGTACGGTAAGCCCAAAGTATGGGGAGTAATTCGTCTACCCAAGTGTTTCTGGAGCGTTCAACTCTTTTCTTCAGTCCATCCAGGATAATTCGATTTGCAACCTCAGCTTGCCCATTTGCTTGAGGATGGGCAACAGAAGTGAAGCGCAACTTGATATCATTCTCATCACAATACTTCTTGAACTCATCATTGTTAAAATGAGTTCCATTGTCCGTAACCAGGACTCTTGGAATTCCATATCTGCATATCACACTTTCCCAGAAGAAATGCATTACTTGCTTGGTGGTTATCTTGGCTAAAGGTTTAGCCTCAATCCACTTGGTGAAGTAGTCTATTGCCACTATCAGAAACTTTCTTTGAGCACTGGCCATTGGAAATGGCCCAAGTATATCCATCCCCCACATAGCAAAAGGGATAGGTGAATTTACGGATGTCAACATCTCAGGTGGTTGCCTAACCACTGGTGCATGCTTCTGGCACCGTTCACATTTTCTCACATAGCTTTTAGCGTCAGCAAGCATGCTTGGCCAATAAAAACCTAGACGAGTAACTTTATGTGCTAAGGCCCTGCCCCCCAAGTGTTGCCCACAGATTCCTTCATGTACTTCTTTTAGGGCCAATTCTGCCTCCTGGGGTCTCAAACACTTCAGATAAGGAATGATGAAAGACTTCTTGTATAGGATTCCCTTAATTAGGGCATACCTTAGTGCTCTGACGTATAGCTTTCGTGCTTCTGAAGTGTCGTTGGGCAGCCACCCAGTTTCCAGATGAGCTTTGATAGGATCAATCCAACAACTGGTAATACCAATGGGTGCTATCAGTTTTCCATTGACGCTTGGGGTCTTCAAGACTTGGAAGTATACACTTCCTGCATAATTCTCGATTTCAGAAGAGGCAAACTTAGACAGGGCATCTGCCTTCATATTTTCTTCCCTTGGAATGTGCTCCACATAGCATTCATCGAACTAAGTCATGATGGCTTTGACGAGTTTCAGATACTTAGTCATGACTTCATCTCTGGCTTCGAACTCTCCATTCACTTGAGAAACGACTAACCTTGAGTCTCCACATACTTTGAGAGTCTTAACTCTCAGGGCCCCGGCTAGGCCCAAACCAGCTATCAGAGCTTCGTACTCAGCTTCGTTGTTTGTTGTCGGGAAGTCTAGCTTTAGTGCATACTCTATGAGAAATCCATCAGGACTTTGTAGCACCAAACCTGCTCCACTTGATTTTGTTTTTGATGCCCCATCAAAATAGAGCACCCAACATTCCTTAGACACCATATCTTCATCTTTGTTGTCTTCCACTACTACTTCCTGCCCCCCGACTTCTTGGTTGTCAATGGTACATTCAACCATGAAGTCAGCGAGTGCTTGAGCTTTTATGGCCGTACGAGGCTTATACTTGATATCAAATTCCCCTAACTCAATAGCCCATTTGATCAATCTTCCACTAACTTGGGGGCTGTGCAGAATGTTCCTTAGAGGTTGATTAGTCAAAACTTCTATCTTGTGCGCCTGGAAGTATGGACGTAGCTTTCTTGAAGCCATTATCAAGGCTAAGGCAAACTTCTCTATGGTAGAGTAGTTTATTTCTGCCCCATGCAGAATCTTACTCACATAGTAGATGGGTTTCTGAATCTTCAATTCTTCCTTTACCAAAACAGCTCCAAGGGCAATGTCGGAGACTGCCAAGTACAGATAGAGAATATCTCCTGGCTTTGGTTTTGCCAACATTGGTGCTTCAGCCATGTATTTTTTAAGGGCCTCAAAGGCTTCTTGGCTTTCGGGTGTCCACTCGAAATTTTTCACATTTTTGAGTGCCTTGAAGAAAGGTAAGCACTTTTCTCCAGACTTGGAGATGAACCTTCCCAGTGCTGCAACTCTTCCTGTCAATTTCTGCACATCCTTAACAGACTTGGGTGGTTCCATGTCTAGGATTGCCTTGATCTTGTCGGGGTTAGCTTCGATTCCTCTCTTGGAGACCATCAGGCCTAAAAACTTTCCGGAGCCTACCCCGAAGGCACATTTTGCTGGATTTAACATCATCTTGTGGTGCCTCAGCACTTCAAACGCTTCTTGAAGATGTTTTATATGGTCTGCCTTATCGAGGCTCTTGATTAGCATGTCATCCACATAAACTTCCATTGTTTTACCAATCAGTGGCTCAAAAATCTTGTTCACCAATCTTTGGTATGTTGCCCCTGCATTCTTAAGTCCAAATGCCATGACTAAATAACAGAAAACACCAAAGTCGGTGATGAATGATACCTTGGAGATGTCGTCCTTGTGCATCTTGATTTGGTTGTACCCACTGAAGCCATCCATGAAACTTAGCATCTCGTGCCCAGCAGTGGCATCTATCAAAGCATCAATCCTTGGTAAGGGAAAACAATCCTTAGGACATGCATCATTCAAGTCGGTGAAGTCCACACACATTCTCCACTTTCCATTAGCCTTCTTGACCATCACTGGGTTAGCCAACCATTCAGGGAACTGAATTTCTTCAATGAAGCCTGCTTCCAAGAGTTTTTCTACCTCCTGCTTGATGGCTTCTTGCCTTTCTGGAGCAAAATTTCTTTTCTTTTGTTTCACTGTCTTCCTTTCGGGATCCACATTCAATTTGTGGGTTATCAATTGAGGATCAATCCCTGGCATATCAGCTGCTGTCCAAGCAAATACATCACTGTTTTCTTGAAGAAAGGATGTCAACTTGCTTTTCATAGATTCAGGTAGTAGAGCTCCAATGTAGGTGACCTTGTCTGGTTCTCCTGGGATCAAGGGGATGGGAACAAGATCCTCAGCTGGCTTTCCTCTTCTTTCTTCATCGTTTCTGATGTCCATGTCCTCAATTGGGAGAACCTGCCCCCCAACTCCATCAGGCCTCAATGCGGCTACATAACAACTTCTAGCCATTTTCTGATCGCCTTTCTCTTCGCCAATTCCATTCCTGGTAGGGAACTTGATCTTTAAATGATAAGATGAGGCAACAGCCTTAAATGCATGAAGACAAGTTCTTCCCAGAATTGCATTGTAGGTTGAAGTCGCTTTAATAACTATGAAGTTCAGCATTTGAGTAGATGTCTTTGAACCTTGTCCCATTGTCATGGGGAGTTGAATAGTGCCTTCTACCTTCGATTCTACTCCATTGAATCCATATATGGGCATGTTTGAGGGTGTTAGCTGAGAATCAGTGTAACCCATTTTGATGAAAGCATCATGGAATAAGATGTCCACTGAAGCTCCATTGTCAACAAGAACTCTCTTCGTTTCAGAGTTCCCTATCACAGGTACTATGACCATAGGGTCATCATGGGGAAATTTCACTCCCTCAAGATCAGAATCGTCAAAATTCAAAGATACTTCAGTCTTGGCACGCTTCGGTGCTTCTCCAACCACAGTCATTACCTCACGGGCATAAGCTTTTCTCGAATTTCTGGAAGGTCCGGCAGCAGTTGGTCCTCCAAATATCATATTGATGACAGGCCCTCGGGGCTTGGGATTTCGGTCTTGATCATTGTCCCGTCTAGCGTAGTCTTTCCTTTCATAATTTCCTCTCTGATTTCCCTGGTTTCCATCTTTGGTGTACTTACCAAGCTTTCCTCTTCGAATCAAGAACTCAATTTCATCTTTCAGCTGCCTGCAGTCATCTGTCTCGTGGCCAACTTCTTTGTGAAACCGACAGTATTGGTTTTGATTTCTTTTTGACACATCGGCCCTCATAGGCTTCGGCCATTTGATATCTTCTTCCTTTGCTATCTCCATCAGAATTTGACTCCTGGGAGTGTTTAATCTTGCATATTCTGTGAACTTTGGCCCAAAATTGCTTTTCTTGGGTGGTGAATCTGAATCCTTTGATGTCCTAGGATACTTCTCTCTTGCATCATATTCTGGAGCATCCTTTCTCTTTTTTGAATTTCCATTGCCAGTAGCAATGGGTTCGTACTTTCTCATGCTCTCCTCAGCTTTGATATATTTCCCAGCTCTATCTTGTAGTGACAACATGTTTTCGGGGGGATGTTTGGCCAAAGACCTCCTGAAGTGGTCATCGGTAGTTCCTTGCTGTAGGGCTATCATAGCCACTTTATCTTCCAAATCTGGGACTTTTATAGCTTCCTTAGTGAATCTACTCAAGTATTCTCTCAATGTTTCATTCTTGCCTTGTCTAATCCCCATAAGAGAGGCGGAACTTTTCTCGTGTATCTTCCCACTAACAAATTGATTGATGAATGCCTTACTCAGCTCCTTGAAGGATCCAATAGAATTGGGCGGAAGGCGACTATACCAACGTTGAGCCATACCTGCCAAGGTTTGTGGAAATGCCCTACACTTTGCAGCGTCATTAGCAGGCTGCAACAGCAGTGCATTTGAAAAGGTTCTTACATGATTTGCGGGATCTCCCGTTCCATCATAAGTTTTGATTGTAGGCATTTTAAACTTCCTGGATATAGTGGCTTTCATTATCTCTTGTGTGAAGGGTGGTGTAGGATCGTCAGGATCTCCTAGGGGCAACAATACAGTAGGATCTCCTCTTGGGATTTCAACCCTTCTGGATCTTGGAGGAGTAGGATCCAGATTAATTACCGGAGTCTTCCCGGCTGCTCTTGCAGCCTCTTCTTCCTCTAACTTCTTTTTGAGTTTTGCAACCTCTGCCTCATAGGCTGCAATCCTTTCCTGAGTGGTTGGCTCCTTGTTTGCAGAACGTCTCCTTCGCGGAGGATAGTCATCATCAGTATTATAATTTTCATCCTCAGTATAAGGCCCAGAGAAATCGTCTCGAAACATTTGAAGAGTTCGGGTTTGTTGGTTCAGGGGTTCCAAACCTTGGACGTAAGGGGGCACGTAGGCCTCATGGTGTACCAGAGTGGTACCACTACCGCCCACCGGGGGTCGAGGGGGCCTGGTATGGGTAGGCATCCCAATGGTTTGATTCACATATTGAGGGAGATCAGTAGTATGTAGTTGAAGGCCCCTCGGGGCGCTCATGAGTAGTGGGGAGGTTGTGATTTCTTGCTGGTGAGTGGTCTCTTGTGGATTAGATCCATGAATGACCACCTGCAGGGGATTCATCCCTTCAATTGGGATCTCTGGTCCTTGAGTGTTGGTGGGGATATTCGTCCCTTCAGTGCTGGTAATTGGTGGTGGTTGACTTCCATGAGTATCAGCCCCGGAGGTGATAGGAAGTTCTTCAGAAGCTCGAGTTGTTCTTCGCGTGTTTGCCATGGTTGATGTTGGTTTCCCACAGACGGCGCCAAATGTTATGGATTAAAAAACGTACCTTGTAAATTAAATGCTAGGGTTTATGAGCGTTCAAGCTTTAATGACTGCTCTTGTGTTTCGGGACTAAATCGGTCCTCACAAGATGCCTACGTATCTCTGCTGTATAGAGAATCAAGTCAATAAAACGTAGTTCTAGAGTGAGGGACGAGGGTCCTTATATAGGCGTCAGGAGCCTTGTATTTAGAGTATGTTTAGGAGACTTAACTGATAAGTCTCGTTATTGATAACTGATAAGGAGTGTTTTGCTTGTCATGCAAGTATTATCCTCATCTGATAAGTGCTGTGACTCATCGTAATATTTGATTGGGATTCTGGATCCTTCTATGAAGATATTATCATATTTGGACTCTTTTTATGACCTGTGTTTTTCCCTCATTTATTAATTACGAAATTAATAAATAATTAGGGTTTTGGGCCTTTTGTCGGGCCTAATTCTTGGACCAAACTAGGTCTAAATAATATATCATTAATTACTTCTAGGGTTATATTTCAGCCCATATCACATACCGATGAAAATTTTATGCAAAAATAAGTAGGTGTGCAAAATTTTATAAATTTTACCCTTTAAAAATACATTTATTTTAACATGTTATTTTATATATTGTTTACAATATGAATGTAACGACTCAAATTTTGTATCATTTTTTGATTTAAAATTGCATCATATACAAAATCAATTTCTATGTAATTTTGTGTAACCACTAATTTTTGCGTAATATTTTAATCCGTATGGTTGGATTTTTGAAAAAAACTATTGAAAATATGAATTTGAAAACGCTTCTGTGGATAATTTTCCTACCGTTGGATATGTTAGGTATATATGCCTTAGGTTTAGCACAAGTTGGAATACAAATAAAGACGTATTGTATATTGTAATATGTTGCAGTGTGGATACAATATTTTCTAATTTGTTTTAGTTGATTTTTATATTTAATAATAATTATATTGAATGTTATTTTTTTATATAGTTTTTAATATATTCTTTTTGTGATTTTGGAAATTAATTAGAGTTATTCAATATCATTATCTCATAATTTTTTTAATTAATCATATTTAGATAATTGAATTTCTTTATTTACATTCAAATTCATAGTAAAAACAATAAATATATAAAAATCAATCATGTTCAGAATTCAATTAAACAAATGTTAAGTTTTTTTCTTAACTAAACTAACATTGAAATCCTTTATTTACATTCAAATTCACACAAAAAGACAATGATTATATTAAAATCGATTATGTTTCCATGATTAACATTTTAGATTGTAATGATGCACATATACGCACTAATTTTTTTTTATTATAACGTCTAAGAATATTTAAGAAATTTGTAATTTTTGTGATAATACAACTAGTTGAAGTTTGAAGCGGTGGTTAATAATTAAATTTTTATTATTGCTTAATTTTATTATTTTAATTTATATGTATTTAGTGCAATGGGCATCGACTGAAGAAAGTATGACACAAAATCGGCATATAAAGTCTTGGGATATTTAAGAAATTTGTAATTTTTGTTATGATACTAATAGTTTAAGTTTGAAGCGGTGGTTAGTACTTAAATTTTATTATTGCATATTTTTAGTATTTTTAATTTGTATGTACTTGTGCAACAGACGTCGGCTCAAAAAACATGACACAAAATCGGCATATAAAGTCTAGAGATATTTAAAAAATTTATAATTTTTGTGATAATACGAATAGTTGAAGTTTGAAGTGGTGGTTAATACTTAAATTTTATTAATTGTATTTGATTATAAATAATTTGACATGTTAAAATACGTAAACGTTTTTAAATAATTAAAAGCATTAAAATTAGTTTTAAAATAAATAGGCCCTAAATGAGTCCTGGTAAATAGGTCTTGGAAATGCCTTTTAATTAGAATAGTTAAATTTATTTTAATTATTATAACCTTTTAAAATAATTAGGTCAATAAAATAGGTTTAAAATAAATAGAGATGTTACCGGAACCAAGTATAGGGTATTAACCGGATTTTGTTAAGAAAAAATAATTTCATTTAGAAATTTTATTCATATGTCAATATGTGTATAAATATAGATGTGTATAATAAATAAGTATAAATATTATGAGTAACTGAGTAAAATAATATCGTATCAAAAAATAAATATTAAAGTGTTTGTTAATAATTTAGTATAGTAATTAAGTAAAAATTATTAAGTACATACAGTTAAATAAAGGCAAGTACCGTACCGTACCAAAAAACAGTTACCAAAATTTAATGTTTCGTTTTTAATAATACTAGCTTAAAACCCGTGCAATGCACGGATTGTTTTTAATAGTTCTTATTTTATTATTTATATTTTAATCTTTTTTATTAATTGCATTTGTTAAGAAAAATAAGTAGACATGTTAAAATAGATAAACTTTTTTAAATAATTAAAAATATATAAAAATAGGTTTTAAAATAAATAACCATATGTTTGTTTGTGATATTTTTGGAAATGGAGGGGTTTTAGTAAGGAAAAATAGAAAAGGTGACATGTTTTAGTTGAAAAAAATATTTGTCTGTGATATTTTTGGATAAATAGAGGATTTTATTAGAAAAATAGAAAAAGTAATGTATTTTAGATGAAAAAGGTAACTGATTATGAATATGTAATGTTATTATTAAATGATATTTTTTAATAAATAACCAGAGATAATTAAGTAAAAATACGAAGTATAGTTAAGTAATGGTGATTATTAATTAACAAAAAAAAGTATAAACACAAAGTACAATTAATTAAGGGCAATTAAGTAAAAACACGACGTACCAAAAAACTGTACCGACCAACCAAATTTTTAATATTTCGTCATTAATAATATAGTATAGGTAGTATAGATAGATAATATATCTATACTATAATACATGTGCGATACATAATTGTTTTTAAAATTTGTTATTTTTATTATTTTTATTTTAATATTTTATTAATTACATTTGTTAAAAACAAATAAGAAGGTACGTTAAACTTTTTTAAATAATTAAAAGTATTCAAATAGATTTTAAAATAAATAAGTAACGCTTTGTCCGTAATTTGTTTTTGAAAAGAGGGGTTTAGTAAGGAAAAATAAAAAATATAACATGTTTTAGTTGAAAAAGGTAATTGCTCGTGATTAAAAGTATTAAAATAGGTTTTAAAACAAATAAGTAAAGATTTGTCCGTGATATTTTTGAAAAAAGAGAGGTTTTAGTAAGGAAAAATAGAAAAAGTAACATGTTTTAGTTGAAAAAGGTAATTGTCCGCGATTTTTTAGAAAACGAGGGATTTTGTTAAAAAAATAGAAAAAATAATGTATTTTAGCTGAAAAGGTAATTGATTATAAATAATTGATATGGTCAGAAAAGTAATTATAGAAATATAATTGACAAGTCAATGGAAAGGCCGATATTTAAGGCCCGACACCCTAATTATTCATTAATTTCGTAATTAATGAATAGGGAAAATATACAGCTCATAAAAAGAGTCCAAAATATGGTAAATTCATCAAAGAAGGATCTGGAATCCCAATTAAAGGCAATTAATGAGTCATAGCCTTTATCAACAAGGAAACGAATTCTCCAGCAAGAAATACAATGTTTATCCAATATAAAAAAGGAGACTTATTCGCTAAGACTCCTAAACATACCATAAATACTAGGCTCTAGACGCCTATATAAGGACCCTGATCCTACAATCAGAACTACGTTTTGGACACAGCTCCATACGTCATCTACTACGTTTTGGACACAACTCCATACGTCATCTACTACGTTTTGGACACAGCTCCATACGTCCTCTACTACGTTTTGGACACAGCTCCATACGTCATCTACTACGTTTTGGGCACAGCTCCATACGTCACAACGCCTCGAAGGCGCAACAAGCCATAAAGGCACCCCTAGAACTACGTTTTAGACTTCATCCTCGAATAAGGACATACAAGTCACTACGTCCTTGGTGTGCCCCTGCCGCCATAGCCCCGAGGGCAACACCAAGAACTACGTCTTTGGCTTGATTCTCAATAACGATTTGAGATACGTAGGCATCTTGTGAGGACCGATTTAGTCTCGAAACACAAGTGCAGCCATAAAAGCTCGAAGCTCATTAAACCCTCGCATTAAATTCGTAAGCTCAGATTTTATTCCACAACATTTGGCGCCGTCTGTGGGAAGACAACATCAACCATGGCAAACACACGAAGAACAGCTCGGGATACTCAAACTCCCGATGATCGCCCCCTCATCTCTGAGGCTGATCAGCCACCGCCGACTACCGGCACACAAGGGGCGAATATCCCCACCAACACTCAAGGACAAGGAGTCCCAATTACTGCTGAAGGGACGAATCCCCTACAAATGGTTGTTCATGGACGAGATCCACCAGAGACCACTCTCCAGCAACCAATCATAACCACTCCATTGCTTGCAAACGCACCACATGGTCTCCAACTTCACACCACGGATCTCCCCCAATATACTACCCAAACTCTCGGTATGCCAACTTATGGTATGCCACCTCGACCCCCGATGGGCAGTAGTGGTGCCAACCCCATCTATCACGAGGCCTATGTGCCCCCATATATTCAAGGACTGGGACCCCAAAATCAGCGAACCCCTTTTCAAGACTACTCAGGTCCCTACACCGAGGGTGAGAATTACTCAACAGGAGATGAGAGGGATGTTGCCCCAAGAAGGAGACGTTCCTCCCAAACCAATCGAGAAACTACTAAGGAAAAACTTGCGTCCCTTGAAGTCGAGGCTGCAAGGCTCAAAAATTTATTGGCACAAGAGGATGCCACAAGGACACAAAATCAAGGAAGAGTCCTGGTGATCAACCTCGACCCAACACCAAGGAGAAGCAGTAGGGCTGAGGCCCCAAGGGGTGATCCTACTGATTTGTTGCCCCTAGGAGATCCTGATGATCCAACACCACCCTTCACTCAAGACAACATGAAAGCCAACATCTCTAGAAAATTCAAGATGCCGACGATCAAGGCTTATGATGGAACGGGAGATCCCGCTAACCATGTGAGAACCTTCTCCAACGCACTGCTGTTGCAGCCGACCAACGATGCGGTCAAGTGTAGGGCGTTTCCCCAAACCTTGGCAGGCATGGCACAACGTTGGTATAGCCGCTTGCCTCCCAATTCTATTGGGTCCTTCAAGGAATTGAGCAAGGCGTTTATCAACCAATTCGTAAGTGGGAGAGTGCACGAGAAAAGCTCTACATCCCTCATGGGAATTCAGCAAGGAAAGAATGAAGCCTTGAGAGATTACATTAATCGATTCACTAGAGAGGCTCTAAAAGTCCCAGACTTGGAGAACAAAGTGGCAATGATAGCCCTATAGCAAGGAACTACTGATGATCACTTCAAGAGATCATTGGCCAAGCACCCACCTGAGAGCATGTTAAAGCTCCAAGACAGAGCCGGCAAATACATCAAGGCAGAAGAAAGCATGAGAAAGCATGAACCCACTACTGGTGGTAATGAGAACTCAAATAAAAGGAAGGAAACCCAAGAGTACGATGTTAGGGAAAAATTTCCTAGAACATCAAAGAGATCTGATTCTCCACCAAAAAAGAGCAACTTTGGGCCAAAGTTCACGGAGTATGCAAGATTGAATACTCCCAGGAGTCAAATTCTGATGGAGATAGCCAAGGAAGAAGATCTTAAGTGGCCAAAACCAATGAGGGCTGACTTGTCCAAGCGGAACCAAAATCAATCTTGTCGGTTCCACAAAGAAGTTGGTCATGACACCGACGATTGTAGGCAACTGAAAGATGAGATCGAGTTTCTGATACGAAGAGGAAAACTCAGCAAGTTCACTAAGGATGGAAGCCAAGGGAGCCAAAGGGGGAACTATGAAAGAAAGGATTATGATAGAAGGGACAACGATCAAGATCGAAATCCCAAACCCCGAGGGCCAGTGATCAACATGATATTTGGAGGACCAACTGCTGCTGGGTCCTCCCGAAACTCAAGAAAAGCTTATGCCCGAGAGGTACTGACCGTCGTTGGAGAAGCACCGAAGCGTGCACGAACAGAAGTGTCAATAGGTTTTGATGATTCAGACTTGGAAGGGGTGAAGTTCCCCCACGATGATCCTCTTGTCATAGTACCTGTGATAGGCAACTCCGAAACAAAGAGAGTCCTAGTCGACAATGGAGCCTCAGTGGATATATTGTTCCACGATGCTTTTATCAAGATGGGTTACACTGATTCTCAGTTGACACCCTCTAATATGCCCATATATGGGTTCAATGGAGTGGAATCAAAGGTGGAAGGCACTATCCAACTCCCAATGACCAAGGGGCAAGGAACGAATACATCCACTCAGATGCTGAACTTCATAGTTATAAAGGCAACCTCAACCTACAATGCGATCCTTGGAAGGACGGGTCTTCATGCGTTTAAGGCTGTTGCCTCATCTTACCACCTAAAACTCAAATTCCCCACCAGGAATGGGATTGGTGAAGAACGGGGAGACCAAAAGATGGCTAGAAGCTGTTATGTAGCCGCGTTGAGGCCTGATGGAGTTGGGGGGCAGGTTCTCCCCATTGAAGATATGGACACTAGTGACAATGAGGACCGAAGAGGGAAACCAGCTGAGGATTTAATCCCAATTCCCTTAGTCCCGGATGAACCAGAGAAGGTGACTTATGTTGGGGCACTACTGCCCGAACCATTGAAAGGCAAACTCGCATCTTTTCTTCAAGAGAACAATGACGTTTTTTCTTGGACATCGGCTGACATGCCAGGGATTGATCCCCAACTAATATCTCACAAATTGAATGTGTATCCAGAAAGGAAGGCAGTGAAACAAAAGAAAAGAAGTTTTGCTCCAGAGAGGCTTGAAGCCATTAAGCAAGAAGTGAATAAGCTTTTAGAAGCTGGGTTTATTGAAGAAATCCAATTCCCGGAATGGTTAGCTAACCCTGTGATGGTCAAAAAAGCTAACGGGAAGTGGAGAATGTGTGTCGACTTCACTGACTTGAATGATGCATGTCCTAAGGATTGTTTCCCCTTACCTAGGATTGATGCCTTGATAGATGCAACTGCTGGGCATGAGATGCTAAGTTTCATGGATGGCTTCAGCGGATATAATCAAATCAAGATGGACAAGGATGACATCTCCAAGGTATCATTCATCACTGACTTTGGTGTTTTCTGTTATCTAGTCATGGCATTTGGACTTAAGAATGCGGGGCAACCTACCAAAGATTGGTGAAAAAAATTTTTGGACACCTAATTGGAAAAACCATGGAGGTCTACGTAGATGACATGTTAGTCAAGAGCCTCGATAAGGCCGATCACATTGAGCACCTCCGAGAGGCATTTGAAGTGCTAAGGCACTACACGATGATGTTGAATCCAGCTAAGTGTGCCTTTGGTGTAGGCTCAGGAAAGTTTTTAGGCCTAATGGTTTCCAAGAGAGGAATCGAGGCCAATCCCGACAAAATCAAAGCAATTCTAGACATGGAACCACCAAAGACTGTCAAGGATGTCCAAAAACTAACGGGAAGAGTGGCAGCATTGGGAAGATTTATCTCCAAGTCAGGAGAGAAGTGCTTATCTTTCTTCAAAGCACTCAAGAACGTGAAATTTTTTGAATGGACAACGGAGAGCCAAGAGGCCTTTGAGGCCCTGAAGAAATACATGGCTGAGGCACCACTGTTGGCAAAGCCCAAGCCAGGGCAAATTCTCTATTTGTACTTGGCGGTTTCTAGCACAGCCCTTGGAGCCGTTTTGGTAAAAGAAGAATTGAAGGTTCAGAAACCCATCTACTATGTGAGTAAGATTCTATATGGGGCCGAAATAAACTACTCAACGATTGAGAAGTTTGCCTTAGCCTTGATAATGGCCTCAAGAAAGCTACGCCCGTACTTCCAGGCCCACAAGATAGAGGTCTTGACTGATCAACCTCTGAGAAACATCTTACATAGCCCTCAAGTCAGTGGAAGATTGATCAAATGGGCCTTTGAATTGGGCGAATTCGACATCAAGTATAAGCCTCGAACGGCCATAAAAGCTCAAGCACTCGCTGACTTCATGGTTGAATGTACCATTGACAACCAAGAAGTCGGGGGGCAGGAAGTAATAGTGGAGGATGAGAAAGATCAAGAGATGGATTTCAAAGAATATTGGGTGCTCTATTTTGATGGAGCATCAAAAACAAAATCAAGTGGAGCCGGTTTAGTGCTACAAAGTCCTGATGGATTCCTCATAGAGTATGCACTAAAACTTGACTTCCCAACGACAAACAATGAGGCTGAATATGAAGCTCTGATAGCTGGTTTAGGGCTGGCTGGAGCCTTGAGGGTCAAAACTCTGAAAGTATGTGGAGATTCGAGGCTAGTGGTTTCCCAAGTAAATGGGGAATTTGAGGCCAGAGATGAAGTCATGGCCAAGTATTTGAAACTTGTCAAGGCCATCATGACTCAGTTCGATGAATGCTATGTAGAGCACATTCCAAGGGAAGAAAACATGAAGGCTGATGCCTTGTCTAAATTTGCTTCTTCCGAAATTGAAAACTATGTAGGGAGTGTATACTTCCAAGTCCTGAGGACCCCAAGCATCAACGGAAAGTTGGTAGCACCCATTGATGTTGCTAGTTGTTGGATAGATCCCATCAAGGCTCATCTGGAAACCGGGTGGTTACCCAACGACACTTCAGAAGCACGAAAGCTATACGTCAGAGCACTAAGGTATACCCTGATGGAGGGAATCCTATATAAGAAGTCTTTCATCATTCCATATCTGAAATGTTTAAGACCTCAAGAGGCAGAATTGGCCCTGAAGGAGGTACATGAAGGAATTTGTGGGCAACACTTGGGGGGTAGAGCCCTTGCTCATAAAGTCACCCGTCTAGGTTTCTATTGGCCAAGCATACTTGCTGATGCTAAAAGCTATGTGAAGAAATGTGAATGGTGCCAGAAACATGCACCAGTGGTTAGGCAACCACCAGAGATGTTGACATCCATAAACTCACCAATCCCCTTTGCCATGTGGGGAATGGATATACTTGGGCCATTTCCAATGGCAAGTGCTCAAAGAAAGTTCTTGATAGTAGCAATCGACTACTTCACCAAGTGGATTGAGGCTAAACCATTAGCCAAGATAACCACCAAGCAAGTGATGCATTTCTTCTGGGAAAATGTGATATGCAGGTATGGAATTCCACGAGTCCTGGTTACGGACAATGGAACTCAGTTTAACAATGATGAGTTCAAGAAATATTGTGATGAGAACGATATCAAGTTGCACTTCACTTCTGTTGCCCATCCTCAAGCAAATGGGCAAGCTGAGGTTGCAAATCGAATTATCCTAGATGGACTAAAGAAAAGAGTTGAACGCTCCAGAAACACTTGGGTAGACGAATTGCTCCCCATACTATGGGCATATCGTACTACTTGTAAAGTCACCACTGGAGCTACCCCCTTCCTGTTGGCATATGGGGCAGAGGCAGTGGTTCCAATGGAGATTACTCACACATCTCCAAGAGTTGAGGCTTATGAGCCAGAAACAATTGAGGAAGGCTTGAGGCTGGACTTAGATTTGATTGATGAAGTTAGAGATGAGGCAAATGCCAAGATAGTTCAGCATCAGAAATGAGCATCTTTCTATTACAACCTAAGGGTTAAAGAAAGGTTGTTTCAACAAGGAGACTTGGTTCTTCGAAAGATTGAGGCATCCGGAGTTGGACAAAAGGGCAAGCTGACCCCAAATTGGGAAGGACCATATCGCGTCAAGAACGTATTTGGTCGAGGCTCGTACAAGCTAGAAACCCTCGAAGGGCATGAGGTGCCAAGGACTTGGCATGCCTCAAATTTGAAAGTCTATTATGTTTAAAGTGTGTCCTGATTGGACTCACTACTAGGACAAATAGAAATAAGGTTCGATGAAATCATGAGCTTCCTAGAAAGCAAATGAAGGGTTGAAACCCCAGAAACCTAAGACATTCAGTCCAAACCCCATCATTCGATATGCTCAATGAAAGGCTTGAAGCCAAAACAAGACGGTATAAGACATAAAAGGCTTATGCAAATGTCAAGTTAGCCTCGAATAAGGCAAAATCGTCGTAAATGTGTAGGTCGCTCCACACTTTACACCAAGACGATACTCGTGAAACACTAGTGTATATTAAAATCCTCAAAAAAAGGGTAGTAAGTCCCAGGTAAGGGATAAAAAGACCCCAAGTCTCGAAAAAGACCGGTATAACTTCTATGAAATCCTAGTGCATTATCATAGACGTTGGGAAGCGCGATCAGCCATTTTAAACCCAGAATCTTCAAAGAAAGCCCAAAATCTTCAAAGAATTCTTCAAAACTTCAAGTAAGAAACCCAGAAAACGATGAGATTCAACAGAAAATCTCGCCAGGAATCGCCTAGTGACTGGAAACCCAACCGGTTAAGAAAGGGCAACCGTCTATAGCCAGTTAAGGCCCACAAATCCATTTATGGATTAAAGAGATTAAAACCCAAATAATTTGGGACTCAGGCAAATTCGAAGCCCAAACAATAAAGGCCCAATAAGGCCCAAGGCTGGAATAATTTAAGCCCAATTAAAAATTGGGCTAGTTAAGGCCCAAGAAAAGAATGAAATTTGAAATATAGCCAAGGCAAAATCAAAGATTTAAGGTCGAAAATACATTAAATCGAAATCGTACGACCGAGGTCGAAAACATATGGGAAAACGAGGTCGATTCCAACGACCTCACTCCCAAATAAAGTCGAAAAATAATGAAATTGAGGTCGAAAAAACCTTAGAACGACATCGAAGGCTCGAAGTCGAAAATATACGAGGAATTGAGGTCGTTTCCATCGACTTCGCACCAAAAATCCAGTCAAAAAATTGAAAATTCGAGGTCAAAAAGGCCCTAGATCGAAGTCGATTGATTGAGATCGAAAATACACTATAAATCGAGCTCGAACCCCTCGACCTCACACCCAAGTGAGGTCGAAAACAGAAGGATTCAAGGTCGAAAGAATGAGGTCGAATATGACCTAGAAAACGAGGTCTAAGCGTTCGACCTCACGCCAAATGAGGTCGAAAACGACCTAAAGATCGAGGTCGATATTGACCTAGAAATCATGGTCGAAAAAGGCTGGAACGAGGTCGAATGACCCAGGTCGAAAATGACCTGCAAAATGAGGGTGAAAGTATGAGGAATCGAGGTCGAATGACCCAGGTCGAAAATGACCTATAAATCGAGGTCGAAAGTATAAGGGATCGAGGTCGAATGATCGAGGTCGAAAATGATTGGGAAGTCGAGGTCGAAACCATCGACCTGGGACCAATCAAGGTCGAAAAAAGGCTGGATCGAGGTCGAAGGCTCGAGGTCGAAAAAGACTTAAAAATCGAGGTCGAAACCTTCGACCTCACTCCAGTCGAGGTCGAAATCCAGATCGAATTTCAGGTCAAAAATGACATGTTTCCTGGTCGAATTTGAGGTCGAAAATGAGTTGTTTCCTGGTCAAAAAGGAGGTCCAAAATGACCTAATTTGAGGTCGAAAATGCCCTTAAAATGGAAAATTTTGAGGAAAAACACGTTATAACTTCTACGAAAACCCCAAGGAGATTTTCCCAGAAGTTGGGGGGCAAATGATATGGTCAGAAAAGTAATTATAGAAATATAATTGACAAGTCAATGGAAAGGCCGATATTTAAGGCCCGACACCCTAATTATTCATTAATTTCGTAATTAATGAATAGGGAAAATATACAGCTCATAAAAAGAGTCCAAAATATGGTAAATTCATCAAAGAAGGATCTGGAATCCCAATTAAAGGCAATTAATGAGTCATAGCCTTTATCAACAAGGAAACGAATTCTCCAGCAAGAAATACAATGTTTATCCAATATAAAAAAGGAGACTTATTCGCTAAGACTCCTAAACATACCATAAATACTAGGCTCTAGACGCCTATATAAGGACCCTGATCCTACAATCAGAACTACGTTTTGGACACAGCTCCATACGTCATCTACTACGTTTTGGACACAACTCCATACGTCATCTACTACGTTTTGGACACAGCTCCATACGTCCTCTACTACGTTTTGGACACAGCTCCATACGTCATCTACTACGTTTTGGGCACAGCTCCATACGTCACAACGCCTCGAAGGCGCAACAAGCCATAAAGGCACCCCTAGAACTACGTTTTAGACTTCATCCTCGAATAAGGACATACAAGTCACTACGTCCTTGGTGTGCCCCTGCCGCCATAGCCCCGAGGGCAACACCAAGAACTACGTCTTTGGCTTGATTCTCAATAACGATTTGAGATACGTAGGCATCTTGTGAGGACCGATTTAGTCTCGAAACACAAGTGCAGCCATAAAAGCTCGAAGCTCATTAAACCCTCGCATTAAATTCGTAAGCTCAGATTTTATTCCACAACAATAATGTTATTATTTATTAATAAGTAAGGGTAATTAAGTAAAATCACTTAGTATCGACCAAACTTTTAATGTTTCGTCTATTATATAATAGTATAGATTAGTATAGATTGATTGATTTTATATTTTTTTTCGTAAATAGTTCATATTTAAAATTTTACAAAAATATTATAGGACCGCTGTGAAGCGCGGCTTAGTCGACTAGTACTATTATATAAAGGAGAAGACGGGGCGGTGAGGTGGCGCTCTCAGATCGCTTCGTTCTATTTTTCTAATTTTCTCAAATTTTTGAATTAATAATATTAAAAATTCGAAAAAATCTCAATTACCTTTTAAATGCTTACTAATAGAGGAAACATATAATATTCTTGAATTTAAAATCTCTACTAATGGAGAAAGTAAAAATACAACAGATCTTTACTAATGGAGGAAACTAAATATTCGATTATAATATTCTTGCATTCAAAATATCTAAATTATAAAAAAATTGTATTACCTTACATTATTTTGAACTTTCCTCTATTATTATTATATAAATATTCTCATAATATTTCTTTACAAATGAAATTAACATCTTAACATTCTTTTCTCCTAAACTTTCTTTTTTTATGTGATATAATAAAAAATACAGGAACGTTTTGGCAAATAAGAAGTTTAGAAATTAAATCGGTCTTGCATAAAAAATTAATTAATTAATACCAAAGATTAGAAAAAATCTCAATTGCCTTTTAAATATTTACTAATGGAGGAAACTAAATATACAATTTCAATATTCTTGAATTTAAAATCTCTACTAAGGGAGAAAGTAAATATACAATAGATTTTTACTAATAGGTGGCGCTCTAAGATCGCTTTGTTCTATTTTTCTAATTTTCTCAATTTTTTGAATTAATAATATTAAATATTCAAAAAAATCTCAATTACAATCAATCAATCAATCAATTAATACTGTTATATAAACGGTTTTATATCAAAGTGGTCAGTGTTCTTGTCAAAATATCTCACCTAGCTACCCGATCTCCACGGGGACTCATTTGAAGCACTCAAATCAATATATATATCACTTTGTTAAATTTCAGAAAAAAAATTGTGGATTTTTTCTTGATAAGTTAATTTTAGACAAATCTGATTGAGAATTTTTGGTTTGATGTTCAGTAAATCAAGTATATGAACAAATTAAGGTTCAAGGTGTTAAGAGAAAATTAAAAAAAACATATGAATCTATGTTCATATGTATGTTTTAACGTGTCTCTGCATATGTAATCGTGATTTATTTTTGTTACATGAGTCATGTGTAGTACACTTCATCATATAACTAGCATTCCGTTAAGTTTTCTGTCAGTATTTTTTTCTAAATTTAATGAAGTGATATGTATAGTGATTTCAGTGCTTTAAATGAGTCCCCGTGGAGATCGGGTAGCTAGATGAGATTTTTTGACGAGAACAGTGGGCATTTTGATATAAAACCCATTATATAAAGGATAAGACGGGGGCGGTGAGGTGGCGCTCTCATATCGCTTCGTTCTATTTTTTAAAATTTCTCAAAATTTTGAATTAATAATATTAAAAATTCGAAAAAATCACAATTACCTTTTAAATCTATTACTTCTATTACTATATATAATAGGCCAACACAAGGGCAAAAGTTGCCAATTAAATGGCTGCGAAATTACCGTTTTACCCTTTTCTTTTGAAAAATAACAAAAATGTCACTCGTATATTATTATACAAATTTTTTTTAATAGATGTGTTACTTCAGAGATTCGAACCTCCAACCTCATTCCAAGATATCCATGGGCTTAACCACTATGCTACATGCCTTTTTGAGTTTATTTCAAAAAACTTATTAGATAACCCACGTCTTTTATCTCTTATATTATTTTTTTTTACTTTGATGTTTGAATAAATAAAATGTTGGTTTGAATTATTTATATAAATTTGTTTTTCTTTTTTCCTTTTCAGCAAAATTACCGTTTTACCCTTCTTTTTTTTTTTTGGAAAATAACAAAAATGTCACTCGTATATTATTATACAAATTTTTTTTAATAGATGTGTTACTACAGAGATTCGAACCTCCAACCTCCTTTCAAGATATCCATGGGCTTAACCACTATGCTACATGCCTTTTTGAGTTTATTGCAAAAACCTTATTAGATAACCCATGTCTTTTATCTCTTATTTTTTTTTTTACTTTGATTTTTTAATAAATAAAATGTTGGTTTGAATTATTTATATAAATTCGTTTTTCTTTTTTCCTTTTCATGCCACTCGTATATTTTTATACAAAATTTTTTTAATAGACGTGTTACTACAAAGATTCGAACCTCCAACCTCCTTCCAAGATATCCATGGGCTTAACCACTATGCTACATGCCTTTTCGAGTTTATTTCAAAAAATTTATTAGATAACTCACGTCTTTTATCTCTTATATTTTTTTTTGCTTTGATGTTTGAATAAATAAAATGTTGGTTTGAATTATTTATATAAATTTGTTTTTCTTTTTTCCTTTTCGTAATTTTATATATCTATATATTCAATCACTATATATTATTGAAGTTGTATGTTTTCAATTTAATATATATTAATTATGTTGATTATAATTCATAATTTATATTATACTTTATTTGAATTAAATTAATTATTCATGCATAAAATATACTATTAAAATTTGATCTAATATAAGAAATATTATACACATTATATCTCTCATTATTAGTTATTCTATAATTTTTAAATTAAGAACATTAGCATTCTTTGTCAAAAAAAGAACATTAGCATTCAAATTATAAAAAAAAATTCGTCTACCTACTCTGTTCGTCGCATCCATTTCTTAACAATTTTCTTTTCAAGAATCTATTGTTCATTTGTTAACATTTTCTAAAGTAACATGTCATTCTTTATTAACTTATCTATATTTTTTTTCACCTTTCTAACCCCCTCCCCTTCAACCCCAGTGACGTTCGTGTCAAAAATCGGGGTGAGTTTTTAAAATATAGGATATTACATAGTATATAATTACATAATGATCAGTCAGACTGTTAGTATACGATAAAGTTTGGGAAAATTGAAAATTACAAGTTTTGAAAATAGAATTTCAAATTGTATTCCAAAAATTATTGTACGATGTTAAAAAAAAGTATAATCTTTCATAATAATAATAATAGAACTTTATAGAATACATTAAATTGATTCGTAATGTCATATAATCATTTTGATAAAATGAAATTCTAAATAGGGTTTGTGGGTCCTTGACGACATCCTAAAAAACATATACAATATTTCTTATATTAGATCGAATTTCAATAGTATATTTTATGTATGAATAATTAGTTTAATTCAAATAAAGTATAATAAAGATATATAATATAAAAGTATGAATTTTCAACAACATAATTAATATATATTTAATCGAAAACATACAACTGTAATAAAACTCAGTGATTGAATATATAGGTATATAAAATTACAAAAAGAAGCCTCCGGGCCTGTAGATGAGTTGGTGAGAGCACTGATTATTGACCAAAGCATTCAAGGTTTGATTCATGGGAGCGTGGGGAATTCTTCCTGCACTCTAGGGTCTGGCGTGATACCGGTTGGGGTGTCCGGAAAATAAAAATTTTGACCAAAATTACGAAAAGATGAAAAGAAAAACTGATTTATATAAATAATACAAACCAATATTTTATTTATTTAAACATCAAAGTAAAAATAATATAAGAGAAGACAAGAAAGACGTGGATTATCTAATAAATTTTTTGAAGTAAACTCAAACAGGCATGTAGAATAGTGGTTAAACCCATGAACATCTTAGAAGGAGGTTGGAGGTTTGTTTCTTTGTACTAACAACTATTAATATATTTTTGCATAATAATATATGAGTAACATTTTTGTGATGACCATTTAATTGGAATTTTTTGCCCTTGTGTTGAGGTTTAATATATAGTAATAAATTGGATTAAAATGTGTAACTGTAAAACGATATTCCAAACACATTCTTAATGCATTTACTAAGTGTGTTAATATAATTTAATATAAAGATGAACACATGAGAGGAGTGCAGAATCAGTTCCCAAGTAAAAAACCAAAAACAAATAGGTGACGTGAATACTCCAAACTGTAATAGGTGTTCATCTCCCAAGGTGTTTATCACAAACTTGGGTGATGTGAGGGTGTGCAAAGATGCGTCGGCCTTCAGCTTCTTTTTAAAATCCTCTATCTCATTCATGCATGTTCGATTATATTACAACAACATTGCATGCATATAACCTATTCATAACCTAGATTGCAAAAAAAAAAACCAATCAATTCCCGAAAAACATATAACAACCACTCTCTAACGCAAATTACCAATCTACAAACTATCCTTTCTCTGACACACAAAACACAGGTAAACCTGCTTATAATCACAAGAAGAACAATAGTACATTCGTTCTTCAAATTCTACATTATTTCAATGTGGTCTCAAAATCAATAATAGTCACTATAAACAAGTCTTGGAGCCTTGGCATAGTTACGTTTGTGATTCAAAATAATTACACTATTCGCCAAAAAAATTCTTTACTCCCCACTATGCATGAACCATACTTCTCATTTTACGCTCTCAAACTTAAGACTACACAATCCTTAATCTAATAAATCGATCACGACCAACTTTTTCACGATAAAAATTATTGACATCTCTATGCAGGTCCGTGCCTTGCACGGGCTGTTACGCTAGTACTTACTAATAGAGGAAACATATAATATTTTTGCATTTAAAATCTCTAATAATGGAGAAAGTAAATATACAATTGATCTTTACTAATGGAGGAAACTAAATATCACTAATGGAAGAAACTAAATATTCAATTATAATATTCTTGCCTTCAAAATATCTAAATTAGAAAAAAGTGTATTACCTAACATTATTTTGAACTTTCCTCTATTATTATCTAAATATTCTCATAATATTTTTTTTAATGAAATTACTATCTTAACATACTGCTCTCCTAAACTTTCCTTTTTTATGTAATATAATAGAAAATACAAGAACATTTTGGTAAATAAGAAGTTAATAAATTAGATCGGTCTTGCATAAGAAATTAAGTAATTAATACCAAAAACTAGAAAAAATCTCAATTGCCTTTTAAATATTTACTAATGGAGAAAACTAAATATACGATCAAACACTGCTCCTTCATTGAATAAGAAGATTTGTGCTTTGAATCTTCAGCAAGAGAGTTGCTTCTAATTGTTATCCTTGACTCCAATTATTAGTTGTTATCAATGATACCAATTATTGTAAACATGATGACATTCCATTTCAAACGTAGCCATGTCCCGTGATGAAAACCTTTGCTGTCATCTCCAAAGATTATTAACGGAACAGCTTTCTCAATCACATTTGATGGCAAGATCTTTCTTCGATCATATGTCTTCAGTAGTAAAGACCAAGAAAGCATATAAATCGATTAACCTGATTTGCCTGCACTCACAAATGGATTGACAGTTCTTGGTACCCAACTTATTTGCTTGGGTCCAGATGGATTAGAGATTTTGCTTTTAAAAGTGGTAACAACAGCTTCAACCTATACATGCTTATTCTTATCTCTGACTGACCTTGCAGTCGTTGCTCTAATGTAATTCTTAAACATGCTTTTTCTATGATTAATGCAAGTTCTAAGATATGCATTCATAATATTTAAATAAGCAAACATGTTAATAAGAATAAATGGCATACATTGAGCATTTTGACATTGCAGATAAGAGATGTGCAAATTAGGCATGTTCTACATTTTAGAAAATTCAGTACTTTCTACTTTGACCAATATACACAAGTGTAACAGGTAACAAGTAGATTTACAGATATTCAATAATTTTCTAAGCACATATGGAATAAAAGAATTAACAATTAAATCACTAATTCTATCTAATCCATTCTGTTGTTGTATGACATCTAACTTTCTCTATTACCTAAGTCAGTTTTAGATACAGCTTGGTGTTATACAAATTCTACTGACTCTAAAGGTAATTCCTCCATCCTTCAAACTGATTATCCCTTAACAAACAATTCAGAATAAATGAGCAAATCTTGTTCTACTAGGGATACTGAAACTTAGCTTTACTAAGGTCTTATGTGCCAGAAACTTAACCCCTAAAACTAAGAGTTGTTTCTTAAGAAAGCTTCTATCTCACTTGCAAATCTTATTCTACAAATATTCATACACACATACCTAAGATCTTCTATGTACATGCTTTGAATATTGAGAATTAAATACTGCATTGGTTCAAGGAAAAGATACCTGAGATATGTGAGGTGAATCATCTTCAGAGATTGCTATGAAAGCAAGATATCCATGATCTTCTCAAGCAGGAAGGTTGAGAAGCTCTCACCAAAGATTAAAAATCTTAAATAGATCGATGAGAATTGTTAGATCTAATATTAAAAAGTGTATCTGATTAATAATAGAATTATATTTAAATACTAAAAAGTGTATTTTGATAATTTAAAATTTTTCTATGTAAAAATTCTTAAATATCTTTTCTCTTTAATTTATGTATAGTTCCAATTAGATAATAATTGTTAAACCCAATATCAAGATAACAATTCATATTGATTACAATATTAAAAATTATCAATATAATGTTGATGATAAATACAGGTGAAGACTTACGAGAACTCTGTACATAAATAAATTTAAACACTTTTTTTTCTGAAGGAACATAACAATTTGATTAATCCAAATTATAATTATATTATTTTACATATAACAAACATAAAAGGATAATATCAAAATATTATTAAAATATTGAGGGTTTTATATTCATAAACGATAATTTTGAATATAATACTTATATTAAAATGTGTATTTGATTAAATGTATGATTATATTTAAATACTAAGAATTGTGTTTTGATAATTTAAACAAATTATAAATTGGTTTTCTATATTGAATTGAATTCTTTATGTAAAAATTCTTAACCATCTTTTCTTTTCGGTTTAAGGGTAGATCAACATGTCAAGTTAGATAATAATTATTAAACCATCATTAAATTAAAAATAATTTCGTTAGTTTCGCGTGGGTTGTAAAATCGTCAAAATTCAATTTGTAAAACTCATGATAGAACCCAAATAGTAAAGTGAGTATCTAAATTTTAATAAATATTTTTTTTGTAGCACCAATTTATTTATTTTTCCACTAATTGTTTTAAATATAGAAATTTTATATTTCTTTGAATAAAGTATTAAAATTAATTAAGAACAAATTCAAATCGATAAAGAATATAATAATATGAGAATAAAATTTTATATAATCATAACATAATTTTTAATCTGTTTAATAATTTTTAAGTAATAATGTATTTTAAATTTTTATATACACTGTAAATAAAACCGAAACATTAAATGTAAAAGCAATTAGTAAGATACTTATATCAGTATACTTAATATACTTATTATATTAAATCTTTATATATAATAAGCATAATAGAGATCTTATCCAAAATTTTGATCGTAACCAACTAATAAGGATCATTAGATCTTAACTAGATAAATGAAAATCGTTAGATCAAATATTAAAAAAGTGTATTTTATTAATAATAAGATTATATTTGAATTCTAAAAAGTGTATTTTGATAATTTAAACCAAATATATCAAATATAAATAAGTTTTCTATATTGAATAGAATTCTCCATGTAAAAAATTCGTGACTTTTCCAGTTAGATAAAAATTGTTAAACCATCTTTTAATTAAAGATAATTTAGTTATCTTCATGTGAGGTGTAAAATCGTCAAAATCTAATTTTTAAAACACAAGATAAAGCCCAAATTAGTAAAGTGGGTATTTAAATTCTAATAATAATTATTACGTCATCATTATTTTAATGCCAATTTAATTACTTTTTTCTAACTTTTTTAAATTTAGAAATCTATGTTCAAAAATTCAAATCAATCAAAGAAAAATTCAAATCAACAAAGAATATAATAATACGAGGATAAAATTTTATAAAATTGTACATATTTTTTATCCTATTTTATTAATTTTTATATCATAACTAATTAAATATTATTTATTATTAAATAATAAATTATACGCAAATGATGATTTTGTTCTATAAGAACTTCATTGTTAGCAGGACTATATTCATATTTAAAAAAACCGTATTTTAAAATTTAAGATTTAACCTATATACATTGTAAATTATTAAATTCGAAACTTTAAAAGTTTGTTAATCAATTAGTATAGTACTTTTTTGAAAAATCGTACTTATATAAAAAATATTATCAAATAACCTATGTCTACAAGAAAAAAAATGAAAAAATTCTTATTTTTCAAAAAAACCCTGTAAATTTTAATATGTTGTTGGTAGATTCAAAACTTAGATCATTATACGTGATAATTTTACTGTTATATCTAACGTTTCTCAACAATTTAATTTGAAAGATCCAACGATTATGGATTGAGTGATCAAGCGACCAGACTTATAAGAAAACTTTCATTATTTAGTCTTTAATATAATAACATAAATATTTACGGGATATACTATAAAAAAATGAATTTTATACATAATTTTGATCGTCACGGTGTACTACTTTAAAAGAAGAACTATTACAAAAAAATTATTTTCTCAAAAGTTCAAAATTCCCGCATTATTAACATATTACAAAAAAGAGTATATTATATTTTAGCAATAAATATTTAAAAAATATAAATATTAAAAAAATTAATGATGTTATCCTGGTAGTTTGGTCCTAAATACCGCCAAAACATTCTCAACCGTTAGATCCAATACTTTTAAAAATAGACGATCAAGATTATATCATATAAAAAGAAGTTATTATCTAAAAATGATATAAGTTAAAAGATATTATATTAGGATTGGATTTTCCAAAAAGTTAAAACATAAAAATAGTTGTAATTAAATAAGGAAAATCATTTAATATCAAAATATTAAAAATCTTTTAATCTTAAATAGATAGGTGAAAACCGTTAGATTTAACATTAAAAACTGTATTTGGTTAATAAAGGGTATTATAATAATCTAAACTACATATAAGTAGATTTCCTAAATCGAATAGAATTTTCAATATTAAATTTAGTCACTTTATTCTCTTTTTAGTTTTAGAATAGTTTTTAATTGAAAAAGAACTATTAAACCACAACTAAATTAAAGATTATTGTGTGAATTTCATGTGGACCGTAAAATTGGTCAAATCTAACTTTTATAACTCAATATAAACAAATATTAAATTGAGCGTGTAAAATATAATAAATATCAAATTTTTAACTATAATTTTTTTGGCTAAATCTTTTTTAACAATAATTTAATCATGTAAACTAATAGCTTTTAAATATTAAAATATTCATAAATAAATATAATTATAAATATAAGTATTAAAAAAACAATCGTATGTTCAATGAGTAATTAAAATATAATTATAAACAAAATAATTATAAATAAAATTTAAGTAACAAATCCCATTATTTAATAACTGAGGCAGTCGTAGGAAGAAACAGTGATAAGACTCCTGGTTAGGTTGAACCGTTGAACACGTTTATTTTTGCTTTGAAAATATTTTTATTTCGAGTTTTTTGTTACTTCCTCCATTATTACAATTTATCTGTATTGTTTGACATTTTATATTAGATTGACACAAATTTAACCGTAAATTGGAATTCATTTTTTCATTATTTTCAAAAACTGAAAAATACATATTAAAGTAGATTTGATATACTTTCTAGTGATATAATTGTTATCAATTATATTGATTATATGAAATTTTCAGTCCGATGAATTTAATCACAAAAAATCAAACAAATAAATTTGAACAGAGGGAGTATTAACTAATTATCGAATAAAAGGCCCGCATATCTTGAGAGGTTTTGTTAGAGCATCTCCAACCCTCTCCCCCCTTATCTATATTTTTGCCACATATACAATTATAGGGAACCAAATCAAATTCAAGCACTCCAACCCTTTGCCCCCTTACCTAAAAGTTTTAGGTGAGAGAAAATGATTCTCTACATTTGGGGTTCCATTTTTGCTCCCCTATATTTGCCACATCATCACCCAACTCCATCTTTATTAATTAAATATTAAATACTACTCTTATCATTCTCCATTCCTATTATTTAAAATACTATTTTAAAATATAAGAAGTCAATATAGGTAATACCATTGGAGTGAAATAGATTTTTCATCCCCTATATTTTAGATATGCACTAATTTAATATATCTTAGGAGCTCAAAATAGGGAACCCCATTGGGGTTGCTCTTACAGGTAAAACTTATTTATATTTGTTATGAAAAGCGAGCGCATCTAATTTACTCCCTGTGATGTGATGATACTCTATTTAAAGTTGTTTCATGCCACATGATTAGTCCAGACTCCAGGGCAACATGCTACATGGAGTACCAAATTTCAATATGGAAAATGGGGCAAAAATTACATTTAAAAAAAAAAATAATACTACCAGGTGTTTTAATCTTGAGCATATATTACCCAACTTTAAAAACTTTTGATCAGGAAAACAAAACTACTAGTTAACAATGCTAATTGTTACCACCATATGGAAATAAAAATTACAAATCATTCATAGATCATCCAACTCTGCCGATTAAACTTGTCAAGTTAAGGGAACCAGGAGAACCATTGTTGGAACAACATTTCATTATATGCAGGTGCATATCCACAGCTAAATTGCACCATGAAAACCTGCCGAATCTAAAAGAACTGCTTTGATCTGATCAGGCAAAACGTCCTCGTTCTCACCGCATTGCTGATGAACAACACAGGATTAGTAAAATTGCACAACAAACTGAACCTTTTATAGGATCCATCAATAATAACAACAAAAACAAAAGGATAGTCGGTGCACACTTTTCCCCTCAGGCGTAAACTTATGCCACGCAATGCGCGCTGGCTAAATTCTAACTATATTCCACATCTGGTGGGAATTAAGCAAAACATGTCATTTAATGGATTACTTAAGTCGTGCAACGGGTGTTGGTTAAATTTCAACTTAATTTCCACGCATTGTGTAGACATTTGCGGGAAAAAGAAGAAACGGAGGTGTGGCCCTACCTTCTTTGCCTCTAATGATAATAGCTTAATGGCTTATAATCAGGTCTAATTTGCTAAACAAATCAGATTTTCCACAGTGCTGCTCTTTTGGATGCAACAGGATGACTAGCACATACCGCTTTCGCATTGCGTCCATTATTAACATGTATTATATGGCTAAGTAGCTTTCCGCACATGCAAAGAGTAACTCTTTGGAACTCGAGAAGTCCAGCCACTAATTGCATTATTGCATATGCAAACACATAAAAGTTCCAACATTATTGCTTTAACTATGGTACCACCTTTTCCTTCTACATATGATAGAGTAATATGAACAAAGAAGAGTTGCTAATAGATTTCTAGCTTAATGTTAGCACCTAGTGTTATGCATATGCACACAAGAATCTATAGGAATATTTTATAATTGCAATTGCAATTAAGATTATATCTAAGTGTTAAAGGGTCCTAAAATAATTAATAACTAAATAGAAGCTTGAATACAACCATCTATGAACCCTACCTCAGCACGAAATACATCCATAGCAAACCCATTGAAACAGCTGATGACAGCTTGCTGAATGTCTAACCCTAGGCTGTCAAGGGCCCTCATGGTGGAAAGCAAGAGGCCAGGCCTGCGTGCACAAAACATGTGGATGTTGACAGCCCTCCCTTCTCTTGCCCTTACCTCGACCTATCAATGCAGAAAACCAGAAATCATGAGTTTGATTCGCAGCTTATTTAATAAAATAAAGACGTCGTAGCTTTAAACTGGCTTCACGGAAGATGATTGATATCAAGAAATGTGGTGTAAGTAGCAAAGGATTGAGGTCAAAATTCTGGCAAAGAATCACCCTTTTACTTATCTGGTCACAATAGGGACCATGGTGGGACACTTCAATAAGCAGCTGGTCCTATACAAATACGGAAGGATTCCCAATATATGGCTCAAATCATTTATGATAGTATTCAGACTACACATAGTGAGTTAAACCAATTATTGGCCAAAAAGCTGCCATTCCCACTTACCTTCAAATTGCAAAATCCCCAAGAAAATAGTGTTTGCCTAGAATATCATGCAAAACTTTGAAGAAGTAGTCAGGGCCGGCCCCGAGAATTTTCAAGCCCCAAGCGAATCAAAATTTTGTGCCCATTAATAATACAAATAAAATTTTTACAGTTATTATTTCTGAAATTTGTTCTTTTAGCAATTTTGCTAGCAAAATCATTCAGGAGTCATTCATAATCAAGATTTGAAAACATATACTTTTCAATGTATATCATGGACAATCCGTTCAATCTCTCTAATGACATACACGAACGGTTAGGACTTGTGCCCCTATTTTTTGTGTTTTTGTGCCCCTGAATTTTTGAATTTAGTGGTGCCCCAATTCGGTAGCATCAACCGCGTGGTCTCAGGGCCGGCTCTGGAAGTAGTACTTAGGTACCAAAGAAAAATATTTAATGCCAAAATAACATTCCAATTAAGGACCTTATTATTATTAACACTTACCCTTGCAGATGTGCTTTGTGGACTAGGCAGTGAACTTGAGTATATTTCTTCCTTCACAGGATGCGGGTGGGTAGTAGGAGTGCGAGTCAATGGATTGTAGCTTGACGCTGGCGTTACGGAAGAGCCAGGTGGAACTGCCTCAAGTTCATTATGAAGATCATTTATCCTCTGCAGAAGATCCTTCAAATAATCAATAGCATCTCCGAGTATGGAAGCTCGATCCATCTGCAAACAGAATAAATACAATTAAATTTGAACAAGTTGCGCCTAACTCATAAATGTTTTAACATATTTGGTTAATGATTCTATTAAAAAACACAATTGCAATATCTTCAGCAAATTAAAATTTCATGTCATCCTGTAGCTAAACTTTCACTAGAAACAATGATGACAGGAGCGCGGGTGTGCACTCACACACAACGCATTTTCATGCTGCATACCTGCAACTTTAGGCAGCTTCCTTTCTAGTTTCAACATACACAATCCCTTGAGGTGACAAACATATAAATGTAACAAAATATGAACTAGCAAAACAAGAACAATTACAAATAACCATGTCAAGTGAACACACGCTACATTGATTCAAACAAACAATATTATAAGAGTATCATGTTCCTGAGGTTACCTCAGGGAGTTACCTGAGGCAATTAAAAATTTTCCATACAAATACAGGCCGGTATTATTGTAATTTCAGAAAGATTAACATATTTACAAAATTGCCATCAGTTTTTTGTACTTGAAAATAAGTTTATCTCAGGTAATCTTCCTGAGGTAACCTCAGGATCTTTTTTCTCATATTATAATGCATAAAAACAAAGTGCCTATCATTTAGCATAAACAACATTTAGCAAAAGTATACGACATTAACATAGCAGCTGTAGATAGTTAGGATAAGATTCACCTTGCTGATCTTCGGAACAACAGACCTAAGCATGTAAAGCCTATCATTAAGCTTCTTCCTCCGCCGTCTCTCAGCCATCAAATTCTTAGCAGGAAATCCCTTCTTTTTCCCCTTGCGATCTCCAACCTTAACCGAATTCGAACCATCCCCATCTCCACAACCTCCATTCTCATTTTTAGCATCAAACTCATCCGAATCATAATTAAAAGAACCCGAAACACCCATACTTCCATCATCAAATTCATCACCATCTTCACTCACATTCCTCATCCTCTTCCTCCCTAAACCCTCAATCTTCCCTAAATTCCCCATTTCACCGCAGCCTTGTCGTAAAGCAGCCCTCTTCTGAAAAAGAGTTGGCTCTGCACCCACACTAGGTGAAACCTCAAGTGGCCTTAAAATCTCACCACCACCACTCCTATTACAAAACAAACCATCATCATCAACATTACCATCACCATCAACTAAACAAGACCCATCATACCCAACCGGGTTAAACCCGACCCCAACCGGGTCATTCTCAAACCGGGTCCCACCAAACTCTGAAATTAAACCCATATCTAAATTAGACACAGAACTCAACCCATTAAAACCCGACCCGTTTGTGAAATTCGGGTCACAACCCAATTGAAACCCATTATCATACGATACATTAAGCATTGAAGAGAAGCAAGATTTGGGTTGAAAATAGTGAGAATGTGACTGTGACGTGTCAAGTGTGAACGGCTGTGACTGAGAACAAGAAGATGAAAAATCTAAATTGCTAGTATTCCCAAGATAATTATTAGAAAACCAATCATTTTCAAGAAGTGATTTAAAACTAGTGAGAGAACAAGTAGAAGAAAAAGGGTTAGTTTTTGTATCTATACATGTATCTAACAGTACTTGTTCATTGTTGGTGGCGGAGTTTTGAGGTGGCAACCAAACGGTGTCGTTTGAGGTGGGGAGCATTTTGTTAAAGAGAAAAGTGAGGAAGAAAAGGAGAGGAGGTTTTTAGAGAGGATTTGCAGGGATAAAGAGGGGGGGGGGTGTTTAAATGATGACCACTACAGGGTTATCTTCTTCATTGTGTGTGTATATATAGATGTTTGTAAGTATATGTGTGTGTAATCTGGAGGGACACACAGCTATACTGTTTTGAAGCCTTTTTACAGCTTTGCTTTCGTATTGCCTTGGGGACCAAAATGATGCTAAGTAAATTACTATTTTCGCCCTTACACTGTTTACTGGACTTTCCTTTTTATTTTTCTTATATTTTTTTAGGAAAGTTCGGTGTGAGTTTTATTTATTTATTTATTTATTTATTTTGCGTTAAATATCATGAAGATTTTAATTGTGTCAAAACATATATTAAAGTTAATTACTGTTTATTTGTTTATACAAGTTTACAATTAGTTTTAGTTGTAATAATTACTCTTGAGTTTGTGAAGTTTAAATATTTAAATATGTAATCGGATAATCCAATGTATTTGAACTTTCAAATTTAATTCCCTTTGAATTTAAAAAGTATCTTACTTGACTGTTAATGTTAATTTCACCTCAAAATTCAACTAACTTGTATTCTTTTGAACTCTTTTAATTAAAATTAAATACAATAATAGAATGAATTCATCATTTCATAAATTTGAAATGATAATAAATATTAAAGTTATTAACATAGGTCAAATTAAGTAATTAATCAAATTCAAAATTTGTAAACGCAAGGAATTCAACAAAAGTTGCTAGGTCACGTGAACCTACAATTACACAACTCAATTCAATTCCTACATCTTCATCCCTAAGTTCTGAGCTAAGATATCTACATCGACATATGCAAAGAAATCAGTTTGTGTGCAACTTTTATTTGAGTTTTTCTATTTTAAAATAAATTTGATAGAATTTGAAATTTTTATTTATAATTCTAGAAATCATTTAAAATTTTAGTTCACTAAGGGTAGCCCATATAATTAAATATTGCAATCTTCCTTTTGATATATATAAACAGCCTCCACTAATTAAAAAAATGAACTCGCATTTAAAGAATGAATACATTTAAATTAGATGGGAAAAAAAATGAGCTTGGACTCGTTTCATCTCATTTAATAGCTTAATGCAAAAAGAGTACAAACGGGTCTCCGTTCCTAATCATCAATAGATACAATTATTTATTCGGATAAATTTAATATGAAAAATTGAAAAAATAATGTGGATGCAAGATGATCACGTAACTTTATTCGTGATTAATTTTTTGATTTTAGGTTTGTTACTGCTTTTTACCTGCAGAGAACTTGGTATATCACAGTTGTTTTACTTATATCTTTATTGGGGAATTTCGTTTGCCAATTACACATTGAATAGCTTTATAGTCGTGTTCTAATTCTAATTTTACCATTCAAAGAGCACGCTAATTCTAAATTTACTGTTCAATGAGTATACAGTATTCATGTTTTTTGATATGGTTAAGGTAAGGCTGAGAATTGACATTTTGAAGTTTGCAGAAAACATATGTGCATAGCCGTAGACCTGACAATTGGACCGTGTCGTGTACTTTCGTTTCGTGTACTTTCGTGTTTTCGTGTATTTAATGTAAAATTCATATCCGACCCGTTTTGGATTCGTGTACTAAATTTGAAACACATATCCAATTCAAAACGTGTCGTGTACTTTACGTGTCGTATTCGTGTACATTAAACAAAAATATAAATGTAATTAAATTAAATTTATATATTATAAAACTATTTTAATTATGTAATTTTTTATGAAATGTGTATTAAATATGTAATATATACAATTTTACAAAAAATTGTAAATATAACTTATATATATAAATGTATACTTCTTATATATAAATGTATAATTTACTGTCATGAAACTTTTATTTATTATTCATATGTAATTCCTTATATATTTTCTAAGTATGCAATACTATAAATAATATATATTTTTTAAAATTATTTATTTACTTCATTAATTCGTGTACTTTCGTTTCGTGTCGTGTACCTATTGTGAAAACCCAAACCCGACACTAATTATATTCGTGTTTTTTCGTGTTCGTGTATTTTCGTGTCCGTGTACCAAATTTTTGCACCGAAACACTAATTATTCGTGTCGTATTCGTACCGTGTTCACGTGTCGTGTATCAAATTGCCAGCTCTTAGTCTTAGGGTGCATGTATGTATTAAGCAATTTACCTACACAAAGTCAAAATCAGGGAAAGGCCTGTAAAGTCCCCGCTGAATTGGAACAATCAGTTTTAAAAAATTATGTCCAGCATTATTTAATCTTTGAAATTAGTAGGACTTTCAATTCCCGATTATCGTATTATCAGTGTAAACTGAATTAATAAATATATTAGTCTCGATTCCTTCGCGATCCTGGTTCCGTAACTGAATATAAAGTATGTACAGTTAAACCTCTTTAAAGTAATACCCTTGGGACCGGGAAAAAATATTACTTTACCGAATTTATTACTTTATCGATAAAGTAATATTTTATTACTTTACCGAATTTTTATGTTTACGCATTACAATACATTATGTTTAAAAACAAGAATCAATCACATGCAATGTATTTTGAATGCTATTAGTATTGCTAACATGGCTTGGAATATTGATGTGAAAACAACCACAATTGCAAATTGTTTTCGGCATTGCAAGATTCGTTTAGAAGAAAATGATGAACATGAATTTGGTGAAATAAATGAAGGTATCGAAGGATTAAATGAAGCTATCTCTAATTTACGATATAGAAATGTGATGAATGTTGAACATCTCTTAAATTATCCAAGCGAGAATGATGCGGTTATGAAATCACCTACGGATGAAGAAATCATTAAGTCGGTAATGAACATTGATAAAGGAATTGATCCTGAACCGGACGATAGCAATGTCATCCCAAGCGTGTCATCAAAGGAAGCATTTCAAGCAATCAACACTTTGAACAATTACTTGTTACAACACGAGCAAAACATACCAGGAGTTATTTATGCTTTACATAAAGTCAAGGATGAGGTTAATTTTGGCTTTGGTGAAAAGAAGAAACAAGCTACTACTATATATTCATATTTTAAAAAGAATTAAATTTTGTAACTCATATACATTATATATATATATATATAATTTTGGAATTATTACTTTACATATTAGTTGGGCCCTTAATGACTTTCTAATTTTTTATTATCTTATGCTTTTAGCGAGAATATTACTTTACAACATTGGCCCAAGTTGGGACCGACGAAATTTATTACTTAAGCGAGGTTATTACTTTATCGGATATTACTTAATCGAGGTTTAATTGTATATAAATGGTGCAAGAGTGCAAGCAGTAAATCTACAATGTTCGAGTATGTATGTAAACAAATTGGTGCATGAACATGTAGTCCAATCGTAAATAGCCAGGAAAGAGTTGTAAACTGGAATCAGGTTGGTAAGTTAAAAATCAGGATTCTCGTGACTTGCTTCATTCACCGCACCTACCCCACTTTACGTTACTCTCCATCTCTCTATCTCTTCTTCTACTTCTATGTATCGCTTGCCTGGTGTCACTGCTCTCTACTCAGACCTCTTATCTGTTCTCCACCAATAATTCAACGCCCTCGTTGTTTTCCCTTAATTTCATCTTACTTCCTCGACCTTAATTAAACTACTTGAACCTCCCTCTACTCGGATAGCATGATTAACGAGTTTGGTTAATGAGAATTGAAATTTTATTGTATGAAATAAAACACATTCTCGTGGTAAACTATGCCCTCCCTGTCTCCTCATCACTTAGGATTTCATATAGTTCTGGTTCCTATTTACTTCATTTTTATACTTCATTTCCACTTGTGATTCGCATTCACTATCAGTGGAGGAGCCAGGAAAACAGAGTAGTGGGGGCTAAGTTATACTAATTTAAAAAGAAATTATATTCCTTCTAAATTATATATACTGAAACTGTATTAGAATTACATAGCAACTATATATTATAACAAAATTTTACACCATTAAACAATTTTTCTCTATACTAAAAATTACTTCTAAAATTTTTAAGTATGGTCTATTGAATTTTTATTTATATTTTAATAATAAAATAATGACTTAATAAAAAAAATGAATTCAAAACATGATGAACAAGTGAACGTCTAAAAAAACATGATGAAGAGAATTTATGTACCTTGCGTATAAATAGGAAAATGGATTACTTTGACAAAACAAAAAGTATTACCTAACAAGACTAAACTCTTATTTACTAATAATTATAGTTTATTATTTAAGTGAAAATTTTAAAAAAATATTTATGTTAATTAATAAAATAGTTAATATAATTAAATTAATTTCTAGTATTTTTAATGTGGGATTAAATAATTTACAAGTTTAAATTGTGATTGTATACCAGACACATGTACATGTCAAAATAGAAAAAAAAAATCAAGATATATACGGTATGAAAATTTCAAAGAATTTTTTATGTGGAACTAATTAAATTGTAAGGAATTTTTTTGAATTTATAGAAGATATATGTTCTTGAAGATTAAAATATGTTATAACAAAAAAAAAGAGATTAAAATATGTGTTTAGAAAAGATTACAAGTATTATATAAATAATTATAAGTAGTTATTATTTATTTGTAATGGGGTCTAATCAAAATTAACGTTGTAAATTATCAACACATTCTAACCCTGGGGCTATAGTCCCCCACTAGTCCCTATGTAGCTCCGTCACTATTCACTATGAAATATGAATGAAGCATTTCCTAAATATAACTGATAGATTAGTAAAAAAATACAAATTTGAAAAGATTAGTATTGAAGGATTGGTCAATAACCTTGAAACTTAATCATGTTGATTGGGCGAGACGAATGCTATGATCTATACCTTAACAGAGGATTCTAGATGTGAATTACTGGGCGAGACCCTTCTTCGATTTTCCCAAGTTTTCTATGAGCGGAAATCAATTACGTGTTCCTGATATAATAAGTACACCAATTATTAATAGAAGCCTTATTATTTACAAGTACTTCTTGGGTTGAAATATCTCGCACACATTAGTCGTGCCATATATATTCAACCTATAAAATGTGAAATAGATCCTTACAATTTTCTTATTTGGATTTCACACTTTCTAATTGGGCCACAAAATTTCGACCCACTTCAGATCAAATGGTTAAACACTTCAACTCACTGTACAAGGTTATTAAAAAATACAGTAGCATGTGTAGTTCTTGCAAGCCGGGCTTACTTCTTAGCTCGGGCCTTTATTGCATGTTCTGACTGCTCAAATGGCAAGCCTTTTAAGAAAAAAACTGGGTTAATTACCTCTTCACCATCTAATTTTAGGCCGAAATATACAGTGATCATACACTTTCATAATTTTTTTTTTTTGAACACTTTCATAATTGAACAGTTTGACCATCGACGTCTTACCAATTGGATCGGTCACTCATACGTGGTCAGAATCGGTTCGTTTGTTGTAAACGCGCAGGGAAGGCGAGTGATACAGGTGAAAAATTCAATTTTTATTGTTAATTTTTTTACAAGTACAGACTATCCCCAATTTACGGACAATAACAAGACAAAGATGCACAACTTACAAATTCAAAGATTTTCCCAATTTGCTCTCGTCTTCTTCTAATAGAAACCCCTAATCTCATACTCCTAAATTTAACAGTATTCATGGCTATTGTTAACAGTGACATGGTCGTGGTCGTCGCACATGAACTTGTAGACCCACTTATCCGAGCCTTATACATTGATCGGTCCAAGAAAGTCATAAATTTTTCTCCCTTTAGAAACATGGAAGCTTCGGCACTTGAAGATGTGCTTTCCGGTGGTACCCTAACTATGCCTCTTCTGTACTGTGAGAAGAAAAGGAAGCACCCACTCTCAATTGACGGGAAATGTATGCGATACATATAATTATAATTTGTTATTTTAATGTTAAATGTTTCTTTAGTTTATTAATAGAGATGCTATATCTGTTGTGTTTTGGCCTAATTTACTCGAAATTTTGTATATTTGAAATGCAATTATCATGTTTGATCAAATGTCCAAACCTCTTCTGTTAATGTAATTTTGCCAAATTCTCATTTATTCTTCCAGGTACGAGTAATTGGGCGTTGGAGTATCACGCTGAAGAATACATGAATGTAGAATCTTTAGAGATTGTTGAAGTGGTTGATCTGGTTAGTGATTCGGAGATGTCCAACATTGATGATAATGAAGATGGTGAAACAACAACTTCAAACATGAGAGTTGTTGTCTTTGGACTTGCTGCATCAAATGGAGAGTTAGCTAGCAGGATACATTCCAAAGGGCAGGGGTCGAAAGACCGGACAACCACCTCGAAAATATGACGGTGTTTCCAGGAAAGGCAAAGGGAAGATGTGAGTGAACTTTGAGGGTGCTTCAGTTGGTTGGTTTAATTTGTCTGTCAAGATTATGAACTAAATTTGTTAAGGGTAACCTTTTCGGAAAAAAATGGCATTGATAATTTTGGGGGGAAAATTGGCATGTAGTTTAAAATTAATAGTGATTATGAATGATATTCATGTTTTGATAAATCTGTTGTGATATATTTAAAATGTTTGTATGAATATTATGTCCAAAGATATGCCTTTGATTTTAATTATTTTGATCATTCTCAAAAAGTACTTGCAATTCTCTCATGTGGATTATAGATTATGTTCTGATTGTGGAGTTAAATTACAATGTCTATGAATTGGATTATAAATATAAATATTTTTTACTTAAAATCTTGAGCATATCAAAACTAAATATAAAAATTTCAGTTTCATAAATATGTATTTGTATTAATATTATGTATAATCATTACTTTTATGGGAACTAAGTAATTTTTTTTCCTTTTTTCAGGTTCATGCAACAGGAATGTGAAGAGACATGTCTGGGAAATATAAACCCAAAGGATGTGTCTCCTCTCCACAGGTAGTTCATTTAACACACTTAATAATAATTACACAGACACACACACATACACACACACTATCAGTATATATCTTAAGCCTATTTACACACGCTAAATAGTTATCAATCCCACTTTTGTCTTTTCAGTTTTGAAGCACTAAATCCTCCATTTTGTTACTTCCTTGAACACCCAAGGAAATCAACATCTTTTGAGAAATGGAACCACATTGGACCTGTTGGAACCAGTTTTCTGCCGCCATTCGTCCGGTCAGACCTGCAATGAGAAGAATGCGAGGGATAGGCCCCCCGATTCACCTCCGGTGTGAGAATCAGTTAACTGGTCTTTTGTGAGTAAGGAAACGTACGAGAATTGTAATTGTCTAATGTGTGAATGAATGAACTCAAACCTGTTTCTTTGTTTTACCAGTCTTTTCCGATCCCCACGTCCCGAACGTGGACTTCGCTCCCACGTGGTCAGCTGGGCCTTGACTAGGGGTGTGTATTCGGTTCGGTTAACCGATAACCGAACCGAATAACCGAAATAATTTCGGTTCGGTTAACCAATATTCATAATTCGGTTCGGTTTTCGGTAAAGAAATATCAGTAATTCGGTTTTTCGGTTATTAACCACGGTTAACCGAAAAACCGACTAAATAACCGAATTTCAATTAATATATAAAACATTTATATTATTTATATATAATATTAGAAATACTCCTTTTTTTATCAGCAGTCACCGAACAGGAGGATTCCAGGCCAGCAGTAGGCAGCAGCAAGTTACTTGTTAGTAATTGATATTGTCACAAAACTCAAAGTGGCCTGGCCACATTTCTTTTTAAATTTTAAATTCTTGTTTTTCAATGTAAACTTATTAAGTAGCTTAAATTTGAATTTTGAATATTCTAAACTTGTAACCGTTAACTAGGTGCAAAATTATGCGTGGTGAACTCAAAATTTCAGTATGTTTTTTATGTAATTCTAATTTCTAGCAATTTTTATCAATTTTCGGTTTTTAATTTCGGTTTTCGGTAAAAACCGAAATAGTAATTTCGGTTCGGTTTTATAACCGAAAATAGTTCGGTTCGGTTTTCGGTAGCCATTTTCCTTTAATTTCGGTTTCGGTTAACCGAAAAAAAGTTCGGTTCGGTTCGGTTTTAACCGAATACTCAGCCCTAGCCTTGACCGAGTCTTAAAGTCGTTGATCATAAACCTTGATATGGGCCTATGACATCGACCTTTTCCCCTTATGGAGCTTGGTTCAATCAGGCCACTTCTTGACAAGCTCTTGCATTTTCAGTCTGGCCCAATAATGATCGGGCACCTCTCTCTAACATGTCCCTGGACTTCGGTCGAAGAATCTTCTATCGAAGGCCCACATTTCAGCCCATCTTCGAGACCACTCTAGGACGACACGTTGGCCGAACGAAGTGACACATGTCTATCGATCCACGTCAACAGGAGACAGCTGTTGTCATAATGGTTTTTCTGGAGTTGCACGTTTTTCCGTGTCAATCCTCGCTGTGAATTCAGAGAGTCTCAATCTCAGCCGTTGATTTTAAAACGGCTAAATAATATTCACTTAACCGCCCTTTCATATTGTCTATTCACCGTTTCATATAACATTCACAGATAACACTTGCAAAACTTTCTTACCTCTACAAAACTTTCCTTCCTCTACAATACTTACGGTGAGCAAAGCATAGGTGGGATCAACTCCATTCCGCGTTGTGAATCAACGTCTGTACTCACCAACACAAGTAAGATTTCTTTCCTTTACTGTTTTGTGCGTTTTGTAGAATCCCTGCTAAAAGTTTTATGGTAGCGTATTCACCGTATGCCGTGTATGCGGGTGTGGGGGTATTCCTGGGTCTATAAAATATTTTGAGATAGTTTAGTGCTAAAATGTAGTGCAATACTTGCACTTTCGCCCTTTGCTTAATAGGAACGTAACCATAGAGTAGAATAATTGCTTTTCTGGGTAGCTTTATAGGCATGAACATTCTTCGGCCACCACATTCATCTTAGAACCTTTTTCGGTCGGTCTTCATACCCAAGAACATCCTTCGGAATTTTTGAGTTTGTAAATCCACCTTTCTCCACAACCCGTAGAGCTTCCTTCTGCCATTCTCCGCCCTCTGTACTCGGTTCTTACCATTAAGCTAATTCTTTGTATACCTGTTCTCTTGAATCGTCCGAGTACAAGGCTAATTCTGTCCCATTTTGTCCTTGCAGGATATGGACCATCCCGTAGAGTATGGACCCGTTTATTTGGCCATGTCACACTTCAGTGCTTCTAGGTTTCCTTCGGCCAACCTAAATTCCGTATTAACGAAGGAAGTTGTCCTTAAGATGGCCAAGAAGTACGACATTCCTCCTCTTTTTCAAACCTATGAAGCTGATTAAACCTATCTCATCTACCATACGCCTAAGGTGGATGTAGAATTCGGTTCGGTCGCTCTGGGGGTTTCTGATAGAGCGTTTTTCTGTGGCCTTCGACTTCCGTTACTTCCCGTTTTGAAGAAGCTACTAAAATACACCCAGATCGCTCTCGGTCAGTTAGATCCCAATTCCTTCATCCATATCAATGCCTTTCAGAATAGGTGCTTGAAGGCGGGGGTAAGACCGCGTTTGTCCTTACTTCTTCACCATTTTGACTTTAGAAAGAATGGTAAGAGCGTTGGATTCTATCAGTTGTCCCGAAGGACGGGTCACGCTGAGTGGGCTATTATGAACTCGAGCAACAAAGGGACGCACGATCACTGGTTCTTTATCAGTGGTCATAAGTTGTATAAATATTCCGTGTGGCGGGAAGTCGATCCTGCTTTAGTCGATGCGCCCGCACTGAGTGCTGAAGATCAGGCCGATTATGACAAACTTTGTTGTCTCCAGGAGCTGAACCGAATTCCTTTGATCGTAAGCCGAGACCAAACTTGGCTTCGGGCTCTATGGGGTACTGTTAATCCCAAATGACCTAACAGAATTGTAGAAGGGGGGGGGGGGGGGGTGAATACAATTCTTGATATTTCTTAAACTTAAAACAACTTACAAATAAAAACTGAACTTAAAGTAAAAATCACAAGCACATAAATAATTTCAGTTGGATTGTTTGATGATCCAACTGAAGTGATTTTTATTGCGGAAATAATCTGTGATACAAAAGTACACAGCTGCTCAGTTACAAGGTTGTAGAGAAGAATGCTCTTAAGGATAGCTAATACAAACTATTTGTTTTTCTTCTCTCCTATTAAAGTAACTGCTACACTTGGTTATATATCCCCAAGTTTACAACCCTATTTTTGGCTACACTAAAAGTACAATGAGTAACCGCCAATAGTTTGCTTTTCATCCCTTTGTCCAGTGGTCCTTGGAGATCCTTACTTTTGTCTTCATGCTTATTATGATCACTCCCAAGACCCAATTGGAAACTGGGATGTTTCCTTATTCCCCATGTCCATTTTAATGGTTTCCAATGCAAAGTACACTTCCACATCACCTTTAGATCTGTTCAGTAAACTGTCACTATCACTTTGTCAACTATTCAGAAAAGCAATAATGATTCGTTGATAGCAGGGAGATGTGTTTCGTTGATAGCTTTATGCTTCATTCCGTTGATGGTGTTTCCCTCGTTTCGTTGATGAGTAAACTCCATACCGTTGACAGAGTAATCTTCATACCGTTGACATGTCTTCACTTAGGCAAAATTACAAGGCATAATATATTTACAATTAACCAACCTATTTTGCCTATCTAGTACTTAGTCAACATTACTTAGAAAACCTATCTAATACATATAACAGAATGCCTATCATTTGAGAAGTATTGTACAATGCAATTGCTACAACACTCATTTCGTTGATGAGCTTCCTGTCAACGGAATGCTGCAAAGCATGCCATTTCGTTGACAGCTACAAAGTGACTTTACACAAATTCTACTAAGTGTTTTATGTTTATCTTCAAGAACAACATATTCCTAACAATCTCCCCCAATTTATGACTGATAGAATAGCAGCCATAAATCAAGAGACTTGATGATAACAAAAACACTCATATACATTCTAAATTACAAAAGTAGAAAATTCATTAAGCTTCATAATATTTTGAATAAAATACAAGACTTACAAGACTAATGCCAAGAGGTGCTCCTCTAGACTGAGCAAATGATTCATCTTTGTCTTCTTTGTGGCATAGTCTTCTTCCCTCTCTTAGAGTTGTTTTCCTCAATTTGAACCTGTAGCCTTCTGTAGAAGATCTTCTCTTCCTCATCTTGATCACCAAGCTTGGATTGCATAAGCTTTAGAGTTTGATTAGATGCCTTATCCAGCTGGTCTTCCATTCTGAAGAACCTTCTGCAGTTGTCCTTGTCCTTAAATTCCATCATCCAGTAGGGTTGAAGATGGATCTTCTTTCCTGTTGAGGGCACTCTAAGCATCCTGGGAAGAGCCTCAGGCTTGTTCCAGCTAGCCTTTATTTGACATATTTTGGAGACCACCTCAGACTTGGCTGTTTTGGTGAAGCCAAAGTCTTTCTTCAAGCATCTAAACACTGTGAGTAGTGTTTGGTAGTCTTCTCCTAAAATTCTGTAGAGAGGCCATGTTTGTTCTCTACCACCCTTGAATGTGAAAACTAATCTTTCAGGCATCTTTTGAGAAGCTGCAATGCCCCTTACTTCCACCAGGTTGTCTAAATCAAGATGTAAGCTAGATTCTTCCCTGATGTCAGTAATGTACATGCAGTCCTCTGGATTTGTAGGGGGTTTCTGAGGTTGTGGCTTTCTCACAAATACTGGCTTTGCCTTGACAGCCCTTTTCTTTGACTTTGTTGGCTGATCCTTTTCAAATAGGAATTTTGGAAAATAGGCTTCATCAAATTCAATAGGCTCCTCCTTTGGCATGATTGGTTGATCATGATAGTTGACAGGGTGTGCAGGATCACATGCCAACTTTCCTTCAATAGGTAGACCAGTAGGAATTTGATGTGCACTTGTTGTGGAAGAGGCTTGAGCAGTGTCCTGAGAGTCCTCTTTATCAAAGTCCAGATTCCTCTTAGCTCTAGCCTTTGGTTGCCTTATACTTTTCCTTGCTTCCTTAGCTCCATCCTTGGCTTTATCTTCCTGTAGAGTTTCTTCATCTTCAAGTGCTTGAGCAACTGCCAATGCTTGCATTGCTGCCCTTTCAGATTCTTCAGCTTTGGCCTTAGCAAAATTTGGGTGACCAACCCAAATGCAGATTTCCTTGCTGTCCCTGTAGATGATGGCCCTTTGATTCCTTATGCTTGGATGATTGCTTTCCTTGCACTTAGTGATCAGCTTCCCTAGGACTTTGAACTCATCTGGCTTTGGTGGAGGATAAAATGTCCTTTCAGTGTTCTTGCCTTTGGGTTTGATAGGTGACACTGGAGAAATCCCTCTTGCATCCACATTCCTAAAGCATGAAGATTGGCCTTTCTCATTTCTTGAATCTTGAAGGATTCCATGCTGAAGGGGCTCTATAGCATAAGAGCTCTTGAACTGTGGCTCCATTTGTACTGTCACCATTGCATTTGTTGATGGCTGATCTGTCTTTGAAGAATCAGTAATTTTCTTGAACCTTGCTTCTATGTTGGACCAGTGATCTTTGATCTGTTCTGCAAGTTTCATCCTCATAGAAGCTTCCTTAATTAGATCAATACCATCCTTTTGCTTCTTTCCAAACTCCCCCATTGCTAATGGCTCTTCTGGTAAGGAGATGGCTGGGACCAAAACCTTTGTGATTTGTATCTCTAGCTCCTTAGTTTCCTTAGTTTTCTCCCCCTTTTTGTTATCATCAAGTGAGATGATAGGGAGTCCTTGAGCTGCCAGAAGCTGGGTAAGTAGCTGAGTTTGCTTCTCCTGTTCCTTCTGTATGTGAGAAAGTGTAGCCTCAACTTTGTCCACTCTAGAGGAGAGAGTTTTCAAAGATGAGGACACTTCAGGTTCCTTGGTGAAAAACCTTGACATCTTGGAGACAGTGTGAAGAGGAAGCTTTTCATCTAGCCTCCTGTCAGTAGCATCCCTAAGGTTGCTAATTGAATCCTTTATTTCTGTAGCTTCAATCCTTGTCTGCAACATTTGTAGCCTTTGAATTTCCAGAGAATCCATTATGGCCTTATAGAATCTCTTGTCCCTTGCAGTTGCTGACTCATGAGCTAGATATGCCTCATTGTATTGCCTTGTAATAGCAGCATCCAAGTTGGATCTACCATGCATATCTTGAGAAAGCCAGTTTGGTGTAGGAGGCACCACAGAAGTCCCAGTCTGTGTAGTAGTGGCCACCTGTAGATTGTCACCAAAGCTGTCTTCATCATCAGAAAACTCAAATTCTCCACTTGCTGCAGCTCCTGGAGGTAGATTGGTCAAGGCATCCTTTGCTCTTTGCATTGATGCAGTAGTATGAATTAAGTTGAGTGACCTTTCTGCCTCCACATTGCCCTGTTGAGCCATAACTTGATAGGCTGACACAGGATGAGTAAAGGTCTCAGGATCCAGGGAAATACTATCCAGAGTTTGTTGATAATGCTCTTGGAAGGTAAGTTCCCTTTCTCCCTCACTGACCCCCATTAACTCACTTGCAATGGCTGCTTCCATCCTTATTGCTCCTGTAGTCCCTTCTCTCTCTCCACTCTTTTCTTGCATCATGGGCTCCCCATGGCTCACACCTCTCACACCCTCACCTTCACCTACTAAGGTGGTACTCTCAATCTCTCCTTTTGCCTGGCTGGAAGAAATAGCCAGCCTCTCACTCTCAGACTCTCCTTTTGCCTGGCTGCAAGCCAGCCTCTCAGTTTCACTCCCTCTCAAACCTAAAAGTGTCTCAACTACCACCAGGTCATCTACACTAGTTGTGGAAACAACTGGGTTTTCAATAAGGGGTGTAGATTGACCTATCAACGGAATGGTAGTTTGAACTGTCAACGGTATGGATACCGTTGATGGAGAAACACTTGTCAACGAAAGAAGCTGTTTCGTTGATGAAGTCAATAAAGCACTTTGAGAAAGTGAAATTACAGTAGAATCTGTGGTGATTGATTTTAGAGATTTGTCCACAGATCCTCTTGCAACTTCAGAAAAAATTGGTTGATGGCCCAACAAATCACTTAACAAGTGATGGCCACCAGCTTCAGAGTGGGGCTTCTCCAAGATTAGAGTTGGAGAATCAGGAATAGATGTATGGATCATGTCCACATCTAGAGATAAAGTTGGTGAATTTGATGGAGATAGTTCAAGGTTGATGTTTAGAGAATGGGACTGTAACCCAAGAGTGATGATAGGGGTTACATCAAACTGAATTTGTGAAACTGGAAGTGTAGCTTCCAGAGTGTGTGCACCCTGTGAACCCTTGTACTTTTGTTTCACCCTCCTTTGGTATTGGGAAAAAGTAGACTGTGGGCTTGAAGTGTCCCTTACCCTCTTGGAGTGTGCTCTTGGAGAAGAGCTTGTTTCAATAATTACATCCTTTTGGGAGGATGCAATTAGACTTGTGTTTAAATCCATATTACTCATTGTGCCTTGTTGGGAAGACACAATGGGGCTTGGCTGGATTTCACTCATCTGTCCTTCCTTATCCTTAGGGTTTCTTTTATGTTCACCCCTTCCCTCACCTCTCACAGCACCTACAACACTCCCCTTAGGTTGTGTAGTGGATTTTACAACAGGTGCCTTTTGGGAAGCACCTGAGGTTGGCTTGGAGGATTTCTTTGATTTTGGTCTTGTTGCTGGGGTAGGAGCCTGTTGGGTCACAACTACAGACTCCACAGCAACAGTACTGGGTGATATAGTTGAAGTAACAATTATACTAGAAGGGATAGCAGTAGTTACCTCAATTACTGGCAGATACACCACTGGAACCTCACCATTGTGGTTCAGCCTCAGTATGTCTGTCAGTACTCTCTTTTCTTGCACAAAACACTCAAACTTGGAAACAGGGTTAGAAATAACTAATGGTGTTGGACTAACATGATTAGCCAACATCATCAGAAACCTAGCATAATAGATATTCTTTTTCTTATTAGCCTTATCACCCAACTTAGCACCAATTTCATACATAAGTTGGGTGCTAAAGTTGTAATATCTATCAGTTAGGAGCATGGTAAAAAGAATCAACATGGAATTAGTTAATGCATCAAAATTACTAATCTTACCAGAAAAGACCTTGATAAATGCATCAGCTAAATAACTATATTCCCTAACCAAACCTCTCCTAATTATTCTACCCAGATTATCAGTAGGCAAAGAGTAGTTTATTGAATTTAGCAAGTTAACCATTTCAGTGATTGTAGGCAAAGCATCACAGTTATTTTCAGGAATATGTAAACATGCTTGCAATACATCAGAATTAACTATGTACTCTTTACCTTGTATGGTGAATTGCAGTGTGCAGTTTATTCCACTATACTCACACGAGGTCCAAATCTCCTCGATTATCTCATTATAGAGAGGAGTTGAGTGAAACATTGCATAGCTCAATTTGCAGTTCTTCATGAAGTCCATCATCTTGAAAAAGATACTGTTTGGACCCTCCTTGACAACAATGGGATTGAGTTGTTCTTTTCGTAAATGAACCCTCCAGCAGACATAAGCTTGACTATGGGTGCCATTGTTGTGTGAAGAAAAGCTTCGAGCTAAATTGCTTGTTAGAGAGAAGAAGAGAGAAAAGCCTTTGGAATTTTTGAGAACAGGTAAAAAGAAAATAAAGAAAATAGAATTTCTTAAATACTCCCCCAAAAATTCTCAGAAAAAGAGTCCAATAATAAATGTAAATTACTGGATTGGCTTAAAAATATAACCGTTACTTTTAAAGAATTACCATGATTTATACTTACAGGGGTGTATGCACAGATCGTGGTAACGGACGTGTCAAATATCAACGGTTCAGATTAAAAGCGCTAAATCAACGAATCAGGATTGGGCGGTTAAAGTCCCGTCTTATTTCGTTGATAAAGCTGTGTTTCGTTGATATAAAAGAGCTATCAACGAAACACCCAGAAAAATGCTAAGACTGTCAACGAAATGGTTCGTTTCGTTGACATAGTAATTTTGACTTAGACAAAATTTCACTTTTTCCTGAGAAAATTAATTCACAGAAAAACATAGCAAGTTTCTGGCTACATTTTAACTTGCAAAAATCTCAAAATAATTAAGAGAAATTTAGCATACCTAGCTCACTTACTAATCTTGAGAATGTGGATTCATCAAGTGGCTTGGTAAAGATGTCTGCAAGTTGTTGTTCACTTGGAACAAAATGTAACTCCACAGTACCATTCATAACATGTTCTCTAATGAAATGGTACTTGATGTCAATGTGCTTGGTCCTTGAATGCTGCACTGGATTCTCAGTAATGGCAATGGCACTAGTGTTGTCACAGAAAATAGGAATTTTCTCAACTCTTAATCCATAATCAAGTAGTTGATTTTTCATCCATAAAATCTGTGCACAACAACTTCCAGCTGCAATATACTCAGCCTCAGCTGTGGAGGTAGAAACTGAGTTTTGTTTCTTGCTGAACCATGAGACAAGCATGTTTCCTAAGAATTGACAGGTGCCTGTTGTGCTTTTCCTGTCAATTTTACATCCTGCAAAATCTGCATCTGAATAACCAATTAGTTCAAAGCCAGATTCTCTAGGATACCAAATGCCAAGGTTTGGTGTTCCTTTGAGATATCTGAAAATTCTTTTAATAGCAACTAAATGGGATTCCCTAGGATCAGCCTGAAATCTAGCACATAGACATGTAGCAAACATAATATCAGGTCTACTAGCTGTTAAATATAAAAGTGAGCCTACCATGCCTCTGTAACCTGAAATGTCCACAGATTTTTCCTTAGTATTCAATTCAAGTTTGGTGGCAGTAGGCATGGGAGTTTTGGCAGGAGAGCATTCCATTAAATTAAACTTCTTTAATAAATCATGAATATATTTTGTTTGACTAATGAAAATGCCTTCATTAACTTGCTTCACTTGAAGCCCAAAAAAGTAAGTTAATTCTCCCATCATGCTCATTTCATATTTACTTTGCATAAGCTTGGCAAACTTTTGACAAAGTTTCACATCTGTAGACCCAAAGATTATGTCATCTACATAAATTTGAACAAGTATAGTAGAGCCATTCACAACCCTGTGAAAAAAAGTTTTATCTACAGTACCTCTAGTGAAGTGATTCTCAAGGAGGAACTGTGAAAGTGTGTCATACCAGGCTCTAGGTGCTTGTTTCAAACCATAGAGTGCTTTGAGGAGGAAGTATACATATTCTGGAAAATCATCATCTTCAAAACCAGGAGGTTGACTTACATACACCTCCTCTTCCAATTCCCCATTCAGAAAGGCACTCTTGACATCCATTTGATAGACTTTGAAATTGGCATGGGCTGCATAGGCTAGGAAAATCCTTATTGTTTCTAGTCTTGCAACAGGAGCAAATGTTTCATCAAAATCAATTCCTTCTTCCTGTGAATAGCCTTTTGCAACCAGTTATTGCTTTGTTCCTTGTGACTATGCCATTTTCATCCATCTTGTTTCTGAACACCCATTTTGTGCCTATGACACTCCTGTTCTTAGGCTTGGGCACCAGCTTCCAAACATTGTTCCTTTCAAATTGGTTTAGCTCTTCTTGCATAGCCAAAACCCAATCTGGATCTAGAAGTGCATCCTCAACTTTCTTTGGCTCATCTTGAGACAGAAAGCTGCTATATAGACATTCTTCTTGAGTTGCTCTTCTAGTTTGGACTTTTGAAGAAACATCACCTATAATAAGTTCAAAGGGATGATCTTTAGTCCATTTCCTTGAGGGAGGTAGATTTGCTCTTGAAGAGGTAGCTTCATGATCATGATTGCCTTGATTGGATATTTGTCCTTGAGAAACTCCCCCTGAGTTAGTTGTCCCTAAATGATCACTTCTAGAAGCATTTATATGACTGTCAACGGTATTACCATTTTGTCGGTCAACGAAACGCTCATTTTGACTGTCAACGAATCCACCATCATGACTGTCAACGAAATGACCATTTGGTCTGCTAGCAGCTATTCTTTTCAATCTTAATGCAGCAATTTCATCTTCACTGCTGCTTTCATCTGTGCTAGATACAACAACTTTAGGTTGTTTCTCAGTAGCCTTAACATGATTCACTTGATCTCCTTCCTCATTTTCAAAAGAAAGACTTTCATGGAAACCTTCATCACAGAGACCTTGAATTTTGAGATCATCAAAAACAACATGTACAGATTCCATAACAATGTTGGTTCTGAGATTATAGACTCTGTAGGATTCCCTGCTGCATATCCCACAAATATTGCTTCATCTGCCTTTGCTTCAAATTTCCCCAAATGCTCAGCTTGATTTCTCAGAACAAAGCACTTGCATCCAAAGACATGAAGAAAATCCAATAGTGGCTTCTTTCTTTTGAGTAGCTGATAAGGGGTCATTCCTTTGGCCTGATTAATCAAAGAAATATTCTGAGTGAAGCAAGCTGTATTAACTGCCTCAGCCCAAAAATAAGTTGGTAACTTTGATTCATCTAGCATTGTCCTTGCAGCTTCAATAAGTGTTCTGTTTTTCCTTTCAACTACACCATTTTGCTGTGGTGTCCTTGCTGCTGAAAACTCATGCAAAATACCATTTTCTTCACAGAACACCTTCATGCTTGAATTCTTGAATTCTGTCCCATTGTCACTCCTAATCCTTCTTACTTTCAAGTCAGGATGATTGTTTACCATCTTGATGTGATTGATAATGATTTCACTTGCCTCATCTTTGGAGAGCAAAAAGAAAGTCCATGTAAATCTAGAAAAATCATCAACAATCACAAGACAATATTTCTTCTTTGAAATAGACATGACATTTACAGGGCCAAACAAATCCATATGAAGCAACTCAAGCTGATGGACAATTGATGACTCTGTCTTGCTTTTGAATGATGCCTTCTTTTGTTTCCCTTTTTGACAGGCATCACACAAACCATCCTTGGAAAACTCCACCTGTGGAATTCCTCTAGCAAGATCTTTCCTCACCAAGTCATTCATAACTTTAAAATTCAGATGAGATAATTTCTTGTGCCATAGCCAACTTTCATCCTTGCTTGCCTTGCTGAAGAGACAAGTGATGGTTTCTGGACTTGTGCTACTAAAGTCAGCAATGTACACATTCCCTCTTCTGAATCCAGTCATTACCACATTGTTGTTTCCTCCTTTAGAAACAACACAGGCTTCTCTAGAAAAAGTAACTAAAAATCCTTTGTCACAAAGTTGACTGATGCTAAGCAAATTGTCCTTAAGACCATCCACCAATGCAACCTCATCTATGATGACATTCTCTTTTGAAATCAAGCCATATCCCTTTGTGTAGCCTTTGCTGTCATCTCCAAAAGCAATACAAGGGCCAGCTTTTTCCTGAAACTCTGTGAGCAGGGTAGAATCACCAGTCATGTGTCTTGAACAACCACTATCCAAGTACCAAAGATTCCTTTTGTCTCCCTGCACACAATAAAATCAAATCAAGTTGATTTTGGTACCCAAGTTTCCTTGGGTCCTGTTTTGTTAGCCTTTGCTTTCCCTTTTACATTATTTTTCACCTTGGGCTCAGATTGATTTAAATCAATCTTTACCCTTGGTGTTGATTTCTGAGGGTTGGTCACATTTTCATTCACAGCATGCATAGTTGGAGGAATAAACATGTTATTCATATTCCATGGCATTTGTGGCACATTAAACATATTCATGTATGGATTAGACACAAATGGCATGCTGACATATGGATTTTGAAATTGTGCATATGGAGCAAACATGTTAGGCATAACAAGCATTGTAGGCATAGAACTATTCATTGCAGGCTTGGGAATTTTCACTTTAACAGTCTTCTTAACAGATTTGCAGTTAGTAGATAAATGACTAACACTTCCACAATTAACACATGTCTTTCTAGGAGCATATTTATCAGGTGTGTAATTGTTGTGTTTGTTAATTCCTACTTTGCCATTCCTGTTATTCTTTTTATTTCCCTTAGCCTCAACTTGAACATTCTCTAACTTATCTTTCAATTGCTTGTTAGACAAGTGACCTACATTAGCTCTCTCAACAGGCTTCTCAACTTTCTTTGATTTACTAGACTCACCTTGAACAAAGTTCTTGGTGACAGGACCATACTTATTATTAAGTCTAGTGAGTTCATCTTTTCTTTTCTCTGTCAACGAAACACCCTGATCGGTTGATGGTTCATCTGTCAACGAAACATTGCATTCCGTTGACATATCAACCTTCAACAAATGATCATTGTTGTTTGTTGACTCTGTTTCTGATTCTAAGGTTTCACAAACATACCCTAGTTTCTCTTTGTTCTTTTTCCATGATTGTTCACAGAAAGATTCCATACCTTGAACATTAATGATGTTGGTAGCAACATTCCTGGCATCTTTCCATTTAGCAATCACACTTTGTTCTATTTCAAGTTGTGTCTTAAGAATTTTTTCCCTTTGTAACATGTTCTCAAGTTCCTTCTTAGCATCCCTACTAACACATCTCATTTTCTCAAATTCAATGAGCTGTGCTTCTAACATTGCATTCCTATCACTTAAGAGCAAATTAGTCTCTTTTATTCTTGAATTCTCTTTGGTAAGTGATTTAAGAGTAACGCGTAAATTATATAATACAGTAGACATTTCATTTACTGCACTATCGCATTCCTCTTTAGAAAGCTCAGAAAGATTAGTAATTGTTACCTGGTTGCTTGAGGAGCTTGCTTCCTTCTCATGATTGTTAGCCATAAGAGCCAGGTTGACATATTCAACATCATCATCAGAATATTCACCATTACCAGCCCAATCATACTCCTGAGACATGAAAGCCTTTCCTTTTTGCTTGAGAAGTTCAAAGTATTTCTTTTTATAATCAACAGGCTCAAATTTCCTGTTGCCCTTCTCAATCTTGGGCTTTCTGCAGTCTCCAGCAAAGTGACCAAGCATTCCACAATTGAAACATTTAGATTTAGACTTTTCAATCCAGTTACTTTTGTTAGGTTGAAAGTCTCTCCTTGGTGGCCTTGCTTCTGAGTTTCTCTTGAACTTGAACTTAGAGAATTTTCTTGACAGAAAAGCAATGTGTTCATCAATCTCATCTAAGTCATCCAAGTTGGCTGGTTCTGGTTCTTCTTCTTCTGTCATCTTGCCTTTACCCTTGCTAACATCACTTCTACAACTAGCTCGACTAGTTGTTGCCTTTGCAGCTTCTTCAGTGTCATCTTCCAGTTGGTTCACAGATGCAATCAATGCAATAGATCCACCCTTCTTCTGTACCTTTTCAATTTCTTCATCTTGCTCCATTTCCAACTCATATGTCTTCAAGGTTCCATAAAGCCTTTCAAGAGTGTAGTCTTTGTACTCTTGAGTGTTTCTGAGAGAAACAGTCATAGGCTTCCATTCTTTTGGAAGAGCTCTAAGAAATTTAAGGTTTGAATCCTTGGTTTGATAGATCCTCCCATACAGCTTTAATCCATTCAAAAGCTTCTGAAACCTACTAAACGTGTCATTTAGGGTTTCACCAGCTTTAAAATGAAAATGCTCATATTGTTGTATAAGGAGTTGCATTTTATTTTCCCTGACTTGCTCAGTTCCTTCACAGAGAGTTCTAACAGTGTCCCATACTTCTTTGGAGGTTGTACAGTTTATGACATTGTCAAACATCTCTTGCTCCAAACCATTAAACAGAATGTTCATGGTTCTTTTGTCTTTATGGACTTCTGCAACATCTTCAACAGTCCATTCTGAGACAGGTTTTGGAATCTCTACATCAGGAGCATCATCTGGCAGTCCAACTCTAGAATCAAGCTTCATGGGAACGTGTGGACCTTTCTCAATGCAATCTACATACCTCTCATCCATAGACATGAGATGTAAATGCATCTTTACTTTCCAGTGAAAGTAATTGTCCTTATCAAGAACTGGTATCTTCACACCTGCATCCTTCTTCACCATGGTTTCTGTTTTTGGTCTTGATCTTTAAACTTCTTGTATGTTAGAAGCTTGCTCTGATACCAATTGTTAATCCCAAATGACCTAACAGAATTGTAGAAGGGGGGGGGGGGGGGTTGAATATAATTCTTGATATTTCTTAAACTTAAAACAACTTACAAATAAAAACTGAACTTAAAGTAAAAATCACAAGCACATAAATAATTTCAGTTGGATTGTTTGATGATCCAACTGAAGTGATTTTTATTGCGGAAATAATCTGTGATACAAAAGTACACAGCTGCTCAGTTACAAGGTTGTAGAGAAGAATGCTCTCAAGGATAGCTAATACAAACTATTTGTTTTTCTTCTCTCCTATTAAAGTAACTGCTACACTTGGTTATATATCCCCAAGTTTACAACCCTATTTTTGGCTACACTAAAAGTACAATGAGTAACCGCCAATAGTTTGCTTTTCATCCCTTTGTCCAGTGGTCCTTGGAGATCCTTGCTTTTGTCTTCATGCTTATTATGATCACTCCCAAGACCCAATTGGAAACTGGGATGTTTCCTTATTCCCCATGTCCATTTTAATGGTTTCCAATGCAAAGTACACTTCCACATCACCTTTAGATCTGTTCAGTAAACTGTCACTATCACTTTGTCAACTATTCAGAAAAGCAATAATGATTCGTTGATAGCAGGGAGATGTGTTTCGTTGATAGCTTTATTCTTCATTCCGTTGATGGTGTTTCCCTCGTTTCGTTGATGAGTAAACTCCATACCGTTGACAGAGTAATCTTCATACCGTTGACATGTCTTCACTTAGGCAAAATTACAAGGCATAATATATTTACAATTAACCAACCTATTTTGCCTATCTAGTACTTAGTCAACATTACTTAGAAAACCTATCTAATACATATAACAGAATGCCTATCATTTGAGAAGTATTGTACAATGCAATTGCTACAACACTCATTTCGTTGATGAGCTTCCTGTCAACGGAATGCTGCAAAGCATGCCATTTCGTTGACAGCTACAAAGTGACTTTACACAAATTCTACTAAGTGTTTTATGTTTATCATCAAGAACAACATATTCCTAACAGGTACCGGTAACATAAATTTGACTTAGTATATTTTGCCATCCTTGCATTCTTCTTTTATAACCTTGTCTTCTGATATCCATTTCTTTTTTTGTGCAGTGTCGACTAGGTCTGAGATGCTGATGCGCTTCCAGTCCAAGAAGAACACTAAGCCCGTGGATCAGAATGCTGAGGCTGCTCCCGAACCAAATGCTGAGAAGCCTTTGTTTTCTCAGTCTGCCGATGTTGAGATTATTGACACTACGACTCCTGATCCGGAAATGGCTGCCCGATCAGATGCTGAGAAGATCGGTTCCGTGTCTAAACGGCCACGAGGAGCCGAGGGAGAAGCTGTTCTCACTTATCGGCCAAACTGGTCGATTATGACCACCGACCGATTCGGGGCTCCAGCTTCTACAGAGTCAAAGGAGATCGGTACAGACTTATGCCGAACGTCTATTCTCCCCAAGGACCGCCCGTTGTATGATAATGCTTATGCTCTTACAACATGTTCCGAGCTCATCGGACATGTCACAATGGTATGTCTCTGTGTCTTGTAAATATTTTCTTTCCTTTTAAGCTTCTTTACTTATCTTGTTGTTTTCCCCCCTTCGTTTCTTTTTTATAGGTTGCCCCTTGGGCCGCTACCATTAAGCAGAATGTGAAGGACTTAGATGTCCAACTCAAAAGCCTTCGTCTTGTTGAAGAGAGAGCTGAGGCGGCTGGAGATCTGGTGGAGGGCTTGAATAAGGAAATTTCAAGTCTGAACCAAAGGATTGGAATGCTGAAGGCCGACCGGGATGCTGTTCGCACCGACTTGGAGGTCGCCTATGCACGATTGAGGATGAGGACCGACAAGTTGAAGGCTTCTCGTAAGGCTGAGAAGAAGGCTCGCAAATTGGTCATCCTTTCCGAAGACCGAAGCTTTTCTGCGGGGTTTGATGAGGTCATTCGTCGTGCCCATGCTGCGGGGTTTGACTACAAGCAATTACTTGCCGAGGGAATGGACGATCGTATCAGTCGGCCGGAGGAGCCTGATGTGCCTCTTGAGGTTAGCTCGGGCTCTGAACCCGAGTTGTCTGACTGCATCTGTAATTTTATTCAGCCTTCGGGCGGAATATTTTGTAGTACTTTTAATTCTGGTGAGTACTTAACATATTTTCCATTGTGTTTACGTTTATCGCTTTGTTTTTTCTTCTCGATTTTATCTCGTACTTATGTCTTTTCAAGTAGTACGTCTTCGATAAAGAAGAACTTGCCTTAGCATTTTTGTTGTTCGTAAATGCTTCTTCGGCTTAATAAATCACCTTAACATTTGGCGCATAACGCTTCTTTGGCTTGATAAGTTGCCTCGGCGTTTTTTTTGTGTGAACGCTTCGTCGGCTTAATAATTGCCTTGGCGTTTTTTATCTTGTGTGAACGCTTCTTCGGCTTAATAATTGCCTTGGCGTTTTTTATTTATTATATCTGCCTTTCCCCTTATTATTTCGAAGGGTTGGCATACATACAACTCGGTTCGGAATATTAACTGTACATGCTTGGCGTTAAAATTTTGAGCACATAGTTTATTTCGCATGCCCCCAAGTATGGGCTTGTAAATATCGACCTTAATCATGCATATATGCTATAGGTAAACAAATCAATTGGCATACATATTGAAGGCAATAATGTTTATCCAAATATGCAGGGAATGGTAAAGAAAATACTGAACGAAATTGCTGAATTAAAAATACTGATATGATGAAAATTTCCAGTAAGCTTACTGGTAGAATCGACGGAGGCGTGAAGCATGCCAAGTATTTTTAATCAAGGAACCGTCCGTCCCTGATAGCTTATATGTCCCTGACCGAACTATTTCAACTATCACGTAGGGGCCTTCCCAATTTGGCATTAATTTCCCTTGTCCTGTCGGCATAGAAGTTGCTAGCTCTCTGAGGACGAGATCTCCCACTTGGAACGTTCTCTTTTTTATTCCAGCGTCGTAGTACTGGGCGGCTTGAAGCTGGTATCGGACGTTGCGTTGGTGAGCAACTTCTCTCTCTTCGACCACCAAATCCACATTTGCCCGAAGTCCGAACTCATTGATTTACAGATTAAACACCTGTGTTCGGTAGGATTCCAGACCAATTTCCGCGGGCATCAACGCGTCTGTTCCAAATGCTAGCCTGAACGGGGTTTCTCCCGTCGAGGACCTGGGAGTGGTTCGGTAGGCCCAAAGGACATAAGGGAGCTCTTCAGCCCACATTCCTTTAGCGTCTCCGAGTCGCTTCTTAATTCCATCGATCGAAGATGATTTTGTTAGCTGCCTCAATAGCTCCATTCCCTTGTGGGTGTCCGACCGAGCTGAACTTCTGTTGGATTCCAAACTTTGCCAAGAACTTCCTAAATTTGCTTCCAATAAACTGGGTTCCATTGTCAGACACGCAAACCATCGGGATGCCGAACCTCAGTATTACCTGTTCCAACATGAATTTCTTTGCTACCTCCTCAGTTATGGCTGATAATGGCCGAGCTTCTACCCACTTTGTCATATAGTCGATGGCCACGATATAGTATTTAGCCTGTTTGGTGCTAGTTGGTAGAATTCCCACGATGTCTACTGTGACGCCCTCCAAACCCGGGGTACAAATTTGGGGAGTCACTCGACCAACGAAACATAATATACCTGGATATAACACATGCATAATATAATAATGACATAAAACACCCCTTAACCAAGACCGCATCCAGATTATGGCATTGAACAAGCTTCCAAGTTATATTATTACAAACCAGTTTTTAGAGTTATTACACAACTTAAAGTTCAAAGCTAGAAATCTAGTCTAACTATCAAAATAGACAACTACCCTGCCAATGACAACCACTCGTGGTGATCTCCTAGCTGCTGGAGAACTATCGCTCGCGCTGTGTCTGCTCATACTCTCGCTTCACTGGGATAGGGTTAGAAACAAAACAAGTATGAGCCACAAGTGCTCAGCAAGCATAATATATATCAATCACAGTTCCATAATGAAAGGAAGAATCATAGTTATCTGAATCAACAATATACAAGCCAAACATATGCTTTTAACAATCTTAATTGAAGAAAGAGGGATTAGAATTGGACTTCTACATTTTCCAAATAAAAAGGTTGAGCTGCTGATCAGTCACGCATCAACCCCGGACTTGCTTATAGCAAAGTCCTCCACTAGGATCCATGGCCATCTGGGCCTTAAGTTATTACGACCATGAATATGGCCCGACCATTATTGGTCCCATTTTAAAAACATGCCAATTCTATCACAGAGTATAAGCAATAACATGCATCATAAGATAAGTACACAATGACAAGATATAATAGTTGCAAAAGAGCTTCAACTGCTCAATGTCAAATGAAGTTCGAGAAATAGATTCGGAATGGTTTCAATGGTATATAAGTACACAATGACAAGGTATAATAGTTGCAAAAGAGCTTCAACTGCTCAATGTCAAATGAAGTTCGAGAAATAGATTCGGAATGGTTTCAATTGTACAACGTGCACATTTAAGAAAGTCAACAATGGTTATAGTCAATACAAATGAATTGAAGTGAAGATTTATGATATTCAATACGATTATGGATTGCTCAAGGAATTAGGAATATTCAAGAAAATAGCACCAGTTGCTCAAATACGGGGTAAAGATTGAATAATCTGAATTGTTCTGATGGTAACATGCATATAATCATTGAAAACAATATCAATTGAATCAACAAGTAAATGCACAAATACTTGCATGGTCTACGTAGCTGACTGCAATCTATCGCGCTTATTCTATCTTCTCCTTTCCCTTGCTTCGGGTACTCGATTCTATAATAAACAACTCATAATAATAAGTCTAACTATCCTCGTTCTATCCTCGACATATACTCATAACCATTTTTAAGTCTAAACAAGTAATCAGGTAATTATTAGCATTTATTGAACATCCGATATAATTTACGATACGCAAAAGTCAGACACTAGCCCTTATACAAAGCATTTACGGACAATAAAACACATTTTTCAACTAATATAAACCATATAACACTTATACATATTTTTAGAACAATATTCGATGCTTATTTGAATTTAAATAAGTCACAAACAATTTTTAAATCAAAAATCGGATTATTAATCCCAATATAAGTATTTAAAAACAATTTAATCAATTAATATAAAATTAATTGACAATTTCCAAACACTCAAACTATTTTTAAATAATTAATTCAAGCTATAAAATAATTAAACTTAATTTAAATTAATTAAATCTAATTAATAATTAATTAATAAGAATTAACTGATTAACAAAATTAATCAATTAATTAAATAAATAAATTATTAATAAAAAATAATTAAAATAATTAAGTTTAATCAGTTTTCGAATTTAAATAATCAATTATAATTTTACAAAATTTTCTGAATATAAAAATGTATTTTTAAAATAAAAATATGATTTTTATAAATATTTAAACAATTTTCGAATTATTTTTAAAAATAAAATCCAAAAATAGTTTTCTGAAAATGAATTAGGGTTTCAAAGATTGAAACCGGGTCAAAATTTCGGGTAAACGGGTCGGGAAGAACAACCCGGAAAATCCCAGAATCCGGCGACAATTCCCAGATTCCGGCGAGCAAAAAACGTAACAAAAATTGGGGCTTTTGATACCAAAACACTCCTAATAACCATACAACATTCCGATCAAAAATAAGAAACATACCAAAAACAACGCTGGAACTCCAAACCCGACCAAATTCCGGCGAGCTTAAACAAATTTTCCGATCTCACTAAATCGTACATGAAACTCGACGTTCTTTATGTTAAAATGAAGCTAAGAACACATACAATGAAAGCCCTCTATCAAAAACAATGTCAGATCATTCATATGAAGGGACTATTCAAAAGAAGATTTCGGGTAAAAACCCTAAAATTGAATTTCTCAAAATCGAAAATAAACATGAAATTAAAGCATGAATTCCTACTCATTAGAACCCTAGGAACATGTTAGAAGCAATCAATTGAACGGAGAATCAACAGAAAAGAAATCCCCAAATTCGATATAAACCCTAATTATAATTCGAATTTCAAAAATTCATAACAATTCGAAAAATTACCAGATGATGATATGGTTTGAAGATTCTGAAACTAGAGATCAAGAGCTTTGATTTGAGTACTTGAACTTGAGATTTGGATTCAAATAACACTTTCAAAATTGAATTTGATCTTCAAGAACACGAAGAACACGGTTCAGGGATTTTTATATTTTTTGTCTATTTATATATGTATTATACGTAGGATAATGTACGATTCGCCTTTTTATACTTAGTGGAAAATAATATCCTAAACGACATTTTTGGATCGATATTGATCTAATGGATCGCTTTAAATCTTTAATAAAGTAAAGTACACATTTTACGAGATGATAATTATCCATAAGGACTGATAATTATCCATATCAATACATATCATTTATATAACGAATTGTTAGGAATATGTTGTTCTTGATGATAATTGTAAAAACACTTAGTAGATTTTGCATTAAGTTATTTTGTAACTGTCAACGAAATGGCATGCTTTGCAGTGTTTCGTTGACAGGAAGCTCATCAACGGAATGAGTGTTGTAGCAATTGCACTGTACAATACTTCACAGTTTGATATGCATTTGATGTATGTATTAGATAGGTTTCCTAAGTCATGTTGACTAAGTACTAGATAGGCAAAATAGGTTGGTTAATTGTAAGTATATCATGCCTTGTAATTTTGCCTAAGTGAAGACATGTCAACGGTATGAGGATTACTCTATCAACGAAACGTGAGAAACACCATCAACGGAATGAAGAATAAAGCTATCAACGAAACACATCTCCCTGCTATCAACGAATCATTATTGCTTTTCTGAATAGTTGACAAAGTGATAGTGACAGGTTACTGAACAGATCTAAAGGAGATGTGGAAGTGTACTTTGCATTGGAAACCATTAAAATGGACATGGGGAATAAGGAAACATCCCAGTTTCCAATTGGGCTCTTGGGAGTGATCATAATAAGCATGAAGACAAAAGCAAGGATCTCCAAGGACCACTGGACAAAGGGATGAAAAGCAAACTATTGGCGGTTATCTTTAGTGTACTTTAGAGTAGCCAAAAATAGTATTGTAAACTTGGGAATATATAACCAAGTGTAGCAGTTAGAAAGAAAAAAGAGAAGAAAAACAAATAGTTTGTATTAGCTATCTTTGAGAGCATTCTTCTCTACAACTCTGTAACTGAGCAGCTGTGTACTTTTGTATCACAGATTATTTCCGCAATAAAAACACTTCAGTTGGATCATCAAACAATCCAACTGAATTATTTATATCTTGTGTTTTTGTTTATTCAGTTCAGTTTTATTTTATCAGTGTTTTAAGTTTAAGAAAATATCAAGAATTGTATTCAACCCCCCCCCCTTCTACAATTCTGTTAGGTCATTTGGGAATAACAATTGGTATCAGAGCGAGCTTCTAACATACAAGAAGTTTAAAGATCAAGACCAAAACAGAAACCATGGTGAAGAAGGATGCAGGTGTGAAGATACCAGTTCTTGATAAGGACAATTACTTTCACTGGAAAGTAAAGATGCATTTACATCTCATGTCTATGGACGAGAGGTATGTAGACTGCATTGAGAAAGGTCCACACGTTCCCATGAAGTTTGCATCTAGAGTTGGACTGCCAGATGATGCTCCTGATGTGGAAATTCCAAAACTTGTCTCAGAATGGACTATTGAAGATATTGCAGAAGTCCATAAAGATAAAAGAACCATGAACATTCTGTTTAATGGTTTGGAGCAAGAGATGTTTGACAATGTCATAAACTGTACAACCTCCAAAGAAGTATGGGACACTGTCAGAACACTATGTGAAGGAACTGAGCAAGTAAGGGAGAACACAATGCAACTCCTTATACAACAATATGAGCACTTTCACTTTAAAGCTGGTGAAACCCTAAATGACACGTTTAGTAGGTTTCAAAAGCTTCTGAATGGATTAAAGTTGTATGGGAGAATCTACCAAACTAAGGACTCAAACCTTAAATTTCTAAGAGCTCTTCCAAAAGAATGGAAGCCTATGACTGTTTCTCTAAGAAACACTCAAGAGTACAAAGATTACACTCTTGAAAGGCTGTATGGAACATTGAAGACTTATGAGCTGGAAATGGAGCAAGATGAGGAAATTGAAAAGGTACAGAAGAAGGGTGGATCCATTGCATTGATTGCATCTGTGAACCAACTGGAAGATGACACTGAAGAAGCTGCAAAGGCCACAACTAGTCGAGCTAGTTGTAGAAGTGATGTCAGCAAGGGTAAAGGTAAGATGACAGAAGAAGAAGAACCAGAACCAGCCAACTTGGATGACTTAGATGAGATTGATGAACACATTGCTTTTCTGTCAAGAAAATTCTCTAAGTTCAAGTTCAAGAGAAACTCAGAAGCAAGGCCACCAAGGAGAGACTTTTAACCTAACAAAAGTAACTGGATTGAAAAGTCTAAATCTAAATGTTTCAATTGTGGAATGCTTGGTCACTTTGCTGGAGACTGCAGAAAACCCAAGATTGAGAAGAGCAACAGGAAATTTGAGCCTGTTGATTATAAAAAGAAATACTTTGAACTTCTCAAGCAAAAGGAAAAGGCTTTCATGACTCAGGAGTATGATTGGGCTGGTAATGGTGAAGATTCTGATGATGATGTTGAATATGTCAACTTGGCTCTTATGGCTAACAATCATGAGCAGGAAGCAAGCTCCTCAAGCAACCAGGTAACAATTACTAATCTTTCTGAGCTTTCTAAAGAGGAATGTGATAGTGCAGTAAATGAAATGTCTACTGTATTATATAATTTGCGTGTTACTCTTAAATCACTTACCAAAGAGAATTCAAGAATTAAAGAGACTAATTTGCTCTTAAGTGATAGGAATGCAATGTTAGAAGCACAGCTCATTGAATTTGAGAAAATGAGATGTGTTAGTAGGGATGCTAAGAAGGAACTTGAGAACGTGTTACAAAGGGAAGAAATTCTTAAGACACAACTAGAAATAGAACAGAGTGTGATTGCTAAATGGAAAGATGCCAGGAATGTTGCTACCAACATCATTAATGTTCAAGGTATGGAATCTTTCTGTGAACAATCATGGAAAAAGAACAAAGAGAAACTAGGGTATGCTTGTGAAGCCTTAGATTCAGAAACAGAGTCAACAAACAACAATGATCATTTGTTGAAGGTTGATATGTCAACGGAATGCGATGTTCCGTTGACACATGAACCATCAACCGATCAGGGTGTTTCGTTGACAGAGAAAAGAAAAGATGAACTCACTAGACTTAATAATAAGTATGGTCCTGTCACCAAGAACTTTGTTCAAGGTGAGTCTAGTAAATCAAAGAAAGTTGAGAAGCCTGTTGAGAGAGCTAATGTAGGTCACTTGTCCAACAAGCAATTGAAAGATAAGATAGAGAATGTTCAAATTGAGGCTAAGGGAAATAAAAGGAATAACAGGAATGGCAAAGTAGGAATTAACAAACACAACAATTACACACCTGATAAATATGCTCCTAGAAAGACTTGTGTCAATTGTGGAAGTGTTAGTCATTTATCTACTAACTGCAAATCTGTTAAGAAGACTGTTAAAATGAAAATTCCCAAGCCTGCAATGAATAGTTCTATGCCTACAATGCCTTTTATGCCTAACATGTTTGCTCCATATGCACAATTTCAAAATCCATATGCCAGCATGCCATTTGTGTCTAATCCATACATGAATATGTTAAATGTGCCACAAATGCCATGGAATATGAATAACATGTTTGTTCCTCCATTCATGCATGCTGTGAATGAAAATGTGAGCAATCCTCAGAAATCAACACCAAGGATAAAGATTGATTTAAATCAATCTGAGCCCAAGGTGAAAAATGATATAAAAGGAAAAGCAAAGGCTAACAAAACAGGACCCAAGGAAACTTGGGTACCAAAATCAACTTGATTTGGTTTCATTGTGTGCAGGGAGACAAAAGGAATCTTTGGTACTTGGATAGTGGTTGTTCAAGACACATGACTGGTGATTCTACCCTGCTCACAGAGTTTCAGGAAAGAGCTGGCCCTTGTATTGCTTTTGGAGATGACAGCAAAGGCTACACAAAGGGATATGGCTTGATTTCAAAAGAGAATGTCATCATAGATGAGGTTGCATTGGTGGATGGTCTTAAGCACAATTTGCTTAGTATCAGTCAACTTTGTGACAAAGGATTTTTAGTTACTTTTTCAAAAGAAGCCTGTGTTGTTTCTAAAGGAGGAAACAACAATGTGGTAATGACTGGATTCAGAAGAGGGAATGTGTACATTGCTGACTTTAGTAGCACAAGTCCAGACACCATCACTTGTCTTTTCAGCAAAGCAAGCAAGGATGAAAGTTGGCTATGGCACAAGAAATTATCTCATCTGAATTTCAAGGTTATGAATGATTTGGTAAGGAAGGATCTTGCTAGAGGAATTCCACAGCTGGAGTTTTCCAAGGATGGTTTGTGTGATGCCTGTCAAAAAGGGAAACAAAAGAAGGCATCATTCAAAAGCAAGACAGAGTCATCAATTGTCCATCAGCTTGAGTTACTTCATATGGATCTGTTTGGCCCTGTAAATGTCATGTCTATTTCAAAGAAGAAATATTGTCTTGTGATTGTTGATGATTTTTCTAGATTTACTTGGACCTTCTTTTTACATTCTAAAGATGAGGCAAGTGAAATCATTATCAATCACATCAAGATGGTAAACAATCATCCTGACTTGAAAGTAAGAAGGATCAGGAGTGACAATGGGACAGAATTCAAGAATTCAAGCATGAAGATGTTCTGTGAAGAAAATGGTATTATGCATGAGTTTTCAGCAGCAAGGACACCACAGCAAAATGGTGTAGTTGAAAGGAAAAACAGAACACTTATTGAAGCTGCCAGGACAATGCTAGATGAATCAAAGTTACCAACTTATTTTTGGGCTGAGGCAGTTAACACAGCTTGCTTCACTCAGAATATTTCTTTGATTAATCAGGCCAAGGGAATGACCCCTTATCAACTACTCAAAAGAAAGAAGCCACTATTGGATTTTCTTCATGTCTTTGGATGCAAGTGCTTTGTTCTGAGAAATCAAGCTGAGCATTTGGGGAAATTTGAAGCAAAGGCAGATGAAGCAATATTTGTGGGATATGCAGCAGGGAAAGCTTACAGAGTCTATAATCTCAGAACCAACATTGTTATGGAATCTGTACATGTTGTTTTTGATGATCTCAAAATTCGAGGTCTCTGTGATGAAGGTTTCCATGAAAGTCTCTCTTTTGAGAATGAGGAAGGAGATCGAATGAATCATGTTAAGACTACTGAGAAACAGCCTAAAGTTGTTGTATCTAGCACAGATGAGAGCAGCAGTGAAGATGAAATTGCTGCATTAAGATTGAAAAGAATAGCTGCTAGTAGACCAAATGGTCATTTCGTTGACAGTCAAGATGGTGGTTTCGTTGACAGTCAAAATGAGCGTTTCGTTGACAGCCAAAACAGTCATACCGTTGAAGGTCATAGAAATGTCTCAAGAAGTGATCATTTAGGGACAACAAACTCAGGGGGAGTTTCTCAAGGACAAATATCCAATCAAGGCAATCATGATCATGAAGCTACCTCGTCTAGAGCAAATCTACCTCCCTCAAGAAAATGGACTAAAGATCATCCCTTTGAACTTATTATAGGTGATGTTTCTTCAAAAGTCCAAACTAGAAGAGCAACTCAAGAAGAATGTCTATATAGCAGCTTTCTGTCTCAAGATGAGCCAAAGAAAGTTGAGGATGCACTTCTAGATCCAGATTGGGTTTTGGCTATGCAAGAAGAGCTAAACCAATTTGAAAGGAACAATGTTTGGAAGCTGGTGCCCAAGCCTAAAGACAGGAGTGTAATAGGCACAAAATGGGTGTTCAGAAACAAGATGGATGAAAATGGCATAGTCACAAGGAACAAAGCAAGACTAGTTGCAAAAGGCTACTCACAGGAAGAAGGAATTGATTTTGATGAAACATTTGCTCCTGTTGCAAGACTAGAAGCAATAAGGATTTTCCTAGCCTATGCAGCCCATGCCAATTTCAAAGTCTATCAAATGGATGTGAAAAGTGCTTTTCTGAATGGGGAATTGGAAGAGGAGGTCTATGTAAGTCAACCTCCTGGTTTTGAAGATGATGATTTTCCAGAATATGTATACTTCCTCCTCAAAGCAGTCTATGGTTTGAAACAAGCACCTAGAGCCTGGTATGACACACTCTCACAGTTTCTTCTTGAGAATCACTTCACTAGAGGTACTGTAGATAAAACTCTTTTTCACAGGATTGTGAATGGCTCTACTATACTTGTTCAAATTTATGTAGATGACATAATCTTTGGGTCTACAGATGTGAAACTTTGTCAAAAGTTTGCCAAGCTTATGCAAAGTAAATATGAAATGAGCATGATGGGAGAATTAACTTACTTTCTTGGTCTTCAAGTGAAGCAAGTTAATGAAGGCATTTTCATTAGTCAAACAAAATATATTCATGATTTATTAAAGAAATTTAACTTAATGGAATGCTCTCCTGCCAAAACTCCCATGCCCACTGCCACCAAACTTGAATTGAATACTAAGGAAAAATCTGTGGACATTTCAAGTTACAGAGGCATGGTAGGCTCACTTTTGTATTTAACAGCTAGTAGACCTGATATTATGTTTGCTACATGTCTATGTGCTAGATTTCAGGCTGATCCTAGGGAATCCCATTTAGTTGCTATTAAAAGGATTTTCAGATATCTCAAGGGAACACCAAACCTTGGCATTTGGTATCCTAGAGAATCTGGTTTTGAACTAATTGGTTATTCAGATGCAGATTATGCAGGATGTAAAATTGACAGGAAAAGCACAACAGGCACCTGTCAATTCTTAGGAAACAAGCTTGTGTCATGGTTCAGCAAGAAACAAAACTCAGTTTCCACCTCCACAGCTGAGGCTGAGTATATTGCAGCTGGAAGTTGTTGTGCACAGATTTTATGGATGAAAAATCAATTACTTGATTATGGATTAAGAGTTGAGAAAATTCCTATTTTCTGTGACAACACTAGTGCCATTGCCATTACTGAGAATCCAGTGCAGCATTCAAGAACCAAGCACATTGACATCAAGTACCATTTCATTAGAGAACATGTTATGAATGGTACTGTGGAGTTACATTTTGTTCCAAGTGAACAACAACTTGCAGACATCTTTACCAAGCCACTTGATGAATCAACATTCTCAAGATTAGTAAGTGAGCTAGGTATGCTAAATTTCTCTTAATTGTTTTTGAGATATTTGCAAGTCATTATGCAGCCAGAAATTTGCTATGATTTTCTGTGATTTAATTTTCTCAGGAAAAAGTAAAATTTTGTCTAAGTCAAAATAACTATGCCAACGAAACAAACCATTTCGTTGACAATCTTAGCATTTTTCTGGGTGTTTCGTTGATAGCTCTTTTATGTCAACGAAACACAGCTGTATCAACGAAACAGACGGGACTTTAAACGCCCAATTCTGATTCGTTGATTTGGCGCTTTTAATCTGAACCGTTGAAAACTGACACGTCTTTTACCACGATCTATGCATACATCCCTGTAAGTATAAATCATGGTAATACTTTAAGAGTAACGGTTATATTTTTAAGCCAATCCAGTAATTTACTTTTATTATTGGACTCATTTTCTGAGAATTTTTGGGGGAGTATTTAAGAAATTCTATTTTCTTTAATTTTTTTTTACCTGCTCTCAAAAATTCCAAAGGCTTTTCTCTCTCTTTCTCTCTCTAACAAGCAACTCAGTTCGAAGCTTTATCTCACTCAACAATGGCACCCATAGTCAAGCTTATGTCTGCTGGAGGGTTCATCTATGAGAAGAACAACTCCATCCCTTTTGTTGCAAAGGAAAACCCGAACAGACTTTTCTTCAAAATGATGGATTTCATGAAGAATTGCAAGTTGAGCTATGCAATGTTCCACTCTACACCAATCTACAATGAAATAATTGAGGAAATTTGGACCTCATGTGAATATAATGGAACAAATTGCACTCTGCAATTCACTCTCCAAGGTAATGAGTACATAGTTAATTCTGATGTTTTGCAAGCATGCTTACATATTCCTGATAATAACTGTGATGCTTTGCCTACTAACACTGAAATAACTACCATGCTAAATTCTATAAACTACTCTTTGCCTACTGATAATCTGGGTAGAATAATTAGAAGAGGTTTGGTTAGGGAATACAGTTATTTAGCTGATGCATTCATTAAGGTCTTTTCTGAAAAGATTAGTAATTTTGATGCATTAACTAACTCTATGTTAATTCTCCTAACCATGCTTCTAAATGATAGATATTACAACTTTAGCACCCAACTTATTTATGAAATTGGTGCTAAGTTGGGTGATCAGGCAAATAGGAAGAAAAATATCTATTATGCAAGGTTTCTGATGATGCTGGCTAATCATGTTAGTCCAGCACCATTAGTTATCTCTAACCCTAATGCCAGGTTTGAGTGCTTTGTACAAGAAAAGAGAGTATTGACAGACATACTGAGGCTGAACTACAATGGTGATGTTCCAGTGGTGTATCTGCCAATCATTGAGGTAACTACTACTATCCCTGTTAGTATAGCTGTTACTTCTATTGTCTCCTCCAACCTTGTTGCTATGGAGTCTGTAGCTGTGACCCAACAGGCTCCTGCCCCAGCAACTAAATCAAAATCAAAGAAATCCTCCAAGCCAACCTCAGGTGCTTCTCAAAAGGCACCTGTTGTAAAAACTACCACACAACCTAAGGGGAGTGAGTCTGGAGTTGTGAGAGGTGAGGGAAGGGGTGAAAATCAAAGAAACCCCAAGAATAAGGAAGGTGAGGTAAGTGTTTCCCAGCCTAGCCCCATTGTGTCTTCCCAACAAGGCACAATGAGTAAAATGGATTTAAACACAAGTCTAATTGCATCCTCCCAAAAGGATGTGATTATTGAAACAAGCTCTCCACCTAGAGCACAGTCCAAAAGGGTAAGGGACACTTCAAGCCCACAGTCTACATTTTCCCAATACCAAAGGAGGGTGAAGCAAAAGACCAAGGGTTCACAGGGTGCACACACACTGGAAGCAACACTTCCAGTTTCTCAAATTCAGATTGATGTAACCCCTATTATTACTCTGGGGTTACAGTCCCACTCTCTAAACATTAATCTTGATTTATCTCCATCCAATTCACCAACTCAATCTTTAGATGTGGACATGATCCATACATCTTTTCCTGATTCTCCAACTCTAATCTTGGAGAAGCCCCACTCTGAAGCTGATGGTCATCATTTATTAAGTGATTTGTTGGGCCATCAACCAAGTTTTTCTGAAACTGCAAGAGAATCTGTGGACCCCAATCTCAAATCAATCACCACAGATTCTACTGTAATTTCACTTTCTCAAAATGCTTTATTGACTTCATCAACGAAACAGCCTCTTTCGTTGACAAGTGTTTCTCCATCAACGGTACCTATACCGTTGACAGTTCAAACTACCATTTCGTTGATAGGTCATTCTACACCTTTTACTGAAAATCAAGTTGTTTCCACAACTAGTGTAGATGACCTGGTGGTAGTTGAGACACTTTTAGGTTTGAAAGGGAGTGAAATTGAGAGGCTGGCTTGCAGCCAGGCAAAAGGAGAGAATGAGAGTGAGAGGCTGGCTATTTCTTCCAGCCAGGCAAAAGGAGAGATTGAGAGTACCACCTTAGTAGGTGAAGGTGAGGGTGTGAGAGGTGTGAGCCATGGGGAGCCCATGATGCAAGAAAAGAGTGGAGAGAGAGAAGGGACTACAGGAGAAATAAGGGTGGAAGCAGCCATTGCTAATGAGTTAATGGAGGTCAATGAGGGAGAAAGGGAACTTACTTTCCAAGAGCATTATCAACAAACTCTGGATAGTATTTCCCTGGATCCTGAGACCTTTACTCATCCTGTGCCAGCCTATCAAGTTATGGCTCAACAGGGCAATGTGGAGGCAGAAAGGTCACTCAACTTAATTCATACTACTGCATCAATGCAAAGAGCAAAGGATGCCTTGACCAATCTACCTCCAGGAGCTGCAGCAAGTGGAGACTTTGAGTTTTCTGATGATGAGGATAGCTATGGTGATAATCTACAGGTGGCCACCACTTCACAGACTGGGACTTCTGTGGTGCCTCCTACACCAGACTGGCTTTCTCAGGGTATGCATGGAAGAGTCACTCTAGATGCTGCTATCTCAAGGCAGTACAATGAGGCCTATCTAGCTCATGAGTCTGCAAATGCAAGGGACAAGAAATTCTACAAGGCCATCATGGATTCTCTGGAAATTCAAAGGCTACAAATGATGCAGACAAGGATTGAGGCTACAGAAATCAAGGACTCCATTAGCAATCTCAGGGATGCTAACTACAGGATGTTGGATGAAAAGCTCCCTCTTCTCACTGTGTCCAAGATGACCAGGTTTTTCTCTAAGGAACCTGAGGTGGCTACATCCTTGAAAACTCTCTCTACAAGAGTGGACAAGGTGGAAGCTACACTTTCTCAAATGCAGAAGGAACAGGAGAAGCAAACTCAGCTACTCACTCAGCTAGTGGCAACTCAAGGACTCCCAGTCATCTCTCTTGATGCTAACAAAAAGGGGGAGAAATCTAAGGAGCTCAACATTCAAATCACAAAGGTGTTGGTCCCAGCCATTTCACTGCCACAGGAGCCACTAGCAATGGGGGAGTTTGGAAAGAAGAATAAGGATAGTATTGACCTGATCCAGGAAGCTTCTATGAGGATGAAACTTGCAGAACAAATCAAAGATCACTGGTCCAACATAGAAGCAAGGTTCAAGAACATTACTGAATCTTCAAAGACAGATCAGCCATCAACAAATGCAATGGTGATTGTACAAATGGAGCCACAGTTCAAGAGCTCTTATGCTATAGAGCCCCTTCAGCATGGAATCTTTCAAGATTCAAGAAATGAGAAGGGTCAATCTTCATGCTTTAAGAATGTGGATGCAAGAGGGATGTCTCCAATATCACCTGCCAAACCCAAAGGCAAGAACATTGAAAGGATATTTTATCCTGCTCCAAAGCCAGATGAGTTCAAAGTCCTAGGGAAGCTGATCATTGAGAGCAAGGAAAGCAATCATCCAAGCATAAGGAATCAAAGGGCCATCATCTACAGGGACATCAAGGAAATCTGCATTTGGGTTGGTCACCCAAATTTTGCAAAGGCCAAGGCTGAAGAATCTGAAAGGGCAGCAATGCAAGCATTGGCAGTTGCTCAAGCACTTGAAGATGAAGAGACCTTTCAGGAAGAAAAAGCCAAGGATGGAGCTAATGAAGCTGAACCAGCAAGGAAAAGTGTAAGGCAACCAAAGGCTAGAGCTAAGAGGAATCTGAACTTTGAAAAAGAGGACTCTCTGGACACTGCTCAAGCCCCTTCCACAACAAGTGCACATCAAATTCCTATTGACCTACCTATTGGAGGAAAGTTGGCCTGTGACCCTGCACACCCTGTCAACTTTCATGATCAACCAATCATGCCAAAGGAGGAGCCTATTGAATTTGATGAAGCCTATTTTCCAAAGTTCCTATTTGAAAAGGATCAACCAATGAAGACAAAGAAAAGGGCTGTCAAGGCAAAGCCAGTATTTGTGAGGAAGCCACAATCTCAGAAACCCCCTACAAATCCAGAGGACTGCATGTACATTGCTGACATCAGGGAAGAATCCAGCTTACATCTTGATTTAGACAACCTGGTGGAAGTAAGGGGCATTGCAGCTTCTCAAAAGTTACCTGAAAGATTGGTTTTCATATACAAGGGTGGTAGAGAACAAATATGGCCTCTCTACAGAATTTTAGGAGAAGACTACCAAACACTACTCACAGTGTTTAGATGCTTGAAGAAAGACTTTGGCTTCACCAAAACAGCCAAGTCTGAGGTGGTCTCCAAGATATGTCAAATAAAGGCTAGCTGGAACAAGCCTGAGGCTCTTCCCAGGATGCTAAGAGTGCCCTCAACAGGAAAGAAGATCCATCTTCAACCTTACTGGATGATGGAATTTAAGGACAAGGACAACTGCAGAAGGTTCTTCAGGATGGAAGACCAGCTGGATAAGGCATCTAATCAAACTCTAAGGTTCATGCAATCCAAGCTTGGTGATCAAGATGAAGAAGAGAAGATCTTTTACAGAAGGCTACAGGTCCAGATTGAGGAGAACAACTCTAGGAGAGGGAAGAAGACTATGCCTCAAAGAAGACCAAGATGAATCATTTGCTCAGTCTAGAGGAGCACATTTGGGCATTAGTCTTGTAAGTCTTGTTTTATGTCTAAAACTTTATGAAGCTCAATGCAATTTTTACTTTTATCATGGGTAATATGTCTGAGTGTTTTTGTTATCATCAAGGCTCTTGATTTATGGCTGTTATTCTATCAGTCATAAATTGGGGGAGATTGTTAGGAATATGTTGTTCTTGATGATAATTGTAAAAACACTTAGTAGATTTTGCATTAAGTTATTTTGTAACTGTCAACGAAATGACATGCTTTGCAGTGTTTCGTTGACAGGAAGCTCATCAACGGAATGAGTGTTGTAGCAATTGCACTGTACAATACTTCACAGTTTGATATGCATTTGATGTATGTATTAGATAGGTTTCCTAAGTCATGTTGACTAAGTACTAGATAGGCAAAATAGGTTGGTTAATTGTAAGTATATCATGTCTTGTAATTTTGCCTAAGTGAAGACATGTCAACGGTATGAGGATTACTCTATCAACGAAACGAGAGAAACACCATCAACGGAATGAAGAATAAAGCTATCAACGAAACACATCTCCCTGCTATCAACGAATCATTATTGCTTTTCTGAATAGTTGACAAAGTGATAGTGACAGGTTACTGAACAGATCTAAAGGAGATGTGGAAGTGTACTTTGCATTGGAAACCATTAAAATGGACATGGGGAATAAGGAAACATCCCAGTTTCCAATTGGGCTCTTGGGAGTGATCATAATAAGCATGAAGACAAAAGCAAGGATCTCCAAGGACCACTGGACAAAGGGATGAAAAGCAAACTATTGGCGGTTATCTTTAGTGTACTTTAGAGTAGCCAAAAATAGTATTGTAAACTTGGGAATATATAACCAAGTGTAGCAGTTAGAAAGAAAAAAGAGAAGAAAAACAAATAGTTTGTATTAGCTATCTTTGAGAGCATTCTTCTCTACAACTCTGTAACTGAGCAGCTGTGTACTTTTGTATCACAGATTATTTCCGCAATAAAAACACTTCAGTTGGATCATCAAACAATCCAACTGAATTATTTATATCTTGTGTTTTTGTTTATTCAGTTCAGTTTTATTTTATCAGTGTTTTAAGTTTAAGAAAATATCAAGAATTGTATTCAACCCCCCCCTTGATGGATTTCCAAACATTGCTTCTTGTCAATAGATGGTGCGTTTACTTCGGTCAAATAGATTGACCCTGTTAGGTTCTGGGTTTCTGCCGAGGCGAGTCTAGACAGAGCATCCGCTCGGCTTTTGTTTTCCCTGGCAACTTGATTTAATTCAAAAGATTCAAAATGAAATGCACTTTCACGTACCTTGGCTGTATATGCCTTCATTCGGGGATCTTTTTGCCCATATTCCCCAGAAAATTGCTTCACCACTAGCATAGAATCACTGAATACCCTTATATGCTTCACCTCTAGGCTCTTTGCTAAACCGATTCCTGCCAACAACGCTTCATACTCAGCCTCATTATTAGTTAGGGGAAAGGTGAACCTGATAGCTTGGCGTATCTCGAAGCCATCGGGGCTGGTGAGGATCATTCCTGCCCCATACTTAGCTTTCGTGACCGACCCGTCCACAAAGAGCTTCCATTTCCCAAGGGTTTGAATTAGTTGTTCCTCCGGCGTTAAGTCTTTAGGTCCCGAAAAAGAACATTCCACTATAAAATCAACCAACGCCTGGGCTTTGATGGATGTTCTCGGCACGTATTCCAAGTCATATTCCCCCAGCTCAACTGACCAAGCCACAACTCTGCCCGATGCTTCTGGTCTCTGAAGTATCTTTTTCAGAGGTTGATCAGTTACTACTTGCACGGTCCTTCCCTGAAAGTAGTGGCGTAGCTTTCTTGATGCCACTACTAAACCGAAAGCGAGCTTTTCTGCGTTCAGATATCTCGTTTCTGGATCTTTCAGCATATGCGAAACATAGAATACTGGGTGTTGATTCTTCTCGTGTTCCTTAACCAGCACAGCTCCCATTGTTCGGTCATTTACCACCAAATACAGCTGTAGGGTCTCCTTCGGATCAGGTCTCATAAGGAGTGGGGCCTTGACCAAATACTCTTTGACCTCTTCAAATGCTTTCTGGCAGGTCGATCCCCATTCGAAGTTTTTGGTTCCCCGAAGTACTTCGAAAAATGGTAGTGCTTTTTCAGCCGATCGGGAAATAAATCTTCGCAAAGCGGCCAGTCGTCCAGTTAATTTCTGAATATCCCTGATAGTCTTCGGTGTCAATCACCGCTTTTATTTTTTCTGGGTTGGCTTCTATCCCCCTAGCACTCACCATATATCCCAGGAATTTGCCACTTGAAACTCCAAAAGTGCACTTTCTTGGATTAATCCTCATGTTGTTCTTTCTCAGCGTCTCAAATCACTCTTTCAGGTCTTCTGCGTGATCCCTGAACATAGACTTCATGATCATATCATCCACGTAGCACTCCATATTCCGACCGATCTGTTCTTTGAACACCTTATTGATCATTTTATGAAAGGTTGCCCCTGCGTTCTTTAGCCCAAAGGGCATTTTGATGTACGAATACGTGCCTTTTGGGGTGATGAATGCTGTCTTCGGAATATCCTCGGCATTCATTGCAATTTGGTGGTATCCCGAGAAGGCGTCCAAGAAACTGAGTACTTGATGACCTGAAGTGGCGTCTATCAGTTGATCAATGTTCGGTAGGGGATAATGGTCCTTCGGACAGGCTTTGTTCAGGTCGGTGTAATCTACACACATTCTCCATTTGTTGTTTGATTTCTTGACCACTACCACATTTTCCAACCAGTTCGGCGATACTCGATTTCCTCTATAAACTTCGCTTCTAGCAGTTTTTCCACTTCAGCTTGAATTACCTGCTGCTTTTCCATCGCGAAATTTCGCTTCTTTTGCTTAACTGGTTTTGCATCAGGATTCACGCTAAGGCAATGTTTTGCTACTGAAGGATCTAGCCCAGGCATGTCCTCCGGTCCCCAGGCAAATATATCATGATATTGCCTAATTACCTCAATTACCTTCTCTTTCAATCCGGGCTCCATATTTTTGCCTATTTGAATCATTTTTCCTGATTGTCCCACATATAACTCCACCTCTTCGGTTTCTGCGGCCGGTTCCGCTATAGGATTGGACAGGTCTGTTCTAAATTTTTCCAACTCAATACTCATTGTCTGGTGACTGCCCCCTGCTTCACTGTCACTTCGCTTCCTTTTTCCACCTTCAGTCATAACGACCTCTTGATCTTTTTCGAGGTCTTCCAACATTATTATTCGGGTAGCTTTCTGATCGCCTCTCATTTCACCTATACCGTGTTCAGTTGGAAACTTCAATTTCAAGTGAGGGACGGATGCAACAGCCTGGAAGGCACTACGGATTGACCTTCCCAGAATGCCATTGTAGGGGCTGTCAACCCTTACCACATAAAATTTGGCTTCCTTTTGCTGCCTAACATGATCGGGACTGTGATTGTCCCTTCGATCGGTACCGTTTGATTTCCGAATCCGTATAGTGGGGCCTCATGATAAGGCTCTAGTTGTTCGTCTCCCAAATTCATCTTAGTGTACGTTCTGTGATATATGATATTGACCGAACTACCACCATCAACTAACACTTTCCAAATTTTGTTCTCCCCTATGATGGGGTTGATGATAAGTGGATCTTCGTGTGACCATATCACATCCTCATAATCATCTTCTATGAAGGTGATGGGTAGATGTTGTTTGCTACATTAGCTTGGTATAAGCTGTAAACCTGTCGGGCGTACTTCTTCCGGGCAGTCTTACTGCAGCGCTCCATGACTGTACCCCATGATATGGTCTTGACCTCGCCTCGATACCTTTCTTTGTCCTCGGGCTCCTTATCTTTGCCCTTCTCTCTGGGTTCCAACCTACTCCTCAGGTCTCCCACAAACTCACCCAACTCCCCACCTTTGATCATTTTCTCGATCAACTTCTTTAGGTGATAACATTGGTCAGTGTTATGTCCTTTATCTTTGTGATAATCACAGTACTTATCCCCATTCTTTTTATGATCTGGAGTCCTTAACCGGGCTAGTCGAACAAAGCCTGGCTTTCCCTTTATCTCATGGAGAATCTTTGAGATAGGTGCATTCAGAGGAGTAAACACCATGCTATCTCTATCTCGCCTTCGGTCAGCACCCTTGTCGGGTCTTGTATCGTTTAGCCTGCTTTTTATATCTCCTCGACCTCTTCGATCATCTTTTCCTGAGCTTTCGTATTTTCGACTATCTCTAGAGCCTCCAATTGACTCTAACTTTCTCTGAATGGCCTCTCCTCTCAAATAAATATCATTTAAGGATTTTGGTGGTACATCATAAAGAGAGGATCGTAGTTTCTTACCTTTGATTGGGTCTAGTCCGGCAGCTAGAAATCCTGCAGCTTTCACCTTGTCTAGGTTAGTTACCATTCCGACCTCCTCTTTGAACCGAGCCATGTAGTCTCCCAACTCTTCATTCTGCCTTTGTCTACAGTGGATCAGCGCTTCAGTATCCTTTTCCCTTCTGCATAAATGAGAGTAATGCCGAAGAAATCTCCTCTTGAGCTGATCGTAAGAACTGATCGATCGAGGTCTTTGCGAACGATACCACATCGTCGATGTTCCCTTTCAGTAGGTTTTAAACATTTTGCATATCATGATATCGCAGTGTCCTATGCCCGTCATCAGTGACTCATACTTCTCACAGTGGTCTTCGGGATCACCTCTTTCGTTGAATTCGTTCATTTTTGGGAATTGCCTTCTAGGAGGAGGTCGATATTGTTCGATCTCTTTAGTTACAACCGGCTCGTGGCTTATTTTCCTTTCACCAAACATGGCTTTCTCCATTCTCCTTAGACGACTTTTAACATGGGGGTCGTCTTCATCTTCCGACTCAGAGGATACTACAATTTTAGACCGGATCCTCCTGTGGCACGATTCAGAGTCTGTAGACTCGTCTTCATCGTTATGGGGTCGCTTCTCCCTTTGAGTTTCAGGCTCAATTAACGGGGTCTCGTCTTTTGCCACAGAATCTCTTATAGCTTTCTCCTCCATCTCAATTTCTTCTCTTCGGAGTCTGAGGGCTTCCAATTTCAGGAGATCAACCTCCCTTTTCTTCGCTCGTATTTGAGCCTCCCTTGCCGTTTGATCAGACTCTCGCTGTTTGCCCTTTTTGGCGGCTTGTTCTTGCCTCCACTTAAGCACAACTCCTTCTGTTCTTCAGGGGTTGGCATAGGTCCTTCATCCCCTTCGGAGTCAAAATTTAACGTCCTATTGATTAGAGGCGTAACCGTGGCTGAACCGCCCGGCCTACCTGAATCTTCGAACCCAGGTGGTCTGTCAACCGTCATAATAACAAACTTTAATTACAGATAAATCGTACGTTCCCACAGACGGCGCCAAATGTTGGAACCAGTTTTCTGCCGCCCTTCGTCCGGTCGGACTTGCAATGAGAAGAATGCGAGGGATAGACCCCCCGATTCACCTCCGGTGTGAGAATCAGTTAACTGGTCTTTTGTGAGTAAGGAAGCGTACGAGAATTTTAATTGTCTAATGTGTGAATGAATGAACTCAAACATGTTTCTTTGTTTTACCAGTCTTTTCCGATCCCCGCGTCCTGAAAGTGGACTTCGCTCCCACGTGGTCAGCTGGGCCTTGACCGAGTCTTCGAGCCGTTGATCATAAACCTTGATATGGGCCTATGACATCGGCCTTTTCCCCTTATGGAGCTTGGTTCAATCGGGCCACTTCTTGATAGGCTCTTGCATTTTCAGTCTGGCCCAATAATGATCGGGCACCTCTCTCTAACAGGACCATTCCTAAAAGTGGGTATATTAAGGTTAACGTACATGGTTGCTACTCTTCGAATGTAATGACGAATGACAACAAAACAAGGCTTGAAGTGGTGTTGAGGGATGATAGAGGAAGGATCATTGACATGTTATCTGGTACACAACTGGTGTTAACAAAAGGAAGAAATGAATTGTTTGCTATACTGATGGGCCCAAGGATGGCATTTGAACACCAGAAGGATTGTGTGCTTCTTGAAACAGATAATTGGCATGCATATGAAGGCTACCATGGGAAATTTACTAAAGAATGTCAATATGAACTCAATCAATTGAAGACCATAGGTGATGATCCCAACCTGCATGTGGATGTCACTTACGTACACCAGGCTGCCAATAAGTTAGCAACATATTTGGCTCAAAATGGAGGGGAGACCAAAGAAGATCTGTTTCAGACTAGTGAACCTTTTGGAAGAGTTTTGGAGGTATGGCATGAGGACATGGGCTTGGGACCTGTTGGAGTCAAATTCAGGCGTGAGAAGGAGACTATTGTGGGTGCATGGGCTGCTAGTACAAGTATATTTATGAACTTATATTCAGTAACAATTAGTTATTCAGTTGCTTTAATACTTTGTTCAGCCCTATCTTTAATTTTTTTTTTTTTGTATTTGGTTATAAACTTCTATTAACTAAGCATAATGTTCAGTGCTTGAATGCACCCCTGTTATCTAAACTGGAACCCTTTGATATTTTCATTCGACTTTGTTCTTGGATTCACGAGTCTTACTTATTCAGTTGCTTTAATACTTTGCTTTATTTATGTAAACTTGCTTTAATACTTTGTTCTTGGATTGGACATTTTCCATGGATTGATCAGTCTTAGTTATGTGCTAGAACATAATTTGTTAGGATTTGGTTGCTTCATATGTCTGGGTTATAGATTGTCCTACATGATCAGTATATGAGATGTTTCCTGTTTAATTTGTTCATACTTAGTAATTGTATTACACTTTTGTTATGTAACCATGGTTGGGTACATGTTTTTAATTTATGTATACTTTGCTTTATTTCTCAGTTGCTGATCCTAGAGTGAATGAAGATGTTCAAATGGAGGAAGGAGAAGTCAGTCAAGCTTTTTGAGAATTGATGGATGTTTGGTTGTTTTCGTCCTATGTTAGGACTTGTTTTTATGCTTTAAAGACCCTGTTTAACTTTTTCGATGAACTTCAGCAAATGTATACAAATTATTTTGACTGTTTTTAATGGTATATTTGGTTAATATTTTGACTATTTTTGGATGAATTGGAATGAAAGTTGTTGCTGCTACTGTTATATTAGTTCATCAAATGTGGGAGACTCGTGTTTATAGTCTTAGATTTAGGGTAATTTCACGCATGCTTTATAATTACCTTCATACTTATACTGCAACCATATTTATATTTTCTTAACGTGACAAATATTTTTAATTCAACTTAGTAAGGTCATTTTTTTATACACAATTTCATTTTGTACGCATTTGTCTAAAGAGATATCAATAGTAATATGTGGATTGATTTATTGAATTCTTTATGTGTATAAAGTTTCATTTCTTTGATGTCCTATGTATATGTCTTTTTCTGGAATGCTTATAGTCACACTTCACGGAGAGTGAGATCCACTCTCTACTATTCCGGCTAGTTTCAGTGGAAAATGGTTAATTGCAAAATCTGTACTACATCGATGGTCGAACCTCTCAATTTTGAAAATTTATGGCCACTGTGTATTTCAGCCTAAACTTAGATGGTCAAAGAGTAATTAACCCAAAAAAACTTAACCAAAAAAAGGAAACAACTTAGAGCAACTCCAATGGAGGGTGCCAAGAGGGGTGCCAACGACACATGGCATTATATGTCATGACACCCTTGTTAGCACTCTATTGGAGTTGTTTAGATGCCATTGGGGTGCCAAGTGATGTGGTATGGGGTGCCAACTTGGGATGTCAAAAGTTGGCATCCCATAAAGTAGGGTGCCAACTTCATTTGTGGTCCTAAGAGTGAATAAAATAGTATTTATATAATATGTTTATGTTTTTCTCTTTTTTAATTTTTTTTTTTGGCACCTAGGGGTGCCAACCATTGAAGTGTTTTATGAAAGAAGGGTGCCAAAAATGACGTGGAAGAGAGAGAATATAAAAAATAAATTTTTTAAATATGTGACAAAATTGGTACCCCTTGAAAGGTGCCAATCATTGGAGATGCTCTTGCTATTCAGAAACCATTGCCATTCGTCAAACTACGACACACGCTGTGCATGTGTGTAGTTTCCAGTTTTATTAGCATGGGAGGAACATAATTAATACTAAACTATTAAGACTAGTATTGTTGCCGATGTTGTAAATAGATAATTAGTTTATTTTTATTTTCCAGCTGTCAATTCAGTTAGTTAGATTAGGATGACAGAATTTAGCGCCTAATGACTTTGTATATAAGCTTTGTAAATAGCCACATTGTAATTACTTTTTCTCTTAAAAAAACTTGAACTCAGTGTTTCATTTCAGAGTTTTTCATGGTATCAGAGCTGATCTAAACCAATTTTTATGGCGAATTATTCAGAGATAGGCTAAATACAGGTGTTATCTCTTTCGTATTATCTTCGTTGATATCTTACTAAAATTCATCATTTTTTTCCTATAAATTCGTTGTTTTTCTTTACTTACAAGATACGTACATAATTGTGTGTATAGTTTAATCATCAATCCTTCAAGATCATGATTAAATCATTGATTTGTGATCTAAACCTGACTATTTTCGCTAATTTCTGAGAATTCAGTTCAATTCTTGATTGTTATATGTTTGTTCAACAGTTTCTTGTTATCTGTTTGTTCATCAGTTAAAATTCTGGATTTGTGCTACTTCTTGATTACAATAATGTAATCTTCGTGTTTGCTTATCAATCTTCGTTAATCTCTGAAGTTTTTTAGTCTCTTTGTTCTTCGTTCTACAACATTTTTTCGTTGAGACATTTCATCAAACAGTTTTGTCGTAATTTAGATCATACATTTTTTTCTGTGATTTTTGAGCTATGGCTGCTGCTTTACAAAGAAATCAAGATCTTTCTAATGTGTATTATATACATCCTTATGATGTGTCTATTACACAATTTGTTTCTGTCAAATTCAACGGAGCTGTTTTTCACAATTGGAAACAATCTATGGTTTTAACTCTATCTGCTAAGAATAAGCTTGGTTTCGTTGATGGAACAATTGTTACACCTGTGGTTACATCTCCTGAGTACAAGTTTTGGGAGAGGTGTAATAATTTGGTAATATCTTGGTTATTAGCTAATCTGGATGAGGTTATCGCAAAGAGCATTCTATTTTTCCAAATGGATAAAGAAATCTGGCAGAATTTGGAAGATAGATATGGCTATACATCTATGGCACATGTCTATTCTCTTGAACAACAATTGTTATGCATTAATCAAGGTGCTGATTCTGTTTCTGAATTCTTTACTAAGATCAAAACTCCATGGAACGGTATCAACGATGCAAATCCACTACCTTACTACACTTGCAACAAGTGTACCTGCAATCTATTTCACAGATTGGTTCAAAGGCAATAAGATCACATAGTTCTTCAGTTTATGATGAAATTGTCTGAACAGTTTGCTTTGGTGAGAGGCAATGTTTTAATGATGTAGCCTCTACCTAACATAGCTCAAACCTACAGGTTATTTGCACAAGAAGAAAGACATAAGGAGATTTCTTCTTCTGAAGCTGAACCCATGGAATTTTATGCTGATAAGAGAAGATTTAATTCTTCATATCAAGGCAACATGAATTCCTATAATGTTGGTGCCTCTGGCGGCAATTACTATAATGCTGGTACCTCTGGTGGTGCTTCTCTTCAGCATGACTCTAATTCTAGACCTTCTATGATGCAGAATAGGAAAAATAAACCTGCTTATTTCTGTAATCACTGCAAGATTCCAGGTCATAGCATAGAAAAATGCTTCAAGTTAAATGGTTATCCACCTGGATTTTTGGAGAATTAACAGAACAGAAAGGTTTCAGCATTGTCAGTTCAACCTACAGATAATTCCTTTGCAGATAATTCTAGTACCGAGGAGTTGCAAAGTGGTGTTGATACTGTTACTATGGCTCAATACAATCATTTGCTGAATTTGATCAATCAGAAAAGTGGACAGGATGAATCTGATAATAACAAACATGCAGCTTTACTGGCATGTATATTTTTTTTTCTTCTCCAACATTGCTAATACTTGGATTATTGATAGTGGATCAACTGATCACATCTGTCCTACTCTTGAAAGTTTTACTACATTTCAACATGTCAATGAAAGTGATTCTATTACAATACCAGATGGAAAAAGAGTAAAAGTTTTTCACACAGGCACTATCAAATTGACTGATGACATTACACTAAAAAATGTTCTTCATGTCCCTGACTTCCATTTTAAACTGATCTCAGTAACCAAGTTGTAATAACCCCAAATTTTGGACTTAGTTAAAATTTTTGATGAATACTAAATGTTGATGAATAGTAAATTTGCTGATGAAAATATTTTCAGACCACACTATGTGGAAGACATGGAATGAATGTTTCGAAGTTATATTATTGGTGTATGAGGAGAATAAGTGAATGTAAACGCGATCAGAATCAGAAGATTCCAACTTTAAATTTTGTTCACTATTCATCGGACAGTCGAGGATTTATTAATTGATCATTATGAGAATTAAGAAAGCAAGAAGATCCATGATAAAATATTAAGCCAAGGCAATAAAGGATCAAGAGGATATCCCCTAGCATTAGTGCAACGAAACGTTTTCGGAATCGCTCAAACTGATAACAAGATTTAGCAACGAAGCAAAATCATGACGAATTATGGATTAAACCCTAACCAAAGGAGAAGTATCATTTAAGATCGTATGTGGGACTCGTTGGAATTTGGGAATAAGTAATTCTGGAATTAAGATGATTTAAGCGATAAAAAACGATCCCAAATGAATAGTAAAAATTTCCGGACTCCAAACGATTTGAAATTTCAGAGGGAGATTTTTGGAATTAAATGATGACTAATTGTGCAATCGGAATTTGAAAACGAGATCAAGGACTCGAGAAAGTAGAATAAAAACGAGTGCACGGAAGATGTGGTGCTTAACGAGCCACGTGAGAGCATTGTTGGCTTATTGTGAGCCACACAACCTTTCCACCACAAGATTCAAACACATCACCACATTTATTCCACCAAAATACACCACACAAACTCCCCATCTGATCTAAACACTCTCTCCCATTTTTTCTTCAAAAAATTCGAAGGTAAGAGGGAGCAAAAATGGAGGAAGAAGAAATGGCGATAACTCGGGTTTCGTCCGGCGTATTTTTGCGTTCTACCACTCAAATAGAAGCCCTTGAGAAGCTATATGCATCAAGGGTAATCACTCTCCTCACCTTCTTCATTAACAGATTCGTTTTGCCTGATTTATAGTTAGGTGGATGAAGATGAATAGTAATTTCAAGAACTAACTTCTTTGATCTTAAACTCTAGGATTTCCAAGGATCATCCAAGGCTTGATTAGTGGTTATAAGTGATTGTTAATGTCTCTAAGACAGCAAGGAAGGTATAAAAAACTCTGCCCTCTTGATATTAATTGAGCTTTATGCTTAAGTTTGTAGTATAGTTCGTTAAACACGTAGTATTAGAGATCCATGCATGTTTTAATGATTTTGGTTGGTTGAATGAGTTGTGGTTGATTGAGGGATGAGTTCTTGAGTTAGTATGAACTGTACTAGAGTTGTAAATGATATTTGGATGTATGGATTGTCTTGGTTGGATGTTTGGGTTGGTTATGAAATGGAAACGTTCGATGTATAGCCATCGTAATGACGAAATGTTTATTAACTGCCTTGACAGTGGTATTCGAGGCTCTTAATCTACTGTCAAGTGTGACCACTGACAATGATAGTGTAGTTCTTGTCTTTTAGTTTATTTTGGCGAAAGAATCGCATCATTTCGATTTATGGTTTAGGAGAAACACTCGTTTTAGTGAAAGTGGTTTCGGGTAACTAAGTAGTTCACTACATGAACTTTGAGTTTATGATCAAGCCTCTTAAAAATGGAATTGGGTCATGATATTAAGGGGGATACTAGTATGGACAGTTAGGAAGGGAACCGAGAAGGTTTCGTGTTAAAAAGATGATTTTTCGATTTTATAAAAATGCGAGAATCAAAGTTGCGCAAGTGGAATGCCCTTGAGGGAAAGTAAAGCCATAAGTTTAGTAATGGTAAAGTACTTGGGTTTTGTGAATGGATTATCAACCAAACTTTTGACTTAAGAGTTTAAAGAATGTCATGAGGTTATAAGTGACCAAGAGCGAGACATTTGATGTTCGTTAATAGAACGTTAGTGCTTAAGTTAAATGCCCTTTAAATGATTACACTAGGGGACTGATCGAGTATTTCTTTGTTTATAGATTTCCCGGAAAATTCTCGAACCCCCAACAACCAAGGACCCAAGGCAAGTTTTCTCATTCCATGCTGTGTTTCAATTACCTATACCGATGATTGCATATGATAGGATATCATGCATTCTTTCAAACCTTACATCGTATATAGATGTGGTCGTATTAAAAAAAATGTTGAGATTATAGTATTGCATATGATAGATGCATGCAAGTTTTCAAACCATCCATCAAATATAAGATGCTGTTGTATTTTAATGATGTGATTATGATATATAATGCTTTAATGCTGTAAAGATGATTATAAAATGGTTATGATTTTGATAATGAGCTTTGTGAGATATATGGTTTATATGCTATGTAAATATTAGATATAAACCGAGGTGTTATAAAGGTTCTAAGGATAGAGCACTCATACGATGATTTTAAAACATTAGATCGGGAGTCAAATTAGTATTTTGTCTTGATTATACTGTCAGAAGCTGGAGGTTTCCAGGGACAGCTATATTTTAAAATGTTGATTAAATATTCCAATATATATATATATTATTGGATATTTAATGTGAGATATTTAAATAATATTATTATAAATATTATTTGAATAATTATTTAATTAAGTGAATATTATTTTGGATATTCACTTAAGTGGAATTCTATTGAATAATAATTCAATATTTATTAAATATTCCAAATACGATTTAAAAATCATAGAACCTTATTTAAATATTACGTAAGGTTCCAATAGTGGTTTAAAATATTTTCTGATCTCAAAAAGATTTATTTGAGTATAGTAGGGGTTCCCAAATACTTTAATTATTTGTCTCAATTGATGACTATGGTTTTGAACTTATCAAAAATTGGGAATTCATTCCAGGAAGTGAACATATGATTTCACTTGCCTCTTTCATTAAAAGTGAGTATATTTTGGGTTCTGAATTATCAGAACTAAAGATGTTTTACCAAACTCCCGGGTCGTGATTACGAAATGATTTACTCGAGGATCGAGGTCAGTTGACAATAGTCAACCCACATAGTATTATTACTTCCTCAACATTTCCGGAAGTAAGTATGGTAATAAGTTCATACCTATCAACGAGCTAGTTTACGCTCGGGGAACAACGATTAAGTTCGGTTCCAGTTTAAAGGATAAGATTCATCATGGGACTGGAAGGGCTTACACGGCAATGAAACAAGTGTCGGGGTAGTGACCATAATTATCAAGGCTTTCCCGGTGATGAAACATGCGCCGAGGTAGTGACCTTGCGTGCAAAGGATTTCACGACAATGAAACATGTGCCGATGTAGTGACCTTATAGCACAATGTGCCCGAATGCGGCCAGGGTGATAACCGAACAGGAAATCGTCCTTCTACTAGTAGAGAAGTTATGTTACGATACAACGGCTGATCACCATGTATCGGGGTTCCAGAATGTCCCCTTCTTCCACTTGGAATTGTGCTGCACATTGTAACGAAAGCCTAGGTGCTGAGTTACCGATAATGTGACAGGAATTGAACAATGATGTTCCGTGTATAGTATTTGAACTGCATGGCATGTTTTGACGAAAAGAGTATTCAATATATCATTCTATATACGAATGAGGTTTTAAAAGCTTTCAGCTATGATATCAGCTTACATATATGATTATGTTGCTATATATTATTGTCGAGCTATAGTGCTCATTCTTGCTTCTTTTATATATCACAACACAACCGAGTCAAAAAGGTGTTCATTACTGATATTTTATAGTATTTTAAACAGTATGAGATATCTAAATAGATATGCGTGTATATATGTTGAGAAGGTATTTAAGATATACAGTATGTTGAACTGTATAGTATTTTGAATCAATGGATAGGCTTTAAGCCTTGATTCCAATATTAATATCTATTTTAAAAAGATATGTTTTGAGTCTTGGTTCATTATATCGATACCAAGGATTTATAAATGATTTACGAAGAGTATTTGAGTATGATTATAAGTCATACAGTATTTTGAACGGGATACTATTTTGGGGATAAACCCTAGTAGTTTTAAAACTTTGATCCTATATGGATTATCTACCTTAAAAGTTTAAAGATTTAAACTGGGATAGATTTCTTGCTGAGCGCTATTAGCTCATTCTTGCTTTATTAAAACTTTCAGCATGAAGAAAACATTGCCGATTCACCCCGTATTACGAGAGCAAGGGAATGGAAAGACCACCCTTGAGTTTGTTCAGCAGGATGGATACTGCCGGAGTTAGCAAAACAGTTGCAGAATGAATTAGGAAGAATGGTTTTCGAGTAGGTTTGTGTTATTGAACCTTGTATAGAATTGTGAGGTCTATTATTTTAACTTCAGGTAGAGGTTGTAATAATAGATGAGATCCTGGATAGTACATTTGGTTTGTAATAACAAGTGTTACTTATTATTGATCATTTCCAAGGCTATAACTTGTGTGTGTGTGCGTAAGTGATTGGGGTATTTGGAGTTGAATTATTAGAATGTTGTAAGTGATACAGGTATGGTATGATTGATGGAGTGTGACAACCCAGATTCCTGACCCCGGATCTTGGGGTGTTACACAAGTTATGTACAGATTTATCTTATCAAGTGGGTTTTACTGATGCTAAATGCTTCTTCAGGGCCATTCATTGAAAAAGCCTCAGATTCTACTTGGTAACTTGTTAAATGGTTTATATACTATGGTTCCTTCTTTTTCATCTTCTACTTCAGCATCATCACTCAAGTATTGTAATGTTGCAAAGTCTGAGAATATCAAAGAAGCACAATTATGGCATCTTAGGATGGGACATCTCCCATTTCATCAATTGAAGTTGGTTATTCCAATTACATATGTTAAAACACTGCTTAGATTCTGTTGTTTGTCAAATTTGTATAGCAGCAAGACAAGTTCGAAAGTCTTTTCCAATCAGTCAGATAAAGTCTGAGAGAATATTCCAACTTTTACATATAGATGTTTGGGGACCCTACAAGACTAAGTCTCTTACTGGTTGTACACAGTTAATAACTATTGTTGATGATTTTTCAAGATTTACTTGGGTACATCTCATCAAGTATAAGTCTGAGGTACATTCTGTCCTTGCAAGTTTTCTCAATTATGTGGAAAATCATTTTCATACTACTGTCTTATACATCAGATCTGATAATGCTTTAGAGCTCTCTTATGGTAGTTGTGCACAATTATATAAAGCTAAGGGTATAATCCATCAAATAAGCTGTGCTTATACTCCACAACAGAATGATGTTGTGGAGAGAAAGCATAGACATCTATTAGAAACAACTAGAGCTATTTTTCTTCAATCTCTTGGAAATATCACACCACACTTCAAGTTGTTTAACTATAATCCTGATCTTTCTCACTTAAAAACATTTGACCGTCTTTGCTATGTCTCTACTTACAAAGTCCACATAACCAAATTTGATCCTAGGGCAGTTGCAACTGTTTTTCTAGGTTATTCCAATACTACTAAAGGTTACAGAGTCTTTGATATTAAGCACAATACTCTTGTTATTTCCAGAGATGTGACCTTTTATGAATCAAATTTTCCTTTTCACATTATTTCTTCTACTTCTCAAACACAATTTTTGAATTCCATTTTTATTTCTCATAATAATACCTTAGTTGATTCAGAATACCTTACTCAGCCTTCATGTAATTCATCTACATCTGTAAACAATATATTTGATTCTCCACCTGCTTCTCCTTTCTTACATCATTCTCACAATGACCAGGTCAATAGTGATTCTCCTAATGATTCAGTTTCTCAGCCTTCTATACATACTGATGATTCAGTGCCTACTGATGATTCTTAGAACATCTACAAGAAACAAACAAACTCCTGTTTATTTGAATGATTATTATTGCAATCTTTCTTCTGTTACAACAGATACTTCTTCTCACTGGTGCAATCTAGTATCTAGTAAATCTTTACATTCTTCTCATTTTATTTTAATGTCCAAACAATCTGCTATCACTGAACCTTCTTCATATACTGAGGCTTCAAGTTCTCCTATATGGGTTGTTGTTATGAATAAGGAAATTGAGGCTTTACAAAATAACAAGACTTGGGACTTAGTTCCTTTACCAAAGGGGAAAAAGCCAATTGGATCAAAATGGGTGTATAAAGTTAAACTGAATGCAGATGGATCATTGGAGAGATGCAAGGCCAGATTAGTGGCTAAAGGTTTTAATCAAAAAATTGGTATAAATTTCAATGAAACATTTTCCCCAATAGTGAAAATGAGTACTGTCAGATGCATTTTATCAGTAGGAGCTAGTAGAAAATGGAAAAAATTTCAACTTGATGTAAATAATGTTTTTTTACATGGTGATCTAGAGGAAGAGGTATACATGACAATTACTGAAGGTATTTCTAATCCCTTGAACTTAGTTTGCAGACTTAGAAAGTCTTTATATGGATTGAGACAGGCTTCTAGGCAGTGGTAAGCTAAATTGTCCATAGAATTGATTAATCAAGGTTTTGTCTAGTCTAAAAGTGATTACAGTCTATTTATACATAGACATGAGTATGACATTACTATTTTGGCTGTCTATGTAGATGATATTATTGTCACTGGGACTAATCTGCAACATATTCAAGATATTAAGACTCATATGTATAATACTTTTAGTATTAAGGATCTTGGCATACTTCATTATTTCTTGGGGATAGAGATTTACATATTTGGATGATGGTATTGTCATGAGTCAGAATAAGTTTACAAGGGAGTTACTGCAAGATTGCAATCTAGATCTATCCAAGCCAACAATAACACCATTGCCTTTAAATCTCAAGTTACAGTCAAGTGAAGGTGATCTTTTATCTGATCCAGAGATATACAGGTCTCTTATTGGAAAGTTAAACTTTCTTACCAATACTAGGCCTAATATCAGTTATACTATACAATTGTTGAGCCAATATATGCAAACTCCAAGATCTTCTCATCTTGCTGCTTTGCATCATACCTTAAGATATCGTGCTTCTACATCAGGTGAAGGAATTAAGTTGCAGAACCCAGATACTTTGACTTTACAGGCATATTTTGATTCAGTTTGGGCATCATGTCCTGATTCCAGGAGATCTATTACAAGATATGTTTTGTTATTAGGTGGTTCTCTTATAACTTGGAAATAAAAAAAAACAGCATACAATGTCTAGATCAAGTTCTGAGCTTGAATATAGGGCTATGGCAGCAGCTGCATCTGAAGTTACTTGGGTAGTACAATTGTTAAAAGAGCTGAGAGTCACTAATTTACAACCTGTTACTCTTTTCTATGACAATCAATATGCTTTACATATTGCCAAAAACCCAGTGTTTCATGAACGTACGAAACACAAGGTTAACTGCCATTTGACACGGGATAAGTTGCTAGAAGGCTTGTTACAATTGTACTATCTTCCTACCAAAAATCAGCTTGCAGACGTACTTACAAATATTCTTCCTTATTATCAGATGATTGATTTATGTTCCAAGTTAGAGCATCTCCAGTGCTTTAGTCCCATTTCCCACTTCTACTGGGTCCTTTGCAAGCCACCTCACTCTAAAGTGGGTTTCAAGAAAAAATGTCCAAACTCATCCAATGCATAAGCCCTCTTTTTTATATTTTAACATTGCTTTTGTATAATGTGTGTACAGTCTATGCATATGAAAGAATAAAGAATGTTAATATTTACATTGGAACCCGTGCTACAGCAGGTGGCCAATGGCCACGGTAGAGGGCACCTGCCCAGTTTTCTGCTTTGCTCCAATGCTGAAACCCAGTCTCTCACATGGCCAGGTCCATTTTGTGGGGATCGAAGCAGCAAGAGGGACTGCGTTGTACATGCTCTTAGGACTGCATACGGTCTAACTTTGAGGGGATGTTAAGACTAGTACTGCTGCTGTAAATAGATAATTAGTTTATTTTTATTTTCAAGCTGATTAGCATAACAGAATTTAGCGCCCAGTGACTTTGTATATAAGCTTTGTAAGAGACACGTTGTAATTATTTTTTCTCTTCAAAAAACTAGAACTCAGTGTTTCATTTCAGAGTTTTTCATAAACTTTAATTTACTATACAACAGAAATAAATTTTGATAAATCACCTAGTGATACACAGATAACAAAACCTCCGTTCGATCGTCATTAAATGTCTAATTTTGCACACATACATAGATAGTAGTACCAGAGTTTGTACACCTATACATGTTGATCAGGATTCAGGTGTGGGGAACTTGAGAGTTTTAAAGCAAGTGAATCCTCCATCTATTACAAGGTTATGACCTGTTACGTACTTGGCTTCATCTGATGCCAAGTACAATGCAGCTCTGGCCACATCTATTTCTTCGCATATTGCTCCCTTTAATTCTCCAAATCCATTCACTATATCTCTGATTTGTTCTTCGGTTGCGCCACGGAAAAACTGTGAAATCTGCTCGATCACTAGTGGCGTTGGGATCGGACTGGGAGAAATGCAGTTTATGCGCACACCATATTGACATAATTCACTAGCCACTGACTTGACAATGCCTGGAATTGCGAACTTGGATACAGTGTAAGGATGTGGACCAAGTCCGCCAAGAATTCCACTAATGCTAGCTGTGCATAATATGGAACCTGAGCCTGCTGGTTTCATTACTCGAGCCGCGTGTTTTATTCCGGCTATGATGCCACGGACATTGATATTCATGACACGGTCGAACTCATGCAAGTCAAGACTATCAATGCCAGGTGGAATAGCTGGGCCTGCAATGCCAGCATTATTGTACATTATGTCAAGTTTCCCGTGGAGGGCCAGAGTGGTGTCTACAGCTGCAGCTACCTCCGATTCGATCGATACATCACAGCGAATAAACCGGGCTTCATGGCCCAACTCCAAGGTAGCTGGTGGACCAAGTTTGGTGTCAATGTCAGCTATCACAACCTGGGCTCCATGTTGGAGGAATTCATGGGCTGTTGCCTTGCCTATTCCACTTGCACCTCCGGTTATTAAGGCTACTTTGCCTTGTAGCCTTTTACAATCCATATACATACATTATCATAATGAGTAAAAGTATACATATACTTGAAACAATGAACTAAAATTAAATGATTACTATGAAGAATAATGGAGATATCAATTAGTGGTGTGGACCATTCCTATTCAACGTGTTTTTAAATTTCGATTCCATTTATAATCGAGGGCACAGTTGATGAGCAATTTAATGCACATTTACGAGAAACACTGACACACAACCTTAATTTGTACTAGCTACATTGACAAATCAAAGGAACAGAAAGAACTACAAGCATAAACCAACAGAGAAGGAGTATTCAAGTGATCCATTCTTACAGTTTCTCATCTACTGAGAAACTTGATGAATTTTTTTGCCTGACTATTAATTATTCATTTCAAAATGTTTCATACTAACACTAAACAGATATATAGTAATTAAGCATAAACTAAATTTGTAGTAAAACTTAAGCTAATACTGAGAGTAGGTAGTAGAAGCAAAATCACGTATAAAAAGAAACGGAGGAAGTAGTAATTAATCATAAACTTAATTTGTAGTAAAACTTAAGCTAATTCCGAGAGTACGTAGTAGAAGCAAAATCACGTATAACTAACATCTAGTGAGTGAATACTAGCATAAGTACGATCTTGTGTAACTTTTAAATGTTTAAACATTGCCACAAGGCTGGCCTTGGTTAGCATTTTAGATCCTAAGCAAATGAATTACAAATGTATGCAAAGTAATGTTCTCAAAGAGTTCTATTCTTAGTCCTTGTTGTGGTCTGTGGCGGAAACAAGATCATTTTGAATGAGCTCGATCGAACTGAATTAGTACTAATCGGAGCTAAAGTGAAAGTAACCATCTTAAATATTTAAATGTTTTTGGAGGTCAGACGAGTCTGGAACGGAGTTAATCTCGACCTGATTCTGCCCTTGCTTATAGACTTTAATCATATACTACTACAGTATATCTTAAATATATTTCAAATGGACATGCAGTGTATAGAGGATAAGTATACAAATGACATCATATTTCTAAAAGTTGTAGACTTGTAGTCATATATACATCTTAAATATATTTCAGATAAACCTGCAGTGTACTGGGGATAAGTATTCAGTTGACATCATATTGTTTAAAGTTGGACTTGACAGATAAAACTCAAGTAACAAGGAACTAAAAATTAATTAATGTACCTGCTTCCTCCATAGCCAGGAGCAGAAATAGAAGAAAAGCATCTCAATTCCTTGTGAATCAACTTGGACTTTCCTCTTCTTCGAAAATTAACACAAACTTGAATCAAAATACTGCATGTACAATTTCATAATCTACAACTATAAAACAACACCATTGCATACAAAAAGCAAGCTATTTCATACCTGCTAAGCAACTTAAGCATGTTGATTCCCTTCATTTTCTCAACTGCTGCACTTGGATCTAGCTATGTATTACACACACACAGAGTATTATATGAATGGACGGAGAGGACAAGAGAAGAAATTAGAGGAGCGTTAGAGAAAAGTTATTGCAGGAGTAAACTTATTGGACGCGAATCTCCATGCAAAATCGAGAGAATCTATAGAGGAGATTATATAGAGAAAGGAAATGTAGATCAACTTTCACAAGACTAGTTTAGGTCTGTTGTAACAGTATAGAGTCAGCCAACTATTTAATGCCAAGTCTCTCGGTTAGTTGATCGGGTAGGTGGCAGAAGCACAATTTTTAAAAAAATCAAGACTAGAATGAAATTTTTATAAAATGAACAATGTTGTTTGTAAATTTATAGCAAGACTATAATAATTTTTTTCAATATATTTCAAAAATTAACCGAGATTTCAGACTAGATTGCTTCTCTTAATTTCTCCGAGGAATTGAGTAAGGGATATGTCATGCTCGAAGGAATGACATTTAAAGAGAGGTCAACTTTAAATCTGATGTTAAAGCTTACTTTTAAAAGCAACAACAAGATTACAAAAATACAGAATGACTATATACTTTGTAAGTTTGTAATCGCATTTATTTATACAAGAATGAAATGATATCTATATCAAACTTTTTATGGGTACATTAGCATGGCGTGCCGTCTTTTCCTTTTTGCCGGGTATGTGAATATGAATCTTAATTATAAGTAGAAATAAAGAGGGTTTTAAAAGACAACTAGGATCCATCAATGGCTAGGGGAGGGACCAGTAAACAGTAATTTACCCGACATAATCTTATGCCGGTGGATATTTGTAATAATGATTGTAATTTTACTAATACTTCTAGTCTGATTCTTATTAGAGATGGAAATGGTGTTTGTCAATGTATACATGTTGATTGCTAGTTGCGGAATCAGAATTTTTAAAAATTGAAAAATCAAGTATATGTACAATATTTAAGTTGATACATTCGAACTTTGAGACTCACGAGGAGGAGGGATCGAGGGAGATATAGCAGAATCAAGATGTAAATTGGTATTATTGTAAAGATATACAAGTAACATAATCATTTTTTGTTTGAAAAGAGAGGAGCGAGGCATGGACTATTATAGAGATGAAGGGACCACAAATGTATTATACTTGGCATAGCATAGGAGGATTAAGACGCATTATTTGAAGCATTAGCAAAAGAGCATCCAAAGTGTTGGATGTATGCAAAAAGATTAAGGTAAAGAAGTGATATTTAAATAGGTTTAATACAGATTAACAATGTTAATGCCTGACACTCTGCTGAAACCGTGGAGACAAGTGTTAGACAACCCCAGAATACAATAATACTATTCAATACTTTGCTGAAACTGCTGCTAGCTGGTGCCTGCAGATTGAGATTTGTTTGTTTCTAAACCTCGATCTCTTGCTACTAATCAATATTCCACTCATAATGTATTGACATGACCAACTCAGATCAAATTCTTCTTCTGTTTTACAACTTAGACTGATATTATAGACTCTTTTTTAATAACATGCCGAGGCAAAAATTCGGATTCTTTAGTTAGATTTCTGTTGATACCGAGGCAAAAAAACTGAGCCATCTTATTCTTTAGTTAGATTCATGTTGATATGAGATATAAATCCGGATTTGTATGATATTGGCTTATATTAAATTAACTCCTTATATATGCGTAAGGAGATCTTATCCAAAACTTTGGTTGGTCACTGTACTACCAAAAGTATACGATCCGTTGGATTATTAAACTATAAATCTTCAAATCAATGAGGACCGTCAGATATAATATTAAAAATTATATTTGATTATTAATAGGATAGTATTTAAATACTAAAAGATGTATTTTGATAATTTAAACCAATTATAAATAGGTTTTCTATATTGAATAGAAATCTTTATGTAAAAATTCGTAATTATCTTTTCTCTTCAGTTTATGGATAGTTCCAGTTAGATAATAATTATTAAACCATCATTAAATTAAAGATAATTTTGTAAGATTCGCGTGGGCTGTAAAATCGTTAAAATCTGTTATCTAAAACTCAAGATAGAGCCCAAACAGTAAAGTTATTATCTAAATTTTAATAAATATATTTTTATTATTGTAGCACCAATTTAATTTTTTTTCCTAATTCTTTTAAATTTATAAATTCTATGTTTATTTCAATAAAATATTAAAATCAATTTAAGAAAAAATTAAAATCGATCGTCCGTGTACGATTACGACCAAATTAATAATTATAGTTAGATCTTAAATAGATCGATGAGAATTGTTAGATCTAATATTAAAAAGTGTATCTGATTAATAATAGAATTATATTTAAATACTAAAAAGTGTATTTTGATAATTTAAAATTTTTATATGTAGAAATTCTTAAATATATTTTCTCTTGAATCAATATATATATATAAAGGAGGATACGCGGGAGGTTAGGTGGCGCCCCTAAGATCGTCTCAATCTATTTTTCTAATTTTCTAGAATTTTAGAATTTTAAATACTGATAAATAAAAAAATATCCTTTAACATATTAGAAGTAGAATAGATGTTCGAATTTATTGAGGAGAAGAGTTCGAATTTATAGCGAAGACATATAATTAAAAGTTTTATTTAAAGTAGAATAGGTGTTTGAATTTGTAGAGGGGAAGAGTTCAAATATAAAAGAAGTACTTGCAAAGTTCTATTTGAAGTAGAATAGGTGTTTCCATCCATAGAGGAGAAGTATTCGGATATAAAAGAAGTATTTGCAATTACAAGTTCTATTGGAAGTAGAATAAACATTTATAATACATAACTAAAATTTCTATTTGAAGTAGAATATGTAAAGTTATATAAGTGTTTGTTCTACGAAAGAGTGTCTCATTAGAAATGACTATGATAACATAAAAATTAATATATAAGACAAGTATATATTAAATATATTAAATTTGAGATTTTGATATTAAAAAGGAAAGCGTGTTTCACGGGAGGACGGCTTATTAGCGAGGACCGAGTAATTTTTGTAATTTATTTGATAAAGTTTTTTAAAAATAATTGTTACGCCGCCGCGAAGCGCGGCTTTCTCAACTAGTTTATGTATAGTTCCAGTTAGATAATAATTATTAAACCAAATATCAAGATAACAATTCATATCGATTACAATGATACACGTGGACCCTACGTGAAGAACTCTGTACATGAATAAATTTAAACAATTTTTTGTCTGAAGGAACATAACAATTTGATTAATCCAAATTATAATTATATTATTTTACATATAACAAACATAAAAGGATAATATCAAAATATTATTAAAATATTGAGGGTTTCATATTCATAAACGATAATTTTGAATATTATACTTATATTAAAATGTGTATTTGATTAAAGGTATGATTATATTTAAATACTAAGAAGTGTGCTTTGATAATTTAAACCAATTATGAATTGATTTTCTATATTGAATTGAATTCTTTATGTAAAACTTCTTAACCATCTTTTCTTTTCAGTTTATTTTATGAGTAGGTCAACCGGTCAAGTTAGATAATAATTATTAAACCATCATTAAATTAAAGATAATTTCGTTAGTTTCGCATGTGTTGTAAAATCGTCAAAATTCAATTTCTAAAACTGAGGATATAACCCAAATAGTAAAGTTTGTATCTAAATTTTAATAAATATTTTTTTATTATTGTAGCACCAATTTATTTATTTTTGCACTAATTCTTTTAAATATAGAGAAATTTTATGTTTTTTTCAAAAAAGTATCAAAATTAATTAAGAACAAATTCAAATCGATAAAGAATATAATAATATGAGAATAAAATTTTATATAATCATAACATAATTTTTATTATGTTTAATAATTTTTAAGTAATAATGTATTTTAAAATTTTATATACACTGTAAATAAAACCGAAACATTAAAAGTAAAAGCACTTAGTAAGATACTTATATCATTATATACTTGATATCCTTATATATAATAATCATAATAGGGATGTTATCCAAAATTTTGGTAGTAGATAACCAAATTAATAAGGACCATTAGATCTTAACTAGATAAATGAAAATCGTTAGATCAAATATTTAAAAAGTGTATTTTATTAATAATAGGATTATATTTAAATTCTAAAAGGTGTATTTTGATAATTTAAACCAAATATACCAATTATAAATAAGTTTTCTATATTGAATAGAATTCTCCATGTAAAACATTCGTGACTTTCTTTTCTGTTCCATGGATAATTTTAGTTAGATAAAAATTGTTAAACCATCTTTTAATTAAATATAATTTAGTTATCTTCATGTGGGGTATAAAATCGTCCAAATCTGATATTTAAAACACAATATAAAGCCCAAATTAGTAAAGTGAATATTTAAATTCTAATAATAATTATTATGTCATCATTATTTTAATACCAATTTAATTACTTTTTTCTAACTATTTTAAATTTAGAAATCTATGTTCAAAAATTAAAATCAATCTAAGAAAAATTCAAATCAACAAAGAATATAATAATACGAGGATAAAATTTTATAAAATTGTGCATATTTTTAATCCTATTTTATTAAGTTTTAGATCATAACTAATAAAATATTATTTATTATTAAATAATAAATTATACGTAAATGGTGATTTTGTTTTATAAGAACTCATAGATACCTAATTTCATTGTTAGCAAGACTTTATTCATATTAAAAAAAAATCGTATTTTGAAATTTTAGACTCAGCTACAGAGGCCAAACTTTTTTAACATATATACATTGTAAATTATTAAATTCGAAACTTTAAAAGTTTCTTAATCAATTAGTATAGTACTTTTCTGAAAAATCGTACTTTACAAAAAATATTATCAAATAACCTATGTCTGCAAGAAAAAAAATGAAAAAATTCTTTATTTAAAAAAAAAACCTATAAATTTTAATATGTCGTTGGTAGATTCAAACCTTAGATCATTCTACATGATAATTTTACTGTTATATCTAACGTTTTTCAACAATTTAATTTGAAATATCCAACGATTATGAATTGAGTGATCAAACAAAGCGATCAAATTTATAAGGAAGCTTTCATTATTTAGTCTTTAATATAATAACATAGATATTTATAGAATATACTATAAAAAATGAATTTTATACAAAATTTTGATCGTCACGGTGTACTACTTTAAAAGAAGAACTATTACAAAACAAATTATATTTTAATTGATAATTTATTTTCTCAAAAGTTCAAAGTTTCCGCATCTTTAACATATTACAAAAAAGAGTACATTATATTTTAGCAATAGATATTTAAAAAAATTATAAATATTAAGAAAAATTAATGATGTTATCATGGTAGTTTGTTTCTAAATACCTCCAAAACATTCTCAACCGTTAGATCCAATACTTTTAAAAATAGATGATCAAGATTCATATAAAAAGAAGTTATTGTCTAAAAATGATATAAGTTAAAAGATATTATATTAGGATTGGATTTTCTAAAAAGTCAAAACATAAAAATAGTTGTAATTAAATAAGGAAACTCATTTAATACCAAAATAATCAAAATCGTTTAATGTTAAATAGATAGGTGAAAACCGTTAGATTTAACATTAAAAACTGTATTTGGTTAATAAATGGTATTCTAATCATCTAAACTACATATAAGTAGATTTCCTAAATCGAATAGAATTCTCAACATTAAATTTCGTCACCTTATTCTCTTTTTAGTTTTAGAATAGTTTAGCGTGTAAAATATAATAAATACCAAATTTTTAACTATAATTTTTTTGGCCAAATCTTTTTTAACAATAATTTAATCATGTAAACTAATAAATTTTAAATATTAAAATATTCATAAATAAATATAATTATAAATATTTAAAAAACAATCGTGTGTTGCATGGATAATAAAAATATAATTATAAACAGAATAATTATAAATAAAATTTAAGTAACCGTGCATCGCACGGGCTATAAGCTAGTATTATTAAAGACGAAACATTAAAAGTTTTGGTCGGTCGGTCGGTCGGTCAGTCGGTCAGTCGGTCGGTATTTGGGCCGATTCACGGGCCTATCTATAACCAATTTATTAATAATCAATTACCTTTTTCAGTACATTACCTATTTTATATTATTTTTAAACTAAACCAACTCATCTTCTAAATATAAAACGGGCAACATATATATAATATGGTAATATTATTATATATTTATAAACGATTACCTTTTTCAGCTAAAACATATTATTTTTATATTTTTAAATAAAACAACTCATCTTCTAAATACACATATATGGAAACTAATTTATTAATAACAAATTACCTTTTTCAGCTAAATCATATTACCTATTTCATATATCTATTTAACTAAAACAAATCATTTTCTAAAAATAAGACGGGCAACATATATATAAAATGGTAATATTATACTATATTTATAACCGACAGCTAAAACACATTATTTGTTTTATATTTTCTAACTAAAACAACTTATCTTCTAAAATAAAAGTAATAGTATATTCAAATAAACTCGGTATATTGCACGAGCACATATTTTGATATTTACATTTGAGGCCCTTTTTAGATTTTTAAGAGTAAAAAAATACGAATCATTAGATCTGTTATTTTAAAATATTTTATATTTTAATATCTAAAATACTACTACAAATTACGTCAAGAATATATTAAATTTAGATATTAAATTGTTAGATTTATAAATCCGGTATATATATATTAGAATTTTATCAAATTATATATAATAACTAAAATCTAAATAAAAATAAGAAAATATTAAAGAAGACCGTGCGTCGCACGGGATATAAGCTAGTAGGTATAATAACGGAAAGTATTATTTACGAGAAAATTCACTAGAACCATGTGACTTGCTCCTAAAAGAATAGGGTTCTTACTATAACTATACATGAAAAATATAATTGATCCTAATAAAAATACTTTTTTCTATAAATATATAGGAATACGTAAGCGAGAAGAATACTCAACACTCGATATTCTAGAATCTCTCTTAGAATAGTTCTCAAACTCAGTCTAAAAAATTTCCCATAAACCCATGACAAAAATTAACACAAACATTTGACACCGATTATAAGAAATCGTGTAAAGAAAGATAGCCATTAAAATTATCTACAGGAGAAAACAATTGGAAGGCTAACATATGGATTGACGAACGAATATCGGAATATGCATTAATGAACATCAGTACTCACCAGATAAGTTCACATAATGTTTTCTTTGCCCGTCTCTTTTTGCCAAGACAAAACAAACATTATCATAACAATGGACTTCTTCTACTATTTCTACTAATTTTGTTGCATGCATGTAATTACCTTTGGATGTTTAAAAAATTGCGGTATGAATGATATCCTAGAAATTTGTACAGATACAGATACCTCGCATAAAAACTTCTATTCCTTTTATAAAAGTTTAATTTTTATCATTATTTTAAAAAAATCACCTTTCAATTTTATTCTTGAAATTGGTTGATTATAGAAGGACACATCCGTGGAACAATGGTATATATATCATATTTAACACAAAAGATTGGTAATGACTAACCGATTTAATGAGGAAAATAAGTTAGCGGAGAACTTCAAAGTTGAAATGAATAAACAGCATGGATGCTCAGACCGCAGAAACATGTTTGAAGTGCAAAAACAGAAAACCAAATAAAGGCTGATAAAAAGCTTGCAGACCGTACGAGAAGGTACAGCCTTGAGGGAGATCAGTAGATCACCACCAAGCAAAAAAAGCTCTTTAAATAGGTGGCTGTAAGACTTCAAAATCGTTCAGAGTTACGTTATGTGATAGTGATCAAGTCGGTTACGCGCAAGTCATCGGAGGTGATGGTGTAGTAATTTTGATAAAAAAGTTGATGTTCAAATACATATTATGCAGGTTTAAAAAAATAGAAAACCAGTAGCCTCAGCTTATTCATTTATAAGAAGACAGGATGCATATCAAGAGAGGGTGCCTTGAAAAAGAATTTTGGATAAAAAAGTACAAGAACTAGTATTCTTTGTATGCGCAGGAAGGCATGAATAGAAAAAAAACAGTACATGAAGAAAGCAATGAGCCCAAACAAGTGGGGTATGTTACAATATGCCTTAAATCAGTTATGCCTCAAATGTTGGGACTTCGGGGGTCTCGCTGAGAAAGATGTCTGGTGGTATTAACGTGAAGGTCGACAAATTTACTGGAAGAAATAGTTTCAGTCTATGACAAATCAAGATGCGTGCCTTGTTAAAGCAACAAGGGCTCTCGGTGCCGTTGAAAAAGAAATTGACGGATCCTCAAAGCGCTGAGATGGTCAGTTTAGAAGAAAAGACACACTCAACAATTTTGTTGTGCCTTGCATATGATATTATTACTGAAATCGTGGAGGAGGATACCGCGTCTGGTTTGTGGTTGAAGTTTGAAGGTCTCTACATGACAAAGTATTTAACAAATAAGTTGCTTCTGAAGCAACGACTGTTTAGTCTGCGAATGCAGGAAGGTATGCCTCTTTGAGATCACTTAGATCAGTTAAACACAATCTTATTAGAATTGCGTAATATTGATGTTAAATTTGAAGATGAGGATGCTACTTTAATTCTGTTAGTTTCTTTACCATTATCGTATGAGAATTTTGTGCAATCGTTTATTGTTGGTAAAGATGCTATTTCTCTAGAGGAGGTTAGATCTACTCTTCATTCTAGAGAGCTGCGCCATAAGGCGGCCGGTACAGGTGCAGATAATCAGGTTGTTGGGTTAGTAGCCAGTGGGAGTAATGGATATGGAAAGTCGGGGAAGAATAAATTCAAGAAACCGGCTTCTAAGGGTCCGAAAAAGAAGGAACACTGAAAATCTGACTGAAAATCTGACTGTCCCAAGAAAAAGAAGCAACATGATAAATTGACAGGTACTACTGCTACTGGCACTGCTGTTGTAACTGGTACCAATTCTGAATAAGATATTGCTCTAGTTGCTGTTGAGCACACGCATCACTCTGATGTGTGGATCCTTGACTCTGGAGCGTCTTACCATGTATGTCCGCGCGGGGATTGGTTTACAACCTATGAGCAAGTAGACGGTGGCAAAATTTCTATGGCTAACAGTTTTGTTTGTGAGACGGTTGGAATAGGCTCGATTAAAATTCGGACACATGATGGTGAATTCTGCACATTGAATGATGTTAGGCATGTTCCACTTATGACGAAGAATCTGATATCTCTGAGTATATATACAAGAAGAACTAAGTGAAGCCGATGAGAACCCTAGCTAATTAAACCCAATTAAGTCGACCCAATTAAACCCAAATTAAACCACCACTGCCCGTAGGAGCCCTAATTAAACCCGTACAAGCCCAATTAAGCCGATAAAAACCCAAATTACGCCCTAATTGAAGACTCCGTTAAGCACTCATCGAGATTTTGAGAGAGAAAGAGAGTGTTTTTTGTTTTGGGGAAGAGGGTGTGTTTTTTGTATTGTGGAAGAGAATGTTTTTGTTTTTGTTTTGTTTTGAGCCCGCTTACTTTAATTTTTAGCCCAAAATTTATTTTAGCTGCCCAAAATTTGGTCTGATTTTTATCCCGCTTATTTCTAATTTTTCGTTAAGGAGTAGCCCGCCTATTTTTTAGTTGTTTTGGTAACACTTTTTAACACCCAAATTTATGTTACTGTAGAAACTTAATTATGTCTACGGTAACACAAAATTACATCAAAGCCAACGCCAAAAAAATGTATTGTCGTATATCAATATTAAGTCATCTAAGGTTACATTTTGGCCGGTAACACAAAAAATAATGTTGGTGAATGGCATATATGGTGTAGTGTATGTTAGACAACAAGGGTTTCAGTTTTCAAGGTGAAGGTGTAGTTCTACATGTCTGCAAGGGTTCTGATGTGGTCTTGAAAGGTGTTAAACGTGGTACCTTGTATATTCTTCAAGGTTCTACGTTATCAGGTTCTGTTGTTGTCGCGTCCTCGGAGATTGTTAAGGAAAACATGACCAGGTTGTGGCACATGAGGCTTGGTCACATGAGTGCAAGAGGGATGCAAATTCTGTCAAAAGCTTATCTTCTTTGTGGTCATAAGGTCACAGGTCTTGAGTTTTGTGAACATTGTGTTTTTGGAAAGTTACATCGTAGCAAGTTTTCTAAAGCAACACACGGAACAAAAGGCACACTTGATTACATCCATTCTGATTGTTGGGGTCCTTCCCGGGTGGAGTCTTTAGGGGGTCACAGATATTTTGTGTCAATGATTGATGATTTCTCAAGAATGACTTGGTTGTTCATCATGAAGCATAAAAGTGAAGTCTTTAAGATTTTCAGGCAGTGGAAGGCATTATTGGAGAATCAAACAAGGAAGAAGATTAAGAGGCTGCAAACTGATAATGGTCTGAAATTTTGCTCGTCTGAGTTTGATGAGTTCTGCAAGAATGAAGGGATTGCTAGGCATCATACAGTCAGGAATACACCATAGCAGAATGGTGTAGCAGAACGTATGAATCAGACACTTCTAGAGAGAGCTAGGTGTATGCTCTCTAATGCTGGACTAATTAGAAGATTCTGGGGAGAAGCAGTTAGTACATCATGTTATCTGATAAATCGTGGACCTCACACATGTATTCATCTCAAAACTCCTATTGAGAAATGGTCTGGTAAGCCTGCTGATTACTCTGATTTAAGAGTTTTTGGTTGTACTGTTTATTATCATGTAAATTAGGGTAAATTGGAGCCACGAGCTAAAAAATGAGTATTTTTAGGCTATGGGGATGGGGTTAAAGGTTATAGAATCTGACCTCCATCTGAAAACAAGGTTATACTAAGTAGAAATGTAGTTTTTAATGAAAATTCTATATTTAACCCTACTGTGAAGTCTACTACTGTGTTAGAAAGTGGTAGTGTTGAAAAACAGGTGGAGTAGCAAGTCACTCAAGATGAGAGTGAACCACAACATGAAGTTCAACAACCACAGTCAGAATCATCAGTTTCATCATTACCAGTAGTGAATTAGCATAGTTTGGCTCTTGATCGATCAAGGAGAGCTAATTATTGGGTGCCTCCAAAAAGATATGGTTTTGAAGATATGGTGGCCTATGCACTACAGGTTGCTGAAGAGGTGGATCCTAACTCTGATGAGCCATCCACCTACAAAGAAGCAGTTACATGTACTGAATCTACCAAATTGTTTGCTGCAATGGGAAATAAAATGGAGTCACTTCATAAGAATCAGACTTGGGAATTAGTCAAGCGGCCTCGAGACAGAAAGATCGTCACTTGTAAATGGGTCTACAAGAAGAAGGAAGGAGAAACATCTGTTGAGGGTATCAAGTATAAAGCTCGATTAGTAGCTAGAGGGTTCACTCAGAAAGAGAGAGTAGACTACAATGAGATTTTTTTTGCCAGTGGTCAGACATACTTCCATCAGGGTGCTACTAGCAATAGTTGCACATCAGAATCTGGAGCTTGAACAACTAGATGTGAAGATAACTTTTCTGCATGGAGAGCTGGAAGAGGAGATATACATGACTCATCAAGATGGTTTTCAGGTTCCTGGTAAGGAAGATTATGTTTGCAAGTTATTGAAGTCCGTGTATGGACTAAAGTAGTCTCCGAGGCAATGGTACAAGAAATTCGACAGCTATATGATAAGTATTAGAAATTCGACAGCTATATGATAAGTATTGGCTACACCAGGAGTCCGTATGATTGTTGTGTTTATTATAGTAAGGTAGCAAATGGTTCTTTGATTTATCTATTCCTGTATATAAATGATATGTTGATAGCTGCAGAGAACAAGTCTGATGTTAAGAAGTTGAAGGGTGTCCTTAGTGCTGAGTTTGAAATTAAATATTTGGGTGCGGCTCGGAAAATTCCGGGAATGGAGATATATAGGGATAAAAGCAAAAGAAAACTCTTCTTATCACAGAAGGGATACATTCAGAAGATTTTGTCAAGATTTGGCATGTCTACAACAAAGCCCATAGACACTCCTAGTGCTGCAAATGCACATCTGTCTGTTGTTTTTGCACCTAAGTCTGCTGAGGAAAAGGAGTACATGTCTCGAGTTCCCTATGCTAGTGCAGTAGGAAGCTTGATGTATGCAATGGTCTATACTAGACCTGATCTTGCATAGTCTGTCAGTTTTGTTAGTAGGTTTATGGCTGAACCAAGAAAGGAGCATTGGCAAGCTGTGAAGAGGGTTTTTTGGTACTTAAAAGGTACGTCTGATGTTGGTCTCATTTATGGAGGTGATACAGAGTGTTTGGTGATAGGGTTTTCAGACTCTGATTATGCTGGAGATGTTGACAGTAGAAGATCTATGATTGGTTATGCTTTCACTCTGGGTGGTTCAATTGTCAGTTGGAAAGCTACTCTGCAACCTACGGTGACTTTGTCTACTACAGAAGCAGAGTACATGGCATTGACAGAAGCAGCAAAAGAAGGAATCTGGTTGAAAGGATTGGTCAGTGATTTGGGTCTACATCATGATCAGGCTACAGTGTATTGTGACAGTCTCAGTGCAATCTGTTTAGCTAAGGATCAAGTCCATCATGAGAGGACTAAGCACATAGATGTAAGATATCATTTTCTAAGAAGTGAGAAGAGAATCAAGGTGAGCAAAGTGGGAACTGCTGATAACCCAGCTGATATGCTCACCAAGCCGGTTCCACATAGCAAGTTTCAACATTGTTTGGACTTGCTAAATGTTCAGAGTTGTTGATTGCCCTTTTAGGGCAAAAATCTGAGGCAGAAGAGTTTTTTCTGGTACATCTATTTTTGTGAGAGGATTCAAGTCAAGGTGGAGATTTGTTAGAATATGCCTTGAATCAGTAATGCCCCAAATGCTAGGACTTCGGGGGTCTCGCTGCCCGGTATCTTCTATTATACGCTAGGGTTATCTGTTTTGGGCCTATTTTCTGGGCTTTTCTGTAACCGCCTAGAGAGTACTATATAAACTCTCGAGGTCATAACCTAAACGTATGTTGTAATCTGTATCCTCAAGATCAATAAAACTTTTCTCTTCTGCCTATCTGTGTTCTTTCTTTACGTCTATTATAATATTTCTTGCTTCGATTATAACAGTGTATAACCAACCAACGCAACTCATGTGTTGATGCCTGATGAAACGGAAATGAAAAAGTGATGATGCTCGCTGAGTGGGATCGAAATTAAAAGGGAAAGCTATAGCAAAATTGCTCTTATGGCTGGGAATGACAATCAACACCTCGAAGGACTTTAACTTGTGACGTAATAGAACAGAAGCAGGACAATGTCTGGATTCCCATGATCTTGACCGCATGATTCAACTTGGTGCAAACGAATCCACCTGGCGAGTCTCTCATCGTGCTGGAGAAAGAGAAGGAACAATCACATATTCCGATTTATCAAGGAAGACAAGACTGGATTTAGTGATGATTGCACCTGTTGTTTTATGTGGAGATATGAACAAAAATTTAGGATTAATTAAACTCAAGGAAGTAGATACGATGAATAATTCTTTAAAATGGTGCTGTAAAAAAGAAGCATGGATATAAATAAGTAAAGAATAATGCTAGAGGCCCCAAAATAGATACAAAAAAAGTTACAAAATACACGTGCCAGATTCTAATTGGTTGTAATGATAAATGGGCCCCCTGCTTTCACACCAATAACACCAATCAAAAAACACCATACTGTCACATCAACCATGTCATGCCATTTGGTAACAATTTTTTGTGCCTCTAGAACTACTCATAAAAGAAGTAGGGATATAAATAAATAAAAGAAGTGGGGAGATCTTGAAGGCATGGGATTAAAAAAAAGAGAATAGATCAAAATGCAGCTTTTAGAGATGCAGGAAAAATGTTCAGTGGGGTCTCTCACGATGGAAACTTGCATGTTTTACAAATTGCAATGCACATAAGCCCGGTGAACAAATAAATGGAGCCTGCAAAGCCAACAAAACTTCGCATGCGACAAGCCACATACTTAATTACCCCTAAATCAGGCTAAATCAGGCTACAGAGAGGCCAAAGGACAAAATAAAGCAATGCTGGCAAAATATATGCAGCCTACATGATATGCAAGTAAGCTGCAGAGAGGCCAGAGCCCATGGAACAAAATAATAAAAGACGACCTACATGATAATGTTAGTATTTTATTAATAATCACAATATATGGGCTTACAAATTAAAAATAATTATATTTAATGTTTATTCTAGGACTAATTAAGTGGTCTAAAATAAAGGGTAGAATAACATTTTAATTGACATGGGCTTTGTAATTTGTAATACCAATTAGTAATTTGATTAGGGTTAATAGGGTCTAATTAGACTACTATATTGAAAGAACATAATAGGGTTTTGGTGTCAACCTCTACTCCTCTATTCCTATCAAATTGAGCGAGATATGGCTAGAGGCTAGAGGCTAGAGACGAATTAAGTCTATGGAAGATCAAGTCCCCTAATTCGTATTCATAACCGTCAGGTACGCTTTCGTGCTATAGTTTACGTAACCCCTGATAATATCGTATAAGATGATCCTAGATTATTTATTTAAATTTAACAAGTGATATCCGAGCCTATCTTATGTCGAGTTATTAGGGTTGATCATCTTATGTCGAGTTATTAGGATTGATCATATTATTATATATTAGCTGATAACCCGTGCCAAGCACGGGCGCTGATATTAAAATATTAATATTGATAAATTATTAATAAATATTGTTAAAAATTTAATTGTAGATGTTGTTTTTGACTCAACTCTCTTTGAGTTTGTTACAAAGTTGAGGTACAATGGCGAAGTGAAAAGGTATGGCAATCTTGCAAGGACGAAGCTTAAGAGGGAATTGAATTTCTTCTTTGACACCATTAGTCGTTGTTTCCTGAACAAGACATCTAACTTTGATGCTCTACCGTTAGGATCTCTCAAGATTGGGTATTCTCTAATCCATTCTACAGTTTTTGACTATGGTTCTTTTGTATTGAAAGCTTTAAGTGATAGGAAATCAGATAAGTGTGGTTATTTCTGTTTTCTTAGATTTTTTTCAATTAATATTATGTCACTTATGTCCTAATGTGATTTTTGAGGATGACACTATTCTACCTATCTGTAGAATTAGTGAAAATAATGTGAAGTCCTTAGTCAACAGTGATAAGGCAAATGGTTTTCATGGCAATGCCTATATTCCTGATGAGGTCAAGCTTTTCTTGCAAGAGAAAATGCCTACTCAGTATGGATCAAATCCTAATACTGTGGGACAGGGCCAAACACACCATGTTCCTGACCCAAGTATCCAACCCAAACATTCAACAAAACACTCCATCACCTCTACTGTCTCTCAAAAGACTTTAGTTGTAAAAACAAAGAAATCAGCTAGATCTGATGTGTCTGGAAGGCAATCATGATTAAAGGATTTCTCATCTACTCCTTTCACTAAAAAGAAGACACAAGGGGGTGTACATAGGGGCGGCAATTTCGAGTAATGGGTCGGGTTCATGTCGGGTTTGCTGTACCCGGTCCTGTTTTTGAGTCAACCCGAACCCGAAACAGGTTGAATTTTCTCAATCCGAACCCGACCTGTTCGTACCCGATCAACCCGAAAATGACCCGTTTAACCCGAAAATAATTATAAAAAATTATTTATATACAAAAAAATTAAATTATATTTATAAAATATTAAAAATATATAATTAAAAATTTATTATATGATATATGAATTAAAATCATTTAAATAATATGAAAATATATCACATATGTCTATAATTATGTTATATACATTTATATATTTTAAATAATTTATTATATATATATATTAAATTTTCGGGTCGGGTTCGGGTATTTTGGGTCAACCCGAACCCGACCCGAATATTTCGGGTAGATTTTTACCCAACCCGACCCGAAACTCAAAATACTCAACCCAAATTCGTACTTTTCCATGTCGGGTTCGTGTCGGGTTTCCAGATCGTGTCAAATTTTGCCACCCCTAGGTGTACAAGGGGTCCTGGTGTAAAAAGCTGATAAGGTTGAGGATGTTGGAGTGAAAAGGAAGTTAATTTTGAGTGCTAGTTCTAATTCTGAGGATGACATGCCATTGTCATCTAAGTTCAATATTCATAAGGAAGTTGTTGATACTGCTAGAGTAGTTGTGGTTCAGTCTGTTAGACCACAGAAAAGAAGAAAGTTGGTTAAAAGTAGGTATCATATTCCTCTACAAGTGCAGAATACTGATGGTTAGTCTATTACAAATCCTGACGAGTCATCAATTCATGATGCTCATTATTAGGAATATGTTGTTCTTGATGATAATTATAAAAACACTTAGTAGATTTTGTGTTAAGTCAATTTTGTAACTGTCAACGGAATGGTATGCTTTGCAGCTTCCGTTGATAGGTAGCTCATCAACGGAATGAGTAATGTAGCAATTGCACTGTACAATACTTCACTAGTTGATAGGCAATTGTTGTAGGTATTAGATAGGTTTTCTAAGTCATGTTGACTAAGTACTAGATAGGCAAAATAGGTTGGTTAATTGTAAATATAATGTGCCTTGTAAATTTGCCTAAGTGAAGACATGTCAACGGAATGGAGATTACACTATCAACGGATTGAAGAATGTACCATCAACGGATTGAAGAATAAAGCTATCAACGGAATACATCTCACTACTATCAACGGATTACTATCACTTTTCTGAACAGTTGACAAAGTTATAGTGACATTTTTCTGACAGATTAAAAGGTGATGTAGAAGTGTACTTTGCATTGGGAGCTATCAAAATGGTTACTGGGAATGAGGAAACATTCCATTTACCAATTAAGTTCTTGAGTGGGATCATAATAAAGCATGAAGACAAAAGACAAGATCTCCAAGGACCATTGGACAAAAGGAATGAAAAGCAAGCTGTTGGCGGTTACCTTTAGTACTTTTTAGTGTAGCCAAAAATAGCATCGTAAACTTGGGATATATAACCAAGTGTAGCAGTTCATTTTATTGTAGGAAGTGAGATATAATAATTTTGTATTAGCTTTATTTGAAGAGCACTCTCACTCTACATTTGGAACTGAGCAGCTGTGCTACATTTGTAACATAGATTATTCCCACAATAAAAACATCTCAGTTGGATCCTCAAAACAACCAACTGAAATTTTATATTTGCTTGTGTGTTTTTATTTTCTCTGTCAAGTTATTTAAAAGTTGTTTTAAGTTTAAAAATATCTAGAATTGTATTCAACCCCCCCCCCCCCCCTTCTACAATTCTGTTAGGTCATTTGGGATTAACAATTGGTATCAGAGCAAGCTTCTAACATACAAGGAGTTTAAAGATCAAGGCCAAAACAGAAACCATGTTGAAGAAGGATGCATGTGTAAAGATACCAGTTCTAGATAAGGACAATTACTTTCACTGGAAAGTAAAAATGCATCTACATCTCATGTCTATGGATGAGAGATATGTAGACTGCATTGAGAAAGGTCCACACGTTCCCATGAAGTTTACATCTAGAGTTGGACTGCCAGATGATGCTGAAGATGTGGAAATTCCAAAGCCTGTCTCAGAATGGACTGTTGAAGATGTTGCAGAAGTCCATAAAGATAAAAGAACCATGAACATTCTGTTCAATGGCTTGGAGCAAGAGATGTTTGGCAATGTTATCAACTGTACAACTGCTAAAGAAGTATGGGACACTGTTAGAACACTCTGTGGATCTATTGCATTGGTTGCATCTATGAACCAACTGGAAGATGACAATGAAGAAGTTTCAAGAGCCACAACTAGTTGAGCTAGTTGTAGGAGTGATGTTAGCAAGGGTAAAGGCAAGATGATAGAAGAAGAAGAAGAACCATCCAACTTGGATGACTTAGATGAGATTGATGAGCACATTGCTTTTCTTTCAAGAAAATTTTCTAAGTGGAAATTCAAGAGAAACTCAGAAGCAAGGCCACCAAGGAGAGACTTTCAACCTAGCAAAAATAATTGGGTTGAAAAGTCTAAGTCTAAATGTTTCAATTGTGGAATGATTGGTCACTATGTTGGAGATTACAGAAAGCCTAGAACTGAGAAGGGCAACAGGAAAATTGAGCCTGTTGATTATAAAAAGAAATACTTTGAACTTCTCCAGCAAAAAGAAAAGGCTTTCATGTCTCATGAGTATGATTGGGCTGGTAATGGTGAAGATTCAGATGATGATGTTGAGTATGTCAACTTGGCTCTAATGGCTAACAATCATGAGCAGGAAGCAAGTTCCTCTAGCAACCAGGTAACAACTACTAATCTTTCTGAGCTTTCTAAAGAGGAATGCAATAGTACAATTAATGAAATGTCTACTGTTTTGTATTATTTGCGTGTTACTCTTAAATCACTTACCAAAGAGAACTCAAGAATTAAAGAGACTAATTTGTTCTTAAGTGATAGAAACGCCATGTTTGAAGCACAACTCATTGCGTTTGAGAAAATGAGGTGTGTTAGTAGGGATGCTAAGCTAGAACTTGAGAAAGTGTTAAAAAGGGAAGAGATTCTTAAAACACAACTAGAAATAGAACAGAGATTGATTGCAAAATGGAAAGATTCCAGGAATGTTGCTAGCAACATCATTAATGTTCAAGGTATGGAATCTTTCTGTGAGCAATCATGGAAAAAGAACAAAGAGAAGCTAGGGTATGCTGTTGAAACCTTAGAATCAGAATCAGAGTCAACAAACAACAATGATCATTCGTTGAAGGTTGATACGTCAACGGAATGCAAGCTTCCGTTGACAGATGAACCATCAACCGATCATGATGTTCCGTTGACAGATGAAAAGAAAGAAGAACTCACTAGACTTAATAACAAGTATGGTCCTGTCACCAAGAACTTTGTTCAAGGTGAGTCTAGTAAATCAAAGAAAGTTGAGAAGCCTGTTGAGATAGCTAATGTAGGTCACTTGTCTAACAAGCAATTGAAAGACAAGTTAGAGAAAATTCAAGTTGAGGTTAAGGGCAATAAAAATAATAATAGAAATGGCAAAGTAGGGATTAAAAAACATAACAATTACACACCTGATAAGTATGCTCCTAGAAAAACATGTGTTAATTGTGGTAGTGTTAGTCATTTATCTGCTAATTGCAAATCTGTTAAGAAGCCTACTAATGTGAAAATGCCTAAGCCTGCAATGAATGCCTCTATGCCTGCAATGCCTGTTATGCCTAATATGTTTGCTCCATATGCACAATTTCAAAATTCATATGCTAGCATGCCATTTGTGCCTAATCCATACATGAATTTGTTTAATGTGCCACAAATGCCATGGAATGTGAATAACAAGTTTGTTCCTCCAAATATGCATGCTATGAATGAAAATGTGAGCAACCCTCAAAAATCAACACCAAAGGCAAAGGTTGATTTAACTCAATCTGAGCCCAAGGTGAAAAATAATGTGAAGAGAAAATCAAAGGCTAACAAAACAGGACCCAAGGAAACTTGGGTACCAAAATCAACTTGATTTGGTTTTATTGTGTGCAGGGAGACAAGAGGAATCTTTGGTACTTGGATAGTGGTTGTTCAAGACACATGACTGGTGATTCTACCCTGCTCACAGAGTTCCAGGAAAGAGCTGGCCCTTGTATTGCTTTTGGAGATGACAATAAAGGCTACACTAAGGGATATGGCTTGATTTCAAGAGAAAATGTCATCATTGATGAGGTTGCATTGGTGGATGGTCTAAAGCACAATTTGCTTAGTATCAAGAGAAGCCTGTGTTGTTTCTAAAGGTGGAGACAACAATGTGGTAATGACTGGATTCAGAAGAGGGAATGTGTACATTGCTGACTTTAGTAACACAAGTCCAGACACCATCACTTGCCTTTTCAGCAAGGCATGCAAGGATGAAAGTTGGCTATGGCACAAGAAATTGTCTCATTTGAATTTAAAGGTTATGAATGACTTGGTGAGGAAAGATCTTGCTAGAGGAATTCCACAAGTGGAATTCTCCAAGGATGGTTTGTGTGATGCCTGTCCAGAAAGGGAAACAAAAGAAGGCATCATTCAAAAGCAAGACAGAGTCATCAATTGTTCAACAGCTTGAGTTTCTTCATATGGATCTATTTGGCCTTGTCAATGTCATGTCCATTTCAAAGAAGAAATACTGTCTTGTGATTGTTGATGATTTTTCTAGATTTACATGGACTTTCTTTTTGCACTCAAAAGATGAGGCAAGTGAAATCATTATCAATCACATCAAGATAGTAAACAATCATCCTGATTTCAAAGTAAGAAGGATTAGGAGTGACAATGGGACAGAGTTCAAGAATTCAACTATGAAGATGTTCTGTGAAGAAAATGGTATTTTGCATGAATTTTCAACTGCAAGGACACCACAGCAAAATGGTGTAGTCGAAAGGAAAAACAGAACACTCATTGAAGATGCAAGGACAATGCTAGATGAATCAAAGTTACCAACTTATTTTTGGGCTGAGGCAGTTAACACAGCTTGCTTCACTCAAAATATTTCTTTGATTAATCAAGCCAAGGGAATGACCCTTTTATCAACTACTCAAAAGAAAGAAGCCACTATTGGATTTTCTTCATGTCTTTGGATGCAAGTGCTTTGTTCTGAGAAATCAAGCTGAGAATTTGGGGAAATTTGAAGCAAAGGCAGATGAAGCAATATTTGTGGGATATGCAGAAGGGAAAGCTTACAGAGTCTATAATCTCAGAACCAACATTGTTATGGAATCTGTACATGTTGTTTTTGATGATCTCAGAATTCAAGGTCTCTGTGATGAAGGTTTCCATGAAAGTCTTTCTTTTGAGAATGAGGAAGGAGATCAAGTGAATCATGTTAAGGCTATTGAGAAACAACCTAAAGTTGTTGTGTCTAGCACAGATGAAAGCAGTAGTGAAGATGAAATTGCTGAATTAAGATTGAGAAGAATAGCTGCTAGCAGACCAATTGGTCATTCCGTTGACAATCATGGTGGAGGATTCGTTGACAGTCAAAATGAGCATTCCGTTGACAGTCAAAATGGGCATTCTGTTGACAGTCATAGAAATGCTTCTAGGAGTGATCACTTAGGGAAAACAAACTCAAGGGGAGTTTCTCAAGGACAAACATCTAATCAAGGCAATCATGATCATGAAGCTACATCTTCTAGAGCTAATCTACCTCCCTCAAGGAAATGGACTAAAGATCATCCCTTTGAACTCATCATAGGTGATGTTTCTTCAAAAGTCCAAACTAGAAGAGCAACTCAAGAGGAATGTCTATATAGTAGCTTTCTGTCTCAAGATGAGCCAAAGAAAGTTGAGGATGCACTTCTAGATCCAGATTGGGTTTTAGCTATGCAAGAGGAGCTAAACCAATTTGAGAGAAACAAAGTTTGGAAGCTGGTGCCCAGGCCTAAAAACAGGAGTGTTATAGGCACAAAATGGGTGTTCAGAAACAAGATGGATGAAAATGGCATAGTCACAAGGAACAAAGCTATATTGGTTGCTAAAGGCTACTCACAGGAAGAGGGAATTGATTTTGATGAAACTTTTGCTCCTGTTGCAAGACTAGAAGCAATAAGAATTTTCCTAGCCTATGCAGCCCATGCCAATTTTAAGGTCTACCAAATGGATGTGAAGAGTGCTTTTCTGAATGGGGAATTGGAAGAGCAGGTGTATGTGAGTCAACCTCCTAGTCTTGAAGATGATGATTTTCCAGAGTATGTGTACTTTCTCCTCAAAGCACTCTATGGTTTGAAACAAGCACCTAGAGCCTGGTATGACACACTTTCACAGTTCCTCCTTGAGAATCACTTCACTAGAGGTACTGTAGATAAAACTCTTTTTCATAGAATTCTGAATGGCTCTACTATACTTGTTCAAATTTATGTAGATGACATAATTTTTAAGTCTACAGATGAAAAACTTTGTCAAAAGTTTGCCAAGCTTATGCAAAGTAAATATGAAATGAGCATGATGGGAGAATTAACTTATTTCCTTGGTCTCCAAGTGAAACAAGTTAATGAAGACATTTTCATTAGTCAAACAAAGTACATTCATGATTTGTTAAAGAAATTTAACTTAATGGATTGCTCTCCTGCCAAAACTCTCATGCCTACTGCTACTAAACTTGAATTGAATACTAAGGAAAAATCTGTGGACATTTCAAGTTACAGAGGCATGGTAGACTCACTTTTATATTTAACAACTAGTAAACCTGATATTATGTTTGCTACATGTCTATGTGCTAGATTTAAAGCTGATCCTAGGGAATCCCATTTAGTTGCTATTAAAAGAATTTTTAGATATCTCAAAGGAACACCAAACCTTGGCATTTGGTATCCTAGAGAATCTGGCTTTGAACTAATTGGTTATTCAGATGCAGATTATGCAGGATGTAAAATTGACAGGAAAAGCACAACTGGCACCTGTCAATTCCTAGGAAATAAGCTTGTGTCATGGTTTAGCAAGAAACAAAACTCAGTTTCTACCTCCACAGCTGAGGCTGAGTACATTGCAGCTGGAAGTTGTTGTGCACAGATTTTATGGATGAAAAATCAACTACTTGATTATGGATTAAGAGTTGAGAAAATTCCTATTTTCTGTGACAACACTAGTGTCATTGCCATTACTGAGAATCCAGTGCAGCATTCAAGGACCAAGCACATTGACATCAAGTACCATTTCATTAGAGAACATGTTATGAATGGTACTGTGGAGTTACATTTTGTTCCAAGTGTACAACAACTTGCAGACATCTTTACCAAGCCACTTGATGAATCAACATTCTCAAGATTAGTAAGTGAGCTAGGTATGCTAAATTTCTCTTAATTATTTATGAGATTTTTGCAAGTTAAAAAATTGCAGCCAGAAATTTGCTATGATTTTCTGTGGATTAATTTTCTCAGAAAAAAATTGAAATTTTGTCTAAGTCAAAATTACTATGTCAACGATTGTCTTAATCCGTTGCCAGTCTTAGCATTTTTCTGGGTATTCCGTTTACAGCTCTTTTATGTCAACAGAATGCAGCTTTATCAACGGAATAGGTTGGATCTTATACGCCCAATTCTAATCCGTTGATATAGCGCTGTTAATCTAAACCGTTGATTTGCACGCCTTTTTACCACGATATATGCATACACCCCTGTAAGTATAAATCATGGTCATGTTTTAATTGTAACGGTTAAATTTTTAAGCCAATCCAGTAATTTACAATTATTATTGGACTTAATTTTTGAGAAATTTTGGGGGAGTATTTAAGCAATTTTGCTTTCTTTAATTCATTTTTATCTTACTCTCCAAATTTCCAAAGGCTTTCTCACTTCTTCTCTCTCAAAGCAAAACACAGTTCGAACTCAACTCAACTCAACAATGGCGCCCATAGTTAAACTTATGTCTGCTGGAGGGTTCATTTATGAGAAGAACAACTCCATACCATTTGTTGACAAGGAAAGCTCGAACGAAATCTTTCACAAGATGATGGATTTCTTGGTGAACTGCAAGCTTAGTTATGCTATGTTTCACTCCACTCCACTTTATCATGAAATCATCGAGGAGATTTGGACCTCCTGTGAGTTCAGTGAAACTAAGTGCACTATGCAATTCACACTTCAAGGTAAAGAGTACATTGTTAATTCAGATGTTTTGCAAGCATGCCTTCATATTCCTGAGAATAATTGCTTAGCTTTACCCACAAATTCTGAAATTGTTAACATGCTTAACACTATTAATTACTCTTTGTCAATTGTGAATTTGGGTAAGATTATTAGGAGAGGTTTGGTAAAGGAGTGGAGCTACTTAGCAGATGCTTTTATTAAAGTGTTTTCTGGAAAAAAACAGTAATTTTGATGCTTTAAGTAACTCAATTCTAATTTTGTTTGCCATGCTTCTCACTGATAAATATTATAACTTTAGGACCCAATTAATGTATGAACATGGTGCTAAGTTGGGTGATAAGAAAACTAGGAAAAATAATATTTATTATGCTAGATTTCTAATGATGTTGGCCAACCATGTTAGTCCAACACCATTGGTTATCTCTAACCCCAATTCCAAGTTTGACTGTTTTGTTCAAGAGAAGAGGGTACTAACAGACATCTTGAGGCTCAATCACAATGGTGATGTCCCAATGGTGTACTTGCCAGTCATTGAGGTAACACTTTCTCAACCTGTTAATTTAAATGTTACTTCAATTTCTGCTACTACAACTGCTGTTGTTGCAATGGAGCCTGTAGCTGTGACCCAACAGGCTCCTGCCCCTGCAACTAGACCTAAATCTAAAAAGTCTAAATCTACCAAGCCAACCTCAGGTGCTTCTCAAAAGGCACCTGTTGTAAAATCCATTACACAGCCTAAGGGGAGTGAAACAGGTGTGGTGAGTGGTGAGGGAAGGGGTGAACATCAAAGAAACCCCAAGAATAAGGTGGGAGAGGTTAGTGTTGCCCAGACTAGCCCCATTGTGTCTTCCCAACAAGGCACAATGAGTAACATGGATATTAGCTCAAGTCTAACTACATCCTCTCAAAAGGGTGTAGTTATTGAAACAAGCTCTCCTCCAAAAGCACATACCAAAAGGGTAAGGGACACATCTAGCCCCCAAACATCTATTTCCCACTACCAAAGAAGGGTGAAACAGAAATCCCAGGTCACACAGGGTGCACACACACTGGAAGCAACAATTCCAGTTTCTCAAATTCAGTTTGATGTAGCCCCAATTATTACTCTGGGGTTACAGTCCCACTCCCTCAATATTAATATTGAGACAACTCCACAAAATTCTCTTACACACTCATTAGATGTGGATATGATCCATTCATCTATTCCTAATTCTCCATCTCTATTCTTGGAGAAGCCCCACTCTGAAATTGGTGGTCATCACTTTTTAAGTGATTTGTTGGGCCGCCAATCATCTTTTTCTGAAACTACAAGAGGATCTGTGGAACCATCTTTAAAATCAATCACCACAGATTCTACTGTAATTTCAATTTCTCAAACTCCTTTATTGACTTCATCAACGGAATTATCTCTTCCGTTGACAAGTGTTTCTCCATCAACGGAATCCATTCCGGTGATAGTTCAAACTACCATTCCGTTGATAGCTCATTCTGCACCAATTATTGAAAATCTAGTTGTTCACACAACTAGTGTAGATGACCTAGTGGTAGTTGAAACACTTTTAGGATTGAAAGGGAGTGATTCTGAGAGGCTAGCTTGCAGCCAAGCAAAAGGAGAGAATGAGAGTGAGAGGCTGGCTATTTCTTCCAGCCAGGCAAAAGGAGAGATTGAGAGGTGTGACCTTAGTAGGTGAAGGTGAGGGTGTGAGAGGTGTGAGCCATGGGGAGCCCATGATGCAAGAAAATAGAGGAGAGAGAGAAGGAACTACAGGAGCTCTAAGGGAGGAAACATCCATTGCAAGTGAGTTAATGGAGGTTACCGAGGGAGAAAGAGAATTGTCTTTCCAAGAGCATTATCAACAAGCTCTGGATATCATTTCTCTGGATATCATTTCTCTGGATCCTGAAACCTTTACTCACCCTGTGCTAGCATATCAAATCATGGCTCAACAGGGCAATGTGGAGGCAGAGAGGACATTAAATCTAATTCATACAACTGCATCCATGATGAGGGCTAAGGATGCACTTGCCAATCTGTCTCCAGGAGCTGGTGGAAGTGATCATTTTGCTGAATCTTCAAGTGATGATGATAGTCTTGATGCTGATTTACAAGAGGTGGCTACTACACAGACTGGGACATCTGTGTTGCCTCCTAAGCCAAGATGGCTTTATCAAGATTCACTTGGATTTCATGGTTTGGATACTGCAATCACAAGGCAGTATAATGAAGCTTACTTGGCTCATGAGTCTGCACCTCATAATGAAAAGAAATTCTACAAGGCAATTTTGGACTCTCTAGAAATCCAGATGCTCCAAATGCTACAGACACGGATTGAGGCCAGGGAAATCAAGGATACCATTGCAAGCTTCAAGGACTCCACTGATAGGAGTTTTGATGAAAGACTTCCCCTTCTCACTGTGACCAAAATGGACAAATTCTTCAAAAGGGATCATGAGGTGGCAACCACTTTGAAAACCCTTACTGATAGGGTGGACAAAGTGGAAGCCACATTAACTCATATGCAACAAGCACAGGAGAAGCAAACTCAGTTATTGACTCAGTTAGTGGCAGCTCAAGGTCTCCATCTCATCACTCTTGATGATAACAAAAAGGGGGAGAAATCAAAGGAGCTTAATATTTAAGTCACAAAAGTTATGGTCCCAGCCATTTCTTTACCACAGGAGCCACTAGCTATGGGGGAGTATATCAAAAATAAATTGGATGGAATTGACCTGATTCAACGTGCATCTCTGAGACTACAACTTGCAAAACAGATAAAAGAGAAAATGAAGGATATAGATGCACGGGCTAAGAAGATAGCTGAAAATGCAAGAAATAAACATCCATCAACTGATCAAGCTACTTCTACATCAACGGATCTCAGAATTATAGTGCCAACGGATGAGCCCATCCCATCATCAACGAATGCTATGGTCTTAGTGTCAACGGATTTGGAGCCACAGATTAAATTCTCATATGATGTAAAGCCTCTTCTACATGGAGTGATTCCTGGTCCAAGGAAAGAAAAGGGACAAACTTCATGTATTAGAGATGTGGACCCAACTACTTTTCCAAAATGCTTATCTCCAAAATCCCCAGCTAAACCAAAGGGCAAGAATATTGCTAGGGCCTTCTATCCTCCTCCATTTCCAGATGAGCTCAAGGTTCTGAGTAAACTTATTATAAAATGCAAGGAAAGCAATAAGCCTGAAATTAGGAATCAAAGAGCAATAGTCTACAGGAATGGGCAAGAGATCTGTGTTTGGGCTGTCACCCAAATTTTGCTGAAGCTAAAGCTGAGGAATCAGCTAGGGCAGACATGCAAGCTCTTGTAGTTGCCCAAGCTCTAGATGAAGATGAAAGATTGCAAGAAGAAAGAGCTAGAGCTGAAGCTGAGCAAGCAAAAAGAAAAAGAAAAAGTACAAGGCAACCTAAAACAAGAGCTAAAAGAAACTTGGCTTTTGATAAGGATGATTCTCAAAGCACTATAACAGATGCACCTGTAACAACTGTGCCTTCAACTTTTTCTGATCCAGGTTTTGGAGCAAAATTAGCTTGTGACCCTGAACATCTAGTCAATTTTCATGACCAACCAATTGAGCCAAAGGAGGAGCCATTTGAGTTTGATGAAGCTAATTTTCCCAAATTTCTGGTTGAAATGGAATCAAAGAAGAAATCAAAGCAGAGGGCTACTAAGGCTAAACCAGTTTTTGTGAGAAGGCCACAGGTTGAAAAACCACCTACAAACCCAGAGGACTTTATCTACATCGCAGATATAAGGGAGGAGTCAGACTTAAACCTATATCTTGATGACTTGGTGGAAGTGAGAGGAATATGAGCTACTCATAAACTACCAGAGAGATTAGTGTTTGTCTACAAGGGTGGAAGGGAACATATTTGGCATCTACACAGAATTCTAGGAGAGGATTATCAAACTTTGCTAGTGGTGTTCAAGTGCTTAAAGAAAGATTTTGGGTTCACCAAAACTGCTAAGTCTGAGGTTGTCTCCAAGATTTGTCAAATAAAAGCTAGCTGGAACAAGCCTGATGCACTTCCCAGAATTCTAAAGATCCCTCAAACAGGAAAGAAAATTCATTTCCAACCCTTTTGGATGATGGAATTCAGAGACAAGGAAACTGTAGGAGATTCTTCAGAATAGAGGACCAATTGGAAAAGGCATCTAATGAAACTCTAAGATTTATGCAATCCAAGTTGGGTGAACAAGATGAAGAAGAGAAGATTTTCTACAGGAGGCTCCAAGCTCAAATTGAGGAGAACAATGCTAAGAAGGGGAAGAAAACAAGGCCACAAAGACAAAGATGGTAAATCTGCTCAGGCCAGAGGAGCAACTCTGTGCACCTGTGTTGTAAGAACTTCTACTTTGTTTTCAATAAATTTTTAAAGTATCATGAAGCTCAATACAATTTCTACTTTTGAAATTTGTAATTTGTTTAAGTGTTTTTGTTATCATCAAGGCTCTTGAATTATGGATGTTATTCTATCAGTCATAAATTGGGGGAGATTGTTAGGAATATGTTGTTCTTGATGATAATTATAAAAACACTTAGTAGATTTTGTGTTAATTCAATTTTGTAACTGTCAACGGAATGGTATGCTTTGCAGCTTCCGTTGACAGGTAGCTCATCAACGGAATGAGTCTCATCAACGGAATGAGTAATGTAGCAATTGCACTGTACAATACTTCATTAGTTGATAGGCAATTGTTGTAGGTATTAGATAGGTTTTCTAAGTCATGTTGACTAAGTACTAGATAGGCAAAATAGGTTGGTTAATTGTAAATATAATGTGCCTTGTAATTTTGCCTAAGTGAAGACATGTCAACGGAATGGAGATTACACTATCAACGGATTGAAGAATGTACCATCAACGGATTGAAGAATAAAGCTATCAACGGAATACATCTCACTACTATCAACGGATTACTATCACTTTTCTGAACAGTTGACAAAGTGATAGTGACAATTTTCTGACAGATCAAAAGGTGATGTGGAAGTGTACTTTGCATTGGGAGCCATCAAAATGGTTACTGGGAATGAGGAAACATTCCATTTACCAATTAAGTTCTTGAGTGGGATCATAATAAAGCATGAAGACAAAAGACAAGATCTCCAAGGACCATTGGACAAAAGGAATGAAAAGCAAGCTGTTGGCGGTTACCTTTAGTACTTTTTAGTGTAGCCAAAAATAGCATTGTAAACTTGGGATATATAACCAAGTGTAGCAGTTCATTTTATTGTAGGAAGTGAGATAGAATAATTTTTTATTAGCTTTCTTTGAAGAGCACTCTCACTCTACATTTGGAACTGAGTAGTTGTGCTACATTTGTAACACAGATTATTCCCACAATAAAAACATCTCAGTTGGATCCTCAAAACATCCAACTGAAATTTTATATTTGCTTGTGTGTTTTTATTTTCTCTGTCAAGTTATTTAAAAGTTGTTTTAAGTTTAAAAATATCTAGAATTGTATTCAACCCCCCCTTATACAATTCTGTTAGGTCATTTGGGATTAACACTCATGCAAATCCTGACGTCAGTACTTCTGATGCATCACCTGTGAAGACTGTCTTGATCTCAGACTCTCCTGCACATGCCTCTCCACCTCACAGAATTGTTGAAATATCTTGGGAGAAGGCTGCTGAGACTGCATCCAAGCTTGGTTTCTCACCACCTCCAATCATTCAGAAGAGGAAGGATGCTGAGATTGTATTCCAAAGACAAAAGAAGCTGAAAGGATCAAGCCTACAAGAACCTGGACTTCAAAGGAGTTCAGCAGCTATTACTGATCCAGCCACACAAGAACCACTCACTCAAAGTGTTAGGCCGAATACACAATATATAATCAAGTATGTATGAGAATAACAATCAAGAACACAGGTTTGTAAATCAACAGACTGAATTATATTTAAATAATTCTCTCTTAGTGATGTTAATGAATCACAAAGAGCTACTAGGTTACAAGAATAATAATTCTATGTTCGTGTGTCCCTTCAAGGGATAACCTATCTGTGTTTATATAGTACACAGCTACATACAATCCTTATCTAATTGATACTCCTATAAATTAGCTATACAATTATTATCAATTAAGGATTGCTTCAGTCTTCTATTCCGTTTCCTTAGCTGTATCAATATATTCTGCTTCTTTCCATCTTCAGAATATATTGCTTCTAGAATCTTTATCTTTGCACCGACAGCTTAAGTCAACTATCACCCTGTCAGACTTTAACAAACTCTGACCGGCTTCCATGTGAACTCTTCACCCAGTCAGACTTTATCAAACTCTGACTGGCTTCTATATAAATTCTGATATGTACCTGTTACTTAAACACTGATGAACAAACGTCAGCAATTATATCTAACAATCTCCCCCAACTTGTTCATATCAAAATGTACAAGTTAAAAAGATAATTGATGATGTCAAAACATATAACAAATGCAGTGTTTAAAATATGTCAGAGTTTAATTTTAAAACAGAGTTTAAATTTAACTTAGAATAGAAAACATAAAAACTTACAGTCAGACTTTACTTGACTTCTTCAATATCAGGTACTGTCCTGAGATAATCAATCAGCAGTCTTCTTTCAGCCTTCTCTAGCTCATCCACCATAATCTCTTTTAGCTCTTTAAGTTCTGAATCACTCTCCCCCGTTTGGTAGATAGCAGCTCTTAGAGAATATATGCTGTTTCTTCTCATATCATTTCCTAGCCGAATATAATGAGCTTTGTCTGACTCTAGGTTGAATTCTAAAACTTTTGTTCCAAGTGCTGTTTTAAATCTAGCACTGTTTCTCTTCATCTCCACTAACTTTCCAGTATGATCTCTATACTTTGGAATGTAGACACTTGATACTCCTCCTCCAAGCATAGCTTTAGATCTCAGCATCTTTTCTCTCAAAACTTGAGCAACATCATGAGTATATCTGTTTTTGACTTTTAAAAGATAAAGTACATACTCTAGTTCTTCCCATGATTTGAGATTAACATCAGATTCTCCAACTTTATAAACTCTTCCATCACTCATGAAGTATAACAAAAACTGCTTCTTCAATATTCTGTGAAAAATCAACTGAACAGATTCTAACTTATCAAGGTTTTCTTGTGTAACCCCAATACCAGATTCTGCCAGTGAAATGTTATCTTGAGATCTGTTATTTATTCTTCTCTCTCTGTGTGATCCCAGTCCAGATTTATCAAAAGCTTCTTTTCCCAATACAGTTCTGGTTTCTGAGAATTTCACAGCTTCAAGCTTTAAGTCTTCAAGAATTTTAGGTTTGGTGAATCCTGAAAGTTGTGTAGATTTCTGTACAACTTGAGCAACGTCAGAGGTTGTCATAACTTTAGTAGAAACATCAACTTGAGCAGCGTCAGAGGTTGATTTAGCTAATCTTGTTTCAAATTGAGCAATGTCAGAGGTTGAATAAATCTTCTTAGGTAACTGTTCTTCTTCTACCAGTTTACCTTTTCCTTTGTCAGCATTATTAATCACAGGCCTCCTTGAGTACTGTAAACTCTGATCAGAGTTTACATTCTCTTTGATAACAATTCCTTTTTCTTTCTTTCTAGGAGCCTTGATTTCCTTCTTCTTGTAGATTCCAGCTTCAACATTCTTCTTGTGTTCCTCAGCAAGCATTTGCTCTTCAGCTTGGATATCTTCAATTGAAATACCTTTCCCATGTTCTGCCATAAACATCTTAGCAGCAATTTCCTCATCAGTAGATGGCTTATCAGAGATTATCAAACTTTTGTATCTTGAACCACTGGCAGAGTTTACATGTCCCTTTCCAGAGTTTGATCTTTTATCAGAGTTTGATCTTCTTGAAAATAGTCTTCTATCATCATTTGATCTTAAGCTCTTTCCATCTCCTCCCTTGTTTCCACCATCATTACCATCATCCCTCCGTCTCAGAGTTTGAGTGTCTTTGCATTTGTCACTTGGTACACTCTCCCCCTTTTTGACATCATCAGAAAGTAGTACTGATGTCAACAACTCAATAACATTAGAAATTGATGTTAGTTGGGCAGACATAGCAGTCTGGTTGTCTTCAACTTTCCCAAGCCTATTCTGAATGTCATCAGAGTCCTTAGCTTGCTTCTTAAACATGGAATTGTAGTAAGTCCTATCATTCTTCAGAGTGAGATCTCTCAGACCAACTTCATTCCTCAAAGCAGTGACTTCCTTATGAGACTCATCAAATCTGTTGTGAAGAGATTTAATTTGAATCACAGTAGCCTTCAGACTTGTAAGAATATCAGGACTTGAAATTGTCTTCACAGAATCTCCAAGAAAATCAGCAGCCCTCTGTGCTAAAAAGATACAATCTGCAGCAGCCCATCTATTGTAGTACATATCTTGAAAATGCTCAGCTGTAGCTCGATTGACCTCTCTTAGCTCATCAGAGTTTGCTTGATTCTCAAATAACTCCTCTTGAGAATGATCTGAACTATCATTATCATTATCAGTATCATTCTGTGCTGTATTCTCTGCAGGAATATTCTCAGCATCAGGTTCTGGAATCTCAGAGTTTGCAGTATGCAGGAACTCTGCTTCTTTAGTAGGAACAATATTCTCAGGAGCATCAGTATTTAAGGTCTGATCAACTTCCTCACCCGTTTCAATTACCTGGTGAGTAACAGAGAGGATCTCTGTATGAGTAGCCATAGATTCTTCAAGAACAACCGTGGCATGATCAGCTTCCACACCCTCTGTTTCATCAAAATCTTCAAGATGGTCAGAATGTACAGAGTTGTGTGCTTCAACATCCATATCAAATCCCTGTTCAGCCTCAACATGTTCTGTAGCCTCCTGAACAAGAATTTCAGGAGCTTCATCTGCAGCTTCAGTTGCAGCTTCCTCAACTACATCATCAGCGTTTGATGTAGGAGCTTCAGGATCAGCATTTGCATTTGCCTCAAAAACTCTGTCCAAATTGACAGCTTCAGTATGTACATTTGATGCACCAAAAAGATGTGCAGCCACCAATCTACGTTTTCTCTGATGAAGAGTTTCTTCATCAGTTTCACACTCTTCATCTGCAGCATCAGACTTTGCCCTGTTGGCCCTTCTTTTCTTTATTCGTTTCTTCTGAGGCATATCAGCAGTATGTGATGCCCCAGCTTCAGCAGCTTGCTTAGCAATCCTTGGAGGTTTAGTACCAACATGCTTAGTCCTACCACCAGTCCGTGGTTGTTGAGATGCAGATGGAATAGGTTCAGAGTTTACAAATGGAGGTTGAGTTGAAGATGGAGAGACCTCAGGATTTATTGGTTCTTGTTGTTGTTGAAGTTCAGGATTTAAAAACTGAAGAACTCTCTCAGGTAACAACAACTCACCAACATTTACCTTCTTGAAATCCTTATTCGTAAGATCAGAGAATACCCTTTTATGCAATTTGAATGAGGGAATTACGTCCTCCTCATTAATCTCAACATTATTAACACATGCAGAGAATAACATTTGACAAAATCTAGAAAAATAGACTACATGCCTATTCTCTGTTAATTTTTCTCCTATGTTCATTAAGACAAGTCTAGCAAAATCATAATTACTGTTAAATAGAAGTGAATACCCGATTTGCAGACTGTCTATTGGAATGGCGTCCCAATTTGTGCATTTCTTCCCGAACGCTCTAGTTATGCAATCGAAAAAGAAACTCCATTCTTTTCGTAAGAACGGTCGCTTCAGTTGGCCAATCTTTGCCAAAGACCCAGTATATCCAATAGCTTGCATCATTCTCTGAAGATCAGTATCACCAACAGCAATGGTGTACGCGTCAGAATGTGCAAAACCCATTGCTTCACGAACAGTTCCTGGAGTTATGACAAACTCTATCTCCGAGAACTCAAAAACTATGGATGGGGTACCAGAATCACCACCATCATCATAGACACCAGTCTCCCAGAAAGCTTTGATCTGAGATCCATAAAGCTTTGCAGGCTCCACTAAAGCACGCCCAATTTCTGACTGAGCAAGAAAGTTTTGTATGATATGAAACGCCTCTGGTGCAATGACAGTGTTTAATGGGGCTGAATAGTTATTAGGGACAAACTCAAGTCCAGAAGCAGTGAAAGCAGTTGAAGCCATTAGTAATGTCAAGAAATAAGCAGAAAATAGCTTCAAAAACACGAGAGAGTTTAAGAAAAGAAAGTGTTTGTGAATATGTGTGAGTGAAACTAGAATACAATTGGAGTAAGTCGTGAAAAACTGTAACGGTTGTGTGTATAATGTATAAATATAAAATTTAAAATTAAAAACTGAACAGTTTTTAAACATTAAAACACAATTGTTTTACCCCGTATTCTTTGTAAATGAGACACGTGTCACACATACAATGGCTGACAGCAGTAATTGGCAATTTCCAATGCGCATGCGCAGTAAAAACAGCAATAATTGCCGCCGATTACACTTTCCTATGTATGCAATCTCTCTTCACTCTTTAACACTTTTCTAGACCAATGCCCAAACATACTCTTTTGAAATACCAAAACAAATGTTTTTCCTCAAAATTATAAAATGTCTGAAACAAAGAAATTATTTTAACCATCAGAGATTAAAACAAAGTTACCTCGGCGTATTTCACACAATACATCAGTGTTTATCATTTATCCTTCTTTGTCAATAAACTCTTTTCGCAAACTGTACAGGTGTGCATAATTGTGTGTGTAGTAGCAGAGTTTACCGAAATCAAATATTTAGACCATCTCAAAGTGCATAAAATCCACAAACTTAAGTAGTAAAAACTGGTTGCCTAAACTCTCATGTATAAAATAAAATCTGATTTTATATCTAAACTCTGTAATACTAATATCCTTTCATTTGGATATATCTTTTATTTTTCACCCCCTGTATAGATATTTTATTTATATATATATATATATATATATATATATATATATATATATTCCAGTAATCAGTGGTTGGCACTAGTCACCAAAAATCAAAGATTTTAGCCCTTATTTCATACAATAAGTTCCTGGATCTTCCTAGGCACAACATGATCTCAAAGGAATTTGTGCTCTGTTTGGCATCTTTTGATTTGAGGGTGAATTATTTGCAATTAATAATCAGAGTTTAGACTTTTCATTAGTTAATACAATTAATTTATGAGAGAAAATGCAAACAGCTAATACAGACTCAGGGTATAGGATCAATATACTAAGAGATGCTATAAATATAGAGACAGTATCATGCTGTGTTAACTTACTGCACATATTTGAGATCAGAATCTATATAACTCTTAAGGATTCATAATTACTTACTGAGAATTATGCCTCATACAAATTTCTTCATTGGTCCATATGTTTCAGACAAAATTACAATCAGAGTATAGCATTAGACTGTAACTATCAGAGTATGACCAACACTTTATGACTAGCAGAGTTTAGCATCAGATTTTACTTTCAGAGTTTATGACACTGGTACTCATAACAGTTAATACATGCAAGGAATCATGAGCATAAAAATCAAACATGTATAGTTTTTGAGTCTAACCCGTATCTCTAGTCGAAACCAGAGATCATTCCAAGTTCATTTACCAATCTTGTAAAAGTAGCTTCACTCAAAGGTTTGGTGAAGATATCTGCAAGTTGTTGGTCTGTAGACACAAAATGAAGCTCAATGTTTCCTTCTTCCACATGTTCTCTGATAAAATGATACCTTATGCTGATGTGCTTTGTGATTGAGTGCTGTACTGGATTACCTGTCATAGCAATAGCACTTTGGTTATCACAGAAAATAGGTATTTTAGAGTACCTCAAACCATAATCCAGCAACTGATTCTTCATCCACAGAATCTGTGCACAACAGCTACCAGCAGCTATATACTCTGCTTCTGCAGTGGATGTGGAAATAGACTTTTGTTTCTTGCTATACCAAGAAACCAATCTGTCACCTAAGAATTGACAGCTTCCACTTGTACTTTTCCTGTCTATCTTACAGCCTGCAAAATCTGCATCAGAGTAACCAATTAGCTTAAACTCTGATTCTCTAGGATACCACAAACCCAAGGTTATGGTTCCTTTGAGATATTTGAAAATCCTTTTTACAGCTGTTAGATGAGGCTCTCTGGGATCTGCTTGAAATCTTGCACAAAGACATGTTGCATACATGATATCAGGTCTACTTGCAGTAAGATACAGTAAAGACCCTATCATTCCTCTGTAGTTTGTCATATCTACTGAGGCTCCTGTGTCTTTGTCTAGCTTTGTTGCTGTAGCCATGGGAGTTGGAGCAGATGAACTATCAAGCATACCAAATTTCTTGAGAAGATTTCTGGTATATTTTGCTTGATTGATAAAAATACCATCATCTGTTTGCTTGACCTGTAAGCCTAGAAAATAACTAAGCTCTCCCATCATGCTCATTTGGTACCTGGACTGCATAAGCTTTGCAAACTTCTTACAAAGTTTGTCATTAGAAGATCCAAAGATAATATCATCTACATAAATTTGAACTAAAAGCAAATCATCACCAGAATTGAAATAAAACAAGGTTTTATCAATTGTACCTCTTGTGAACCCACTTTCTAAAAGAAATTGAGCAAGAGTTTCATACCATGCTCTTGGTGCTTGCTTTAGTCCATATAGTGCCTTGTCAAGCCTGTAGACATAATCTGGATGCTTGGGATCTACAAATCCTGGTGGTTGTTCAACAAACACTTCTTCTTCAAGCTTCCCATTGAGAAAAGCACTTTTTACATCCATCTGAAAGACTTTAAACTTCTTGTGTGCAGCATAAGCCAGAAATATTCTTATGGCCTCCAATCTTGCAACTGGAGCAAAGGTTTCATCATAGTCAATTCCTTCCCGTTGTGAATAACCTTTAGCCACAAGTCTAGCCTTGTTTCTTGTAATCACACCTTCACTGTCAGTCTTGTTTCTGAAAACCCACTTTGTACCTACAATTGATCTATTCTTTGGTCTAGGTACAAGTGTCCAGACTTCATTTCTTTCAAATTCATTTAACTCTTCTTGCATTGCTGTAATCCAATTAGCATCTTGAAGAGCTTCCTCCACTTTCTTTGGTTCTGTTTGAGACAAGAAAGCATGATACAGACACTCATTATTTGTTGCACTTCTAGTTCTCACACTAGCATCAGGATCTCCAATTATGAGATCAGGTGTGTGTGCCTGTGTCCACTTTCTTGCTGTTGGTAAGTGGTTTCTTGTATCATTATTGGATCCTCCCCTTTGATCCATGCTCTCCTGATTCATATGTTGACTTTCTGCAGTATCTGAGGCTCCCCCTGAATTGGATGGCTCAGAGTTTGAACTGTCAGAGTTTGAATTAGTTTCCTCAACTGACTCACTTGCTGTGTCTTGTTGAGCTTCTTCACGCTCCCCCTCAACTGGTTCTCCATTTTGTTCAATTTGAGAATTTTCAGTTTCTCCAGTATTTACCAGTAGAGGTTCAGAGTATGCTTCGTCAGAGTTTGTCAGAACCGCTTCATCAGAGTTTGTCGGTACTGCTTCATCAGAGTTTACATCATCAGAGAATAAACCTTCATTTTCAAAACGCAGTTGATCATATCCATCTAAGTCATCAAGTCCAGTTATTTTCTTGTCATCAAATGACACATGAATGGATTCCATGATCACTTTAGTTCTCAGATTGTAGACTCTGAATGCTTTTGTTGACAATGGATAGCCAACAAAGATTCCTTCATCAGCTTTTAACTCGAACTTGGTCAACTGTTCAGGATGAGTCTTCAACACAAAGCATTTGCATCCAAATATATGAAAATATTTCAAATTTGGCTTCTTATTTTTCACCATCTCATATGGTGTTTTCCCATGCTTGTTGATCAGTGTAGCATTTTGAGTAAAACAAGCAGTTTGAACAGCTTCTGCCCAGAAATAAGTTGGTAATTTTGCTTCTTCAAGCATAGTTCTGGCTGCTTCAATTAAAGTTCTGTTCTTTCTTTCAACTACACCATTTTGCTGTGGAGTTCCAGGTGCAGAAAATTCTTGTTTCACTCCTCTTTCCTTGCAGAAAGCTTCCATGATTGAGTTTCTGAATTCAGTTCCATTATCACTCCTTATAATTTTGACTTTGTGCTGTGATCCTTTGTCCAGTACATTTACATGATCCATCAGAGTTTGAGCAGTTTCATCCTTCTTTGATAACAAATACACCCATGTATATCTAGTATATTCATCAACAATTACTAGAGCATATTTCTTTCTGCCCATAGACATCACATTCACAGGTCCAAAGAGATCAACATGTAGAAGATGATAAGGTTCCACTACTGAAGATTCAGATTTGCTCTTGAAAGTTGACTTCCTTTGCTTGGCCTTTTGACAAGAATCACATAGACCATCTAGACTGAGTATTGATTTTGGGAGTCCCCTTACAAGATCCTTTCTTATTAGCTCATTGATGTTGTTCAAATTGAGATGAGAGAGCTTCTTATGCCAATTCCAACTCACTTCATTTGACATTCTAGCAGTCAGACACACTGTTTTTCCATCATAGTTTGTTACCAAACTTGCTTCATAAATGTTGTTGTGCCTGTGTCCAACTAGAACAACTTTTCCAGTAGATTTACTGATAACTTCACAGTATTCAGTATGAAAATCTACATGGTTTCCTCTATCACAGATTTGACTCACAGATAGCAGATTATGCTTGAGTCCTGAGACTAGAGCTACATTTGTGATGATGACACTTCCAAGATTGATATTGCCATATCCCATAGTACGTCCTATGTTGCCATCTCCATAGGAAACTTTTGGGCCAACCTTCTCCTCAAAATCTGATAGCAGGGCTTTATTTCCAGTCATATGTCCTGAGCATCCACTATCCAAGATAAGTGTGCTCTCTTTTATACCCTGCAATCACAAACAAACACTAAGTGTTAGTTTTAAGGACCCAGACTTGCTTGGATCCTTTGTCTTTCTTAACAGTGTTAGCTTTTGCAGCGGAATTACTATCAACAGAGTTTAAACTAACATTGTCAGACTTTACACTTGCAGAGTTTGCTCTAACCCATTTCAGATTGGGTTTTAGCTCATAATAGTTGTGATAAATAGCATGATAACTCTTGCAAGTATAAATGGAATGCCAAGTGCTCCCACAGTGTGTGCATAAAGTCTGTGGTCTAACCCTAACATAATCATTCTTTACTCCTGATGTAGAAGGTAAAGAATTGATATTTTTATTCTTTGTACAGTAATTAGCAAGATGATTAGAACTACCACAATTATAATAACCTGTTTTTCACAAGTTTTTACTGGCTTTCTAACAGCTTCTCTTTCCATAAGTTTTTCTGTTATAATATTTTCCTGTCTTTCACAGGCTTCATCTGATTCCATATCAGCTTCTCTTATTACAACAGATTTTAACTTATTGGCTTCTGGAACAAATTTCACAGGTTTAAGTTGTGGTTTTACCTTAACTTTGTCTTTAAACCTAAGTTCATCATTTTCACAATAGCCTAAACCTACAGAATCTGTCTGAAACACTTGATGAGTGTCTCTTCCAGAGTCTGTCCAAGTCTTGATTATTTTTCTTTCTTTTTCTAGATCAGATTCTAATTGCTTATATCTTTTCAGCAACTCCTGTTCTACATAAACAGCATCATCTCTTTCTTTTTGAATCTGCTTCATGTTTTCAAGTTCTCCTTCAAGAAACTTGTTTCTATCTTTAAGACTAAGATTTTCAGCTTTAATTCTCTCATTCTCTAAAGTCTGATCCCTATAACTAACATGTACGCTTTTCAAATATACTCTCAATTCAGATATATTATCAGTATCATAAGCATAAGTAGTTAGGGGTACCTTATTTTCAGATGATTCAGTCTCATCTCTGACAGTTGCCATAAGAGCATAATTTTCTCCATCATCAGAGTCTGAAGTATCTGCCCAGTCTTTGCCTTTAGAGATGAGTGCTTTCTCAGATTTGCCTTTCTTGCACTCTGGAGCATAGTGACCCATCTCCTTACACTTGTAGCACTGGATTTCAGATTTATCCTTCTTGCCAGACTTGGTCTCCCTTCCATCAGACTTTCTAAAACTTTTCCTTTCAGAGTTTGAATCTTTCCTTGAGAATCTCTTTCCTTTCTTAAAGTTCTTGAATCCCATCTTCTTGAAGGTTTTCACCATCAATGCAGCCATTTGCATCATCTGTTCTTCATCATCCTCAGAGTCAGAAGCTTCATCAGAGTTTGAGTCATCATCAGAGTTTGATGACTCACTTTCAGATTTAATAACTAAAGCCTTTCCCTTGGCTTTCTTCCTTGATGATTCCTTCTTAATGGGCTTCTCCTCAACTTTGAGAGCAACAGATTTTGTCTTTTTGCTCAATCTTCTATTCCTTTGTTCTATCTCCAGTTCATGAGTTTTCAACAACCCATAGATTTCATCAAGATCTGTATCAGCAAGCTCATAATTATCTCTTATTGTGGTTGTTTTTAAATCCCACATTTCAGGTAGAGATAACAAAAACTTGAGATTAGACTCTTCAAGCTCATATTCTTTATCAACCAGAGACAGATCATTCAATAGTTTGCAAAATCTGTCATAAGTCTCAGTCAAGGTTTCATTAGTTCTTGAATCAAAGTGCTCATACTCCTGTGTGAGTATTGTCTTTCTGTTCTTCTTAATAGCACCTGTTCCCTGGCATCTGACTTCTAAAGCATCCCATATCTCTTTGGCAGTCTTGCAGCCAATTACTCTGTTAGACATAACATTATCTAAGGCACTGTGGAGAAGATGTCTAACCTTTGCATCTTTTGTAATTGATGAGATGTCCTCAGGAGTCATATCTTTCTTTTCCTTTGGAACAGTCTTTTGTTCTTGACCATCAACAACAGGGGCTAATTTGGTTGGATTATGAGGACCATCATAAATTCTGTCAAGATATTCTGGATCTGTAGCCTCCAGAAACATGGTCATCTTCACCTTCCAAATCAGATACTCTATTGGCCTGAGAATTGGAACCCTGATTGTTTCATATCGACTCACAGAATTAGGCTTAACCTGTTCAGCCTTGGGAGCAGTTTGATTTTCTTCAGACATGATTATTACTGTGTTTGAATCGTAAAACTGTATATATTAAACAGCCTAAGCTCTGATACCAATTATTAGGCCGAATACACAATATATAATCAAGTATGTATGAGAATAACAATCAAGAACACAGGTTTGTAAATCAACAGACTGAATTATATTTAAATAATTCTCTCTTAGTGATGTTAATGAATCACAAAGAGCTACTAGGTTACAAGAATAATAATTCTATGTTCGCGTGTCCCTTCTAGGGATAACCTATCTGTGTTTATATAGTACACAAATACATACAATCCTTATCTAATTGATACTCCTATAAATTAGCTATACAATTATTATCAATTAAGGATTGCTTCAGTCTTCTATTCCGTTTCCTTAGCTGTATCAATATATTCTGCTTCTTTCCATCTTCAGAATATATTGCTTCTAGAATCTTTATCTTTGCACCGACAGCTTAAGTCAACTATCACCCTGTCAGACTTTAACAAACTCTGACCGGCTTCCATGTGAACTCTTCACCCAGTCAGACTTTATCAAACTCTGACTGGCTTCTATATAAATTCTGATATGTACCTGTTACTTAAACACTGATGAACAAACGTCAGCAATTATATCTAACACAAAGTGTGAGTGCAGACATAGTTGAAGGAATGGTCACACAAGAACCATTTTCTCAAAGGGAAAATGCAAACACCAACATTCCTGCCACACAAGAACCATCTTCTCAATGTGAAGATGCATGCAATGAAGATTCAGCTTCAAAGGAACTTCCTGACATTGCTCAAGGGGTTTCTGGTACTTTTGAAATGGATATCTTGGTTGACAACACTGTCTACGAGGGAAGTACACAAGAACCTTCAGCTCAAAGGGTTGAAGCAGCTTCTGAACCTCATGCTCCACAAGAACCATTGGTAGCAAATACTGATGCATGCCAAATTACTGATGACAGTGTTGTTCCTGATGCAAGTGGTGTTCCTGATGTTGAACCAATCCTGATCCAGCCACTTACTTCTAGGCCAATGATGGACTCTATCTCAGATCATCAGGATAAACTTACAGGTATTGATATTCCTGATCCTGATCCTGACAATGATTCTGATGATAACAGTGATGATGATGATTATGTTGATAGAGCTGAAAAGCATGAGCTTGCCACTGCAATAAAAGCTAGTCTTGGAACTATTCATGGTTCTTCAAGCACTTTTATGGTTGACAAGGCAACCACTGGTAAAGCTTCTGCTAATGACTTTGTTGGTCCTTCTGCTAATGACTATGCTGAACAATTAAGAAGGCATCAATGGGACAATGAATGGTACATATCTGATGATTTTGTTAGTTTCCCAAATGCTCTTAATTATGCTTCTTATGCAGCCTCCTTGATTAATGATGAAGAATTGAAGAATCATTTGAAGGCTACTACTATTTTGAGCAAAAGCCTCAAAGTAGAAATGGATTCTGTTAAGACTGATAATGCTATGATGAGGGCTGATATTTCTCAAAGTCTAGACAAGGCTCCTACTGCTTATCAAGTCAGAGTCTTGGATTCTCATGTTAAGTCTCTGGTCACAGCTCAGTCTTCAATCAACAACAGAATTGATTCTTTGGATGCTAAGGTAACAAATATTGAAGCCTCTCTCTCTCTCTCTCTCTCTCTCTCTCTCTCTCTCTCTTTGATTTTATCTTTATTATCTAATCCTGATGCCAAAAAGGGGGAGAAGGTAGTTCAATCAAAATGTACACCTGATCTAGTATTGAGAAAGGATGATGATAATGCTGGAAATGATGGTGATGACATGGTAAAGAAAGGAGAAACCTCTGATGCTGCTATGGTAAAATCTTCAAGGCAAACTACTCAAAGTCAATCCATGCAGTCAACTCATGTTTCTGATTCTGGAGTGAGAACAGTGAGAACCTTAGTGAACTTTCAGATCCTGACAGAAGAGCAAATCCTGACAAGTGACCAAATCCTGACGCTTGGTCATGGACAAATTCTATCTACAATTCCTGAAGGTGATGAAGATGTTTTCATTGAAAAAGCTAAGGATGCTGCTAATCTCTTCCAAAAGTTCAAAACTAGAAGTGGTGATGTTGTTACTCTTTATCACACTGATAAGAGGGTTCAACAGTTATTTACAAGAAAGGCTCTCTCTATCTCAACTGAGGAATTTCCTGATCTATCTCAAGAAGAATTTCTAAGACAACAGAAAGAGATCATGGAAAGTTTCAATACATCTATTCTTGTTGCTGGTAGAGGAAGGAGAGGAAGAAGGTCTACACAATCTATACCTAGACAAACAAGGTCTAGAGGTATTAGAATTGAAGAAATTACTGAGGATGCACAATTGACAAATGTTCCTGATACTCAAGTTGTCAGGACTAGCATTCATGATGAAAGTGAAGGAGAAGACTATGTACCTCAGGTAGTTTTGAGAAGAAGACCAAGACAATCAACTATAATCAGTAATACAACTCAAGTTGCAGATTCTAATCCTAACACTGTTCAAGATCCTGATGAATTTGAAACTCTACAAGAGATTGATTTCTTAATTCTTTCTACTGTGTTGATTCTCATAATCAAGAATGTGATGAAGAAGAAGAAGTAAGAAGAAGAACATATAGAGATTTTAATCTTTATGTTGAAAAGTTGATCAAATCAAATAAGTTATTGTGGAAGAATGGAAGAAGACAACAACACAAGCTAGAAAGGAGCTATGTTCTTGAAAAGGAGAAAGACAAGAAATGGAAGCATATTGACTCTATTGAGTGCAATAAACTAGTCAAATTTCAACCCGGAGGCATAATGACTAATCTCCTTGGTGTTGCAGAAATTGCTAAATCTGAAAAATCAAAAGCTTTGTGGACAGAAATGTATTCAAACTTGAAGCAGATTCTTCATAACACTAGAGGAGGTATAAGCTTTAGAGATGTTGAATTTATAAACATGTCATATGTTGATCCACATGCATTGGTTGATGTTGGAGAAGAATTAACTTCTGAGCACTTGAACAAACTGCAAGCTGTGGATATTGTACTAGATTGTCATGATGGTGTTGAAAAGAAGGAGAAACTTCTGTATTTCATGAGAGATGGAAGGGTGAAAAGAATGTCTATTCAGGAGCTTCTTGTGAAATCTACAAAGGAACTGAAATATGTTCATTATCTGCTCAAAGACAAGAATAAAGTGTGCAAGGAATGGTCTGATATAATTCTATCAACCATTAGACAGAGATTTGATGGAGGAAAGAACTATGATGGTAAATATACTCCCATGTACTTAAATCTGAGAGGTCAAGAAGTGGAAATGCAAAGAGGCAGTGATGTCAAGGAAATGTCTCTAAGCATGAAACAATTGTCTCTTAATCCTGATGGGAAGGAATTTGCTTATCTATTGGTTGATGAATTTGATCTACAAAGAAGTTCAATCCAAAATCTCAGAGCAGCTATCTATCAGATTAATGAGGAAGATGAAGAACTAAAAAATCTAGGGAAGACTGATTCAGATTCTTGAAGACAAAGAAGAAAATTTATTGTCAAACTTCTTGAAGATGAATATGTTCTATCAAAGAATTTTAAAGATAAGTTTGCTGCTGATTTCTTGTACATTTTGTAGATATATTTTTGGCATCATTGAATCAAGGAATCTATACTTTATTTTACAAAGTATAATATTGGGGGAGATTGTTAGCTTGTGATTCAATGATCATCAGTATCTGGACTACTGATCAGGATTGAGATGCTGACGTCATCAGTATTGCAGAGCGTCAGTATCAGGATTGCTATCAGGACCGAGATCAGGATTATCATCAGGACTGGAAGCTGATCAGTATTAATTGAAGATAACTATTGAGTCCAGAAAATAAGGAAGATTGATTTTTCGGTTCCTAGTTTATAGGAATGCAGATGTCGGTTAGGATATGTATTGAAGATAGTTTGGAATTGATTTATACATATCTTGTAATTGATAGAGCAATTGTGTGTAGTATATAAACACAGTTTAGGTTTTATATTTTGTAATCATCTACACGAGTATTATTGTAACCTAGCACCTCTCAAGAACATCAGAATTTCTTGAGAGAGTTTGTAACAGTTTTATATCAGAATTAATAAAGCTGTTATTATTTCATATTTGTGTTCTATATTATTATTAAGTCGAAAATCTTATACAATTGTATTCAACCCCCCTTCTACAATTGTTAATTATTGGGCAACATCTTTTCTTATTTATTTTAAAACCTATTCTAATACTTTTAATTATTTTAAAAAAATTACCTATTTTAACACGCATACTATAGCACAAGCAATTACCTTTTTCAACTAAAACATATGATCTTTTCTATTTTTAATTAATTTTTTCCCAAAAATATCACAGAAAGCCATTAATTTTTTATTTTTAAAAATATTTAAAATAATTTTAATTATTTAAAAAAGTTTATAACATGTCTACTTATTTTATGAACAAATAAAATTAATAAAATATTAAAACATAAATAATAAAATAACAAATATTAAAAAAAAAATCGTGCATCGCACAAGTTTTAAGCTAGTACTAATATATGAGGCTGTTTGGGTAAACTTAAAATTATTGCTTATGACTTAAAGTTGCTTAAAGAGATAAGTGAAATTTAAAAATTATCTGTTTGGGTAAATTTTAATTATTGGTAATTTATGAGTTATTAAAAATGTAAAAATAAAAATTTATTTTATAAATCTTACATTTGATATGGACAGAAAAGTAATTATAGAAATATAATTGCTGATTCTTTGGAAAGGCCAAATATTTAAGGCCTAAAATCCTGATTATTTATTAATTACGAAATTAATAAATAAAGAAAATATACAGCTCATGAAAATAGTCCAAAATATGGTAAATTCATCAAAGAAAGATCCGGAATCCCAATTAAAGGGAATTAATGAGTCATAGCCTTTATCAACAAGGAAACGAATTCTCTAGCAAGAAATACAATGTTTATCCAATATCAAAAAGGAGACTTATTCGCTAAGACTCCTAAACATACCATAAATACTAGGCTCTAGACGCCTATATAAGGACCCTGATCCTACGATCAGAACTTCGTTTTGGGCACAGCTCCATACGTCACAACGCCTCGAAGGCGCAACAAGCCACAAAGGCACCCCTAGAACTACGTTTTAGACTTCATCCACGAATAAGGACATACAAGTCATCTACAACGTTTTAGACTTCATCCTCGAATAAGGACATACAAGTCACTACGTCCTTGGTGTGCCCCTGCCGCCATAGCCCCGAGGGCAACACCAAGAACTACGTCTTTGGCTTGATTCTCTAAACACTAGAGATACGTAGGCATCTTGTGAGGACCGATTTAGTCTCGAAACACAAGTGCAGCCATTAAAGCTCGAAAGCTCATTAATCCTAGCAATTAATATACAAGTACGTTTTTTAATCCACAACATTTGGCGCCGTCTGTGGGAAGACAACATCAACCATGGCAAACATACGAAGAACAACTCGAGATACTCAAACTCCTGAGGATCGCCCTGTCACCTCTGAGGCTGATACTCACGGAAATCAACCACCGCCAACTACTGGCACTCAAGGGACGAATATCCCCACCAACACTGAAGGACCGGAAATCCCAATTTCGATTGAAGGGACGAATCCCCTGAAGATGGTCATTCATGGATCTAATCCACAAGAGACCGTTCACCAGCAACCAATCTCGACTTCTCCACTCATCATGAATGCACCGAGAAGCCTTCAACTCCATACTACTGATCTCCCTCAATACGCGAATCAGACTTTGGGGATGCCAGGCTATGGCATGCCCCCTCGACCCATGGCGGGCGGTAGTGGAACTAATCCAATCTACCATGAGGCATATGTGCCCCCTTATATTCAAGGTTTGGGACCCCAAAATCAACAAACTCGCCAGACCCCTTTCGTTCAAGATTACTCGGGCCCATACACCGAGGATGAGGGTTATACAACTGGGGAGGATGTCTCCCCAAGAAGGAGACGTTCTTCCCAGACAAATCGGGATCAACCCCAAACTACTAAGGAGAAAATTGCAGCCCATGAGGCAGAGACTGCAAGACTCAAGAAATTCCTTGCTGAGGAGGAGGCCGCTCAATCTCAAGGCCGAACGACTGAAGGGATCCCGATAATCAACTTGGATCCACCGGTAATAAGAACCAAGAGGGCCGAAGCCCCAAGGGGTGATCCTAGTATTTTGTTGCCCCTAGGAGATCCTGATGATCCTACACCACCGTTTACTCAAGACATCATGAAAACGGCTATATCCAGAAAATTCAAGATGCATTCGATCAAAGCCTATGATGGAACGGGAGATCCCGCAAATCATGTAAGGACCTTCTCCAATGCACTGCTATTGCAGCCAACCAACGATGTGGTCAAGTGTAGGGCGTTTCCACAAACCTTGATAGGCATGGCCCAACGCTGGTATAGCCGTCTTCCTCCCAACTCAATTGGGTCTTTTAAGGAACTAAGCAAAGCTTTTATCAATCAGTTCATTAGTGGAAGGGTGCATGAGAAAAGCTCTGCATCACTCATGGCAATCCAGCAAGGAAAGAATGAAGCCCTAAGGGACTACATCAATCGATTCACTCGGGAGGCTTTGAAAGTCCCGGACTTAGAAGAAAGAGTGGCTATGATAGCCCTGCAACAAGGAACTACTGATGACCACTTCAAAAGGTCGTTAGCTAAACATCCACCCGAGAGCATGCTGAAGCTCCAAGATAGAGCCGGAAAGTATATCAAGGCTGAAGAAAGCATGAGAAAGTATGAACCCACTGCTAGCGGTAGTGGAAACTCAAAGAAAAGAAAAGAAACTCAGGAGTACGACGTCAAGGAAAAGTTTCCCAGAACGTCAAAGGACTCTGATTCTCCACCCAAGAGAAACAATTTTGGGCCAAAGTTTACGGATTATGCAAGATTGAACACTTCCAGGAGTCAAATTCTGATGGAGATAGCTAATGAAGGAGATCTCAAATGGCCGAAGCCAATGAGGGCTAACATGTCCAAACGGAACCAAAATCAGTTCTGTCGGTTCCACAAAGAAGTCGGTCACGACACCGACGATTGTAGGCAATTGAAAGATGAGATCGAATTTCTGATACGAAGAGGAAAACTCAGCAAATTCACCAAGGATGGAAATCAAGGGAGTCAAAGAGGAAACTATGAAAGGAAGGATTACGACAGAAGGGACAACGACCAAGATCGTAACCCTAAGCCCCGAGGGCCAGTCATCAACATGATATTCGGAGGGCCAACTGCTGCTGGGTCCTCCCGAAACTCAAGAAAAGCTTATGCTCGAGAGGTAATAACTGTGGTTGGAGAAGCACCGAAGCGTGCCAGAACAGAAGTGTCAATAGGTTTTGATGATTCAGACTTGGAAGGGGTGAAGTTCCCCCACGATGACCCTCTAGTCATCATACCTGTGATTGGAAATTCCGAAACAAAGAGAGTCCTAGTCGACAATGGAGCTTCAGTGGATATTTTGTTCCACGATGCTTTTATCAAGATGGGTTACACTGATTCTCAGTTAACACCCTCAAATATGCCCAGATACGGATTCAATGGGGTGGAATCAAAAGTGGAAGGCACTATCCAACTCCCAATGACCATGGGGCAAGGGATGAATACGTCTACTCAAATGCTGAACTTCATAGTTATAAAGGCAACTTCAACCTACAATGCAATCCTGGGAAGGACTGGTCTTCATGCGTTCAAGGCCGTTGCCTCATCTTATCATCTGAAAATCAAGTTTCCAACGAGGAATGAGATTGGTGAAGAACGAGGAGACCAAAAGATGGCTAGAAGTTGTTATGTAGCCGCGTTAAGGCCTGATGGAATCGGGGGGCAAGTTCTCCCAATTAAAGACATGGATACTGACGACAATAAGGACCGAAGAGGGAAACCAGCTGAGGATTTAATCCCAATTCCCTTAGTCCCTGGTGAACTGGAGAAGGTGACTTATGTCGGGGCACTACTACCTGAGCCATTGAAAAGCAAGCTCATATCTTTTCTTCAAGAGAACAATGACGTTTTTGCTTGGACAACGGCTGACATGCTAGGGATTGATCCCCAATTGATAACTCACAAGTTGAATGTGGATCCTGAAAGAAAGACGGTGAAACAAAAGAAGAGAAATTTTGCTCCAGAAAGGCAAGAGGCCATTAAACAAGAAGTTGAAAAACTTCTAGAGGCCGGATTCATTGAAGAGATAAAATTCCCGGAATGGTTGGCTAACCCCGTAATGGTCAAAAAGGCCAATGAAAAATGGAGGATGTGTGTAGACTTCACTGACTTGAATGATGCATGTCCGAAGGATTGTTTTCCCTTACCAAGGATTGATGCATTAATAGATGCTACAGCTGGACACGAGATGCTCAGCTTCATGGATGGCTTCAGTGGATACAACCAAATCAAAATGCACAAGGATGACATCTCCAAGGTATCATTCATCACTGACTTTGGTCTTTTTTGTTATCTAGTCATGGCATTTGGACTTAAGAATGCAGGGGCAACCTACCAAAGATTGGTGAACAAAATTTTTGGACACCTAATTAGAAAAACCATGGAGGTCTATGTAGATGACATGTTAGTCAAAAGCCTCGATAAGGCCGATCACATAGAGCACCTCCGAGAGGCATTTGAAGTGCTAAGGCACCACAAGATGATGTTGAATCCAGCTAAGTGTGCCTTTGGTGTAGGCTCGGGAAAGTTCTTAGGCTTGATGGTTTCCAAAAGAGGAATCGAGGCTAATCCCGACAAAATCAAAGCAATTCTAGACATGGAACCACCAAAGACTGTCAAGGATGTCCAAAAACTAACGGGAAGAGTGGCAGCATTGGGAAGATTTATCTCCAAGTCAGGAGAGACGTGCTTATCTTTCTTCAAAGCACTCAAGAACATGAAAAACTTTGAATGGACAACTAAAAGCCAAGAGGCCTTTGAAGCCCTGAAGAAATATATGGCTGAAGCACCACTGTTGGCAAAACCAAAGCCAGGAGAAACTCTCTACTTGTACTTGGCGGTTTCTAACACAGCTCTTGGAGTTGTACTGATAAAGGAAGAATTGAAAGTGCAGAAGCCCATCTACTACGTGAGTAAGATTCTACATGGGGCAGAAATACACTACTCAACGATTGAGAAGTTTGCCTTAGCCTTGGTAATGGCCTCAAGAAAACTACGCCCGTACTTCCAGGCTCACAAGATAGAGGTTTTGACCAATCAACCTCTAAGAAACATCTTGCACAGCCCTCAAGTTAGTGGAAGATTGATCAAATGGTCCACTGAACTAGGGGAATTTGACATCAAGTATAAGCCTCGTACGGCCATCAAAGCTCAAGCACTCACTGACTTCATGGTTGAATGCACCATTGACAACCAAAAAGTCGGGGGGCAAGAAGTAACAGTGGAAGACAAAGAAGAAGAAGAAATGGTCTCCAAAGAATATTGGGTGCTCTATTTTGATGGAGCATCAAAAACAAAATCAAGTGGAGCAGGTTTGGTGCTACAAAGTCCTGATGGATTTCTCATAGAGTACGCACTAAAACTTGACTTCCCAACGACAAACAATGAGGCTGAGTACGAAGCTCTGATAGCCGGCTTAGGGCTGGCTGGAGCCTTGGGGGTCACAACTCTGAAAGTATGTGGAGACTCGAGGCTAGTGGTCTCCCAAGTAAATGGGGAGTTTGAAGCCAGAGATGAAGTCATGGCCAAGTACATGAAACTTGTCAAGGCCATTATGACTCAGTTTGACGAATGCTATGTGGAACATATTCCAAGGGAAGAGAACGTGAAGGCTGATGCCTTGTCTAAGTTTGCCTCTTCTGAAATTGAAAACTATGCATGAAGTGTATACTTCCAAGTATTGAAGACCCCAACCATCAACGAAAATTTGGTAGCACACATTGATGTTGGCAGTTATTGGATGGATCCCATCAAATCTCATCTAGAAACTGGGTGGTTACCCAACGACACTTCAGAAGCACGAAAGCTATACGTCAGAGCACTAAGGTATACCCTGATTGAGGGAATCCTATACAAGAAGTCTTTCATCATTCCATATCTGAAATGTTTGAGACCTCAAGAGGCAGAATTGGCCCTGAAGGAAGTACATGAAGGAATTTGTGGGCAGCACTTGGGGGGCAGAGCCCTTGCCCATAAGATCACTCGTCTAGGTTTCTACTGGCCAAGCATGCTAGCAGATGCTAAAAGCTACGTGAAGAAATGTGAAAGGTGCCAGAAGCATGCACCAGTGGTTAGGCAACCACCAGAGATGTTGACATCCATAAACTCACCAATTCCATTTGCCATGTGGGGAATGGATATACTTGGACCTTTCCCAATGGCAAGTGCACAACGAAAGTTCTTGATAGTAGCAATCGACTACTTCACCAAGTGGATTGAGGCTAAGCCATTAGCCAAGATAACCACCAAGCAAGTGATGCATTTCTTCTGGGAAAATGTGATATGCAGATACGGGATTCCACGTATCTTGGTCACAGACAATGGAACTCAGTTTAACAACGATGATTTTAAGAAATATTGTGATGAGAACGATATCAAGTTGCGCTTCACTTCTGTCGCCCATCCTCAAGCAAATGGGCAAGCTGAGGTTGCAAATCGAATTATCCTAGATGGACTGAAGAAAAGAGTTGAACACTCCAGAAACACTTGGGTGGACGAATTGCTCCCGATACTATGGGCATATCGTACTACCTGCAAAGTCACCACTGGAGCTACCCCCTTTCTGTTGGCATATGGGGCAGAGGCAGTGGTTCCAGTGGAGATTACTCACACGTCTCCAAGAATTGAGGCTTATGAGCCAGAAACAAATGAGGAAGGCTTGAGGCTGGCCTTAGATTTGATTGATGAAGTTAGAGATGAGGCAAATGCCAAGATAGTTCAGCATCAGAAACGAGCATCTTTCTATTACAACCTAAGGGTTAAAGAGAGATTCTTTCGACAAGGAGATTTAGTCCTCCGAAATATTGAGGCATCCGGAGTTGGACAAAAAGGCAAGTTGGCCCCAAATTGGGAAGGACCATATCGCGTCAAGAACGTATTTGGTCGAGGCTCGTACAAGCTAGAAACCCTCGAAGGGCATGAGGTGACAAGGACTTGGCATGCCTCAAATTTGAAAGTCTATTATGTTTAAAGTGTGTCCTGATTGGACTCACTACTAGGACAAATAGAAATAAGGTTCGATGAAATCATGAGCTTCCTAGAAAGCAAATGAAGGGTTCAAACCCCAGAAACCTAAGACATTCAGTCCAAACCCCATCATTCGATATGCTCAATGAAAGGCTTGAAGCCAAAACAAGACGGTATAAGACATAAAAGGCTTATGCAAATGTCAAGTTAGCCTCGAATAAGGCAAAATCGTCATAAATGTGTAGGTCGCTCCACACTTTACACCAAGACGATACTCGTGAAACACTAGTGTATATTAAAATCCCCAAAAAAGGGTAGTAAGTCCCAGGTAATGGATAAAAAGACCCCAAGTCTCGAAAAAGACCGGTATAACTTCTATGAAATCCTAGTGCATTATCATAGACGTTGGGAAGCGCGATCAGCCATTTTAAACCCAGAATCTTCAAAGAAAGCCCAGAATCTTCAAAGAATTCTTCAAAACTTCAAGTAAGAAACCCAGAAAACGACGAGATTCAACAGAAAATCTCGCCAGGAATCGCCTAGTGACTGGAAACCCAACTGGTTAAGGAAGGGCAACCGTCTATAGCCAGTTAAGGCCCATAAATCCATTTATGGATTACAAAAATCAAAGCCCAAACAAATTGAAACTCAGGCGAATTCAAAGCCTAAACAATTTAAGGCCCAATAAGGCCCAAGGCTGGAATAAATTGAAGTCCAATTAAAATTTGGGTTAGTTAAGGCCCAAGATAGAACGAAAAATAATGAAACTAAGGTCGAAAACACCTTAGATCGACATCGAAGGCTCGAAGTCGAAAATACACGAGAAATCAAGGTCGAATCCATCGACCTCGCTCCCAAATAAAATCGAAAAATTAAAAGTTTGAGGTCGAAAAGACCTTAGATCGAGTTCGAAGACTCGAAGTCGAAAAACACCTGAGAATTGAGCTAGAACCCTTCGACCTCACACCAAATTGAGGTCGAAAATGTATAGGTTCGAGGTCGAAGACCTGAGGTCGAAAACATACTAAGAATTGAGGTCGAAGCATTCGACCTCACACCAAAACGAGGTCGAAAGTATATGTGATCGAGGTCGAACGATCGAGGTCGAAAAAGACTGGGAAATCGAGGTCGAAACCTTCGACCTCACACCAGTTGAGGTCGAAAATGACCTATTTTGAGGTCGAAAATACCCTTAAAATAGAAAATTTTGAGGAAAAACACGCTATAACTTCTACGAAAACCCCAAGGAGATTTTCCTAGAAGTTGGGGGGCAAATGATATGGACAGAAAAGTAATTATAGAAATATAATTGCTGATTCTTTGGAAAGGCCAAATATTTAAGGCCTAAAATCCTGATTATTTATTAATTACGAAATTAATAAATAAAGAAAATATATAGCTCATGAAAATAGTCCAAAATAGGGTAAATTCATCAAAGAAAGATCCGGAATCCCAATTAAAGGCAATTAATGAGTCATAGCCTTTATCAACAAGGAAACGAATTCTCCAGCAAGAAATACAATGTTTATCCAATATCAAAAAGGAGACTTATTCGCTAAGACTCCTAAACATACCATAAATACTAGGCTCTAGACGCCTATATAAGGACCCTGATCCTACAATCAGAACTACGTTTTGGGCACAGCTCCATACGTCACAACGCCTCGAAGGCGCAACAAGCCACAAAGGCACCCCTAGAACTACGTTTTAGACTTCATCCACGAATAAGGACATACAAGTCATCTACAACGTTTTAGACTTCATCCTCGAATAAGGACATACAAGTCACTACGTCCTTGGTGTGCCCCTGCCGCCATAGCCCCGAGGGCAACACCAAGAACTACGTCTTTGGCTTGATTCTCTAAACACTAGAGATACATAGGCATCTTGTGAGGACCGATTTAGTCTCGAAACACAAGTGCAGCCATTAAAGCTCGAAAGCTCATTAATCCTAACAATTAATATACAAGTACGTTTTTTAATCCACAACAACATTTGAATGATAATATTAACTTTTATTAAATAAAATCACAAAAATAAAATAAGTTGTTCAAAACTGTACCTCAGACCAACTTCTGACTTTAAGTTATTTTTTTAACTTTTAGTCATTTTCTGACTTATTACACAAACATACATTTTTCAACTTAAAGTCAAAAATTACTTTAAGCCCCCATTTTAAGCTATTGCCAAAACATGCTCTATATCTCGTTTAAGAATTTATCTTTAGTTATTTTTTAGCTAAATATCTATCATAATTTGTTGAGTATGAATTTTAAGATTTATCTCTTCTGATTATAGATATATTTTTTTTATATTTTCTTAACATCATTGATTATTCTCCATATAAATAATTATAGCTTTATTCTTTGTTTTAGTGATTTTTAGTTTCAACACGTTAAATATTTTTTTAGGTGTATAGTGGTAATCATAATGTTAAACATATTTATTTTGTTTTCCTTTTTTACTTAAAATGAGAGGCACATTAGTAAATGAAACTAATTTACATTAAAGTAGTAGATATACTAATATATATCTCATTTAAGAATTTATCTTTAATTATTGTTTTATCAAAATATCTATCATAATTTATTGACTATTAAATTTAAAATTTATTTTTTCTGATTATATATATATATATATAATATTCATTCGAAATAATCATAATGTTATTCATTGTTTTAAAGTGTTGAATATTTGTTTTAGGTACACGTGTTATTAGACCTCGGTTTATTAAGACTAATGTATGGTATAAATTTAGGGAAGTGACAACCATATCGTACCATGTCATACCAAATAAACCCTTTACACTAATTATATATAAAGATATAATTTCGATTAATGGCGTATGAAATTAGGAGGTTTTTTTTGTCGATATCGTGATTTTTTGTATTAATCAGGATAACAATCTATTGTTAACTTAAAAATAATTTTTTAAAGTTGTAAAATATTAAAATACTAGGTGATTATTTTTAATATTTTTTACAATGATACAGATTTTGGGCACATTTTTTAGAAAAATATTTATTTATTTTTTGTCCTTTTATTTTGTGAATAAGTGAGTTTAAAAAAATATTGCCACAGTGATATTTTTCTGTAGATTTATTTATTTTGAAATACTAGGATGTGTATATTAATTATTTATGTGTTAAAATAATCGGTCTAAAGGAAGGTTATTTAATGACCAAATAATGAATGTACGTGCGGGAATAAATATGTAATAATTATAAAGTTTTTCATGTGAGTAATGAACCGCCCCAAAGGAAGGTTTCTTGCGTGACATAATTTATTATTAATATTTGATTTGTGAGTGGAGAGTACCACTTGCAAGTTAATATTCCTATCCAAATACTAAATGTTAATGTTTTTTTTGTCAGAGAAATACATTCTCGTATAATGAATTGTATCAAAATACAATACCGCAAAAAGGGGTTTCTTTCATTCCATAAATTTTATCATCTAACCGAAAGTGATGCAAAGATGTCCCCGGAAGCTTAGACAATAAAACCTTAAAGTCCAAAAAGAGAACACCCACAAAAAATACCAAAAGAAAATGACTTATCTGAATCCTGGGAAAAACTCTGATGCATCGTATCGGCCTCTATATCCATACTCCATCCAATCAAACTGTCCACACGTACCTGGAAAAAATGAAACAAGACAGGAGAAATTTAGTCTATAAATTTATTATTTATCACATAATATATAAACTAGCATGAAAACCCGTGCGAGGCACGAACAGCTATCGTAGATTGTGTTTTTAAATTAAACTATGCATGATCAATGTCATTTGAAGTACATGACTATAATTGATGTTCATAGAGCTTTTATTGTTAATGGTATGGCTATACTGTACTTATCTAAGTATGCTCAAATTTGTAATTTGAAAACTAATACGAGTAGTACCGATAACATTCATGTTAGAGAATTAAAGTGTTCTTTGGGTGTTTCCTAATTAAGATGACTTTTTAGAACACTTATCGTCCTAAACTTTTTTCATGTCTTTTCTTCTAACCTCTTGATTTTAAGAATTCTTTACCTTTATTTTTCTTCCTCTATTTGTCTAACTTTCAAAACATCGAACAATTGAGCTAATTGACTAAGTGGAACTACCTTGTGCCAAATCCTTATATTATTAAGTAGGGTTGGTACCATTTCAATTTGTTTCGATTCTTCCGAATAAACATGCTCTTTTCACCTCCGAACATGAGAATTGATCAATTATGGTTGGATAATTATTTTTTTTGTCCTTTTATCATCATAAGTTGAAATTTCTCATATGCCTTATGTCCGTGCTATGACAATGAATTCACCCTTTATTTTTTTCAAAATACAACTTCATCCAGAGAAATATCTTTACTAATTAGAGTAAGCAGATAGACCAACGACTTAATTGAGTTTGTTGTTTCTCTAAGTGAGCTTTGTCTTGACATGCTTTGTTGAGAAAATCTTCTTTAATTATTAAAAGTCCGTGCGAATCACGGGCCTCTACCTTAACTTATTTTCAAAATTTTATTATAATTTTTGCAAAATTCTAAAAATTTACCTTTTTATCAACTGAATCTTGGTAAATAAACATTTGATAAAATGAACAAATTCATCAAATAAATAATGTATATTGTTCTATATGTTGACATCGATAGAGAATAATATCAATAAATGAAATAATAAAATCACTTTTGGGTATTCATATATCCAGATTTATTTATATATCATTTAATTGACTAAGAGTATAACTGGTTAGTCGATAAGATATTACTAACTAAACTTCTACACTAATAAACTTTTGATATACACTTGACACATAATTGTTTAATATCACATATATGATGTAGATATATATTATGTGTGATCTTATATTTAACTAGCATGATAGCCCGTGCAAAGCACGGGCACCATTTAAATTTATAAAATGTTGTTGTTTTGATTTAATTAGATAGACAATTTATAATTTTTGAAACACTATACGTCGTTAATGTGGTATTTTTTATGGACATTGGCAATAGCTCAAATTTCTTACTTGAATTTCATATATGATCGTAACAATAGAATCACATCTAGCAATTAAAAAACATAACTTGGAATGATTAAAAAATATGTAATTTAAAAGTCTAATCATGAGTCAGTAGACTCACTTGTTTATATATAAAGAAGTGCTAAATAAGATAATTTACATAAATAAGAAGCGAAAACTAATCATGGTCACACATTCAAATCTAATTTACATCTCAACCATCACCCATATCCACTCTTATGCCCCTTCCATTATCAGCGACCTTACACACCATCACTTACTTTACACCGTTGTTATCACCATCTCATTCCATTTGTCATCATCATTCATGATACACACACACACACACACACACATATATATATAAAAATTTGCCCTCTAGGAAGAACACCTTATATAAAGAACAATAAAGAACACCATCATAAACACTTCATTTTTCATAAAAATTGATTTTTTAAAATTAGAATCATAAAATTGAACAACAATTAAGCCTAACATATCGAATTTAATGTAGAATCTCATCTAAATTTAAAAATTAAACATTACATATAATCCATTATAGAATCAAGTATAGAATCTTGTATATATATTTATCACAATGAAATTACATGTAATCATGTTTTATTTGATTCTAATTTTTTGTTAGATTCTATTTTTATTCGTAATAAACCTTTTTTGGTGAGAAAATTAGAATCAACATGCAATTTATGTAAGATTCTATGGTGTTCTTTATTGTTATTTATATAAGAGTGTTTTTCATGGAGCAATGACATATATATATATATATATATATATATATATATATATATATATATATATATATATATATAATGTGTGTGAGTGGGCGAGAGAGAGAGGGATTGTGTGTATAATAAACCATAATCACTCTACGCTCTTTTGTTGTCACCAAATCGACCACCACTCTGAAAGTAACTTATGAACATGTTTGTCGCAAATTCCAGTCTCATTCCTGACCACACATCCAGTAATTCATTCATCCTTCTCTCAACAGATCTAAGTTTACCGATCGATGTCATTTTCACTCACTCTACTACCGGCAACACCATTACCAACAGCTTCGAACATTTACACAATTCCAAATTTGGAATATTCTTGTTATTTGCGTTCAAATTTTTTAGTGATTTTCGTTTAAATTTTGATAATTTTAGTTGAATTTCTAGTGATTTGCTTTGATGATGGTAATTTTGGTGGTGTAAGTGGTGGTGTTCATGTGGTTAGTGGTGGCGGCGTGGTAGTGGTCATGTGACAGTGATTTAATATTCTTGTAGTTCATATTAAAATTAGCTAAAATTTTGGTTTGTATTCATGTTCATTGTGATATATTATCTACTAAGTAGCATATTTGAATAATACAGTTAGACGTTTTAAATTATTTTTAATATAGTATCCATATTCTATTTTTTAATAAATATTTTTGAACTAACTATGTGTTTTATCTAAATATTCATCTAATAACTAATATGAATTCCAAATCTCATCTAAAATAATTTTTTTCCCCTTAAATTATCTTTTTATAGACTATTAAAATATTTTTCCTAATAGCAGTGAGAGTGGGGGTGTAATCGAGTTGAACAGTGCCGGACTCGAGTTCAAACTCGATAAAAAAATTCTGTCAAGTTGAACTCGAGCTCAAGTTTAATTGGTCCTCCAATTTTAACATTGAAACTTGACTCATAAAGCTTGAAATCTTGAATCGATTTAACTTGTTTTGAAAAAAAGTTTGAATATAAACGGTTCGACTTGGGTTAAACTCGATAAAATATATGAATTATATAAAATATTGAATATTTACTTTGAAATATATTTATAATTCTTAAAAAAATTAAATATTAAAAGTTCGATTAGTCTCGCGAACCTCAAGAATCGAGTAATTTAAAACTTGAACTTTGCTCGGTAAAGTAGTTAAATAGCAAAAGCTCGAGCTCAGCGCGAATACTATCAAACTGAATTCGAAAATCTTATTAGCTGAGATTGAGTAACTCGAAAATCTCGAATTGAACCTATTTAAAAAAAGTTGAATATGAACAATCCGGCTCAGGTTTGACTCGATAAAACATATAAATTAATAAAAATATTGAATAGTATAACAATAGCTAACTCGAGTTCAACTCGAATAATATCAAACTGAATTTGAAAATTTTATTAGCCGAGATCAAGTAACTCGAAAGCTCGAATTGAACCTATTTCAAAAAAAGTTTGAATATGAATAATTCAGCTCGGGTTTGACTCGATAAAATATATGAAAATAAAAATATAAAACATTATAATAAATGAGTTCTTGGTGTATGTAGTTAATGATTCATAAAAATGTTCTAAGAATTTCTTTGGTGTAGTGGTTAGAGATGTGAATATAATTCATTTTTTTAAATATTAATATGATGGAAGGGTGAATTAGTAAATTACTAAATAGTCTTGAAAGGACTTGTTGGCCTATAATATATATGTAAAACATTATAACAATGAGTTATTGGTGTATGTAGTTAAGAGCATCTCGAACCTTACTTAACCCTTAGGTTAAAAGTACAGCTGGCAACTAAGCAGTGTGATTTATAGCCAACCTCTGTGAATATGTTCACTCCAACCACTAACTCACTGACTGTTGTTCAAAATTATAGCCATTAAGATATGGTTGGCCATATTTGGCCAAGGCTTACATATCTGTAGAGACTTTCTCTACCTACTTTTTCTCTCCCTTGCTTTTTTCTTTCTTTTTCTTTTCAGCTGTAGCTTTGATTTGCACCGAAATTTTCAATATCCTTTTTAATCTTTTTTTGTGTGAAATTAAAAATTACGGAGGCAACACAAAAATTAGTTAGTGTTAATATTAAAAATAATGCTAGAGGTATTAAATTGGATATAAAAATAGATATAAAATGACACGTTTCATTATTTGATTATTTGTAAATAAATGTATAATGTCATTTACATCATTTTCACAAATTAAAATATTTTAAATTGACATATTAGCAACTCCACTTTATCTTGTACCCAATTCCGGCACCTCTAGCATTGATATTAATATATATAAATAATTTTTCATTGAAAAAGTATTGTTTAAAATTATAAATATACTATTTTCAAAATATATCCAACCATTATAACCAACCCATTGGAGTACAACGCCTTACAGATTCAGTAAATTTTACCCAACCATTACTTTATATTATTTTAGCTAACCATTTTAGCTAACCTCATTGAAGATGCTCCAATGATTCATAAAAAGGTTCTCAAAATTTCTTTGGTGTAGTGGTTGGGAGATGCGAATATAATTCATTTTTTTAATATTAATATGATGGAAGAGCGAATTAGTAAATTACTAAATAGTTTTGAAAGGGCTTGTTGGCCTATAATATATGTAATATAATATAATATATAATGGATAGATGAATGAGTTTTAAAATAAAGTTTAAATAACATACACATATTAAGAGTTATTTAAGTATGGGGTAAATGAGCTTAATTTTTTTATCAAATGGGCTCCTAGCATGATGGTTGAGGTGATAATATAAAATACCTATGCAACCAAAGGTCATGGGTTCAATTCTTGCTAGTAAATTTTTTTTTTAGTATATTTATACATTATAGGGATATATCAGTAATTTACTAAATTGCATAGAAAACCATGTTGGCCTATTATAGAGATAATGGATTTTAATTTTTTAATTAAACTATATTTTTTTAGTTAATAATTTTAGTATACACTATATTTGATTATGTTTTGAATATTTTATTTTATTGCCAATATTAATTTTTTATACATATTTTAATAATTTTCACATACAATATAATATTTTCTTACTTTTACTACTAAATTTTTGAAAAAAATTTATTTTTAAATGACTTGGGTTTGACTAACCAATAATAATATTAATCTTCATGATATACTATTGACTATTATAACTTCAATTCTCTTGTTTTTTTGCATGAACTTATACACTAACTATATAATTATCGACTTCTATAATATATGTTGAACAACTTGTATACTATACATAACATTATATGTGTACTTTTTTGAGTTATCTCTGTAAATAATATAACATATACTATATTTGATCCTTTTTTTTCTTCAAAATAACATATTTTAAATCAAACATTATCTAGTTTGTATGTAAATGTAATGTGTTAGTTTTGTGATTCGTCTTTTCAGAAGCCAAATATTTTTACGACCCTAAGAGTTTGACTAAAAAATTATTGTATCTTATAAAGTAATACACAATTTTCATATTACGTAACACCTCAATACTTTTTATTCTAATATATTGTTGGATAATATACATAATACTAATTATAATATCGTTAATTTTATAACTCAATTACATTTTCATGTAGTTCTTTAATCAATAAATGATAAACGATAAGGAGTCCAAATCTCAATTATAACCCAATAAGTTTAAATCAATATTATTCATCAATGACATGCATATAGATATTGTGTTTATGATTTAACTTGATTACATCCCAATTTTTTGGTTCTCTGTGGTGTAAAATATTATTACTCTTTTAGGAGGTTCATGCCCCATGCAATAGACATTTCCCGTTATGTAAGCAAACTCTCGAACTGTAATGTAACCATAACTATCCCTTCCCCATTTTGACGACCAAATGTTTTTAATCTTGAAAAATCTAATCCTGTCGTAGACTCCATAACCCACAATTAGAATAATATGGTCACGTCGTTCAACTAACTCCTCATCAAAGATATCCTAAATATAAATATTTTTATACCACATAAATAGTTAACATATGAAGAAAATTATGTTCTGATATCTATAATATATATGTGTGTGAATGTACTTACTTTTCCTTTATGCTTCTCAAACGCCCTACTTACTCGGAGTAGTGCATTTACTGGCCTTTTTTTCTCGTAAAGCAACTTTGATCTCCTTGATAGCCTTTTTCAAATTTTTTTCATCCACTGTCTCATGCTTGAATTCGTCAATAAAATATCTCTGACGAGGTTTACCATCTACGTACTTGGATCTCATTTTTTCATAATTTGAGATGTCCTTAGGAAAGTCTAAATTACTAACATTTTTAAGTTCATAATTGCATTCTAAATGACATCCATTTTCTTTAACATAGTCGAACGGATCGAGCAAATGGTAAGGTTCACTAAATGTACCATCCTTCAAATATTGATAATATAATCCATCTCTTGAATAGGCAACCACTTTATCAATTCATATGGCGCAATTATAGGACGAGAACTCTCTTGTCGAAGTGCATAATAAAGGCCTATATTATCACACACGCTTAAAAGACCACAAATTGGATTAACGCCTTGATCATAGACAAGTATATTGAACCTTTAGTTTCCTTTAAGTATGTGTCAAATCATAAATACAAAAATCATTAATAATAATTTTCTTTAGAAACAAAATAATATGCAATGTAATTTTACAATATTTTAAAAATTGATAGGTAAAGTTAACTTACGTGTATGGAACCATATGTGGAAATTTACAATGATAATAATTACTAGTAACTCATAGAAAATGTAAAATACAGAGTATATACTAGATACAGGCTATGTGGAGTAATAAGTAAAATTATAATTGAACTTCATAGATAAAAAAAGAGATCTTACCTCAACTTCTTTCTTAGTTTTGCCCAAAAATCTTCGTGGCTCTCTTTTTGGGCATCCACCGCAACTCGTGGGAGTCTACTTGGAGAAAGAGACGTCAATTTCTCACAATTACTATCCTTGAATGCATGCCACAACTGATTGCACCAAAAAATTATTCAAACACAACTTATTAATGAATGAATAAGAAGAGAAGATAATGACAAATGTATATCGTAATTAATTTCCTCTTTACAAGTACAAAATATTTCGGTTAATCTAGTGAAGAGGCATTAGAATCCTATGTTTATAAACTATTCATTTAGTAATATACAAAATAAGGTATAGAACATGTTTTTTGAGAAAATTACAGGCAAAATCGAAGAGCTTGAGAAAATGGATTGTTCCAACTCCAAGTTGTTTTGTTTTTCATTTTAATTAGATTTCTCAATATACATGATAGGTGCGCACTTACTCTATTTTCGTCTAAATGAAGTAGCAGTGACACGTACTAGTAGGGGAAAATGTGAATAGCAAACTTACACAAAATAATTTTCTTCATCAAATCACAAAGTCTGAGTAGCACATGGGGCAATAATTCATGAGATATTTTATTAAATTTATTTAAAATGTCTAAATTACCCTTGTATTTACTATTTTCTTAAAAAAATGTTGTTAAAGGGAATGGAACTCAGGCCTATACAATAAATTGCACCTCTTCCTACCACCACACCACTCAATCATATGTATTCTTAATCACACACATCATATGTATGTGTGTGTTGCGTGAGTAGAAGATTATTTGGTATGAAGAATAAAATTTTGGTTGATTCATTTTATTGTATTTTATCAAGAGTCATTTCATTCAAAGTGTAACACAAAAAAAATTAGGATTTATTGAACCCATATCACACAAAGACATGTGTTATTTATTATACACAGAACTTGTATTCATATCCCATTGATATTAAAATTCTTAACTTTTTAACTTTTTAATACTTATTAAAAAAACATGTACGACAAAGTTTTATATTTATCTATATTATACTCTACTATTAATACATATTTAAAAAAATTTAGTTGATTTGTAATATTATTTTTTCCTTGTTTTAAACAGATATACATGCTAGAATTATGTGATTTTTGCAACATTAATATATAAAATATTTAATACCTCTATATAATCTTATAACATTTTATATTTATTGTATGTGTTTTCAATTTTCTTAAAAAAATATTAGTAACGAACATGTATTGTATACATATATAAAATATATGTGCAAATGATCCAAAGCAAATTAGGTTAAACGAGAGAACCGAGATATAAGTGAATAATTCAACATCATTAAGTATAGTATATATTAATTATCTTTTCGTATTTAGTCGTTATCGTTAATCTATGCTACAGATTGTGATATAAAAACTTTGAAGACATATTAAACATAATAAAACGACATTGTTTGCTTATATATTTTTTTGTTATGTTGATAATAATAATGTTTGATTTAAATTGGAAGTAGTATATATATATATATATATATATATATATATATATATATATATGAATGATATATTCTTACAAACAAATCACAATGATGATATATCGTTTGGACATGATATGTAATTATATTGAGAAACGTTTGTTCGATAGATACAAGATACAATAATACCTAATCACTATTAAAAGAAGTGGTAAATTTAAATAATAACTTATAAGTGAGTGATATTAGCGAAAAACAATAAAAGAGAGAGTAAATTCTTTTAATTATTATAACACTCCTCATGTTAAGCGCGTAAAGTTTTTTTTATCTCACAACAAATTTAGATATTAGTATATTGATTAAAGACAAAATACTAATACCTTTAAACTATTTTTATACTAACAAAAAATGTTGATATACTAATATCAAAGAAACATTTAATATAATCAAGAAAACTTCATTAACAAGGAGTTAATGAGTAAATGAAAACTCTGAGATAGAGAAACCATACATCAAACACATAGTAAAATATTTTGTGTTAATGGAGGAATTTGGTGATAACAAATTTCGGGGATTGCTGGAATAACAAAATTGTGATGATGGGGGATTTGGGTTTTTTTTATGTTTGGGGCTGGACTTGAAAGGTGTCTCGACTTGTTAGATGTGTCGGATCCTATTCCAAGATGCCTGTGTACCCTGTTTATATATAGTGATCAAGCTAACGCAGTTCTGTGATAGAATAGTGTTTTTAATCCCTGTGATTGTTAAGGGATATATTGAGATAAGTTGATTTTATCTTTTTAGAGTTATATTAGCGTTGTGATTCTTTCCTGATTTGAAAGAATCGTTTGGAAATATTTTCTGTTATTGATATTGGGAAATTAGGAGATAATTGAGGCAACCGAAATATGGCGTAACAACTACCCCCCAGTTCTTCAGTGCAGATTGATGGACTGGAGAACTAAGTGTGCTTTGATCTTCCGAATTTCCCGAGTCAATGAAACAACTATAAGTAGAAGATTAATGAATAATATGAAGGACATAGGTACCCGTGATTTGCCTGTAGATGCGAGGGAGACAACATTATGTGCCCGTAATATGCGAGTATCAGTAGTCTTGCAAGTGTACGGGAATGAGTGGCTTTGTGTAGATATTGTTGTGCTTCTCACTGTCAAGTTCAATTTTGCGAATCCACTATTCAAGAGATAGAAGTAGCAGAATGTAGTAGCAGCAGTAGTGATGTCCTTGTATGTTGAAATAAGGAGAAAATGCAATGTGTTGAGATTGTAGTCCAAGCATTATTCTGGAGGATCTTCTCCTTAAGAGGGAGGACTCTTCTCTCCATAAGAGGGAGGACTCTCTTCACCTTAAGAGGGAGTACTCTTCTCTCCATAAGAGGGAGGACTCTCTTCTCCATAAGAGGGAGGACTCTTCTCACCTTAAGAGGGTGGACTCTCTTCACCTTAAGAGGGTGGACTCTTCTCTCCATAAGAGGGATGACTCTCTTCTCCATAAGAGGGAGGACTCTTCTCACCTTAAGAAGGTGGACTCTATTCTTGGTGAGTTTTCCGGAAGTACGGATAAGCACCCCGGAAGTACGGGTTTACCAAGGTATTCCAAGCAGTACCCTCCTCATAAAAGGGCCTTCAAAAATAAATTTCGAGCAACACCTTCCACAAATAAGGGCCTTCAAAAAATAATTTCCAAGCAACACCTTAAAGGACCTTCAAAAATAATTTCTAAGCAACACCTTCATCAAAGAAGGGCCTTCAAAAATATCACACATAGACAACCACAGAATCTAAGAATGTCCAATGATGATATGAATGAATGCATGATGCGAATGATGCACATGATGATTAATGAATGAATGATGCGAATGATGCAGAGCCTTCAAAACAAGATTACCCCGAAGGGTCTTCAAAAGACGATCACCACGTAGGGCTTCAAACAAAATCACCCTGAAAGACTTTCAGAAGACGATTAACCCATAGGGTTTTCAAAAATATTATCATCTTCAATACAAGATTTTCTAAAATATTATCCTCCTCGAAAGAGGGTCTTCAAAAATATTATCCTTCTTGAAATAGGGTCTTCAAAAATATTATCCTACTCGAAATAGGATCTTCAAAAATATTATACTCCTTGGAAAAGAGAGCTTTCAAAAATATTACCCTTCTCAGATAAGGATCTTCCACACTTGTTTTCTTCATGCACGAGCTAGTGAAGTAATCAAATCATGTGTTGCTAATATCGTATCACAATTCTTTAACATCTCCATGATTCAGATTCTGTCCAGATCTGTTTTTTTACCTTTTTGTCCCTGTAAACGATATTTTCTTGGATAACACATAACATAAAAGTTGTAGAAAACGAAAAGAGCTTTCCGATGATATATGGCTCGTCAGAAACGGACTTATAACGAATCGGTAATCAAATAAAACGTCTGCTGATTAACTTCTCAATACTGAAAAACGGGATCTGATTATGTTTTGTGATTTCGAGAATAGATCAAAATATAATCTCAGAAAACACTAAGAACGAAAGTTGTAGAAAATCGCAAAATCTTTCTGGATCATAAAAAATCATCAAAATCTGACATGTAATAAATTTACTACGAATTTTATAAGATAACTTATTTGTATGGACAAAATCATAAGAAAACTTATCTTAATTTTGAATAGAACTATGAACCACCGCCTCCATCATTCTGCTCCTCCATTAAAGCCGCTCCAGATCCGATAAAACCCCCATTGTGTAGCAGGGCTATATCACCAGTCATGTGACTTGAGCATCCACTGTCCAAGATCCATATGACTCTTTTATTCATGTTGCCCTGCATTCACAAAATGACTAAGTTGTTTTTGGTACCCACACTTGGTAGGGTCCAGTTGATTTAGAAACAGTTTTGTTGACCATTCTTCTGTCATAAGTAGCATTCTTCACAGTAGGAGACTTCACTTTGATTGTGGCTCTGGAGTTTACACTCTTAGGCTCACATGAAGTTTTCACCCTCTCAACCTTGATTGGGGATCCTGTCCTGTGAGTGTGCACATGTGTGTGTGATTCACCAGATTGTGCAGAGTCAAGTTTGTGCTTAAGAGATAAACAGTTAGCAATCACAGTCACATAGCATGTCATGCAGTTAGACTTACCACAGAAAGAATCATGACTAGAATTTATGCCTACAGAATGGTTACTCAGGTTATCAACTTCAGCAATCTCAGGTTTACTACACTTATGAGTCAAATGATTAACAGATAGGCATTTTTGACATTGTTTCCTGGGAGTATTTGGCACATAAGCATAGTTGTTACCCTTGTTGACACCTACCTTACCATTTCTGTTTTGTTTCTTTTTCCTAACAACTTCTTTCTTGACTTTAGGACTCTTGACAGGGTTGTCTTTGGTCTCTTTCTGACTGACAAATTTAGGAGAGGAAGAAGTGTCTTTAGCAGCCTCATCTTCTTCAAGAAGTTGTTGTTTGATGATCAATAGTTCTTCATCAAACTCAACAACACTCTTTTTGAAAATAGGCTTTTCAACACTAGACAGAATGGTTGAGGCATTTTTGTTTGTAAAAGATTCTTTTACTTTGCCCTTTGCCTTCTTCCTTCCTTTATCATTCTCATAGTCAAAACCAACTCCAACCTTGCAGTCTTCAGTGTGCTCCTTATGATAGGTTTGAATAAGTTCAGAGGAGTTCTTGAAACTTCTCAGTTTTAATTCATTTTCAGCAATTTGTTCTCTAAGAGCTTTTTCTATTTGTTCTGCACAAATTACCTTGTTTTTTAGATACTCAATCTCCTTATTCAAACCATCAAGGCTCACAACCAATAACTCAAGTTTCTCATTATTTTCTGTAAGCTCAAGATTTTTAGCAGTTAGCCTGTCAATTTCTTCATTTGTAACTAACATGCTAGTATGAATATTAAACATTTCAGTACTCATGTCTTCAACAGTCTGCTTATATTGAAAGGGAGTCATATCAAGAGAAGTAAGAATAGGTACCTGACTTGAAGAATCACCATCATCAGAAAATGCCATCAAGGCATAGTTTGAGTACTCTTGTTCTTCTTCTTCATCAAAGTCATCCCAACACTTTCCCTCAGCAATAAAAGCTTTACCCTGTTGTTTCTTGAGTAGAGCTTCATACTTAGCTTCAAGCTCTAAGTATTCTTTGTCCTTTTTGACCTGTTTAGGCTTTTTGCACTCTGTGGCAAAATGCCCAAGTTCATTACAGTTATAGCATCTTATTTTGGACCTATCCACACTCCCTGATTTGTATCCTCCTTTAGCAGCACCAACAATCCCTTTTCCTTTGTTGAAAGAGTTTGACCTACTTGAACCACCAGCATTTCCACTATTGAATTTAGACTTGAATGGCTGCCTCCTCTTAAACCTAATGTTAGGATATCTCCTAGCCATATATGCAAAAGATTTGGTTTCCATCTTATCCAGTTCATCAATACTGTAGAACTCATCCTCCTCAGGCAAATCATAGACAACTTGAGTCTCATCACCATTGTCTTCAACCTCCAGTTCTTCAATCTTGACTTGACTGACTTTAAGAGATTCCATTCTTTGACCTAGGTTGTTAGCAATAAGGGCACATGAAGTATTTGCCATTAAGCCTTGCTTTGCTTGAATGGATCTCTTTTGAAACAACTCTAGCTCATATGTCTTCAAAACACCATACAACACATCAAAATCAATCTTTGTTAGATCTCTTTCTTTAAGGGAAGAGATTCTTGGCTCCAAGTGATCTGAAAGAGTTAGTAAGAACTTCATATTGAGCTCTTCTGTCTCATAGTGTTTGTCATAGAGTTTCATTTATCAGCTTGTTGAACCTCTCGAACACTTCTATGATTCCCTCCTTTGGCTGAGCCATGAAAGCTTCATACTGGGAAACCAGAATCTGCTTTTTGTTCTTTCTTACTTCTGGAGTTCCTTCACATAGCACCTCTATAAGATCCCACATTTTCTTTGCACTACTGCAGTGAGCAACAGTGCCATACATGTTGAAATCCATAGATTCACAGATGATAAGTTGGAGATGTCCATCCAGTGCTATTTTCTCCTTTTCAGGATCAGTGTATTTTGAGGGGTCTTTAGGAACATGCCTTGCTGGTATTATCTCAGTTCCTACAGTTGTTTCACCAATCTCAATCATTGGAATAAAGGGACCATGCTTTAGAATATCTAAATACATGGGATTGGAAGCTTTAATGAAAAGTAACATCTTCTTTTTCCATAAGCTGTAGTGCTCCTTGTTGAAGGGAGGAATCTTTATGCTGCTCAGTTTCTCTGAACTCATTGTTGATCTTTTCATGTTTGTACGTTAACAACCTGACTTTGATACCACTTGTTAGAAATGAATACCACTAGAAACTAGACAGAGGGGGTGAATGGATAGTTTTGATATTTTTCGATTCTTGAAACTCAAGATAAACTGTATATGATTATGCTATGTAATATGCGGAAAATAAACAACACACACAATCACTTTAATCTACTTTGTATTAAGTAAATTAAATACTACAGCTTTCCGGAAATTCACAACGGAATTTCTGGCTTCTAAACAAGAACAGTTTGTAACTTGTTTTGCTTACAGAGAAAAGAGTGTTTTAGATGAAACTATGTGTATCTCTCTTACAGCTTATAGTGGTGTGTGCACAATATATATTAACCTATACAAACTAGGCACACACCTATTTACACAGTTACCCCTAGCTGAAAGTCCAACTTGTCCTGCCATAAGAGGTTAACTGTGTCAGGAAGGACCACCTATGTAACAGCCCCAAATCCGGGGTCAGGGATTTAGGGTAGTCACGGTCCATTTACTCCTTGCCTTACCTGTATTACTCACACCGTGCATAATTCACCTGCTCATGACCCCACAATACATATGCCTCACACACACACACACACACAGGTTAGAGTCTCAGAAACGACACGATACAACAACTGCGGAATAAATAATTTTTATTACAATACCCAAATGTCTTTTGAATCTGTTACTGATACAATTTCTAAGTATTGCTACATTACCAATTTAGCCTTCTGATGCTCACAATCCTCTCATACCATTCATATCTATACATAAGTCGAATACTGAAAGCTGTAGCCTGATTCGATTGGTTCGTACTACTCTCGGGATCACTACGGGAAACTGTTTATGGAAACGCCTTGCGGGGTATGTGCCAACCCATTGGCATCCTGCTTCGCTGCTATATAATATATATAAAACAATAGCAAGAGTGAGCGATAGCTCAGCAAGGTAATGAAAGTATGGCATATTTCTGCCTTTAACTCACCCCAGAATAAAGCGGGTATAAGACAATAATTTGTCAAAATATCTCGATACTGAAATTATATCCTTATCGGAATGTATTCCCAAAAACAGTACCATTATTGTACTTCAAATATCATTTCCATAATATTCTGCAAACTTTCGGTATTCATACTATGAACAAAGTTCTAGTATAATATAAAAGGTGAGGTTTCAAAGTAAACCAATATAACCTTTCCAAAAATTATCTGCTATGTAAGCAGAATACCATCATATAACTTAAAAGATGAAGTTATAAGATGATTCAGTATAAACAACTCCCTTACCATAACCCCTGTTATGTAAGGTATCCACAGAGTCATAACTCATAAAATAAAAGATGAAGTTGCAAGAATTTATTGACACTTCATTTCCAAACACTTTTCGTCATCCTCCCAACATGATTGGTTCTTCACCCCAATACATGTTGCAGGAATATCCAAATTGGATGATGAACCAATACAGGAGTTGCTACCGCGCCCGCTGTGCCTAACCTTGCTATGATCAGTAGCAGGTCGCACCGCTCAAATAGTTTTCTACATGTAGATGGAAGAATCACGACAGCCTGACATTGTCTACCGCCTTACAGTGACCTCCCGGCCAACGGTTGGGCCAATAAAAGTTGGATGGGTCCGCGCAACTAGACCACTTACACCACTCCTAGTTCAGATGAAATCCATGACTCTGAAACGTAAAGATCGTCCTCCTTTCCCCAAGTGTAACACTTGTTGATACGACTCCACTAAGTAGTTATATCTAGGTCGGAAAGGAAGATTCTCCAATATTTCCCAAGCTATTGCTTGTTAATGGACATCGATTTGTTCCATGAATTTACCCCTCGATCGTTGAGGTGGTAACACAATATTTGACTGGCAGCAATTAAATTGCTCCAAGAAAATATCTGTCCCTTGACAGTTTTTGAATTGAGAGTTTAAAAAGAGTAGTAGTTACTTAAATCAGGTTTCCCATATTTTTGATAGTTGAGCGAGCATTTGAATCTTCTTAAAAGACAGATTTAAATGGGAAAACATTGTTTTGGGAACCTCTTTTTGATTGGAAAACAATTAATAACATTTATTAAACAAGTAAACCTTCAAATGAATATTCGAAAATAATATTCATCAAATAAACAAACCTCGAATGAATATTTAGAAATAATATTCATTAATAAATAATCCTCAAATGAATATTCAAAAATAATATTCATTAATAAATAATCCTCAAATGAATATTCAAAAATAATATTCATTAATAAATAATCCTCAAATGAATATTCAAAAATAATATTCATTAAATAAATAAATAATCTTCAAATGAATATTCAAAATAATATTCATTAAATAAATAAATAATCTTCAAATGAATATTCAAAATAATATTCATTAAATAATCCTCAGATAATATTCACAATAATATTCTTCGATTAAGTAAACCTCAAATGAATATCTGAAATAATATTCTGTAAGTCGAAAATCCTCAAATGAATATTAATAAATAATATTCTTAAAATGAATATTAATAAATAATATTATTAAAGTCAATAATCCTCAAATGAATATTAATAAATAATATTCTGTAAGTCGAAAATCCTCAAATGAATATTAATAAATAATATTCCTTAAATAAAATAATTAATCCTCGAATAACAGTCACCCGATATCTTTATCGGAAAATAACCTTTAACATATACCGAAATATAATTACTTCTGATCTTAGAGAAAATCACCCGCCCTTATCCTATGGCAAATATAAAATCCTGGCTTATAGGTGATATCCCATATCTAGCTTAGAAGCCCATAATCAAATCATTTTCAAATAATAACCTTCGAATGAGGTAATATTCAAATAACATTCCTCAAATCATTTCCAGGTAATTAATACTTTCTAGAAATATAATTAATGTTTAATAATAGCAGTCCTCAAGATAATTAGTACACTGCCGCTGGAATCCCTCCGGGTTTCCACGGCTATCTCTATATCTCAAAATACTGACTCCCGGTCTAGAGTCGAAAACAAGAAGTATGCTCTTATCTCTAGAGCTACAAGGTACGCCGGTTTATAACTACTTTATCTCAAAGCTCATATATAAACCAAAATCAAACTCTATTTTATACAATATATAACATGTATCGCAAAACTGTATAACTCCACACATTGCAAAAGCAGTAATATATAATCAATACTTCAAAGTATAGATTTAGAAAACTTGCCTGCTGCTCGAGAAGTGATAGGGGTTCGCGACGATGCCGGACAATCTAGACAAAGTCAAACGAAAACACAGGGTTAATCCCCTCGATAAACCACTTATAACTCAATGCTTAAACACGTAAGCGAAACACAACCAAGGCATTACTTGCTCGCTCTAGCGTCACACTAAGTCCATGTTATTCGTCAAATACTTATATCATAAGTTTGGTTCGAAATCCATCCTCAAATCCAAGTTATACTTAACCATTTGGATCCTTGGTTTCTAAGTCTCGTTTTCAGTGGTTTTCACTTGCGCGACCTCGACTAAAACATTTTTCTAAAATCGAAAAATAATCTTTTTAATCCTAATCGTTTTCGTGAGCCTTCCTAACTGTCTCCAGTATTATTCCTCAAAGTTTCACATTTTAATGTGGCTTCTAAGTGATCCAAATACAGCCTCAAAGTGACTGACCAGAGAGGGGTTGTTCCTCCGAACGACGTTTACTAAAACTCACTTTTCTCCTAAACCGTAAATCGTATAGACATGATCTTTATACCAAAACAAACCTTAAAACGAGAACTACATGTTCATGGTCAGTGTTGTTCAAAAATATTCCAAGACCAGTTCGTAATACTTGCTCAAAACAGTCTTAAATCAAATGGGCATTACGACGGCTATAATCGTAACGTTTTCCATTTCCAAAACACCACCAAATCAATACCAATCAATCCCAAACTCACCATCCACCTTATACGCCCTCCCCTCAGTCAAATCCTCCATGAATAATCACAATAAATTCATAACCCATCCTCCAAACTCAACCAACAATTCATCTAATTACTTAATCATGCTCTTAACTTTACATAACATCAAAACCACTTCAAAACTCATATAAACAAAAAGGGGGCAGAGGTCTTTATACCTTCCTTGAATCCTTAAATACACAACCAGAGTTGGTAAGCCTTACCAGAGTCTTTATCCATGGTTATCATCCTTAAACTTGCAAAAGAAAATCAAGAACAAGTTATGAATTCTCGGAGTTACTATACACCGGTTTAAAGAACTGGACAAATGAAGGTCTTACCTTGCTCAAATGGAAGAAACTCGTGACATAGGAAATGTAGTTTATCTCAAGACCTTTCCAACGAGCTATAGATCGCCATTTTCCACCAAGAAATGAAGGAGGTATGAAATTTATAATTCGGCAGTTATACTTTTGCCGAAAATGAAGAAAAATGGAATGGTTTTTACTTTTGGTTGTTTTGATAATTGAAATGATATTTTGTGGTCAAGTCTTTGTTTTGGTGAGTCATCAGCATTAAGCCTTATCATCAGGACACATGTTGATCCATGAGATATCATGGTGGCAAAGCAGGACACGTGTCAAGCACTGGAGGGTCATGGTGGCAAAGCAGCTTTACTAGTTCGTTTCTTTTCACATGGATGATCCAAATGTTGCATTTCTCGAATTAATCTTGTTACATGTTACTTCCATGTCTATATTTAATCCTGTCATAATTTCAATCCTTAATCCATGATTCGTTCGCTTAATCGCTTAATCTCGTTATAAAGTATCAGCGGTTTCTAGAACCTTCGTTTCACTGTCTCAGCGGTTTTCGTTCTAAATTCTCAAATCAAATATAATAAAATTCCAAAATATTAAATCCTCAAATCCTTAATTTAATATCTCATTTCTTGAATATAATAACATATAATTCACTGCCCGGTCAAATACTTCACCAAAATAAAATTTGGAATTTCTGAATTCCGATCGTCTTTGCATTCACTTATTTACTCCGTAGATCACTAATAAGACTTTGGAATATCCACACTACGTCTCGTACATAGGTGGCATGAAAAAATTTTCTTAACCCTCAAATCACTATTCATCCACCAAATTCACTATTCACTGATGCACTTAATCATAATAAGAAAAGTTTTAATAATTCCAAAAATTCGGGTTATCACAGTCTCCCCTCCTTAAAAGGATTCCGTCCCGGAATCAACTTAGGAGTAACTGGGGTACTTCTCTTCCATTGCACTTTCTAACTCCCAGGTGGATTCTTCCACCTCTTGATTTTCCACAAACCTCTCACTAGCTTGGCAACCTCGTCACTTAACACTTGCTCTTTTCTATCCGTGATTTCCACAGGTTGTTCTTTGTAAGTCAGACCAGGTTGTATATCTACCTGCTCGTACTCTAACATATGTCGGGCATCTATAGTATACTGACGTAGCATTGACACATGAACCCCGTTATGACCATTCTACAAGTTTGGGGGGGGGGGTAAGGCTGGCTCGTAGGCCACCTTCCTGGCGCGTTTTAAAATCTCAGATGGCCCAATGAATCTCGGGCTCAACTTCCCTTTCTTTCCAAATCTCATTAATTCTTTCCATGGATATCTTTTAGCATCACGAATCTCTAACCTCATATTCTCTATCTTGTTTGTACAGAAAATACACCAACATAAACTTGCTTGTCATCCATCAACATGCCATTTAGCTTATCAATAGCAGTACTATCTCTATACTCGCGGGCTTAGTCCGCATACTTTCTCTGCCTGTCTTGGTTGTCACTAGCCGCTTGTTGGTGAAATCTTTTGTCTTTCTAGTTTGTTGGACTAACTTGGGTTTTGTGTAAAATCTCATCCTTTAATTCCCGATCATTCGGAATCCATCTCTATCTCATTTTAATTAAGGGTATCGGCCACCACACTGGCCTTCCCCGGATGGTAGTGTATCTCACAGTCATAATTCTAGGTCAATTCTAGCCATTTCTCCATTTCATGTTATCTAATATCATGGATAACTCAAAGCCAATTCATTACATTCCATAAAATTTGTGGGTGCATTAGTCAACCCAAAATAGCCTCGCCGAAAACTCGAAGTGTCTATTCCAAGTACGAATCGCAGTCTTGGGTATATCCTCGGATTTAACTTCCAACTGGTGATACCCAGTTCTTAAATAAATTTGGAAATACACAGCGTTCTTCCGCTGATCAAACAATCATTTACAAGGGTACCTATTCTCCATGTCGAACTCATACAACTCTTCGAGGTTCGATATATAATATCGTGCTAAAATCTTTCTCTCTTACAACAACACCGGGCTCTCCACGGTGGTACACTGGGTCTTATCATATCTTTATACAACAACTCTTGTAACTGAGTCACTAACCCTTTCATTCCCACTATACCCTGAATACTCAGTATTCATTCTCATGTCATCCAATTCGATATCTGGTAGCTCATTAAAACCTTGTACAATCTCCCAAAACCATTGTAGTTCCCTTTGTACTTGGTGTCTCTTTTCTTGGTGTCAACCATAAGAGCTAATTAAGCCTCGTATCTCTGGCGTAATAGTTTCTTAGTCTGAACTATATTCAAGAATCTCTGAACCTACCTTCATCCTTTATTTATTACTCTTTTTCTTTGCAATCAATTGGCTCCATTGGGTGTCAACCAACCCATCCTTATTATAATATCAACTTCTCCCAACTTGAAAGGAATCAGGTCTATCAAAAGTGTCGACCTCATATTTCTAGTTCACAACCTAGATGTACCAGTCTTATGGGAAAATCCCTCGATTGACTATTTCTACTTGTAATTATTCTCTTTAGCGGCTCGGCCTTAAGGTTTAATTATCATTCAACTTCTTGATATACAACGATATATTAGCTCTGTCTAAACAGTGCAGCAGGGCACCTGCTATTTAAAGGTCCTGACAGTGGGCTGCTTGTTGGAGGTAGCCCTGGTTAAAGCCTACTGGCTTTCTTTCCTTCTGTGTTCACAAACTCCGGAACAAACCTAAATAATCCGGAAAACTTGGCCTCATACTTGGTCACAGTCATGGTTTCTTGTTTTAACTCTTTAACTTTCATTTTCATCCGGGTCCCCATATATTTCCGAGAATTATTCCTCTAGAACCACACACGCTGCACCTCTCCCAAGCCACAATACCAGCTCCCTCTGACTCCATCGTCAGTACTTATCTTGCTAACCCAGAGGTAGTGTCCATTCGTAAACAACTCCTCCAAAATCTCAATCTCACTATAGGGCACCTATCTAATCACCGTTGTCACTGGAGTTCACGGCACATCGCTATTTATATCGATTGACACGCTTTCCATTATCATAATATCCTTGGGAGAATAAACCAATTTCATTGATATGTCACTAATATTCTATTCGTCTTAGGGATTCGCTCCTGTCATAGGCGATTTCGTTGCGAATCTAATTCCTATCAGCGAATTTTGACTTATTTGACCTGGTTGGCCTCCCCTTAGAATTCAATGAGGATAAAAAAAAAATTATGGGGCCTTCAAAAGATAGCTCCCGTATCAAGGAAAACGTCACACACTGGTGATCATAAGGTTATGAGTTTTAAGGTAACCTTATTGGAGGTAAGAGAATTTACCGAGAGATCAACATGATCACAAGAACTCAACGTTGTGTGCCTCGATTGAGACATTACTAAAGGTAATTAGCCTTCTTGTATTTCACAACTTACAAGTGATGGCGTCCCATCCGACTTCTATCACACAGACAGATAGTCCTTGTAGCCCCTATTAGTATAGGGTTGTTCGTCTCAGTGGAAGTTGAAAAGTATGAAAGCAATTCGAGATCAATTTAATGATTATCGTCTTTCGACAATATTTCTTAAAGGAACACCTTGGATTAAAAATTGAACATATTCCAAAGGTGCGGTTTCCAAAGAAAATACAAAGAAAGAATAACCAAAAAGATACTGGTACTTAACAAACAAGTGGTAAGGTATCACCATAAGGTCATTCAATATTTGAAGAAAAGTCAAAGCTTAAATAACATCATTTGACAGGGCTTCGAAAACCTGAAAGTAGGCATTGTGACAGCCTCTGACACAAGTGAAACTGAATATGGTTTATCACAAGTGTTATAAAACAACTTCGAAGAGGGAATATACCCTTTATCAGAATTCTTTCTTGGAAAGAGGTCAAGATAGATCATAGATTGGGGAAATATCCCACATAATTTGCAAATGGGGAGGGTACTACCAAGGTCTCTACGGATGCCTTTTATGTCGGCTCCTCTAATGGATAATCGTTCGATTCCAAAGCTTTTATTCTCCATGCACACCCTAAGGTGCTCGATACTTACGTTATTGCCGACTCATAATAGTCGCTAAGGATTCAACCATCGACCTTTGCAATCGCAGGGAATTCTATCCGACTAGGCACAAACATCTCAAGTAAGCGTTCCGTTCTATAAGAAGACTTCGATACCGTTGTCGCCCATAGCAATGACAATTCCACATGTCGACTGGGCGGTACTTCGGAAGATCGTTAGAAACTACAAGCTTAAATCCGGTCTCTATTTCAATCATCCTTATACCCAATATTCCTTCTCCCATATCAATCCTGTGCGCTACATAAGCTTAACACTTTTGGCACAATAGCCTTTTCATTTAAGTCAATCCCGGAATTTCTCAGTCCGTCTTGTTTCTTAAATATATTTCGCCTTTACCGTCCAATCTCAACTTCATCATTTTATCTCTATAATCAATTATAGCAATCAGGGTCTGTCCACCAACCCATATAACGGCTATCTTACTCAATCCACAGGGTTCGCTCTAATTTCCACTCTCTTTGGTGACATCCTCTGGTAATCAGAAAGACAAGGTTTGCCAAAATTTGCTGAATTTCTTTCCAAAAATCAGGGAAATTTGATCAATTTATTTACCTACTAGTAATACTCGGATCTGATTTCCGACCTTTCTGTTCTATCCTCATAATTCCTTCCTAGTTTCCTGAGGGTGGTAAATTTCGTCCTCGATTCCGTCTTAGCGTGCTTGTCTTACAATAACATTTGCATGGTACATATATCCAAAATTTTCCTTGAGATAATAAAATCCCTCAATGATGTAATAGACACTCTTTCCAGTGGAATCGCTGGTCGTGGGGGATTGAAACCTCATAGCCAAAGCAATTCCTTTCACTATACTAGGCAACTAAGTACCCTTAATCGTTCATGAAAATCTGGACATCTTGGTTCTTACGTATGCCGTCTCCTTATGGGCAACTATAACCGACTACGAGTAACAGGTTTCGTTCAAGTCGAATCAATCCACTGATACTGGCTGTACTGCCTCTACCTCTTCTGCTTTGGAGACTCTACTCCATTTTCTTGGTCATATCTCTTGATGAATCATAACGATCCTAAATTCTCGTCTCGTCACTTATTTGTCCTCTGAAGGTTCGTCTGGTCCTATTATACGACCTCAAGTAACATACCACATCTTTATCAATCAACACGTTCTCTACAAGACTTTTTCCTTGACCCACCATGGGGTCTTCCTCTAGATCCTCCTATGGATCTTCCTTTATCGGGTCTCCGTCCATTTCAAGGAACGCATCATCAATTGCCTACTCGAAGGCCTCGGGGTCTGGTATCTCAGAATCCCATCAATCTATAACTCATATGACTCGAGGTGACTAACCATGAAGTCCTAAGTACGGTTTCCCAGAAGAAGTCCCCTCCCGGGCTTCATCTCAAACAGTCAGGGTTATGTCCTCTAACCCGACTACGAACTCAATTTCAGCTCTAGATGCTCTTATCATTATTACGGGTATTGTAAGACTCGATCTCCTATCGTTTCTGAGGACTGTAACCTAACGCTTTGATACCATTTCTGTAACAGCCCCAAATCCGGGGTCAGGGATTTAGGGTAGTCACGATCCATTTACTCCTTGCCTTACCTGTATTACTCACACCGTGCATAATTCACCTGCTCATGACCCCACAATACATATGCCTCACACACACACACACACACACAGGTTAGAGTCTCAGAAACGACACGATACAACAACTACGGAATAAATAATTTTTATTACAATACCCAAATGTCTTTTGAATCTGTTACTGATACAATTTCTAACTATTGCTACATTACCAATTTAGCCTTCTGATGCTCACAATCCTCTCATACCATTCATATCTATACATAAGTCGAATACCGAAAGCTGTAGCCTGATTCGATTGGTTCGTACTACTCTCGGGATCACTACGGGAAACTGTTTATGGAAACGCCTTGCGGGGTATGTGCCGACCCATTGGCATCCTGCTTCGCTGCTATATAATATATATAAAACAATAGCAAGAGTGAGCGATAGCTCAGCAAGGTAATGAAAGTATGGCATATTTCTGCCTTTAACTCACCCCAGAATAAAGCGGGTATAAGACAATAATTTGTCAAAATATCTCGATACTGAAATTATATCCTTATCGGAATGTATTCCCAAAAACAGTACCATTATTGTACTTCAAATATCATTTCCATAATATTCTGCAAACTTTCGGTATTCATACTATGAACAAAGTTCTAGTATAATATAAAAGGTGAGGTTTCAAAGTAAACCAATATAACCTTTCCAAAAATTATCTGCTATGTAAGCAGAATACCAACATATAACTTAAAAGATGAAGTTATAAGATGATTCAGTATAAACAACTCCCTTACCATAACCCCTGTTATGTAAGGTATCCACAGAGTCATAACTCATAAAATAAAAGATGAAGTTGCAAGAATTTATTGACACTTCATTTCCAAACACTTTTCGTCCTCCTCCCAACATGATTGGTTCTTCACCCCAATACATGTTGCAGGAATATCCAAATTGGATGATGAACCAATACAGGAGTTGCTACCGCGCCCGCTGTGCCTAACCTTGCTATGATCAGTAGCAGGTCACACCGCTCAAATAGTTTTCTACATGTAGATGGAAGAATCACAACAGCCTGACATTGTCTACCGCCTTACAGTGACCTCCCGGCCAACGGTTGGGCCAATAAAAGTTGGATGGGTCCGCGCAACTAGACCACTTACACCACTCCTAGTTCAGATGAAATCCATGACTCTGAAACGTAAAGATCGTCCTCCTTTCCCCAAGTGTAACACTTGTTGATACGACTCCACTAAGTAGTTATATCTAGGTCGGAAAGGAAGATTCTCCAATATTTCCCAAGCTATTGCTTGTTAATGGACATCGATTTGTTCCATGAATTTACCCCTCGATCGTTGAGGTGGTAACACAATATTTGACTGGCAGCAATTAAATTGCTCCAAGAAAATATCTGTCCCTTGACAGTTTTTGAATTGAGAGTTTAAAAAGAGTAGTAGTTACTTAAATCAGGTTTCCCATATTTTTGATAGTTGAGCGAGCATTTGAATCTTCTTAAAAGACAGATTTAAATGGGAAAACATTGTTTTGGGAACCTCTTTTTGATTGGAAAACAATTAATAACATTTATTAAACAAGTAAACCTTCAAATGAATATTCGAAAATAATATTCATTAAATAAACAAACCTCGAATGAATATTTAGAAATAATATTCATTAATAAATAATCCTCAAATGAATATTCAAAAATAATATTCATTAATAAATAATCCTCAAATGAATATTCAAAAATAATATTCATTAATAAATAATCCTCAAATGAATATTCAAAAATAATATTCATTAAATAAATAAATAATCTTCAAATGAATATTCAAAATAATATTCATTAAATAAATAAATAATCTTCAAATGAATATTCAAAATAATATTCATTAAATAATCCTCAGATAATATTCACAATAATATTCTTCGATTAAGTAAACCTCAAATGAATATCTGAAATAATATTCTGTAAGTCGAAAATCCTCAAATGAATATTAATAAATAATATTCTTAAAATGAATATTAATAAATAATATTCTTAAAGTCAATAATCCTCAAATGAATATTAATAAATAATATTCTGTAAGTCGAAAATCCTCAAATGAATATTAATAAATAATATTCCTTAAATAAAATAATTAATCCTCGAATAACAGTCACCCGATATCTTTATCGGAAAATAACCTTTAACATATACCGAAATATAATTACTTCTGATCTTAGAGAAAATCACCCGCCCTTATCCTATGGCAAATATAAAATCCTGGCTTATAGTTGATATCCCATATCTAGCTTAGAAGCCCATAATCAAATCATTTTCAAATAATAACCTTCGAATGAGGTAATATTCAAATAACATTCCTCAAATCATTTCCAGGTAATTAATACTTTCTAGAAATATAATTAATGTTTAATAATAGCAGTCCTCAAGATAATTAGTACACTGCCACTGGAATCCCTCCGGGTTTCCACGGCTATCTCTATATCTCAAAATACTGACTCCCGGTCTAGAGTCAAAAACAAGAAGTATGCTCTTATCTCTAGAGCTACAAGGTACGCCGGTTTATAACTACTTTATCTCAAAGCTCATATATAAACCAAAATCAAACTCTATTTTATACAATATATAACATGTATCGCAAAACTGTATGACTCCACACATTGCAAAAGAAGTAATATATAATCAATACTTCAAAGTATAGATTTATAAAACTTCCCTGCTGCTCGAGAAGTGATAGGGGTTCGCGACGATGCTGGACAATCTAGACAAAGTCAAACGAAAACACAGGGTTAATCCCCTCGATAAACCACTTATAACTCAATGCTTAAACACGTAAGCGAAACACAACCAAGGCATTACTTGCTCGCTCTAGCGTCACACTAAGTCCATGTTATTCGTCAAATACTTATATCATAAGTTTGGTTCGAAATCCATCCTCAAATCCAAGTTATACTTAACCATTTGGAACCTTGGTTTCTAAGTCTCGTTTTCAGTGGTTTTCACTTGCGCGACCTCGACTAAAACATTTTTATAAAATCGAAAAATAATCTTTTTAATCCGAATCATTTTCGTGAGCCTTCCTAACTGTCTCCAGTATTATTCCTCAAAGTTTCACATTTTAATGTGTCTTCTAAGTGATCCAAATACAGCCTCAAAGTGACTGACCAGAGAGGGGTTGTTCCTCCGAACGACGTTTACTAAAACTCACTTTTCTCCTAAACCGTAAATCGTATAGACATGATATTTATACCAAAACAAACCTTAAAACGAGACCTACATGTTCATGGTCAGTGTTGTTCAAAATAATTCCAAGACCAGTTCGTAATACTTGCTCAAAACAGTCTTAAATCAAATGGGCATTACGACGGCTATAATCGTAACGTTTTCCATTTCCAAAACACCACCAAATCAATACCAATCAATCCCAAACTCACCATCCACCTTATACACCCTCCCCTCAGTCAAATCCTCCATGAATAATCACAATAAATTCATAACCCATCCTCCAAACTCAACCAACAATTCATCTAATTACTTAATCATGCTCTTAACTTTACATAACATCAAAACCACTTCAAAACTCATATAAACAAAAAGGGGGCAGAGGTCTTTATACCTTCCTTGAATCCTTAAACACACAACCAGAGCTGGTAAGCCTTACGAGAGTCTTTATCCATGGTTATCATCCTTAAACTTGCAAAAGAAAATCAAGAACAAGTTATGAATTCTCGGAGTTACTATACACCGGTTTAAAGAACTGGAAAAATGAAGGTCTTACCTTGCTCAAATGGAAGAAACTCGTGACATAGGAAATGTAGTTTATCTCAAGACCTTTCCAACGAGCTATAGATCGCCATTTTCCACCAAGAAATGAAGGAGGTATGAAATTTATAATTCGGCAGTTTTACTTTTGCCGAAAATGAAGAAAAATGGAATGGTTTTTACTTTTGGTTGTTTTGATAATTGAAATGATATTTTGTGGTCAAGTCTTTGTTTTGGTGAGTCATCAGCATTAATCCTTATCATCAGGACACATGTTGATCCATGAGATATCATGGTGGCAAAGCAGGACACGTGTCAAGCACTGGAGGGTCATGGTGGCAAAGCAGCTTTACTAGTTCGTTTCTTTTCACATATATGATCCAAATGTTGCATTTCTCGAATTAATCTTGTTACATGTTACTTCCATGTCTATATTTAATCCTGTCATAATTTCAATCCTTAATCCATGATTCGTTCGCTTAATCGCTTAATCTCGTTATAAAGTATTAGTGGTTTCTAGAACCTTCGTTTCACTGTCTCAGCGGTTTTCGTTCTAAATTCTCAAATCAAATATAATAAAATTCCAAAATATTAAATCCTCAAATCCTTAATTTAATATCTCATTTCTTGAATATAATAACATATAATTCACTGCCCGGTCAAATACTTCACCAAAATAAAATTTGGAATTTCTGAATTCCGATCATCTTTGCATTCACTTATTTACTCCGTAGATCACTAATAAGACTTTGGAATATCCACACTACGTCTCGTACATAGGTGGCATGAAAATTTTTTCTTAACCCTCAAATCACTATTCATCCACCAAATTCACTATTCACTGATGCACTTAATCATAATAAGAAAAGTTTTAATAATTCCAAAAATTCGGGTTATTACAACCTGCTTTTCGGAGTCTTTCCCGTTTCTGTAACTGCTTGTCTCTTATCTTTCTCTCCAAGTTTTGCTGTAGATTTGCCATCTGTTCTTTGGACCACCTTGCTAGAACAAATGCTTCAGTATTTGTCTCTTTTGATTCTTGATTCTGTACCTTGATTTGTCTTGTTGTAAACGGCTAAGTGTTGATATCGTGAACTCCACTTCATTCCAGACTATGCGATGTCACTTGTGAAGACTACGCGATATGGCCTTTGAGGACTTTGCGACATAGGTCATTTGAGGACTTCGCGATCTAGTCTTTTTGAGGACTATGCGACATAGGTCATTTGAGGACTATGCGACATAGGCTTCCTGAGGACTTCGCGATCTAGCCTTTTTGAGGACTATGCGACATAGACTATTTGAGGACTATGCGACATAGGCTTCCTGAGGACTTCGCGATCTAGCCTTTTTGAGGACTATGCGACATAGATTATTTGAGGACTATGCGACATAGGCTGTTTGAGGACTTCACGATCTAGCACATCTTGACTTTGCTGTCTTCAACACATCATGACATGAGTCTTGAGGACTTCACAACATAGTACAAAATGGACTATGCGATCCAGCACTTCTCGACATGGATATTGGTGACTTCACGACATAGCTTTATTCCGACTTTGCTACATAATGCCTTAGTCAAATTTCTGCAACTTATTTCTTCAGGGCCTTATTCATCTCTATCCTGCTGCATGAACAAATCTGAACTTCTACCAGGACAATTATTTAATGGCCTATATACATTCTAGTTGCAAGAAACTTACTAAGCTCATTATAATTCTGAGCATACATGATCAAGCTAATGTTCATGAGAACAAGACAGGTACATAGAGAGACCTATACTATATCCCAGTGATAGAATTCACTAGGTCATGTAGTGTGACATAGTCACATAGTTTAGGCTTGTTAATGGTGGTATTCAGACATGTCTTGAGCCTAACACTACCCTATTAGTTGCACCTTAAATATGATAAACAACTCCTAACCCCCTCTACAGTTTCTCAACAAACTGTAGTTGCAAAACTCTAGCAAATCTTAACCAGTGGGGAGTGATAAAGGAGTTAAGTGAGGGTGAGGGCAGTGGTGAACATCAAGAAACCACTAGAAGAAAAGTGAGGGTGAGATTACCAGCCAAACTGCCTTATGTCTTCTCAAAAAGGCATAATGGTCAAAAAGGATTAGCTCTTTTTTGGTTGTAGTCTCCCAAAAGACTATGATCATTGAAAAATGCTCTGATCCAGGAGCACTAATGAGGGATTGGGACACTGTGTGCATAATGTGGATTATTATCATTTCTGTCTCTTGAAGTAGAAAGAAAATATATGCACAGACACAGGGGGAACACACACTATTCTTAAATTCAGTTTGATGCATCTTATTCAAATATGAGGATGCAGTCCCCGGTCCATTTCATCTCATTAAGTGATAATTGCAGCATTCAACTCATCTGTACTTGATTCTCCATTTTCTGAACTCTTGGAGAAGCTCCATTCACCTGGTGATCATTCTCTTTCAGAGAATTCGTTGGATCACTAGTCTCTTTTTGATGATCTTGATGTAAGCACTGTGCACTTAAATGTCACATTCAATCTTCACAGAACTTACATCAATTTCTACTTCACAAGCCCATTCTTCAAAATCCTCTACGGATATCCTTCATTCGTAGAAAGGTGTCTTTCAACCTACGGATAAGCCTAACCAGCGACTATCCGTAGACCAACAATATTGATTTCCATGATTTTTTCTTGAAAAAAAATCATTCGGCTCATTCTGACTGAGTATCAAGGAATTCAATATAGTTGAGACATCTATAGGTTTGTGGGAAGGGAGTTAGTGGAGTGGCTGGCTTGAGACCAGACAAAAGGAGAGGGAGAGAATGAGAGGCATGCTAATTCTTCCTGCATGGCAAAAGGAGAGATTTTTTTTTTAGTACCCCTTTAGTAAGGGAAGGTGAGTTATGTGAAGTGAGACAGGATGAGATCCTGATGCAAGAATAGAGAGATTCCTGAGAGAAATCTTTCGATCCTTGAAGTGTTGGATTCCTGTACCCAGATATCTTATTCAGTAACTAAGCTTATGCCTCTTCTATCCTAATTGCTGATAACAAAAAGGGGGGGGAAGTTAGAGAGAAGATAGGTTGTTCTCAGGGGGAGTTAGAAGGAGATCTCAGACTTCAGAATTTCTCTACCCTCGATTACAATCTATTGGAACCCCTTAGAAGAAGGTATGGACTAAGTTACATGAAAGTATATGGAATCTGACAGCTTCAAGTTGTTATTTTTGTTTTTGCAGCATCATCAAATTCTGTCCAGTATTAATCTCTATCTGAGGATCACTGAGAACATTGAAGGGTTTTGTTATCATCAACTTAAGGATTTATGCCGGTTTTAACAGTCATAAATAGGGGGAGATTGTTAGGGTTGACCCATTTGGAATGATGATAACAAAATGCTCAAGACAAGAATTTGATCTTGACACTGAAGCTGATTGTCCAAAAACATAGTTCATAGAAGCTGATAAATCATGAAGCTAACTAGAAGGCATCTTATCTATCCAAGGTCTAAAAGCCACATCAAATGATTGGAGGATATTTGTTCGCACAAAATCACGCAAGCGTACGCGGTCACAAGTAATATATGAATAAGTAGAGTTCGTTCCCACAGAGACTAGTTTACTACAGTTATGCACTTATGCAACAATGTATGGCTATTGTTCAATGCTAAGACGAGTATCAAAGTTGAGTTGTGATTAACTAATTTAACTAAGCAAATTACCAAGATTATAATTAACTAAGGAGTTTACTGTTGAATTACTTATGAGAATAAAACATGGGATCCTAACTTCATTAAATACTTCATCTAGAGTCTTTTGTCTTTAATCAATGCATGTGACGGTTGTGACAACTAATCGGATAACACGAAATCAGTACATGCTACCTCTCAGTATACGTATACCAAACCACTCAAACATCCACAAAAGAGATAGAAGTTAAGCAGACACCAATTATGTTTAGACCCTATATGTCTATAAGATTTGAAAACATAACGGTTTAACGAGCAAGTTATCCATTCAGATTATATAGGGCATGTAAGATGGTTAAAATTACCTACGAATCATGCATGACAAACATACATAAACCTATGCTAGCATGGCAAGTTCTAAATCTCTATATCCACTTTCGCAATCAATAGAGATTAACAAACAACTTAGATGTTAGCTATGCATCCAAGAAGAATAAGCATAACCAAACTAGGTTATCAATAATTCATCACACACAAATCTTTAAAACAATTAACTACTAAAATCCATAGATAAATCCGTTAGAATCCCATGATAACGATTAGTTCATAATCGAACCGTTCATCATCGTGGGTTCTGATGAAAACATGATAATAAATATGTCTGGAATACTAATTAAAAGTACTATTAATAAGGTTTATGAAAAACAACTCCAACGAGAATCCAAAGTATCGCCTAATTAGAAGAATATAAAGATAAGATGAAACTAGGTCTTTGTAATCAGCCGTCTTCTTGTTCTCCTTGCTGGTGGATAGATATGTAGGTAGGTATATGGATGTGTATGGATATATGTCTCTGAAATCGTCCACCAAGTGTTTATATAGCCCCTTCTGCTGACTGGCTCTGAACCTTTCCATATCAGAACAGAAAAAGGCTTTTTCAGCATTGGGCAAGCGCGGGCGCGCTTGACTGAGGCGCGGGCGCGCTCTAATAGTGATTCTGAAGCACGGGGGCGCTCTCCTGAAGCGCGGGGGCGCTCCTGCTTCTGTCAGAATTCTTGAAAACACATTTTCTTGACTTTTCTTCGCGCTCTCAAGTCCCGTAACTACTCGGCTTTCACAATGATGCTCAATCACCACCATATAATCAAGATAGCTCAGAAACTCCACCAACAATGCAACTCTGCACTTTCTAACTCAAAACACATTAAAAACACCAAGTACTTGAGTGCAAACAATCAATTTAAGCTGATTTGAAGCGTTCCAAGTAGATATAAAATCCACTTATCAATATTTTGTCATCAAGTTAGGAAGCAATTCAGAAGCAAGCCAACGGACGTCTAATCAAGCACCAAGTGTTTCAGTGGTAAGTCTGCCTATTCAACTCAGTAATGGTGAATCAATAAAGATGACAAGATGTTTTATCTAGAGATGAAGCTAAGTGTATCCATTCTACGGATCATGCTATGAAATCTTATTTCATCTATGGATACAAGCTGAAAACATCATATGCCATCGACGGATAGAAGCTGAGGACATCTTATCCCATCAATGGATAGAAGCTGAGGACATCTTATCTCATCTACGGATAAAAGCTGGGGACATCATATCTACGGATAAAAGCTGAAGGAAGTTGATCATCAGTTACAGCTAAGGATGTCATGTTTTATCTATGGATGCAGTTAAGAAGGTCATGGTCTATCTATGGATGTAGTCAAGAATGTCATGTCTCATCTATGGATACAGTTATGGAATATTACTTCTACGGATATTCTGAGATTACCTTTCTACGGATATTTGACGTAAAATGGTAGTCTACGGATATGGAATTAATACGCCACTGATGTTCATCTCATTCAACATGGAAAACAAATCTATGTAACGGAATCTTTTGAAGGTTTCCTTTATTTAGCAGGTTGAATGGAGGACAGTCTCAGAGATCATCATTACACACCCGTGACTAAAAGATGCTGGATAACGACGCAAAAGATGTATGGAATAGGGAGTCAAAATTGTAAATATTCGAAGGCTCAAATTCTACAAGTGAAATGTGAAGTCATCTATTGTCTTTTATGTCTCGATGGATAAATAAGAGTTAAGGCAGCTACCTAGAAGTTTAACTTCTAACTGGACACAAAGGAAAAGCTTGACAAGCATGAAGAACTATTTGTAGCACTACATGTTCACTTATCTCAGCTGATAGTGACTTGACAGTCGGGTAACCAAGGAGAGGTCTCTTTCATGCAGATGTCACATGGGCTTGGAATCTAGGTCAATTGCATGGACTTAGTAAGTTTTGAAGAGAGCAGCACACTCAATCAGAAAGCACCATTTGGGATTATACATGTTTCTCTGTGATGCCAGCCAAGGCATTTCCCTAATAGGATAGTTTCTGAGACGAGCATGTGATCAAGCAGAACCAAAATGTAATATTTTTACTATGTTATAGGTTTTGTTTGTAACACACAGTCGATGTATATAAGACTGTGTGGAGTAGCATAGAAATGCATGTGAAGAGAGCACAAAGATGAACGTAAAAACACTTAGGCTCTCTTTCATCATTTGTGCAAGCAGCTGGAGTTTGTTGAAAAACAAAACCAGAGAATTCTTCAATATACACCTCAGGTGGGATTTTTCCGAGAAACCCACCTGAAAAGTTTAAAAAGTTTGCTTGTCTCCTGCATTTCTTTTTAACTCGAAGAATTCAAATATGTTCATGGCTTGTCTCAATTCTTAGTTAATTTACCAACACATATATTCATACTGTAAAAAGTTTGAAAAAAAGTTTTGTAAAATTAACTAGATTGTATTGAACCCCCCCCCCCCCTTCTACAATCTAGGTTGCATTGTTCTGGGAATAACATGTAAGCAATGTCTAGCATAGAAAATGTAACTGCATCATAATTGCTAATTTTACCAGAGAAACCCTTAAGAATAGCATCAAAGAAAAAGCTCCATTCTTTTACCATACCTTTTCTCTGAATCTTACTTAAATTAGCAGTAGGCAAAGCATAATTAATAGAATTTAAAAAGTAAAGTCACGAATTTACTACAATTACATACATACATTGTACGCATGTAACTATGGATAGAATTGTGGATTTTAACGGTTACGATTAGAACTATACTATCTGTGGATAGGATTTTACATTTTGAGATTCGATATCCGTAAAGGGATAAAAAGTAGTATCCGTAGACATATAGAAAATCCAGTGTCAAAAATGACCATCAATGGATAAGGATATCCGTAGAGGGAGTAATTTTGACTTAGACAAAATTTTACTTTTTCAGAGAATTTTAATTCTCCTGAAAATCATGTTGACATTGGCTGCATTACACATTATCAGACATTTAAATTAATTAAGAGAAGTTAAGCATACCTAGCTCACTTACCAACCTTGAGAATGTTGATTCATCAAGTTGTTTGGTAAAAATGTCTGCAGTTTGTTGTTCACTTGGAACAAAATGAAGTTCCACAGTACCATTCATCACGTGTTCCCTGATGAAGTCATACTTTATGTCAATATGCTTGGTTCTTGAGTGCTGCACTGGATTCTCAGTAATGGCAATTGCACTAGTGTTGTCATAGAAAATTGGAATCTTATTAAATGTTAGACCATAGTCTAGTAGTTGAATTTTCATCCAAAGTATCTGTGCACAACAACTTCCAGCTGCAATATATTATGCCTCGGCTGTAGAAGTAGAGACAAAATTTTTCTTTTTACTGAACCATGAGACAAGCTTATTTCCTAGAAATTGACAGGTGCCTGTTGTACTTTTTCTATCAATTTTGCAACCTGCATAGTTTGCATCTGAATAACCAATTAGATCAAAACCAGATTCTCTAGGGTACCAAATGCCAAGGTTTGGTGTTCCCTTGAGATATCTGAAAATCCTTTTGATAGCAATTAAGTGAAACTCTCTAGGATCAGCCTGAAATCTAGCACATAGACATGTAGCAAACATAATATCAGGTCTACTAGTTGTTAAATATAAAAGTGAGCCTACCATGTCTCTATAGCTTGAAATGTCCACAGATTTTTCCTTAGTATTCAATTCAAGCTTAGTGGAAGTTGGCATGGGTGTTTTAGCAGGAGAACAATCCATTAGATCAAACTTCTTTAATAGATCAAAGATGTATTTAGTTTGACTAATGAAGATTCCTTCATTCACTTGCTTAACTTGTAAGCCAAGGAAATAGGTAAGTTCACCCATCATGCTAGTTAGGATTTATGGGTGATAGCTATGAGACAACTTAACTAGATATTTTAAATACTTAATTTTATTAAGTATGAACATACTGTCACAACCAGAGTATGTCTTTGTAACTGTTTTTGTTTAGTGCAAATAAGATTCTAGTGCATCTTGGTAGAAGTTCATTTATTTGTTCAAGCCTCAAAAAGTACTCAAGATGGACAACAAGAATAAAGATTATTGTCACAGCATTGACAGTAAGGTTACAAGAAGACAGCATGTTGCAAGTCACGACAGTACATTCACTCTGACAGCAACATTGGCGGAAGCCCTCGGACAGCAACTTTACTTTAGCCTGACAGCAAGCTTGGAAATCCTGACAGCACCTTCTTCGGAGATTTCTTACTGTCACCAAAAGCGCATTATTGTGACAGCAAGCTTAGCCATCAAGATACTATCATGAAGGGATAACATTTGTATTGGGGAACAACCCAGTCAAACTTGTGACAGTTTGGATGTTCAAGAAACAGGCGTGTTGCAGCATCCCAACACTGCAACAGGTCTGCAAGACTACGACCGAAGCTTGAGAGATCACATGACAAAGCTCACCAATTCCGGAGTATGACAAATCTACATCTACTGAATTGTGTTAGCTTAATATAGAATGTTTCTAGATTGCTTTGTTCTGTACTGATAAGCTGTTTGTATAGCAATTTAGGAAGGATTCACGGGTAGGCAATTTGTAAGAAGCTGCCACATGAAAATGACAGCAGCTTCACAAGACCCGTGTTGATAGTGATAGGATTAGTCTATAAAGACTATCTCTCAATCCATTCTTTGTAATAACTCGAGAAACTGAAACTCAAGAAAACAAACATTTTCTTGAGGTTGTAGCAACCCATTGCAAAATAAATAAAACATTTATTTTGTGAGAAATACTCGTGTGTTTACTTGTGTTTGCATTCCATAAACTGATAAACGTTAATCTTAGTTTTTGTTGTTGAAACGTAGATTGGGATTTATCAGTATTGCATTCAACCCACCCCCCCCCCCCCCCTTCCCTTCTGCAATAGTCAAGGACCAACAACTGGTATCAGAGCAGACAGATTGTTCTACTAATCTGAGATCATGACAAGTATGCAGAAGTCAAGTAGCATAAAGATTCCAGCTTTTGATAAAGAGAATTACAATGTATGGAAAAGAAAAATCTTACTGTTTATCAAAGCTGCAAATCCTTTATACCTGGGTATCCTCCAAAATGGTCCCTTTGTTCCACGAAAAGAGATTGAAGCCTCAACTGTGGATGGTGTTCTTGTTCCAGCCTACTGGGTCAAAAAATTACCTTCAGAGTTTCTGGAGCCAGAAAAAGAGAAGGTGGCCTTGGATGATTACACTACTAGAAAAACTAGATTAGACATCACACTTTAGACATCAGTTAGGAAAGCCACCGATGTTAAAAGTCTTTCTTACATCGGGAAAATTAAAACCGATGTCTAATAATAATCTACACATCACTTACTTGTATAAACGATGTGTAAAACTCCATTTTTTTTTAAAATAAATCTGCGCTTCTCCCTTTTCATTTTCCCCCTTAACAAAATTCACCTCCCCCTATCTTATACTAAAAAAATTTGAAAATAAAAAACATACATTCCTAATTAAAAAAAAATACTAAACCCATGTTACGTTTATGAAAATCAAAAACATAAAAACCAACCCCCCCCCCCCACCCGCTCTGCACCTCTTTTCTTCAAGAACCCTAACCCTCTCTTTTCAACTAAAAGCTTCAATTAGCTCAAATTAACCCTAACCCCACTCAAATTGTTCGATTCTATCCATCCCCTTTCAATTTATTCAATATTTGTTCAACCCCCTTTCAATATTAGTTCGATTTGAAGCATATTTATTCAATATTCTATCTCTATTTATTCGATTTGAATTAACGTAATTGTTCGATTTGTTTAACAGATCTGGAGCGTAGCTTGGAGCTTGGAGTACTAGTTCGTAGTTTGCTTGATTTGGTCGAGTAGGTACTTTGCTTGAATCTTTTTTTATGGTATTTTATTGTATTTGCTTTTTTTAATTGTATTTGCTCGACTAGGTGCATATGTGTCTGTACTTATTATCGACTAGGTGCACATGCATATGGTATTTTATTGTATTTGCTTTTTTTGATTGTTATGTTAAGTAGTTTGATGTAAGGATTGATCTGTTCAGGAAATGGATCCATCAAGGAATGGACGTAATGGTGCACTGTTGCTTAGTTTCTGCATATGTAGACTTGTTCAAACACTTGAAAGAACTCAAATAGAGCAGGCTTTCATTTTTCCCTAGTTTAAAGTTTGCAACAGCTGGAAGTGAGTAACTACTATATATTACACAAAGGTTGTCCGTACTGCACAAACTGAAGCTCAATATACAATGTATTAATATTGTGCATTAAGGATAAATTAGTTTTTTAAATTCCATTTCTATGCTATGAACTCCTTCATATATAAACAATATTGATTTGTTTCTCCATTGTATTATATACACTTACGTTTTTATAACGATTTCATAAGTGCAAAAGGTATTTGGTGGTGTAATATGTATCGGAAACAATAGGTTTGTAGTGGTAATGATCACTGTCCTTGGAATAGCTGTGTATTTCAGTGTGTTTATTCACTCTACAGGAGTTCAGTGGAAGAGTACCACAACAACCGGAGATGCTTTCATATCTGGATTTTTTCACAACTTGCTGTTAATGATTCATGGCTTCAGGTGTTGAATATCTGTTATTCAGGTTTTAATACCTTATAAGTGTGATACTTAATCATCACTTATATTAATATCTGTTGATATTTTTGTATGATTTTCTATATTAATTTGGTTCCTAAATATATGTACAAGTACTACTAGAAAAACTAGATGCAGAGTAACGATAAAGAATTTTAATTATTACTTCATTAGTGCTAGAAATTTCAAAATAATAACTGTCTAAGTGATTTCTATTTAAATACATAGCTTGTGTCTTTCGATTTGCAGATATGCTGTAAGAAGCATTATCTGATTCTTTTTCTCGTTCTGAAATTTATAGTGATATTGGGAATTGATGGGTGCTCCAAAGCAAAAGTGGACAATAGAAGAGGAAGCTGCTCTAAAAGTTGGAATAGCTAAACATGGAATTGGGAAATGGAGCACGATTATTAAAGACCCTGAGTTTTCTATTCCATTGCATTTGCGTACTAATGTGGAACTGAAGGTATGGTGCTTCAGGTTAGTAAATTCCCTTTAAAAAATTTCGCTGTGACATTGGCTTCACAGGAAAAACAAATTTCTTTTGTGTAATTTGGTACTAATGGCTTTATGTAATTTTTGGTTTTACTATTTCTTCTCCAGCTAGTAATGTTTGTATTTCATTTTTAGAAATTCTAATTTGTAGTTTGCACAACACAATTTCCCTCCTCAATGGTACTTATAACGCACCTACCTACATCTATATTTTCTAAATCCTAATTATTGTGATTACAGTTCCCGCTGTTCAGAGAGTCAAAGAGAAGCTGCTTTGCTCCTTGGGCAATTTGCCGCCACTGACACAGACTGCAAGGTAGACATACTTGGCTTTAACCACAATTTTCAAAGTCGCTATAGAGAATTTATAAAGTTTTACCCCAACAGTATTGTTAATATCTATTATTGCACTAAATTCTGTTTCCATTCTCTGCACCTTACTTAAAGCAATATATATGTTGTATAATATAAATCATATATTGTGCAGGTACACATTGTTCAAAGAGGTGTTGTTGGCCCACTGATTGAGATGCTTCAGTTGCAAGATGCTCGGCTAAAAGAAATGTCAGCCTTTGCACTAGGAAGATTGGCAAAGGTAAATAATCTTCCACATTCTTTCTTGTGCCTCTTATCTCATCTGGTATATTTTGGTAAACAGGAGAACAAACTTTCATCAGTCCTTTGTTGTCTCTAATATATATTTGCCTCTGACTTTTTGCCTTGGAATGATTTGTGCATGACTTGTTGATTTCTAGACAAATTTGCTTATAAATGTCGAAGTTCTTCCTATTTTTTTGTTTTAACCCCTCTGTATGAATCAGGAACCATTAAGGATAAACTTGACATACGTACTTTCTTTGGTAAACTTGACAAATTACCTGTCACTGTCCATTCCCCAGTTTAACGGGGCGGGTGCCCCGTTCAGGGCGAATTATCCACTATTTATTGAGAGTTTAAAGGATGAGAATGACGGTCTTGCAGTAAGTGCTTTTTTACTTGTTAGTGGTTCCATTTTACTATTTCAGAGTCAGTGTTTTAGAATTCTTTTATACATATGCTTGGAATCATCTATAATGTGATTATTGACCACTTTGGCCAAGTTCCTCAAGGACTCTCTTACAATTAATTTTCTCTAAAGTGGTCATTGATATATATAATTACTTGTCATCTATCTCTCTTTATTGCAGGGTTATTGTTGTTCTAAGTAGTTAAAAGTGAAATCAAAGGGAAGAAGAATGAGGGAATATGGCTTTGTCTTGGCACATTGCTAGCGTAAGGAAAGCCACACCACAACTAGAGATACAACATTAACAGAAGTTTCTAAAATGGGATCTTCATTTGGTGAGCTAAAACAGAAGTTGCAGCACTTGGGGACCTATTGTGAAGATCTAAAAAAGGCTCCAAGGCAAGCAACACAAGGAAAGAATTACCAAGGTTTTCAAAAACTAGGAAATGTGCTTGAAAAACTAGGAAATGTGCCTATATGAATGTAGTTTTGAGATTTGGATGGTTTAGATTATGTAGTTAGTTTCGATATGAATTGGATAATGTAGTTGGCCTATTGAATTTTATATTTGGTTTTAGTATATTGGCCTTTTGATTTCGATATTTGGTTTTGGTTTGGTTTTTTGATTTTGGTCATTTGGTTTTGGTTTTTGGCCATGTCAAATAGGGCATCCATGTATTAAAAAAATACAGAACTTACATCACTTTCTCAAAAAATCGATGTAAAATATCACAAGTAACATCAGAACACTAATGTCTAAAGAATAGAAACTGATGTAAAAGAGAAACATAGACATCAGGTCCTTATTAAGAAATAGATGTTAAAAGGGAACATAGACATCAGTTCCTTATTAAGAAACCGATGTTAAAAAGGAACATAGACATCTGTTGCTTATTAAAAAACCGATGTTAAAGATTAACATAGACATCGGCTAAAAACCGATGTCTAATACCCCTACCTTTCTCTACACATGCAAAGACATCGCTTCTCTTTTTCAATAGACATCGGTTTTTAGCCGATGTCTAATGCAGTTTTTCTAGTAGTGTTACTTGCAACTCATCTTACTGGATGCTCTCACTTTGGACAAAGCCATGTGTGGGAATGTCATTGGGTGCTCATCAGCCAAGGATATGTGGAATAAGATTGAGCTGATATGTGAAGGAAGTGAAGAAGTGAAAGATAATCAAAGACAAATTCTTATCTCTCAGTATGAAGCTTTCATGGCAAAGTCAGGAGAAGACCTAACAACGATGTTTGAAAGGTTTAGCAAGCTGCTGACTGAGCTACAGATTCATGGCAAGTGTTAGGTTTAGGGGCTTCACACCAATACGAGATTCACAATACACTAATGCAGAGCACACACACAAACAATCGATTAGTTGACAAGTAACACACACAAAACATATATGACGTGGAAACACCCACGTCCCAACTTGTATTATTAATCAAAACAGTTATCAATAATACAATCAAAACAATAACACCTCAATGGTGTCCCAAACTCGATACTTGAGCCAAACAATGCTCAAGCATCTCCCAAACAATACCTAAGACGATTACATCTCTTAAGCACACATATCAAACAAATACAATATGACTATGTTTATATAGTCATCCAAAACTTAGCCACCAAGACTTGCCATACTTGTTTTACAAGACTTACCATACTTGTTTTACAAGACTTTTTATTCTTAGTACCTAATTCCCTAATATAATGACCAAGACATACCATATACTCCCTCCATTCCATTATAATAGACGTTTTCTTATTTTGCACACATATTAAGGAGTATACTTATGACACTCTTTTTACAATTAATATGGGCATTTCACGCTATATTTATTTCTACCGTATTAACTAATCCATTTGTATTCACTAATCCATCTCCACAAAAACTTCCATCCATTAATCTTTCTGGGACCTTCAAAAATTTCATTCCCTCCGAAAGCAAATATTTTGAATTCAAGTTTTGGTTTAATTTTATTTTTTTGGCCTATTTCCCTCCAATTTTTTGTCTATATAATGGAAGATAGATACTCCAAATAAAGTTAAAATTTCATTCCCTCCAAAAGCAAATATTTTGAATTCAAGTTTTGGTTTAATTTTATTTTTTTGGCCTATTTCCCTCCAATTTTTTGTTTATATAATGGAAGATAGATACTCCAAATAAAGTTATCTTTCATTCTTCCAATGAGTAACAGGCGTTTCACTTTTGATTTGAATACATCTTCTAATTTTGAAGAAACTTCAGAAGGTAATTTCCAAACTACTCCGTATATAATTATAGATAGTATTATTATTTAAAGACTATTTATTTCTTTTTAAATGTTACTTTTAACTTGTTTGACATATTTTTGCAGGCCAGGATTATGCTTCGGAGGAAGAAAGTATGAGTAATATTTTAATCTTTAAATTTATTTTTTTAAGTAGGTGAATCTTAATAGATTTTTTTATTATACTGTTCCAGGTGATCATACTAATTTTGAAGAAGAACAATCACAAGAAAATGCAAGAAATGCTAGATCTTTTATTTTGGACTTAAATGAACCTCCTCCAATTTTGGATTTGAATGAACCCCCTCCAGATGAAGGTAAAATTTTTATTGTAGGATAGATTTTCAGATTGTGCCAAAAAAATATATTTATAAATGAAATTTTATAAAGTAATTTTAGAAATATTTTACTTTATGTTTTTCATTTTTTCTATCAATATTCCACAACCACAATTTTTTAAAAATAGAATTAATATTATATTTTTTTTAGAAATTATTTGTTGATTAAAATATATCTAATGATTACTTTTTTCTTTTTTCATTTAGGTAGTGAAAATGTACACGTGCCAAGGAGAAGAATAAAAATTTTAAAAAATGAAACACGTCATGCAATTTATTTTGCTATGCTGAAAAAAAGTGTGAATGGAAAAATAAAATGGGGTACAACAAAAGCTGTTGCAGAAGAATTTTCGGTAAGCATGCGTACAGTTCAACGTATATGGAAGAGAGCTAAAAATACATCATTGAATGGAGTAGTAGATGTGTCACATCGGAAGAGTAAAAATTGTGGTCGCAAAAGAGTACAAATTGATCTTGAGCAGTTGTGGAATGTTCCTTTGTCTCGATGCACTACACTTCAATCTACAGCTTACTCCATAAAAGTTCCAAAAACAACTCTCTACAGACGTATGAAAGATGGTGATTTAAGGAGGCATAGTAATTGTGTCAAACCTTTTCTAACTGATACAAATATGAAAGCTAGAGTTGAATTTTGTTTGTCAATGTTGGACAAGAATAGCCTTCCATATAATCCACGGTTTGTTAACATGGAGAACATTGTTCATATTGATGAAAATTGGTTTTATATGACGAAGAAATCCGAGAGATATTATCTTCTTGCAGATGAAGAGGAGCCTTTAAGAACATGTAAAAGTAAAAATTTTGTCTTAAAGGTGATGTTTTTGGCTGCCATAGCTCGGCCAAGATTTGACACACATGGAAATGTAATTTTTTCCGGAAAGATTGGAATATTTCCTTTTGTCACCAAAGAGCCCGCTAAACGAAGTAGTGTCAATCGAGCTGCCGGAACACTTGAAACAAAAGTCATGACCTCGGTGGGAAGAGATATAATACGATCATTCTTGATAGAAAAAGTTTTGCCACAGATTCGTGCTAAATGGCCAGAGGGGAATGGAGGAACTATTTATATTCAACAGGATAATGCAAGAACTCATGTTGTTCCAAATGATGTAGAATTTTGTCAAGCTGCCTCACAAGATGGATTTGATATTCGTTTAATGTGTCAGCCGGCAAATTCTCCTGATCTAAACATCCTAGACCTTGGATTTTTTAATGCTATACAGTCATTGCGTAATAAGGAGGCCCCAAAAACTATAGATGAGCTTATTGGTGTTGTGGAAAGATCATTTGAAGCGTTCTCACCTAAACTTTCAAATAGAATATTTTGCTCACTGCAACAATGTATGGTGGAGATCTTAAAAGTACGAGGTTCCTTCAAATACAATATACCTCATATTAAGAAAAACATTTTAGAGAGACAAGGTCAACTTCCACGTCAAATGCAGTGTGATGCAAATTTAGTGGAAGATGCAGTCACTTAGTTAAGTATAAATAATTAAGTGTAATGTCTTCATTGTTGGATTGAAATTTATATTGTTGAATTTTTATTTTGCTTTTTATTTTTTGAATTATTTTTTTAAAGGTTTTAGCTTATACTCTTATTTTTAAATAGATTGTAATGCATTCTTAAAACAATTACATCACAAATTATAATCTTTAAACACAATTTAATTAGTATAACCCATTTACATATCTAATGAAAAAAAAGAGATTTTATATAAAAAATTGAAAAGCATACCAAAACTAAAAAAATATAACTAAAAATATAACTAAAATTGAAAAGCATAACTACTTTTACAAGTAAACAACAACAAATTAACAAAATTATTAACTACTTTTACAAGTAAACAACAAAAAATTAACAAAATTGAAAAGCATACCAAAATTAAAAAAAAATAACAAGAACAGAGGAAAAATAAACTGGAACAAGATTCACCAAACTTGAATAAAATATAATAATGTAAAACAAGAATTCTCTGAACTTTGAAATTACATCCAATCACAAATTATAATCCTTCATAAACATGAACACAAACTAATTAGAATTACTCCTTAAACAACAAAACTTAGGAAAATATATTTTCCACATCATAAAAACAACCTCGGTAGTAGCTTCTCCTTGATCTTGATCTTCAGGGAATTCATTCAAATCAAAATCAACTTTGACATCTTGATTCAAATCATTGTTTAAGTTTTTGTTGCCTTTTTCTTCACCTTTGGTTTCATCTCCACTCTCCATTAATTTAAAGTGTTTTCAAAAATGATAAAATAACAAAATAGAATGAGCTCCTAAAGTATACATATGCAGTGAAAAAATATATACACGCAGAGACTCAGTTTAAATAGAGATGAAGAGAAGATGAAAAGAATACTGAGTAGGTGAAAGTAAAATAAATAAGAGTTGCATGAAAACTAGCGTGAAAGTATAAATATTGATAACTAATGTAGGTTAATTTCCTAGGTGTCTTGAGAATAAAAAAAACGACTATTAATATGGAATTTAAACTTGGTCAAAAAACGACTATTATAGTGGAACGGAGGGAGTATAATAATTGTCTATCCATACAATTATTACCATATATAATAATTGTCTACCCATACAATTATTACCAAAACAGTCTTAATCACCCAAACTCATATTACCATATTGGGTTGAACAACCGGTCAAACCCAACAATCCTCCCCTTCAACCCAATACCCATATCAGGTTGAACGATATCCATCAACGACATCGACGTCCCTCCGCCATGCCTCCCCTCGAACAAGAATCCTTTTGCTCTTCCAAACCTTCAGTAATCATCAAAGACATCAACGTCCATCCGTCATGCCCCCCCTCGAACAAGAATCTCCTCCTCTTGTTCTTCTGATCTTGAGAATCACTAAAACCCGTATAGTGACCTTCAAACCATCGTTTTTCACCATAACGATGTATCCATCTATAAAATCACGTGCATCATCCACCACGAGTGCCCTTCCATCAGTTGAGTCACCCAATCCTTGCTTTCTCAATCATTCGGTCTGTAGAAAGAACACTAGTATCATCCAACTCGTTCACCTGGTTGATCAAGCCATTGAAACAATTGCGATGATCTCTTCCATCTTCTTCCATCTCGAACCCGAACAAATTGATCCACGGTGCAAGTCAACCGTCATACCACACGTAATTTTGTCTCCTCCCACGTTAGTAGGCTTCTTGTCAGCGAATCCTTCATTGTGCTCCGCCATATCAATTGAATCTTGAACTTTCCCTCCAACTTATCATTCTCGAATCACGAACCTTGGCTCTGATACCACTTGTTAGGTTTAGGGGCTTCACACCAATACGAGATTCACAATACACTAATGCAGAGCACACACACAAACAATCGATTAGTTGACAAGTAACACACACAAAACATATATGACGTGGAAACACCCACGTCCCAGCTTGTATTATTAATCAAAATAGTTATCAATAATACAATCAAAACAATAACACCTCAATGGTGTCCCAAACTCGATACTTGAGCCAAACAATGCTCAAGCATCTCCCAAACAATACCTAAGACGATTACATCTCTTAAGCACACATATCAAACAAATACAATATGACTATGTTTATATAGTCATCCAAAACTTAGCCACCAAGACTTGCCATACTTGTTTTACAAGACTTACCATACTTGTTTTACAAGACTTTTTATTCTTAGTACCTAATTCCCTAATATAATGACCAAGACATACCATATATAATAATTGTCTATCCATACAATTATTACCATATATAATAATTGTCTACCCATACAATTATTACCAAAACAGTCTTAATCACCCAAACTCATATTACCATATTGGGTTGAACAACCGGTCAAACCCAACAGCAAGTACTATGATAGGAAGGAGCTAAATGTTAAATTCTTACTCACACTTCCTGAGCATCTAGAGCACAGAATCACTGCCATAAGAAAGGAAGAAATCTAAACAATGTTTCTCTTGAAACATTATATGGTGTGCTTAAGTCATATGAGCTTGAATTTTTCCAGAAAATAGCTATTGTAACAGCCCCAGATCCGGGGTCAGGAATCTGGGTTGTCACGCTCCATCAATTATACAACATCTGCATTACTTACAACATTCTAATAATACAACTCCAAAGACCCCAATCACTCACGCACACACACACAAGTTATAGCCTTGGAAATGAGCAACAAAAGTAACATTTGTTATTACAACTCAAATGTACTATCCAGGATCTCATCTATTATTTACAACCTCTACCTGAAGTTACAATAATAGACCTCACCATTCTATACAAGGTTTAATAATGCAACCTACTCGAAACCAATTCTTACTAATTCAGTCTGCAACTATTCTGCTCACACCGGCAGTATCCATCCTGCTGAACTAACTCAAGGGTGGTCTCTCCATCCCCTTGCTCTCGTAACACGAGGTGAATCGGCAACGTTTTCTTCATGCTGAAAGTTTTAATAAAGCAAGAATGAGCTAATAGCGCTCAGCAAGAAATCTATCCCAGTTTAAATCTTTAAACCTTTAAGGTAGATAATCCAAATAGGATCAAAGTTTTAACACTACTAGGGTTTGTCCCCAAAATAGTATCCCGTTCAAAATACTGTATGACTTATAATCATACTCAAATACTTTTCGTAAATCATTTAGAAATCCTTGGTATCGATATAATGAACCAAGATTCAAAACATATCTTTTAAAATAGATATCAAATATTGGAATTAGGGCTTAAAGCATATCCATTGTTTCAAAACACTATACAGTTCAATATACTGTATATCTTAAATCCCTTCTTAACATATATACACACACATCTATTTAGATATCTCATACTGTTCAAAATACAGTAAAATATCAGTAATGAACACCTTTTCGACTCTGTTGTGTTGTGGTATATAAAAGAAGCAAGAATGAGCACTATAGCTCGACAATAAGATATAGCATCATAATCATATATGTAAGCTGATATCATAATTGAAAACCTTTGAAACTCCGTTCATATACAGAACGATATGTTTAAATATTCTTTTCGTCAAAACAGGCAATACAGTACAACTACTGTATGAGGAACATCATTACTCATCACTGCCACATTATCAGTAACTCAGCACCTAGGCTTTCGTTACAATGTGCAGCACAACTCCAATTGGAGGGAAGAGGCCTTTTTCCGGAGCACGCCACAATACACGATGATCAGTCGTTGTATCGTACTCACACTTTTCAACTAGTAGATGGACGACATCTTAACACGATTATCACCCTAGCCGCATACGGGCTTTGTATCTGCTGGACTGTCCTACAGCCTCTTACGCGAGATAAGTGTTGGACTGCCTAGCAGCCTCTTACGATATAATCAGAGGTACTGTCCAACAGCCTCCTTCAGGTTTCCTTCTGGTCCCGGATGAAAATCAATGAAACGGGAATCAGAATTTAATCCTATTTCCCCCAAGTACATATACTTGTCAAAAACTTTGCAACAGTTCAGATTTCCTTACTCCAGAGTATTTGAAGGGAGTAAGTCACAGTGTGGGTTTACATCAGTCAATGAACTACGAATGATTACCACGTATTTTGAAATTACGACCTGGCAGTTTTTGTAAAATACCTTTAGTTCTGATAAATCAGAACTCGAAAACATACTCACTTTTAATGAAAGAGGCAAGTGAAATCATATCTTCACTTCCTGAGATGGATTCCCAATTTTTGATAAGTTCAAATCAAAAATTGTCATTCGAGATAAATAATTAAAGTAGTTGGGAACCCCTACTATACTCTCATAAACCCTTTTTGAGATCAGAAAATATTTGCGTAAATACTAGAACCTTAAATAATAATATCAAAAGGTTCTATAATTTTTAAATCATTTTTGGAATATTTAATAAATATTCAAATAATAAATATTGAGTTATGATTCAATATAAATCCAGTTAAGTGAATATTCAAAATAATATTCACTTAATTAAATAAATATTCAAAATAATAAATATTGAATTATCATTCAATAAGATTCCACTTAAGTGAATATTCAATATAATATTCACTTAATTAAATAAATATTCAAAATAATATTTTTAATAATATTATTTAAATATCTCACATTAAATATCCAATAATATATATATTGGAATATTTAATCAACATTTTAAAATATAATTGTCCCTGGAACCCTCCAGCTTCTAACAGTATAATCAAGACCAAAATACTAATTTGACTCCCGGTCTAAGTTTTAAAATCCTCGTACGAGCGCTCTACCCTTAGAGCCTCTATAACACCTCGGTTTATATCTAATATTTACATAGCATATAAACCCTTATATCTTATAAAGCTTTCTATCAAAAGCGTAAACAGTTTATAAATATTTTCACAGCATTAAGGCAGAATATATCACAACACATCACTTATATAATGTAGGGTTTGAAAACTGACATGCATCTATCATATGCATATACTACATCTCAACATTTTTAATACCATTAGATCTATATACGATGTAAGGTTTGAAAGCATGCATCTATCATATGCATATATTACATCTCAACATTTTTAATACCATTACATCTATATATGATGTAAGGTTTGAAAGCATGCATCTATCATATGCATATATTACATCTCAACATTTTTAATACCATTACATCTATATACGATGTAAGGTTTGAAAGCATGCATCTATCATATGCATATATTACATCTCAACATTTTTAATACCATTACATCTATATACGATGTAAGGTTTGAAAGCATGCATGATATCATAGCATATGCATCATCAGTATAAGTAATGGAAAACAACATGGGATGAGAAAACTTGCCTCGGTTCCTTGGTTGTTATGGGTTTGAGAACTTGCCGGAAAATCTATAAACAAGGAAATACTTGATCAGTCCCCTGGCTTAATCATTTAAAGTGCATTTAACTTAAGCACTAACGTTCTATTAACGAACATCAAATGTCTCGCTCTTGGTCACTTATAACCTCATGACATTCTGTAGACTCTTAAGTCAAAAGTTTGGGTGGAAGTCTATTCTCAAAACCCAAGTACTTTACCATTGCTAACTCATTGTTTTTAACCATCCCCTTAAGGGTATTTCACTCACGCAACTTTTGTTCCCGCATTTTTAGAAAATCTAAAAATCATCATTTTAACACGAAACCTCCTCGGTTCCCTTCCTAACTGTCCATACTAGTATTCACATTAATATCTCGACCCAATTCCATTTTTAAAGGGTTTGATCACAATCTCAAAGTTCATGCAGTGAACTACTTAGTTATCTGAAACCGATTTCACTAAAACGGATGTTTCTCCTAAACCGTAAATCGAAACGATACGATTATTTCGCTAAAACAAACAAAAAAACAGAGTCTACATGATCATGTTCAGAAAGCCTTATGGTTATGCCTAGAAGGTAACCGTGGTCTCTGTCCAAACTTCCTAAGGAAAATCCAACATGGTAACGACGCTTAATCGTGATTCCTGTGTTTAAAACACTCAAATCAATCCATTAACACAACCAAACCATCAATACTTCTCATTCATCATCTAAACCAACTCATAATCTTTAACTAACAAGTCAAAACTAACATCTACAAGATCATCCATCAAACATCCACTTAATCAATCATCAAAACCAAGATTCATCATCTTATTCACACTAACATAAACTATCATCAAACTAATCATAATCATCAAAGTATAAACAAGGGTGTGAGATGTTTATACCTTCATTCATGCTTGGTATACCCTAACAATAGCTTATATACCCTTGATTGATCCTTAATCAACCTTAACAAGCCTTAATCTTCAAGAACAAATCAAGAAAATCATAAGTTACTATTCAAAACACTATTCATGCTCATCTTATAATCAAGATTTGAACATGATATCATCCATGGATGAAGCTAGGATTAAGAGGTTACCTTAATTTGGAAATATGGAAGCTTTAGAATCCATCCTTACAATTTTTGGAGAAGTGGAAGTGGTAGCAAAATTTTTAAGAACATGTTTTGGCCGAAAGTTTGAAGGTTTCTTTGATGCATCTCTTTTGATTTTTCTTTTCTTTTATTTTTGTGTAATTAATCACTAAATACATGCCATATAATTGTGTGGTCTTGGTGGAGTTTAGTCATCAATTGCCACATGTCAAGCCATGTGTGGTTTTGGGCAAAAATGGTGACAAGGTGGTGATTCATCACCTTGTCACCCCCTATGTCATGCTTACACCATCTTTTGTGTCATGCTTATGTCATTTCGTGTATCATCAATCCTCTTATATGATGCACTTGATGATCTTACATGATACTTCTCCCTTGGTTAGGGTTTAATCCATAATTCGTTACGCTTCTGTTTCGCGCTAGGTTCAAGTGATTTTAAAAACGTTTCTCTGTACCAATGTTAGGGATACTTCCTTGATCTTTCCATTACCTTGGCTTAACGTATGATCATAGATTTCTCACCTTGGTTTAAGATATGATCATGGATTTCTCATTCTACATACTTTCTCAAAACGATCAAATCAATACATCCTTGATTATCCGATGAATAGTGATCAAAATTTAAAGTTGGAATCTCTCGATTCTGATCGCGTTTACGTTCACTTATTCTCCTTATACATCACTAATATAACTTCGAAACATTCATTCTATGTCTTCCATATAGTGTGGTCTAAAATATTTTTCATCATCAAATTCACTATTCATCAACATTTACTATTCATCAAAATTTTTTTTTTAACTAAGTCCAAAATTTGGGCTTATTACAGCTATACAAGCTGGATCCAGAGGAAAGATGGCTAATATGTCTGGTGCTCTTGTGTCTCATGTGCCAAGAATCACACAACCTATTGAAGGAATTCAAATCACACAACCTGCCCCAGTACCTACTCTTAAGATTGAAGAGGTTGTGGATGATGAGGAGAAAGTTGTACCGCAGATAACTGATGTTGAAGATGAAGATTTCTACTCCTTAGAAGAAATGGAGAAGATGGATAATCCAACTGTGGCTTACATGGCTAAGAAGTTCAAAAACATAAGATTCAGGAGAAACAAGCCATTTAAGCCTCAAGGTCAAACATCAAGGTTCAGAAGAGGGAATTATTCCAAGGTTGAAGGTGGTGCCACAAGAGGTGGTTACAAAACAGGAATGGTGGACAGATCCAAGTTTAGGTGTTACAACTGCAATGAGCTTGGTCATTTTGCTACTGAGTGCAGAAGACCAAAGCAGAATCAAAGGATGGAAAAAGGGTCAAGTGGACACTTCAAGAAAGGACAAGGAAAAGCCTATGTGGCTGAGGGAAAATGTTGGGATGATTCTAATGATGAAGAGGAAGAGGAATATGTGAATCTAGCCCTCATGGCTAAGACTGATGAGGTCTCCTCTAGCTCTCCAAGTCAGGTACCTTCACTTGTCTTACTTGAAATGTCTAAAGAAGAATACAAACAAACTGTCGAGGAATTGAGTGCTGAAATATTTAATGTTCATACTAGTTTAACTGCAACAAATGAAGAAATTTCTAGGTTAACTAAACTTAATGAAACACTCACTTCTGAGAATGACATGCTTTTGTTAAAGACCAGTCGATTAGAATCTCTAACACATGAGAATGCCAAACTTAAAAATGAGTTAGACTGTGCTAAAGAAATTGAGAAGTTTCTAAGGAAAGAAATAAGTGAAAATGAATTCAAAATTAAAGCCTATAGAAACTCATCCAAACAACTTCAGGATTATCATGAGAAACACACAGAGGATCAAAAAGTAGGGATAGGTTTTGAGTATGGTAAAAGACCTGGTAAGGAAATTGTAAGTCAGTATTGTTCAACTGATGCTTCTGTCAAACCTCATGTCCTCAAGAAGATCAACAAACCAATTTTCAAACTTTCTGAACTTGAGTTTGATGAGGAAGCCATGCTCATCAAACAACAACTTGATGATGAGGATGAGTGCATTGACAGCACAACAGTTGGAGGAAACGATACTGTCAAAATCGCCAAGACAACAACTTTCCCAAACAATCTGACAGAATGTTCTAAAGATGCTGTCAGAAATGGCAAGACAGAAACTTCCAAAGATACTGTCAAGAGAGCTTCAAAGACAGTAACTTCCAAACCTATTGTCAAGACAATAGGTGTGAAAGGTACTGTCAAGGAAAGCTCAATAGCAACTTTAGAACATCCTGTTGACACAGTTACCTACAAGTCTAGAAACAGAAATGGTAAGTTAGGAAATGGCAATGCTAATACTGGTAATGCTCCTAGAAAACTATGCAATAACTGTGGCTCTTCACATCACTTAACTCATGTTTGTAAGAAACCAAAAGAGGTCAAGGACAATGTGACCATGATAGATGGTAACTTACACGGGACCCCCATTATGCATAGATCTATGGTAGTTTGAAATAACATTGACTGTATGCCTTGTAAAATAACTGCCATGAGTACATGTTTCAATTTGCATATTTCATCTACTGAACAATGTCTCTATATGCAAACTGTTGAGACTTCTGAGCCTACTAGAAACAGTAAGAAGGCTACATCCATTAAGAAGAAGACCAAGTCTAATTCTAAAGAAAAGTGGGTGAAGAAAGGAGTCCAACAGAAGATTCCTGATGTGATGATTAAAGTTGAAAATGTTGATTATTCGTGTGATACTGAAGTAACATGACCGAACAAGGATTGGGTGCCATATGCCTCTTAAATACAATTTGTTTTGCAGGGCAAAAATAAGGAGCGGGTCATATGGATCATTGACAGTGGCTGCTCAAGACACATGATTGGTGATAAAGCCCTGCTATCACAATTTGTAGAGAAAGCTGGCCCAATCATAACCTTTGGAGACAACAGCAAGGGTTACACAGTGAGATATGGTTGTTTGGAAATTGGGAATGTTGTCATTAATGATATTGCACTTGTTGATGGATTGAAGCACAACCTGCTCAGTGTCAGCCAATTCAGTGACAGGGGATTCAAGGTTGATTTTGACATGATGGTGTGCAATATCTATCACAAGAAGGATGGAAGCCTCTCTCTAAAAGGGGTAAGAAAAGGAAGCCTGTTTGTTGCTGACCTAAGCTCAACAAAGAAGGACAAGATTTACTGTTTCTACAGTAAAGCTATTGTTGGTGACAGTATGCTTTGGCACAGGAAACTCTTTCACCTCAACTTCAAGACAATGAATATGCTGATGAAGAAGGAACTAGTGAGAGGACTACCTCAACAGGAATTCTGTCAAGAAGGATTGCGTGAGGATTGTCAAATGGGAAAATTGAAGAGAGATGTGCACAGGTCAAAGCAAGTCAACACCAACACAGAACCACTCAAACTAATTCACATGGATCTCTTTGGACCAGTCAATGTTCCATCATTAGCCAAGAAGAGATATGCATTAGTTATGGTGGATGATTATTCTAAGTATACTTGGGTGAAGTATCTAGAATCAAAAGATGAAGATGCTCAAGTTATCATTGATCACTTAAGAGTTCTTGACATAGCTCCAAATGCCAAGGTTCAAATTTTGAGAAGTGACAATGGCACTGAGTTCAGAAATGCCACTCTTTGCAATTTCTGCAAAGATGAAGGAATTGTACAACAATTTTCTGCTGCAAGGACACCACGGCAGAATGGAGTTTTAGAAAGGAAGAACAGAACTCTCATTGAAGCTTCCAGAACTATGCTTCATGATGCAAAGTTACCTACATACTTCTGGGCAGAAACTATCAACACGGCCTGTTATACACAGAACAAAACCCTGATCAACAAGACTCATGGGAACACTCCTTACTATATGCTCAATGAAAGGAAACCTATAGTCAAGTATTTTCATGTGTTTGGAAGCAAATGTTTCATGATGAAAGACAACCATGAAAAGAAAGGGAAATTTGACACCAAAGCTAATGAAGGTATTTTCACGGGGTATGCTCTAGAAAGGACTGCCTACAGAGTCTATCTTTTGGAACACATGATCATAGATGAAAGTGTGAATGTCACATTTGATGAAACCAAGTTTCCTGGACTGCATGAAAAAGTCAAATGCAGATTCTTAGATTTGAGAATCAAGGATACTTGGAGGAAGAAGAATTTGTTGGTGAAGAACCCACATTCACTCAAACAGTTGAAACTGAAAAAGATGCTGTCATTGAAAATGATGCTAACCAAACTCCAGCTCAGTCACAGACTATTTCAGGAAATACTCAAAATGATGGTGACTCTGGAGACATTGATGAAAATGGTGGAGACAATTGCCCTGGTGAAGACTCAGTTCCCCAAACTGAGACTACTGTTTCAGATCAAACAAGAAGCTTGCCCAGAACCACAAGGTAGAACAAGGATCACACAAATGACCTAATTATTGGAGATCCTTCTTATAGGGTGAGAACCAGGAATAATGTTTCTGCTGACAGCATGTTTTCCTGTTTTCTGTCTCAAATGGAGCCAAAATCTATTGATGAAGCATTGTTGGATTCTGATTGGGTGATTGCTATGCAAGAGGAACTCAACCAGTTTGAAAGGAATAATGTATGGAAGTTGGTTCCAAGACCAAAGGGAAAATCAGTTATTGAGACAAAGTGGGTTTTCAGAAACAAACTAGATGAAAATGGAAATGTGACCATGTTAGGTCCAAAGTATCGTAGAAGGGGGGGTTGAATACGATACTCACAAATAATTTAATTTCGTTCGCGGATTAATCATTCAGTTCTATAACAAAATCAAACACATCAAACCAAACCAAGTTTCGGGGAATATATCTTTTTATAAATATAAACCTCGAGGGGTGCTATAATTTCTAATCCGTAGATTAGCTTCAATGAGTTTAAGGTTACACAAATTCAATACAATGATCAAGTTCTGAGCACTATTAATTTCTCTGATAATTTCTCCGGCTCAATTCTCTCTCTCAGTAATGTCTCTGTGTGTTTTGCCTTAACTGAAGAAGACACTTCTTCATATCTGTATTAACTGCAGACTTTGGATTTGAAAACTATCGAACCATATTGAAGAATCAATCTTGGCCGTCCATCTTCAAAATCAACCTGACAACAAACATACTTTTCACCTGCTCTTCACATTAGAAAACTATCGAATGTTTAAAGTTAAATTTCCATTCGATGGTTTTTTTTAATAAAACTATCGAATGAGAATTTAACTTACATTAGTTTTCTAATTGTATCCTTGAATCACATTCGATGGTTTTTATAAATGAAAAACCATCGAACTCTTTTTCTTGTTCTTGATCTTTTAGAAAATGCTTCTGAGCTCCTTGGTGTTTAAGTAATAGACTGTATCAATTTCTTCTGAGACGATAAAACAACTTGATCTTTTTAGTGTCGTCACCTAGTGCAACTGGTCTGGTTCACAGATGAATAACACTTGATCAATTCTTCTTTTATGTCTTCAATTCAATGCTGCTGATAAGTCCTTTTTCGTTCTGGTTGCTTCATTTAAATCACTGGAATCCTGTGGTACTTAACCCTAAATCATTCGCATACTTCTGTCATCTTGAAAGTCTTGTTTCTTTTGCTGTCACTGAGGCTTGAACATTTTCATGAACTTCTTTCCGTGACCTGTTTACGGACTTCAAGAATACATAACGTATTTTGATTTTTTGAGTTTACCTTTTCTTCTTTGATTCTGGATTCATGTGCTTCTGTTAATATTATTGTTTGTCTTGTCCTTTGTTGAGTTGAAGTTATCTCTTTTACATCTTATGTTACATTATGCTTTACAATCTCCCCCTATTTGATTGGATAGAGTTCGACAAGCAAATACTTCGAGGATAACTCAACTAACTAAGGAAACATGAAACTAATTAAAGTAAGACAGCGTAATAATATTAAATGCATTCTGGATCAGATATATATACATTTCCAGATTTCATAAATCAAAAAACAATAAAACTTTATACAATGAAGTTGCTCCTCTAGTCTGAGCTGATAGTTCTTTTGTTCTTTGCTTCAATCTTCAGTCCATTCCGATCTCACCTTCTTCAATCATTGGATCGGAGTTAGCAGCTTGATAATCAATCACTGATAGATAGTGCAGTGGTTCTCCAGGTTTAAGGATTGCTCCTTGGATGTGTCTTCCAATATATTCAACCTCTTGACCCACTCCAGCCCATAACCATGCAATGTTAACATCTTTCTTGTTTAGCTTTGGCATGTTTGGTAATCTGGTATGCACTTCCAATCCTCTTTCCACTCTTTTCCTATAGTAAGGAACAATCTCCATTAGAAATCTTCTAAGAGTGTCTGCTGCTTTGTCCTTGTCCGTTGATGAGAATCCAGTGGATCTAAGATACTTCTCAACTGATATTAGATAGTTGCTTGGATAGTCTCTCAGTTTGTCCTCAGCCAAATAGCAGATTCTGAACAAGTCATTCGTCATGAATCTAACCATTGGAGGATCTTCAGTAATCTCTGGACCGACTTTCATCAAGATCTCCTTAACATTCTCACGGAGCATTTCATTTAGTTTTGTAGTTCTTTGAATCTTGATGAGTATCACCTGCAGTTCTGTGTATGTTCTCTGTTCTAAAAACTTAGTGGAAATCACAAATGTACCTTTCTCAAGAAAATTGATCAAGATGTTCCAGGCTCCATTTGCTTTAACCCCGGCTTTCAGAAAGATCACAGTATTCCTCAATGCAGTGAAGTAAACATGATCATCAGGATTTGCACTTCTTATGTTCTGAATTATGACTTCCACCTCTGCATTGTCGTTGACTTCTAATCCGTCTTCAACTCCACAAAAGGTTTTATAAGCCATCTCCCATTCACTTCCATGCTTGCTTGCCAAATCCATCATATTTTTCTTCATTACTTCAGCTTGCACCTTGGATCTTTTTAGCTTTTCAATCCTTAGAACTGTTTGGTGTCTTTCTTTCTCAGCATGTCTGGCATCTATTGCAGCTCTTTGAGCTCTTATCGCTTCCAAGGCAGCTTCTTCTTCTTGTGACAGAGGATTTGCTTCTTCTTCCATATTATCCTCCCAGATTGGATATTCAACAGGCTCTGGATAATATGGCTCATGCTCCTCCTGAATTGGTTGATCTTGCATGACCTCAAATACCTCTTCACTCTTCTCTTCTTGCATCATGTCCTCAATCAGGTACTGTCTAACTGGAATAGCTTCAACCGTTTCCCAAACTCCCCATTCATCCTTACCTCTCTCCCCATCTCCAACTTTCTCCCCCTTAGTTGAGGAATCCTCGACGAAAGCATCCTCAGCATAAAAGGGAGTAGAAGGATCAGGTTGCTGATTTGAAGGACCAGGTTGTCCAGTTTGTTGGTTCTTCAGCATAGTCCAGATTGACTGTACTCCGTCACCTTGATTTTCCAAGAAATCCATAATCTGCTTATTCATCTCATTCATAGAAGCTAGCGTCAGGTCAATGTTATCCAATCTTGAGTTGGTAGTCTTTTCCATATGATCCAGCCTCTTGTTTAGCTTAGACTCCACTCTTGAAAGTGTATTCATTGCATCTTTTACTCGTGCTTGACCATCCCGGATAACCAGAACGTCTTCTCTCAAAGCTTCCTATCCATGTGACAAAGCATCTATTTCATTCATGAATCCATCTTTAAGTTCCTTGACGTCACTCCTCAGTTCGATCAGTTCTTCCATTGCTTCCTTCTTCAAGGAGTCCATTGCATGCTTCGTACCTGTTATAGTGCCAGATGCACTGCCAATGACCCTGAATGTTCTTCTGGAATCAGCTGCAGCCAAGTCAACCTTCTCTTGAATAGTCTTTAAAGAAGCATTGCCCTGACTAGAGGAGATCCCTTGGTCAAAGGAAGGTCACAGTGGAACCTTGAATAATGGATTTCCTTCTTTGTCACGAACTGTCATCTCCTTGAGGGTGGATTGAACATGTACCTCTCGTTCTGTCGGTAATAGCAAATCATCAATATTTGGAAGGGTTAGGGTGTCACTCCTCACGTTTGGCTCTGGGTGTACACTCAACGTTTCTGTTAGTGTTTCACTCATTTTACCTTTCCCACTCAGGCCAGGTGTAAGTGTTTTTGTTTCACTCAATCCCTTTGTGCTAGTTGTACCTGCAGAAGAAAACACTGTAGCCGTCCTTAAGGAGGTCACCGGTGGTGCAATGGGGCTTCGCAAGTCCCCGTCCTTGGATAAACCAAGTTGCTGATCATCCGTAGATGATATATCCTTTGAAGGATCTATAGTTTGAATCTCTAGGAGGCTAGAATCAGGCTCTATTATCAGCAGAGATCCTGAAGCTTCCTCAATAGTCTGTGAAGACTTTACCTCAGTTGACTCCTCAATAGTAATTGATTCATTGTCACCGAGTTGCCGATCTGCACCTACGTTAGACCCTTTACCCGCAGGATCCAGATATGTTCCATCCGGGGAGGTAGACAATGACCCTTTAGATTGTGCATTTAGGTCAAAGCATTCTCTCGACGTCTGTGAAGACCCTTGGTTCTTAGAACCTTCAACCAGTGAACCTGATCGTAATATGGTCGGAACACCAGTTGCTTCCGTCAATTCTTCCTTACTTGATTGAGCTATGGGTTCAGATATTGCTTTCGTTAGCATTGCCCAATCAAAATCAGAAAAATCTGTGAAGGGTTCTTTGGATGAGAGAAATGAAGTATCAACAATTGCCTCGGTTTCTGTTTTTCTCCTTTTAGAGGAAGGCAGAGCTTTGTTGAAGGGTGTATCTCCTTATGTGGTGCTGCTTTGGCACTATCTCCCTCTACACTCAAGGATGTTTGTTTACTGGGTATAGGAGGGGAAGGAGGTGTGTTTATTGTTTCATTTAGCTCTTCCAAAGGCTCTTCGACCGTGGTTAGAGGTTGTGGGTTTGCAACCTCTTGGTCAGGAATGGCCACTGAGGGCTCTGGATCAACATCCATTGGTTCATGTGCCATTTCAGGTTGAGGTGGAGGAATATTACCTTCAATTACTTGTTCCCCTGGGGGCGGAAGTGGTAGGGGCACCGTTCTTAGATAATCTGTGAGAACAGTGGGTACCCCTGGAAGATGATTCTTTCTGATCAGAGCAGTTATGGCATTGCTCTTCATCCTCATGCACTCCTGTGTGGCTTCACCTTCAAATGTCTCCCGTTCATCATCTGTTAAGATATCATTGAGAATTAGTTGTAGGAACCTAGGATAGAAACAAAGCACATCATCTATGTCTGTTCTTTCATCCAGTGGTCCCATGCACAGAATGACTTGATCAATCAGTAGCCTTCCTATGTTAATATCCCTATTGTGAGCAATGGCAAACCCTATCTTTTGAAGGAATAAGGGAATATCATGCAGATTTGTTAGCTTGGCAGTAAAAACATGGATTAGGGTATGAAAGAAAAAGTTCCATGGCTTTGTCAAGTAATGCTTAAGGAACTCTCCCACAAAGAAGTTAGGTTGTTGACTTCTTATGAGAGGGAAGAAAGCATGTATCTTCTCAGTCGTGGGATCTGGAACAAGGTTTTCTGTAGGAAAATGTAGGATTCTATTAAAATCATGTTCCGTCACCCTTATTGTTCTGCCCCCTGGCACAACAAAACTGAAGGACCTTACGTTATTCTCAGTTGATCCGTGGCGGTTGTGTACAACGCAGTCAATTGATCAATACAAAGGACCACGGGAGTACTTAAAGAATATGCCACTAATGAACGTGTGTTCAAAAACTCTGCCCATGCACAAAACTGTAAGTTCGTAATGGCTTGCAGGTTTTGAAACGAGACACGATTAGTCTTGGTAATAATAAATTCTCCAGCCATTTTAAATTTCCAGAAAATTTAAATAAACCAAAACTATTTTTCACTTAAATTTAATTAATTATTTCTAATTAATCAAAAAAAAATTTTAAACAAAATACCCCTTTTCTTTTAATTGACAAAATCGAACCACACGGAAATCAAGAACCCTAACTGTTAACCTTTTGAATTAAGACTTTAAACTTAGAAATCAATTGGTTACAATCGATTTCTCAGTATTACTATAGTTAACAATAGGATTTAGATCCACAACCAAGTTCGATAGTTTTCTTTGTAAACTTAGATCAAAAACTCAACCTTATCAATAACTCACAATTTGTTCACTGTAACAATGAAATCACTGTGTTAAATGATTGTTTTTGTCACGTTTACTGGATTAAAGCTTGAAGAAACTATCGATGGAGATGTTTTGTGTTTGTATCTATTTTGTAAGCATATAAAACTCTATTCTTGGAATAATGAACTGAAAAACAGCTAAAGGGGCGTTTTATACACATGTACTGTAAGGGCATTTTTGTAAAAACACATTTCGATAGTTTTTAAATGTACTATCGATGGATTTCTGGAGGGGTAAAAGAGTCTATTTCCGTTCGATAGTTTTTAAGAAAACTATCGAAGAGTTTAAAAAAGAATGCAAACAGACTTTTAAATAGAAAACCATCGAAGCTTTTTGAACTAAACATAAAAACTATCGAAGATTTATTTGAAAAATCTATCGAGAATTTAAATATGAAATAAAGTAAATTCCATTCGATATATTTTCAATTTAATTTCAAAAACTATCGAGAATTGTTTTCGATAGTTTTTTTCTTTCCTTTTCAAAAACTATCGAAAATTAATTTCGATAGAATTTTCTTTGTACTTGAAAAACTATCGAATTTCCTAAAATTCGATATTTTTGCTTCTTTTCAAATTCTAAAACCTGTTCATGTTCTAAAATTCAAAACTTTTAATTTTCTGTCAAGTTTTACTTTGAATAAATCTTTTAAAATTTACCAAAATCAATTGTTAACAGAAAATTCACAATTTTCTCAGAATAAAATCAACTGAATATCAACAAATGATATTAATCAATTAAAATCCAATAAATTATGATGCATTAATCTACAATGTCAAAAACAAAGTAAATTAATTCAAATTAAATAGATGCTTTAATATTTAGAACAAATATTAGCACCTAAATAATTTTTAGAATTAATAACCAACTAAATGCCAGAAGATATATCATCCATAATTATGACATAAAATTAGTACAATAATCCTAACTACGAGAATTGCTCCAGAAAATAAATCCACGAGTCCTAAGGATATGGAAATTCTTAAACTCGTGTATTCACTAGGACTATCTGCAGTTACTAACTTCTAATCAAAATCAATTAGAAAGATTTAACATCCCAAGTTCACCAACCAGCTTATTGAAAGTGGATTCATCAAGTGGTTTAGTAAAGATGTCTGCAATTTGATCCTCTGTGGGTTCAAAATGTAACTCCATAGTTCCATTCATGACATGCTCTCGGATAAAATGATACCTGATGTCGATGTGCTTCGTCCTCGAGTGTTGCACAGGGTTGTTTGAGATTGCTATGGCACTTGTGTTGTCGCAAAATATTGGAATCTTTGTCAACAAAAGGCCATAGTCACGGAGTTGGTTTCTCATCCACAAGATCTGAGCACAGAAGCTTCCAGCAGCAATGTATTCAGCCTCAGCTGTTGATGTGGACACTGAATGCTGCTTCTTGATGTACCATGAAACTAACCTTCTTCCAAGAAACTGACAGCTTCCTGAAGTACTCTTCCGATCAATCTTACAACCTGCAAAATCAGAGTCTGTGTATCCAATAAGATCAAATCATGTATCTTTAGGGTACCAAATTCCAAGATTTGGGGTCCCCTTAAGATATCTAAATATTCGCTTAACAGCTATTAGATGAGATTCTTTAGGATCAGACTGAAACCTAGCACACAAGCATGTTGCAAACATTATATCTGGTCTACTTGCAGTGAGATAAAGTAATGAGCCTATCATACCTCTGTAGCCTGTGATGTCAACCTTCTTACCAGTTTCATCGTTATCAAGCTTAGTGGCATTTGGCATAGGAGTCTTTGTTGTAGATGAGTCTTCCATTTGATACTTCTTCAGAAGATCTTTAATGTACTTGGACTGACAAATGAATATACCATCTTGTTTTTGGTATACTTGCAGTCCAAGAAAGAATGACAATTCACCCATCATGCTCATTTCATAACGACTCTGCATTAACTTAGCAAATCTCTTGCATAGATCGTCATTAGTAGAACCAAATATTATGTCATCAACATATACTTGCACCAATATCAAATCATTTTTATGCTTTTTGACAAAGAGAGTTTTGTCTACGACACCTCTTGTAAAATCATTTTCAAGTAAGAATTCAGAGAGAGTGTCATACCATGTCCTTGGAGCTTGTTTGAGTCCGTAGAGAGCTTTGAATAGAAAGTACACAAAGTCTGCCAGTTTTGAATCCTCAAAACCTTGAGGTTGTTCCACATACACTTCTTGTAACGCCCCCAAATCCGGGGTCAAAGGATTTGGTCGTCACACTGCACTCTTAATCCAAACAACCTGTTTAACATAAAATCAACACAATAATAATATCGGTGACCCCAACTGTACCAAGAATCTTTAAAGGTTATAGTGCTAGAAACAAGAATCCAAAATTTCATTACAACAATCTTTCTTCTTTACAACCATTCTCTTTACAAAAATTCTAATGCACTAGTATAACTTCGATAAGAAGTATACCAGGCAACTAATCTTATACAATATATTATTCAATAGAAAACATCTATATACAAAACCTCTCACTAGCTCCAAATGCTCTGGATCAGAACGTCTTTACGCTAATATCCTTCCCCATCTCTGATCAGCTACGCGGACAACTCTCGCCAATATGCCTTCTTACTGGCAGGCTAAAATATATATAAAGAAACAAGTATGAGCGAATGAATTGCTCAGCAAGTGCATTATCAAGTATAATATATAAAGTTTCCAAAATTAGCTTTGGATTTTCAAATAACAAACTTTTGTTTTTAAACATTTGTAATCTTTAAAACTTCTCAAATCAAGTTTAGTAATTTATCACAATTTCTCATTCGGCTTCTCGCAACTGAATAGTTTAAAACACAAAAAGGTTTATATTGGCCGTCACGGCGACCGAATCAACAATAACTACAATAGTATGTAGAAAATACTAATTAAGTATAACTCATATGTCTTTAAGATCACAGTTTGTATAAAGATACTAATTTTGTAGATAACAAATCTATTCACAACATTTCTGAAACCAACATTCTGGAAGGTTAGAATAATCAAGGAGTAAGAATGAGCCAACACGCTCGATCATGGAACAAAGAACGCACTTCAAGACTTCGACATGGTACAGACTGGATACGCGGTATGAATAAAACTCATCAGAATAGATATCTCACGACTACCAATGGAATCAGGGAAGTGGATTTCGACTATTTGGAATCCAAATGAATTAAGAGTAAGTGATTTCAGCAAGATTGAAACCGCCATTTATTAATCAACAACCAACAATTTTACGCAACGAATAAACCTGAATATCAGGTCATAACTCACAAGTACAAAACATATGGATGTAACTCATCCCAAAAATAAGAATTGATATTAGAATTGGATTTTGAACATTTATCAAATCAAAGGTTGTGCTGCTGGCCAGCCACGCATCAACCCCGAACTTGCTTATAGCAAAGTCCTCTACTGGATCCTAGGCCAAACTGGGCCTTAATTTATTCCGACCATAAATATGGCCCGACCAATTACTGGTCCCATTTAAAAACATTCCAATCCTATATTATATACGTCAGGTGTCAGAACAATTGACAACCTTACTTCGACAATCAGGTGTCGGAAGAATCGACAAACCTAATACAACAATTGCTGGAAAACTCACGTTCCAGGAAACAGTTCAATTATGAAGAATCCATTAAGGATTAACAATATAATCTAGTATCGACGAGATCGACACAATATGGGGAGGTGCACATGAAAAGTGACAATATAATACGCATCGACGAGTTCGATGTAACAACTGGGATATAATGAAGAATAAATAATGACATGCTCAACAAGATTAAATTTGATATGAAACAAGCATTATGATATCAACAGAATTTGCAACAACTCAATATAGAATAGGGTTCAAAGAACAGGCTCTAGATGGCCTCAACAGTTCAAATTATCACATTATGGAAGAATTAGTTAAGATTCAACAATCTGGTAAGTGACAAGAAAGTCAAGTTCAAGTTTAAGAAAAATCCAGGGTGAAGTTTATAAATGAAGAAAACAAGGGTTTACTGACTTCTGACAGAAATAGTTCAAGTCCTTCGAATATATACTTATAATAGATAAGCCTTGTATTTGAAGGAAGTGAACTAAATCATGCACAGCATATATGAATTAGACTCAAGGAATGGATCAGATGATCGCATTAACAAGAAATGATAATAATACTTGCAAAGGTGCAAGATGGAAAATAGAATACTTGTAGAACAAATAACACAACTTCAGAATCTTAGAATAACTTTTCCCTCATAGGGTTCACAAGTTCCATCTCATCTAGGGTTGGTAATATTCCAACTTAGTATTTTTAAATCAAGTCCTTTTTGAAAGAAAGCCTTAGTATACGGCCCATAACTATCTTTTAAATCGTTTCAACACAATATTTATATTTTTTCCAATCAACCTGGAAATATGAATCTAAACTCAAAAGGTATAAAATAATACTCGTCAACTTACGAGATTTAAATAACATACTTGCAATTTAATGCAAAGAAATCAACATTTGAAAATTCAGTAAAAAGCATTCAACATGCATACTAATAATTCAAGATAATATCTCTTAATTAATAAGCAAGGGTATAAACACTTGCCTCTGGTCATTAGCTATTTCGTAACGCTGAAACAATACGATTCCCTCCTTATTCCGTCTTATCGCACGATTCTCTACTTCCATCCTTCTTTGCTCTAACGCTCTTGCGAACACCACTAGTCTGCTTTTACCATTTCGAATCCACGTGCCAGCCTCAATAGTCAGACATGAGACAGTACTTAGTCTTCAACGTATGATTTCACATTCCATAAACGATTGTAACTTAACTTCGATAATCTGACTCGTCTCGTCCAGTAGCCTCTGTTGCATAGACAACCACATTTCAATTGATAGAATGATCACAACTAACTATACAAGTAATCCTCGTAACTCGCTTGACGAAACTCCCCATACTATAAAAAGTCAACGGCCTCATAAATCTCATTTTCTAACATTACCGACAATTTCTATTCCAACTACCCCTTGTGATGATATTAGACACGACCAAATACTCAAACAAGCCTCAACACAATTTATTTGCATGCATGACTCAACAACAGATAATTCACATCATTCACATAACACATTTAAACAAGTAACCGGTTACGTATCGGACGCCCGGTCTAATTTACGATATTTAAAACTCAGATACTAGCCCTAGTACGGGCATATACGGACTATAAAACACATTACACAACTCATACAAACCATATAGCACTTATAACTATTTTTAAAACATCACACGAAACTTATTTGAATTTTAAATAAGTCATTACTAATTTTTAAATCAAAAATCGGATTTTTAAATCCAATATAAACATTTAAATGTAAATAAATCAATTAATAAAATTAATTGACACTCTTTAAATGCTCAAACTATTTTTAAATAATAAATCAGGTTTGAAAATAATTAAACTGAATTTTAAATTAATTAAATCTAATTAATAATCAATTTTTTAAGAATTAACTGATGAAAAGAATTAATCAATTAATTAAATAAATTAATTATTAATTAAAAATAATTAAAATAATTAAGTTTAATCAATTTTCAAATTTAAAATAATAAATAAGATTTTCCAGAATTTTCTGAATAATAAAATGTATTTTTAAATTAAAGATATGATTTTTAGAATTTTTAAAACAATTTTTGAATTATTTTAAAAATAAAAGTCCAGAAACATATTTCTGAAATGACATTAGAGTTTTTAATATCAACCGGGTCGGGTTAGGGTTTGAAAACGGGTCATGAAGAACAGTTTCCGGGTCGCCAAGAACACGTCACCGGAAACTGGGTTTCCCAGTTTCCGGCCGACGTCCGGCCACCGGGAAACGTTCGACCAAGCCCGAATCTTCACCCAAACCTGCTGTTAGCTACACCAATCTTTCTGCTTTCTAATTCTTAACAAAACTCAACCAAAAACTGCTCAAAACGTGCACGAAACTGACTGGAAATTCTCGCCGTCGACGGCGAGTTTCGTTTTCTGGCCAACTCAAAACAGACACCAAATTCAAAACCATTAACACCTATCAATTCCTCGTCTCACGATCTATCTAATCGCTAGAACACAATCAAGAACCCATCAACGGATTAAAAGTCCGGCCAAAACTTAAAGAAAACCGGCGAGCTACAAAACTTCCGTTTAGCTCGATTCCTAACTCAAAAATCAAATTAAAAATTACCAACATGTTCTAAATCACATAACAAACATATTCAAGCCATCAATCATCAAGAACAATCAATAATAAAGAAACCCCCAAATTAAACCTAAAATTCGAATTACATAAAATAACTAAAAATCGGAAAAGTTTAAAGATCAGACCCACATGAATTTTGATGGTGGATTCAGATCGAAGATGATGAGAGATTCGATTTGGTTACAAGAGCATCGAAATCGGATTCCGATAACACCTTCAAAATTGAGTTTGATTCTCAAGAACACGAAGAACACGTTTCAGGGGTTTTTAGATTTTTAATTGTAATTAGACTTTATTATACGCAAAACAAAGTACGATTTGCCTTTTTATATTAAACGGAAAATAATACCCCAAACGACATTTTTGGATCGATACTGATCCGATGGATCGCTTTAAATACAATATAACAGAATATATGCTTTAAACCTTTAATAAAGCAGAATACATGTTTTTCGAAACGATAATCATCCATAAAGTACGGATAACTACAAGTATCGTTTAATACAAAATATACGAACCAAAATACCTCCATTACGAATATTTTTGAATACTTCCCACTTTAACGAATGAAATATTGGTACGAACGATATACCAATGTCCCGAATAATTTGGGAACGATCCAAATTTTCTTTTCGATAATTAAAATAGAATAAAATAGTATGACATCCTTTTCAGAATAGTTTCTAATTCCCCACATATTTCACATAGCACCACAATATCACATATTCAATCATTTAACGAATAACTTAGCACGTTTAAACAGATAAATCATTTAATAACTCTTAATATGAAATTAAAATTTCATTTCACATCACATAATAACACGTAATTTTCCCGGATCTTACACTTCTTCTTCTAACTCCCCGTTCAGAAAAGCACTCTTCACATCCATTTGATATACCTTGTAATTGGAATGTGCAACAAATGCCAGAAACATTCTGATGGCCTCAAGTCTTGCTACTAGTGCATAGGTTTCATCATAATCAATTCCCTCTTCTTGAGAGTAACCTTAAGCAACCAGTCTGGCTTTGTTTCTCGTTACAATGCCATCTTCGTCCAACTTATTTCTGAATACCCATCTTGTCCCAATGACAGATTTTCCCTTAGGCCTGGGTACCAGCTTCCAAACTTTCTGCCTTTCAAACTGATTGAGTTCCTCTTGCATAGCAATCACCCAATCTGGATCATCTAGAGCATCTTCAACTTTCTTAGGTTCTGTTTCTGAAAGAAACCCAAAATAGTGACATTCATTTTGTGATGTTCTTCTAGTTCTCACTCATGTGTCCGGATCACCAATGATCAAGTGAAAGGGATGATCTCTATTCCATACCCTTTGTCTTGGCAGATGCGATCTTGATGATTCTCCTTGTTCTAGATGTTGTGGAGTGTGACTAGTTGATCCTTCTTCTGCTCCCCCTGAGTTGTTGACGGTTTGATCTGATGATTCTATAGACTGACTAGTGGATCCTGTAGTATTTTGAGGATCTCCACTTTGGTCACCACTTTGTCCAGAATCATTATCATTATGATTATTATTAATAACTGTAACAACTTCAGGTACTTCTTTATTGTCAGAGAGATCTCCTGATAGATTTTCAAATACCAAGGATTCAGAGTTCTCTCTAGTTTGCAGGCCTGGTCTTTTGGTGTCGTCAAATGTTACATTAAAGCTTTCCAACACCTTCTTATCTTCAATCACATATACCCTGAAAGCCTTAGATTCCAGAGAATAGCCCAGAAAAATGCCTTCATCTGCTTTGGCATCAAACTTGCCAAGATGTTCTCCATCTTTAAGTACAAAGCACTCTGCACCAAACACATGAAAGTACTTCAGTGTTGGTTTCTTGTTGGCCATTAACTCATACAGAGTCTTTTCATGATCTTTGTTGATCAGGGTTCGATTCTGAGTGTAGCAAGCTGTATTCACTGCTTCAGCCCAAAAGTAAGTGGGAAGTTTTGCTTCATTCAACATGGTCCTTGCTGCTTCAACCAAGGTCATGTTCTTCCTTTCCACTACTCCATTCTGTTGAGGAGTTCTTGGTGCTGAATACTGTCTTGATATTCCTTTCTCTTAGCATAAATCATTAAGAACTGCATTCTTGAATTCAGTTCCATTGTCTGATCTGATTGTCCGCACAGGTAGCTTAGCTTCCACTTCTATCTTCTTGATGTGATCAATGATTAGTTGTGTTGCTTCATCCTTTGATTGTATGAACAACACCCACATGTACTTGGAGTAGTCATCCACTATCACCAATGCATATCTTTTTCTTGAAAGTGACATAACATTGACTGGACCAAATAAATCCATATGAATCAGTTGTAATGGTTCAGCAATGCTTGTCATTCCTTTGCTTCCATGTGATGCTTTCTTCGACTTCCCTTTTTCACATGCTTCACATAGTCCCTCCTGATTAAATTCCATCAGGGGCAACCCTCTCACTAACTCTCTCTCTTTACCAAAGAGTTCATAGTTTTGAAGTTCAAGTGTGAGAGCTTCTTGTGCCATAGCCAACTTTGTTTAGAAGATGCCTTTGTATTGAAACATGTAACTTCTCCTTCACTGGTAGAACTTAAGTCAGCTATAAACAAATTTCCTTTTCTCACTCCCAGTAGAGTAAGCTTCTCATCCTTCCTGTTGGTGATCAAGCACTTGTCCTTTCTGAAATCTACATTGTAGCCTTTATCACAGAACTGACTGATACTTAGAAGATTGTGCTTTAATCCTTCAACAAGAAAGATGTTTTCAATGATGACATTTCCAGCTTTCAATTTACCATATCCCATAGTGAATCCTTTGTTGTCATCTACAAAGGTTACAATCGGGCCGGTCTTCTTAACCACCTTTGTAAGCAGGGACTCTTCACCTGTCATGTGTCTAGAACAGCCACTATCCAGAATCCACACAACCTTTGAGCTTTTAACCTTACCCTGCAATCACAGATTGATTAAGCGGACTTTGGTACCCAAAATTGTTTGGGTCCTGAAGGTTTAGATATTTTAACAGGAGTAACATTCAATTTTGTCTTAACCTGTTTGATATTCATAGTATCTGTGGACTTAACATTAACAGTGCTTTTGCTACTATCATTCATCAACTTAAAATAAGCATGCATGATGTTGTACTTACATAGCAAACACTCTTTCTTTCCATAGGGTTCATGAAGATCAGGCATGTCAGACATGTTATGCATTTCAGAAGTATTAGCAGTTTCTACTTTAACCTTTTTACATGCATGTGTAAGGTGTCCATCAGAATTACAAATAGTGCACAACTTCCTAGATGCAATGGGAGAATATGGAACCATTTCCTGATTAACAATCTTCTTCTTCCCATTCCTGTTCTTTTTAGCATTACTAACTAAGTCACCTACTTCAGTTTTAGGTAAATCAGGTTTAGGTAATTCATTTTTTGATGATTTCCTAGGTAACTTAGTCTTTACCTCTTTTTCCTTCAATAAATCCTCCTCAAGCAATTCTTGTCTTATGAAAAGGTCATCCTCATGAAAGAGTGGTGGAAAAGGCTTAACAAAAACTGGACAATCAACATTCTTAAGAACATGTGGAGTATTCCTTTTGACAACTGAAGGTGTCACAGGGAATTCCACTATCTTCTTACCAGCTTTCTTGTCATAGTCAAATCCTATAGCAGTTTTATTCCCTATAGCCTGAGTATCAATGATCTCCTTAGAAATTAGGGCGGAATTCTTAAAAGCATTCAGCTTCAAATCTAAATCTGAAATCTGCTTCCTGAGGATAGTCTCTATCTCATCATTACACTTGACCTTGTTCTCTAAGTACGCGTTCTTTTGCTTAAGATCTTCTAATGTGACAGCTACGAGCTCTAGTTCTTCATTTTTTGATTCTAAATTTTTAATCTTAAGAACTAGTTTAGCATTTTCCATTTCAGATGCTAGCATGCTTGTGTGTACATTAAACAATTCTACACTTAGATCTTGCACAGTTTTCTTGTACTCAGAGTTAGACATATCAATTGTAGTTAAGATAGGTACCTGAGATGATTGTGGTGATTCCTCCAATTGTTGTTTAAGCTTGGCATTCTCTTTCTTCAACTCATCATAAGAATCCTTCTTTCCATAGACATCTTTCATGTCTCTCGCTTGACGAGGCTTCCGGCATTCAGTGGCGAAATGCCCTAACTCATTGCAATTGTAGCATCTTGATTTGCTTCTATCAATCATGCCAGTCTTGTAGCCTCCCTTAAAGCCTGTACTAGGTGCATAATTGCTCTTCTGGAATCTGTTGGTTGAGCCCTTGAACTTGTCCTTAGGGTTTCTCTTGAAACGAATATGACTAAACTTTGCAGCTAAGTACGCCATGGTTTTGTCTTCCATTTGCTCAAGCTCTTCTAGGGTGTAGTAATCACTTTCATCAACACCCAGATTCACAGAATCCATTTCAGCTTCTATTATCACCTCCTTTCCAGCTCTAGGGGTTTGAACCTGAATCTCAGAAGTTATTGGTTCATCCACTACAAGTGCTGCTGATCTCACAAGTGCATTGTGGTTGCTGTCCACTGTCCCTGATCCGTAGATTATCACTCTTTGTTCCTGTTCCATCTCATAGGTCTTCAAATTGCCATAGATCATCTCTAATGACATCTTTGTGAAGTCAATTCTTTCCCTTATGGATGATGACTTGTGTTCTACATTATGGGGCAGCGTCATCATGAACTTCATGTTGGTTTCTCTCAGTGGATAGGTCTTCCCTTTCATTGCCAATTCATTTAGGAGCTTGGTATATTTCTCAAAGACCTGAGTTATACTTTCTCCTGGAAGAGACCTAAAAGCTTCGTACTGAGAAGTCAGGATGTCCAATCTGTTTTCCTGCACGTCTTCAGTTCCTTCCATTATCAAGTTAATGGTATCCCACATATGTTTCCCGCTTGTGCAGTTCATCAACTGATAGCTCATTTCTTTGTCTGCGGAGTCTGCCAATATCAACATCAAACCTGTGTCCAATCGAATCAGTTCTTTGTCAGAATCTGTATACTCAGTCATATCCTTAGGTTGGGTGCCTTGAGGAATCCTGCTACCATCAGGAGCTGTAGATTCACTAACTGGTTTCATTGGTACAAACGGTCTGTTCTCTAATATGCCAATATACAACGGATTAGATGCCTTGATAAATAACAGCATCTTCATCTTCCACAAACCGAAATCATCTCTAGTAAACAGGGGAACTTTAATACCAGCGGTTGTCTTTGGAGCACTCATGGTTTCTGAAAATTTCAAATTGTTTAAAATTCAAGAAATTCCAATTAAATGAAAAATTTTGAAAGTTAAAAAATTTGCTTCGAATTTTCACGCTACGTTTGATTTTGGTCTCATTCACCGGATCTGATTTATACGTCAATCAAGTAGCTCTGATACCAATTGTTAGGTCCAAAGTATCGTAGAAGGGGGGGTTGAATACGATACTCACAAATAATTTAATTTCGTTCGCGGATTAATCATTCAGTTCTATAACGAAATCAAACACACCAAACCAAACCAAGTTTCGTGGAATATATCTTTTTATAAATATAAACCTCGAGGGGTGCTACAATTAAGGTTACACAAATTCAATACAATGATCAAGTTCTGAGCACTATTAATTTCTCTGATAATTTCTCCGGCTCAATTCTCTCTCTCAGTAATGTCTCTGTGTGTTTTGCCTTAACTGAAAAAGACACTTCTTCATCTCTGTATTAACTGCAGACTTTGGATTTGAAAACTATCGAACCATATTGAAGAATCAATCTTGGTCGTCCATCTTCAAAATCAACCTGACAACAAACATACTTTTCACCTGCTCTTCACATTAGAAAACTATCGAATGTTTAAAGTTAAATTTCCATTCGATGGTTTTTTTAATAAAACTATCGAATGAGAATTTAACTTACATTAGTTTTCTAATTGTTTCCTTGAATCACATTCGATGGTTTTTATAAATGAAAAACCATCGAACTCTTTTTCTTGTTCTTGATCTTTTAGAAAATGCTTCTGAGCTCCTTGGTGTTTAAGTAATAGACTGTATCAATTTCTTCTGAGACGATAAAACAACTTGATCTTTTTAGTGCCGTCACCTAGTGCAACTGGTCTGGTTCACAGATGAATAACACTTGATCAATTCTTCTTTTATGTCTTCAATTCAATGCTGCTGATAAGTCCTTTTTCGTTCTGGTTGCTTCATTTAAATCACTGGAATCCCGTGGTACTTAACCCTAAATCATTCACATACTTCTGTCGTCTTGAAAGTCTTGTTTCTTTTGCTGTCACTGAGGCTTGAACATTTTCATGAACTTCTTTCCGTGACCTGTTTACGGACTTCAAGAATACATAACGTATTTTGATTTTTTGAGTTTACCTTTTCTTCTTTGATTCTGGATTCCTGTGCTTCTGTTAATATTATTGTTTGTCTTGTCCTTTGTTGAGTTGAAGTTATCTCTTTTACATCTTATGTTACATTATGCTTTACAGACCAGAAATAAGGCTAGTAGCTAAAGGCTACTTTCAACAAAAAGGGATAGATTATGATGAGACATTTGCACCTGTTGCCAGACTTGAAGCTATTAGGATTTTTCTAGCCTTTGCTGCACACTGTAACTTCAAGGTGTTCCAAATAGATGTCAAAAGTGCCTTTCTAAATGGAGAGTTGGAGGAAGAAGTGTATGTTGAACAGCCACCTGGTTTTGAAGATGCTGAAATGTATGATTTTGTGTATAAGCTGTTCAAGGCACTTTATGGTTTGAAACATGCAAGAGCCTGGTATGATACCCTCTCAGCCTTTCTATTGGAAAACCAGTTTACAAGAGGTGTAGTAGATAAGACTCTATTCTACAAGCATCATGGCAAAGACATCATTCTGGTTCAAATTTATGTTGATGATATCATCTTTGGTTCATCAAATGAGAAGCTGTGTGAGAAGTTTTCATCTCTAATGAGAAACAAATATGAGATGAGCATGATGGGAGAACTGTCATTCTTCCTTGGGTTATAAGTTCTTCAGAAAGATGATGGTATCTTCATTTGTCAGGCAAAGTATGTCAAGGAACTTCTCAAGAAGTTCAACCTAGAAGATTCATCACCTGCCAAGACTCCCATCTCTACATCAAATAGTTTGGATCTAGACTCCAAAGGGAAGAAAGTGGACTCTAGTGCTTACAGAGGCATGGTTGGATCTCTTCTCTACCTAACTGCTAGCAGACCTGACATAATGTTTGCTACATGTCTCTGTGCAAGGTTTCATGCTGATCCAAAGGAATCACACTTGGTAGCTATCAAGAGAATTTTTAGATATCTAAAGGGCACTCCTAATCTAGGCCTTTGGTATCCTAAAAATACTGGATTTGAGCTAGTGGGGTATTCTGATTCAGACTATGATGGGTGTAGAATTGACAGAAAGAGTACTACAGGAAGCTGTCAGTTTCTTGGTGGAAGATTGGTGTCCTGGTTAGGAAGAAGCAGCATTCAGTTTCTACATCTACTGCAGAAGCTGAATACATTGCAGTTGGAAGTTGTTGTGCACAAATTCTGTGGATGAAGAATCAACTGTTGGATTATGGCCTAGTGTTAAATAATATCCTTATCTATTGTGACAATACTAGTGCCATAGCCATCTCAGACAATCCTGTTCAACACTCTAGGACAAAGCACATTGATATTAGACATCATTTCATAAGATAGCATATTGAAAGAGGAACTGTGAAGTTGATCTATGTGCCTACAGAAAATCAACTTGCAGACATCTTTACAAAACCACTGGATGAAGCAACCTTTAACAGGTTGGTAAGTGAATTGGGAATGCTGAATCTGGTATGTTAATTTACTAGTTTTTCCATTCTAATATTCAAATGAAGCTTATGACAGTAACATCTCAAAAGTTGTTGTCATGAGAAAGTTACTATCTACTTAAGTCTCTATCTGTTTTCGACAGCACGTTTACTTTGACTATGTTGAATTGAATTTTGTGCTAGTCTTATACTTGATAGTTTGATCCTGTATGACATTAACTTGCATGGTTTTTAATGTTGAAATTGGTCAAGGAATTTCCTTGATTGGTCAGTTTTGCTTTGATTGTTGGATTAGTGGTAGACATCACTTAATTTCAATATGTGGTAGTTGTATGGGTATTCTAAACTGTTGACCATTTACCTTCCTTTTACCTAGTATGCCTATAAAATGAACCTTAGGCCATATTAGTGAATCATTCAGAAAAAGGTAAAATGGAAAACAAAGTAGGAATCGAATACAGGCCAAAAATCAGTTATGATTCTCCCTATAAGGAAGAGGTTGAAGAGTTATTTGATGAACTGTTGGATGCCCTCGATGAGGAAGAGGAAAAAGAACTTGTTGCCAAATCCACTGAGGAGGCTAAGTGGCAAGAAGAGGAGAATGGGTTTCAAGCACTCCTTAAGGAAGAAGGAACCACAAAAGAGGAAGTTAGGGCAGAATTTCTGGAATTGGTTAAGAAAAACTATAATTAATAGTTAATCTTACCAAGTGTAGTAATTTCACCCTCTTCAATTAATAAAATTTATCCATTTTCTTCTGTAGTTTCTTATTGCTTGTTGTATGTGTTGTTAATTGCTTAAATGGTTGAATTTTGTTATGAAAGATTAATGAATCAGTAATAAATATTGTAAATGTTTAACTGGTGTCTCTTCAGTTAAGTTATTTATCATAACAGTTTCAATACAAAGCCTCGATAGTTGTTGTTTTCCTGCAAAGGTTGCTGTCATCAAGAAAAGTAGTTGTCACGGTTAATTGACAGTTAGCTTCTCGACAGCAGTAAACAACTTTCTGTCACGATTTGTAAAAGATACTGTCATATGAGAACTTAACGATGACAATAAGTTTTGCGCGAAATGTTTATGTCACGCAAAACATGCTGTCATCACACCAAAGTTACTAACACGGTTGTTTTGAGCGCACAGGTTATTGTCAAAGTAGTGGACCGTTAATTTTGGACACTCATCCTCCACGAGGAGAGAGAAATCCGCCAGTAACCCACGTGATTGTTAATTGGGTTAAGACACTATTTCAGTTTTCCACTTTGTCAGTTAAACGCTTGAACTTCCCTCTAAATTCATCAAACATACAAGTGTTCTCAAAAAGTAAACACAACACTCTCCTTTATCTTCTCTCCAAGCAATTCATCTTCTACCTTCTTTCCTCTCTCAACAAGCAAAAATGGCCCCCAAACAATCAATTTCACAAACTAACCTGGCTGGTATTTACTCTCCTAGTGATGCTGGTGACGATTTCAAAGGGCTTGTTTCTTTCATGAATAAGTCCTATCTTGGGTATGTAATTACCTCAACTCTTGTTCTTGACCTAGACAGGTTTGAAAATTTCTGGGAGACAGCTGTTGCTCAAGAAGATGGTGACATCTCCTCCATTCAGTTCAAAATCAAGGAGCACAGTTACACTCTCAATGTTCAGGGCATCAATGCAGCTTTGGGAATTGTGCTAGAACCAGGAAAGACCTATACCGAGCTTGCTAGTGATGAGACCCTCAAGAAGCTCTTCCTGAAAATTGGGTATTCTGGACCCATTCTTGAAGAGGGAACAACAAAATGGTACCCTTCCGGTGAAATGGACAGGAAGTATCTTCGCAAGGAGTGGAGCATGGTGTTTGATGCTATGGTGAAGGTGTTTTCTACCAAAACCACAGGCTGGAATGGAATCCCCACCTACATCAAGAAGCTCACTCACTCTCTTGTTCATGGGTACAAAGTGGATGTTGGAAAGCTACTCATGGCACACCTCAAGGCTGTCATAGGTAAGAAGGTAAACATCTATCCTCGCTTTCTAATGTTGTGCATTAATTCTTTATGTGATTTTGATGAGAATGCCCCTCGTTTAGAGGTATGCCCTGTACTAAAAAGAAACACTCACACAACTCTCACTTCACAGAATTTAAATGCACATATTCCACTATGTTTCACCAAACACATGGTTGATCAAGTGCCTAACCTTGATTTTCCATTGCCTTCTGGTTTTGACACCTTCACTGTTGAGAATGAAGCTGGATTAGACCCCAATTCAGCTAACCCTCATTCTACCCCATACACTCAGCCTAGGTTCTCTAGACTTCCCAAAGTACAGAGATAAGTTTTACAAGAATCCAGAAAAAGACCCCTAGAGACTGGTGTTGGTGGTAGTGTTGAGAGTCAAGAGGGAGTTCCTGCACCTAGTGCAGCAAATAAGGAAGGTAGTCAAACAGAACCCATAGTGGTTCCTTCTGAGCCTAAGAAGAAGAGAGCTAAGAGGACCAAAATCACTGTCAGCCACCCTGCAGTCTCCCAAAAGACTGTAGAGGAAACCAGGGAAATAAACTCCTCCCTAGATGTTCCTTCTCAACAAGGGACATCTATTGAAATTGGCCTGTCTCCCAAGGCACCCTGTAAAGAGTCTGCACAACCTCATGTTCCACTTGCAGAAACACACATGGAGTCAGGACACGGTGAGGATTTCACTTCCCCTATTGATGTTCACAAGTTCCATCTGTGGAGCAGCCATCACTCTCTTCTCCACTTTCACCTTCTTCCTTCCCTACTCATTCATTTGTTTCTTCTCCACAACCTAGAGAGGGGGACAGTCCCAACCCTTCAGGTTTTGATCATCCATCTCCAATCATGGATGAGCCCCCATCAAGTGGTCCACAAGAACCCATCTCTCAAAGTGAAATGGACACCACTCCTTCAAACATTGAGAAAGAGCAAGGTACATCTCTGCTAGAAAGTGAAACAGCCAGTACCTTGTTCAATCTCCGAGGAGGATCTTACCTCAGGGAAGATGCTGTCACAGCCTCAGTTGCTGTCAAAGACTCTGAGAATGTTGCTGTCACAGGTGACCCTACTATCAAGGACTCAGCTGACATTGCTGTCACAACCAAACATGCTGTCCAAGATGCAGTGGAACCTACTGTCAATCTTCCAACTGACAGTAACATTCCTGACAAAGTTCATGTCACCTCTGCTCAGCCTGATTTTGATGCTGTAATTGTTGAGGATGTCTCTGATGATGATGTGCCATTATCTCAGTTTTTAAAGGTACATTATAAACCATCTATTTCATTGCATGTAAGTACTGCTCATACCCATGCATCTAGGATGAGTGAGGGTGTGCAAAAGAAAAGAGAGATAAAAGAAAAGAGAGGTGGGCATAAAAATGAGAGGTAGTCAAATGAGCTGGCAAAAGGTGAGGGACTTGAGCATGTCCAGGGAGAATTTGAGGGAGCCCCACACTTACAGGCACTAGGCCTTGAGAGTTCTTTTGTGAGGAGTGATGAGATCACTCAGAAAAACAATGAGAGTTTGAGAATCCCCACAGCTTCCAAGCCCCAATCTTTTCCTTCACCCCCAAGAAGGTTAAGAACAGGTGGCCCCTCTACTGCACTCAGGTTGGAAGCTCTAGAGAACATGTGTCTCTCCATGGAATCCAAGATTGACAGCCTGTCTACCATGGTGGCCTCTGGCTTCTCCAGTCTTCAGGAAACCATTCAGGTTCTTTTTGCAAGTTGATGCTGCCAACTTACCTAAGGGGGAGAAAATGGCAAGATCAGAATCACAAAGGACAGAATCAGGAAGGGAACAATCAGAATCAGTAGGTGTCCCCAAGCAGGATGTTGCTCAGGGGGAGCCTATCTCAAAGGAGGTTTCAAGGAGTGAGGGGGAGCCTGCAGCTAAAAAGAAAACAGTGTCTGCAAAGAGAAAAAAGGGAGCAAAAGGAGGTTCAGGAAGTAAGGGGGAGCAAGAGCAAGAAGTTGAAAATCTCTTTGAATATGAGATGGTTGGAGAAACAGTTCTTATATCTAAAGAAGCCCTGGAAGCAATGCAAGGGAATGTTCCTTCCAAGAAACTAGTACTACCTCCTGTGTCAATAAGAGAGCCAACTTCAATGCCAAAGGAGAGTGCCCTTGAAAAGCAATGGAGAGAAAAGGAGGAGCGGAATAGGCTGGGAAAAGGGAAAGACAAGATGCCTGAATACATCTTGTCAGGTAACACATGGAGTGAAAGAACAGAGTTCAGCCAGGAAGATGCCAATGCTTTGATGGTTGACTACAGGGAAAGCACTTTGAAGAATCATGATGAGGACTTCTACAAGATAGTTGAGGGAGCTATGAAGGAGCCTAGTAGAAGGTTGAATAACTGCTCAACCTTGCTTAAAGAGAAAATCACCAGTGTATGTGTAAAGATCAATGAAGAAAGGAGGTGGGCTATTGATGTGTACTTAAACACTAGGATATCTTCATTCATCACCATGCAGCTGTTGTAGAGCCTTCCAGCAAAGTTGCTAACAGTGATGAAGAACAAAATCAAGGCAAACCATACATCCTTCAATGAGATCTTACATTTGCAAATGCTGAATTTAATTTCAGAGAAACTTCCAGAAGTCTACACCAATCCATTTTGTGTCTACTATGAAAGTACCACTAAAAGTGGTAGCAGGAGATGTGCACACATGAGTCTAGGAGGCACTTCAACAATGGAGTCAAAGGCAATATTGAAGGTGTTAAACATGATTCTCGACTCTAAAGCCAACAAGGAAAGAGTTCTTGCTGTCAATGCAATCTATGACTTGCTGGTGAAAAGGGACAAGGAACTGAGCTCTACTATAAAGAAGATGATCTCCAAAGCAAACTCCAACAGAGCTGAACAAGGAGAAAGATGTTCCTATGATGTTCCTCATGGTGATGATGGTGATGATGATGAGTTCGATGGTAGTGGAGGAACTGGAGAAGCAGGAAATGCTAGTGGAAGTACTTCTGGGAATGTTGGAACTAAATCCCAGGAGGAAAATAAAGAAGAAGCTCCTGTACAAGAAAAGAAAGATGATGGAGTTACAGAAGAAGAGGAGTCTGAAATATTTGAAGCTTTGGAGGCAAATATCTTAAGATGTGTTATAGACAGTATAAATGCTGAAAAAGATACTGTCACCAAAAAAGCTGTCACAGAAGACACTGTCCTTAAGGAAGCTATCATGAAAGAAGCTGTCACAGAAGACACTGTCAAGGAAGATACTGTGATGGAGGACACTGTCAACAAAGATGCTGTCAAGGATGAAGTCAAGCCTACTGTCAAAACTAAAAGGACAAAATTCTTAGCAAAGGCTTGGCTCTCTAGACAGGAACCTGATCCTGAGGAGACTACAAAAGCAATAAAAGGAAAACACAAGTACTCAGGAAAGGAAAAAGCCACTGGGCTTGGCTGGAAACTGAGGAAGCCCATCCAATCAAAACTTTACAGCTCTCTGGATCTTTTGGAAAAAGAAGCTGAACAAATCAAGAATGTTGAGGTGAAGTTGGATAACAACAAAGAAGCAACTGAATTTGTTCTTTGGTTTGATGCATCAAGATCTGTGATAGTTAAGAAGGATTTTGCCATGGAGATGTTATCAAGTATCAGAAACTCTTGAATACAGTAGGAGAACAGAAACAAGGAGAATTGAATACTTCTACTTGGTAAGGATGGTCAATCTAATGCAAGGTTATGACAATGTTCCTGAAAAAGTCATGAACCATGTTTTGGCATACAAAGCTGTGAGAGATGAAGAATTCAATCAGAAATTTGGGGAATGGTCACTGTTTGATGATGCTGACATTGCTCATTTACTTGAATATTCTGATGAAGAAATAGCTGAGTATGAAGATGATCTTCCTGAAGAAGAGGTGCAAACCCAACCAAGTCAAGAATAATCCTCAAAGCCTACAAGAAGAGAAACCACTGAAGATATGGAAGATTCATTCTTGAATAAAAGAAGAGAAGCCAATAGAGTGGAGAGTGAAGGACCCAATTACCAATCTTGTATGCTTGAGAATCCTCTGAGAATCAAGTTCATATGGGAAGAGATTCCAGTGAGAAGCTTTCATAAACTCAAAACCAGTGCCCTGAAAGACTTACTCTACCTGGTGATTGGATCGATTCAGCCATTGGAACAGCTATGCTCTTCTGAGATTGAGGGCATTCTTCAAAGGAGAAAGGGTGAAAACTCAAAGCTGGATAAGTCAAGGAGAAAAACCCTGAATGCATACCCTGGAAGTAGATTCAAAGTTTTTGAAGGCACACTGAAGTTCAGAACTCATGCATTCGGTAAAGACTTATGGATGGATCTTCAGGATGCTAGAGTATGCCTCTCCAAGACAGTCCAAAAGCACCTTGATGAGATTGAAGATGAGGCTATCACTCCTGATGAAAAAGCACTGGTGGAAGAACTCAGATAAGTTCTTAAGGAAACTCTCAACAGAGAGGATGAAGCAAGACATAAAAGGAAATATGAAGCTAAGTAAAAATCCTTTGTCAATTCTGATCTTGTTAGTTAAGTTATCATAATGTACTAATTGTAAATTTGTTGTTATTGTCCATAAAAACAAATTGGGGGAGATTGTTAGGATTTATGGGTGATATCTATGAGACAACTTAACTAGATATTTTAAATACCTAATTTTATTAAGTATGAACATACTATCACAGCCAGAGTATGTCTTTGTAACTGTTTTTGTTTAGTGCAAATAAGATTCTAGTGCATCTTGGTAGAAGTTCATTTATTTGTTCAAGCCTCAAGAAGTACTCAAGATGGACATCAAGAATAAAGATTACTGTCACAACATTGACAGTAAGGTTACAAGAAGACAGCACGTTGCAAGTCACGACAGTACATTCACTCTGACAGCAACATTGGCGGAAGCCCTCGGACAGCAACTTTACTTTAGCCTGACAGCAAGCTTGGAAATCCTGACAGCACCTTCTACGGAGATTTCTTACTGTCACCAAAAGCGCATTATTGTGACAGCAAGCTTAGCCATCAGGATACTGTCATGAAGGGATAACATTTGTATTGGGGAACAACCCAGTCAAACTTGTGACAGTTTGGATGTTCAAGAAACAGGCGTGTTGCAGCATCCCAACACTGCAACAGGTCTGCAAAACTACGACCGAAGCTTGAGAGATCACATGACAAAGCTCACCAATTCCAGAGTATGACAAATCTACATCTACTGAATTGTGTTAGCTTAATATAGAATGTTTCTAGATTGCTTTGTTATGTACTGATAAGCTATTTGTATAGCAATTTAGGAAAGATTCACGGGTAGGCAATTTGTAAGAAGCTGCCACATGAAAATGATAGCAGCTTCACAAGACTCGTGTTGATAGTGATAGGATTAGTCTATAAAGACTATCTCTCAATCCATTCTTTGTAATAACTTGAGAAACTGAAGCTCAAGAAAACAAACATTTTCTTGAGGTTGTAGCAACCCATTACAAAATAAATAAAACATTTATTTTGTGAGAAATACTCGTCTGTTTACTTGTGTTTGCATTCCATAAACTGATAAACGTTAATCTTAGTTTTTGTTGTTGAAACGTAGATTGGGATTTATCAGTATTGCAATCAAGAATAAAGATTACTGTCACAGCATTGACAGTAAGGTTACAAGAAGACAGCATGTTGCAAGTCACGACAGTACATTCACTCTGACAGCAACATTGGCGGAAGCCCTCGGACAGCAACTTTACTTTAGCCTGACAGCAAGCTTGGAAATCCTGACATCACCTTCTACGGAGATTTCTTACTGTCACCAAAAGCGCATTATTGTGACAGCAAGCTTAGCCATCAGGATACTGTCATGAAGGGATAACATTTGTATTGGGGAACAACCCAGTCAAACTTGTGACAGTTTGGATGTTCAAGAAACAGGCGTGTTGCAGCATCCCAACACTGCAATAGGTCTGCAAAACTACGACCGAAGCTTGAGAGATCACATGACAAAGCTCACCAATTTCAGAGTATGACAAATCTACATCTACTGAATTGTGTTAGCTTAATATAGAATGTTTCTAGATTGCTTTGTTATGTACTGATAAGCTATTTGTATAGCAATTTAGGAAAGATTCACGGGTAGGCAATTTGTAAGAAGCTGCCACATGAAAATGACAGCAGCTTCACAAGACTCGTGTTGATAGTGATAGGATTAGTCTATAAAGACTATCTCTCAATCCATTCTTTGTAATAACTTGAGAAACTGAAGCTCAAGAAAACAAACATTTTCTTGAGGTTGTAGCAACTCATTACAAAATAAATAAAACATTTATTTTGTGAGAAATACTCGTGTGTTTACTTGTGTTTGCATTCCATAAACTGATAAACGTTAATCTTAGTTTTTGTTGTTGAAACGTAGATTGGGATTTATCAGTATTGCATTCAACCCCCCCCCCCCCTTCTGCAAATAGTCAAGGACCAACAATGCTCATTTCATATTTACTTTGCATAAGTTTGGCAAACCTTTTGCAAAACTTCTCATCTGTAGACCCAAAAATTATGTCATCTAAATAAATTTGAACAAGTATACTAGAGTCATTAACATTTCAAAAGAAGAGAGTTTTGTCAACAGTACCTCTAGTGAAGTGATTCTCTAAACGAAACTATGACAGTGTGTCATACCATGCTCTATGTGCTTGCTTCAGTCCATAAGGTGCCTTGAGCAGGAAGTAGACAAATTCTGGATAATTTGGATCTTCAAAACCAGGAGGTTGATTGACAGATACCTCCTCTTCTAATTCCCCATTCAAGAAGGCACTTTTGACATCCATTTAATAGACTTTGAAATTGGCATGGGCTGCATAGGCTAGGAATATCCTTATTGCTTCTAATCTAGCAACAGGGGCAAATGTTTTATCATAGTTTATTCCTTCTTCCTGAGAATAGCCTTTAGCAACCAGTCTAGCTTTATTCCTTGTGATAATGCCATTTTCATCCATCTTGTTTCTGAATACCCAATTTGTTCCTATAACACTTCTGTCTCTAGGTTTGGGTACCAGCTTCCATACTTTGTTTCTCTCAAATTAGTTTATCTCTTCCTACATAGCTAACACCCAATCTGAATCTAGAAGAGCATCCTCAACTTTCTTTGGTTCATCTTATGAAAGAAAGCTACTGTATAAACATTCATCTTGAGTAGCTCTTCTAGTTTGGACATTTGAGGATGCATCATCAATGATCAGTTCAAATGGGTGATCCCTAGTCCACTTTCTCCTTGTTGCAGGTGTAGGTCTTGAAGATGTAGCATCATTATCATAAGCATGATCATGTGGAATTGAGGTTGATCCTTGACTCAGAGAAATTCCCCCTGAGTTTATTGGGGTTGTAATCCTGAGTTGTGATCCACCTACGGATGCCTCAAAATGACTTCCTACGGATGCTCCATTTTGGCTTCCTTCGGATGCTCCATTTGTCCCTTCTATGGATGGCTCAGTAGAACTTGAGTTGTCCATATTTGAAATAATCATTCTTGGAGGAACTAGTTCATCCTCATAATCATCATCTTCATCATCATAATACAGAACTTCCACCTCATTCTCAAACCTGAGAGTTTCATGAAAACCCTCATCTGTGAGACCTTGAATCCTGGCATCATCAAAAACAACATGTACAGGTTCCATAACAATGTTGATTCTGTGATTGAAAACCCTATAGGATTTTCCAGCTGCATAACCCACAAAAGTGGTTTCATCTTCCTTTGACTCAAACTTTCCAAGATTTTCACCTTGATTTCTCAATACAAAGCATTTGCATCCAAAGACATGTAGAAAATTCAAGGATGGTTTTCTTCTCTTGAGCAAATTATATGGAGTCATCCATTTAGCTTGATTGATCAAAGAGATATTTTGAGTGAAACATGCAGTGTTAACTGCTTCAGCCCAAAAATATGTGGGTAACTTTGATTCTCCTAGCATTGTCCTTGCAGCCTCAATTAGAGTTCTATTTTTCCTTTCTACCACTCTATTTTGTTGTGGTGTTCTAGCTATAGAAAACTCACGAATGATTCCATTCTCCTCCCAAAACAGACTCATGGTTGAATTCTTGAACTCAGTGTCATTGTCACTCCTGATTCTTCTGACTTTGAGATCAGGATGATTATTAGCAGCCTTGATGTGATTGATTATGATTCCACTTGACTCATCTTTAGAATGCAGGAAGTATGACCATGTAAACTTTGAAAAATCATCCACAATCACAAGGCAATATCTTTTCTTTGAGATTGACATGACATTTAATGGTCCAAATAAATCCATGTGTAATAGCTGTAGATGTTGCTCAATTGATGAATCTAGCTTGCTTCTGAAAGAAATCTTCTTTTGCTTCCCTTTCTGGCAAGCATCACAAGTCCATCCTTAAAAAATTCCAAATGTGGGATTCCTCTCACTAGGTCTCTTCTTACCAGATCATTCATTGATTTAAAGTTCAAATGTGACAGCCTTTTGTGCCATAGCCAACTCTCATCTTTACTTGCTTTACTCAGAAGACAAGTGATGGAATCTGAACTTGTTGAGTTGAAGTCAACTATATAAACATTTCCTCTTCTGTGGCCTGTCAACACCACATTGTTGTTTTCTTTGTTTGAAACAATACATGCTCCTTGAGTGAATGATACTGAGAAACCTTTATCACATACTTGGCTGATACTCAGCAAGTTGTGCTTGAGTCCATCAACTAGTGCTACTTCATCAATGATGACATTTTCCTTTGAAATCAAGCAATATCCCTTAGTGTAACCTTTGTTGTCATCTCCAAAGGTAATGCTAGGGCCAGCTTTTTCCACAAACTCTGTGAGAAGGGTAGAATCTCCAGTCATGTGCCCAACAAAACCAAATCAAGTTGATTTTGGGTCCTGACTTGTTAGCTTTTACTTTGCCTTTCTTGTCATGTTGCACCTTAATCTCAGGTTGAGTTAAATCAAACTTGACCCTAGGTGTTGACCTCTGAGAGACAACTTTTTGAGGATGTTCATATGCATACATGTTTGGTGCAGGAATTTGAGAATGATGTGCATACATAGTGTTCATGTGTGGCATGCTTCATGTCATTTGTGGCATTGTGAATGCATTCATATATGGATTTTAAACAAATGGCATATTGGCATAAAAATTTGATGCATGATCATTATGTGCAAACATGTTGTGCATAACAGGCATAGGAATGTTGGGTACATGCATTGGCATTTGAACAGATGAATTTTTAACAGTTTTGCAATTGGTAGATAAATGATTAACACTACCACACTTTATACAAGTTTTCCTAGGAGCATACTTGTCAGGAGTGTAGTTGTTGTGTTTATTAATCCCTACCTTACCATTTCTGTTCTTTTTCTTTTTCACATCAGCCCTGACCTCTATGTTCTCTATCTTGTCCTTCAATTGCTTGTTAGACAAGTGACCTATGTTGACATCCTTAGTTTTGGTTTTGCTGCATTCTCCCTGAACAAAATTTTTGCTGGTTGGACCATACTTTTTGTTCAGCTTCTCAAGTTTTTCTTTACTAATACTATATGTACACTTCTTTGGACAGGTCTCATCCGTAGAGGAGTTACCTATCAACGGATAGTCACTATCCGTAGAAGTATCATCTCCTAGATTCTCAACATCTAGCTTCTCTTTTTCTTTTCCTACTGATTCCTTGTAGAATGTATCCACACCTTGAGCCTTAATTATGTTTGTGGCAACATTCGTGGAATCAGACCATCTAGCAATTGTTTCATGTTCTTTAGCTAACTGTGCTTTGAGAATTTCTTCTATTTTTAGCACAGTCAGCAAATCATCCTTGGCAACTTGACACTTTACTCTCATTTTCTCAAACTCAATAACTTCAGTTTCAAGAATAGCATTCTTATCACTGAAAAACTGATTAGCATCTTTAATCATGGTGTTTTCTTTTGTAAGTGATTTGAGAGAAATACGCATATGATACAGTTCAGTAGATATATCATTAATTGCATTCCTCTGTAGAAAGCTCAAAGAGGTTGGTAGTGATTACCTGATTGGATGATGAACTTACCTCCTGCTCACTTGAATCAGCCATCAGTGCAAGGTTTACAAATTCAGTGTCCTCCTCGGAATCATTCCCATCTTCAGCCCAGTCATAGTCCTGAGTTATGAATGCTCTTCCCTTTTGCTTGAGAAGATCAAAGTATTTCTTCTTGTAATCAACAGGCTCAAACTTCCTGTCACTCTTCTCAGCTGTTGGTCTTTTGCATTCATTGGCAAAGTGTCCTCCCATTCCATAATTGAAACATTTAAACTTGGACCTTTCAACATAGTTCTTGTTTGATTGAAAGTCCTTTTTGAATAGCTTGGACACCTCAGGGTTTCTCTTGAACTTGAGCTATGAGAATTTTCTTGACAGAAAAGCTAAATGTACATCTAGCTCATCCATTTTATCTTGGTTAGAGGGCTCACTTTCTTCAATCATCTTTCCTTTGCACTTTCTTGATTTAGTCCTACCTTCACAAGCACTTGTGCTTGGTGTACCTTCAACAGTTTCTTCTTTCATGTCCTCAGCCTTGTTAACACTTGCTACTAAGGCAATAAATCCAGTTTTCTTTTGGACCTTCTCAATTTCCTCATCCTCATCCTGCTCCATTTCCAGCTCATATGTTTTTAGGGTTCCATACAGCCTTTCAAGAGTAAAATCCTTATACTCTTGAGTGTTTTTCAAGGAAATAGTCATAAGCTTCCACTCCTTTGGCAAAGCTCTGAGAAATTTAAGATTTGAATCTTTGATTTGATACACCCTCCCATATAACTTTAATCCATTCAGTAATTTTTGAAATCTACTAAAAGTATCATTCAAAGATTCTCCACTCTTAAAGTGAAAGTGTTCATACTGTTGTATGAGGAGTTGCATCTTGTTTTCCCTGACTTGCTCAGTCCCTTCACATATGGTTTGCATAGTGTCCCAAATCTTCTTGGTTGTAGAACAATTAATAACATTGTCAAACATGTCAGAATCAGGACCATTGAACAAAATATTCATGGCCTTTTTATCTTTGTGAACTACAATGTTGTCCTCGGGAGTCCATTCTAAAGGTAACTTTGGAATGGTGCTTGGAGCTCCTGCGGATGCTTGAGCTATCCTTCATCCATAGACATGAGATGTAAACGCATCTTTACTTTCCAGTGAAAGTAATTCTCTTTATCAAGAACTGGTATTTTAACTCCATAATCCTTCTGACCCATGATTCTGATGTCTTTAGATCTTTAAACTTCTTGTGTGTTAGAAGCTTGCTCTGATACTAATTGTTATTCTCAGACAAAGAATCTAGATTGTAGAGGGGGGGGGGGGGGTTGAATCCAATCTATAAAAATTTCTTTTGTTCTTGGCATAAGAGATATGATAAATTCAAGAACAGAAAAACAAACAAAGATAAGATAACACAAGAATTAAAAATTCAGGTGGATTGATTTATCCACATGAGAGATTTTTATTAGAAGAAATCTCTGTGATGTTTATGAATAAACACACAGCTGCATACACACTATTCTAGTTTCAGCAATTTACAAAGAATATTGCTTTGAGCTCTCTAAATTGCCTAACTGATTTCTTGAGTTCTAGAATAATTGCCCTTCTTGGCTGATTGTCTTTTATAAAAATGCTACTTTTGACCAGACAAAACATAATGCTTCTTTTTCTTGGGTGTTTTCCAGAAATGTTGGTTTCCATGCTCTGTGAAATCTGTCAACCCATGTGCTTTGTCTGAACTGTTCTTTTCACAAAGTACAGAGTGTATCCGTAGAAGCTATTTGAGTTGTATCCGTTGAGACTATCTTGATCACATCTCTAGATGGCTAGTACTGCTATCCGTAGACAGTACTTTACCCACATCCGTAGAAGACTAATGTTGCTATTCGTAGACAGTCAATTTCACTTATGTAAAATTACAAGACATAGATTATTTATAATTAGCCTGCCTATTCTACATATCCATTCACAGTCAACATGACTTATTCAGCCTAAAAACTAATACTCCAACTTCTACATCAGGATTACAAATCAGGATTACACATCAGGATTGCACATCAAGATTGCACATCAGGATTGCATCTCAGGATTATACATCAGGATTGCACAAGCATGTTACATTGAGTCTTATCCGTAGATAAGCTACCATTCTACGGATACTGCAAAAGCATGTTATCCGTTGAAGGCTACATTTTTACTTATACAATTTTCACCAAGTTAGTCTAGTTATCATCAAGAAACAACATAGTTCCTAACAAATATGATAATAAATAACGTATAGTTTCATTACAGGTCTGTAGAGGTTCGACAAATATAACCAACGTTTTCGCGTTGGCTATAATTTTAGCTACCAAGAATCTCCCGTGTTGATATACTTTTATATTACTCACTAAACTGTTCGTTTTATATAAACTGGGGCTAAATTTGATCGAATTCAAGTCTATATATTTTCTAACAAACTGAATCAAAAAAATTATGATGTTTAATTTTTATATCTATATATTATAAATTTCTGCATAACTCATTCCTTAGGTTCGGTATCCATATTCAGGTTTAGATGAAAATTTTAACTTAATTTTGACCCACTGGATAATCCATATTTTGGTTTGGTATCCATATTTGGTTTGGATATGATCCACATTTATTATTTGACCCATTGATAATTATAGAAAGTTTGTATACAAATGTAAACATCATTAATATAATTTTTAATATTTATGGTAAGTTTTATTAATAAAAATTTAAATTGATCTTTTGATTTTGGTAATCTCATTAATGCATATTATCACATAGAATATAGCATAATACAATACCTAATTAATAATTTTACTTTTACATGTATTTGTTATATTATATAAAAATAACATTGTATTTATATTTTTTATTTCAAAATCATATTATTTAGTTTTAAATATAAAATATTTTATTTATTAATAGTACTATTATTATATATATTATTATTAAATAAAATTTTAAAATACCGTGTGTGTAGCACGGGCTATAGGCTAGTACGAGGGAAATAGCGTACAATACTTGTTACGTAATTTAATTTTTTTATCAATAATAATTATTAGAAATAAAATTTCATATCCATATCTTGAATCTATCGTGCAATTATGACCTTAAACTTAATCTAATATTTTTAAACCTAAACTGTTTTCTACTTGATCAAAATGTCAAACGAAATGAAATACCAAAAGAAAAAATGAAATGAAAATAAAGTCAAAAATCCATATTTCTTTTTGAAAGGAGTCAACAATTTTAGCCACCACCGGCCTTTGGGGTGTCCAAAAGCGTAAATTCACCACCCACAAATCTAGCCTAGCTGCCCATTCCATTTCGTTGGGAGTTTTATTCGTATAAACAACGCATCGTCAACGAATCGTCACACACACACACACCCCACGCCTTTAGACACACACACCAGAATATCAGGCAAAACAAACAAACTTACAAACAAATTTCATCTCATTTTCGCCGTCGATTTATCACCGATGGCATTCTCCGACAACTCTTCCCGCCAATCTCTAATTCCGTCCTATCTCTACTCATCTTCATCCGCTAACAATCTGTTACTCAACAAACTAACAAACAGAGCTGCTGCTCCTTTTTCAAACCCTAGCGCCGAACATGTTTCTCCGGCGAAGAGTCCGGTGATGATTCAAGCTCCGAACGAGCCGCTGGGAAAGATCGAGATGTACTCGCCGCAGTTCTACGCCGCCTGTACTGTTGGTGGAATATTGAGCTGTGGTCTCACTCACATGACTGTTACTCCTCTTGACCTCGTCAAATGCAATATGCAGGTCTCTATTTCTTCTATATTTATGTATTTATTTTGATTTATATGTTCAGATCTGTTCGTTATTTTGTTAGATCTGCTCCGATGTGGTTTTTGTACGGTATTTCTGAGGTTCAGTTTGTGTATGTTATGTTGATGTGGATTGATTGTATGTAGATTGATTATGTTTGTATGTGAGTTTGAAAACATTTTGTATGTAGAAATATAGCTGAATTTTGTGTAGTTTTGAATCATTTCTCTGATTTGACTGGTTAATAACGGAAAGTAAAGAAGTGTATATCTCAGTGAAAATTCCGAAAGAAACTTTACCTAATTTGTTCTAAATATCTGTGTTCTTAAACACGGAATTGTTTTTTTTGTTCTTTCTGAGCAGTAATTTAATTGTTTAGCTTACATACTGGGTTAAGAGCTGAATATAATAATGAAATATTATCTTTCATTTTGTGCTCGTTGCTCGATTAGTTTGTTGTGTTATCAGAAATCTATGATGTATGTAAAATATTAAATCTAATCTATAGTTGCATCTGATTTTTATGTTTCAATGATATGAGGACATATGTATGTGTGTGAATATTTATCTGGCGCTCTTTTTAGTTACCTCCATTGTAAATTTAGCTATGTTATTACTAACTTTGTTTCGGGGGTATGTGGTGACTATGCTTCATGTTTTCGAATCATGTGAACTAAATCTGATTTTGTAATTGTAATAGATTGACCCTGCGAAGTACAAGAGCATCTCATCTGGATTTGGAATATTGCTGAAGGAGCAAGGCGTGAGGGGCTTCTTTAGGGGATGGGTGCCAACACTTCTCGGTTACAGTGCTCAGGGTGCCTGCAAGTTTGGGTTCTATGAATTCTTCAAGAAGTATTATTCTGATATTGCAGGGCCGGAGTATGCTGCCAAATACAAGACCCTCATCTACCTTGCTGGTTCTGCGTCTGCTGAGGTGATTGCTGATATTGCTCTCTGCCCCTTTGAAGCAGTGAAGGTTCGTGTTCAAACTCAGCCTGGTTTTGCTAGGGGTTTGGGTGATGGACTTCCCAAATTTGTCAGATCCGAAGGAGCTCTTGGGTATTAACAAAGCAGATGCTTGTCTTTCTTCAGCTTTTTGATTATTTTTTTTGAGATTTTCTGTTGTGGGAAAACAGTTTAGTAATTTAATTAAACTTGTACAGGTTGTACAAGGGCTTGGTTCCACTCTGGGGACGCCAGATTCCATGTAAGTTTGTATTCATTCTACTACTCTTTCTAAATCCCTTAAAGTTTTAGTGGTTTCATAAGTTGTTCAGTCTTGTGTTGGTGAATCTTAGTAGTGTGTAGTATGCTCCAAGATTCAGTTGTTAATATACAAATGATTATTAGACACTACTCCAAACTGCTTCAAGCTTATCTATAAGGATCGGTCACTTGACATGTGAAGAACCATAATAGGCATCTCCAACAGATATTATTTGGTATACGTATTACACTCAACTCCTAACACCTAATGTTTTGGAAGAGTATCACTTACATTAACTAGAACCAGTATTGGGTATTTCCAAAGGACGCAATTTTTTATTATTCTATTAAAGTTGGAATCGTGCTTCATACGTCATACCAAAAGTTGGTTTTGAACTGTAGGGGATTGTCAAGATGATGGGCGTAACATGCATATAACTCCCTGCCTTTAGAACTGTATGGTTGTTGGGAGTGTCACTTTATGTTGGTGGTTATTATGATGCATTACTAATTTGCTGCACCATCTAATCATACTTGTGTTCTTGTTTTTACAATAACTTTATGTGCATATCTGTTTCCTTCAGTTTTAAACTCAATTACAGTCGTATTATGCAAGTTGTTTCGAGCTATTAACTTGTCGGTTGCTTCAAGTCCCAGAAGGGCATATATAATGTCCCACAGTGCATCTAGTAAATTCTATTTTAACGGTAGTCAAATATTCAAATTTGGGAATGGTGCAAATGAAGAATCTACGTGTACTTGGCCAAAAAAAGGCCAAAAAAGATAAAGATTAAACCTGTCTCTCATTATCTATCATCCCCATAACTAACGAGTGATGGCATGACTATGTATGTATGATATTGAACTTAAGGATGTTTCTTACACTGTAATTAGTTGAAGTGTTATACAAGTGGGACTCTTTTGTGGGCTGGAGCCATTGATGAATATTGGATCAGACACCAATTTAAACTTTTCCCTTGTATATTTCCATGCCCTGTCTTAATAACAATATGTAGTACTAGTTTATTTCTAGAAGTTACATACTTAGTAAGGGTGTTTACTGGATCCCTATAGATTGAAATGTGTAATTTGCAGATACAATGATGAAGTTTGCATCATTTGAGACAATTGTTGAGATGCTATATAAATATGCGATCCCTACACCGAAAGATCAGTGCAGCAAAGAGTTGCAGCTTGGTGTAAGTTTTGCCGGTGGATATGTTGCTGGTGTGTTCTGTGCCATTGTGTCACACCCTGCTGATAATCTTGTTTCTTTCCTTAACAACGCCAAAGGTGCAACTGTCGGTGATGTGAGTGCTTCTTACCTCATGTTATCATTTACTGAAATTCATCTTTCAGTGTGTTGTGCATATATTTATATTTTCAATATATGTTTTTCGTTTTCAGGCTGTGAAGAAGATGGGGATGATGGGCCTTTTCACCCGTGGGCTTCCTCTTCGTATTGTCATGATTGGAACTCTCACAGGAGCCCAATGGGGAATATATGATGCTTTTAAAGTGTTTGTTGGACTGTAAGTTTAATCCATATAATGAAGTTGTCTTGTTATAATAAATTTCAGTCTGCATTGATTGGATTCTGATGATAATTAAAATTTTGTACAGGCCAACAACTGGTGGTGCTGCCCCTGTTGCTGTTGCTGCTGATACTGAGCCTGCACAGGCGTAGGACCAACGCAAGTGGTTAAAGGATTTTGGAGCTGAGACGATGATAAAATGTTAAATAAATATAGCATGGCTGATGTTGCATGGAAGGCGAATCAGAATATTCTTTTTTTACCTCCAAAACTTGTGGCAGTTATTTCTTAGTTAACTCTGATATGGGAGGTGGTAATCTACTCCTCTGTTTCCTTGGAGATTTTTTGTTAGCATAGACAGAGATTCCCATCTTGAGATTAGGATATCGCATTTTGCCCCACTGAAAAGTGAAAAGACATAAAATAATGGACAACCTGGGGTCTGTCCATATACATTTGATCAATTATATCCAGTTTTCCTGGTTATTACATTTACAGGTTGTTTGCCTCGTTGTTGAGAGTCATTGTTTTGAATTAGTAGTTCCTTCACTTTGGTGGTAAGATTTCTGTTGTTAGACAGAGACATCTTTCCCTAATTCAGACAGGCATGCTAGGTGGTTTGAGTTGTTTGAAAGTGATTGTGTTGATAGATTGATGTTAATGTTTGTCCATTGCCAAGCCATGTAGGTTTTCTAAAGAAGGCAGGCATATGCAATTATGTCGAGATCAGGGTTAAATAAACTGTTTTTGTAGTTTGTTGCAAGAAAACCGTTATTTCCCAATCCAGACAAACCAGAATTCATCGTTTTATTTAGACTTTAATTAGTATCTATAATTAGTTAAAAAGGAATTTTTTAATAGCTTTTGGGAAAATAACTGTAGTAATTTTTAATTTATCAATATCCATACTAATAAACCTAATAAACTGTTACAAGCTTTCATGAAATAAACATGCTCATGTTTGGTTAGATGTAGACAGTGGCGGCCGGATTTTTTTTTTTTTTAAAACTTAATCATTTTTTATATAATTTTTTTATAATTTAAATATATAAATTAACACTTTTTACAACTAAATTACATAAACAAAATAAAAAATATGTCAAAAGTATAAAAGGTAAAAACTAAAAAGGATATAATGTAGTAGTATATAATACTGATCCAAAAATTAGAATGAAGGGGAATCGAACCCTGGCAAGTGGCAACTAGGGAGAGAGTCGTTGCCATTAACCAGCTAAGCTACAAACAAAATTAAAAATGCATACTAGAGGTTTGATTAAAATAATTATACATGTTAATATATTTGGAATATCTAATAATTTAAAGTACAATGACACTCTTCGATCAAAAACCGAAAAACAAAAATTCATATATTTTTTAAAAATGAATACTAGAAGCCACTAATGTAAATGTTTCTTTATTTTGGAATGCAATCTTTTCGGAGGGAGATGGAGCTATAGGAGAATTCAGTGAAATTTCAGTGGCCTACCAACGCCTACAGCAAAAATGAGAGTGTAAATATTTAGGGAAATTTTTAATTGTACCATCGTAAAATTGACTTTTTTAAATGATACACCAAATATAATTGACTTTCATTTGTTAATATTCTATTATTATGTTATTTCATGTCATGCCCTGCCGTCAACTTCTCTTACAACTTCTCTTAGGCAAACGTTGTTAACCCTTAAAATGATGTAAGGGCTTAATACTCCTAAGTACATACTCACGTAAATTAGATAAGTACAAAGAGATTTCTAATATGAATGCACGAGGGTACTGTTGTAATTACATTATTGTTTTAAAACTTGATCAAATATTTACAACTTTGCCATTAAAATACACTACGTACTCATATAACTCCCCTAAGTACGTACTTAGGGGCATTTTTCTCAATGGTGTAAAACCCCCCAAATATTTGCATTTGAAGACAATCCAACAACATGGTAACAATGCAGAATCAATGCAAGAAAAAAGATAATAACTACTTCAATGATCAATGAAAAAAAAAGATAACAAAGATCAATGAAAAAAAAGGATAACAATTACTTCAACATGATACTCACATATAACTGCAATATATACATCACATATATACAACACACATACATAGATACATAATACATATATACATATACATACACACACATATTTCATAAACACACACATATACGTAAATAAATGTATATATATGTCTTGGTGCATCAAAGAGATTGAAAACAATTAAACGGATGCTTCAATGCACTTGACATGAATAAGATTTAGACATGATGCTTGCTTGAAAAATCCTAATGGCTCTCAATTTGATTACACCCAAATCTTTAACACTAAGAATTAGTCTCTAATTTTACTTAGCATTACACAAATATTGAAACTTATGTTATTACTTATACTAGCATAAAAACCCGTGCAAGGCACGGGCCACTAACTTAGATTGTGATTATAAACTAAACTACGCATTATCAATGTCATTTGACATATATGATTGTATATTTTTGATGTTCATAGAGTTTTTATTGTTAATGTTATGACTATGGTGTACTTGCTTAAATATGTTGAAGTTTATAATGTGAAAACTAATACGAGTAGTTTTGATAAATCATGTATGTTTTTAATTTTGTTGTGGATCATAGAATAGAATTAGAGTGTTCTATGGATGTTTTCTAATTAAGAAGACATTTTTAAAATTATAATCCTAAATTTTTTCCAGTTCTTCAAAAATGATGCATTCATTTAATTCATCTCCGACAATATTCAAGGTAGAAACTAAATAGCCTTCAAGATGATGCAGTATGAGATTGTAGGTTTCAATACTGATTTTACTCAAAAGCTTTCCTAAATCTTCTAATACTCCACTCAGGCCTTGTGTTTTCAGTTCTTAAAACTTTCTTTGTAACTCTTTTATGTCTTTTCTTCTGACCTCTTGATTTTAAGCATTTTTTATCTTTATTTCTCTTCCCCTGTCTACCTAACTTTCAGAACATATGACAATGTAGCTAATTGACTTAGGTGGAACTACCTTGTTGTTAGGCTCAAGACATGTCTGAATACCACCATTAACAAGCCTAAGCTATGTGACTATGTCACACTACATGATCTAGTGAATTCTATCATTGGAATATAGTATAGGTCTCTCTATGTACTTGTCTTGTTCTCATGAAAATCAGCTTGATCATGTATGCTCAGAATTATAATGAGCTTAGTAAGCTTCTTGTAACTAGAATGTATATAGGCCATTAAATAATTGTCCTGGTAGAAGTTCAGATTTGTTCATGAAGCAGGATAGAGATGAATAAGGCCCTGAAGAAATAAGTTGCAGAAATTTGTCTAAGTCATTATATAGCAAAGTCAGAATAAAGCTATGTCGTGAAGTCACCAATATCCATGTCGAGAAGTGCTGGATCGCATAGTCCATTTTGTACTATGTCGTGAAGTCCTCAAGACTCATGTCGTGAAGTGTTGAAGTCAGCAAAGTCAAAGATGCCTAGATCGTGAAGTCCTCAAATGACTTATGTCGCATAGTCCTCAAATGACTTATGTCGCATAGTCCTAAAAAAAACTAGATCGCGAAGTCCTCAAATGACCTATATCGCAAAGTCTTCAAAGGCCATATCGCGTAGTCTTCACAAGTGACATCGCATAGTCTGGAATGAAGTGGAGTTCACGATATCAACACTTAGCCGTTTACAACAAGACAAATCAAGGTAAAGAATCAAGAATCAAAAGAGACAAATACTGAAGCATTTGTTCTGGCAAGGTGGTCCAAAGAACAGATGGCAAATCTACAGCTAAACTTAGAGAGAAAGATAAAAGACAAGCAGCTACATAAACGGGAAAGACTTCGAAAAGCAGGTGGTCCTTCCTGACACAGTTAACCTCTTATGGCAGGACAAGTTGGACTTTCAGCTAGGGGTAACTGTGTAAATAGTGGCGTGCCTAGTTTGTATAGGAAAATATATATCGAGCACACACCACTGAAAGCTGTAAGAGAGATACACATAGTTTTATCAAAAGCACTCTTTTCTCTGTAAGCAAAAACAAGTTACAAACTGTTCTTGTTTAGAAGCCATAAATTCCATTGTGAATTTCCAGAAAGCTATAGTATTTAATTTACTCAATACAAAGTAGATTAAAGTGATTGCGTGTGTTGTTTATATTCCGCATATTACATAGCATAATCATATACAGTTTATCTTGTGTTTCAAGAATCGAAAAACATCAAACTATCCATTCACCCCCCCTGTCTAGTTTCTAGTGGTATTCATTTCTAACAAGTGGTATCAGAGCTTAGGCTGTTAACGTACAAACAGGAAAAGATCAAGAATGAGTTCACAGAAACTAAGCAGTATCAAGATTCCTCCCTTTAACAAGGAGCACTACAGTTTATGGAAAAAGAAGATGTTGATTTTCATCAAAGCTTCTAACCCCATGTATTTAGACATTCTAAAGCATGGTCCCTTTATTCCAATGATCGAGATTGGTGAAACAACTGTTGGCACTGAGATAATACCAGCCAGGCATGTGCCCAAAGACCCCTCAAAATACACTGATCCTGAAAAGGAGAAGATAGCACTGGATGGACATCTTCAACTTATTATTTGTGAATCCATGGACTTCAACATGTATGGCACTGTGGCTCACTGTACAAGTGCTAAGAAAATGTGGGATCTCATAGAAGTGCTGTGTGAAGGAACTCCTGAAGTAAGAAAGAATAAGAAACAGATTCTTGTTTCACAATATGAAGCATTCATGGCTCAACCAAAGGAGGGAATCACAGAAGTGTTTGAAAGGTTCAACAAGCTGGTAAATGAGCTCAAACTCTATGACAAACACTACGAGACAGAAGAGCTCAACATGAAGTTCTTGCTAACTCTGCCAGATCATTTGGAACCAAGAATCTCTTCCCTCAAAGAAAGAGATTTAACAAAGATTGGTTTTGATGTGCTGTATGGTGTTTTGAAAACTTATGAGCTAGAGTTGTTTCAAAAGAGATCTATTCAAGCTAAGCAAGGATTAATGGCAAACACTTCCTGTGCCCTTATTGCTGACAATCTAGGTCAAAGAATGGAGTCCCTTAAAGTCAGTCAGGTTAAGATTGAGTAACTGGAAAATGAAGACACTGGTGATGAGACTCAAGTTGTGTTAGGTCCTGATAAGTTTGTAGAAGGGGGGTTGAATACAAACTATACCGTTTTATCGAATTTGTCCTTTAAAAGATTTAACTGTTTAGAACAAATTAGTGCGGAATAAAAACTGAAACAATATTCAAGTTAAATAGAAACTCTATTAAACTTGAGGGGTGTTACAATTTTGATCACTGATTACAAAGAACTTGATAAAACAAATCTAGAATAAATTCGACATGAATTTATCTATTTTTGTAATAAAAAGGATCGAATACTAAAAAGTAGTTCGATATAAAATCTAGGGATTATGATCCGCTAGAAAGTCAAAGCAGTACAAGAGATACAATTCTTATGGATTAAATGTTAAGAACAATCAAGAATTAATACTCTTGCAGAAATTTAGAGCTTTGCAGTTGAAGTTATGAAGACAGAGGTATTTGATAATAAGCTGTTGTGTCTTTACTTCTGTTGGAATGATATGAATGAATGTCAACTGCCTTTTTCTTTTATACAAATCACTTGTATATTTTTCCACGCGCCAATCCACTTAGCAGAATGTATTAAGAAGACTTGCTGGAAAACTATCCTTTTTGCCTTGGAAGACAATCGGGAAGACAAGCTTTGTACATAGAAGACATTCGGGAAGACTGAGATTTGCTCTAGGAAGACAATCGGGAAGACTCACTTGTGAGTCTTCCTAGTTCAATAAACTAAGTCTTCCTAGTTCAAACCTAAGTCTTCCTAGTTCATTTTTATTCTAATTTAAATAATCAACTAAATAAATTATGTATTAAATTAATTCTTTGCAGAATTAATTTAATAAATAATATACTTAATAATATTAATTATTTATAAGAGAATAAATAGTTCTCAATTAATTCTAGAATCACTTAAAACTTAGATAAATAACAAACAAAATAGTACGTTGACACTCGATGCACTGTCTGGTTCATGAGTGACTAACGACAATGTTTGTTCTTTATCTATTTGACTTTAAGCAGTGATTCACTTCCTTCTCATTCAAGAACTCTGTAACCAGTATCTTTTTCTGTCACCACTTGAAATCTCCGTCACTTTAATAAATCCACTGAGCTTGAATACTTCATTGAGGCTTGATCAATAAATTGAGCTTCTTTCAATGTAGACTCACTTCAAGTCTGTAGATGACTTTAATCTTCATTCTTTGACAGATATAACCTTCTGAGATTCCTGTGACATTTGATTTTTATTATTTACTTATTACATCTTGATTAAAGTTGAGTAGTATCCTCGGTGTTTACAAATAGGACTAGACATATGCCTTTCAATCTCCCCCTATTTGTTTGTTAGACAATAACAACCAAATACTCTAGAGGATAACTCAACTAAAACAAGAAAAGATAAGACTTTTAAGAGCCAAGAAAATAATAAAAAATTCTGGATTAAATATAACAATTTCCAGATTCAAACAATAAAGATAAATACAAGATAGATGTTCCTCTAGCCTGAACAAATGATAAATTTCCCTATCTTGATTTACCTATCTCTAAACAAATAACATTTACAAATTGAGCTAACTACATCATGCCTTTAGTCTCTAATTTCACCTTCTTCAGCTTCTGCCAAGGTGACTAGAAGATCTTTGTCAAGGACACGATCACTTTCAGAAACCACACCACTTGGCATTACTGGTTGATTGGTGATCTTCTTCAATCTGTTCTTCATCTGAGCATACCTTGGTACTTTCTCCGTGCAGTAGTCTGAAATCATATCAGCAACTTCAGACTTTTCTACAGTAGCAAACCCAGATGTTCTCAGAAGATTCTCCAACTTCACCAGTTGCATTGCAGTCTGTAGCTTCAACGAATCAGGATCCAGCCTTACAGTCTCCAAAGTTGTACCTCTATAGATTTTGACTTCATAAGGAAAATGTACAACTTGAGGGCTAGCCTTCATAGCAGAATCTCTCAGCCGGTCATACAGAAGCTCGTTCAAGCAAGAAGATCTCTTTACTTTACTCATCAGAATCCACAATTCAGAGAGAGATCTTCTTTGGAGTAATTCAAGAGAAATAGTGAATGACCCTTCAAGAGCACTTGAGACATAGATGAACAGTTCTTGTCTTACTTGATCAAATGCAGACGTTATCCTTAATATATCTTGCTTCAATGCCTTCATATATAATGAGTTGTCTGGATTAACAATTATGATCTTCTCAAGCAGCTTCAGAAAAGTAGCATCATTGTTTGTGCCTCTCTGAGGGATATCAAACATCTCCCTTGCTTTATCCCAATTGCTTCCTTGCTTCATCCTAACATCCAATCGCCTTTCTTTGACATGAATACTATGAAGACGTTGTTTGTTTTCATGTTCAGCCTTTTGAATTTTCAGCTTCTGAGAAATGATGTCGGAGACCTTGGCATTCTCATCCTCCTTTCTCCTTAGATCTGCTTGTTGCTTCTTCAACTTCTTCTGAAACAAAGGGTCAGGTGTGTATAGATCTGCTTCATCTTCCCAATCGTCAAAGTTGGCCACCTCTTCCACCTCCTCCTCACCAAAAGCTTCTTCAGGTATGGTCTTCCCCAGATCACCAGATGTGTCGAATTGGAAGTCATCCTGTTCACCGTGGTAGTAGTAGGCATCATCAAGGACAGTCTCCTCCAATGACTGTTTCCCTTTCCCTTTATCTTTTCCAACTCCAGAAGCTCCTCCAGCTTCTCTTTCTCCTCCTTTCTTCTCCCCCTTAGTTGAGGAATCCTCTACAGATTTAGCAGTGAAAGCCCTAGGATTCACCTCAGATGTTCTCCTTATATCCCCTTGTTCTCTCCTATCTCTTCCTTCATCAGCATCATCATCCTCATCATCATCACCATCATCTCCCTCAAAGAATATTCTTTGCTCTTCAGTAGGTTGATGAGACTCCTTTATCATATTATACAAGTGCTTCATACCTTCATTCAGATGCTCCATTCCTCCTTCTATCCTGAAAATCATTTCCTCATTAAACTTTTGATTTTCATCAGCTGTTTGCAGAATAAAGTCCACCTTGGTAGAAATGGCAGCAATCTCCTTGACACTTTCTGAAATCTGAGCATTTGACATGGTTAATTCAGAAATGTCCGAAGCCACTAGTACTTGAGATTGTTGGATGGAATTCAGCTTCGGGACCAGAGTATTCTTCAATCCTTCGAGGTCATCTTTCACAGTACCCAGCTGATTTGATACAGAGGTGGTAGATTGAGAGACCACTTGTGCTTTAAGAAGATTATTCTCAGACTGGGTTTCTTGTAACTTCTTTTGTAGATCAGCTAGCTGTTTCAACAAAGCAGTGTTTGTGTCAGTGTGTGCACTCACTTCAATTGCTCTCAGTGGTGTTTCACTCAACTCACGTGCTTGTGTTTCACTCGGTGTTTGATTCATATCTCTCACCACTAACTGTCTTTCAAGATTTTCACTAGATGTACCTGCATTAAAAATCACCCTAGCCCCTTCAAGAGAGGTCAGTGGTGGTGCAATGGGAGTTCGCAATTCCCGATCCCTGAATGAGTCTGTCAAAATATTTGACATTGTATACTGAATTGCTTCAGGGACAGACTCATCAGGTTGCCTTCCACTTTCTCCAGTAAAAACTACGAGTGGAAAATCCCTTAGGGGAGCCAGAGACGTTCCCTCTGGGAGGGGAGAAAATGATTCTATTTGAGTTGGCGAAGAATCAGATTTTCCCTCAGATACCTGTGAAGGCACTTCTACCGTAACTATGGTAGGCACTGTATCAAAATCAAAAGTAAAGTGCTCTCCTGACATGGTGTCCTGAGTGTCATCTATATGGATATCTTCTCCCATTGTGAGTAATGAGAGTGTGCTTGACTCAGTACAAGATGCCATGGCCCTATGGCGAACTTCAATAGATCCACCCTGTTGAGAGGATGTCTCCAGAGACTGTGTAGTGGCCATATCAATGTCCATATCCTTTTGAGAGGATACAGATGGGCTTACAGTTGTCTCCCTATAGGTTCTTCTTTTCTTTAAGGGTGGAGACAGAGCTGTGGGAACACTCATTGCAGTTATTTCTCTAACACTTCTTGAACTGGTTTGAATATTAAGCTCAGGTTGTGTATCAGGAGTGTTTGACTCTCTGTTTGGCTCTATGACCTGGGTCAGAGACTGTGGTTCTACAATCTCTGGGTCAGCCCTAAAAACCACTTGGGTCTGAATTAAAGAACCAGAAGAAGATGCAGGGTTAGGAATAACTACCTGTAGTGGTACTGGATGTGGTTCAGGAACTTGTTCACCAAAGATAGGAAGATTAATGAATTGACTCATCAATGGTGAAACAAGAACAGGTATATTGAGGAATTTGGATGAGACATCAAGTCTGGTGTAGAATTTGGTGTCTGTGGTTGGAGAGGTTTCAAATCTTGCTTCTCGAAACAGTTCTACCTGCTCAGCAGTGAGAAGATGATTAATGATAAGAGTTAGAAAGCGAGGGTACCAACACTTTAATTTCACACCATTATCAGAATCTCTCCTAGAGTGAGCAAGCCTGTTGAGCAATAGGTTCCACAGAATCTCAGCGAAGTTCAATCTACGACCAAATACTATAGCATAGGCAATATATTGATTAAGACTGGTAATGCAATGAAAGTTTGTTTTTGTGCAGTTACCAAATACCCTAGCTATAGTATCAAAGAACAGATCCCATTCCCTTACAACAAAACTTTTGGACAATTTAACCATCTGTAAGGGACCCTGATAATGAATACTCACAAATAACTGTAATAACTCATTGTTAGAAATGAATACCACAAGAAACTAGACAGAGGGGGGGTGAATGGATAGTTTGATATATTTTTCGATCTTGAAAACTAAGTAAACAACTGTATGTGATTATGATATGTAATATGCAGAAAGTAAATAACACACACAATCACTTTAATCTACTTTGTATAAGCAAATTAAATACTACAGCTTTCCAGGAAATTCACAATCGAATTTCTGGCTTCTAAACAAGAACAGTTTGAACTTGCTTGCTTACAGAGAAAAGAGCTTAGCAAATAACTATGTGTATCTCTCTTACAGCTTACAGTTGCGTGTGCACGATATATATATTCCCCTATACAAACTAGGCACACACAATATTACACAGCTACCCCTTCTGAAAGTCCAACTTGTCCTGCCATAAGAAGTTCACTGTGTCAGGAAGGACCACCTGCTTTTCGGAGTCTTTCCCGTTTCTGTAGCTGCTTGTCTCTTATCTTTCTCTCCAAGTTTAGCTGTAGATTTGCCATCTGTTCTTTGGACCACCTTGCCAGAACAAATGCTTCAGTATTTGTCTCCTTTGATTCTTGGTTCTGTACCTTGATTTGTCTTGTTATGAACGGCTAAGTGTTGATATCGTGAACTCCACTTTATCCCTGACTTCGCGATCTCCCTTGTGAGGACTATGCGATATAGCCTTTGAAGACTTTGCGACATAGGTCATTTGATGACTATGCGACATAGGTCATTTGATGACTATGCGACATAGGTCATTTGATGACTATGCGACATAGGGCTTCTGAGGACTTCACGATCTAGGCTCCTTTGACTTTGCTGACTTCAACACTTCACGACATGTGTCTTGAGGACTTCTCGACATAGTACAAAATGGACTATGCGATATAGTACTTCACGACATGGATATTGGTGACTTCACGACATAGCTTTCTTTTGACTTTGCTATATAATGCCTTAGACAAATTCCTGCAACTTATTTCTTCATGGCCTTATTCAACTCTATCCTGCTGCATGAACACTTCTGAACTTCTACCAGGATAATTATTCAATGGCCTATATACATTCTAGATGCAAGAACTTTACTAAGCTCATTATAAATCTGAGCATACATGATAAAGCTATTGTCCATGAAAACAAGACAAGTACATTTAGAGACCTATACTATATCCCAGTGATAGAAATCACTAGGTCATGTAATGTGACATAGTCACATAGTGTAGGCTTGTTAATAGTGGTATTCAGACATGTCTTGAGCCTAACAATCTCCCCCAAATTGTGAGTAAGATCCTTAGGCACAATTTCATGTCTGATAACAAGCCTAACTTACATAAAAGGAAATTTAGTAACAGAGAGAACAATTCATGAACCTTGAGATCAGAAATTTGATTACATAGAAAAATTGAAAGCTTACAGATTACTTTTGTTGCTCAACAGCTTCAGCTTCCAATTGCTTCTCTAGCAAATCATCATATATCTTCTTTTTCCTTATCTCTTCTTTTCTCTTCAAGTCTATGATGGCTTCTTGAAGTTCTTCTCTTGCAATCAGTTCTTCAATGAGAGGTGAGCCTTCCAAGTCATCAATTGCAGCCTTGAGTGCACTTTCTACATAGGAATCAAGAAACTCCATCCTTATTTTGCTTTGACCTCCATGTGAGTTTTTGTACTCCACAATGTAAGGATTTTGCTTGACCCTGCACAACCCTTTCTGCCTTAGCTCTTTAGCCCTCTCCTCCATCTCAGCCATTTCTTTTTCTCTCTGAATCTTCTTCTTTTCATTCTCTTTCCTCATGTTTTCTTCATAATCAGCATGCATCTTCAAGTACCTGGCAATATCTATCTTCCATGTCCTTTCTTCTCTTTCTTCAAAATTCAGTAAGGCATTTATCCTTTCAAGCTCATACTTATAGAAATATTGCCAGCTTCCTTGCTTCATTATCCTTTCTCTTCCATCAGTGTACTTGATCTCTAGATGATCCAACTTCACTTTGACTTCAAAGATCCTTTGAGCCCTCAAAAATGCTAGGGCATCTTCATCATAGTCCTCATCTAGTGGAAGCACATTGATGCCAGTAACATTTGTGAGTTTTCCAGTCTTCTTTGTTATCCTTATCCTTTTGGGTACACTCTTGATCTTCAAATGCTTCACAAGAGATACCTTTCTGGAACAAGGAGAATTAGTCTTCAGTGCCACATCACTTGGAAGAAGCTTTATTCCTTTCCCCTTCATCCACTGTAACACTCCACTAGCTGTAACTTTGTGGAAGTGTTTTCTTGATATTTCTTTTGTGGCTTCACCCTTCTTCTGTGGCAACTCAAGTTCAGAAGTCATGGATAATGATTTTGGAGGATCATTGCTAACAGTACCCACCCTAGACTTAGAGTCTTGTGTTGTGGTTAAAGTACTACTAGCAATGTCCTTGACTTGCTGAATTCCACTCCTAGTTCTCTTCACTGTCTCCTTTGCCCCCTTTGTGTCATCACCAGCATCTGTAGATTTCTTGGAAGATTTGCTCCTGCTGCTGTCACTTGGTCCATCCTTATTACTCCTTGAATGAGATCTCCTCCTGTAGGTGTTCTCCTCATCATCATCCTCCCCATCCTTCTTCTTGTTCTTTTCTATGACAGATTCTGGCAAAACACCATGAATCAGAAAAGATTGTAGAATGTTAATCATCTCTAATTCCTCTGCTGTCTTGACTCCTTTCTTTGCTCTCAGCATTTGCAGCACCTGATTTATCTTTGTGTTATTCTTCATTTGCAGATCTTTGGGAATGACTAGTTGGTCAATACTTCTGACTTTGGATAGACTTTGAAAAATTACTGTCCTTGGCTTGGGTATGACCTCAGGCAGTCTTTGATTTTGGTCCATCTCCAAGTCATTATAAAGACTTTCATTGTTAGCCCCACTCTTTTCAATCAACTCCAGAATTATTGACACTTCAGTGAACTTCAGTTTCTCCAGAGTTTGAAATGCTAAGTGCCACAAGCAGTTGTCCTTGCATACCATGATTATTTCTCTCAGATAAACATCCCTGATTTTCCTTACTGCAACTGTGAAGTACTTGATGCTTTCCCTGAGCTTCTTTCTATATGCTTGTGCATCTCCTTGAGCATTCTTGTAGGTGGCTTTCAGAAACTCCAGGAATGCCTCATCATGATAGATGTTAGAGTTGGCAACTTCCTGTAGCTTGGCCTCAGTGATAAGTGTAGCTTGGGTAGGTTTAGCAATTGGAGTAGGTATAGCAGGTTGAGAGGTTGAGATGTCTTTAGGCATTGTGGATGGATAGAATGTTGTGGTGACTGTGCTTTTCTGACCTTGTGCATTGATGACCTCTACAGGGGGAAGATTGATTGGCTTTATTGTCTCTTCAATGAGCTTGCCCTTAAGTTTTGACTGCTTGGTAGGTGCTCCCCCTGTCTTTTTCACATTGACCTCCTTTCCTTTCTCCCCCTTAGGCTTGGGATCAGACAAAATGTCTTGAGTTTCCCCAGGAATAGGCAGGTTCATAGATCTCATCATTGAGGTCATCATTTGTTGCTGCACCAGCAAAATGTTTGTTGTGTTGGTGCCTTGATCATCTAGTTTGTCATTGAGTTGGCTTAGAGATGTAGATAGCATTCTGTTTTCATCCTTGAGAGAGGCCACTTCTCTTTCTAAGCCATCCACCTTGGAGAATAATTGTTGAGACCTAAATGAGTTGAGGGATTGATCTTTGACCCTGGCAAAATCATATTTGGAGATGTCTGACAGAGGGACTTCATCCACCAGCTTATCACCATACTGGTTTTTCCACATGACATTCAACATAGCATTGGTGGTGATGGTAGATTTTGCTTGATTTTCCAGTGTAGAAGCCAGTTTCTTGATGTTGTCCGTGACCATGGCAAGAGTCACATCCATCATGGACACATTGGTGGAGGTTTTCTGGACTTCTGTGAGGATACCATCCACCTTGGGAAAATCAGAGAGATAAGAGGTTCTGAGCTTAGTGAGGGATCTTTCTGTCTCCTCCTGAATTGAAGAAATCTCTGATTGAAGCCCTTTCCCAAGATAATGCAGAGCCTTCAACTGGTTCTTGTATACATCATTCACAGCATCATAGATGGCAACAGGAGAAAGATCCTTAGCATTGGAGCCCAGAGAGGTGAGGTATTCTTCTCTCACAAAAGCCAGGGCATCCTTGAGCTTGAGAGTCCTCTTAGCATCCAACCAGGCATCCACATTCCCCTTTGGTTCAGCTGTATCCACAATCTTCTCCTGTTGAGCTTCAACATCCTCCTTATGGCATAGCAGGATAGCTTCATAATCAGCATTGGAAAGGTTGGAGGTGAGGAGATGTTGAGCTATCTTTGAGAACTCATCAATCTGTGCCACATGGAGATCTTGTATGGCTTCTTCAGACATTTTGGAAGGCACAGATGACGATCCTGAAGGCCTGTCATGGTGCACAGGCTTCAGCCATTCTGACATTGTGGCCTGAGCCAAGTGAGAGCTAGTGCTAGGCACTTCATGAGATGTGTGAGTTTGAGTCTCCTCCAGCCTTGGAATGGCTGTAGGGTCTGATGTTGTCTCCATTGAAATGGGATGTGTTACAACATCAGCCCTATATGTCTGTGAAGACAGTTCCACATCCCTAAGGATGGGAGAATTTGGCACAGAGTCTCCAGTGAAAACTGGTGAATCCTCCATGTTTGTGTTGGTGTCATTAGGATATGCCTCAGCATGCATTCCCTGACCAACTGAATGTGGGTCCTGAGTGGTGAGCACAGTGTCAAGCACCATGTCACTTGAAGTTGGCTCAATCACATGGCTGGATTGTGATTGATCAAGGGCAAGATTGTCATGAGTATGACTCTCTTGTTCAGAAGAAATTTTAGTGGAAGAATCTGAGAGAGAAGTGGGGTTCAGATTGGATTTTAGCAACTCCCCCTGAGAAATAGGAGGAGTTTCAACATTGATGTGCTCTCCACTTAGTGTTTGATCACCCTTATCACTCCTAGGGTCAAGAGTGAGGTCTTGACCCTGTGCAGACTCGTTACAACTTGCAGTGGGGAGGCTGCTCTTTTCAATACCCATGACCTGTTGAGAGGCCATAGACAGTAGCAGGTGTACCCCTTTTTGCACATCTGAATCCTGTTGAGAGGATGCAGTGGTGGCTACAGATTTTGATTTCTTCTTTGGTCTAGTGAGAGGTGACTCAGGAATCTCACTTGCTAACTCTACAGATTCATGGATAATAGCTAGGGTTCTCTTCTTCTTCTTTTTAGTAACATCAACCTTTTGAGAGATTGATGCACTTGGCTGACTATCCTCTATAGTGGTGTTTACAGTGGGGTTGCTGGATGGGATAGGGAGGCTTGGGTTAGACTGTGATGCTCCTTCAGTCTCAGCCTCCCCTGTCCAGGAAAGAGCATGGTATATGGGCTTATCAAGTGGATAAGACGCGAATGTGTCCTGCATATGCGGGGTCACACTCAAGATCACATCCACTTGATTCCTTGTGTCCAATGAACCAAACAGAATCTTGGACATGGACTTGGAATAAGCCATCTTTGATTTATCAATACCCTCCAAGTCATGGACATTAGCATCAAGATAATTTAAAATAACTTGAAGAAAGCGAGGGTAAAAGATGTCATTACCTCTTCCACGGACTGTCCTCCCTAGCCTTTGAGCCAATTCCTTGAGGATTATTGCTCCAACATTGATTTCCTGATTGTGGGCTAGGGAATAGGCCAGCTTCACAGCAATGTGACTGATATGGTCCCATCCTGTCTTTCTGCAAAGGAACACCTTCTGGAGTGCATCAAATAGGAATGACCACTCCCTTCTTACAAATTTCTTGTTCAGCTTTCCGGTATCTATCTCATCGGCATACCGAATAAAGGTCATGAAGTCTACAATTTGAGCATCTGTAGCTTCTTGGTCATGACCCTCCACCTTGAACCCTAAAGCTTCATTTATCTCCTTCTCCCCAAACTGGAAGTGTTTGCCTCCAATTGAACAAGCTATCTCCTGGAACGAAGTTCCATCTTCCCTGGCCATTGTAGAAACCAACGCCGTTCGCCAAAATCCTTCCAATACATCAACATACAACGTGGGGTTCAAGGTTAGGGCTTGGCTGAGGTAGGAATCATTCAGGAACCGTACAAAACACTTGTACCTGGGTTTAGCCTCAGCATCAGAGGGAATGGTGAGAAGATTTGTTTCTTTGGGGATGGTTAAAGGAATAGGGGATGATACTGTTTGAGATTTGGGTGCCATTTCAAGAGAGAGAGTAAGAAAGAGAGTAGAGAATTTGTGCTTAGGTTAGAAAGTTTGAGAGCAATAGACAAGATGAAAAGTTGCAAACGGTTAGAAAAAGGTATTTATATGATAGAGACACTGCGATATGGAGTTATGAATGTGTACAGTCTATCTGTATGTCGCGAAGTCAGAAATGGCCTGTACCGCAAAGTCTTGCAAAGTATATCGCATAGTCTCAAGAATGAACTAAGTCGCAAAGTCTTCAAAATGAAAGGGTTGGGGAGACTTTGCGATATAGTAGAAATACCTTGTCTAAAGCTCTCTTTTAGGAATTTTAAGCAATTTGTCAGACTTTTATCAAATTTTGAAATAAAATTAATTTAAATCAAAATTCTGTCAACTATGGAGACTTGTCGACATAGTTATTCTAAGTCGCGAAGTCATAAAATTAACTATGTCGCAAACTCATGAAATGAACTATGTCGCGAAGTCTCACAATCTCAACAGTTTGCGATATAAGTCTGTTTTATTTGAACTATGTCGTGAACTCTGAAAATCATCTATATCGAGATGTCTCAAAAGCTCACAACTCCACTCACAAATATGATTTTGAAAAATATGCAGTAAAATACTGAAATATTTATAAATCATATCTCAGCTAATTTTCACTCCAAACAAATAGATCATTTAAATACAGTGAAAATTTACTGCTGCAACTATTACCTAGCATACTTACTTGGAACAACTAAATGAAGGATTGAGCATTCCAATTTCACTCACAAGTCTGTTGAAGACTGCTTCATTCAGAGGTTTAGTAAATATGTCAGCTAGTTGTTTCTCAGTTGGAACATAAGAGACTTCTATGGTACCATTTGCAGCATGTTCCCTAATGAAATGGTACCTGATCTCAATGTGCTTTGTAGTAGAATGATTAACAGGATTGGCAACAATGGATATTGCACTAGTATTATCACACATCAGAGGAATGTGTTCTAACACTAGTCCATAATCCATGAGTTGATTTCTAATCCAAAGCAATTGAGCACAGCAACTTCCAGCAGCAATGTATTCAGCCTCAGCTGTGGATGTTGCTGTGGATTGTTGTTTCTTACTAAACCAGGACACTAACCTTTGACCTAGGAATTGACAGCTTCCAGAGGTGCTCTTCCTGTCAATTCTGCATCCAGCATAATCAGAATCTGTGTAACCAACCAGGTTGAACCCAGTGCCCTTTGGATACCATAGCCCAAGATTAGGAGTCCCCTTCAGATATTTGAAAATCCTTTTGATGGCCATCATGTGCGATTCCTTGGGATCAGACTGGAACCTTGCACAAAGGCATGTGGCAAACATGATGTCTGGCCTGCTAGCTGTGAGATAGAGCAGGGATCCAACCATTCCTCTATAGACCTTGATATCAACTCTCTTGCCTTTCTTGTCTTCATCCAGCTTGATTGCAGTAGACATAGGAGTTTTAGCTGGGGATGACTCTTCTAAACCATATTTCTTTAAAAGATCCTTGACATACTTAGATTGGTTTATAAAGATGCCATCCTCCCTTTGATGTACTTGCAGGCCTAGGAAGTAGGTTAACTCTCCCATCATACTCATCTCATATTTACTTTGCATCAACTTAGAGAACCTTTCACAGAGTTTTTCATTTGAAGAGCCAAAGATGATATCATCCACATAGATTTGAACAAGAATGATATCATTTCCATGCTTCTTGAAGAATAGGGTTTTGTCTATTGTACCCCTAGTGAATTGATGCTCAAGAAGGAATTGAGATAGAGTTTCATACCAGGCTCTTGGTGCCTGTTTGAGTCCATAGAGTGCCTTGAGCAGTCTATACACAAAGTTTGGGAAGTCTTCACTTTCAAAGCCAGGTGGTTGAGACACATAAACTTCCTCAGCAAGATCACCATTGAGAAATGCACTTTTCACATCCATTTGATACACCTTAAAATCTGAGTGAGCTGCAAAAGCCAGGAAGATTCTTATGGCTTCTAGTCTAGCTACAGGTGCAAATGTCTCATCATAGTCAATGCCTTCTTGCTGACTATATCCTTTGGCAACCAGCCTTGCTTTGTTTCTAACTACCACTCCTTCTTCATCCATCTTGTTTCTGAACACCCATTTGGTGTCAATAACATTCTTTCCTTTTGGAGGTGGCACTAGTTCCCATACTTTGTTTTTCTCAAATTGATTCAACTCTTCTTGCATGGCAACAATCCAATCAGAATTCTTCAAAGCTTCTTCAATTAGTTTAGGTTCCTCTTGTGACAGAAAGCAGCTATACAGACAAGTATTTAATGTTGCCCTTCTTGTTCTAACTCCCTCACTAGGATCTCCAATGATTTGATCCCTAGTGTGGGCTCTGTCCCATTTCCTTGTGTGCCCCTGTTCATTTCCTTGATCTGTTCCAATCTCATTTTGGTTGACAGTTGCATTCTCTTCTTCTCCCCCTGTGTTTGTGAATCCTTGCACAGGTGTTTGAAGAAGATTGTCAACTTCAAGAATTTCATTTTCTAGAACAGTTTGAACAGGGGGTTCATCTTCATTTTCAGAATCCTCAAGATAACCTTGATTCTCAAATCTCAATAGCACACTGTCTTGATCACTTGTTTTCAGTCCTGGAGTTTTCTTGTCATCAAAGGTAACATCCATGCTTTCCATGACTTTGTGTTGCTCAGGTACAAACACTCTGTATGCTGTCCTTTCCAGAGAGTATCCAATGAAGATACCTTCAAATGCTTTAGCATCAAACTTTCCAACATGCTCAGAGGTATCTTTCATCACAAAACACTTGCTTCCAAACACATGCAGGTGCTTGAAGGATGCTCTTTTTCCAGTCATTAATGAGTAAGGAGTTTTGCCAGACTTCTTATTGATTAATGTTCTATTTTGCACATAGCATGCTGTGTTAACAGCATCAGCCCAAAAGCTAGTGGGTAGCTTTGCATCCAGCAGCATTGTCCTTGCAGCTTCAATGAGAGTTCTATTCTTTCTCTCAACTACTCCATTTTGTTGAGGTGTCCTAGGAGCTGAGAATTGTTGAGAAATTCCTTTATCTTTGCAAAACTCATACAATGTTGAATTTCTGAACTCAGTCCCATTATCACTTCTCAAAGCAACTACAGAGGCACCAGTGCTTTGTGCTTCTTTATCAACTCTCTTGATATGCTCTATTATGACTTGGGGTGCTTCATCCTTGGAGAATAGGAATTCCACCCAAGTATATCTTGAATAGTCATCAACCATTACTAGAGCATATTTCTTTTTGGAAAGGGACATTACATTCACAGGGCCAAATAAGTCCATGTGAATTAGTTGCAGAGGTTTTGAGTTTGTATTGAGCAACTTGTTCTTGTGACTTGATCTTTTAATCTTCCCTTTCTGACAAGCTTCACATGCTCCATCTTGCACAAACTCCAAGGCAGGCAAATCCCTGATGAGTTCTCTCTTGGTTAGAGAGTTCATTGCCTGAACATTCAAGTGAGACAGTTTCTTGTGCCACAGCCAGAATTCCTCATTTGTGGCTTTTGTGTAGAAACAACAAATTTCTCCCTTATCTGCAGCCTTAAGATTAGCTACAAACAAGCTTCCTTTCTTCACACCAGTTAGAACAACTTCACCACTTTCCCTTTTTGAGATTGAACAAAGGTCTTCATCAAATTCCACTTTGAAGCCTCTGTTGGTAAACTGTCCAATACTCAAGAGATTATGCTTCAGTCCTTCAACAAATGCTACATCTTCAATAATGACATTTCCAGATTTAACACTGCCATATCCCATTGTATAACCAATGTTGTCATTTCCAAAGGTTACTGATGGGCCAGCCTTTTCCTCAAAATGTGATAGCAGGGCCATATCACCAGTCATGTGACTTGAGCATCCACTGTCCAAGATCCATATGACTCTTTTATTCCTGTTGCCCTGCATTCACAAAGTGACTAAGTTGTTTTTGGTACCCACACTTGGTAGGGTCCATATGATTTAGAAACATTTTGATTAATAATTCTTCTGTCATAAATTGCATATCTCATAGTAGGAGACTTCACTTTTTCTGTGGCTTTGGAGTTTACACTCTTAGGCTCACATGAAGTTTTCACCCTCTCAACCCTGATTGGGGACCCTGTCCTATGAGAATGTATGTGTGTGTGTGATTCACCAGATTGTGCAGAGTCAAGTTTATGTTTAAGAGATAAACAGTTAGCAATCACAGTCACATAGCATGTCATGCAGTTTGGCTTACCACAGAAAGAATCATGACTAGAATTTATGCTAGCAGAAAGGTTACTTAGATTATCAACTTCAACAATTTCAGGCTTACTACACTTATGAGTCAAATGATTAACAGATAGGCATTTTTGACATTGTTTCCTGGGAGCATTTGGCACATAAGCATAGTTGTTTCCTTTGTTAACACCAACTTTACCATTTCTGTTTTGTTTCCTTTTCTTAACAACTTCTTTCTTTGCTTTAGGACTCTTGACAAGATTGTCTTTGGTCTCTTTCTGATTGACAAGATCAGGAAAGGAAGAAGTGTGTTAGGCCGAATACACAATATAATCAAGTATGTATGAGAATAACAATAATTAATAACACTGTTTATGAATCAATAAAACTGTAATCTTATTAACAGCTTCTCTCTTTATGATGTTAATGAATCATAAAGAGCTTCTAGGTTACAAGAATAATATCTCAATGATCGCGTCCCTTCTAGGGATAACCTATCTGTGTTTATATAGTACACAGCTACATACAATCCTTCTCTAATTGATATTCCTATAAGTTAGCTATACAATTCATATCAATTAAGGATTGCTTCTTATCTTCTATCCTGTTTCCTTAGCTGTATCAATATATTCTGCTTCTTTCCATCTTCAGAATGTATTGCTTCTAGAATCTTCAATTCTGCACCGACAGCTAATTCAACTATCACCTTGTCAGACTTTAAATAAACTCTGACTAGCTTCCTTTAAACTCTTCACCCTATCAGAGTTTAACTAAACTCTGATCGGCTTCTGATAAACTCTTGTCAGTACCTGTTGCTTAAACACTGATAAATAAACATTAGCAATTATATCTAACAATCTCCCCCAACTTGTTCATAATAAAATGTACAAGTTAAACATATAATTGATGATGTCAAAACCTTTTAACAAATGCAGTGTTTAACATATAACAGAGTTTAATTTAAAACAGAGTTTAAATTTGACTTAGAATAGAAAATATTAAAAACTTACAGTCAGACTTTATTTGATTTCTTGAATATCAGGCACTGTCCTGAGATAATCAATTAGAAGTCTTCTTTCAGCCTTTTCCAGCTCTTCAACCATGATTTCTTTCAGTTCCTTGAGTTCTGAATCAGATTCACCAGTCTGATAAATAGCAGCTCTCAGAGAATAGATGGAATTCTTCCTCATCTCATTCCCTAGCCTAATAAAATGTGCTTTATCAGATTCTAGATTGAATTCTAAGACTTTAACTCCCAGATCAGTCCTTAGTCTTGCACTGTTTCTCTTCATTTCTATAACATTTCCATAAGCATCTCTATACTTAGGAATGTATACCTTTGAAACTCCTCCTCCAAGCATCACCTTAGATCTTTGCATCTTTTGTCTGATAAATGTAGCAACATTGTGAGTGTTTCTGTTTTTGACTTTTAACAAGTACAGAACATACTCCAATTCTTGATAAGACTTAAGATCTATATCAGACTCTACAATTCTATAGACTCTTCCATCATTCATAAAATACAACAGAAAATCTTTCTTCAAACCCTTGTGAAATATCAACTGAACAGAGTCTAGCATATCAAGATTCTCTTGAGTAATAATGCCAGATACTGCCAATGATGATTGATCTCCAGATCTGTTGTTTATTCTCTTCTCCCTATGTGAACCTAAACCAGCTTTATCAAAAGTTTCTTTTCCAAGTACAGTCCTGGTTTGAGAAAAATCCACAGATTGAAGTGTCAGAGCTTCAGATAGTACAGGTCTTCTAAAAATACCTTGGAGTTGTGGAGCTAGCTGAGTTTGCACAACTTGAGCATTGTCAGTGGTTGGCTTAGCTTCAATAATATCATCAACTTGAGCAGCGTCAGAGGTTGAATATTCTTTCTCCTTCAGGTTAGGCTCTTCAATCATTTTGCCTTTACCCTTATCAGAGTTTCTAATCATAGGCCTCCTGGTGTATTGTATACTCTGTTGAGTATTTTCTTTAATGATAATTCCAGTTTCTTTCTTCCTAGGAGCCTTGATTTCTTTCTTTTTGTATATCCCAGCTTCAAGATTCTTCCTGTGTTCTTCAGCAAGCATTTGCTCTTCAGCTTGGATATCTTCAATTGTAACATCTTTTCCATGTTCTGCTATAAATACTTTAGCAGCAACTTCTTCATCAGTGCTAGGCTTATCAGTGTTTATCAAACTTTTGAGCCTTGAACCACTGGCAGAAATTACTTTTCCCTTACCAGAGTTTGATCTTCTCTCAGAGTTTGATCTTGATCTTGGTCTTAAGCCTAAACTCTTTTCAGATTCACCTCCCTTGCTTCCACCATCATTACCATCATCCCTCCGTCTCAGAGCTTGAGTGTCTTTGCATTTGACACTTGGTACACTCTCCCCCTTTTTGACATCATCAGAAAGAAGTACTGATGTCAGCAATGCCAGAGCATTAGAAATTGAAGTTAGTTGAGCAGACATAGCAGTCTGATTCGCCTCAACTTTCGACAATCTAGAATTGAAAGTCTTTTGCTCTTTACACAAAGAGATGTATAGAGATTTGTCCCTTTGCTGTGTAAGCTCTCTTGTAGCTATATCATTCCTTAACCCTTCAATCACCTTATCAGAAGCATCAAAACGATTGTTTAATGATTTGATTTGAACAACAGTTGCTTTGAGATGACTGAGAAGTTCAGGATTTGTAATCTCTTTAACAGAGTTAGCAGTTAAATCAGCAGCTCTTTGTGAAGTAAAAATACAATCTGCTTCTGTCCAGTTCTTGAAGTACATATCTTGAAAATGTTCTTCAGTAGCCCGATTGAACTCTCTTTCTTCATCAGAGTTGGCTTGAATGTCAGATATATGTGAAGGTGAATGAGCAGGAGTAGCATTAACATTGTCAACCTCTCTTGCAATCTCTTCAGGAACATGTTCAGCAGTGATTTCATGTTCTAACTGTGCAGCTTCATCATTAACTTTCTCTGCAACAGTTTCAGGAATATCAGAGTTTGCTTTAGCAATTACCTCTGCTTCTCGCTGAACAATCTCAACAACTGATTGTTGTAGAGCTTCAAGAACAAGAGCATCTTCAGAGTTAACAACAAACTCTGCTGCTTCAGGAACATTCTCTGTTGCATCAGCAGGTACAGCAACAGCTTCTGTAGGATGATCAATTCTAATCTGATCAACTTCCTCACCTTTCTCAAAATCAAGAGAAATGATTTCTGTGTGGGAAGCAATAGTTTCTACCAATTCTGTAGTAGCTTGATCAGCTTCTCTTACATTTTCTTCAAGATCAAAAATTCTGCTGTCAGAATGAGCAGCAGCTTCCTCAACTACATCATTAGCCTTTGATGTAGGAGCTTCTCTATCAAAATCCATTTCAATATCATTAGTATTTAGCCTGTCTTGATTGACAGCTTCTGGATTTGCAGCTTCCTCCTGAACAAAAGCTTCAGGAGCTTCAGTTTCCTCAGGAACTTTGTCCATATTGGCAATGATATCAGCAAAAAGATATTCAGCAACTTGTCTTCTCTTTCTCTGATGACACAGATTGGTATTCAAAAGAAAACCTCTTCTTAGAATCCTGCAAGCTGCAAAGCAGAAAGAGATCCCGAGAAGATGATGATGATGATTCATCATTAGGATGTTTTCAAGCTATCCCAAATGGTATAATGACCAGATGAGCAACTGGGTAGCTATCATCAGAAGTAGTAGAGCACAATAGCTTCTGGCTCTAGCTCTTCTGCTTCAGATGTAGCATTCAAATACTTATCCTGGTTAAATAGATCTTCACTTTTGTAACCATAGAAATTAATATTTACCAGAAAGATTAGCTAAGCATGAGTATGTAATTGACTGAATGTAAACAGAGTTTGAATCAATTAATGAAAAAGACTCATTTTATTGCTTTACTTTCAGTATTATCAATTTTACCTAGTAATTGTAAAGTGAAAGACATGATATCACTTAAAACAATAAACTAACATACTCATCAGTACTACTGATCACTATCAGTACTTATCAAGCAAACTCTTTCTTTTCTCTGTTCAATCATACTTTGCCTAAGAACAAATGACTAATCCCACAATCATAAACTGTCTGAGACAAGAAAATTATTTTAACCATCAGAGATTAAAATAAAGTAACCTCGGCGTATTTCACACAAAACATCAGTGTTTACCATTTGTCCTTCTTTGTCAATAAACTCTTTTCTCAATCTGTACAGTTGTGAAAAATGTGTGTGTAATAGCAGAGTTTACCGAAATCAGTATTTAGATCATCTCAAAGTGCATAAAATCCACAAACTAAAGTAGTAAAAACTGGTTGCCTAAACTCTCATGTATAACATAAAATCTGATTTTATATCTAAACTCTGTATTACTGATATCCTTTCATTTGGATATGTCTTTTATTTTTCACCCCCTTTATTAATTTTTTATTTTTCAATATATATTTTTTTTATTTATTTTTTCCAGTAATCAGTAGTTGGCACTAGTCACCAAAAATCAAAGATTTTAGCCCTTATTTCATACAATAAGTTCCTGGATCTTCCTAGGCACAACATGATCTCAAAGGAATTTGTGCTCTGTTTGGCATCTTTTGATTTGAGGGTGAATTATTTGCAATAAATAATCAGAGTTTAGACTTTTCATCAGTATTTATAATTAACTTATGAGAGAAAATGCAAACAGCTAATACAGACTCAGTGTATAGGATCAATAAACTAAGAGATGCTATAAATATTGAGACAGTATCATGCTGTGTTAGCTTACTGCACATATTTGAGATCAGAATCTATCAACTCTTAAGGATTCACAATTACTTACTGAGAATTATGCTTCATACAAATTTCTTCATTGGTCCATATGTTTCAGACAAAATTACAATCAGAGTATAGCATTTAAACTGTAATTACCAGAGCATGACCAACAGAGTTTAACATCAGAGTTTACGTTCAGAGTATGACTGACACTTCACAGAGTTTATCATCAGAGTTTAACATGCTGGTGCACATAACAGTTAACACATGTAAGAAATCATGAGCAACAAGAATTAAACATGTATAAATTTTGAGTCTAACCCGTATCTCTAGTCAGAACCAGAGATCATTCCAAGTTCATTTACCAATCTTGTAAAAGTAGCTTCACTCAAAGGTTTGGTGAAGATATCTGCAAGTTGTTGGTCTGTAGACACAAAATGAAGCTCAATGTTTCCTTCTTCCACATGTTCTCTGATAAAATGATACCGTATGCTGATGTGCTTTGTCATGGAATGCTGTACTGGATTACCTGTCATAGCAATAGCACTTTGATTATCACAGAAAATAGGTATTCTAGAGTACCTTAATCCATAATCCAGCAATTGATTCTTCATCCATAAAATCTGTGCACAACAGCTACCAGCTGCTATATACTCTGCTTCTGCAGTGGATGTTGAAATTGATTTCTGTTTCTTACTGTACCAAGAAACCAATCTGTCACCTAAAAATTGACAGCTTCCACTTGTACTTTTTCTGTCTATCTTACAGCCTGCAAAATCTGCATCAGAGTAACCAATTAACTTAAACTCTGATTCTCTAGGATACCACAAACCCAGGGTTATGGTTCCTTTGAGATATTTGAAGATCCTTTTTACAGCTGTTAGATGAGGCTCTCTGGGATCTGCTTGAAATCTTGCACAAAGACATGTTGCATACATGATATCAGGTCTACTTGCAGTAAGATACAGTAAAGACCCTATCATTCCTCTGTAGTTAGTCATATCTACTGAGGCTCCTGTGTCTTTGTCAAGCTTCGTTGCTGTAGCCATGGGAGTTGTAGCAGATGAACTATCAAGCATACCAAATTTCTTGAGAAGATTTCTGGTATATTTTGCTTGATTGATAAAAATCCCATCATCTGTTTGCTTGACCTGTAAGCCTAGAAAATAACTAAGCTCTCCCATCATGCTCATTTGGTACCTGGATTGCATAAGCTTTGCAAACTTCTTACAAAGTTTGTCATTAGTAGATCCAAAAATAATATCATCTACATAAATTTGAACTAAAAGCAAATCATCACCAGAATTGAAATAAAACAAGGTTTTATCAATTGTACCTCTTGTGAACCCACTTTCTAAAAGAAATTGAGCAAGAGTTTCATACCATGCTCTTGGTGCTTGCTTTAGTCCATATAATGCCTTGTCAAGCCTGTAGACATAATCTGGATGCTTGGAATCTACAAATCCTGGTGGTTGTTCAACAAATACCTCTTCTTCAAGCTTCCCATTGAGAAAAGCACTTTTTACATCCATCTGAAAGACTTTAAACTTCTTGTGTGCAGCATAGGCCAGAAAAATTCTTATGGCCTCCAATCTTGCAACTGGAGCAAAGGTTTCATCATAGTCAATTCCTTCCTGTTGTGAATAACCTTTAGCCACAAGTCTAGCCTTATTCCTTGTAATCACACCATCACTGTCAGTCTTGTTTCTGAAAACCCACTTTGTACCTACAATTGATCTGTTCTTTGGTCTAGGTACAAGTGTCCAGACTTCATTTCTTTCAAATTCATTTAACTCTTCTTGCATTGCTGTAATCCAATTAGCATCTTGAAGAGCTTCCTCCACTTTCTTTGGTTCAGTTTGAGACAAGAAAGCATGATACAGACACTCATTATTTGTTGCACTTCTGGTTCTTACACCAGCATCAGGATCTCCAATTATGAGATCAGGTGTGTGTGCCTGTGTCCACTTTCTTGCTGATGGTAAGTGGTTTCTTGCATCATTGTTGGATCCTTCCCCTTGATCCATGCTCTCCTGATTCATATGTTGACTTTCTACATTCTCTGAGGCTCCCCCTGAATTTGATGACTCAGAGTTTGAATTGTCAGAGTTTGAATCAGTTTCCTCAACTGACTCACTTGCTGTGTCATGTTGAGCTTCTTCACGCTCCCCCTCAACTGGTTCTCTATTTTGTTCAATTTGAGAATTATCAGTTTCTCCAGTATTTACCAGTAGAGGTTCAGAGTATGCTTCGTCAGAGTTTGTCAACCCTGCTTCATCAGAGTTTATATCATCAGAGAGTAGATCTTCATTTTCAAAACGTAGTTGATCATATCCATCCTTGTCTTCAAGTCCAATTATTTTCTTGTCATCAAATGACACATGTATGGATTCCATGATCACTTTAGTTCTTAGATTGTAAACTCTGAATGCTTTTGTTGACAGTGGATAGCCAACAAAAATTCCTTCATCAGCTTTTAACTCGAACTTTGTCAACTGTTCAGGATGAGTCTTCAACACAAAGCATTTGCATCCAAATATATGAAAATATTTCAAATTTGGCTTCTTATTTTTCACCATCTCATATGGTGTTTTCCCATGCTTGTTGATCAGTGTAGCATTTTGAGTAAAACAAGCAGTTTGAACAGCTTCTGCCCAGAAATAAGTTGGTAATTTTGCTTCTTCAAGCATAGTTCTGGCTGCTTCAATTAAAGTTCTGTTCTTTCTTTCAACTACACCATTTTGCTGTGGAGTGCCAGGTGCAGAAAATTCTTGTTTCACCCCTCTTTCCTTGCAGAAAGCTTCCATGAATGAATTTCTGAATTCAGTTCCATTATCACTCCTCATTATTTTGACTTTGTGCTGTGATCCTTTGTCCAGTAGATTTACATGATCCATTAGAATTTGAGCAGTTTCATCCTTCTTTGACAAGAAATACACCCATGTATATCTAGTATATTCATCAACAATTACTAGAGCATATTTCTTTCTGCCCATTGACATTATATTCACTGGTCCAAAAAGATCAACATGTAGAAGATGATAAGGTTCCACTACTGAAGATTCAGTTTTGCTCTTGAAAGATGACTTCCTTTGTTTGGCCTTTTGACAGGAATCACATAGGCCATTTAGACTGAGTGTTGATTTTGGGAGTCCTCTTACAAGATCCTTTCTTATCAGCTCATTAATGTTGTTCAAATTGAGATGAGAGAGCTTTTTATGCCAATTCCAACTCTCTTCATTTGACATTCTTGCAGTCAGACACACTGTTTTTCCATCAGAGTTTGTTACCAAACTTGCTTCATAAATATTGTTGCGCCTGTGTCCAACTAGAACAACTTTTCCAGTAGATTTACTGATAACTTCACAGTATTCACTATGAAAATCTACATGGTTTCCTCTGTCACAGATTTGACTCACAGATAACAGATTGTGCTTGAGTCCTGAGACTAGAGCTACATTAGTGATGATGACACCTCCAAGATTAATGTTGCCATATCCCAGAGTATGTCCTACGTTGCCATCTCCATAGGAAACTTTTGGGCCATCCCTCTCCACAAAGTCTGATAGCAGGGCTTTATTTCCAGTCATATGTCCTGAGCATCCACTGTCCAAGATAAGTGTGCTCTCTATTATACCCTGCAATCACAAACAAACACTAAGTGTTAGTTTTAAGGATCCAGACTTGCTTGGATCCTTTGCCTTTCTTAACAGTGTTAGCTTTTGCAGCGGAATCAACTTTCTCAGAGTTTAAACTAACATTGTCAGATTTTACACTAGCAGAGTTTGCTCTAACCCACTTCAAGTTGGGTTTTATCTCATAGTAATTATGATAAATTGCATGATAACTCTTACATGTGTAAATAGAATGCCAAGTGCTCCCACAATGTTTGCATAAGGTCTGTGGTTTTACTCTAACATAATCATTCTTTACTTCTGAAGTAGAAGGTAAAGAATTAATATGCTTGTTCTTAGTGCAAAATCTAGCAAGATGATTAGAACTACCACAACTGTAACATGTTTTCCTTAAAGCACCAGCATTAGGCAAATGATTATTTCTATTGTTTATGCCTATTTTTCCATTCCTATTTCTCTTGGACCCTTTAGGTTTCATGGCAGACTTAACCTCTTTGAGCTTATGTTTAAACTGTTTTCCTGTCATTAAACCAACATTAACCTGTTTCTCACAGACTCTTATTGGTTCTTTAACAGCTTCTATCTCAACAGGCTTCTCTGTTTTAGATTCAGTATCTACTTGTTCAACACAAGTTTCAACTGGCTCCATAACAGTTTCTTTCACAACTGCAGATTTTAACTTTCCAGATTCAGGAACAAATGTTACAGGGGTTGAATATGAACTTGTGAAAGCTCTAAACTTAATTTTATCTTGAAACCTAAGTTCATCTTCCTCACTGTATCCTAAACCTACAGCATCTGTTTGAAAAACTTGATGTGTATCTCTGCCAGAATTAGTCCAAGTTTTAATTATTTTTCTTTCCTTCTCTAAATCAGATTCTAGTTGCCTATACCTTTTAAGCAACTCCTGTTCCACATAAACAGCATCATCTCTTTCTTTTTGAGTCTGCTTCATATTCTCAAGTTCTCTTTCAAGAAACTTGTTTCTTTCTTTAAGACTAAGATTCTCAGATTTAATCCTTTCATTCTCTAAAGTCTGATCCCTATAACTAACATGTATGTTCTTAAGATAAATTCTTAATTCAGAAATATTATCAGTATCATACGCATAAGTAGTTAGGGGTACCTTATTTTCTGATGATTCAGTCTCATCTTTGACAGTTGCCATAAGAGCATAATTTTCTCCATCATCAGAATCTGAAGTATCTGCCCAGTCTTTGCCTTTAGAGACGAGTGCTTTTCCAGTTTTTCCTTTCTTGCACTCTGGAGCATAGTGACCCATCTCTTTGCACTTGTAGCACTGGATCTCAGATTTGTCCTTCTTTCCAGACTTGGTATCTTTTCCATCAGACTTTCTGAAATTCTTCTTCTCAGAATTTGAATCTCTCCTTGAGAATCTCTTTCCTTTCTTGGAGTTCTTGAATCCCATCTTCTTGAAGGTCTTCACCATCAATGCCGCCATTTGCATCAACTGTTCTTCATCATCCTCAGAGTCAGAAGCTTCATCAGAGTTTGAGTCATCATCAGAGTTTGATGACTCACTTTCAGATTTAATGACTAAAGCCTTTCCCTTGGCTTTCTTCTTTGATGATTCCTTCTTTTCAATGGGCTTCTCCTCAACTTTGAGAGCAACAGATTTTGTCTTCTTGCTTGATCTTCTGTTTCTTTGATCTATCTCAAGTTCGTGAGTCTTTAACAAGCCATAAATCTCATCAAGATCTGTATCATCAAGATCATAATTATCTCTGATTGAGGTCGTCTTCAGATCCCATTTTTCAGGTAGAGATAAGAGAAACTTGAGATTTGACTCTTCAAGATTATATTCTTTGTCAACCAGAGACAGATCATTCAGTAATTTACAAAACCTGTCATAAGTCTCAGTCAAGGTTTCATTAGATCTTGAATCAAAGTGCTCATACTCCTGTGTGAGTATTGTCTTCCTGTTCTTCTTTATAGCAGTGGTTCCTTGACACCTTACTTCCAAAGCATCCCAGATTTCCTTTGCCGTTTTGCAGCCAATTACTCTGTTAGACATAACATTATCTAAAGCACTGTGGAGTAGATGTCTAACCTTTGCATCCTTTGCAATTGATGAGATGTCTTCAGGAGTATAATCTTTCTTTTCCTTTGGAATCAGTGTCTGTTCTTTATCACCAACAGCAGGAGATAATTTAGTTGGCTTATGAGGACCATTATTGATTCTGTCAAGATATTCTGGATCTGTAGCCTCCAGAAACATGGTCATCTTCACCTTCCATATCGGATACTCTATTGGCCTGAGAATTGGAACCCTGATAGTTTCATATCGACTCACAGAATTTGGCTTAACCTGTTCAGCCGCAGGAGGAACTTGATTTTGATTTTCTTCAGACATGATTATTACTGTGTTTTAATCGTAAAACTGTATATATTAAACAGCCTTGGCTCTGATACCAATTGTTAGGCCGAATACACAATATAATCAAGTATGTATGAGAATAACAATAATTAATAACACTGTTTATGAATCAATAAAACTGTAATCTTATTAACAGCTTCTCTCTTTATGATGTTAATGAATCATAAAGAGCTTCTAGGTTACAAGAATAATATCTCAATGATCGCGTCCCTTCTAGGGATAACCTATCTGTGTTTATATAGTACACAGCTACATACAATCCTTCTCTAATTGATATTCCTATAAGTTAGCTATACAATTCATATCAATTAAGGATTGCTTCTTATCTTCTATCCTGTTTCCTTAGCTGTATCAATATATTCTGCTTCTTTCCATCTTCAGAATGTATTGCTTCTAGAATCTTCAATTCTGCACCGACAGCTAATTCAACTATCACCTTGTCAGACTTTAAATAAACTCTGACTAGCTTCCTTTAAACTCTTCACCCTATCAGAGTTTAACTAAACTCTGATCGGCTTCTGATAAACTCTTGTCAGTACCTGTTGCTTAAACACTGATAAATAAACATTAGCAATTATATCTAACAAAGTGTTCTTAGCAGCCTCATCTTCTTCAAGTAGTTGTTGCTTGATGATCAGTAGTTCCTCATCAAACTCAACATCACTCTTTCTGAAGATGGGCTGTTCAACACTTGACAGTATGGTTGGGACATTTTTGTTTGTAAAGGTTTCCTTTCCTTTGCCCTTGACCTTCTTCCTTCCTTTGTCATTATCATAGTCAAAACCAACTCCAACCTTGCAGTCTACAGTGTGTTCCTTGTGGTAGGTTTGAATAAGTTCAGAGGAGTTTTTGAAGCTTCTTAGTTTCAGTTCAGTTTCAGCAATTTGTTCTCTAAGGGCTTTCTCTATCTGCTCAGCACAAATCACTTTGTTTTTAAGATACTCAACCTCCTTTTTCAAACCATCCAGGTTCACAACCATTAACTCAAGTTTCTCATTCTTTTCTGTAAGCTCAACATTCTTAGCAGTTAGTCTATCAATTTCTTCATTAGCTACTAACATGCTAGTATGAATATTAAACATCTCAGTGCTCATATCTTCAACAGTTTGCTTATATTGAATGGGAGTCATATCAAGAGAAGTAAGAATGGGTACCTGACTTGAATCACCATCATCAGAAAATGCCATCAAGGCATAGTTTGAGTACTCTTGTTCTTCTTCTTCATCAGAGTCATCCCAGCATTTTCCCTCAGCAATAAAAGCTTTGCCCTGTTGTTTCTTGAGTAGAGCTTCATACTTAGCTTCAAGCTCTAAGTATGCTTTGTCCTTCTTGACTTGTTTAGGCTTTTTGCACTCAGTGGCAAAATGCCCAAGTTCATTGCAGTTATAGCATCTTATTTTGGTCCTATCCACACTTCCTGTCTTGTATCCACCCTTAGCAGCACCAGCCATCCCTTTTCCTTTATTGAAGGTGTTTGAGCCACTAGATCCACCAGTGTTTCCAGTATTGAACTTGGACCTGAATGACTGCTTTCTTTTAAACCTTATGTTAGGATATCTCCTAGCCATATAAGCAAAAGATTTGTTTTCCATTTTGTCCAGTTCCTCCATGCTGTAAAACTCATCTTCCTCAGGCAAATCATAGATGACCTGGACCTCATCACCAGTGTCTTCAACTTCCAGTTCCTCAATCTTCACTTGACTGACTTTAAGAGAGTCCATTCTTTGACTTAGGTTGTCAGCAATAAGTGCACAGGAGGTATTAGCCACTAATCCTTGCTTTGCTTGAATAGATCTCTTTTGAAACAGCTCCAACTCATATGTCTTCAAAACACCATATAACACATCAAAACCAATCTTTGTTAGATCTCTTTCTTTAAGGGAAGAGATTCTTGGTTCCAAGTGATCTGGAAGAGTTAGTAAAAACTTCATATTGAGCTCTTCTGTTTCATAGTGTTTGTCATAGAGTTTGAGCTCGTTTATCAGCTTGTTGAATCTCTCAAACACTTCTGTGATTCCCTCTTTTGGCTGAGCCATGAAGGCTTCATATTGTGAAACAAGAATCTGCTTCTTGTTCTTTCTTACTTCAGTAGTTCCTTCACAGAGCACTTCTATAAGATCCCACATCTTCTTGGCACTAGTACAATGAGCAACAGTGCCATACATGTTGAAGTCCATAGATTCACAAATGATAAGTTGAAGATGTCCATCCAATGCTACTTTTTCCTTTTCAGGATCAGTGTATTTTAAGGGATCTTTGGGCACATGTTTTGCTGGCACAATCTCAGTGCCACTGGTTGTTTCACCAATCTCGATCATTGGAATGAAGGGACCATGCTTTAGAATATCTAAATACATGGGGTTAGAAGCTTTGATGAAAAGCAACATCTTCTTCTTCCATAAACTGTAGTGCTCCTTGTTAAAGGGAGGAATCTTGATACTGCTTAGTTTCTGTGAACTCATTCTTGATCTTTTCCTGTTTGTACGTTAACAGCCTACGCTCTGATACCACTTGTTAGAAATGAATACCACAAGAAACTAGACAGAGGGGGGGTGAATGGATAGTTTGATATATTTTTCGATCTTGAAAACTAAGTAAACAACTGTATGTGATTATGATATGTAATATGCAGAAAGTAAATAACACACACAATCACTTTAATCTACTTTGTATAAGCAAATTAAATACTACAGCTTTCCAGGAAATTCACAATCGAATTTCTGGCTTCTAAACAAGAACAGTTTGAACTTGCTTGCTTACAGAGAAAAGAGCTTAGCAAATAACTATGTGTATCTCTCTTACAGCTTACAGTTGCGTGTGCCCGATATATATATTCCCCTATACAAACTAGGCACACACAATATTACACAGCTACCCCTTCTGAAAGTCCAACTTGTCCTGCCATAAGAAGTTCACTGTGTCAGGAAGGACCACCTGCTTTTCGGAGTCTTTCCCGTTTCTGTAGCTGCTTGTCTCTTATCTTTCTCTCCAAGTTTAGCTGTAGATTTGCCATCTGTTCTTTGGACCACCTTGCCAGAACAAATGCTTCAGTATTTGTCTCCTTTGATTCTTGGTTCTGTACCTTGATTTGTCTTGTTATGAACGGCTAAGTGTTGATATCGTGAACTCCACTTTATCCCTGACTTCGCGATCTCCCTTGTGAGGACTATGCGATATAGCCTTTGAAGACTTTGCGACATAGGTCATTTGACGACTATGCGACATAGGTCATTTGATGACTATGCGACATAGGTCATTTGATGACTATGCGACATAGGGCTTCTGAGGACTTCACGATCTAGGCTCCTTTGACTTTGCTGACTTCAACACTTCACGACATGTGTCTTGAGGACTTCTCGACATAGTACAAAATGGACTATGCGATATAGTACTTCACGACATGGATATTGGTGACTTCACGACATAGCTTTCTTTTGACTTTGCTATATAATGCCTTAGACAAATTCCTGCAACTTATTTCTTCATGGCCTTATTCAACTCTATCCTGCTGCATGAACACTTCTGAACTTCTACCAGGATAATTATTCAATGGCCTATATACATTCTAGATGCAAGAACTTTACTAAGCTCATTATAAATCTGAGCATACATGATAAAGCTATTGTCCATGAAAACAAGACAAGTACATTTAGAGACCTATACTATATCCCAGTGATAGAAATCACTAGGTCATGTAATGTGACATAGTCACATAGTGTAGGCTTGTTAATAGTGGTATTCAGACATGTCTTGAGCCTAACACTCATCATCAGTGGATAAGGGATCAAACCTGTCCTTTGGAAAATGTAAAACATCACAAAATAAATCAAAAGTGACTGTGTATTGCTGGTTTAAAATATTGAAAGAAAAAGATTTTGAATTTTCAGCAATAACAGCACTTGAACACAACATCCTTAATGGATCAATTTTCAGAAGTGCATTGGCACAAATAGCATGACTGACACAAGTCTCGCTATTTAAAAATTGAATCCACGGTCTAAAACGTTCCACTTTACACTTTAAAGGATCAAAATACCCAACGTATTTATTTAACACAAGTTCAAAATTATTAGGATCCATTTTAAAAACACAAGAAAATTTTAATTTACTTAAAATAAAATTAGTATTTTAGGGATTTTTAGAATTAATCAAAATTACTTAAAATCCACAAAATCACAATTCTATTAAAATTAACTAAATTTAAATTTTTAATCCCAAATATTCGAACTTAAACTTTTGAAAAACAGAAATGAATTGGGCAAATGATTTTCAAACACACACACACAGTTGAGAATACACAGATCTCACTTTAATCACTTAACAAACAAGAAGAGCACTTAGCAAAGCAAGAACAGACAAGTCGAAGAGAAAGAAGAAAAAAAAAACTTTTAAGAAAAAATTTGACAGCAATTCGACTTATTTGTTTGATTTTGAAAGAACAAAACAAGATTGCTAAGTAATGACTTGAGCAACAAAGGTTTAAGATCAAAGTTTTTCTGCAAAAAGATTGAATTCGAAGGGGTTTGGAAAACTGAAATAAACTGATAAGGCAATAAAATGTGCATTGTATGTACGTGTGTATCTATATATATAATTTAAGAATAATTAAACTGAAAAGACTAGAAGACTGACAGTTTTTTTTTAAAATTGTACTAGGAAGACAATCGGGAAGACTTAGGATAGTCTTCCCGGTAGTCTTCCTAAGACAACTTAGAAAGTCTTCCGAAAATAAATAAAAGAAAAATCTGAAAATTGAAAAACCCCTATAAATTGAAAAATCCCTAGTTTTCCCGATAGTCTTCCTAGTGTAAAACTGGGAAGACTTAGGAAAATTCAGAATTTTAATAAAAATATTTACAGAAAAATGCAGAATTAATATAAAAATGCATGAAAAATACTTAAAAATCTAGAAAAATTCACAGAAAAATCCATAAATCCTAGAAAAATATGCAGAATATTATAGAAATGCATAAAATTAATATAAACTTGCAGAAATATTTAAACAACAATATTTACAATCTGAAAAATATCTAAATAATTCTAAATAAATACATTTTCAATAAAAATACATTTCTCCACTTAAAAAATATGAGAAAAATATTTTTTAAAGAAAATAAATTATTTAGAACCATTTAAATCAACAAGCATGCTATTATTAACAAGAATAAACAGTAAAATCACTAAACAACCACAAGAGAAAAATGATTTTTAGATAAGAACAAACAGACAGAGATATTTTCAATCACTAAGACTGTTCAACATACCCAACTTACTAACTAACTTAGTAAAAGTGGATTCATCAAGAGATTTAGTGAATATATCTGCAGTTTGTTCTTCTGTGGGTACAAAATGTAACTCCACAGTTCCATTCATGACATGTTCTCTGATGAAATGATACCTGATATCAATGTGCTTTGTTCTCGAGTGCTGTACAGGGTTGTTGGAGATTGCTATGGCACTTGTATTATCACATAAAATAGGGATTTTGTTTAATACACAGCCATAGTCCTTCAATTGATTCCTTATCCATAGGATCTGAGCACAACAGCTTCCAGCAGCAATATATTCAGCTTCTCCTGTTGAATTGGAAACTGTTTGTTGTTTCTTGCTATACCAGGAAATCAACCTACCTCCTAGGAATTGACAACTCCCGGAGGTGCTCTTTCTATCAACAACACTACCTGCATAGTCAGAATCTGTATATCCAATAAGATTAAAATCAGAATCTTTAGGGTACCAGATACCTAGATTGGGTGTACCCTTAAGATATCTCAAGATTCTTTTAACAGCAACGAGATGTACATCTCTAGGGTCCGCTTGGAACCTTGCACACAAGCATGTAGCATACATAATATCTGGTCTACTTGCAGTAAGGTAGAGTAAGGAGCCAATCATACCTCTGTAGCTTGTAACATCTACCTTGATAGAATTGTCAGAAGCTCCAAGTTTGATTGCTGTTGAAGATGGAGTCCTTGCTGAAGCTGAATCCTCCATGTGATATTTCTTGAGGAGTTCTTTGAGATACTTGGATTGACAAATAAATATACCATTTGACCTTTGACTTACTTGCAATCCAAGAAAGAACTTCAGCTCACCCATCATACTCATTTCAAACTTACTCTGCATTAGCTTAGCAAATCTCTTACAGAGATCATCATTAGTAGACCCAAATATGATGTCATCCACATAGACTTGGACTAATATCATATCACCTTTATGTTTCTTTGAAAAAAGAGTATTGTCTATGATACCTCTAACAAAACCATTTTCTAAAAGAAAACCAGAGAGAGTGTCATACCATTTTCTTGGGGCTTGTTTGAGACCATAGATAGCCTTGAAGAGAAAGTACACAAAGTCCAGCAACTCCTGATTTTCAAAGCCAGGGGGCTGTTCCACATACACTTCTTCATCAAGCTCACCATTCAGGAATGCACTCTTAACATCCATTTGATAGACTTGAAAATTGGAATAAGCCGCAAATGCTAAGAACATCCTGATGGCCTCAAGTCTAGCCACTGGTGCATAGGTTTCATCATAATCAATGCCTTCAGCTTGTGAATACCCTTGTGCAACCAGTCTTGCCTTGTTCCTTGTAACAATGCCATCATCATCTAGCTTGTTCCTGTATACCCATCTTGTACCAACTACTTTCTTGTTCTTTGGCCTGGGTACCAGCTTCCAGACTTGTTGTTGTTCAAACTGATTGAGTTCATCTTGCATAGCAATCACCCAATCTGGATCAGTCAGTGCCTCCTCAGTTTTCTTTGGCTCCATTTCAGATAGAAATGCTGAATAATCACATTCATTCTGAGTTGCACTTCTAGTTTTAACTCCAACACCTGGATCACCAATGATCAGCTCAAAGGGATGAGCTCTATTCCATACAGTCTGTCTTGGAAGATTTGATCTTGATGATTCGTCTTGAAATTCACTTTGATGTTGTGAGTTACTAGATGATCCTTCATTTGCTCCCCCTGAGTTGTTGCTTGATTGCCTTGATGATTCTTCTCCAGTGTTGGTGGTATCTCCATTGTTACCAGTGTTTCCACCACCACCACCATGATCACTATCATCATTGTTATTATCATTACCAGAAATAACTTCAGGTGGGGCTACATCATCTGATTCTGAGTCTGGCAAGTCATCAAACTTCAGCTTTTCAGACGTGTCTTCTTTTTGGATATTAGGGAGTTTAGTGTCATCAAAAGTAACATTGACACTTTCCTTTACTGTGTGACTACCAACCAAGTAGACTCTGTAAGATCTTCTGGAATAACCAACAAAAATAGCTTCTTGTGCCTTGGCCTCAAACTTGCCACGTTTAACATTGTCATCTAAAAGCACAAAGCATTTTGCTCCAAATACATGAAAGTACTTGACAGTTGGTTTCTTGTTGTTCATGATCTCATACGGAGTCTTCATTAAGTCCTTGTTGATTAACGTTCGATTCTGAGTATAACAAGCTGTATTAGCTGCTTCAGCCCAAAAGTACATTGGAAGTTTAGACTCACTTAACATAGTCCTTGCAGCTTCAATCAATGTACGATTCTTTCTTTCCACTACTCCATTTTGTTGAGGAGTTCTAGGGGCAGAATACTGTCTTGTTATTCCTTTATCAGCACAAAAGTCATTTAGAATTGCATTCTTGAATTCAGTACCATTATCTGACCTTATGGCTCTCACAGGGAATCTAGAATCCAGCTCAATCAACTTTATATGGTCAATCACCAGGTGTGGGGTCTCATCCTTGGAATGTAGGAATAAAACCCATGTATATTTAGAAAAGTCATCAACAATCACAAGTGCATATTGTTTCTTTGACATGGACATCACATTAACTGGACCAAACAAATCCATGTGCAGTAGCTGAAGTGGTTCAGATACTGTATTGATGATGTGTCAGTGCCCTTGTGAGAAGCTTTCTTTGACTTTCCTTTCTGACATGCCTCACACAGTCCTTCCTGTGTAAATTCCATCTGAGGCAAACCTCTAACCAATTCCCTCTTGACTAAAGAGTTCATGGTTTTGAAGTTAAGGTGAGACATCTTCTTGTTCCATAGCCAACTCTCATCTGATGAAGCTTTAGCATAGAAACATCTAACTTCATCTTGAGATCCAGAGTGCAGATCAGCTATGAACAAGTCACCTTTCCTTACTCCTTGAAGAGTAGGCTTTCCATTCTTCTTGTGAAGGATCTGACATTTCTCTCTTTCAAAGGAAACAACATATCCTCTGTCACAGAAATGACTGATGCTGAGAAGATTGAATCTCAGACCTTCCACAAATGATATATCTTCAATGATAACATTTCCAAACTTCAAACAGCCATATCCTTTCGTAATACCCTTGCTGTTATCTCCAAAGGTAACTACTGGGCCAGCTTTCTCAACCAAATCTGATAGCAGGGCTCTATCTCCGGTCATATGCCTTGAACAGCCACTGTCAAGAATCCACATAACACGGTTTACCTGTTTAACTCCCTGCAATATCAAATTGATTAGACCTTCTTCGGAGCCCAAATTTGATTGGGTCCGGCATACTTAAAGAACTGGCCTTTGTCAGGCAAAACAACCTTTTTAGCTACAACTACTTCATCCTCTTTCACAAAAGAGCGTTTCCATTTATAGCCAGCCTTAACACATTTCTGAGTAGGCTTAGGGATAAATGAATCCACTCTAGTCTTAGGAGGACTAGTAGTCTTAGCTTTAACATGCTTCTTATTATTAACATGTTGGCGTGGAGTAGTCTTATCTTTAGATACATGTTTTTTATTAAAGTAAGCATACATAACATTAAAAGCACAAGACATGCAATTAATCACACCACATGCTTTATGAGAAGAATTAACAGCAGGCATGTTAGTACTACAGTTGTTTTGATCCAACTTATGGACATCTGATTTAGTCTTTTTAGTTGTAGCAACTTTGACTGGAATATCAGATATACACTTTTTGGACTGTGCAACTTCCAAAGCAATATCTTCTTCACGAATCTCCTCTGCAATGATGATAGAGTCTTCATTCAGAGGTTCTGCTTCGGACTCCTTACAGAAGGGTGTTTCAATACCCTTAAGCACATATGGAACACCCCTTCCTTCAGATCTGACTCTACAAGGGGAATTAATTCCAAGTAATCCAATGGCCTCATTATAATCATAACCTATACTGACATGATTACCCATAGCTTGTTTATTGAGAATCTCTTTAGCAGTCTTGCAAGAATTAAAGTAAGCATTGGCTTTAGTCTTCAGCTCACCAATCTCTTTCGTAAGAATGGTTTCCAGTTGAATATAACATTTAACCCTATTCTCAAGAAAAGCTATTTTCTCAACAAGTTCATCCTGATTAACATGCACTAGTTTTAATTCTTTTATCTCATTTTCAAGATTTGTGTTTAAAAGAATTATTCTATCATTTTCAGTGCGTGCACAATCTAAGGTGCCACCAAGATGACGAATCATTTCAGTATCAGTAAACTTTACCTCTGACATGTATGCAGATGAAGTGCTTGCCTCTTTAGCCACTAAAGCAAGGTTCCCAATCTCACCTGCTTCTTCATCACTGTCAGTGTCATCCCAACTCTTTCCTTCAGCAACATAAGCTTTCCCAATCTTGTTCTTCTTGCTAGAATCAAATGTGTTTCTAGTCACTTGCTTTGGCTTTCTGCATTCAGTAGCAAAGTGACCCAACTCATTGCAATTGTAGCATCTGATTGCGCTCCTTTCCACAGTTCCAGTTTTGTAGCCACCCCTTGTGCCACTTGAAGAGGAAGATCCACCTCTCTGAAATCTGGGCCTGAACTTAAGATTGGGATTCCTCTTGAATCTGAACTTCCCAAACTTCCTGACTATCAAAGCCAAATCACCATCCTCCAGCTGATCAAGTTCTTCTAAAGAATAGAAGTCACCACCAGATTGATCAATGGATGTTAATCCATATTCAGCATCAATAACATTCATGTTAGAATTGGAAGGTTGAACAGCCTTCACTTCCAGTTTCTGTGGGACTTCAGCAGCCAGTGCAGTAGAAGTACTAACAATCTTCCCAGTTCCATACAGCTCCCTTTGCTGAATCTGCTCCAGCTCATAGGTCTTCAGAACACCATACAATCTCTCCAAAGCAATCTCATTCATATCTCTTGCTTCTCTAATGGCAGATATTTTGTGCTCCAAATGAGGTGGAAGTGTAAGAAGGAACTTCTTGTTAATCTCCTTGTTGGTGTAGTGCTTCCCATTGAGATTCAGATCATTGATTAATTTGTTATATCTCTCAAAAACCTGAGAGATACCTTCACCAGGGTTTGATCTGAAATGCTCATATTGTGAGGTGAGAATTTCCAGCATATTCTCCCTGACTTCCTCTGTCCCCTCATTGATTATCTCTATGGTTGCCCAAATGTGTTTGGCAGTATCACAGTTGAGGACATGATTATGCATGATTGTATCAAGACAATCAATAAGGATCAACTGAAGACAGGAATCCAAGGTAACATCCTCTTTCTCATCAGGAGTGTAATCCTTGGCATCTTTAGGGTACATTCTAGCAGCCCTAGTAACAACATTATTCTCAATGAGTTCTCCCTCAATAATCATAGGGACTTTGGGACCGTTCTTCAGCACATCAATGTATTTAGGATTTGCAACCTTAAGAAATAGAAGCATTTTCTTCTTCCACATTGGATAATGCTCCTTGCTGAACATTGGGATTTTGACTGTACCCACTTTCTGTGTAGTAGACATCTTTTGAGATTTTTAGGAAAAATAAAAAAATCAGAGTTTAAGAAAAATCTCAAAACAATTGGATCTTTGATTTGTATATCAATCAAAAGGCTCTGATGCCAATTGTTAGGTCCTGATAAGTTTGTAGAAGGGGGGTTTAATACAAACTATACCGTTTTATCGAATTTGTCCTTTAAAAGATTTAACTGTTTAGAACAAATTAGTGCGGAATAAAAACTGAAACAATATTCAAGTTAAATAGAAACTCTATTAAACTTGAGGGGTGTTACAATTTTGATCACTGATTACAAAGAACTTGATAAAACAAATCTAGAATAAATTCGACATGAATTTATCTATTTTTGTAATAAAAAGGATCGAATACTAAAAAGTAGTTCGATATAAAATCTAGGGATTATGATCCGCTAGAAAGTCAAAGCAGTACAAGAGATACAATTCTTATGGATTAAATGTTAAGAACAATCAAGAATTAATACTCCTGCAGAAATTTAGAGCTTTGCAGTTGAAGGTATGAAGACAGAGGTATTTGATAATAAGCTGCTGTGTCTTTACTTCTGTTGGAATGATATGAATGAATGTCAACTGCCTTTTTCTTTTATACAAATCACTTGTATATTTTTCCACGCGCCAATCCACTTAGCAGAATGTATTAAGAAGACTTGCTGGAAAACTATCCTTTTTGCCTTGGAAGACAATCGGGAAGACAATCTTTGTACATAGAAGACATGCGGGAAGACTGAGATTTGCTCTAGGAAGACAATCGGGAAGACTCACTTGTGAGTCTTCCTAGTTCAATAAACTAAGTCTTCCTAGTTCAAACCTAAGTCTTCCTAGTTCATTTTTATTCTAATTTAAATAATCAACTAAATAAATTATGTATTAAATTAATTCTTTGCAGAATTAATTTAATAAATAATATACTTAATAATATTAATTATTTATAAGAGAATAAATAGTTCTCAATTAATTCCAGAATCACTTAAAACTTAGATAAATAACAAACAAAATAGTACGTTGACACTCGATGCACTGTCTGGTTCATGAGTGACTAACGACAATGTTTGTTCTTTATCTATTTGACTTTAAGCAGTGATTCACTTCCTTCTCATTCAAGAACTCTGTAACCAGTATCTTTTTCTGTCACCACTTGAAATCTCCGTCACTTTAATAAATCCACTGAGCTTGAATACTTCATTGAGGCTTGATCAATAAATTGAGCTTCTTTCAATGTAGACTCACTTCAAGTCTGTAGATGACTTTAATCTTCATTCTTTGACAGATATAACCTTCTGAGATTCCTGTGACATTTGATTTTTATTATTTACTTATTACATCTTGATTAAAGTTGAGTAGTATCCTCGGTGTTTACAAATAGGACTAGACATATGCCTTTCAAGTTGTCTATGATTTGCCTGAGGATGATGAGTTTTACAGCATAGATGAACTGGACAAAATGGAAAACAAATCTTTTGCCTATATGGCTAGGAGGTATCCTAACATAAGGTTTAAAAGGAAGCAGCCATTTAGGTCCAAGTACAATGCTGGAAATGCTGGTGGATCTAGTGGCTCAAACACCTTCAATAAAGGGAAAGGGATTGTTGGTGCTGCTAAAGGAGGATACAAGTCCGGAAGTGTGGATAGAACCAAGATAAGGTGCTATAACTGCAATGAACTTGGGCATTTTGCCACTGAGTGCAAAAAGCCTAAATAGGTCAAGAAGGACAAAGCATACTTAGAGCTTGAAGCTAAGTATGAGGCTCTACTCAAGAAACAACAGGGCAAAGCTTTTATTGCTGAGGGAAAATGCTGGGATAACTCTGATGAAGAAGAAGAACAAGAGTACTCAAACTATGCCTTGATGGCATTTTCTGATGATGGTGATTCCTCAAGTCAGGTACATATTCTTACTTCTCTTGATATGACTCCCTTTCAATATAATCAAACTGTTGAAGATATGAGCACTGAGATGTTCAATATTCATACTAGCATGTTAGTAGCAAATGAAGAAATTGATAGACTAACTGCTAGAAATCTTGAGCTTACAGAAAAGAATGAGGAACTTGAGTTAATGGTTGTGAGCCTTGATGGTTTGAAAAAAGAGGTTGAGTATCTTAGAAACAAAGTGATTTGTGCTGATCAAATAGAAAAGGCTATTAGAGAACAAATTGCTGAAAATGAATTGAAATTGAGAAGTTTCAAGAACTCCTCTGAGCTTATTCAAACCTATCACAAGGAACACACCGAAGACTGCAAGGTTGGAGTTGGTTTTGACTATGAAAATGACAAGGGAAGAAAGAAAGTCAAGGGCAAAAGAAAAGAATCTTTTACAAACAAAGATGCCCCAACCATACTGTCAAGTGTTGAAAAGCCCATTTTCAAAAAGAGTGTTGTTGAGTTTGATGAAGAACTATTGATCATCAAACAACAACTACTTGAAGAAGATGAGGCTACTAAAGACACCTCTTCCTCTTCTAAGGCTGTTGTTCAGAAAGAAACCAAAGACAACCTTGTCAAAAGTCCTAAGGTTAAAAAGGAAGTTGCTAAGAAAAAGAAACAAAACAGAAATGGTAAAATAGGTGTCAACAAGAGTAACAACTATGCTTATGTGCCAAATGCTCCTAGGAAATAGTGTCAGAAATGCCTATATGTTAATCATTTGACTCATAAGTGTAATAAACAAGTAAATGTTGAAGCTGATAACCTAAGTAACCATTCTGTAGGTTTAAATTCTATTCATGATTCTTTCTGTGGTAATTCAAACTGCATGACATGCTATGTGACTGTGATTGCTAATTGTTTATCTCTTAAGCATAAAATGGATTCTGCACAATCTTGTGAATCACACACACATATGCACACTCACAGGACAGGATCCCCAATCAAGGTTGAGAGGGTGAAAACTTCATGTGAGTCTAAGAGTGTAAACTCCAAAGCCACAAACAATGTGAAGTCTCCTACTGTGAAGAATGCAATTTATGACAGAAGAATTGTTAACAAAAATGTTTCTAAATCAACTGGACCCTACCAAGTGTGGGTACCAAAAACAACTTAGTTACTTTGTGAATGCAGGGCAACAGGAATAAAAGAGTCATATGGATCTTGGACAGTGGATGCTCAAGTCACATGACTGGTGATATAGCCCAGCTATCACAATTTGAGAAAAAGGCTGGCCCATCAGTAACCTTTGGAAATGACAACATTGGTTATACCATGGGATATGGCAGTGCCAAATCTGGAAATGTAATTATTGAAGATGTAGCATTTGTTGAAGGACTGAAGCATAACCTCTTGAGTATTGGACAATTCACCAATAGGGGTTGTTAGGCCGAATACACAATATATGATCAAGTATGTATGAGAATAACAATCAAGAACACAAGTTTATAAATCAACAAACTGAATTATATTAAAATAATTCTCTCTTAGTGATGTTAATGAATCACAAAGAGCTACTAGGTTACAAGAATAATATTTCAATAATCGCATCCCTTCTAGGGATAACCTATCTGTGTTTATATAGTACACAGTTACATACAATCCATCTCTAATTGATATTCCTATAAGTTAGCTATACAATTCATATCAATTAAGGATTGCTTCTTATCTTCTATTCCGTTTCCTTAGCTGTATCAATATATTCTGCTTCTTTCCATCTTCAGAATATATTGCTTCTAGAATATTCAATTCAGCACCGACAGCTAATTCAACTATCACCACGTCAGACTTTAACAAACTCTGACTGGCTTCAATGTAAACTCTGATGATCACCTGTTGCTTAAACACTGATGAACAAACGTCAACAATTATATCTAACAATCTCCCCCAACTTGTGCATAATAAAAATGTACAAGTTAAACAGATAATTGATGATGTCAAAACATATAACAAATGCAGTGTTTAAAATATAGCAGAGTTTAATTTTAAAACAGAGTTTAAATTTAACTTAGAACAGAAAACAAAAAAAAAACTTACAGTCAGATTTTACTGAATTTCTTGGATATCAGGCACAGTCCTGATATAATCTGACAGTAATCTTCTCCCAGCTCTTTCAAGTTCAGCTATCATAATCTCTTTCAGCTCCTTATACTCTGGATCTCCTTCACCAGTTTGATATATGGCAGCTCTCAGAGAATAGATACTGTTTTTCTTCATGTCATTCCCTAGCCAAATATAATGAGCTTTGTCTGACTCTAGGTTGAATTCTAAAACTTTGGTTCCAAGTGCTGTTGTGAATTTGGCACTATTCCTCTTCATTTCAACAATCTTTCCATAAGCATCTCTGTACTTAGGAATATATGCACTGGAAACACTTCCTCCAAGAAGAACTTTCGATTTCATCATTCTGTCTTTTAAAACCAGAGCAGCATTATGAGTATTTCTATTTTTGATCTTCAGGAGATATAGAACATACTCTAGCTCTTCCCATAATTTCAGACGAATATCATCTTCTCCAATTCTGTAAACTCTGCCATCAGCCATAAAGTATAATAAAAACTCCTTCTTCAAGCCTCTGTGGTAAATCATCTGAACAGATTCTAGTTTATCAAGGTTTTCTTGAGTAACCCCAACACCAGGTTCTGCCAGTGATGTATGATCTAAAGGACTATTATTAACTCTTTTCTCTTTGTGGGAACCCAAACCAGATTTATCATAAGATTGTTTTCCAAGTACTGTTCTGGTTTGTAGAAAGTTCACCTGGCTAGGCTTCAGAGTTTCAGATAATGAGGATCTTTTGAAACCTTGGAGTGGTGAAGATAGCTGAGTTTGCACAACTTGAGCATTGTCAGAGGTTGATTTAGCTTCAAAAACTTCAACTTGAGCTTTGTCAGAGGTTGAATAATTCTTCTTTGGTAACTGTTCTTCTTCTACCAGTATACCCTTTCCTTTATCAGCATTTGTAATCATAGGCCTCCTGGTGTATTGTATACTCTGTTGAGTATTTTCTTTAATAGAAATTCCAGTTTCTTTCATTCTAGGAGCCTTGATTTCCTTCTTCTTGTAGATTCCAGCTTCAAGATTCTTCTTGTGTTCCTCAGCAAGCATTTGCTCTTCAGCTTGGATATCTTCAATTGTAACACCTTTTCCATGTTCTGCCATAAACACCTTAGCAGCAATCTCTTCATCAGTAGTTGGATTAGCTGAAACAGCTAAACTCTTGAGTTTTGAAGAAGATTGACCACCATAGTTTATTCTCTTTCCAGCATTTATCTGAGCATCATAGTTTGATCTCCTCCCTTGCCCTTGAACATTCCTTGTCCTTGGATTTTTATCTTTTGCACCACCATCAGTAGTGTCATCTTTCCGAGTCAGAGTTTGAGAGCTCTTGCATTTGTCTTGAGATACTCTCTCCCCCTTTTTGACATCATCAGACAGCAAAACTGATGTGAGCAATTCAATGGAATTTGCAATTTCATCCAACTTAGTTGACATTTTGACTTGATTTTCTTCAACCTTGGACAACCTGGAATCAAAAACTTTCTGATCTTTACATAAGGAAATATATAATGATTTATCCTTTTGCTGTGTAAGCTCCCTTGTTGCTAGATCATTCCTTAATCCTTCAATCACCTTGTCAGAATCATCAAAACGATTGTTTAATGATTTGATTTGAACAATTGTTGCTTTGAGATGACTGAGAAGTTCTGGATTTGTAATCTCTTTAGATGACTTTGTGACAAACTCTGCAGCTCTTTCATTTGAAAAGATAGTATCCTTGGATGACCAAGCAGAATAATACATATCTTGATAATGAGCATCTGTAGCATGTTGAGCAGCAACTCTCTCAGAATTATCAACAGAGTTTGCAAAAGAATCAGCATTAGAAGAATCAGGAACATCTTCCTCAGCTTCAACTTGAGCTCCCTCACTATTAACAGAATTTGCTACAACAACAGCATCATCTTCCAAAGGAACATTTTCTGCAGCAGTCTCAGTGTTTATCTGCTCAGCTTCATGAATCTCAGAGTTTGCAACAAACTCTGCTTCAACAGAAACATTCTCTGTTGCATCCTTGTCATCAACATCAGGATGTGCAGCAACAGTTTCAGTAGCAGTAGCTTGTAAAGTCTGATCGACTTCCTCACCCTTTTCAAATTCAAAAGAAATGATTTCAGTGTGAGAAGCCATAGATTCTTCAATTTCAACAGTATCCGGATCAGCTTCCACACCTTCTGTAAAATGTTCAGAGTTTGTAGAAATGTTTGCTTCAACTTCCATATCAAATCCTTGTGGCTCAAAAATCTCAGCCTCTGCTTCAGCATTTGCCAAGTCAGGCATAGAGGCTGCTTCAACATTTTCTGTAGCCTCCTGAACAATAATTTCAGGAGCTTCAACTGCAATCTCCTGATTTCCAGCTTCAGGAGCTTCAAATGTCTCTTCAACATTTGCTCTATCCTCTGTGGACATAGTAGCTTCATTTGCAGCTTCCTGAATCACAACATTTGAGTCTTCTTGTAATTCAGCTTCATCCAAATCATCAAAAAGATAATTTGCTACGAACTTCCTCCTCTTGACAAGCACAGCTGCTTCTTCATTGTCAGCTCTGGATCGATTTGCTCTCCTCTTTTTAGATGTACCAACAGAGTTTGGCACAGAAGATTTTGAGATACCAACTTCAGTAGCTGGCTTAGCAATCCTTGCAGGTTTTGTACCAACATGCTTAGTCCGACCACCCCTTGTAGGTTTAACAGAAGTTGACGGAGGCAGTTCTTGTTGTAGAGGCTCAGGTTGAGAAGAAGCTTGTGTTGGTGGATTGACTTGAGCATTTAAAAACTGTTGCACAGATGGAGGTAGCAACAAGTCTCCAACAACCCCTTTCTTAACATCTTTATTAACAAGATCAGAAAATATTCTCTTATGTAATTTAAAACAAGAAACATCTTCTTCACTTACTTCTACTCCTTCAACACAGTAAGAAAACAAAGTCTGACAGAATCTAGAGAAATAGACTACTCCTCTATTCTCTGTCATTTTCTCTCCTAAATTATTCAAAACAAGTCGTGCAAAATCAAAATGATTATCAAATAAAAGAGAATACCCGATTTGCAACGCGACTCGAGGAACTGGCAAAACGGGTTCGAGACTGTCTGTGGGAATAGCATCCCAGTTTGTGCATTTCTTGCTGAATGTCCTCGTGATGCAATCAAAGAAGAAGCTCCACTCCTTCCTTAAGAATGGTCGTTTGAGCTGTCCAATCTTCGACAAGGGTCCAGAATACCCAATCTCTCGCATCATTCTTATCAAATCCTCATCACCCATTCCAATTGTATATGAAGAAAATTCAGGAAACCCCATTGCAGCGCGAATGGTTCCAGCAGTTATTACATACTCTGCATCTTCATATTCAAAAATAATCGATGGGTTGCCTGTCTCACCACCATCATCATACAATCCTGTTTCCCAGAACGCCTTTATCTGTGAACCAGAAAGTTTTGCAGGCTCCACCAAAGCACGCCCAATTGCTGACTGAGCAAGAAAGTCTTGTATTATATGAAACGCCTTTGGTGCATTGACAGTGTTTAATGGGGCTGCATAATTATTAGGAACGAACTCTAACCCAGAAGAAACAAAAGCTGTAGTAGCCATTAGGACGAATTGAGAAGAAAAATCAAAGAAACTGATTCAAAAGCTTCAAAAGAGTTTGTGTGTAGAAAAGTGTTTGTGAATATGCTTGTGTGACAATAGATGTGTGTTGGAGTAAGATGTGAAAAGTTTAGACGAAGGTGTGTGTATTGTATAAATGTAAAATTCAAAATTAAAAACTGAACAGTTTTTTAATCATTAATACACAACTGTCTTACTCCGTTAACTGTGTTAGTGGGACACGTGGCACACATGCAATGACTATGACAGCAAGAATTGACAGTTTTCAATGCACATGCGCAGTAAAAACATCAATAATTACTACCTGTTATACTTTTCTAGGAAATTAACCTCTCTCCTCTGTTTAAAACATTCTTGAACAACTGTCCAATCATACTCTTTTTGTATTTTCAAAACAAATGTCTTTTCTCAAAAATCATAATTTATCTGAAACAAGCAAAATTTATTTTAATCAACAGAGATTAAAATGAAATTACCTCGGCGTAGGGTACAAAAATCATCAGTGTTTACCAATCCTCCTCCTTTATAAATAAACTCTTTTCACAAACTGTACAGGTGTGAGTATTTGTGTGTGAATTAGCAGAGTTTACTGAATATGAATATTTAGACCATCTCAAAGTGCATAAAATCCACAGACTAAAGCAGTAAAAACTGATTGCCTAAACTCTCATGTATAACATAAAATCTGATTTTATATCTAAACTCTGTATACTGATATCCTTTCATTTGGATATCTTTTATTTTTCACCCCCTTTCTATATATGTTGTCATATATATTTTTAATTAATTTTTTTTTATTATATTTTTCCAGTAATCAGTGGTTGACACTAGTCACCAAAAATCAAAGATTTTAGCCCTTATTTCATACAATAAGGTCCTGGATCTTCCTAGGCACAACATGATCTCAAAGGAATTTGTGCTCTGTTTGGCATCTTTTGATTTGAGGGTGAATTATTTGCAATTTATAATCAGAGTTTAGACTTTTCATCAGTTAATACAATTAATTTGTGAGAGAAAATGCAAACAGCTAATACAACTTCAGTGTATAGAATCAATAAACTAAGAGATGCTATAAATATAGAGACAATATCATGCTGTGTAAAATTTCTGTACATTTTGTAATCAGAATTTATAATACTTAGAAGAATTCATGATTACTTACTGAAAATCATGCTTCATACATTTTTCTTCATCGGTCCATGTGTTTCAGAAAAAAAAATCATAATCAGAGTTTAACATCAGACTTTAACCGACAGAGTATGACTAACAGAGTTTAGCATCAGAGTTTACTTTCAGAGTTTATGACACTGGTACTCATAACAGTTAATACATGCAAGGAATCATGAGCATAAAAATCAAACATGTATAGTTTTTGAGTCTAACCCGTATCTCTAGTCGAAACCAGCGATCATTCCAAGTTCATTTACCAATCTTGTAAAAGTAGCTTCACTCAAAGGTTTGGTGAAGATATCTGCAAGTTGTTGGTCTGTAGACACAAAATGAAGCTCAATGTTTCCTTCTTCCACATGTTCTCTGATAAAATGATACCTTATGCTGATGTGCTTGGTCATGGAGTGCTGTACTGGATTTCCTGTCATAGCAATAGCACTTTGGTTATCACAGAAAATAGGTATTTTAGAGTACCTCAAACCATAATCCAGCAACTGATTCTTCATCCACAGAGTCTGTGCACAACAGCTACCAGCAGCTATATACTCTGCTTCTGCTGTGGATGTGGAAATTGATTTCTGTTTCTTGCTGTACCAAGAAACCAATCTGTCACCTAAGAATTGACAGCTTCCACTTGTACTTTTTCTGTCTATCTTACAGCCTGCAAAATCTGCATCAGAGTAACCAATTAACTTAAACTCTGATTCTCTAGGATACCACAAACCCAAGGTTATGGTTCCTTTGAGATATTTGAAAATCCTTTTTACAGCTGTTAGATGAGGCTCTCTGGGATCTGCTTGAAATCTTGCACAAAGACATGTTGCATACATGATATCAGGTCTACTTGCAGTAAGATACAGTAAAGACCCTATCATTCCTCTGTAGTTTGTCATATCTACTGAGGCTCCTGTGTCTTTGTCTAGCTTTGTTGCAGTAGCCATGGGAGTTGTAGCAGATGAACTATCAAGCATACCAAATTTCTTGAGAAGATTTCTGGTATATTTTGCTTGATTGATAAAAATACCATCATCTGTTTGCTTGACCTGTAAGCCTAGAAAGTAACTAAGCTCTCCCATCATGCTCATTTGGTACCTGGATTGCATAAGCTTTGCAAACTTCTTACAAAGTTTGTCATTAGTAGATCCAAAGATAATATCATCTACATAAATTTGAACTAAAAGCAAATCATCACCAGAATTGAAATAAAACAAGGTTTTATCAATTGTACCTCTTGTGAACCCACTTTCTAAAAGAAATTGAGCAAGACTTTCATACCATGCTCTTGGTGCTTGCTTTAGTCCATATAATGCCTTGTCAAGCCTGTAGACATAATCTGGATGCTTGGGATCTACAAATCCTGGTGGTTGTTCAACAAACACTTCTTCTTCAAGCTTCCCATTGAGAAAAGCACTTTTCACATCCATCTGAAAGACTTTAAACTTCTTGTGTGCAGCATAGGCCAGAAAAATTCTTATGGCCTCCAATCTTGCAACTGGAGCAAAGGTTTCATCATAGTCAATCCCTTCCTGTTGTGAATAACCTTTAGCCACAAGTCTAGCTTTGTTTCTTGTAATCACACCTTCACTGTCAGTCTTGTTTCTGAAAACCCACTTTGTACCTACAATTGATCTATTCTTTGGTCTAGGTACAAGTGTCCAGACTTCATTTCTTTCAAATTCATTTAACTCTTCTTGCATTGCTGTAATCCAATTAGCATCTTGAAGAGCTTCCTCCACCTTCTTTGGTTCTGTTTGAGACAAGAAAGCATGATACAGACACTCATTATTTGTTGCACTTCTAGTTCTCACACTAGCATCAGGATCTCCAATTATGAGATCAGGTGTGTGTGCCTGTGTCCACTTTCTTGCTGTTGGTAAGTGGTTTCTTGCATCATTATTGGATCCTCCCCCTTGATCCATGCTCTCCTGATTCATATGTTGACTTTCTGCAGCATCTGAGGCTCCCCCTGAATTGGATGGCTCAGAGTTTGAACTGTCAGAGTTTGAATCAGTTTCCTCAACTGACTCACTTGTTGTGTCTTGTTGAGCTTCTTCACGCTCCCCCTCAACTGGTTCTCTATTTTGTTCAATTTGAGAATTTCCAGTTTCTCCAGTATTTACCAGTAGAGGTTTAGAGTATGCTTCGTCAGAGTTTGTCAGACCAGCTTCATCAGAGTTTACATCATCAGAGAATAAATCTTCATTTTCAAAACGTAGTTGATCATATTCATTTTCATCTTCAAGTCCAGTTATTTTCTTGTCATCAAATGACACATGAATGGATTCCATGATCACTCTTGTTCTCAGATTATAGACTCTGAATGCTTTTGTTGAGAATGGATAGCCAACAAAGATTCCTTCATCAGCTTTTAACTCGAACTTGGTCAACTGTTCAGGATGAGTCTTCAACACAAAGCATTTGCATCCAAATATATGAAAGTATTTCAAATTTGGCTTCTTATTTTTCACCATCTCATATGGTGTTTTACCATGCTTGTTGATCAGTGTAGAATTTTGAGTAAAACAAGCAGTTTGAACAGCTTCTGCCCAGAAATAGGTTGGCAACTTTGCTTCTTCAAGCATAGTTCTGGCAGCTTCAATTAAAGTTCTGTTCATTCTTTCAACTACACTATTTTGCTGTGGAGTTCCAGGTGCAGAAAATTCTTGTTTCACTCCTCTTTCTTTGCAGAAAGCTTCCATGATTGTGTTTCTGAATTCAGTTCCATTATCACTCCTGATAATTTTGACTTTGTGCTGTGATCCTTTGTCCAGTAGATTTACATGATCCATCAGTGTTTGAGCAGTTTCATCCTTCTTTGATAAGAAATACACCCATGTATATCTATTATATTCATCAACAATTATTAGAGCATATTTCTTTCTGCCCATAGACATCACATTCACTGGTCCAAAAAGATCAACATGTAGAAGATGATAAGGTTCCACAACTGAAGATTCAGATTTGCTCTTGAAAGATGACTTCCTTTGCTTGGCCTTTTGACAAGAATCACACAGACCATCTAAGCTTAGTATTGACTTTGGAAGTCCCCTTACAAGATCTTTTCGTATAAGTTCATTGATGTTGTTCAAGTTTAGATGAGAGAGCTTCTTATGCCATTTCCAACTCTCTTCATTTGACATTCTTGCAGACAGACACACTATTTTTCCATCAGAGTTTGTTACCAAACTTGCTTCATAAATATTGTTGCGCCTGTGTCCAACTAGAACAACTTTTCCAGTAGATTTACTGATAACTTCACAGTATTCAGTATGAAAATCTACATGGTTTCCTCTGTCACAGATTTGACTCACAGATAGCAGATTATGCTTGAGTCCTGAGACTAGAGCTACATTTGTGATGATGACACTTCCAAGATTAATATTGCCATATCCCAGAGTGTGTCCTATGTTGCCATCTCCATAGGAAACCTTTGGGCCAGCCTTCTCCTCAAAGTCTGATAGCAGGGCTTTATTTCCAGTCATATGTCCTGAGCATCCACTGTCCAAGATAAGTGTGCTCTCTTTTATACCCTGCAATCACAAACAAACACTAAGTGTTAGTTTTAAGGACCCAGACTTGCTTGGATCCTTTGGCTTTCTTAACAGTGTTAGCTTTTGCAGCGGAATCACTATCAACAGAGTTTAAACTAACATTGTCAAACTTTACACTTGCAGAGTTTGCTCTAACCCATTTCAAGTTGGGTTTTAGCTCATAATAGTTGTGATAAATAGCATGATAACTCTTACAAGTATAAATAGAATGCCAAGTGCTCCCACAGTGTGTGCATAAAGTCTGTGGTTTAACCCTTACATAATCATTCTTTACTCCTGATGTAGAAGGTAAAGAATTAATATGTTTGTTCTTATTGCAAAATCTAGCAAGATGATTAGAACTACCACAATTATAACATGTTTTCCCTGGAGCACCAGCAGTAGGCAAATGATTATTTCTATTATTTATGCCTATCTTTCCATTCCTATTTTTCTTGGACCCTTTTGGTTTCATGGCAGACTTTACCTCTTTCAGCTTATGATTGAACTGTTTTCCTGTCATCAAACCAACATTAACCTGTTTTTCACAAGTTTTTACTGGCTTTCTAACAGCTTCTATTTCCATAAGATTTTCTGTTATAATATTTTCCTGTTTTTCACAGGTTTCATCTGATTCCATATCAGCTTCTCTTACTACAACAGATTTTAACATAGTAGATTCTGGAACAAATTTTACAGGTTTAAGTTGTGGTTTAACCTTAACCTTGTCTTTAAACCTAAGTTCATCATTTTCACAATAGCCTAAACCTACAGAATCTGTCTGAAACACTTGATGAGTGTCTCTTCCAGAGTTTGTCCAAGTCTTGATTATTTTTCTTTCTTTTTCTAGATCAGATTCTAACTGCTTATATCTCTTAGTCAATTCCTGTTCAATATAAACAGCATCATCTGTTTCTTTTTGAATCTGCTTCATATTCTCAAGTTCTCCTTCAAGAAACTTGTTTCTTTCTTTAAGACTAAGATTCTCAGATTTAATTCTCTCATTCTCTAAAGTCTGATCCCTATAACTAACATGTACACTTTTCAGATATACTCTTAACTCAGATATATTATCAGTATCATAAGCATAAGTAGTTAGGGGTACCTTATTTTCAGATGATTCAGTCTCATCTCTGACAGTTGCCATAAGAGCATAATTTACTCCATCATCAGAGTCTGAAGTATCTGCCCAGTCTTTGCCTTTAGAGATGAGTGCTTTCTCAGATTTTCCTTTCTTGCACTTTGGGGCATAGTGACCCATCTCCTTACACCTGTAGCACTGGATTTCAGATTTATCCTTCTTGCCAGACTTGGTCTCCCTTCCATCAGACTTTCTAAAACTTTTCCTTTCAGAGTTTGAATCTTTCCTTGAGAATCTCTTTCCTTTCTTGAAGTTCTTGAATCCCATCTTCTTGAAGGTCTTCACCATCAATGCAGCCATTTGCATCATCTGTTCTTCATCATCCTCAGAGTCAGAAGCTTCATCAGAGTTTGAGTCATCATCAGAGTTTGATGACTCACTTTCAGATTTAATGACTAAAGCCTTTCCCTTGGCTTTCTTCCTTGATGATTCCTTCTTGATGGGCTTCTCCTCAACTTTGAGAGCAACAGATTTTGTCTTTTTACTCATTCTTCTATTCCTTTGTTCTATCTCCAGTTCATGAGTTTTCAACAACCCATAGATTTCATCAAGTTCTGTATCAGCAAGTTCATAATTATCTCTTATTGTTGTTGTCTTTAGATCCCACTTTTCAGGTAGAGATAACAGAAACTTGAGATTAGACTCTTCAATATCATATTCTTTATCAACTAGAGATAGATCATTCAACAGTTTACAAAATCTGTCATAAGTCTCAGTTCAGGTTTCACCAGATCTTGAATCAAAGTGTTCATACTCCTGTGTTAGTATGGTCCTCCTATTCTTCTTAATAGCACCTGTTCCTTGGCATCTGACTTCTAGAGCATCCCATATTTCTTTGGCAGTCTTGCAGCCAATCACTCTATTAGACATCACATTATCTAAGGCACTGTGGAGAAGATGTCTTACCTTTGCATCCTTAGCAATTGATGAGATGTCTTCAGGAGTCAAATCCTTCTTTTCCTTTGGAATAAGCTTCTGCTCTTCATCAGCAATAACAGGAGACAGTTTCGTTGGCTTATGAGGACCATTATAAATTCTGTCAAGATATTCTGGATCTGTGGCTTCCAGAAACATAGTCATCTTGACCTTCCATACAGGATATTCAACTGGTTTTAGAATTGGAACCCTGATTGTTTCATATCGACTCACATAATTAGGTTTAACCTGTTCAACCTTGGGAGGAGTTTGATTTTCTTCAGACATGATTAATACTGTGTTTGAATCGTAAAACTGTATATATTAAACAGCCTTGGCTCTGATACCAATTGTTAGGCCGAATACACAATATATGATCAAGTATGTATGAGAATAACAATCAAGAACACAAGTTTATAAATCAACAAACTGAATTATATTAAAATAATTCTCTCTTAGTGATGTTAATGAATCACAAAGAGCTACTAGGTTACAAGAATAATATTTCAATAATCGCATCCCTTCTAGGGATAACCTATATGTGTTTATATAGTACACAGTTACATACAATCCATCTCTAATTGATATTCCTATAAGTTAGCTATACAATTCATATCAATTAAGGATTGCTTCTTATCTTCTATTCCGTTTCCTTAGCTGTATCAATATATTCTGCTTCTTTCCATCTTCAGAATATATTGCTTCTAGAATATTCAATTCAGCACCGACAGCTAATTCAACTATCACCACGTCAGACTTTAACAAACTCTGACTGGCTTCAATGTAAACTCTGATGATCACCTGTTGCTTAAACACTGATGAACAAACGTCAGCAATTATATCTAACAGGGGTTTCAAAGTGGAATTTGATGAAGATCAATGTCTAATCTCAAAAAGAGGAAGTGGTGAAGTTTTTTTAACTAGTGTAAAGAAAGGAAGCTTGTTTGTAGCTAATCTTAAGGCTGCAGACAAGGGAGAAATTTGTTGTTTCTACCCTAAGACCACAAATGAGGAATTCTGGCTATGACACAAGAAACTATCTCACTTGAATGTTCAGGCAATGAACTCTCTAACAAAGAGAGAACTCATCAGAGATATGCATGCACTGGAGTTTGTGCAAGATGGAGCATGTTAAGCTTATCAAAAAGGGAAGATCAAAAGATCAAGTCATAAGAACAAATTGCTCAATACAAACTCAAAGCCTCTGCAGCTAATTCACATGGATCTATTTGGCCCTGTGAATGTAATGTCTCTTTCCAAGAAGAAATATGCTCTAGTAATGGTTGATGATTATTCAAGATACACTTGGGTGGAATTCCTATTCTCCAAGGATGAAGCACCTCAAGTTATTATAGAGCATATCAAGAGAGTTGATAAAGAAGCACAAAGTACTGGTTCCTCTGTAGTTACTTTGAGAAGTGATAATGGGACTGAGTTCAGAAATTCAACATTGTATGAGTTTTGCAAAGATAAAGGAATTTCTCAACAATTTTCAGCTCCTAGAACTCCTCAACAAAATGGAGTAGTTGAAAGAAAGAATAGAACTCTCATTGAAGCTGCAAGGACAATGTTGTTGGATGTAAAGCTACCTACTAGCTTTTGGGCTGATGCTGTTAACACAGCATGCTATGTGCAAAATAGAACATTGATCAATAAGAAGTCTGACAAAACTCCTTACTCATTGATGACTGGAAAGAGAGCATCCTTCAAGCATTTGCATGTGTTTGGAAGTAAGTGTTTTGTGATGAAAGATACCTCAGAACATGTTGGAAAATTTGATGCTAAGGCATTTGAAGGTATTTTCATTGGATACTCTCTGGAAAGGACAGCATACAGGGTGTTTGTACCTGAGCAACATAAAGTTATGGAAAGTATGGATGTTACCTTTGATGACAAGAAAACTCTCGGACTTGAAACAAGTGAACAAGACAGTGTGCCATTAAGATTTGAAAATCAAGGATATCTAGAGGATTCTGAAAGTGAAGATGAACCTCCTGCTCAAGCTGTTCCAGAAAATGAAACTCTTGAAGTTGATGATCTTCTTCAAACACCTGTGCAAGGGTTCACAAACACAGGGGGAGAAGAAGAGATTGCAACTGTCAATCAAAATGATCCTGGAATAAGTCAAGGAAATGAACAAGGTCATACAAGGAAATGGGACAGAGCCCACACTAGGGATCAAATCATTGGAGATCCTGGTGAGGGTGTGAGGACAAGAAGGGCAACAATAAATACATGTCTGTATAGCTGCTTTCTGTCACAAGAAGAACCAAAAGTAATTGAAGAAGCTTTAAAGAATTCTGACTGGATTGTTGATATGCAAGAAGAATTAAATCAATTTGAGAAAAACAAAGTATGGGAGCTAGTGCCACCTCCAGAAGGAAAGAATGTTATTGACACCAAATGGGTGTTCAGAAACAAGATGGATGAAGAAGGAGTGGTGATTAGAAACAAAGCAAGGTTGGTTGCCAAAGGATACTGTCAACAAGAGGGCATTGACTATGATGAGACATTTGCACCTGTAGCTAGATTGGAAGCCATCAGAATTTTCTTGGCTTTTGCAGCTCACTCAGATTTCAAGGTGTATCAAATGGATGTGAAAAGTGCATTTCTCAATGGTGATCTTGCTGAAGAAGTTTATGTGTCTCAACCACCTGGCTTTGAGAATGAAAACTTCCCAAACTTTGTATATAGACTGCTAAAGGCACTCTATGGACTCAAACAGGCACCTAGAGCCTGGTATGAAACTCTATCTCAATTCCTTCTTGAGCATCAATTTACCAGGGGTACAATTGATAAAACTCTATTCTTCAAGAAGCATGGAAATGATATCATTCTAGTTCAAATCTATATGGATGATATCATCTTTGGCTCTTCAAATGAAAAACTATGTGAAAGGTTCTCTAAGTTGATGCAAAGCAAATATGAGATGACTATGATGGGAGAGTTAACCTACTTCTTAGGTCTGCAAGTACATCAAAAGGAGGATGACATCTTTATAAACCAATCAAAGTATGTCAAAGATCTTTTGAAGAAATATGGTTTAGAAGAATCATCCTCTACAAAAACTCCCATGTCCACTGCTATCAAGCTTGATGAAGACAAGAAAGGCAAAAGAGTAGACATCAAGGTTTACAGAGGCATGGTTGGATCTCTACTCTATCTCACAGCTAGCAGACCTGATATCATGTTTGCCACATGCCTTTGTGCAAGATTTCAATCTGATCCCAAGGAATCTCACATGATGGCTATCAAAAGAATCTTCAGGTATCTGAAAGGGACTCCTAATCTTGGGCTATGGTATCCAAAAGGAACTGGGTTCAACCTGGTTGGCTACACAGACTCTGATTATGCTGGATGCAGAATTGACAGGAAGAGCACCTCTGGAAGCTGCCAATTCTTAGGTCAAAGGTTAGTGTCCTGGTTCAGTAAGAAACAACAATCCACAGCAACATCCACAGCTGAGGCTGAATATATTGCTACTGGAAGTTGCTGTGCTCAATTGCTTTGGATTAGAAATCAACTCATGGATTATGGACTAGTGTTAGAACACATTCCTCTGATGTGTGACAATACTAGTACAATATCCATAGTTGCCAATCCTGTTAATCACTCTACTACAAAGCACATTGAGATCAGGTACCATTTCATTAGGGAACATGCTGCAAATGGTACCATAGAAGTCTCTTATGTTCCTACTGAGAAACAATTAGCTGACATATTCACTAAACCTCTAAATGAAGCTGTTTTCAACAGACTTGTGAGTGAAATTGGAATGCTCAATCCTTCATTTAGCTGCTCTAAGTAAATATGCTAGTTAATTGTTGCAGCAGTAAATTTTCACTGTATTTAAATGCTCTATTCATATGGAGTGAAAATTAGCTGAGATATGATTTATAAATATTTCAGTATTTTACTGCATATTTTTCAAATCATACTTTTCTGAGAAGTTATGAGCTTTTAAGATATCTCTACATAGGTGATCTTGAGAGTTCACGACTTAGTTCAAATCAAACAGACTTATATCATAAACTGTTAAAATTGTGAGACTTTGCGATATAGTTCATTTCATGAGTTTGCGACATAGTTCATTTTATGACTTCGCGACTTAGAATAACTATATCGACAAGTCTCCATATTTGACAGAATTTTGATTTAAATTTATTTTATTTCAATTTTTGATTTAAGTCTGACAAAATACTTAAAATTTCAAGAAGAGAGTTTTAGACAGGGTATTTTCACTATATCGCAAAGTCATCCAAATTCTTTTATCCTCAAGACTTTGCGACATAGTTCAATTCAGGACTCTGCGATATACTTTGCAAGACTTTGCGGTACAGGCCATTTTGAGACTTCGCGACATACAATTAGTCTGTACATATTCATAACTCCATATCGCAGTGTCTCTATCATATAAATACTCTTTTCTAGCCGTTCACAACTTTTCATCTTGTCTACTACTCTCAATTCTCAAACCTAAACTCAAATTTTCTACTCTCTTCTTCACTCTCAATCTTGAAATGGCACCCAAATCTCAAGCAACATCATCCTTAATTCCTTTAACCATTCCCAAAGAAACAAACCTACTCTCAATACCCTCAAAGGCGGAGGCAAACCCAAGGTACAAGTGTTTTGTACGGTTCTTAAACACCTCCTACCTCCGCCAAGCCTTGACCCTTAACCCCACTATGTATGTCGATGTATTGGAAGGGTTCTGGAGAACAACGTTGGTTACAACAATGGCAAAGGAGGATGGGACTTCGTTTCAGGAAGTGAGTTGCACAATTGGGGGCAAGTCCTTCCAGTTTGGGGAGAAGGAGATTAACGAGGCCCTGGGGTTCAAGGTTGAGGGTCATGATACTGAAGCTAGTGATGGTGAGATGGTCGCCTTCTTGTATTTCATCAAGTATGCAGATGAAATTGACATGGCAAAGTTGAAAAAGAAGCATGTCAGGAGGGAGTGGCCGTTTCTTTTTGATACACTCCAAAAGGTGTTCTTATGCAGGAAGACAGGATGTGACCACATCAGTCACATTGCTGTGAAGCTGGCCTATTCCCTAGCCCACAATCAGGAGATAAACGTTGGAGCAATAGTCCTCAAGGAATTGGCTCAAAGGCTAGGGAAGACAGTTCGTGGTAGAGGTAATGAAATCTTTTATTCTCGTTTTCTTCAATGTATTTTAAATTATCTTGATGCTAATATACATGAACTTGAGGGCATAAATAAAAATAAAATGGCTTATTCCAAGTCCATGTCCAAGATTCTATTTGGGTCATTGGACACAAGGAATCAAGTGGATGTGATTCTAAGTGTGACCAAGCATATGCAGGACACATTTGAATCATATCAACTTGCTAAGCCAATATACCATGAACTTTCCTGAACAGGGGAGGCTAAGACTGAAGGAGCTACACAGTCTAACCCCAGCCTTCCCATCCCATCCAGTAACCCTACTGCAAACACCACTTCAGAAGTTATGGAGCCAAGTGCATCAATCTCTCAAAAGGTTGGTGTTACTAAAAAGAAGACCAAGAAGAGACCCCTTGCAATTGTAAATGAAACTGTAGATTTAGGTAGTGAGAACCTGAGTCACAGCTCACAAGACAAAAGAAGAAATCCAAATCTATAGCCTCCACTGAATCCTCCCAACAGGATTTAGATGTGCAAAAAGGGGTACACCTATTACTGTCAATGTCCTCTCAACGGGGCATTGGTATTGAACAAAGTAGCCTCCCCACTACAACCTGTAAAGAGTCTGCACAGGTTCAAGAACTCACTCTTGACCCTAGGAGAAATAAGGGTGATGACACACTGAGTGGAGAGCACATCACACTTGAAACTCCTCCTATTTCTCAGGGGGAGTTGCCAAAATCTGATCTACACCACACTTCTCTTCCAGAATCTACATCTCAAATTTCTTCTCAACAGAAAAGTCATTCTCATGACAATTTTGCTCTTGATCAGTCACAATCTCTATCTATGACTGAGCCAATCTCAAGTGACATGGTGCTTGACAATGTGCTCACCACTCAGGAACCACATCTAGTTGGTCAGGGAATGCATGCTTGGGCATATCCTAATGATACCAACACAAACATAGAGGATTCACCAGTTCTTACTGGAGACTCTATGCCAAACTCTCCATTCCTTATGGACATGGACATGCCTTCACAGGCACATGGAGATGATGTTGTCACTCATCCTATTTCAATGGGGACAACATCAGACTCCACAGTCATTCCAAGACTGGAGGAAACTCATCAATCAAACCCCCCTGAGGTGCCTAGCACCAGCCCTAACTTGGCTCAGGCCACATTGTCAGAATGGATGAAGCCTGTGCAACATGACATGGCTTCAGGATCATCTACTGTGCCATCACAATTGACGGGAGAAGAATTGTAAAATCTTCATGTGGCACAGATAGATGAGTTCTTAAAGATTGCCCAACATCTCCAAACAGCTGGCCTTCCAAATCAAGACTATGAAGCCATCTTGCTCTGTCACAAGGAGGATGTTGAGGCTCAAGCAGAAAAGATTGTAGATGAAGCCCAACAGGATGGAAATATGGATGCCTGGTTGGATGCTAAGAGGTCTATAAAGCTGAATGATGCACTGGCCTATCTCAGGGAAGACTATCTCACAGCTCTAGGATCAAATGCCAAGGGTCTTTCTCCTGTAGATATCTATGAGGCAGTGAATGAGGTATACAAAAGTCAATTGAAGGCTCTGCACTATCTTGGGAAATGTCTTCAATCAGAGGTCTCAACTATCAAGGAGGAAACTGACCAATCCATTGTTCAGCTCAGGAATGCCTTTCTCTCTGATTTTCCCAAGGTGGATGGCATCCTCAAAGAAGTCAGGAAGACAACTCAGCAAGTATCTACAATGGATCTATCTCTAGCTGTGGTGGCTGACAACTTGAAGAAAATGTCCACCAAGTTAGACAACCAATTGCAGTCCAACATCAATATGAACTCTATGCTCTCAGTACTGTGGAAGGACCAGTATGGTGACAAACTGGTAGATGAGGTTCCTGTATCCAACATCACAAAATTTGACTTCTCAAAGCTCAAGGATCAGGCCCTCAATCCCTTCAAGTCTGAGCAGCTGTTTTCCAAGGTGGAAAGGTTGGAGAAGGAAGTGGCATCTTTGAAATCTGAAAACCAAGGTATTTCCCATTCCTTGGAGCTCCTCAATGCAAAAATGGATGATCAAACCAACTCAACTTCTAACATTCTGTTGGTCCAACAACAAATGATGACCTCCATGATGAGAAGCATGAACCTGCCTATTCCTGGAGAAGGTCAAGACATCTTGTCTGATCCCAAGCCTAAGGGGGAGAAAGGAAAGGAGGTCATTTTGGAAAAGAGAGGGGGAGTACCTACCAAGCAGCAAAAGCTTAAGGGCAAACTCATTGAAGAAACTATAAAGCCAATCATTCTTCCCTCTGTGGATGTCATCAGTGCACAAGGTCAAAGAAGCACAGTCACAACCACCTTTTACCCATCCACAATGCCAAAGGACATTTCAGCTCCTCAACCAACTTCAAGTGCCAAACCTGTCAAAGCTACTATTATCACTGACGCCAAGCTACAGGAAGTTGCCAATTCAAACATCTATCATGATGAGGCCTTCCTGGAGTTTCTGAAAGACATCTACAGCAATGCTCAAGAAGATGCAATGATCTACAGAGAGAAGATCAAGGAAAGTATCAAGTACTTCACTGTGGCAGTCAGGAAAATCAAGGATATTCATCTAAGAGAAATTGTCATGGTATCCAAGGATAACTGCTTGTGGCATCTATCCTTTCAAACTCTAGAAAATCTGAGATTTACTGAGCTGACCATAATTCTGGATTTGATTGAAAAGTATGGGGTGAACAACAGAAGGCTACATGATGACTTGAAGATAGACCAACATCAAAGATTGCCTGAAGTGATCTCTAAGCCAAGGACAATAATTTTCCAAAGTCTATCTCAAGACAGCAACATTGACCAACTGGTGATTCCCTCAGACTTGACAATGAAGAACAATGCTAAAATCAACCAAGTGTTGCAGATGATGAGATCCAAGAAAGGAGTTAGGACAGCTGAAGAGCTTGAAATGATTCACACCCTACAATCCTTCTTGATTCATGGAGTCATTCCTGAGTCACTCAAAGAAAAGAGCAAGAAGAAAGATGGTGAGGATGATGATGAGGAGAAAACCTATAGAAGGAGATCTCAATCAAGGAGTAATAAGGATGGAACAAGTGAAAGCAACAAGAGCAAATCCTCTAAGAAATCAAAAGATGCTAGTGAAGACAAGGACCCCAAAGGAAACAGAGAAACTGCTAAGAAAACAAGGAGTGGAAATCAGCAAGTCAAGGACATTGCTAGCAGTGCCTTAACCACAACACAAGACTCTGTGTCTAGGGTGGGTACTGTTAGTAATGATCCTCCAAAATCCTTATCCAAGACTTCTGAACTTGATTTGCCACAGAAGACAGTTGAAGCCGCAAAGGAAAAATCAAGAAAACACTTCCAGAAAGTCACATCTAGTGGAGTGTTACAGTGGATGAAAGGAAAATGAGTGAAGCTACTTTCAAGTGATGTGGCACTGAAGACTAATTCTCCCTGCTCCAGCAAGCTACCTCAAGTGAAACATTTGAAGATCAAGAGTGTAGCCAGAAGGAAAAGGATAACAAAGAAGAATGGAGTAATCACTAATGTAGTAGGGATCAAAGTGCTTCCTCTGGATGAAGACTATGATGAAGATGCCCTAGCATTTTTGAGGGCTCAAAGAATCTTCGAAGTCAAAGTGAAGAACAATCATCTTGAGATCAAATACACTGATGGAAGGGAGAAAGAGATGAAGCAAGGTAGCTGGCAACATTTTCCAACCTACGAACTTGAAAGAATAAACGCCTTATTGAACTTTGAAGAAAAGGAAGAGAGGATGTGGAAAATAGAGATTGCTAGATTCATGAAGATGCACTCTGACTATGAAGAAAATCTAAAGAAGCTAAATGAAGAAAAGAGGTGTCAAAAAGAAAAAGGAGATGGCTGAGATGGAAGAAAAAGCAAAGGAGCTGAGGGAGAAAGGGGTGTGCAGGGTAAAACAAAATCCTTATATTGTGGAGTACAAAAATCATTATGGAGGAAAAAGCAAGATAAGGATGGAGTTTATTGATTCATATGTGGAAAGTGCCCCTAGAACAGCAGCTGAAGATTTAGAAGGCTCTCCTCTCATAGAAGAGTTGATTACAAGAGATGAAATTCTAATGGCCATCTCTGATATGAAGAAGAATGAAGAAATAAGGAAGAAGAAAGTCTATGATGATTTCCTAGAGAAACAATTGAGAACTGAAGCTATGTAACACAAAGAGAAATTCTGTAAGGCTAAGTTTCCAAGTTGTTATCAAATTTTGTTCATCTTTCTATCTTCTTTATATCTGTTTCTTTTTTATGTTAGTTAGGCTTGTTATCAGACATGAAATTGTGCCTAAGGGTCTTACTCACAATTTGGGGGAGATTGTTAGGCTCAAGACATGTCTGAATACCACCATTAACAAGCCTAAGCTATGTGACTATGTCACACTACATGAACTAGTGAATTCTATCACTGGGATATAGTATAGGTCTCTCTATGTACTTGTCTTGTTCTCATGAACATCAGCTTGATCATGTATGCTCAGAATTATAATGAGCTTAGTAAGCTTCTTGCAACTAGAATGTATATAGGCCATTAAATAATTGTCCTGGTAGAAGTTCAGATTTGTTCATGCAGCAGGATAGAGATGAATAAGGCCCTGAAGAAATAAGTTGCAGAAATTTGTCTAAGGCATTATATAGCAAAGTCAGAATAAAGCTATGTCGTGAAGTCACCAATATCCATGTCGAGAAGTGCTGGATCGCATAGTCCATTTTGTACTATGTCGCGAAGTCCTCAAGACTCATGTCGTGAAGTGTTGAAGTCAGCAAAGTCAAAGATGCCTAGATCGTGAAGTCCTCAAATGACTTATGTCGCATAGTCCTCAAATGACTTATGTTGCATAGTCCTCAAAAAGACTAGATCGCGAAGTCCTCAAATGACCTATGTCGCAAAGTCTTCAAAGGCCATATCGCGTAGTCTTCACAAGTGACATCGCATAGTCTGGAATGAAGTGGAGTTCACGATATCAACACTTAGCCGTTTATAACAAGACAAATCAAGGTAAAGAATCAAGAATCAAAAGAGACAAATACTGAAGCATTTGTTCTGGCAAGGTGGTCCAAAGAACAGATGGCAAATCTACGGCTAAACTTGGAGAGAAAGATAAGATACAAGCAGCTACAAAAACGGGAAAGACTTCGAAAAGCAGGTGGTCCTTCCTGACACAGTTAACCTCTTATGGCAGGACAAGTTGGACTTTCAGCTAGGGGTAACTGTGTAAATAGTGGTGTGCCTAGTTTGTATAGGAAAATATATATCGAGCACACACCACTGAAAGCTGTAAGAGAGATACACATAGTTTTATCAAAAGCACTCTTTTCTCTGTAAGCAAAAACAGGTTACAAACTGTTCTTGTTTAGAAGCCAGAAATTCCATTGTGAATTTCCGGAAAGCTGTAGTATTTAATTTACTCAATACAAAGTAGATTAAAGTGATTGTGTGTGTTGTTTATATTCCGCATATTACATAGCATAATCATATACAGTTTATCTTGTGTTTCAAGAATCGAAAAACATCAAACTATACATTCACCCCCCCTCTGTCTAGTTTCTAGTGGTATTCATTTCTAACACTTGTGCCAAATCATTCTATTATTAAGTATGTTTGGTACCATTTCGATGTGTTTCAATTCTTTCAAACAAACAAACTTTTTTTTAACTCTGAACTTGAGAATTGATCAATTATGGATGGATAAATATTTTTTGCTTATATCATCGTAAGTTAAAATTGCTCACATGCCTTCTGAGTTCTGTCCGTGTTTTGACAATGAATTCATCCTTTATTTTTTTTAAAATACACATCTTTAATAATTAAAACACAGGTCATTTTTCTAGCAATTAACATAAATTTCTATTTTTTGCGGTTATTTTTTTTTCTAGGTATGGTTGCACATTTTTTTCATCTGTTACAATGTACTTACTTTAATTTATAAAGATAATTTGATTGATCGGAGACTATAATTTTAAATAACCATGGTTGTATAATGTGATTTGATCTGATCATAATGTACAGTATGTAATATCATGTTTTTTTAAATTTGTTATGGACTATATATTTTAATCTGTTTATTGTTTATACAAATTATTATCAAAATTTTAGAATATATAATTCATTTAATTGTTTTGTTGTACTATTTATTTATTTTTATTATCTCATCTTTTACAATATTTTTACTCAAAATAAATAGTTTTTCATATGTTTTATTTATCTTTTAAATATATATATATATATACCAAATAACTAATTATTATTTTTCATAAAATTAATTTAAAATTCATTTGATAATAACAAAAAATGTGTCATATATATAATGCATTCAATCTAATTATAAATCTAGTCACTCCTATTATATATATATATATATATATATATATATATATATACTGTCTTATTAAAATCGAAACATTGAAAGTTTGATAGTCAGTCGGTACGGTTCTCCTATTTTGATATTTGTACTTTAATTCTTTTATTTATACTACTTTATTTAATTTATTAAAAACAACAATTTTATTCAAAATATAGTTTGGTAGTTGTTCAATCAATACGACATTCATATTCTGATATTTGCACTTTAGTCCCTTTTCTTTTGCAATTTGACCTTAATTTATTAAAAACAACAATTTTAATTAAATATATTTTTAAAATATTGTTAAACACAAAACTCTTAAAACACAATTTAATCACACTCAAACAGAAACACACACGTATTCAACATTAAGTTCAACAATCACATAAAACTATTCAAATTTAAGATGAACTTCAAACAAAGTAAATATAAATGTAAAATAAGAAGAATATGAATGTCGTATGCATCACACTGACTTTATACTTGTAGTATAGATAAGAACAAATAATTATAAATATCATGTATACATGTTATCAATATGTGCTATTTAACAATGATTATTGTGTGATACATAAATTAATTCTCGTTCGAGGACTGAGGCGGGTTCGATGAATGAGTTCATGTTTGGAGTCTCCCCGACCCCGAAGTGACCGATCGCCCATACCTAAATTATTGTCTAATTTTTACACATGTTTTAACACTAATTTCATTAATTTAAAAATAAATAAATCATAAATATGTAAATAAACTAATTGTAATATGTTATTTATGTTATATCAATGTTTAATAATACATTTTATATATTAAATATTTGAATAATTCAAATATATTGCGTAGTACAAGAAAAGTTCGATTGTGATGCAAGCAAATAGAATATATTATAGTTATCGATACATATACAAAATATTTGTTTAGTTAAAAGAAAGATAAAAAGCACCACACATAATATTGTTTTTAAAACTTAATATTAATATGTTATAAGACTCGTAGTATATATGATTCTGTATGATATTTTAAGTATTAAAAAAATAAAGTTTAATAAATATTATAAATTACCTTAATTTTTACTTAAAAATTTAAATAATAATAAATATAGGATAAGAAAGATGTGAGATTTATGTCATATGATTTTTAGTTCAAAATAAAAAAGAATCATGTAGCTCAATGGTTAGAAGGATGACTTCTTTAACGAATGTCAGAGGTTCGATTCCTGACTATAAGGGTAAAATGGTAATTTCACAGGGGGTTTATTGGCTCAAAATTCCCTTAAATTATTTTCTTGTTCTCCTATTATATATAGAAGAGATTTTTTAATATTTGTAGGATTAGTTTTTAATTTTAGAATTTTATTTTTAAGTTTAATTCATTGTTAACAAACATTACATAGAGTAACATAATAGTACAATGATATTATTTGAAAGCCATTTGGTGTATCATTTGAAAAAGCTAATTCTAAGAGCATCTTCAATCATGAGAAACCATTATGACCGTTAGCAAAAAATTTAGCCAACCTCTTCTTATTGGCAACTTCTAGAGACCTATAACAAAATTACACGTCATATATTACCATACTAAAATAATAATAACCTGCTATTTCTAAAATATAGCCAACCCCATTGGAATAAAACACCTCACATGTTCAACAAATTTTACATAATCAGTATTTTATATCATTTTAGTCAACCACATTAGAAATGCTCTAAAAAGGTATCATTAAGAATTTCCCAAATATTTTTAAGGATTTTAAAAATTCCGTTAAAATATTATTTTAATAGAAAAATCATTTATTAATTTTTTTAATAAGTAATTATATTTTACTATTGTGTACACATATAACAAGCAAACATAAATTTATAACATAAGAAAACATATATAGAAAGAGAGAATACATACAAAAGCTAAAATACTTGTCAAAATTTGGGAAGAACTATAAACGAAGTCATTAAACAATTTTAATTGGGTACTACATGGCTGTAAAAATCGAAACTAATCATTTAAATTATCGATTTAAGATCGGTAAGCCAAATGAAGATTATAATTATTTTAAGCAATAATTGTTTATATTTTAATATTATAAAAATATTTAATATACTTATCTTCATAATAAAATATATAACTTGGAAGTAATTCGTAACTATAAAGATTGTGAAATAAAATGTGTAAATTTTTATAGATTAACTGTTTTTTTATTGAGGAATCAGAAAATTTTAGAAACTCAAACACTAGTTAAAATTAAAATTGTTTACATTTTCAAAAAATGAACTTTTAATTAAGATAAGTTGGACTGTTGGAGTGGAGGTTAGCATAAAATTAAAAACGGCGAAAAAAAAGAGGAAAAAAAAAAAAAAAAAGAGGATATAACGGAAGAGAGAGGCATAAGCCCCAAAAGAAAAACTGAAGGGGCAGCACAGAAACCCTAAAAAATCAAACCCCCACCCCAATGGGCGAGCTCAAAAATGAAGAAGACCAAAGCGTCAATCTCACTACATTTCCTCCCAAACGCAAACCCGATGAACATGATGAACTCTCTCACTCTGATTCCAAAAAGCCCAAACCCGAAGCCCAACTCCAAACCAAACTAATCGAAGAGTCTGAAGAAGAAGAAGAAGAAGAATACGAATTCGAAGATGACGATGACGATGACGATGACGAGCATTCAAATGGCGAAGCTGAGATTGATGTGAAAGGAAAGGGAATAATGAAAGATGATAAAGGCAAAGGCAAACTAATTGAAGAGTCGGAACAGGATGATGATGATGATGATTCGAGTGATGATGATGATGTGGTTAATGGTTCTGATGATGACAGTGATAGTGATTTGTCTGATGATCCTCTTGCTGAAGTTGATTTGGATAACATTCTTCCTTCCAGGACTCGTAGTCGCCGCGGTGCGTCTCGTTCTGGCGTGGTTATTGCAAACAATGATGATAAGGATAATGATGATGAGTAGTTTGGAGAGGTTAGTTTCGATTAATAGCAAAGGCTATTTTAAGTGAGGATATTTTATGTTTAGATTTAAGTGACGATGATGATATATATATTTTGTATGATGTTTTAGGATTATTATGTGTTGTGGCTTATTGTATCCGCCTATTAAGCTCGTTATGGAATTTTACTTGTGCTTCTCGTTATGTAGCTGTGGCGGATATTTTAAATGAGATATTTCATGTTTAGATATGATGATTTAAGTGACAATGATATATTTATTGTGTATGATCTTTCAGGATTATTATGTATTTTGTCTGTTTATGCTTGTTTGTGTCCTGCCCTATTGAACTCGTTACGGAGTTTCACTTGTTCTCGCGACTTTAGGCATTGTTTTGATTTAGTTAGGATGGAGTTTTATTGACATTTCTGTAGCTTTTGCCTGGATGAGGGGTATGAAATGCATTGACAGTGATGATGTATGATTGGTTAATTGTTGTGAAACGGCTGTAAGTCCATATATATTTGGTTTCCCCTTGTTGTCGGTTCTGTGGCTACCGGACCATTTCTCTAGGCCAGAGAAATGTGGCTGAAACCATTTTGGTCTGTGTTTTTATGTATTAATTTAGTTTTGAGTATGTTTCTTTTTGTTCTTAAATGCTTGAGCGGCAGCACAATGAAGTCTACAGTAAAAAATTAGAAAAATATATGTTTTAAGTGAGAAATCTCATGTTCAGATATGGTGATTGATGTGACAATGATATAGATTTTGTATGATTAGGATTATCTGTTTGTGTACACTTGTTTGTGTCGGTCTATTTAATTTGTTATGGAATTTTACTTGTTCTTGTGATTATAGGTGTTCTGTTGATTTTGCTATGATTGAGTTTAATTGAAGTATATGAGCTTTTTCCTGGAAAGGGGGTATGAAATGCTTTAATAGTGATGATATATGGTGTCTATTAATATTTGTCCGGTTTCCTCTTTTGTCGGTTCTGTAGCTACATGACTATATCTTTAGGCCAGAGAAATGCGGTGATTGGTTTTGTAAGTGTTTTTATGTATTTACATGTAGATATAGTTTAGGTATGCGTATTGTTTCGTTATGTTCTTATTCACACTTGAGCACCAGCAAAGTCTTGTATACATTCAAGAATATAGAGTTTGATTCTTTGAGCTTTGTTGGTATTATATCTAATTCTGATTTCAAACTAGATTACTTGTATGTTTTGCCAAAATTCTGTCCTGTGGCTCTAATGATGCTTACGTTGGCTTCTGCAACATTCTTGTTTGTTCCCTGTTTTGGTGAAAGATAGGTTACGGTTTTGGTTAGTGGTGAATCGTTTGGACGATTTGGTAATAAATCTGTATGCTTAACTTGTTAGTACAAATTCTGTTTTGAGATTCACACGTACAAATTTCTTTTTCTTTTTTCTCCTCCACTCCTTATATGGGTGGCCATCATCCGTAATTGATCATTTATTATTCTCTTCTATATATGAGCGTACGCCTCGTTATCACAGTAGTGAGATTATTATTCTTTTTAATACAAGCGAACGCCTCATTATCACAGGATTGAGATCTGAACATGTACTGTTATACTATTGTCAAAAGAGGGAGAACCAACTTTTCTTATTCATTTTGACCTACATCCATGATCCAACCTTTATTAGATGTTTCTGCCTCGTGTATCTATTCCATGGTGATGTGTGGTAAATTGTTAGCATCATACTTGCAGATTTATAGATTTCGGTAGTCAATTTTCGACCTACATCCATGATCCAACCTTTATTAGATGTTTCTGCCTCGTGTACCTATTCCATGGTGATATGTGGTAAATTGTTAGCATCATACTTGCAGATTTTTAGATTTCGGTATACATTGACTATTGTGGATGTCAGATGAGTAAATTTTTAAATTTGAAAACTGTTACTATCTTTTAACTCTAATACAGCCAACTTGGATAATTGAATTTTCACCCGTGTCAGGTATGTCACTTAGTTGCACTAGATTAGATTGTACTCCTGTTCAATGGCTATTACAGATCTTATAAAAATTTGGTAGTGGCGAGTGCCTGTGGGGGGTTGAGATTTTGGTCAGCAAGCCCAGACAAGCCATGATGAATGAGTATAGGGTTTAGATGTTTGATTAATGCTTTAGCATCATTTCTTATTTACGTTGAACTTGTTTTTTTTATTTAGCAAAGCTGATTTAAGTTAATTTACTCTGAGTTATGTTTTGCTTAGCAATCTTAATCTATTTTCACAACCAATATCAAAATTGAGTCATCAAAACATGTAAATTGTAGAGTAAACAGTTAAAATTATAAACAAACAATGATGGAAATAATTCAATCAAATGCAGATTCAACTGGAGAAGCACAGAAATTGTTTAAGATTCAGACCTTCTCAGCCAATGGTTGGCTGACCCCATACCCAACTTAGACAACACAGCCCATTTTATATCAAGCCTTCAACAAAACAAAATTGCAATTGCATCTTCTTGACAGTAAGAACCATTAGCTCAGAGACCATTTCAGAGAGACCGATGAATCAAATATTTTTTTGGGTAATAATTTAGAAATGAAATTAGAATGATGCATGGCTTTCCTGTGGCACAGTTATCACTTATCATGCCCTAAAAATAACAGATTCAGAGGAAATGCGAAATTTGTTGGTTAAACATATTTTATTATATACTCCCTCTGTCCGGGGACGGCACGGAGCTTAAGAAAAAGTGTAAATTAATAGGAAAAAGTAAGAAAAATGAGTAAAGTGGTGGAGCCAATCAATATTTAATGTATAAAGTAGGTATAAAGTAGATATAGTGGAGGAAAGTAATGGATGTGATTGGATTTTATATTATAAAATGTTACTATTTTTGGTATGTAAAAAAATGAGAGGGACAGAGGGAGTAATAAAGATTCAGAGAGCTAGAATTCACCATTTTTGAATTTGTGTATAACAATATAAAGCTATATGGTTAATATGTTAAAATTGACAGCGGTAGGAATTCACTGTTCTATAAAACCACTGAAATTTCTACTCGGTTTAACATAAGATCGTGCTGGGATTTGATTTTCATTTGAACCACACATCCAAAAAAAAATAGCATATACGCATCTACATAGCAAATGCACACACATATATAGATATATTGTATCGGTATACGTAAAATGTATGTGATTTAACAACTGCTGATGTATGATACCATGCATTGCAATTATAGATATGACAAATACGAAAACCTTAGTTTGTATGGTATGTCAAAAAATGATATATTGAATAGTCCGATCAGAAGGGTGCCTGCAACTGCAACATATACCAAAATGCGGAAAGAGTAGAAGCAAACAATCAGGGGCGTAGTCAGGAATATAAGTTATCGAAGTCAAAAAAAAATTCAACGTAGAAATTAATCAAGAAATTGTAAATACCTTCATATCCCTGATTACACAATAAAATTAGTGGGGTTAGAATTGAAATATAGTACTAGAAAAATAGTTTTTTAGTGGGGTCAAAAATAAAATTTAATACTAAAACAAGAAGATTTAGAAATTTTTTACATATAAATTATAAAAAAATTATAATTTTAGCGGGGTCAATTGACCCGCTGCCAATACATTGGCTACGCCCCTGCAAACAGAGCATTCTGGAGCCTCAGGTGGATCGAAGAAGATAAGGTCTAGCATGAAAGAAAAGAGAGTGTCAAGTTAGCCAAGGTGACTGCCTGAAACCAAGCCAATCCATTTCTGTTGATCAACTGGATGACTCTGGAGCAGGCAAGTCATCCTTGGCTACTAAACAAAATAACACTCTTTTCTTCATGTAAGACCTCTCTTCCTCTCTGTTATTCATCATTCAGCTTTAAATCTCTTACATCTCCAATCTCTATATATGTAGTATTACATTGATTAGATTTGTGATGATGCATTTCTCTTCTAACATATGTTCTATTTATAGCCATTTCTTTGTTACAGAGTCAGCCCATGCTTGATTCTGTTTGCCACATAATATTATAAATATTACGCTACAATTATATCAATTATGGACCCTGCCCCTCACAACAATCAATCAATATGCCTTATCTTCTTTTCCCCGGTCATATATCTTTTTCCATATTTGGCCTTTCACTTGCATTGTTTAGGTGCCCATAAAGCTATGCACGCAGAGTCGTAAATGAACCGAACTCGAACGAACTTTTAACGAACTCGAGCAAAATTTTAACGAACCGAACAATGTTCGGTAATCTTATCGGATAAAATTTCTTGTCCGAACTCGAGTTTGGTAATACTCGAACTGAACACGAACAGTTCACGAACATAACGAATCGAACCGAACTCGGACGAACACAAACAATTCGTTAACATTTTATGTTTTTCAAAAAAAATAATATAATTTTTAACTTTATTTGATGTAAAAATTAGTCCAAATATCAATTAAATATTTGATATTTATATATAATATTTACTTAAAATCATTTTTAAAAAATTAAATTATAAATTATAAATAATATGTAATACAGATGTATATAACATTATAAAAATAATAATTTTTCCCGAACCGAACTCGAACGCAACTCGAGCGAACTCGAGTCGAACACCTTAAAAGTTCGGTTCGGTTCGTCAAGGTTATCAAACAAAAAAAGTTGTTCGAACTCGTGTTCGATAAAGAACTCGAACGAGCTTATCGAACTCGAACCTGAACTTGAACAAACACGAACCGAGCTTAACGAACGGTTCGGTTCGTTTACGGGCCTATACGCACGAATATGAATGTATTCTCCTCTTGACTTCATACCTACAGAGACCTGGTATATGTAATTTCTCTTTACTCCCACTTCATATGTTACATGTCCTAGCCAAAGCTCCCATCCTTGTGTTCAAAATTTCGACCACTCGAATAACAAAGGATTGTTCTACAATGGTGCTTATTATGATCGAAAAGACCTTACGAGTTTCTCGTTTAAAATGTCAAAGTTAAAATTTGTGCGGTACACCCTATGGATATATTGTGCCCGTTTGGGGTAACTTAAAATAAGTAACTTATAGCTTAAAATGAGTAAGTGCTTTATAAGTGATAAGTAGAGCTGAGTTTATAAGTCCTAAGAGTGTTTGGTAAATCAGAACTTATAAGCAGTAGAGTGTTTGGGTAAATCAGAACTTATAAGTTAACTTTTTTTTATTATTTTTAAAATATTTATTTTTTAATATATATAAATGGATATCAATGGATAGATCTCGATGAGTAGAGAAATTTGATATATACATATCAATTTTTTAATGAACGGATCAAAAGATATATGGTTTTGAAGATTTGAAGGATATTATATATTGCGTGTATCGAGAATAAGTTAAATGTTAAGGATTCTTAACATTCAACTTATCCATTTTAAGTAGCCATAAGTTGGTTTCACTTATTTTGGCAAACACCCCCATAAGCATTTTTGGGTTTATAAGTCATAAGTTGGTTTCAAGAATGGTTGCCAAACAGGCCCATTGTCAAAGATGTTAGTGGGACATGAGTATTGTTGTGGCTAGCCGATTAAAGTGAAGGATAGCACAAAAGCTAAGAAGATGCTACTGCAATTTGAGTAAAGCGGCCTCGACCAAAAAGCTTCACTAATGTTTTTGAATTAAAAGTAGCTTTATTACTAACAGATTTGCAGACCATGACTCCATCCTAATATTCTTCTTCTTCTTCTTCCTCACTTGATTGCAATAGCAAGCATATATCATTGCATATGAATTTCTGTGACATATCACATCACCCTTCAGAAAGATAAAAGTCAATGCATGGCACTAGCTAGGCATAGATTTTGTTCCTATTCAGTCTTTTCCTACACCCATCGTAAGCATATCTGCTTTACCTTTCCGTTTATTTTCCTGTGTTTTTTAGTAATATATTGTCCACAATTGACGTGATTACATATTTGTTAGTTTTTAAATTTTACATATCCGTTCTCTGATATACATTGATTTAACACAGTAAGCATATATCCATAACTGTTAACCATATATGTCCCTTCTTGATCATCCCTAACCAGCTGAATCGCTGACCTCAAATGCGCAACTTACGCAGAACAATTTGTGAGTTGGTACTTTGTTTTGGTACAAAAACAGGTTATTTTTCACTTGGACAAAAGATGATTGTGTAGCTTGTACATAGTTAGTTACATCATAAACCTCCGACTGCAATAACAATGATCTATCCATTTTATCATCGACGTTGAAATCGCCATTTATATAGGTACGAAACAGAGGTACTAAAGAAACATGAGATTGATTGTGCTAAATTTTCTTACTGGTACATGATTATTACAATTACTACAACTGATCTTTAGGCTTTATATCTGTGTATCCTTTATCTTTTACGAGGGCAAGTGTACATGATCACCCCTTAATGAATAGGTTCCTACTTGAGAGCAACAACAATAAACTACAATATCTCAATTCAATTAATTAAGTAACATGGCAACATTTGAATCCAGATCTGATTTGTATTTCTTATCAGATTGCCTTTTGCCTCTGTTTTTAAGTTCAACAACTTACTAGAATTTGCAAGTGCCATCCACCCATCCAGTATCAAATTATGATCATTCACATGGTATCATTTCCTGATTTTACATACTTAGACACCGAGTTGTATTTTTTCGTATATAAAAAGTAAAAAAGTGTCTAGTCGCAGGTATTTCTGTGAGCTGTTCTCAATTCTTAAATAAAGCGTTCACAAGTATTATTTTGAGCTGTTCTCAATTTGTAGATAAATCGTGCTTTGATTTGTTTCGGCTATAAGAGTCGAGTGATCATACTCGGGTAATCGAGGAGATCGTACATATTTGTAGAATTTGATTAGTAGATTAAATGGGAATTTGAGTAGGCTTAAAGTTAGTGGTCCAGATTTTTGATATGTTCTCAAGTATTCTGGAAATTGCATCTGCTCCAATAGTGAAGCTGTAGGTACATGCTATGAATATCATATCTTACTCGATCAAATATAATGTTTTTGTAGTAAATTAAAGTACAAGTCACATGAAATCCACATCCCAACGTTTAGTATACATATATTATCCTTAGCAGATGGTGGCTTGCTACAGTTTTCAAAGTGCCCATGCCCTTAATTCTGAATCTTTCTATTTGTTGTTGCCAAATCTCATGTCTTTTACAAGACCAACACATGGAACTTCATCATCTCAGATTTTCTATCTTCTAACATGTGTTGACAACTCCTCCTCCTATCCTCAGTATTCTCAAACTGCGCGAAATCGTACCTAGTAGTGAAATTTTAATGGTGGTTCATTGGTGCTAAGAGAAGAAAGTTTATTAGTATAAGATCCATCCACTTAGCAGCTTTAAATGACTCACAATTTTGGCAGAGATGATTCTAGAGAGTAAGAAAGTATTTGGATTAATTGATAAAGAAATGGTTATCTAGCACTAAATATTTGCTGATTTATTGATAAAGAAATTTATAAAATTTTGGAGGTTTGGGGGCCCTAGGCGCAAGTCTTGTTCGTCTATAGTCAGGGTCACCCCTGTAAGCGCCATAGCTGTGGATTAATCATTGTATGTAGTTGAATTTCTAAAACAGTAGTTCATACTGCTTATGTTGTGTCCACAACAGTAGAATGATCAGTTTTTTTCAAAAAAAAAACACAGTAGAATGATCAGTCTAATTAAGTGTTTAGGACAATGGTTCATTATACTTATGTTGTGCCTACTGAGTTGAAATGAAACAAAATAAGAAATAATTTGTAGGCATACGAGTCAAAAAATGCATTCATTCTTCTATCCCGTTGTTCGAATTTAAACAAGTCTTTCTGTTACCTATTTCAGAACAAATGTTCATTCATTTCGTCGCCACCTCCGTTTAAAAATCTCAACATATGATATTTGCAATACTGTCATGTTTACCTTACCCTAAATTCTTCTTTTGCAAATACAGAACGTTCTTACATTACCATAAACTCTAAAGTTGAAGGGCAAATCAAAATTAAGAGTTATGGTTGGCCTCACTTCTTGTTGAAGATATCAGCCTAATCAATCAGTTACTAAATTGATTAAACAAATGTCTTTCCAGGTATGAAACAGACAGTTAATCTTGTGGAGATTAAACAAATAAGCCATCTTAGATTAAAGTTTCCATGCATTTTTTTCTTCGTCACTTGCACAATGTACAAATCCATTTTATTAATGCCACCACTAATAATGTAATTTTGAAAATTTCTCATCCCACAGGCTCACCATGTGAACAATTAGATCGGTTTTTGAGCCCCTTTTGCGGAGTTATAAAAGTATATTCTATATCTCTAGGATCTTTCAAGCTTCGTGACTCTGTTGCATGGTTCCAGTAAGCTTTCCCACATAATCCACTCATTTCATACATATATACAGCTAACAAACCATAACATAATGCCTTCACTTGATCAAATTACACATAATGTATATAGTGTATACATGCATTATGCATAAGTGATCAACCAGACTGCTGCCTTAATTGCTTCGCCTTCCTAATTATCACCCTTTCTATTTGCCTGCCTTCTCATATACAGTTAAAATGCATTGGTTAAATATGCAGAGTTGGAAGGTACAGTACTTATATTGTGTTCATTTTTGCATTTGTTTGCTGCTTATGATGGAATTAAGTATATATATAAAGTTACTGATTAATTTGTGCATGTACGTAGAATGTTATATTTGAAAAAGGAAAAACCCCTTCAATATCAGTGGGATGCACATCCTCTATTGGATGGAAGAAAAAGAAGAACATTCCAGAAGTTACCATTTTCGTTCCTCAATTGCGGGTTCCTGTTAGATCCGATGAGCTTCAGAAGATCCTTAGAAGTGTAGTTCCTACAGATGTTGTTGATAAAGTAAGCTGTCTGCGGAATCAGATTATTTTAGTGGCAGAAGATACTGGTATGCCGTTTCAACTATAGGTGAAAATTGATGGTCTTTTATGGTCATCAGACTGAACAACAAGTAAAGTCTTTTAGCTCTTTCACGAGATTTGCAAGTTCTTGCAGGTGGATCTGCAATTCCTGAACTACAGCAAGCACTAGAGGAGTACTTGTCTCTTCTTGTAGGCGTCACCAGGAAAGGTTTGACTCTCATGAATCAGAATTATGAACACACACGTCGTGTATGTGTATGGAATGAAATTTATACACATATATGCAAGTTTTATATAACTTTTGTAATTTACAGAAGAATGTGGTATCCTCAAACTGGTGGAATTCAAGTGGAAAAATTTAACAGACGGACGACAGGTAATGTTTCCCCAAATTGCTCTAACTTTGATTTCTAATTATGTTATAACTATTTCTGCTGTATGTTGATTTGATTAAAATAATTAATGAGCAGGAAGTTTGTGTTCAAAGTTGGTGGTTTGAGGTTTTCTCTGTGATTCATATGATGGCCACATTGACATTGACTGAAGCTAATTCAATGCTAATTTCCAAGGATCGGAGTACTAGTAGTGACAGGATTGTTTCATCGGGTATGTTATATCTACTAATCAATTAGATATCAGCACCAGAGGAAATTGGAGACTGCCTTACTACTTAGAATTTGATCTCACTGGTAATTATGTGTAACACCAGATAGTATGAGAAATGCTGTTGAATTATTGCTAAAGGCGGCAGGGTACTTGGAATTATTAATCCACGATGTTTTGGTACACTTACCACCAGATATTAGGTACAAAATCTATATTTTAACCAAAAATAGTACAAATATAGGGCCCTAATTTCCATTTTCAGAGTAATCCTTAAATTGTAATATTTGTGATCAGGAGCAGGTTGCCAAAAGATTTGCATGAGGGTACGCTGGAGGCTATTTCACTTCAAGCACTGGCACAGGTAGCATGTAATTCTATAGACTGGAAATTTTATTTGAGACATAGTCGGTGAACTCAAATATACAAGTAATTGTATTTTGGAATGACACATTCAGGGAACTGAAATGCAGCTTGGTTTAGCTGTTGAAAGCCAAAATGCAACTCTCTCTGTGAAAAGGAGACTGGCATGTGAACAACTGAGTTATCTAGGACAGGTATGTGGCAACACGTTATTTTGCAGCTAACTATAGAAAGTCTATCTTTAAGTTCCACAGCCGTTGAAGCTGTCAATTTTTAAATTGAGTTTGATGTAGAAAGTATGGAATTCACCTTTAAGTTCTCAACAGAGTTATCTACCACGTATGGAATTCAGCATTTAGTGCATACAAAAGTTCACATGCCTGGTCCCAATTATGTTCAAATAGCGTTATTGTTGTTGAAAAATGATTTGTTGTTCCATCAGGCTCATTATTGCTTGTCGACAAGCAACAACAGTCAAGGATATGGGAAGAAACATATGTTGTTCATCAAATGGAAATACCTTGAAGCAAAGGTGCATCATTAAGCCACTTGTCAGATTCCGAATTACTCTATGCCATATTCTCCACTTTCCGCCTCTTGGGTCTAAACTCTGATGCTTCATGTAACTTTTCCAGGCTGCAGCTTACTACTACAACGGTCTGATGCTTGACAAGGGTACTGAACCAGCTTCCCACATTTCTGCTGTTTGTTGTTTCCTTGCTGCTGAAGATCTTCTTGCAGAAAGCAAGAAGACCTGCTTGAGCTTTTGCCTCGCTGTTCCTGTGACTAGGTTTCTACTTGTTTTTTGAATCTACTTTAGATATGCATCTAAAAACTTTGGCTTCAGAACAATAATACGTTTCTGTACAGGCCTCCTCCGCTATGGGGTGCAATGAAGAATCTTAACAAGAAGATTCCTGAGATTGCATCAAGAAAGTCCCAGATGTATGGCTACCTAATGGAGCAGGACAAGTAAGTGGAATGAACCTTGAGGATTACTTAACCTCATCGATTTGCATCGAAATAGAATTTGATTATTACTCATACGTGATGCAGGGGTCTACAAATCTTGCCCGATCTTCCTGAATTTCAGTTGTCGCTAAAACCAGAAGATTACCATTTGCCAGAACCAAATTGGAATACTGAAAATCTTGAAATAAATCGGCAAACCCCTAGCGAGCAACTTGTAAATAATGAAGATGATACAGAAATTAAGTAAAAGTATGTATCTGCTGTATGTTCTATTGATTTATTTTCTGTTTAAAGCAAAGCAGCTAGTAATTTCTTGAGGTGAATGCATTTTTAATGTGATATTAGTAAAACATGACATGACTTTTGTTTGTGCATAATGTAGCTCTGAACCATCAATGTTTACCCCCTCAGTAAACTGCCAATGAACTGTAAGATCTGTAACTGCTTGAACGAAACTATTCATCCAATCAATACTTAAATACATAAAACTTAACTTGGAGCACAAGACATACTAAATTACTCCAATCACACATAAAGAAATTCCCTATTATAAATGATACAAATAAAAACAATTTTCCAACATCCTAAAATCTCAAAATATATAATATGTAAATAACTTTTAATAATAACTAGCTTATAACCCGTGCCAAGCACGGGCCGAGCATAGTCGACATTAAAATATCAGTATTAATAAATTATTAATGAATATTATTTAAAAATGTATTTTTCGAGAATTGAATGATAAAAATATATAATAAATAAATAACTATTTAATTATGTAGTTATAGACAATCGAACCGTGCATAAAACTAAAGAAATTAAATTAAATAAATCTAGTATGATTACGTAGCTGTAAAGAATCTAACGTTCCATGAAACTATTAAATTTAAAGTAAATAAATAAATCTTGTATAATTACGTAGTTGTAAGGAATCGAACCCTGGATGAAGCTAAAGAATTTAAAGTAAATAAATCTTATATAATTATGTAGTTGCGAGGAATCGAACCTAGGGTCAAGTGATAATCAAATTTGGTACTTTGGTACTTTGGTACTTTGGTACTTTTTAGTACCGCGCGCCATTTTCACATTGTTTTGCTTATTAATAAAGAGTATAGATACGCATATACGTTAACAATATCTTTGTTTTTTCCTTATTTCTACTAACAAAAGAATAATTGCTAAAGTAGATTGGCCCGTTCTAAATTGTGGTTAACAATATCCTTTGGTTTTTCCTTATTTCTTTCTACTAACAAAAGAATTGGGATCATTTTATAAAAAAATAAATTAAATTAACTAATGAAACTGGACAGAGATCAGTGTGTCTTCTTTCCGAAACTTTTGATCCTTATATTAGTCCAACTTGTTTTGGAAATAATATATGATTACAATGCTTAAAGAGCATGCAAAGTCTAACTTTTCTAGTGTCGAATCAAATTCACTCCCGCTCGAGCCAACTTGAAAAGAAATTCAAGTCTTTCACATGTTTTCTTAAGTGCCAAAAAATTGTGAATTACTCACACATGAGTCAACTAACGAAACATTTAACTAAATTTAAAATTATTGCTTCGTTGTTTGAAGTGATAAGTGAAAAATAAAAATTATCTGTTTGGATAATTTTGTATTATGACCAACTTATGAGTTATTAAAAATATTATAATAAAAATAAATTTAATAAATAGTACATTTGAATGATAATATTAACTTTTATTAAATAAAATCACAAAAATAAAATAAGTTATCCAAAAAAGTACTCAATACCAATTTCTGATTTTAAACTATTTTTTTAAATTTAAATCATTTTCACAAACAGACATTTTTTTAACTTTAAATAAAAAATTACTTTAAACTCGCGGCTTAAAGTAGTTGCCAAATAGGCTCTAAATAGTTGAGTTCATTATTTCCAAATTCCAATACGTGGTGGACTCGTGAATGTGGACTTCGTTACATAAAAATGAAGTATGCAGGTTGTTGTCAATTGTAATAACGAGCATGTCACTGTTGTGTTTGGAGTACAAAATTGGGAGAACAAGCTCAACAAGTAACCTACTACTAGGCTTCTCAATGGAATACAACCTATTTTTTTTGAACATGTCGTGGTATGTGTAAATGTTAGAATAACAAAACTTACATTGTGTTTCCGATTGGAGTATATGCGTATAAAATCAGTGGAGTATCTTATATAAATTGGAATACCCAACTATTAATGGAGTATTCAAAAGATAAATGTATAAAATCACAAAAAAAATACGAAATGTGATTTTAAGTTGATTTTATTACGAAATGTCGAACCTGTAAAAAGACAAAGCATGTGTTTAGTTAGAGCAGAGTTGTTCCTTGTCATTGTATGAGGTGTGTGTAAAGTATATGTCTTATATAGAGACTTGTTGTAGAACTTTAGGCGCATGTACAATGAAAATGGCCGCCGAAGTAAGCGTGGTTCCAGCTTCCGGTTACTATCCGGTTCGTATTCTTAACGCTCTTCCGACAGCCACAACTTTCCGGCAGAAACGGAAGCAGTTCATTTCAGCTACCATAAATAACACGCGCAGAGGAAACACAAGGAGCTCAATGTCCAAAAAAGCAGGTGATAAAAACGAGGAGGAAATGGAGCGTCGGAGCTTCAAGGATTACTTGGAACACTCAAAAGATTTGGTGAGATCATCGGACGCTGGTCCACCACGTTGGTTTTCCCCGTTGGAGTGCTCTGCCACACTTAAAAACTCTCCTCTTCTGCTCTCTTTACCAGGTTTCTTATTCCAAACTCGCACCTAAATTTATTCTTAATACTTCCAACGTCCTTTTTTAGTTTTTACTAGTTATTGAATATAGTAATTGAGTGCTCGAAAGATATTTTATTTGAAAATTTCAAATAAATACTTAAATAAGTTACACAGTTAAATTTTTACAATTTCTTAGGGAAGTACTACTTAGAGGAAAATGAGTTGTGCACCTTTTCGGTGTTATCTCTTTCAAATTTTGTTATGGGAAGTTTTGGTTCTCACACGTTTCATGTTGCTCTTTATGCATATAAAACACATACGTTAGCATGAACGTTTTTATGATATGATTATTTGTCGTTGGTACATGAACCTTCGACTCAAGTTTGAGGATGCAAAGGTTCCAATTGGGCATTTAAATTTTTGTGCATGGTTGATGCCATCATGCAAAGCATTCATTGCAGACGGGTCAAATGGGCGGGTTCAAACGGTTGAATCGGGCCCGACTCGTCAAATAATTTGACTCAAATCAGACCGGTTTAAATCGGCTCGCCAACCCATCAATAGCTCGGCACGACTCGCGAGTTGAGCAGCACGATTTCATTTTGCCTTTTTAGGCCATTCTACATGCTTACAATCACCATTTATATATTGTATGTATGTTTTTTAGTATCTTCGTTATCAAATTAATTCAGCTAAATATCTTTTGGAGAGGAGTTATTTCAGCCACGCTTTTGTTTTCCTATCTACCCCTTTTACTCCCCTTTTTTCTTTTTGCCTTTATTCCCTTTTTCTTTTTATTTTATTTATTTAAGTTATATTTATTCCTTTTTAATTAAAAAAATTTATAGAGGTACCTTCTTCTTTTTTTTCAAAAAAATTTCTATAATTTAAATATATATTTAATCAAATAAAAAAATTTAATAAAAAAATAATATTTGAACCGCCCGCCAACCGCTTGTACGTTCACGAGTCAGACATTCATGAATTCGGCACGACTCGTCACCACAGACGTGTCGATCGTGTTTTCAGTTAGGTGCAACTCGGCACTATAAAAAACCGGCTTGCCTCCCGCTAGCTTCTAGGCTCCTTGCATAATCCAGCAGTGGCAGAGCCCAAAGTTTTCAGTTGTGGGGCTAAGAGAATGTACAACGCAGATCCATTTTCATGCATTGATCCATGTAAAAAGGAACTCGACAGGAGAGTATGTGTTTTTTTGCATTGGACGGACAGAAAGAAAACCGGGCAGTCCCGGGGTGGTGGGACGAGCCCACTTCCTTCTTTTTATTATTTAATTATTACTTTAACATGCACGTTAACACACGCCAGCCAGACTTAACCAGACTGATAGTATATTTTTTAGTTTAACAAAACTAACGGTAATATAACGTATCTTTTTACAAATTTTAATTAAAATTATTACTTGGAACGTACATTAATTAAAATTATTTTTACAAATTTTAATCACTTTAATTTAATAATTACAGTTTTAACACTATTTATTAAATTAAAAATAATTATACAATATCATTTTGTACTATTTATAATATAATAACAATAAATGTTATTGGGTCATACATATTGGCAAGTGGGCTTTGCATCATCGGAAGGAGTTGACCACTTTTTCTATTCGGCCACTTTTGAGTGATGTGACGTGATATGGGGCCAAGCATAGTAGAAAAGTGGGCTTAACATTGTTGATGCTCTAAGACGAGCAAAAAATTATAAATTGATATATTTTATAATTTTCCTATAGTAGCATCAAAGCACACATTTTATTTTAACTATACTAGCTTATAACCCGTGCCAAACACGGGCCGAACACGAGTCGACATTAAAATATTAGTATTAATAAATTATTAATAAATATTATTTAAAAATGTAGTTCTCGAGAATTGAATGATTAAAATATATAATAAATAAATAACTATTTAATTATGTAGTTATAGACAATCGAACTGTGCATAAAGCTAAAGAAATTAAAGTAAATAAATAAATCTTGTATGATTACGTAGTTGCAAAGAATCTAACGCTAGATGAAATTATTGAATTTAAAGTAAATAAATAAATCTTGTATAATTACGTAGTTGGAAATAATCGAACCCCGGATAAAGCTAAAGAAATTAAAGTAAATAAATAAGTTGCAAAGAATCTAACGCTCGATGAAACTATTGAATTTAAAGTAAATAAATAAATCTTGTATAATTACGTAGTTGTAAGGAATCAAACCTTGGATGAAGCTAAAGAATTTAAAATAAATAAATCTTGTATAATTATGTAGTTGCGAGGAATCGAACCCGGGTTAAGTGATAACCAAATTTGGTACTTTGGATTACGTAGTTGTAAGGAATCGAACCCTAGATGAAGCTAAAGAATTTAAAGTAAATAAATCTTGTATAATTATGTAGTTGCAAGAAATCGAACCCGATTAAGTGATAACCAAATTTGGTAATTTGGTACTTTATTACCGCACGCCATTTTCACATTGTTTTGCTTATTAATAAAGAGTATAGATTTAATGTGTATATAATAATTTGGTAAAAGTGGACAATCATTAGATGTCCTCTTGGGCAATTTTTGTCAAAAATCTGGTAAAAAAGACCCAACTCCCTTGTCACTGTCCATGTTTCTTTCATGCATACATTACTAAAGAGTACTTGAACAATTTGAAAATTGCAGGTCTGGATGGGAACGGACTTGGACTTTCTTTGCAATATCAAAGACTTGGACAGTAAGTTCATTTGCTCTTTGAAGTCTGACCGCTGAATAACAAGTCAAGGGTTCAAGCTTTAGTAAGACGTCTAGGGTTCAATATCTGTGGAGGCTATTTAAATTTTGTAAATTACCGTTCCAAATTTTTTTTGAATAATATTGCCAAATGCTAAAGTTATTATACTTAATAACTTTTTATATGGTATATGATTATGCATGTTCTTATTTCTTTGTTTCTCCGAAGGATCTTTGATATCTGGTGCTTGCATATTCCTATTGATGACCGAACACCATTTCCAGGTCCTTATCATCTCTTTATCACATGAGCACAACAAAACCATTTTTTTATACACTGTGACAGTAAATGAATAGGGTCATTACATTCAGTAAAGAACTTTTCTATGGACTTGGTACCATATTAATAGGTCCAAATTTGCCTCAGCTATCATTTAACACTGATAATCTAATTGTCCAATTTCTTATTGCTCAGAATTGGTGAAACTGGTAGAAAGAACAGTTAGATCGGAGAACCACCGCTTACCTAATAGGCCAATATATCTCATCGGAGAATCTTTTGGTGGATGCATAGCACTAGCTGTCGCTTCCTGTAACCCTGATATCGATCTCGTGTTAATTTTGGCTAATCCAGGTGAGAACTTTGTTCCACACATAACACTGTTAATTGTTAAGTGAAGCTGTGCAAATTGGAGATTCAACATTTTGTTTAGTGATATACATTCTTGATACTTCTGTCAAAAATTTTCGGTTTGGCAGCTACATCTTTCAGAGAGTCCCAGTTTCAACCTCTTATACCTCCACTGGAAGTAATGCCTGACAATCTCCATATTGGTGTGCCATATTTGCTGAGCCTAATGACAGGTCAAACTCTGGTTTTGAATTTCAAACAAGCTAACCTAGGGAGTAATTTCACATGTTTCATTGGTTTGTTATGTCGAATTCACTTAGTTTGCCTGTGTGCTACTACTGGAAAAAGAAAGAGAAAGACAACTTTAGCCATGAGATACCAGACTGTGATACATGTCACATAAGTTGACTTTAGTGCTGGTTCCATCAGGCTGCTAGACATTAGGATGAAAATGCTAGGCCATTTTTTCTTAATGTTAGGTTTGTTAACGTGGGTAGATGACCTGAGATATAATTGAGTAATTCTGTCATAATCATTTCAACCGTGTTCCATTCTCTGTAAAAAGCAAACACTAAACAAAGAAAATTCGATAAGCTGTTCTTCCTTTGCATTGAGAGGTAAAAAGTGTGCCATATTCTTCTAAAGGTGAAAGATTTTATTAAAAAGATATAAAATTTGTTGCTGGATCCTCCTCGGCTTCAGAGGATAATTACTAATTAATTACTGTAAAGTAAGCCTGCGAACCTGATAAAATTGGTATGCCTACGCACAGATAGTCCTACAAAGCTGGTGATTGCTGCTCTGGAGAAAGGACTTTCACCGCAACAAACAGTTGGAGAAATGTCACAAGGAGCCATGGCGTTATCATCATACCTCTCTGTATGATCTAGAAACTGATCAAGACCAATACATATCTAGCTATAATTATTTCCGTGTACTTGACTTTTATTATGAATTTCGATTATCTCTACTAATTTGTTCATGCGTAAGAGGATCAATCTTTGTACAATCTGTAGCACTCTGTTTTTGACGTGTATATGACACATGAAACACTTTTCTGAAGCTTAAAGTGAAACACTTGTTTAGCTTTTCTTTAGAGTTGTTTTTCAACTTTCTGTTCTGCTCTTCCATTCTGATGTCGCAAATTTGTTAACACCAGGTCATGTCAGATGTTTTATCTGCCAAATCACTTCTCTGGAAGCTGAAGCTGGTGACCTCAGCGTGTGCATTTGCTAATTCACGTCTTCATGCTGTGAAAGCTCAAACACTGATTCTCTCCAGGTCTTTCCTCTTTCACAGTTCATAGCATGCAAATTTTATTGTTAAAAATATGTAATTATCATAATCACAGGAACTTTTATGCTGACGAAGATTGTAATTTTCCAGAACCTGATTAAAAAGTTGGCCAAGTTTCTATAAAAGATGTGTAAACCTGAAATTCAGTTTGCCACTTATTTTTAGAGTTTGCCCTCCTTTTACTTTTCAGCGCAGTTTAATAGGCACATTTCATGAATCAAACAAATGTAAGTGTGTCATTTACGTTGTTTCTCGAGGAAATTAAGTCAAAAATGGACCAACAAATTGAACAAGCAGACACTACAAACTACTAGAGAAACAAACCTTCCCTCTGGTAGAAAATATTATGATATGTAGCATAAATTTATAGTTAGAAAACGTAGGCCTTTGAACTTAATGTATACAGATGCAGGGAAATGGGTTTAGTAGTAAGTATCATGCTTCATTATCCTCCCCAGTCCCCAGCATCTCTCTGCATATAAAGTTGTCTATGTAATTTTCTTATCATCTACTAATTAACCATTACTAACAAATTTTGTTTTAATGTCTTCAGTGGAAAGGATCACTTACTACCAAGTCGAGAGGAAGCTGATAGACTTAAGAAAATTCTTCCAATATGTGAGATTCGACGTTTTAATGACAGTGGTCATGCCCTCTTCTTGGTATGAGAGGTTTCTCTTATTCTGTATCTGTATGAGCAATCATAGCTGAAGCATAGCACTTCTTGATGTTTTAACTAAATAAAGACCTACCAGGGAGTCAGGGACATACTTATGAGTCTTAATTCATCTTACTACTGCTTTTTAGATTATCTGCAGTTCATCCTAATTCTTTTACTAGTGCTTTATAGATTATTCCCTAACACTCTGTTTCTATATTTGACGCATCTGAGTCTATTCTTATCTTACTAGGTTCATGATGACATGCTATTCATGCATATATATACATTCATATATATTTAGAAGTAAATCCATGTACCAGCTGTGTTGTGCTTCACATATCAGTCCAATTGAAATGAATGTATGCAAGGCTGTACTCTATGTTGGTTCGAGAGAATGGCTAACTGTTCATACAAGTGCCTTGCGACTTAAACATTTTACCAAAAAAATGCATGAGAAGTTGCAAATGCTTGTTTGCTACAGCTACACAGACTGATTAAATCGATTCTAAGGTCATGCACGTGTGGACTTTACAATAGTACATGATAGTTACTATATATATAAATTGTTGATTTGAGCAGTGAAAGCTTCAGAATTTAAACACATTAAACATTGGTTTAGATACAAACATTATCTGCCTGTCAGCGTGTGAAGTTACCTTTTTGGCATTGGGATTAACTTAATTGCACTTACTATGTCATCTTACACACAGATCATTGACAAGCTATAATGTCACCATATGCAACAGGAAAGTGCTATTGATTTGGTGACTATTATAATGGGGAGCAGTTTTTATCGCCGTCAAAGATACCTTGATTATGCATCAGATTATTTTCCCCCGAGTCCTTCTGAATTCAAGAAACTATATGAAACTACCAGGTAACTGATATCCGACACAATGTCACTGCTGATTTCAACTGTGTTATAATTATATGTATACTTTATTTTGGGGGGAGGGGGGTGGTGGAGACTGAAAGTAGTTAATGTCCTTCAGTCCTTGTTTCATTCAAATGCATTACATTAATCTACGTATCAAAATGAAATCTGATAATAATTGCCCTTAATGTTCGTGACGGTAGGAGACTGAGAAATCTTGAGTTTAGGTAGGATATATTTAACTTTATCTTATACTCTATTGCAAATATTGATGAAAATCAGCTTCATTGAGAAGTTTACTAGTCCAGTGATGCTGTCAACATTAGAAAATGGGAAGATTGTGAGGAGCCTTGCAGGGATTCCATATAAAGGCCCAGTCATTTTAGTTGGGTATCACATGATGGTGGGGCTTGAACTAGCTCCTCTGACAAGCCGCTTTTGGATTGACGGGGATATACATCTCCGAGCAATAGCACATCCATTTTTGTTCAAAAAGTTGAAAGAAGAGAACATGCTTGATATCTCAGCATTTGATATTGTAAGAGTTATGGGTGCTGTTCCTGTATCACCTACCAACTTATACAGACTTTTGTCTCTAAATTCTCATGTCCTGCTCTATCCAGGAGGCGTTCGTGAGGCTTTTCATCGGAAGGTAAAATATTTAAGACAGTTTCATACTTCATTGCACTTATGGATGATTGATCTTTTTCTTAGTATCTGATGTAAAAGGATTTATCAGCACTGTAGAATAAAATGGCTTATAGACGTGAAAAATCATTTTGAGAATAGCAGTAATTTACAAGGCAACTTATATACTTACAGAAGATATGGACGAGACATCATTATCAACCCCAGTAGACCTTGGCCCTGAAGGAAAACTATGCAGGCATGAAGATTAAGATGAAAACCATGACCTATATGCTACAATGTCTTAGTCTGATTCTTTCAGTCATTTACGATATCAAAGTTGTTGTATTTTAATAAATTAGATTATACTATAAGCAATTAAGCATTTTTTTTACTACTTTTTACTCTATATTTCTCAAGGGTGAGGAATACAAGTTATTTTGGCCAGAACAATCGGAGTTCATTAGGATGGCTGCTAGATTTGGAGCCAAAATTATACCATTTGGTGTTGTTGGAGAAGATGATGTTTCTCAAGTAAGCTGATGCCTTTTTAGACTCCATTTGTATAGATCATAATCATATTCATATGTGAATTAGTTCATATCCTTAGAAAAGTGACTGCCTTTTTAAGGGTTGATATTTTTATGGCTATATTTAATATTTTCAAGTTTATGTTATTATTGGGAAAATGTTTGTGCTGCATGTTCAAAATAATGAGAACTCTATATCTTGAAATGGTTATTTTCAAATAAAAATTCAAATCACTGAACCATGTCCTTTAGCTTCACTGTTTGATATGCAGCATTTAGTTGAGTTCTCTATTCCAAATTAGATAATGTGATGAATGACAACTATATTTTGCTCATGCAGTTGCTTCTTGACTATGATGACCAAGTGAAGATTCCCTTTCTTCAATCTTATAATAAGGAATTCAACGAGTCTTTTACGAAGTTGAGGTATGTTGTCCATTTCTTAAATGATTTTTAATCTTTTATTGTTTTTGATTGATATAAAGACACAACTTCATATCTTAAAACTGACAGTTTGACACAAAATATATATATATACCTAGCCGTAAAAGTTTTTATTCTATATGATTTCTTAGTAACATAAACAGAGTTCTTTCTCTCTAATATTGGTAATGGCAGGGAGCGAAACTTACCAGAAGAGAACCTAATAGATCTTCATATCTTAATTAAAGATTTTTATCACTAATTTTTAAGCCAGCAAGGGCTTACATACTATACTTGAGGTCAATTCATTGTGCTATTTTTATACTATGCTGCTGCCTGGAAATACTAATTAATAGATACTATTGATTCATATAGTTTGATTCAGTGTCTTGTTTTCTTCATGGTCGTTATCTAATTTAATATCATATTCTTGAGATCACAGGGCTGACAGTGAAGGAGAGGTTGCAAAGCAAGACTTGCACCTCCCAATATTGCTACCAAAAGTTCCAGGCCGTTTTTACTTTTTATTTGGAAAGCCAATTGAAACAGAAGGTAAACTTACTAAACAAACATCATCTACCGTGCATCATGTTCCCTTATTCTGTGGGCATCTGATATGAGCAATCAGCTTTCCTAGTCCAATTTTTATCAGAACCTTCGTTAAGAGGTGAATGCGGAGCAGCATAGATACTCAATAATGCAAATTGCCAAATAGTATTAGATCGTAGCAAGTTTCATTTCCTTTTATTTTTGCGTTGAATAAATTTGGATGGTTATGGCAAGGTAATTTATTTATTTTGGTAGAAAAAATTGATAAGCTGCCTGGTTTTGTGCTTACATGGAATATATTGTTTTCAGGTAATCTGATATTATTGTTTGTACTAAGCTGTATATGTTCATTTTTTTTGAATACATTGAGCGAGTCTACCTTGGCAAACTGTGTTGGAACAATCACATTCGAGTTCTTCTTGTTTGTCAGTTTGGTATTAGTTCTTCTGAGTCTCAGATTTCGAATTATAGACATCATTAGTCATTAAATTCTAGCTAATCAAGGCTTGTCCCTTTGCTTATGGATTGACATAAAATGGAAGAATCCAAAACCTTTACACATGGGGTAAAAACTTGATACTAGTATAGGTTAATCTGCAGTTGGCAAGTTGATTTCAAGATAAATTCTTTTTGTAGCATTTGATCTGTAAATCGAAAGTAGTAACTCTGTCATTATCTTAAAATAGTGTCTCCACCGTAGCTAATGCTAATGTTTTTCGAAAAGTAGAACACACTGTTTTCAACCTGTTATACATTGAGTATGGAGTGCAAAATAAGTGTACTATACTAGTAAGTAGTGTCCCTGATCGCTCACATTCTCTCTTTTTTACATTGAGCTGTAGGGAGGAAGCAAGAACTAATGACTAGAGAAAAATCACAAGAACTGTATCGAGAAGTGAAGTCTGAGGTAGAAAATTGTCTTGCATATCTGAAGGAGAAACGAGAAAATGACCCGTATAGGAGTATACTAGCTCGGCAAGTTTATCAGGCAATACATGGCCCTGATGCTGAAGTCCCGACGTTTTCACTTTGATCATATATATTCACAGAACTACAGAAGCCTAGTGTAGATTGACTAGATGATTTTTTAGTCTTTACAATCATCCATATACCCATAGACCTTCACGGTGTAGAAATTTAATTGTTAATCCTACCAGCCCGTCATTTAACAAGTAAATATGTTTTCTTTCTTAAAATTTTTGTATACAAGATTTTGCAGGTAGCGAAATTAGCCGATCCAAATTCTATTAACAGTCTTAATTTGACGAAATATATAGTTATATTTTTGGTGGCCTTGTGATAAATTTGTATAATTACATAGAGTCTGGAAATATTTGTGACAGTGTTTATGTGCACATGAATGCATAGGGATACATAGGAGCATGTCCAAAGCTCCCAACCAGGTAAGGGGAAAGAGGTAGGGGGGGACAAAATGAGTGCCTGGTCTAAGGGAGGGTACTGGGTAAGTACTTAACTTGGTTGTACATTTAGCAAACACCACACTAGCACAACTCAATTTCTAAATACTCAACTCCTTGCAATTTCCCAGTTTATTACCCCCTTTCTCAGGTCACCAAATTAAAAGGCAACCAAATAAATAGAATTACTAGTAAATAATAATTAATTAAATGTTTGTCAACATCAAGAAATGATTATAGATCGAACTGGTGCAGCAGGTGTTAAAGCTGGAGATTGTATCAGAGAGTAGAAATATTAAAGACTAATTAATTGGAGCTGCCAATGTAGAAGCAAACAATTAATCTGGAGATCAATTGAGTAGTAATTAAACCAAATTATTTAACTACTAACTCAATAAAAAGGTAGTGATCATATCATTAATCGAAAGACAAAACTGCAAAACATAAGGCCAGTTAGCTAGATCGAACACAAACATAAGATAAGGATTGAGTAGTTGAGGATCATAAACGAAGAGTGAGGTCAACATGAGACTCATTGTCATAATCATGACCAGCTTCATCAAGATGATTCGAAAACGGAGAGACGACGTGGTTACCATGAAAGAAGAAAGGAGCGAGGGAGGAGCTCTGATCAGGTGCAACAGCAGCAGAGCAGTGGTGGCATTGAGGTGGACCTGGTGGTGGTGGTGGAAGTTGATACTGGTGGGCCCAGTAAACAGGATTAGCTGGAGGATTAATGGGGTTGTCTATCAAAGCAGCTGGATAGTAACAACAAGATGAAGAATCAACTGCTGCGGCAGCTTTGACGACGTCGTTAGTGGCGTTGGCTCGACGAACAGCGGCTCTTTCACGTTTGTGAGCGTTCTGGTGGCCACCTAAAGCTTGAGAAGTGTAGAACTTTCTGGGACAGTATAGACACGAGAACATTCTGCCACTTGATGCTGCCTTTCTCATACCTGTTGTCTCTGTTGTTGTTGTTGAAGACATCATTACTTTAGCCTGCTTTTGCTTTTCTTGTTGTTGTGTCTTCCAGAAATCGTACATTCCTGACTCTTCCTCATTTTCATAATTATTCTCCATTAGAGAGAGAGAGAGAGATGAAATGAGAGAGAGAGAGATGAAATTAGAGAGAGATGAAGTTAAAGCATGGAAGCTGAGGAATGAGAAGAAAAGATGAGAGCAAGCTTATGTGAATATCTGAAATATATAAGACTTGTTTGGATGATGGGGGTTTAAGAAGCGCTTCTTTTGTTTTTATCTATCCTCCATGTAGTTAGGTTGTTATGTAAGTATCATGTGTGTGTGTGTGTATATGCCATTCCGAATATTGCATGGTCCTCACTCTGCCATATATAATGACCAAACTGCCCTTCTTATACCAAATTAACAACCTTCCTCACTTGTCTTAGAAAATTCAAATTTATGTTGCAAATTACCAAAATGAATAGCTTATGTCCATTTATCATATCTTAAAAAGAACATGGAACTGATCATAATTATCTTTTAGTTGTAGGCATAGAAAATACATTCACAAAGCTAGGTAGCTACTTGTTCAAATTTAAATAGTTTGATCGACTATAGGGCATGGTAAAATCAACTGCAACATCTGAGAGAGTACTAGACCTTTTTCATAAAATATATTATCATACTAAATCAGTAAAAATATTATATACTGTATACTATAGGGTAGAAAAACAACTAGTGTACATAGTAATTGCTTATTAAATTAGTTATGTATGAAACAATGTGATGTGATAACACATTATTCAACGTTTGATTATACTCCTGTGCGTAAATTATAAAATGGTGACTGAACTTTACTTTTTTTTTTTTGTATTTTAATAATTAAAATTTTAAATCGTAACATATTATTTTTATTTTTAAAAAAGGTGGCAATTAATCATCTTTTCGAAAACTATCACTATATGACAATTTGAAATTTCGTCAATAAATATGTTAAATGAGATTAAGTTTGATCACAAATTTTTATAACTTGCTCAACTATTATTCACTATATAATTTATATATTTGATACACACAGGAAAAGCCTCACTGTCCCATCAAATGACTAAATGTAACATTGTACTTGTTTTTTAAATTATAATTTATAACTCCGATATTTCTTAGTACCCATAATAGTACAAAACTATTTCAACTGCAGATAAGTTATAAAATGTATATAAAAAATGTTAAGGTAAGGTGTTCCCCACTACAACTACAGTACATATTCTTTTCAACAATACGCTACAACAAGAGTTAGTAAACAACAAATGAGAAATAGATAGATAGGGGGGTGTGAAATAAATGAAGGGCAGAAGTGTAAATAAAAAAAAGAATGGGTGGATTGTAGCTGACGTGGCAAAGAAAGGACAGGAAGAGGTAACAATCAGCTAATTTATCGGGGTGCAGTAGTTGTTATGTGTCGGACATTCCCCCTCCCCATCTTCTCTCCTCTGTTCATTTATACACACAGAGGAAGTGCATTGCTTGATATATGAGGGGGAGAGGTGCGGAAAGGGCGGAGGAAAGGACACGTAGTACATAAATGGTAAAAGATGACAAGGTGACAGACTGAACCAATCAACAAGGAGGAGTTTAAAATTAAATAATGCCAAAACAACGTTAACTCTGTCATCCGTATAATACCTGCAGGGAGGCTGCAGGTTCATCACTGTAAAACTGAATTAGCATCTTTATACAAACCTCCCCACCAACACCCTCTCTCTTACTAGTTACTCCGAGAGAGAGAGAGAGAGAGAGATTTGTTAGAGAGAGAGAGAGAGAGAGAGAGATTTGTTAGAGAGAGAGAGAGAGAGAGAGAGAGAGAGAGAGAGAGAGATTTGTTAGAGAGAGAGAGAGAGATTTCACGGTTATGCATGTATAATGGTTGGGACAGATAAAGATAGATAGGCCTGATAACACAACACAAAAGGCAATTTTACACATCAAAACTGAGAATACATTTGTCACATAATTTAATCTATCTATTACACATAAATATGTTTTGTGAGTAATATTTATTTCTATGTGCATGAAAAGAAGCAGAGGTTGTGAAACCCAATCTGGATCATCATGTTTACTTGATCTTCTCCATTTCTATCAATCACTTATCAGTAGAGATAAAGTCATGTACATGCATACAATACATGTACGTATATACATGGCATAGCTAGATCACAGATAGGTAGCTAGCTTTATTCTCTCTTACTTTCCTCTATTAGGTTGTTGAGTTTGTTTTTACCATTCCTCTCAATTTTACTATTTCTGTCTTTCAGCCTTGTGCTACTCCCTATTTACTCTTCTCCAACAATCTTTACAAATTTACTTAGTTCATTTCCTCCTAAATTTGGTTCGTTCTTTTCTCACTTTTTGACGGTAAATACATGAGGTCACATTTCACAATTATTCCTGTTCAATGTTGAAATTTGGTTGATAAACGTGACAATGTGGTCACTAGATATTGCTCGATTATTTGCTAACCTCGTTTTATGCCCATTATTCAAATGCTTTTCACTTGTTCCTTCGTTTCTCAAAAGAATATATATATATATGTATTCTATTCTAATGAGACCCTATTATTATGGGAACTGTATATTAGATCACAAAATTAGACCCAATAACTAAATACACTATAATTGTAAATACACTATAATTGATTAAGCAATGTTTCGGCTAACACCAAACCTCAACACCAAAAACATCAAATACAGGGGCTGGAAGTTTAATCTTAATCGGTCAAAACCAAGTAAGATGCACAAGTCCTTGGTGGAAATTTTGCAACAATTTAGACATGCTGCAAATTCTTATGATCTGCGATAAAAGCTAATTCATGTTACACTGTGTTAAATAAGGACTCACTAGTAGCCTAGTGGTACGACTCATTCCCACGACCCAGATCATGGTATGAGTCCTTGATCCCCCACCCCTTCCCAGGAGTACTTCATAATCTAGTGCATTGAAGAATATGTAACATACATAATACCACATTATCACTATCTTGATCCACATAATCACTAAATTCAAAAATAATTTATCAAAAAAATCAACACAAATCACCGAATTTCAACACAAATCACCGATTTTTTACAAAATCATCACTATCTTGATCTACAGAATCACCAAATTGAAAAATAATTTACCAAAAAATCAATACAAATCACTGAATTTCAACACAAATCACCGAATCTCAATACAAATCACCAAAATATTTTAAAACAAATCACCAAAAGTCGCTGCTTTTGTCATGTATACGGTATACCACCACCATAACCACCATCTCAGACATAACCTACATTCCCTACATCTCTACCACCAGTCCATCACCATATCCTCCAAAACCCCCTTATCTACTGAAATCATTACATCTGAATAATTATGTATCTCAAGCAGGCCATACTTGACACAGAAAAGAAGAGCAACGATGATCTTAGGAAAATCTGTGGCGGATCGAAAGGATACAGATCGGAAGTGATGTAGTGATGGTGATGACTCATCAATCATGATTTTTTTCAGTGAAATTGATGTTTTGACAACAAAAAGAGAGATAGAGAGATGGAAGTCGTGAGAGTGATGAGAGAAGAAAAAAAAATCAGATTTTATAATTGTATGGCTACGATTTAGTTTAGGTATAAAATATGTGGGGTTGAGATTGATTCTCAGTTCTCATTTTAAGGATGGGTCTCATTTGAACATTTACCTATATATATATATATATATCAAATCAAATATCAAATATACACCCCAATATTTCCCCGTATTGCTGAATAACCATAAGTTTGATTACATCGCGTTCAGTTCGAGCTGGGCGATGAAAAGTTTACCGTCATTAAAAAAAATGGCAAACCAAAAGTGACCACCAATTTATACAGTAAAAGGATTTGTTTACCATGTTTTGCTCTGGAGAACTGGTTCTGAAATGCTGCAAGTTTCACAAGTCCGCACCATTAGTATCTAATATATGTATTAATTTAAATAATAACAAATCATGACAGGATGGTCTGATATATGGCCCTTTTCATGTTACAATATATACAAGCAGCAAAAACTAGTATCTAATTAATCTAGTTCTCTGCATTGATCTAAATAAAATAGATGGCCCTTTTACATGTTACAACATATACAAGCAGTGAGAAGAAGCATAATGTTAAACAATCAGCGATTTGCTCAGCTGAGAAGAACCTTATTTTTTTTTAAAGTCGGACTCCTTTTTGTGTAAACCACTTTGAGATTAAATGGCCTTTTGGAACTATGCTAGAAATCGACATTCAAACATCAGGCTTGACGATGCTGACTTTCAGCTACTGATTTCGAAATATCTTGGATCCTCTGGAAAATGATATTCCACATTCAGCTGCAATATGTACACAACAAGTCTTTAGTTACACAAATATGTTGAGTCACAGGTTTTAGGCAAGTTAGTAAGTTATACATCCAGAACCCAAACTGAAAAAACAGAGAATAGAAGGAGATTTCGTGACCAATTTAGAGGGTGTTCCAGTACAGATTCAGCGATTCTGGTGTCATCCTCTCTTATACATCTCTCTTATACATCTGATATATATATATATATATATATATATATATATATATATATATATATATATATATATATATATTCTAATTAGACACCGTAAGAGTAAATTTTATCTCTGATTTACTGTTTTGGCACCCTGTCATTGTTCCTAGCAGGAGTTGAACTGCTGCAACTTGTGAACTAGTTAAACTACTAGTCTACTACTACTTGTAAACTAGAAAAGCCAACTGTACTAATAAAAGCACACAAGGCACTCGAGAACTGAAGGCATGTGATCAGAAACTTAATACAATGTAATAATCATGAAATAAATGCCACAAGTACAATGACAATCACAGAGTGACATTAATAAGGAACTATAAATTCTCTAATAGGCAGAGCATATATCATGACCAAGAAGAACCCTACACAACGTCACAAAGAACTAAGATGATTGAATGCACGTGAAATTATGAAACCAAGACAACGCACCTTTCCTTCATCAGCGTCAGAATGACGCTGAGGAAAAACCACTCTCAGATCATTGTACAGATAAATTTTCCTCTCTTCATTATCTATATTACTTCGCGGCTGCGATAGGAAATCAGATTTGTTTTTCTCAACGGATCTTGAACATTTTTTAGGAGAAGGGCACAGAAACCGGAGATGAAGAGCATACCGCAGTGCACCTACACTGCTAGGATTCCCATTGATCTTTGAACAAACATGTGCAGATTTCTGATCAAGTACATGACACTGATCCAACCAATGAAAACCCTTGCCAGCAGTCCTCTGGTATATATCCGTATCGCTGCTGGTCCCAAATCCTTCACTGACTTTGACAGCTTCATCAGATTGATGCCTCTCTGAGACTTGCATATTTTCATTCTTTATGCCACAATTTTTCCGATGCTCTTTTCCCTGTGTAGATATAGGGCTAGAAGTGGCCAGAGTCACCTTTTGACGCAAGAATGTCTGATTCAATTCAAAGTAAGAAAGATAAATAAGAACTAAAACGCAAAACTGAGAATTTATCTTATAACAGTACAAAATTACTAATTCTGAATTTCTACCAGAAAAGTTAAGTATGAGAAGTGAAACAAGATCCTAATCCAAAAATTATATATGATCTAAGATAAAAGGGCCAACACTGTCCTTTGAGGATTAGTTCCTTTCTTCTCAGTAAATTCAGATAGTATGTGAATGTACAGTGTCACACAGAAGTAAACGATACATATGTGGTTTGTCTATAGAGCTACAATTGATGCCTGTTTGTCTGAATGGTAGTACTTGCAAGTAAATGTGTGTACAAAAGAAAATCCATAAGATACAGTTTCTCATTTTAAGAATTAATATGTATCTTAACAAGTTTTAAACATTATTCACATCTAGAAGATGACCGATCTCCTATACCATGCTGTTGGTAGGAGTATTTGAATAAGTATATTACACTGATCAAGTCGAAGAGTTTGGTTAGTCTCACTCTCACCATACAAGTAATTTAACAATTACAAGTAATTCTAGTAAGGGTAGTGACTGCTGTTAAACACACCTTTGTACCAGCTGGCATGTCACTCAGGTCGTAATTGCAAAAGAAAGTATGAAGAGGCGTCTTTTCTGGATTGCTAAGAACCTGCATAAAGCATTAACAATTTCAATGTATTCAGAATATTAACTCCATGTAGACAGATGATAGAGCTGCAACTATAAGATCTAAAGACATTACTATGATACTATACACTAATTGGTTCTTGGATTCTCGCATATACAATTCACCCTTGTGTGGGTAAATGATTGTGAAAGAATTAATTATGTATCCAACATCATTATAGAGATACATGCCTTGCAAAAAGGTAGAACAACAATTCCAGTACAGATGAGTAACAAATAAACTACATTACAAAATATAAATTAACTATTTAAACAAATAAAAAAAAATTACATATGCATATAAATCAGTTTTAATACATGAAATCAAATATAGCTATTTTATGCCTAGCTCAAATGGATCCCTGTCCATGTCTCAAGCATGTTAAATAAGTGTCTATCAATAATTAACAAATGAGTTCATAGAATTCAACATTTGGACAATACCAGGCTCCAAGCAATGTATTTCTATATTACTTCATTCACATAAATACATGTAGGGAGCTAATACTCTGAAAAAGGAAGTGTAAACAGCTTAAAAACTGCCAATTGTAGATATATCTCAAAGAAACAATAAAATGACCCCTTCAACGAATTTAAGCAGGACAAGGCAGACTATGGCCTGGTGTCATTTTTGCCTTCTACAGGCCAAAGGCAGAAATTAAAATATATAGTTCGCTAAAGGATACCCAATACGCACATGAAAAAAGGCTTCAGCAATGGTAAAAACAACAGAGATGTTATTGCATTTAAGTTCTGCAATATGATCAATTTTTTTAACACTGCATTTAATAGGCCTTTTTAATTAATCCATCATTAGTTTGAATAGTGGAAGAATCAGTACCAGCTGTATCCGCCCTTTCACTGGAATACGCAAACGACTCCTTAAATTACGTGAGTTTCCATCACTGCACTTTGTTGATAGCAAATTTCCTGCAAGATCTATACATGCATAGTATAGTAAGTAGCTATCTCCATCAATACTGGTTACTGAAAAAGGAAGCTTCTGTGATTTTGGTGAAAAATTTCCTCCAGTTATGCTTAGTACAGCAAGAAAACCATCAATTGTCTGCAGTGCAAAGATAAGAAGATATGCATGAGAATTGAACCTCATGATGGACAGTCTCAAGACAGAACTGAAACCTACAAGTATTTTAAATGAACCTCCCTTTTTCATGTAGAAAAGAAGTTTACCTGAGTGAAGTTTCCAAGCAGTCGGCCAGACAAAAGAGATTCCTCAAATGAACCAACCAATGACCTTCTAACAGGAAGTCCCTTTAAATTTCTACCCAATTTCTTGCAAAAGGGAAAGCCTGAAATATCTCGATTGAAAGGCCAACTCTTTCCAAATTTACTTTCTGAGGAAGTCGACTGTAAATTGTCATTCAGAAAAGCTACATCTTCGAAAGATTTACTTTCCATTCTTAAATTCTCCTCCTCTTCAGACGGAAATATGATGCCTGTATTAAGGGGATCATCCGTGTCTTTAAAAGTAAAGTAATTACCTCTATACTCTTTTCTTTCTTTCCTGCATCCTCCTTTAGCTTTGATATTAGCAGGCGATCTAGGACCAAGAGGAGATAAAGAGAGAGGAATTGAGGTCACCTTCTCTGCAGATACTAAGATTGCACTCATTCGGGGTCTTATTCTACATGAGTCACCCAAGAAGTCAAGACCAGGTGATGAACACCGAGCATGAGATAAAAATTCCTTTTGATCTAATACTGGGCCATCAGTGAAACAAACAGAGGCTGCCCTGCCACAATCATATGCAAAATCATTATGCGCTACGCAGTTAGACACAGAACACTCTGGTGAAATGAAAGTCCTCTCGCTCCCAATATTAGCTTTCTTAAAATCTTGACCAGTGAGTCTACCATAACTACTACTATTGTTATGTGAATCGCTTTGAAAATTGCTACAACCAATATCCAAAGAAGCGCCACTAAATTGGTTTGGGATATTCCTACCACTTAACGGTGACAGCATTCGCTTCCTTGCAAGTGATCCACTTGATTCAGATTCACCAAGAGTAATACCATAGGTAGACAAAGGTGCACAATCGTATAAATATTGATCATTACGAGTTGAAGAATTTGTCATACTAGGTTTGAAACCCAAAATCCTAGAAAACGGAACTGGACTTCTTTCCATTACTGGAACTAATAAATTATGGTCCATTGAGGTCTGATTATTAAGTTCTCCTAACAAACTGCATACAACATTCTCACTACTTGGTCTCACACATCCAGTATCCAAACCACTGGTTCTCATATCAGCAAATGCGGGTGGACTTTGCACCAATGTACTCAATGACATCGGAACCTCAGAAGGCTCACTATAAGATACTTGTGGCAATCCCATTGCTTAGCTTTCCTGAGATAGAGTTCGGATCTTCTAAACATAACAAAAAAAATACTTCCATTAGATCCTTCTTACAAGTAACCAATCCATAAATGAAAAGTAACAATAGTATAGCCCAAATCCATATAAATATCAAACACACAACTAGATCATTTTACATAACAAAATCCCCACATTCACCGTAACCTTAAGTGTCACAAAAACCAGGAACAATGCATCAGACACACAATTCAGCTGATTCACCAATACCATAAACTCCACAACTACAAGCAATTGTTTCCGAAAAAGCACATAAATTCCCCGAAAACTGAATTATATAGTAAAATCTCCCCCCACACAAATATAAGCTTTACAATCAAGAAAACTAAACTCACATTCTAGAATCAAAACAAGTCATAACAATACAAATTCAAACACAAATTTAACATAAAAGATACTTATGATACATACATAAACAGAAGAGTTAAAGTCTTGAAATCAAACACACGTGTGCATCAACTACTTAGCAAAGCTTACAGTTCAAGTATAACAGAATCAAAAGCAACAGAGATTAAAGCAAATTAAAATTAAAATTAAAAGTAAAGAAGAAAAGGGGGAGGGATTAGAACGGACCAAGAAAAAGGGTTTGATGAATGAATCTGATCTGTGATTATCAGTTTGTGCACAATGTATTACTACATTCGATCATTTTTGTATTTATATATATCGATAGCCTACGAATAGCTCGGACCTATCCGGGCCCGTACCACTCCCTAACCCGAATTCATATTTAAGTCATGATTCACCTACTAGTCTGGATTCATGTTTTGAGTCATGGCTCACCTACAAGTTCGGACTCATATGGGAGTCATGGCTCACTTACGAGTCTGGATTCATGTTTTGAGTCATGGCTCACCTACAAGTCCGGACTCATATGAGAGTCATGGCTCACTTACAAGTCCGAACTCATATGAGAGTCATGGTTCAACCTCAAAGTTTAACCCACTCCTGACGACAAAGGCAATAGCTTGCGTGAGAAAAACTATACATTATTATGTGACATGTTTAGGTCATCACGGATGGACACACCTGATGACGACACGTAAGGATACCTAATGATTGCCACAATTATGTCCTAGTCAAGCCACACGCCAGCGAGAGCCTGGCACACGACACCACAATTCCTCACCTGAACACGTGTGACCCATCAACATCAACCAGGTGTCCTACCTACCTAGGATTCAACGCTCATGATTGCAGGTACAACCCCTAAACCCTAATTCTTGGCCTATAAATAGACCAAGTAGGAAAGGTTTAGGGGTTACACATTCTCTTTTACACACTTACTCTATAATATACATATACTATACATACACCCTCCATATTTAGATATCTCTAGTTATTCTCTCTTCCAAAGCCTCCACTTATTCTCACGCCGGAGGCGCCGCCAGGGACCAAACTCCCCGCCGGTGTTGTTTTGCAGACACCCAACGGCAGCAACACCTCATCCAGGCGTGGGGAACGGCTGGGAAGGGCTAGATCGTGACTTGGAGTTATCATTTGGCGCTAGAAGGAGGGGAACCCTGTCTTGTGGTCACGGTGCCGCTAGACTCACCATCTTCAACAAGCTCCTTCATCTTTGAAGGAGTCCTGAGTAAACCCAGTAAGATCTAAACAAACCCACTCTTTTTAACCATGAAAATGAACTCCTTAGCCCATTTCTTCAATGTATGCATGTGTATTAGCCTTGTTTAGCCCAGATCTGTTGGTTTTTAGTCCTGTTTAGCTTTATCTAGCTTTCTTACTCTGTTTGTTGCTTAGATCTATATTGTTCCCATATAGTTCTACCTTAAAAATCCATTTTTCTTACTTTGAGACACAAAAAATCCAGAAACTACAAGCATACGTTGATCCACCTTCATTGATAAAACCCAGATCTAGTTAATATTTTCTTTTTTGTTGAAAGATTGTGTGCCAAAAATTGTGTAAACCCATTGAAATTACATTGTTGTTGAATTTGTTTCAATTTTTCGTCATAAATACCATATACCTCTGTTTGTGTGAGAATCATGGCTCGTGGAAGTAAGAGCACAAACAGGAACACCCCAAGTAACCCAACCCCGGCTCCCATTGTCCCAAACCCAATCCAAATACCCCCAGTCTTGACTCTGGCCTCACAGGTCATCCGACCAGGGGATGCCCGGGTGAACATAGAAGTAAACAAATACAAATACACTGACCTTGCTCTTGAGCCCGGACAGATGGAAAACTTAACCGGAGAACAGGTCGCAGAAGCAATTCAGCTATACAACCAAACCCGGAAGAAGGAGCAAGACCAATGCGAGAACTCCCATAACCCTGAAGGATCCCATCGATCCAGGTTTGTCTTTGACCGGATTGGGGACAAGCAGAAAGACCTTGAAAGAAGAGCTCACCGAACTCACAGCCGAAACCATGATGAGGAGGCTGAAAAGCTCAAAAGGTTGGTTGAAATGAAAGAAAAGATTCAAGCAGAGGAGCAAGCTAGGCTCGACCTAAGGGTCCAGAAGCGAATCCAGGAAGAAGAAACTCGGATCCTTGGCAAAACCACTAACAAAAGAAGACACCGAGCTCTTAGCCCAGACCTAATCTCAGATGAAGATGAACCCCATGAGGACCTCATCGACATGATTCATGAATTACAGAAGAAAGTTGGCCAAGATTCTGGGCTTGATATAGGGGATACCTTAACACCATTCAGCTACTCTCTCGAGGCTACACTGAGACAGAAAAATCTCAAACATTACAACTTCAATTCCTTCAATGGTTTGGGTGACCCGGAAGAGCATGTTAACTATTTTGAGCAAATCGCCATGATCTATTACTACAATGACCTGACAAAGTGCAGATTCTTTGCCTCAACTCTCAAATCCGGTGCTCAGAGATGGTTCAGCCGGATCCCATCCCGAAGCATCCACAATTGGAAGCAGTTTCGTGAAGCTTTCTTGAGACGTTTCCGAGCCAATAAAACCCATGAAATGCACATGTGCCACCTAGAGACAGTCCGTCAGGCCCGGGGAGAGGCATTGGCCACCTATATGAAACGCTTCCAGGAAGCGATCAACAATGTAAGCAACTTGGATGAACACGAAGCCCTTACAATTTTCTGAAGAAACCTAGACCCCGACAACAATGAGAGGTATGTTCTTGACCTCATCCATAAAGAACCACAGAGCCTGACGGCGGCCTATTCCATGGCAGCCCGGTTCATCAAAGAAACAGATGTCCTTCAAGCTATGAGGATGACAAGGCAAGGACTCTCCCCACCTCGGGCTGAGGACCGCCCAAAGAACAATTTCCACCAAGACAAAAAGTTCAAACCCAACAGACAGAGCAACTACATCCAAAGCTCTCAACTTGCATTGCCAGCGCCACCCCCAGACTCCAGTCAAAGAAGTGAGTCTGTACAACCCAAACCCAAGCGTGAGCCCAGACCTGAACCTAATTGGACTCCCCTCAATCGGGTTCGTGCGGATATTCTGAAAGAGGTTCGAGACAAGCCATTCTATTACCCACCCAAGCCAATGGTCACAGCCCCGGAAAACCGATCAGTCCATAAACATTGTGATTACCATGAAACCCATGGGCATACAACCGAAAATTGCCTATCCCTGAAATTTTTTGTGGAGGATCAGATCAAAAAAGGTAACATGGGACAGTACATAGCTCGGAGAGTGTTGACCGAGGAGAGGGCTCCGGAAAAGACAAAAATGTGGTGAATGTTGTTATGGGTGGATCTAACTCGCCACCAAGGAGTCCGGGTTCTGGAGACGAAGTAATGATGGTCCAAGCTTGTTCGGAGCAGGTAATCAGTTTTAGCAAGGACGATTTCGAATGACTCAACCCAAACCATAACGAAGCCTTGGTTGTAAGTCTGGATATAGCTGATAATGAGGTCAGAAGAGTCCTGGTTGATAACGGCTCTTCTGTCAATATTTTGTTCAAACACACTATGGACCGGATGCAGCTTGGCAGCGTGAAAATGAATGATTATAGAGAGGACCCTCTATACGGATTCAGGAACAACTTGGTTCCAATCCAGGGTACACTGTACCTCCCAGTCCTGTTCGGAACTTTCCCAAAACAGGTAACGAACATGGTTAAATTCTACATCATCAACACCTCATCCTCCTACAATGTTATCCTAGGAAGGCCAGCCTTGACAAAGCTCCAAGCTATAACCTCTACCCCACATCTCAAATTCAAGTTCCCTACCCCCGGTGGAATTGGTGAAGTCCGGGGAGACTATGAAATGGCAAGTCGATGCTATGGGCAGGCTTTAGTCATGGCTGAAACTGACCCCGAGAACAAAAGGAAAGCAAATTCTTATCAGAAAAACATTAGCAGAAAGAAACACAGGCACAACAAAAAGCAGGAGCCCGACAAAGAGGTCCACAACATCGAAAACCCATCAGCCCAGACCTACCTTGACCAGGTGGTGCAAGCCCGGGTTCAACAGTATGTCTCTAAGGCAGAAATGGGAAAAGTAGAGGCCGCTGTTGAGCTTGAAACTATTGAACTGGAAGAAGGGAACCCTGATAGAAAAGTTAAAATTGGAACCGGGTTGGACACAGTATTCAAGAAGGAGCTAACTGAATTACTCCGGGAGTATGCGGACGTATTTGCTTGGAGCCCGAATGACATGCCTGGGCTCCAGGAGTCTGTTGCTATGCATAGCCTGGATGTTGATCCAAAAAAGAAACCAGTCAAGCAGAAAAGGAGGAACTTTGCCCCGGAAAGACAAAAAGCAATCGATGAAGAGGTTGAAAAACTACTCAAAGCCGATATCATCTGTGAAATAAAGTACCCGGAGTGGTTGGCCAATGTTGTATTGGTAAATAAGCCCAATGGTAAGTGGCGGATGTGTGTTGATTACATCGACCTGAACGCCGCTTGTCCCAAAGATCCATATCCCTTACCCAGCATTGACCAACTTATTGATGCCACAGCCGGGCATGTCATGCTTAGTTTCATGGACGCTTTCTACGGCTACAACCAAATCAAAATGAACCCGGCAGATATAGCCAAGGCTGCTTTTATAACACACTGGGCTGTTTACGCCTACAAACTCATGCCGTTTGGATTAAGGAACGCTGGATCCACTTACCAAAGAGCAATGGTGGAAATTTTCAAAAGTCAGTTGGGAAGGAATCTGGAATCCTATGTTGACGATATGATAGCAAAATCCACCAAATTCCAAAACCATATTGCCGATTTGAAGGAGTGCTTTGACAACCTGAGGAAACAAGAGATGAAGCTTAACCCAGAGAAGTGCACCTTCGGAGTGGAAGCTGGAAATTTTTTGGGTTTTATGATTAGACAGAGAGGAATCGAAGCTAATCCGGAAAAAATCAAGGCTATAACGGAGATGAAGGAACCTCAGACTCAAAGAGATATACAAAAGCTAGCAGGGTCTCTGGCGGCTTTAAGAAGGTTTATTCCCAAACTTGCTGAACGTTGTTTACCTTTCTTTAATCTACTTAAAGGAGCCCAGAAAAAGAAGGATATTGTTTGGAGTCCGGAGTGTCAAAGCGCTTTAGAGTCAATTAAAAAGTACCTAGCCGCACCACCAATCCTGACCAAGCCTGAGCCCGGAGAACCCCTAAGCCTTTACCTTTCTGCAGGAACCTTGGCTGTTGGGGCGGCCCTGATCCGGGACCATGAGGGTCAGCAAAAACCAGTTTATTATGTGAGCCAAGTGCTCAAAGATGCTGAGACACGTTATCCGAACCTAGAAAAGTTTGCTTTTGCTCTGGTCACTGCATCGCGAAAGCTGAGACATTACTTCTAAGGGAGAGAAATCAAAGTCATTACTGATCAACCACTCCGGAAAATAATTCACAAACCGGATGTCTCAGGGTTAATTGGGTTGTGGAGCTAAGCCAATTTTCTCTCACTTTTGTGCCAAGAACCTCCATCAAAGCCCAGGCTCTAGCTGACTTCATTGTAGAATGTTCATTCCCAGAAATAACACCGTCTATCATGCTTACTGAACCCGGAGAAGACAACAAGCCTGATCCATAGGTTTGGACCTTACATGTGGATGGTTCTTCAACAAATGAAAGGTCCGGGGCTGGACTCATTTTGAAGAGCCCGAACAGATTCTTGATTAAACAAGCCATTGCCTTCAATTTTTCGGCAACAAACAATCAAGCTGAATACGAAGCCCTCTTAGCAGGACTCCGTCTCGCCAGGACCCTCAGAATAAAAAAAACTCAATATTTTTAGTGATTCACAGATTGTTGTAAAGCAGACAAGTGAAGAATATATCGCAAATGACCCAACTTTGGCCCGGTACCAAGCCCTAGTCCAGAGTTACCTGGCCCAAATTGCTAATGTTGATGTAGCATAGGTGAACAGAGAAGACAATGCTCATGCGAACATCCTTTCCAAGTTGGTCCAGAATTCGGCAGAATTGGATAGTTCGGTTTATTTCGAAGAATTGGAGAAACCAACTGTGGAGCAGGATGAGATAATGGAGATCGAAGACCAACCAAATTGGATGACTCCCATAGTTTTATATCTGGACAAAGGGGAACTTCCCTCTGATAAAAACCAAGCTCAAAGGTTGAAGGCCAAAGTTGCCAAGTTTTTTCTAGAAGAAGGTTTACTGTATCGCCGGACTTACTCCTCCCCTATTCTGAAGTGCATTAGTCCGGTCGAGGCCCAATACTGTTTGCAAGAAGTTCATGAAGGGATTTGTGGTGATCATCTATCTGCAAAGGCCCTAGCTCACAAGATTATAAGGCAGGGCTATTAATGGCCTATAATCCATAATGATGCTGTTGAGTTTGTGAAAAAGTGCAAAAATTGTCAACTTTTCAGCAATGTACCTAGACAGAGCCCGGTCTTACCCTCCTCAGTCCTGTCTCCTATCCCGTTTGCAGTTTGGGGTATTGATATCATGGGTCCCTTTCCCAGGGCCAGGGGAGACTTGAGGTACCTATTGGTTGCAATCGACTACATGACTGCATCAAGTTCATGGATAACATCTTAATGAGGTTCGGGCTACCAATGGTTTTACTCTCGGACAATGGCTGTAACGCCTTACAATTTTTGAATTGTAAATTATTATCAATATGTGAATACGATTAATTTTATATGTGCGCGATAATTGTTTGATAGGCTCTCTGTGCTAATTAGAGTAGCCTTAAATTTATTTTGTTAATAAGAGCTGTTTAAAATTATTTTACATTTATTACTAGTAATGTGATTTATGTGTAATCTCATATTTTAGTTATACTTATTTGAGATAAAAATATTTCTTTGATATAGTCCTATAATTTTGAAATTTCTTTATGTGCCATAATTGTTACGTGCTTAAAATATGAATTATGTGCGTGGTGAATAATTAGTTAATTATGAATGTGGTTTCTAAATTTTATTTAAGTTCTCTGAGAATTTATTTGGGTCATAAAATATTTATATTAAATTTAGAGAATGCTTTAATTATTTAATTAATAGCATAAAATATTTCTTAGCATTATTTTATTTCTACTTTAGTTTTAAACTCATGATTTAAATGTTGCCCAGTAAATAACAATTGTAGAAGGGGGGTTGAATACAATTGTATAAGATTCTTGACTTAATCAAGTATATAACACAAATATGAAAGAACAATAACAACTTTATTAAATCTGATATAAAACTGTTACAAACTCTCTCAAGAAATTCTGATGTTCTTGAGAGCTGCTAGTTTACACAAAATACTCGAGTGTATGATCGTTTATATTCTCGTACATAAATCGAAACCTAAACTGTGTTTATATACTACACAGCTTCTCTATCAACGATAAGTCCTAATCAATTACAAAGATTGAAACCTATCCATAATTGATAGCTACATTCTACAAACCAGGAACCAACAAAATAAACTTCCATGTTTAACTAGACTCCAAATATAACTCGAAGTAGGAATCCTGATCAGCTTCCAGTCCTGATGATCAAACCTGATCCCAGTCCTGATATGTATTCTGATCCTGACGACCATGCAATCCTGATGACGTCAGCAATCCTGATCAGTTGAGTCTAGCTCCTGACGATCATTGAATTCTGATCTAACAATCTCCCCCAATCTCATACTTTGTGAAATAAAGTATAGATTCCTAAGATTCAATGATGTCAAAAACATATATACAAAATGTACAAGTATCTGCAAAAACAACTTATCTGTTTAAATTCTTTGATAGAACAGATTCATCTTCAAGAAGTTGGATAACAAATTTTCTTCTTTTTCTTCAAGAATTTGAATCAGTCTTTCCTTAAGATTTCTGAGTTCTTCATCTTCCTCATTAATCTGGTAGATAGCTGCTCTGAGATTCAATATGGAGCTTCTCTGAAGACTATGCTCTTCAAGCAAAAGATAAGCAATTTCCTTCCCATCAGGATTGAGAGTAAGTTGAGTCATGCCAAAAGTTACTTCTTTAACAGCAGTACCCCTTTGCATTTCCACATCCTGACCTATTTGATTTAAGTACATGGGAGTATAATTACCTTTGAAATTACTGTTTCCATCCAGTCTTCTTCTTATTATTGACAAAATCATGTCACTCCACGCTTTGCACATTTGATTCTTCAATCTCAAAAGATAATGAACATATTTCAGTTCCTGTGTAGTTTTCATCAACAGATCTTGAATAGATAGAATCTTCACACTACCATCTTCCATGAAGTACAGAAGCTTTTCTTTCTTGTCAAAACCATCATGACAATCTATAACTATATCAACAACTAGTAAATTGTTCAGGTTTTCAGAAGTTAAAGTACCTCCAATTTCAGTTAAGGAGTAAGGATCAACATATGACATATTCAGATATTCAGCATCCCTGTGTCCAATACCTCCTCTTGAATTACTTGTCAATGCTTCAGATTTGAAAACATCTTTAACCAGAGTGCTTTTGATCTAACCATCTCAGATAAATCAACAACACTTGAAGCACTTGTAATAATTCCTCCAGATTGAAAATTGATAAGTGTATCACACCTCAGTGTACTAATATGTTTCCACTTCTTATCCTTTTCCTTTTCAAAGGCATAGTTTCTTTCCAGTAAAGATTCTTGTCTGCTTGGGTTCCTCCAGTTTCTTTCATTTGAACGTTTAAGCCTTTGTTTATAGAGATTGAAATCTCTATTTGTTTTTCTTGTGATTTCTCTTCTTCTGGCTTCTTCTTCTTCATCTACTTCTTTGTTGTGAGAGTCAACCACAGTAGATAAGATTATCAAATCAATCTCTTGCAGAATTTCAGAATCATCAGGATCTTGAATATTATCAGGAACAACATCATGATTAGATTCTTCAATTTGATTTGTATTGCAGAGAGTTGATTTTCTTGATTTTCTTCTCAATTCAGGTTCTTCTTCGATATTTCCATCATCACCAAAAGTAGATCTGTCAGGAACTACTAGAGTTTGAATAGGTTCAGGAATTTCTTCAATTCTTAACCCTCTAGACCTTGTCTGTCTAGGTACTGTTTGAGTTGAAGAACCTCTTCTACTTCTTCTAGCACCTCTCCTACCTCTGCTTCCTCTACCTCTAGTAGAAACAAAATAGCTTTCCATTATCTCTTTTTGTTGTCTCAAGAATTCTTCATTTGAGAGATCTGGATATTCTTCACTTGCTGTAGAGAGTGCTTTTCTGGCAAATAATTGTTGAACTCTTTTATCAATATAATAAAGAGTAACAATTCTACCATCCTTTGTAGTAAACTTCTGGAATAAATTTGATGCATCTTCAGGATTATCAATAAAAATATCTTCATCACCTTCAGGAATTGTAGCAAGAGTATGTCCATGACCAGGTGTCAGGATTTGTTCTTCCGTCAGGATCTGAGATTGCACCAACGTTCTTACTGTCTTAACTCCAGAATCAGAAACATGAGTTGACTGCATTGTTTGACTTTGAGAAGTTTGAATTGTAGACTTCATAACAACAGCATCAGAGGTTTCTCCTTGTATCACTTTGTCACTACCATCATCTCCAGTATCATCATCATTATTCCTTAATACTAGACCAGGTGTGCATTTTGTCTGACTAACCTTCTCCCCCTTTTTGACATCAGGATTTGACAATAAATTCAAAATTAAGGAAAGAGAGGCTTGAATGTCAGTTACCTTAGTATCCAGAGAATCAATCCTTCTGTTGATGGAGGTTTGTTCAGAAATGACAGATTTCACTTGGGATTCTACTACCCTTAGCTGAAAAGCAGTAGGCACCTTTGTAAAACTTTAAGAAATATCATTCATCACCAACTCAGTTGAGTTCTTGATAGAATCAATCTCACTTTTTAGACTTTTGGATAACAGAGTTGTAGCCTTCAGATGAATCTTCAAGTCTTGATTCTCTATAGATTTCACTGCATCATAGGCATGTTCCAAAACAGAAGAATAACTTACAGATTCAGCAGATCTGTACCATGAATTGTTCCATTCATTCTGTCTAAGTGCCTCAGCAGGATTAAAGGAAGGAATAGAAAAATCTTGTCTCTGATCTTTCTCAGTGGAAGCTTTGCCAGCCATATATGTACTTGATGAACCAAAATTAGTTCCAAGACTAACTTTGAGTGCTGTAGCAAGCTGTTCCTTCTCTTTTCGATTCTCATCATTATCACTATCATCAGAGTCATCATCATCAGTACTATAAGTAACATCAGGATCAGGAATAGCTATACCTTTCATTTTATCCTGTGAATCTATGATAGGATAATCCATTGGTCTTGAACGAAGTGGTTGTATCAGGATAGGCTCAGGATCAGGAGCACCACTAGCGTCAGGATGAACACCGTCAGGATTTGATATGCTTGCACCAGTATTTGCTACCAATGGTTCTTGTGGAGCTTGAGGTTCAGAAGCTGCTTCAACACTTTGAGTCAAAGGTTCTTGTGTGCTTCCCTCATTGACAGTGTCCTCGACCAATCTTTGAACTTCATCTGCACCAGAAATTCCTTGAGCTGTGTCAGGAAATTTCTCAGAAACTGTAGCTTGGCCTGCATCTTCACTTTGAGAAGATGGTTCTTGTGTGACCATTCCACTAGCTAAGCCTTCACCCAAACTTTGATTGAGTGGTTCTTGTGTGGCTGGATCATCAGAAAGAGCTGCTGAACCACTTTGAGGTTCAGGTTCTTGTGGGCTTGATCCTTTCAGTTTCTTCTGTCTCTGATAGACTAACTCTTCTGCCTTCCTTATCTTTTCCATTGGATGTTTTATCCCAAGATTGGAAGCAGCAGCACCATACTTCTCCCATGAAATATCAACATGTCTTTTTGTTGGAGAGTCCTGTGCTGGAGAGTCTGAAATAGTAACCACTTGACTTGGTGCAGCATCAGGAATACTAACATCAGGATTTGCTTGAGCAGTTGAAACTGATTGCTCATTCAGAATAGAAGTGTCCTGTACATCAGTATCCTGCTTCTTTTCTAAAGGAATTTGATACCTGCTTTTTGATAACTTCCTTTTCTTCTGTGGTGTAGACAATGGAACCACAGTTGCAGTAGCAGTATCAGCAACTTCCTTATTCACATTCATCACAGAGGATATAGGTAAGTCATCCTCTGAATCAGTCTCATCCCTGAGTACTAATTTTCTTTTAACAGAAACAGCCTCAACATCTTTTGCAGCTTTCTTCACCAGGACCCCTTGTACACCCCCTTGTAACTTCTTTTTAGTGACTGGTGTAGAGGAAAAATCCTTTGAACCTGATTGCCTTCCTGACACATCAGTTCTAGCTGACTTCTTTGATTTTTCAACTAAAGTCTTTTGAGAGACAATAGAGGTGGCAGTTGACTGTTTAGACTGTTTAGGATGAATGCTTGGGTTAGGAACAAGGTGTGATTGGCCTTGCCCCATAGCATTAGAAATTAAACCGCAACGAGTAGGCATTTTCCTATGTAAGAAAAACCTAACCTCATCAGGAATAAAAGCATTTCCTATGAAACAATTTGCCTTATCAGGATTGAAAAACGCAAAAAGAAATTAAATATGAAGTAAAATAAAATTTTATTTATGAAAACAAAATTTATTTTGACAATCCTGATAAATGCTGTTTTGAAAAAAAATGATTACAAAATATATAGCATAATACCCATGTAACCATTCTTACCAATTAACGAGGCAAAGTAATTATGAGAGGCTGAACAGTCGCCTCGATATTGAGAAAAAGACCTGCATCCTTAACACACATTCTCTATAAAATAGAACTGTTAAACTTAACATCATATATCTATTAAAAACACAAACCCTCTCCAAAGAAAAACTTACGAAAACCTTTCACCTTCTTTGTTTTTCAATGGCTGCCAACCAACAACAAAACAACTTACCAGACGAAGAAGTCGAAAATCTTGATGAAATCTGGAAAGAGATGTTCGATGCACTAGCTGAGATTGCAGAAGATGAAGAGCCTCAACCAGTTCCTGACCCTCAGGAACACGAAGCCTTTGTTAACGCAATGGCTGATGTGCTTTTGCACAATTTCTAGCAGGCCAATCCTGACTGGAATCCTCTTGACAATCTCATATTTGTCAATGATGAAGAGGATGAAGACGAAGAGGATGATGAAGAGGATGAAGAGCTTGTCCAAGAGCTTGAGAAAAGAAAGAAGAGAATCCGTGATGCTTGTATGTCATGCAAGTTGGAGGCACGGAAGAGTCCCGGTAGACACGATGACGATCCGCCTTCAAGTGAATCGGCTCCTCTTCTCGTCCTTTAAGGATGGAACAAGAGATCTTCCAATCCCGATGGACTGTGAAGCTTCTCAGGAGCGTTCATGCTTATTTGCAGGGCACGTGTTCCTGAGTAGAAAAATAGACTAGAAAAAAATATGTAATTTCCATTTTCATTTGTAATGAATCTTCAAGAATTAATGAAATTTGTCTATTTTCTCAACTGTTTTCTTTCTGTACTTGCTTGCACAATTTGTTAGCAACACTGATATTGACATATAAAATGACGAATAGTAAACTCTGATAGAAATATAATTGAAATTGAGAATTAAGACTGAAAACTTAATCAAAGACTAAGTAAAAATCTTATTTTCCAGAGTTTACCAGAAGTGTTGATGACAAATTAGCATAGAACATCTGGTTTTCACACCAGCTTCAGTATTTGAGCATCAGGATTTGACCAGTTGACTTCCTGTCAGGATTGAGTCCTATCAGGAATAGATAAAAAATACATACCTTTCTGAATAACCATCAGGATTTGACAGTTATCAGGATTTCCTCTCTCTGTAGCTTTCCTCAGAAATTCTCAAAGTTCATCATTCCAAGTTCATTCACCTATTTATTGAAAGTAGCTTCAGGTAGTGGCTTAGTGAATATATCAGCTAGTTGTTGATCAGTAGGAACAAAATGAAGTTCAATTGTTCCTTCCAGAACTTGTTCTCTTATGAAGTGATATCGAATACTGATGTGTTTAGTAAGAGAATGTTGAACTGGATTTCCTGTCATTGCAATAGCACTTTGGTTATCACAAAAAATAGGGATTTTTGAGTATGACAGGCCATAATCTAACAACTGATTTCTCATCCACATTATCTGAGCACAACAACTTCCTGCAGCAATGTACTCAGCTTCTGCAGTTGAAGTGGAAATGGATTTTTGCTTCTTACTGAACCATGAAACTAGTCTTCCACCCAAAAACTGACAACTTCCTGAAGTACTTTTCCTGTCTATTTTGCATCCTGCAAAATCAGCATCTGAATAACCACACAACCCAAAATCTGATTCCCTTGCATACCAAAGGCCAAGTGAAGGAGTGCCTTTGAGATATCTGAAAATTCTTTTGACTGCAATCAGATGGGGTTCTCTAGGTTTTGCTTGAAATCTTTCACATAGACAGGTTGCAAACATGATATTTGGTCTACTTGCAGTGAGATACAATAAAGAGCCAATCATTCCTCTGTAGTGAGTTACATCTACCTCAGCACCTTGATCAGGATCAAGTTTGGTAGCTGTAGCTATGGGAGTTGTAGCAGGAGAACTATCTTGCATGTTAAACCTTGTCAATAAATTCCTTGTATATTTAGACTGATTGATAAAAATCCCTTCATCAGTCTGTTTAACTTGAAGACCAAGAAAGTAACTCATTTCTACCATCATGCTCATTTGATATCTTGACTGCATAAGCTTGGAAAACTTTTCACATAGCTTATTGTTTGTTGACCCAAAAATGATATCATCAACATAAATCTGAACTAACAACAAGTCCTTACCATGATTCAAATAAAATAGAGTTTTATCAACAACACCTCTTTTGAATCAACTTTCTAGTAAGAATAGAGCTAAGGTTTCATACCATGCTCCTAGAGCTTGCTTTAGTCCATAAAGTGCCTTATCCAATCTGTAGACATAATCTGGATATTTAGGATCAATGAAACCAGGAGGTTGCTCAACATAGACTTCTTCCTCCAGTTCTCCATTTAAGAAAGCACTTTTAACATCCATCTGGAAAACCTTGAATTTCTTATGTGCTGCATAAGCAAGAAATATCCTGATGGCTTCTAATCTTGCAACAGGAGCAAAAGTTTCATCATAGTCAATTCCCTCTTGTTGAGAATACCCCTTTGCAACTAGTCTTGCTTTGTTTCTGATTATTACTCCATCAGAATCAGTCTTGTTCTTGAAAATCCACTTTGTACCAACAATTGATCTATTCTTTGGTCTTGGTACCAGTTTCCAGACTTCATTTCTTTCAAATTCATTCAGTTCCTCTTGCATTGCAGTAACCCAATCAGCATCTTTAAGTGCATCTTCAACTTTCTTTGGCTCCTCCTTGGATAGAAAGTTATTGTATAGACATTCATTCTGAGTTGCACTTCTTGTTTGAACACCTACATCAGGATCTCTAATGATCAAATCAGGAGTATGACTTGCAGTCCATTTCCTTGCTGGTGGTACATCAGTCCTTGAAGTAGATGCTCCTCCTGGATTGGTGTTATCTTGATTTGAAGAATTTGCTTGATTTGAAGCTCCCCCTGAATTATTGCTATCTCCTCCTGATAAGTTATCAGGATCATCACTTGAATCAGTATCTGAAGAATTCTGTCCTGATGATTGAGTGGACTCTAAACTTGTAGCAGAATGTTGTTGCTCCCCCTCAACATTAGCACTACTAGAAGTATCACTATTGATTGCATCATCAGTATTAGTACCATCAGTATCTGGTGTGTCATCAGGATTTGGTGACCCATCAGGATCTGATGAATTGACAGCTTCTGATTCATTTTCTTCAGGTTCCTTGGTAACTTCATTTTCAAAAATCAATCTATCATGAGAGTCTTCATTGATTCCAGTTATCTTCTTGTCATCAAAAGATACATGTATTGACTCCATGACAGTTCTTGTTCTCAAATTAAAAACTCTGAAGGCTCTTGATGCAGGATAGCCTGTGAAAATTCCTTCATCAGCCTTTGTTTCAAATTTCCCAAGCTGTTCCGGATGAGTTCTGAGAACAAAACATTTACAGCCAAACACATGCAGATGCTTCAGACTTGGTTTCTTCTCCTTGAGTGACTGATAAGGAGTACTACCATGCCTGTTTATTAATGTGAGATTTTGAGTATAGCATGTTGTGTTGACTGCTTCTGCCCAGAAATATGTAGGTAATTTAGCTTCTTCCAACATAGTTCTGCCAGCTTCAATAAGAGTTCTATTTTTCCTTTCAACTACTCCATTTTGCTGCGGTGTGCCAGGAGCAGAGAATTGTTGAATGATTCCTTTGTATTTACAGAACTCTTCCATCTTTGAATTCTTAAATTCAGTACCATTATCACTTCTCAGTATCTTGACTTTGTACTTTGTGATTGTCTCAATCATTCTCACATGATCCAACAAAACTTCAGGAGTCTCATCTTTTCTGTGCAAAAAATACACCCAGGTGAATCTAGAATATTCATCAACAATTACAAGAGTGTGCCTTTTCTTACTGATGGACATGATGTTGACTGGACCAAATAGATCAAGATGTAGCATGTGATATGGTTCTTCAATAGAGGATTCTAATTTACTCTGGAATGATGTCCTTCTCTGTTTTGCTTTCTGACATGCATCACAGAGTCCATCAGGTGTATATAATACTTTTGGTAATCCTCTCACTAAATCTTTCTTAACCAACTCATAGATATTGCTGAAGTTGAGATGAGAAAGCTTCTTGTGCCAATTCCAACTTTCATCTACTGATGCTTTACTGATCAGACAGGTAGGAGAGCCATCAGTATTTGATTGAATGTTGGCTTCATATATGTTACCATGCATGTAGCCAGTCAGAGCTATCTTTCCTGTTGCTTTACTGACTACTTCACAATGTGTGGAATAGAAGTTGACATGATAACCTCTGTCAGTGATTTGACTAATACTCAACAGGTTGTGTTTTAGTCCCTTCACTAGAGCTACTTTTTCAATGATGACATTTCCAATGATTATATTGCCACATCCCAACGTTTGTCCAATGTTGCCATCTCCATAAGACACAGTTGGGCCAGCTTTTTCCTCATATTCTGATAATAGGGCTTTGTTTCCAGTCATGTGCACAGAACATCCACTATCCATGACTAACACATTTTTCTTTTTACCCTGCATCAGAATTCCAAAACACTAATTAGAATGTTTAGGAACCCACACTTGTTGGGTCCCTTTGTCATGCATTTTATTAACATTCACAGCAGAAGACTTTCTGACCTTAGCAGTCCTGACAGGATTTACTCCATCAGGATTTGCTTTGTCAGTATCAGTATTAACAAAAGCATGTTCCAACTTGACATTCTTAATGCTACCAGAGTTTGCACTATTTTTATCAACTTTAGGCAATGGATCATAAAAGTTATAGTACAACTCATGATAATCTTTACAAGTATAAATATAATGCCATATACTACCACAATGAAAACAGGACTTCTGTGGTTTATAAAATACTGATCTATTCCTAACATCAGACTTAGAAATATCAGTAATCTTCTTCTTACTCTTCTTACAATCAATAGCAAGATGATTAGAGTTACCACAGTTAAAACAACACTTTCTAGGTGCATTTGGGATATATTTATAACCATTCTCTTTATTGATCCCAACTTTACCATTCCTGTTTCTCTTAACAGTAGCTTCCTTTTTTCTTATCTGTCACCTCACAGATTTTATCCTTAAGCTGTTTCTGAGACAATAGTCCTACATTCTTAGTGACTTTATTCATGACAGGTTTAGACTTTATAATTTTAATTCCTTGAGTAGAAGTAGATCCCTTTTCAAAAGTAGAATTGGAATCCTTACCAAAAACAAAATTAACAGGAGTAATCTTAGATTTGGTTGCATCTATAACATGTCTATAGGTCTTTGGACTGACTGTCTCATCAATGACAATTTTCTCTTTCAATTCCTTATCCTCATCTGACTTATATCCTAGACACTCTTTCCAATTCTTAGAGGTATTAATCTCATGAAATTTCCTACCAGAGTCTGTCCAGGTTCTGATTTTCTCATTAGCATATTCAAGTTCCTTTTCAAGAGCAGTACATTTGGATTTCATCTCTAAATACATGTGATTAGCATTATCACATTCTTTTTGTACTTCTTGCATACGAGAAAATTCAGCTTCTAATATATCATTCCTTTTTCTAAGTTCAGACATCTCAGATAAGATCCTAGTATTTTCAGCAGTTTGACTTCTAAAGCTAATATGTAATGACTTTAGAAAACGTCTTAACTCAGAAGCATTATCAGTATCAAAATCAAAGATAGTATTTAGTACCTTATCATCAGGAGCAGCAGTTACATCAACACTGGCCATTAGAGCATAGTTGACTACCTCAGTATCAGATTCTGAGGAAGAGTCCATCCAATCCTTGGTTGATGTGATAAGTGCCTTTGTCTTCTTGCACTCAGAAGCAAAGTGACCCATACCATTACACTTGTATCATCTAACCTTTGACTTGTCAAATTTGCTACTCTTGCTGTCCTTTTTGATATACTTGTCTTTGTTTGCATTGAAAGCCTTTTTCTGAAAGTTGCCTTGTCTTCTACTCTTCTTGAACTTCATCCTCCTGAAGTTTCTGACAATCATAGCAACCATCTCTTCCATGTCTGAGTCAAAAGAATCATCATCAGTATTGGCATCAGGATTGCCATCAGTATTTGATGAAGAGTCATCAGGATCTGACTCAACTATTCTTGTTTTACTTCTAGAGACCTCCATAATTTTTCCTTTTGATTTAGCCTCTGCTTTCAAAGCAATTGATTTTGCCTTGCTGCTTTTCTTGTTCTTTCTCTGTTGAACTTCAAGATCATGAGTTCTTAGCATCCCATAGACTTCATCAAGAGACACAGTGTTCAGATCATACTGATGTCTAATGATCGAGGTCTGAGTGTCCCATTCTTCAGGTAAAGCTCTTAGAAACTTGGTGTTTGAATCTTCAGTTTCATATTCCTTGTCAACTAAAGATAAGCTGTTCAATAGTGTCAGAAATCTATCATATAGATCAGTTAGGCTCTCATCAGGTCTTGCATCAAATTGTTCATATTCTTGAATCAAAAGAGCCCTTCTGTTTTTCTTGACAGATGCAGATCCCTGGCACTGAGTTTCCAAAGTATCCCAGATTTCTTTTGAAGACTTTCATGCAATCACTCTATTTGACATGACAGCATCAAGACTACTATGCAATATATTCTTTATCTTTGGTTCCCTGAGTACATGAGCTTTTTCTTCTGGAGTCCATTCACTTTTAGCCTTGACCACATAATGTTCAGGTACAGTATCTGTTCGTTCTACAATCCTTGTAGGAATATATGGTCCATCACGAATCCTGTCCAAATAGTCAGGATCCATAGCCTCCAGGTACATCAGCATCTTTACCCTCCATGTTGGATATTCTGATTTCTTCAAGATGGGAATCTTCATGCTTTCATACTTGGTTGTCGACATCTTTAGATCGTATCTGATTCAGAATTAAATTAGTTTGCTCTGATACCAATTGTTGCCCAGTAAATAACAATTGTAGAAGGGGGGTTGAATACAATTGTATAAGATTCTCGACTTAATCAAGTATATAACACAAATATGAAAGAACAATAACAGCTTTATTAAATCTGATATAAAACTGTTACAAACTCTCTCAAGAAATTCTGATGTTCTTGAGAGCTGCAAGTTTACACAAAATACTCGAGTGTATGATCGTTTATGTTCTCGTACATAAATCGAAACCTAAACTGTGTTTATATACTACACAGCTTCTCTATCAACGATAATTCCTAATCAATTACAAAGATTGAAACCTATCCATAATTGATAGCTATATTCTACAAACCAGGAACCGACAAAATAAACTTCCATGTTTAACTAGACTCCAAATATAACTCGAAGTAGGAATCCTGATCAGCTTCCAGTCCTGATGATCAAACCTGATCCCAGTCCTGATATGTATTCTGATCCTGACGACCATGCAATCCTGATGACGTCAACAATCCTGATCAGTTGAGTCTAGCTCCTGACGATCATTGAATTCTGATCTAACATTAAATTTTATAATCACTTAATTATTTTAATTATTTATTTTGAGGGATGCTACACCTTCTAGATTATTTATTTTCAGTGGGTAATTTATTTATTTACCTAGGGAGTAATAAAATTTTATTAAAAATTGTTTTTGAGATAAAAAGACATTTTATTTGATTATTTCTATGTAAATGTAATTTTATTTATCTAATCTACAAAAGTTATTTGTAGAATAATATTTTTAATTGATCTAGAGTGGGCATTATGAATTTACATAATAGCCCTTGTTTTTATTAATTTAGCAATGGATTTAGTGGGACAATTTTGTAAATTATAATCTATTTCTAATCTATTTAAGAGATAACATTACTTTTTATTCATTTCTATCTCCACTCACCAAAAACCCTCCCCACCCCACTTTTCTCTCACGCTCTCATCTCTCTCTCTCCCGTGGCTCTCTTCTCCCCAACCCCTCCCCTTGTTCTTCATCTTTTTACAAATTAAACCCACCAAAACATGTGATTCTCTTATCCAAATTTCAAGTGTGAGTAACCAAAACACTCATCTCTCTAATCTCTACAACCATCTTGTGTTAATTTCGAGTTTTATTTAAGTTTTCAATTTGGGTATTTTCGGATCTTGAGGGTTTTATGAATAAAACTTGCATGCAATGGTCGATTGTAAGTATTAGGGGTCATTCTCGGCGAGACCCATCATTTTTGGGCTTATTCGAGAAGAAACCCGACCATTGGCAATGATCTTTGTGAGCCATGGTCTTGATTTTGTGTTTACAAGTTGAACTCAAATATATTTTTCTTAATTGAGTGATATTAATTGATGCATGTCACAAATTTTGTGATCTATGATGATTTTGATTAAAGTTTGATAGTGGGTTTTGAGTATTGTTACAATATAGTTATGTTTGATGATGGGTAAGTAATAACTAAGTGTTTAAGTGCTTGCATGTTATTTATTTTGTGAGATCTTGATGAATTAGTGATAGATTGTTAATGGGTTACACTCAATCTTGAATAAAAGTTGAATGTGATAAGAAACGTGATGTATGTTGGTTATTTGATCTTGCATGTTAATTTATGGTGAGATTTTATTATTGGTAATGTTAATACTTGTAAGTTGATTATTATTGGCATGATCTTGGCATGTGATTTGAGAATGGTTTTAGAGAATGGGAGTTAAGGTGGAAGGAGGTTAGTAAGAGAAAGAAAAAGAGAGAGGGGAGGGGGCCGAGAGAGGGAGAGAGGGAGAGAGGCCGAGAGAGAGATTGAAGGAGAGAGTGAGGGAAACCGAGAAGGAGAAAAACGAGAGAGATTGAGGGAGAAAGGAAAAAAGAGAGATTGAGGGAGAAAGGAAGAGAGGGAGAGTTGAGTTTTAAAGTTGTGAGTATGTGTGTGTTATTTAAGAAAATGTGTTCATGCGTGTGTGTGTCTTCTTTCGAAAATGTGTTTTTGTGTGTGTGTGTGTGTGTTCTTTTAAAAAATGTGACTTTGTGTGTGTTATTCCAAAACATGATCTTGTAAAAGTGTGAGTGTGTTATTTCAAAATGTGATTTAGTGTGTACTTTTAAGATATGATTTCGTATGTGTGAGTGTGTGACTTTCCAAGAAGAAGTTGTAGTGTGGGTGTTGTTTAAAGAAATCGTGTGTGTAATCTTGTTTTTATTTAAAATGTGCGTGAGTATGATTTTATTTAAAAAGTGTGTGCTTTGAGTGAGTTTTCTTATAAAAAGGAGTGTTCTCGTAAAAGTATACTTTTATGTATAGAGTTAAAAGAGAGTTTTTGTATGAGCTCAGTTAGTGTGAGTAAGTTTGAGTGTGTGTTGGTGTTGATTGAGGCCATAAGGCCGAGAGAGAGTGAAGAGAGGGAGAAAGGCCGAGAGGCCGAGAAAAAAAAGAAAAGAGAAAGGAGAGAGGAGGGAAAAGAGAGAAAGAAAGGAGAAGTGTTGGTGATTGGTTTTGTAATCCCATAGTTTTATTTAAATTTGATTTTGAGTGGTATGTATAGTCAAGTTGTGCTAATTGCATAGTTGTAATTTAATTCAAGTCGTTGTTAACTTAGTAATGGTATATGTGTTGGATTGACTAGTTGGTCATGGTTTGTTATAAGGTTGAGTTACTATGTATGTATTGAACCAATATGATAACATTATGTGAAGTGTATAATATATGTGGTACGTATACCTGGATTATATGATTAAGTGTAATATCCATGAATTTTATTGTTTAAATAAATGATATATTTAATATAAAAATATTTGTTGTGGAGTATTGGAATATTATTAAGTGATAATTATTGTGTGATTATGTGCTAAATGGTGAGTCGAAAGCCCCTTTCAAATATTTCGTCATTTGGAATTTTCTTCAAATCTGAGCCCCGTTTTGATAATTCAAGGGCCCCGTTGGAATTTCGTACATTAATTATTATCTCTTCGTCTTTCGTATTCGAATAATTATCGGGAGAGATATTCGTATCATTTCATTCCTACCTATTTGATTCTGCAAGAATAATTCGTTTTGTTCAAAAAGGGAAAAATTGTTCCGAACCCTAATTGCTTAAGGGGACGGATATATCGTTTTATATCAATATTACATTTTTTATAGCCCCAGTATTCTTGAGCATTAGTTATATAATGATATATATATATATATCAATTGGATGATCATCAACCTTTTTAACTGATTATTTCTCGTAAAACGTGTTTTTAACCTAATTAGGGTTTTTAAACGAACCAGTGGATCTATATCGATCCAAAAATGTTATTTGGGGTATTATTTTTACAAAAATATAAAAAGACGAATCGAACCTTTAACCTATCATAATCTGCAGCCCTAATTCTCAAAATAATAAAAATCCCTGAACCGTGTTCTTCGTGTTCTTGAAGAATCAAACCATTCGTTCAAGGTGTTATTGAAATCCAAATCGGAAGTTCTTGTACTCAAATCAAAGCTCTTGATCTCTAGTTTCAGAATCTTCCAACCTCATCATCATCTGGTAATTTTTCGATCTATTATGAATTTTTCAATATTCGAATTAAATTAGGGTTCTTGATTAATTTGGGGATTTTCATTCTGTTGATTCTCCATTCAATTGGTTGCTTCTAACATGTTCCTAGGGTTCTAATTAGCAAGAATCCATGATTTAATTTCGTGTTTAAGTTCAATTTATTCGGGTTTGATTTTCGGGTTTTGACCCGAATTCTTATTTTGAATAGTCCGTTCTTGATATTGATCTGACATTGATTTTGATATGGGGTTTTGATTGTGTGAGTTATAAGCTTCATTTTAACATATTAAACGTCGAGTTTCATGTACGGAATGAGTAGATCGGGTTTCCGGCCGGAGTTGTTGCCGACGGTTTCTTTGACCGGATTCTGGGCTCGATTTCGGCATCGTACGTATGTGTTTGTGTGTGGGTTATGTTTGTTTTGAAAAAGCGAACAAAAGCCCTATGAAATTGTTTGTGTTTGATCGGGAATGAAAGATTCCGGTCGCCGGACACCGGCCGGATTCTGGAAAACCCAGAATCCGTTGGGTTGTTCTTGGCAACCCGGATTCGTTCTCCCCGACCCGTTTACCCGAAGTTTGACCCGGTTTCAATCTTCAAAACCCTAATTCAATTTCTGAAAACTGTTTTTGGATTTTATTTTTAAATTTAATTCGAAAATAGTTTAAAAACTTTAAAAAATCATATTTTTATTTTAAAAATATATTTTAATATCAGAAAAATTTAGGAAAATTTTATTTATTATTTTAAATCCGAAAATTGATTAAACTTAATTATTTTAATTATTTTTAATTAATAATTTATTTATTAATTAATTGGTTATTTCTTTTAATCAATTAATTCTTAAAAATTAAAAATTATTTAGATTTAATTAATTAAAAATTCAGTTTAATTATTTTCAAGCCTATTTATTTATTTAAAAATAGTTTGAGTATTTAAAGAGTGTCAAGTAATTTTACTAATTGATTTATTTGCATTTAAATGTTTATATTGGATTTAAAAATCCGAGTTTTGATTTAAAAATTAATCGTGACTTATTTAAAATTCAAATCAGTTTCGTATGATGTTTTAAAAATGTTTATAAGTGCTATATGGTTCATATTAATTGTGTGTTGTGTTTTATAGTCTGTATATGCCCGTACTAGGGCAAATATCTGAGTTTTAAATATCGCAAATCATACCGGACGTCCGATACGTAACTGGTTACTTGTTTAAATGTGATTATTGATTAAATAAGTGTCGATAGTAGAACGAGAACAGTTAGACTTATTGTGATGAGTTGTTTAATTATAGAATCGAGTTCCCGGAGCAAGGGAAAGGGAAAGGTAGAGTGAGCAGAGTCGATCCGACAGCAGCTTAGACCAGGCAAGTATCTGTGCCTTTACTTGTGATAAAAATTATTATTGTCTTGAATACTTGAATACCGTTATCCCTAGAACAATTCAAATTATCAATCTTTTAACCGCATTTGGACAACTGATTCCATTTCCTTAGAAATTCTTGATTCTTTGATTTGATCTGCATCGGAAACCCTTATTTCCAATCCACTTGATTATTGTTTACCACCATTTATTATTGATTATCATCCTTTGATTATTATTGACAACCAGTGATCATTTGACTTCCATCATTGACTATTGATTACGGTCATCGATTATCGATTACCAATATTGATTTCCTTATTGAATGAGTACACTGTACCGTTGAAATTATTCCATGATTATTTCTCGATCTTCATTTGATACTGAGCAGTTGAAGCTCTTTTGCAATTATTATACATTGAGTTTATCTTATTGAGCATGTTATTGTTTATACCCTATGATAGATTTGGCATGTTTTTAAAATGGACCGGTAATTGGTCGGGCCATATTTATGGTCGGAATAACTTAAGGCCCAGATTGGCCTAGGATCCAGTAGAGGACTATGCCGTGAGCTAGTCCGGGGTTGATGCGTGGCTGGCCAGCAGCACAACCTTTGATTTTAATAAAATGTATAAGCCAAATTCTAATTCTTTTCTTCAATTGTTATTGATATAAAGCATGTGTTAGCTAAATATTGTTGATTCTGATATCATAAATTCATATCCTTACAACTGTGATAGAAATGATACATTGATGTTTGCTGAGCACTTTTGGCTCACTCTTGCTTGTTGTTTTCTAACCCTATTCCAGTGAAGCGAGAGTATGAGTCAGCATAGCGTGACTGATAGTTCACCGGCAGCTAGGAGAGCCCCTCGTGTGGTTGTCATTGGCAGGGTAGTTGTTGTTTTGCTTTTCTAGATTATATGTCTAGATTTGAACTTAAGTTGTGATGTAATAACTCTGATAAAACTGGTATTGTATTAATAAAAGATTGTAGTAGCTTATGTTCATTGCCATAATCTGGATGCGGTCTTGGTTAAGGGGTATTTGTGTCTTTATATATTATGCATGTGTTAAATAGTGTTCCGTTGGTCGGATGACTCCTCAAATCTGTACCCCGGGTTTGGAGGGTGTCACAGGTTGGTATCAGAGCAACATGTTATGGCAATTGAAACAAGTTAGGACTTAGGGTCCAGGATAACATAGAGAGTTAGGAATTCACTTAAGAATATTAGGAGGTCAACTAGGGATATTATGCGTAGTAATTAAATGTGGTTATAATTGCCGCCCCCTAGTTCTAGTTCAGACTCAGACCCTTCCGAGGATACGATAGCAGAGATACCTACACCCGTTAAGAGAGAAGGACCGTCTCGGCCAGTGCGATATCAGCCTAGGCATCAACATCCGGTAGTCAGGAGAGATCAGATACCTTGTCATGTTCCACTCCGACGAGTAGCCCCAACACCAGTGTCTCAGGCATCAGTTTGTGGGCCTTTGTATCAGTTATGTGAGCCAGTTGTATCAGTTATGTGGGCCTCTATCTATATATATATGTATGATAAACCTCTTTTATAGAACTGTATTTATTCCTTTGTCATTCATTTCCAGCATCATAACTGCTATTCTACTTGTTGCAACGAGTGTATCCATACACCGTTGAGAAGATCTGTAAACCTTCGAGATACCAATTGTGATCCTTCCTTCTATTATATGAACTGTTTGATTAAGCCAATTATTGTTTATTCATCAGCGATATGCCTCCAAGACGACAAACCCGTTCAACTTATACCTCTGACCAAGAAGGTCAACAAAATACACCTCCTACGGGCCACATGGACCCGATGGTAATCCAGTTGTTAAATACTCTTACTTAAAAGACTGCCGCATTAGCACAGCAGCAACAAGAATTTCAGCAACAGCTCTTAGAACAGCAGCAACAACATCAGCATCAGCAGAATCAACAGCATCACCAGCAAGCAGCACCGGCGGTTACGTTCAAATCTTTCCAAGCAGCAAAACCTCCAGAATTTAAAGGATCAGCAGACCCTGTAGAGGCTAAGGCATGGTTGAAGGAGATGGAAAAGGCTTTTGCCTTGATAGAAGTGGCAGAGGATAAGAAGACGGAGTATGCAAGCTATTTTTTGAAGAATGAGGCCAGTTATTGGTGGAAACGAGTAGGGCTATGGAGCCCGAGGGATTGATTACGTGGGCAAGATTTACAGAGTTGTTTTTGGAAAGGTATTTTCCGGACTATATGAGAGATCAGATGGAATTAAAGTTTTTGGAGTTAAAGCAGGGAAGTATGACAGTGCCCCAATATGAAACAAGGTTTACGGAGTTGTCAAGGTTTGTTCCAACCTATGTGGATACGGAGAAGAAGAAGGCCAAGAGGTTCCAGCAGGGACCGAGGTCTTGGATTCGTAGCAAGTTAGCTATATTGGAGTTGGACACCTATGCAGCGGTGGTCCAAAAGGCAATGATTGCAGAGACAGAGAGTGATTCTTACATGAAAGAGAGGGAGAACAAGAAAAGGAAAGCAGGGATACCCGATAAGGGACATCAACAGGGAAGTTTTCAAGGGCAAGTAAATAAGAAACCGGGATTTCAGCCCGGAAGGAATACAAGTTTCAGGAAACCAGATACCGGGAGCGTAGGACAAGATAACCATCTACCAGCCGGCAGTCAGCAGGGACTTTCTAGACCCCCACTACCAGAATGCAAGACATGCGGGAAGAGACATCCAGGGATATGCCATCGATTGAATGTCACATGCTTTAAATGCAATCAGAAGGGACATTATTCCCGGGATTGTAAGATAGGCATTGTGTGTCATCGGTGTAAGAAACCAGGTCACATGATTAAGGACTGCAGAGCACCAGCACCCGTGAACAATATGATTCGGGCAATTGAAGCACCCCCAGTTGTTAATGTCCAGCCGTTAGCCAGGACCTACAATATGTCAATGGGAGAAGCAGTGAGAGATTCCGACGTTGTGGCAGGTACACTTCTAGTAAATTCTATTCCTGCTAAAGTGTTAACAGATTCGGGAGTGACAAAATCTTTTATTTCTGAAACGTTTGCTCGTAGACTGAATTGCGTAATGAAACCCTTAAGTGGAGTGTTGAATATAGAGATAGCTAATCAGGATCGTATAGCGATCAGTTCATATTATCCTCGTTGTGAGATAGAGATTTTGGGAAATCGTTTTTATGTTGACTTGTTACCTTTTAAGTTAGGTGAATTTGATGTGATATTAGGGATGAATTGGTTGACTGAGTATGATGCGAGTATTGACTGTAAGAATAAGAGGGTTACTTTGATTACCCTAGAAAAGAAAGAAATAATATTTAGAGGAGAGAGGCAAAGAAAGAGGTTCCTGACGATGATTCAGGCTAAGAGATTATTAAAGCAAGGTTGTGAGGCGTATTTAGCTTATGTGATAGATATAGAAAAGGAAGTTTCTAAGTTAGAAGATATTCTAGTTGTAAATGAGTTTCCAGATGTTTTTCCGGAAGAATTACCAGGTTTACCTCCAGATAGAGAGATTGAATTTGCGACAGACTTAATACCAGGCGCGGAGCCAGTATCTATGGCCCCTTACAGGATGGCACCAGTGGAGATGAAGGAGTTGGCTAATCAACTGCAAGATTTGCTAGAAAAAGGAATTATTAGACCCAGCGTTTCGCCGTGGGGAGCACCAGTATTGTTTGTTAAGAAAAAGGATGGAAGCATGAGATTGTGTATAGAATATCGGGAATTGAACAAGATGACCATTAAGAACAAGTATCCGTTACCCTGAATAGATGATTTGTTTGACCAGCTGAAAGGAGCGGTACATTTTTCAAAGATTGACCTACGGTCAGGATATCACTAACTGAAGATTAAACCAGACGACATACCGAAGACGACCTTTCGAACAAGGTATGGGCACTATGAATTTTTAGTAATGGCGTTTGGACTAACAAATGCACTCGCATCTTTTATGGACTTAATGAACAGGATTTTCAAGAGATATTTGGACAAGTTTGTAGTGGTATTCATCGACGACATCTTGATATACTCAAAGACAGAAGAAGAGCATGTAGACCATTTGCGGATTGTGTTGGAAACATTGAGACACGAAAGACTATATGTGAAGTTTTCCAAGTGTGAATTCTGGTTGAGAGAAGTTCATTTCTTAGGACACGTGGTGAGCAGCGAAGGCATCAAAGTAGATCCAGCCAAGATAGAGGCAGTGAAGGATTGGGAGAGACCGAGGACACCGACTGAAGTCAGAAGTTTCTTGGGATTAGCCGGATACTACCGGAGATTTGTGCAAGATTTTGCGAAGATAGCTACTCCAATGACCAAGCTGACAAGGAAAAGCGAGCGATTTATATGGAATGATAAATGCGAAGAAAGCTTCCAAGAGTTAAAGAAGAGACTAACTACGACACCGGTATTGATGTTACCAGATGATCAAGGTCAATTCGTAATCTATAGTGATGCGTCGTACAAAGGATTGGGTTGCGAACTTATGCAACATGACAAGGTGATTGCTTATGCGTCAAGACAGTTGAGGCCCCACGAACAGAAGTATCCTACACATGATTTGGAGTTAGTAGCGATTGTGTTTGCTTTGAAGATATGGAGACACTACTTGTATGGAGAGAGATGTGAAATTTACACTGATCATAAGAGTTTGAAGTATATCTTTACTCAGAAAGAGCTGAACATGAGGCAACGAAGATGGTTAGAACTAATCAAGGACTACGACGTTTCTATCAACTATCATCCCGGCAAGGCAAATGTGGTAGCAGATGCACTGAGCAGAAAAGAGAGATTAAATACACTGACGATGGCCAAAGAGTTATACAAGGAATTTGAGAGGTTAGAGATCGAAGTAAGTATTCCGAAGGATGCGACGGAAGTGATTTATACCATGACGATCCAACCAGAATTGTTGGAGAAGAGACGGAAGTGCCAAGAGCAAGTTATGAATGATGATGTGAGTAAGATGACAGGTGAGGAAATATGTAGCCAACCGGACGACAAAGGGATCTTGAGATTTGCTTCTCGGATATGGGTACCTAATGTAGCGGAACTGAAAAGTGAAATTTTGCACGAAGCGCATAACTCGAAGTATTCAATTCATCCAGGGAGTACGAAGATGTATCGAGATCTTAAGACGAACTTTTGGTGGCCAGATATGAAAAGGGAGATTGCTGAATGGGTGAGTAAATGTTTTACATGCCAAAGAGTCAAGGCGGAACATCAGAGACCAAGTGGATTACTTCAACCATTGGAAATTCCTGAATGGAAGTGGGAACACAATGCGATGGACTTTGTGGTAGGATTACCTAGAACGAAGGCTAACCATGATGCCATCTGGGTTATTGTGGATCGATTGACGAAATCTGCGCATTTTCTTCCGATTAACGAGAGATTCTCACTGGATAAGTTAGTTCATATTTACATAAAAGAAATCGTAGTACGGCATGGAGTTCCAGTATTGATAGTGTCTGATCGAGACCCTCGATTCAATTCAAGATTTTGGAGGAGTTTTCAAGAGTGTTTGGGCACCGAGTTAAGAATGAGTACGGCTTATCACCCGCAGACGGACGGTCAAAGCGAAAGGACAATTCAGACTATTGAAGATATGCTTAGGACATGTGCACTTGACTTTGAAGGCAGTTGGGACGATCATCTACCCTTGGTGGAATTTTCATATAATAATAGTTTTCACGTGAGCATCGGAATGCCACCTTACGAAGCTTTGTATGGACGAAAGTGTCGATCTCCAGTGTATTGGGAAGAAGTTGGTGAACGGAAGATGATAGGACCAGAACTAGTGCAACAAACAAAGGAAGTGATTCAATTGATTCAAAGAAGATTGATAACAACTCAGGACCGACAGAAAAAGTATGCGGATCTAGCCAGAAAGGATGTGGGATTCGAAGAAGGAAAGCAAGTGTTACTAAAGGTTTCACCGTGGAAAGGATTAGTTAGGTTTGGAAAGAAAGGGAAGTTGAGTCCGAGATATGTTGGACCGTTTGAGATTTTGAAGAAAGTGGGCAAGGTAGCTTACGAGTTAGCATTGCCGCCGCATATGCAGCACGTTCATAATGTATTTCATGTATCTATGCTTAAGAGGTATCGACCAGATTCGAATCATGTAATAGAGTATGAACCCATAGAGGTGCAGGCAGATTTATCTTATGTAGAGCGACCGATTCAGATATTGGATCGTAAGGAGAAAGTACTAAGGAATAAGACAGTAGCGTTAGTGAGAGTTTTGTGGAGGAATCCTAAAGTAGAAGACTCTACCTGGGAGTTAGAGAGTGAGATGTTAGAGAAGTATCCCCAGTTGTTTCCTTGATCTGATTCTGAGGACAGAATCCAATTAAGGGGGGAAGGATGTAATATCCGTGAATTTTATTATTTAAATAAATGATATATTTAATATAAAAATATTTGTTATGGAGTATTGGAATATTATTAAGTGATAATTATTGTGTGATTATGTGCTAAATGGTGAGTCGAAAGCCCCTTTCAAATATTTCGTCATTTGGAATTTTCTTCAAATCTGAGCCCCGTTTTGATAATTCAAGGGCCTCGTTGGAAGTTCGTACATTAATTATTATCTCTTCGTCTTTCGTATTCGAATCATTATCGGTAGAGATATTCATATCATTTCATTCCTACCTATTTGATTCTGCAAGAATAATTCGTTTTGTTCAAAAAAGGAAAAATTGTTCCGAACCCTAATTGCTTAAGGGGACGGATATATCGTTTTATATCAATATTACATTTGTTATAGCCCCAGTATTCTTGAGCATTAGTTATATAATGATATATATCAATTGGATGATCATCAACCTTTTTAACTGATTATTCCTCGCAAAACGTGTTTTTAACCTAATTAGGGTTTTTAAACGAACCAGTGGATCTATATCGATCCAAAAATGTTGTTTGGGGTATTATTTTTCCAAAAATATAAAAAGACGAATCGAACCTTAAACCTATCATAATCTGCAGCCCTAATTCTCAAAATAATAAAAATCCCCGAACCGTGTTCTTCGTGTTCTTGAAGAATCAAACCATTCGTTCAAGGTGTTATTGAAATCCAAATCGGAAGTTCTTGTACTCAAATCAAAGCTCTTGATCTCTAGTTTCAGAATCTTCCATCCTCATCATCATCTGGTAATTTTTCGATTTATTATGAATTTTTCAATATTCGAATTAAATTAGGGTTCTTGATTAATTTGGGGATTTTCATTCTGTTGATTCTACATTCAATTGGTTGCTTCTAACATGTTCCTAGGGTTCTAATTAGCAAGAATCCATGATTTAATTTCGTGTTTAAGTTCAATTTATTCGGGTTTGATTTTCGGGTTTTGACCCGAATTCTTATTTTGAATAGTCCGTTCTTGATATTGATCTGACATTGATTTTGATATGGGGTTTTGATTGTGTGAGTTATAAGCTTCATTTTAACATATTAAACGTCGAGTTTCATGTACGGAATGAGTAGATCGGGTTTCCGGCCAGAGTTGTTGCCGATGGTTTTTTTGACCGGATTCTGGGCTCGATCCCGGCATCGTACGCATGTGTTTGTGTGTGGGTTATGTTTGTCTTGAAAAAGCGAACAAAAGCCCTATGAAATTGTTTGTGTTTGATCGGGAATGAAAGATTCCGGTCGCCGGACACCGACCGGATTCCGGAAAACCCAGAATCCGATGGGTTGTTCTTGGCAACCCGGATTCGTTATCCCCGACCCGTTTACCCGAAGTTTGACCCAGTTTCAATCTTCAAAACCCTAATTCAATTTCTGAAAACTGTTTTTGGATTTTATTTTTAAATTTAATTCAAAAATAGTTTAAAAACTTTAAAAATTCATATTTTTTTTTTAAAAATATATTTTAATATCAGAAAAATTCTGGAAAATTATATTTATTATTTTAAATCCGAAAATTGATTAAACTTAATTATTTTAATTATTTTTAATTAATAATTTATTTATTAATTAATTGGTTATTTCTTTTAATCAATTAATTCTTAAAAATTAATTATTAATTAGATTTAATTAATTAAAAATTCAGTTTAATTATTTTCAAGCCTATTTATTTATTTAAAAATATTTTGAGTATTTAAAGAGTGTCAATTAATTTTATTAATTGATTTATTTGCATTTAAATGTTTATATTGGATTTAAAAATCCGAGTTTTGATTTAAAAATTAATCGTGACTTACTTAAAATTCAAATAAGTTTCGTATGATGTTTTAAAAATGTTTATAAATGCTATATGGTTCATATTAATTGTGTGTTGTGTTTTATAGTCTGTATATGCCCGTACTAGGGCAAATATCTGAGTTTTAAATATCGCAAATCATACCGGACGTCCGATACGTAACTGGTTACTTGTTTAAATGTGATTATTGATTAAATAAGTGTCGATAGTAGAACGAGAATAGTTAGACTTATTGTGATGAGTTGTTTAATTATAGAATCGAGTTCCCAGAGCAAGGGAAAGGGAAAGGTAGAGTGAGCAGAGTCGATCCGACAGCAGCTTAGACCAGGCAAGTATCTGTGCATTTACTTGTGATAAAAATTATTATTGTCTTGAATACTTGAATACCGTTATCCCTAGAACAATTCAAATTATCAATCTTTTAACCGCATTTGGACAACTAATTCCATTTCCTTAGAAATTCTTGATTCTTTGATTTGATCTGCATCGGAAACCCTTATTTCCAATTCACTTGATTATTGTTTACCACCATTTATTATTGATTATCATCCTTTGATTATTATTAACAACCAGTGATCATTTGACTTCCATCGTTGACTGTTGATTACGGTCATCGATTACCAATATTGATTTCCTTATTGAATGAGTACACTGTACCGTTGAAATTATTCCATGATTATTTCTCGATCTTCATTTGATACCGAGCAGTTGAAGCTCTTTTGCAATTATTATACACTGAGTTTATCTTATTGAGCATGTTATTGTTTATACCCTATGATAGATTTGGCATGTTTTTAAAATGGACCGGTAATTGGTCGGGCCATATTTATGGTCGGAATAACTTAAGGCCCAGATTGGCCTAGGATCCAGTAGAGGACTGTGCCGTGAGCTAGTCCGGGGTTGATGCGTGGCTGGCCAGCAGCACAACCTTTGATTTGAATAAAATGTATAATCCAAATTCTAATTCTTTTCTTCAATTGTTATTAATACAAAGCATGTGTTATCTAAATATTGTTGATTCTGATATCATAAATTCATATCCTTACAACTGTGATAGAAATGATACATTGATGTTTGCTGAGCACTTTTGGCTCACTCTTGCTTGTTGTTTTCTAACCCTATTCCAGTGAAGCGAGAGTATGAGTCGTCACAGCGTGACTGATAGTTCACCGGCAGCTAGGAGAGCCCCTCGCGTGGTTGTCATTGGCAGGGTAGTTGTTGTTTTGCTTTTCTAGATTAGATGTCTAGATTTGAACTTAAGTTGTGATGTAATAACTCTGATAAAACTGGTATTGTATTAATAAAAGATTGTAGTAGCTTGTGTTCATTGCCATAATCTGGATGTGGTCTTGGTTACGGGGTATTTGTGTCTTTATATATTATGCATGTGTTAAATAGTGTTCTGTTGGTCGGATGACTCCTGAAATCTGTACCCCGGGTTTGGAGGGCGTCACATTAAGTGTTATTGTTGTCAAATAGAGTAGATAAAGTTACCAAAGTACTTTATCTTGAGGTCTTTCCATCATAAGGATAAGGAATTCTTTGTGAAGTTATATTCTTGATAAGTGACCAAATGTCGATTAAAGTTGTAAAGACGCTATGTGCTTCTTGATTGTGTATATATATAAATATACGTAATTGTATGACGATGGGGTAGAAGTACTTAGAGATACGTAAACAAAGCTGAGGTACTAAGTGATAAAGACTAAGACGATATTATACCTTTATATAGGTACAAGTAGGAGGCCAGGAAAGGAGCCCGTGTACGTAAATTCGGAGTGGTGTACAAGTTATTGAGTTAGTTTATCGGCTTTTGAGGCAAGTATCTATTCCCTCCACTTATTTTTCAAGTGGTAGTTCTCTTAAATTATGATGCAAATGTTACCTTTGAATTCTATTGCAAGTATACGTCCTACTTTTACTTATCCTTTACTTACCATTATGCAATCGTTCTCAATATCATGTTATTGTACCCTTTTTACCTTGCGCTTTCATAGAAAACCTACAATTGATCCTTCACCTTTGCTTTATTCATATAAACCTTTCTCTTGACTTATATTTTGTCAAACTTTGTTAACTTTTGAATACCCGAAGCATACTTATTCATTTGCTCATTTACTTACCATGTCTTTCAATTATCAAACTTTCAAACCCTTGCAATAAAATCTTGAATTAGCTTATACCCTGAAATGAATGTTGAAAATGTTGAAAGCCTCTTATTCATTTAATCCCTTTGTTGAATTACTTATGAATGGAACAAAATTTGACCGTGGCGGCGGTCCTGGTTACTTATGTATTTATTTTATGGCCAATGTGTGCCTATGGATCCTGAATGTTAGGACCTTGTGAAAACATGGTCTAGAGCTTTACGTGGCTGATCACCCGTATAGCTCGTACCGTCTTATCAGAAGTTCCAATTCATTTGTTTACCCTTTTCTTTGAAAAAGAAACTTATATCTTGAAACTGAATTACTCGATTTATTATCAAGTTGATGGATTATCAAATGAAAACTGTTTATATTGATTACACTTGCTGAGCAATTTTTGGCTCACCCTTGTTTTATTATTCCCTAACCTTTCAGTTAGGAACGGAGTATGCAGTTTTTGAGTATCCGCTAAGAGGACCGTGAGAAGGCCTGATTCGAGATTTTAGGTTCTATGTTGCCAGGAAGATAGAGTTCATTTTAGATCTCACCAATGGTTAGATGATGACAAATGGTTTGTAATAAAACTGAATTAGATGTTCTAATAAACTTTGATATTTTAGATTCTTGTTTCATACCATAACCTGTGATCGATCCTTAGTTGAGGGGTCGTCTGTATAAATTTTGTTTTATTCAGAGCGATAGTGGCACCAAATCTTGACCCCGGATTTGGGGGTGTCACAATGGCCCACAGTTCGTAGGGTCCGAATTTGAAGGGTATTTGAAAGAAAGAGGAATCAAGCACAAAAAATCTTATGTTGCTTACCCTAGAGGAAACGGCCAAGTCGAAGTCACAAACCGTATCTTGCTTAGGTGAATTGAGAAACGGCTATAGGAAAGCAAAAACAAATGGCCAGAGGAGCTACCTAATGTGTTATGGGCATACAGGACTAGTCCCCGGACTAGCACTGGCGAAACCCCATTCAAGCTGGCTTATGGTACGGAAGCCTTATTGCCCATTGAAGTGGGAAACCTTCCCACAGGGCCATCAATTTTGAGGAGATTGCAAATGAAGAAGGGCTACAAACCAATTTAGTCCTAGTGGATGAAGTTCGGGACCAAGCTGTTGAAAGAATGAAGAAGTATAAGGAGAAAACTCGAGAGTACTTCAGAAAAAAAGCCCGGGTCAAAAACTTTCAAGTTGGAGATCTGGTGCTTAGGGACACTGAGGCTTCCGACCCAACCAATACTAGCAAACTCATGCCAAAATGGGAAGGGCCTTACAAAATCATGGCAGTACTCCGACCGGGAACTTACAAGCTCGCCCACATGGATGACTCTGAAGTCCCAAACACCTGGCATGGCCTCAGACTCAGAAAATTCTACCAGTAAGAGAAATGAAAAGCCCGGAGAAGGAATAAGGAGCTCCCGACAGACCAGAAACTTCAGCAGATAATATCAGTTTTTCTTAATGGAGTTAGAATAAGATCTTTGTCTTCCTGATTTTTCTATAAATAAAACCGGGCATGTTGTTTTTTCATATTTTCCTGTATTCCCTATTTCCAGTACTTTTCAATTTTTGTAATGGCCCAGACTCATAGCTATAAGCATAACATGTATCCCGGGTCCCCAGCAATAAGCAACCCAAATAACCCTGGCTCGGAGCCATAGGCAAAAAATGCAGCCAGGGTCCCCAAAAATATGTAATCAAAAACTAATAACCCTGGCTCGGAGCCAGAGGCAAATAAGGTGGCCAGGGTTCCCAGCTATAGGCAATCATAAGTTTAGGAAATATTCCTAAGCATAAAAAATATATAAACCCGGCCCAGACTAAGCTATGAGGCCAGGCTCCCAGCAATACGCAATCTAACAACCCTGGCTCGGAGCCATAGGCAAATAATGTGGCCAGGGTTCCCAGCTATAGGCAATCATAAGCTTAGGAAATATTCCTAAGTACAAAAATATATAATCCCGGCCCGGACTAAGCTATGAGGTCGGGCTCCCAGTAATACGCAATCTAACAACCCTGGCTCGGAGCCATAGGCAATTAATGTGGCCAGGGTCCCCAGCTATAGGCAATCATAAGCTTAGGAAATATTCCTAAGTACAAAAATATATAAGCCCGACCCGGACTAAGCTATAAGGCCGGGCTCCCAGCAATACGCAATCTAACAACCCTGGCTTGGAGCCATAGGCAAATAATGTGGCCAGGGCTCCCAGCTATAGGCAATCATAAGATTAGGAAATATTCCTAAGTACAAAAATATATAAGCCCGGCCCGGACTAAGCTATGAGGTCGGGCTCCCAGCAATACGCAATCTAACAACCCTGGCTCGGAGCCATAGGGAAATAATGTGGCCAAGGTTCCCAGCTATAGGCAATCATAAGCTTAGGAAATACTCCTAAGTATAAAAAATATATAAACCCGGCTCGGACTAGGCTATGAGGTCGGGTTCCTAGTAATAAGCAATCAAATAACCCGGGCTCGGAGCCATAGGCAAAATATGTAGCCAGGGTTACCAGCAATATGCAATGATAAACTTAGGAAATAATTCCTAAGTGCTAAACTACATTCCAGGCCCGGACTAGGCCATGGGACCGGGTTATTAGCAATAAGCAATAAAAATAACCCCGGCTCATAGCCTTAGGCAAATTATGTAGCCAGGGTTAGCATACATACGAAATCATAAACACAAACAATACGTAAAGTCAAAATATATACGCAAATATGAAATTCATAAAAGAGTGAACAAAGACAGTAATAAAGGAGGAAGCCCGGGCTGTCCATACAGCCCGGAAACACTTCCAATGTTAAGGAGGACAAGTTATAAGAACAGTTAAGAGTTACATGGGAATTACACCCAAAAAAGCAAACACAGTTGCAGTAAGCTACTCCGGAGTCTGGTTAACCCGGTTGGATGGCGGAGAAGAATCTGGACCTCTTGGGATGACAAATGGATTCGGACCATCATAAGGAAGAGGCTCGCCAAGGCCATCTTCAATATCCTTTTTGGCAGCAACAAAGTGGTCGATAAATGACTCCCAGGAAGCATTTGGATCAGTTTTGAGATGTTTTTCAGCAACAACAAATGTCCTATAAATCTCGGGGGCACCAGCATCGGCAATGGCTTGATCATATTCAGAGGATTTCTGAAACTCAGCTATGGTATCCTCTTTAGAATTTTTAAGTTTAAGCTGCAACACATCATTTTCCTCTTTAAGGGCCCCAAACTTCTTTTTGGCTTGCTCAACTTGGGCTTTTAGCATAGAAATCTCAGAATTGAAACCGGCAAGCTTATTATCATAAGTGGTCTTTAAGGAAGACAACTCATTCTCCAAGCTTTGATTTCGGTCTTCTTTCTTCTTCAATTCACCATTCAAAGACTCCAACTCATTAACAAAAACTGTAGCAGCTCCACTGATCAACGCCCCAGACTGCAAATAAGAATATTAGTAATATGAATATCAAAGACAACTTTAATACACAACGAGAAACCACACTCACATGGCCCCAGTGTCCAATGGCACGCTGCATAAGGGCTACAACCCCGGACTGTTCCATTTCCTCCACATCTTCATCCGTGGGAATTTCAGCAGCCATACTGGCAAGTTTCTTCAAATCGCAGGAGCCAACCATAACTGGCCTTCCATCAGGGCTTTTGCCTTTGCCATCAACAGTTACTTTCTCCACAACAACTCTGGGCTTAAAGGGTGGTTTGCGACCAACATGAATCTTTCTCTTTTTGTTGGTCTGGTCATCAGGAACCTCAAGGGCTTCAACATCAATAGGATCAACATCAGGGGCGGGGTGGTTTAAGACCGGAGTGATGGACTCGGCACCTCCTTCTTTCGCAGCACTAGATCCGGATCCCTCCCCAATTTTCTTCACTTTATCATTATGAACTCCAGAAATTTTCCTTAAAGCCAGTGAGTATGTGTTATAAGACATGATATCCTCCAACTCGGGCTTATAATGTGGAAAACCTGAAATAAAACAAAAGGAGTGAGGCAGAAGCCCAGGTCAAAAAACAATAAAGGAAAAATACATAAATGAATACAACATAACCAAACTTACATCCTAGTTGAAAAAGTTTCTTATGATCCATGAAAGTGTCCCGAGTACATTGAAACCCAAGACTACAGCAAAATTTGCGAATCCTTCTTAAAGCTGAACCTGTCAACTTAACCGTTTCAAAAACCTTAGCTTCTTTATCCAAAACAATGTGGGGCATACCACCAAGATCCCAACCCCTCAACATAAGAACCTCACCGGACCACCCCTTCAAGGTACTTTGTTGAACCACTGGTTGGGCAGACCCCGATGGAAATCCACACTCTTTGGTACGAAACCGGAGCTCATACAGGGGTTGATTGGTAGACCGGACTAATTGGAAAAGCTGATGAAAAAGTCGAAAGGTGGGGATATATTCGGATGCTTCACAGCAAGCCAAGAACCAAATAATCCATTTAATTCCGTTGGGGGTCACTTGCATGATTGATATCTCATATTCGTATTTGAAGAAGTGTTTTACGAAGTTATGGCATTGGGGACTCCAGCCGGACCGTAGATGTTCTAACCAAACCCCGATGTACCCATCATCACCTCGGTCATATATATGCTCGTTAGGCCCGGGCCATCTCCATTCAATTTCAGGTCCGAGTTGGAAAGCAGCTCGGATGGAAACATCCATCTCTTCTCTCGGGAGATCAACAAAAGGTGCTTTAATTGGGTTAGGACTTCGGCCAATAACAAGCTCTTTACAAGCCCGGTCCATAACAACTTTGTTAATAGGCCCGGGGATCCCTTTAGCACCGTGATTATTATTATAGTGATGGTTGAGGTTTTGATAGTATAGATTATGGTCATAGTCTGAAGGCTTCTTTACAAACATGTAATCAGTATCGTGATAAAATCCTAACGGGGTTATAAGACCACGGCCTGAAGCTAATACCCTCTCATTCAACTGAGTTACAACTGGGGGATCCGAGCTAGTGGACATTATGCACCAATCTAGATCTACGAGTTCAAGGTGTGGATTTCGACGAAGAAGAAGAACAAGAGAAGAAGGAATTACTACTATGGCTTTCAGAAAGTGGAACACACACCCTGTTCGCACGCTTCGCTATCCGAACCATACACACCTATTAAAAATCCGGATTAACTATGGTTAGTTTATTCAGTTCTATCCTTAAAATTGTACATGATTTCATACATGTTAATGTTTGTTAAGACACAGTAAACCTCATATATGACGATAGCCCGAACCAATCCCAAACAAACACGATACAAGTTACAACTAGACCGAACCTAAATATAGGCCCGAATTCAAACCTAAATGCTACATATGAAACACAAGTGCGGAGCCCGGACTTGTCTAGTAGTCGTAAGCATAGAAACATCAAAACCAAATGACACAAACATCATACAAGATCAAAACCACGATACTTATAATTTATACAATCCCCAAATCAAGAACACCAAGAACACGAAATGGAAACCCAGAAATTCAAAACTGCCAAATCAGTATATTTACAACATAGGCAACCAAAATCATGACCAAACAAACATACACAAGTTACTATAACAATAGACAAACAACACCAGAAACTTCTCAAAAATCCCAGAGCGAAGTGAAAGCAGTTCATACAAAGGGGTAAATATGGAACAAAAACCAACAGAATAGAAGAAATACGAAGTAAGAAATGGAGCGAATCGAAGCACTTACAAGAAGCGGGAGGATGCAATGGCTTCATAAGACAGAATCAGAGGTCGCCTGAGAGAGAAATCGGCGGAAAAAGAAAAAGAGATTTGGCAAGGTAAAAAGAAAAAGAAGATGAAAGAGGGTTTTTTATAAGGAAAAGGGAATTAACTCCACAAAGAACAAGTAGCACACTTCTATTGGTCAGGAAAATCGAAAAAGAAAAAAAAACAAAAAACAAAAAGACAGTACAATTAGTATTGATAGCGGTTGAGCACAATTACCAAGAAAGAGTGGGGTATCGTCTCTTCAAAATAAAAGGGGGAAATGATAAAAATCGGTTCAAATTCCAGCGTTGAAGAATTCAAGCGAAGCCCGGACTCCACATTCCTGCAAATCCATTTCGGACAACATAAGTATTACAAATTGGAGTCCGGATTGCCACTTTCAATACCAATAATGGTTAAGGCTCATTCTCAACCCCGGATTGCTATCTTTGATAACAAACCGAGTTGGGGGGCAACAATCAAGCCATAAATTTTTCTAAGTTACCCAAAGCTTCATAGCTTTGGACTTAAGAAAGAACCAAGGCTCACTCTCAACCCCGGATTGCTATATTTGATAACAATCCGGGTTGGGGGGCAACAATCAAGCCATAAATTTTTCTAAGTTACCCAAAGCTTTACAGTTTTGGACTTGAGAAAGAACCACGGCTAATTTTCAACCCCGGATTGCCACCCTTGATAACAATCCGGGTTGGGGGCAACAATCAAGCCAGAAATTTTTCTAAGTTACCCAAAGCTTCATAGCTTTGGACTTAAGAAAGAACCAAGGCTCACTCTCAACCCCGGATTGCTATCTTTGATAACAATCCGGGTTGGGGGGCAACAATCAAGCCAGAAATTTTTTTAAGTTACACAAAGCTTTACAGTTTTGGACTTGAGAAAGAACCACGACTAATTTTCAACCTCGGATTGCCACCCTTGATAACAATCCGGGTTGTGGGGCAACAATCAGGCCAGAAATTTTTCTAAGTTACCCAAAGCTTCATAGCTTTGGACTTAAGAAAGAACCAAGGCTCACTCTCAACCCCGGATTGCTATCTTTGAAAACAATCCGGGTTGGGGGGCAACAATCAAGCCAGAAATTTTTCTAAGTTACACAAAGCTTTACAGTTTTGGACCTGAGAAAGAACCACGGCTAATTTTTAACCCCGGATTGCCACCCTTGATAACAATCCGGGTTGGGGGGCAACAATCAAGCCAGAAATTTTTCTAAGTTACCCAAAGATTCATAGCTTTGGACTTAAGAAAGAACCAAGGCTCACTCTCAACCCCGGATTGCTATCTTTGATAACAATCCGGGTTGGGGGGCAACAATCAAGCCAGAAATTTTTCTAAGTTACCCAAAGCTTTACAGTTTTGGACTTGAGAAAGAACCACGGCTAATTTTCAACCCCGGATTGCCACCCTTGATAACAATCCGGGTTGGGGGGCAACAATCAAGCCAGAAATTCGTCCAAGTTACCTATTCAGGAGTTTCTACTCCCCCATCCAGAAAATCTACATAAGGGAGTGGGGGGCAAATGATAGGCTACGAATAGCCCGGACCTATCCGGGACCCGGACCACTCCCTAACCCGGATTCATATGTGAGTCATGGCTCACCTACTAGTCTGGATTCATGTTTTGAGTCATGGCTCACCTACAAGTCCGGACTCATATGGGAGTCATGGCTCACTTACAAGTCTGGATTCATGTTTTGAGTCATGGCTCACCTACAAGTCCGGACTCATATGGGAGTCATGGCTCACTTATAAGTCCGAACTCATATGAGAGTCATGGTTCAACCTCAAAGTTTAACCCACTCCTGGCGACAAAGGCAATAGCTTGCGTGAGAAAAACTATACATTATTATGTGACATGTTTAGGTCATCACGGATGGACACACCTGATGACGACACGTAAGGATACCTAATGATTGGCACAATTATGTCCTAGTCAAGCCACACGCAAGCGGGAGCCTGCCACACGACACCACAATTCCTCACCTGAACACGTGTGACCCATCAACATCAACCAGGTGTCCTACCTACCTAGGATTCAACGCTCATGATTGCAGGTACAACCCCTAAACCCTAATTCTTGGCCTATAAATAGACTAAGGAGGAAAGGTTTAGGGGTTACACATTCTCTTTTACACACTTACTCTATAATATACACACACTATACATACACCCTCCATATTTAGATATCTCTAGTCTTATTCTCTCTTCCAAAGCCTCCACTTATTCTCACGCCGGAGGCGCCGCCATGGTCCAAACCCCCCTCCGGTGTTGTTTTACAGACACCCAACGGAAGCAACACCGCATCCAGGCGTGGGGAACGGTTGGGAAGGGCTAGATCGGGACTTGGAGTTATCATATATCGTTTGAATTAGGGAATTAAAATTAAAGGGTAAATTTAATTTTAAATAAGGAAATGAAAAATGATATATTTTTTCTTGTTTTACCGGTACTTGACAATGGGTTAAATCTCAAAGTGCTCACTGAAGTGGAGGGCTAGTATCAAATCGCTCACTGTAGTTATCGGCGTCTCATGCGTACCATTATAGTAACAAGTAATGACAGTAATGTTAACTTTGAATAGTTGACCTAACGGAACCGTCTTGACTTTAACGTCAAAATTACGTGGACACACGTGGAGCCACAGGGAAGATTGCATGGCGTACAACTCAGCTCATTTGCCCAACCCGTCTCTCATTTTCGAAACCACCTCTTTCCCGTGAATTAGGCACCAACGGAGTACTCTCCCCTTCAATTTCATCACTTTCAATCTGAACAGATGTATACTCCTCACCACTATTCCAATTCCGACTTCCTTCACCCCTCGCCACCATCTCAACCTCTACAGACTCCGAATCCAAAACCCCACCAACCAACATCCCCAACGGAGACCTCCCACCCTGATTCCCCCTCGAAACCACCGGCCCAGACTCATAAATCAAAGCCTGAAGCTCCCCATCCCTACTCGACGCCAACTCAACCAAAATCTTAAGTGGTCCACCAGGCACCAAAACAGCAACCAAATCATACAATGCCAATGCCACTAACAACATCCACGTAGTCCACTCAGACAACTTATTAAACCAAGCCGCAACAATAAGCCCCAACACAACCATATAACTTTGCCTCAAAAAAATCGGAAACCTCTCCGAAAACAACGAAAACACACCCACCACAGTAAAATTAAACAACAACACGAAACAAGTAATCGAATCAACGGGTATCGAAAAATACTGAATCATAGTCAGAAAAATAGACCCACCCATCGTCCCAAGCACAAAAAAAAGCAGAGAATCACATATAATACAACAGGACTAATAAGAAAGTAACAGCAGCAATTAAAATAACAAAGACAAGGGCATTGAGAAGCGAGCCTTCGAGCTTCTGGGTCGTTGAATCGGGGGATGTCTCGACATAGACAAGATTTACGGCGGTTCGGATAAGGCCAGAGCTGGAATTTGAGGAAGATGAGAGAGTGTAGACTAAGAGAACAACGAGAAACATGCATATAGATTCAGGGGACATAACGCCTATGATTTCCGACCCGATTGATTCAAGGATGCTGCCGGATTCCATTTTTTGGGGGAGGGGTTTGATCGGAAATGTTAATGTTAGATTTGTTCACAGTAGAGCATGTGTTCAACGTTCGTGCTAAAATAAGTCTAAGTGAATTCTACTCTTTCTTATATTTTTAAAAGAAAAGAGTTGTATGCCATATCAGCTGCCATGTGTGTCCACGTGTATACACGTATTAGGTGACGTTGCAGTCAAGACGGTTCTGTTAGGTCAAACAATAGAGTTAACGTCGATGTCCTCACTGGCAACTAGAATGGTACACATGAGACGCCGATAACTATAGTGAGCGATTTGATACTAGCCCCCCACTTCAGTGAGAACTTTGAGATTTAACCCGCTTGACAATGGGTCTCTTTGGCTCATTGTAAATGAGTTAACTTATAGCTTATTGTAAAGCATAATGTAACATAAGATCTAAAAGAGATAACTACAACTCAACAAAGGACAAGACAAACAATAATATTAACTGAAGCACAGGAATCCAGAATCAAAGAAGAAAAGGTAAACACAAAAAATCAAAATACGTTATGTATTCTTGAAGTCCGTAAACAGGTCACGGAAAGAAGTTCATGAAAATGTTCAAGCCTCAGTGACAGCAAAAGAAACAAGACTTTCAAGACGACAGAAGTATGTGAATGATTTAGGGTTCAGTACCACGGGATTCCAGTGATGAAGCAACCAGAAGGACAAGGGACGTATCAGCAGCATTGTATTGAAGATATAAAATAAGAATTGATCAAGTGTTATTCATCTGTGAACCAGACTAGTTGCACTAGGTGACGGCACTAAAAAGATCAAGTTGTTTTATCGTCTCAGAAGAAATTGATACAGTCTATTTCTTAAACACCCAGAAGCTCAGTGGAATCATTTATGGACTAAAGACAAGAAAGAGAAATTCGATGGTTTTTCTAATTGAAAAACTATCGAATGGTAGTTGAAATGATTAATTAAAAACTAAAGTAAATTAGTTTGGCATCCGATAGTTTTGATTTAAAAACTATCGAATGACAAATTAATTTATTTAATTCGATGGATTTTTATTCATTCGATGGTTTTTTATTATGGGAGCAGGTGAAAAGAATTCCTTTTCTGAAAGGTTGATGAAGATCCAACGGCCAGGATTGTTTCTACAATTCTCATTCGATGGTTTTTCAAAACAGACTACAATTAATACAGAGAGAAGATTGTGTCTTCTTCAGTTAAGGTATTCAACACAGACACATAACTGAGAGAGAGAAGAGCCGGAGAAAATTAACAGAGAAATTAATAGTGCTCAGAACTTGATTATTGTTTTGTATTTGCGTTACCTTAAACTCATTGACGCTAATCTACGGATTAGAAATTGTAGCACCCCTCGAGGTTTATATTTATAAAAAGATATATTCCCCGAAACTTGATTTGGTTTGGTGTGTTTGATTTCGTTATAGAACTGAAAGATTAATCCGCGAACGAAATTAAATTATTTGTGAGTATCGTATTCAACCCCCCCTTCTACGATACTTTGGACCTAACAATTGGTATCAGAGCTACTTGATTGATATACAAATCAGATCCGGTGAATGAGACCAAAATCAAACGTAGCGTGAAAATTCGAAGCAAATTTTTTAACTTTCAAAATTTTTCATTTAATTGGAATTTCTTGAATTTTAAACAATTTGAAATTTTCAGAAACCATGAGTGCTCCAAAGACAACCGCTGGTATTAAAGTTCCCCCGTTTACTAGAGATGATTTCGGTTTGTGGAAGATGAAGATGTTGTTATTTATCAAGGCATCTAATCCGTTGTATATTGGCATATTAGAGAACGGACCGTTTGTACCAATGAAACCAGTTAGTGAATCTACAGCTCCTGATGGTAGCAGGATTTCTTCAGGCACCCAACCTAAGGATATAAGTGAATTTACAGATTCTGACAAAGAACTGATTCGATTGGACACCGGTTTAATGTTGATATTGGCGGACTCCGCGGACAAGGAGATGAGCTATCAGTTGATGAACTGTACAAGCGGGAAACATATGTGGGATACCATTAACCTAATTATGGAAGGAACTGAAGACGTGCAGGAAAACAGATTGGACATTCTGACTTCTCAATATGAAGCGTTTAGGTCCCTGCCAGGAGAAAGTATAACTCAGGTCTTTGAGAAGTATACTAAGCTCCTCAATAAATTGGCAATGAAAGGAAAGACCTATCCACTGAGAGAATCGAACAGGAAGTTCATGATGACGCTGCCCCATCATGTAGAACACAAGTCATCATCCATTAGGGAAAGAATTGACTCCACAAAGATGTCATTAGAGATGATCTATGGCAAGTTGAAGACCTATGAGATGGAACAGGAACAAAGGGTGATAATCTACGGATCAGGGACAGTGGACAGCAAGCACAATGCACTTGTGAGATCAGCAGCACTTGTAGTGGATGAACCAATAACTTCTGAGATTCAGGTTCAAACCCAAAGAGCTGGAAAGGAGGTGATAATAGAAGCAGAAATGGACTCTGTGAATCTGGGTGTTGATGAAAGTGATTACTACACCCTAGAAGAGCTTGAGCAAATGGAAGACAAAACCATGGCGTACTTAGCTGCAAAGTTTAGTCATATTCGTTTCAAGAGAAACCCTAAGTACAAGTTCAAGGGCTCAACCAACAGATTCCAGAAGAGCAATTATACACCTAGTACAGGCTTTAAGGGAGGCTACAAGACTGGCATGATTGATAGAAGCAAATCAAGATGCTATAACTGCAATGAGTTAGGGCATTTCGCCACTGAATGCCGGAAGCCTCGTCAAGCAAGAGACATGAAAGATGTCTATGGAAAGAAGGATTCTTATGATGAGTTGAAGAAGGAGAATGCCAAGCTTAAACAGCAGTTGGAGGCATTCTCTGGAAAGCAGAAAGGGAAGGCTTACATAGCAGAGGGAAAGCACTGGGATGATACTGATTCGGATGAAGAGGAGGAATATGTAAATGTTGCTCTAATGGCTGACTCTTCAGAGGAATCACCTCAATCATCTCAGGTACCTATCTTAACTACAATTGATATGTCTAATTCTGAGTACAAGAAAACTGTGCAAGATCTTAGTGTAGAATTGTTTAATGTACACACAAGCATGCTAGCATCTGAAATGGAAAATGCTAAACTAGTTCTTAAGATTAAAAAGCTAGAATCTAAAAATGAAGAACTAGAGCTTGTAGTTGTAACATTAGAAGATCTTAAGCAAAAGAATGTGTACTTAGAGAACAAGGTCAAGTGTAATGATGAGATAGAGACTATCCTCAGGAAGCAGATTTCAGATCTAGATTTGAAGCTGAATGCTTTTAAGAATTCCGCTCTAGTGGCTAAGGAAATCATTGATACTCAGGCCGTAGAGAATAAAACTGCTATAGGATTTGACTATAACAAGAAAGCTGGTAAGAAGATTTTGGAATTCCCTGTGACACCTTCAGTTGTCAAAAGGAATACTCCACATGTTCTTAAGAATGTTGATTGTCCAGTTTTTGTTAAGCCGTTTCCACCTCTCTTTTATGAGGATGATCTTTTCATAGCTCAAGAATTGCTTGAGGAGGATTTAGTGAAGGAAAAAGAGGTAAAGACTAAGTTACCTAGGAAATCAGTAAAGAATGCATTACCTAAACCTGATTTACCTAAAACTGAAGTAGGTTCCTTAGTTAGTAATGTTAAAAAGAACAGGAATGGGAGGAAAAAGATTGTTAATCAGGAATTGGTTCCATCTTCTCCCATTGCATCTAGGAAGTTGTGTTCTATTTGTAATTCTGCTGGACACCTTACACATGCATGTAAAAAGGTTAAAGTAGAAACTGCTAATACTTCTGAAATGCATAACATGTCTGACATGCCTGATAATCATGAACCCTGTGGAAAGAAAGAGTGTTTGCTATGTAAGTACAACATCATGCATGCTTATTTTAAGTTGATGTCTGATAATAGCAATAGCACTGATAATGTTAAATCCACAGATACTATGAATATCAAACAGGGTAAGACTAAATTAAATGTTACTCCTGTTAAATCATCTAAACCTTCAGGACCCAAACAATTTTGGGTACCAAAGTCCGCTTAATCAATCTGTGATTGCAGGGTAAGGTTAAAAGCTCAAAGGTTGTGTGGATTCTGGATAGTGGCTGTTCTAGACACATGACAGGTGAAGAGTCCCTGCTTACAGAGGTGGTTAAGAAGACCGGCCCGATTGTAACCTTTGGAGATGACAGCAAAGGATTCACTACGGGATATGGTAAATTGAAAGCTGGAAATGTCATCATTGAAAACATCTCTCTTGTTGAAGGATTAAAGCACAATCTTCTAAGCATCAGTCAGTTCTGTGATAAAGGCTACAATTTAGATTTCAGAAAGGACAAGTGCTTGATCACCAACAGGAAGGATGAGAAGCTTACTCTACTGGGAGTGAGAAAAGGAAATTTGTTTATAGCTGACTTAAGTTCTACCAGTGAAGGAGAAGTTACATGTTTCTATGCAAAGGCATCTTCAGAACAAAGTTGGCTATGGCACAAGAAGCTCTCACATTTGAACTTCAAAACTATGAACTCTTTGGTAAAGAGAGAGTTAGTGAGAGGGTTGCCCCTGATGGAATTCAATCAGGAGGGACTATGTGAAGCATGTGAAAAGGGGAAGTCGAAGAAAGCATCACATGGAAGCAAAGGAATGACAAGTATTACTGAACCATTACAGCTGATTCATATGGATTTATTTGGTCCAGTTAATGTTATGTCACTTTCAAGAAACAGATATGCATTGGTGATGGTGGACGACTACTCCAAGTACACGTGGGTGTTGTTCATACAAACAAAGGATGAAGCAACACAACTAATCATTGATCACATCAAGAAGATAGAAGTGGAAGCTAAGCTACCTGTGCGGACAATCAGATCAGACAATGGAACTGAATTCAAGAATGCAGTTCTAAATGATTTCTGCTCAGAGAAAGGAATATCAAGACAGTTTTCAGCACCAAGAACTCCTCAACAGAATGGAGTAGTGGAAAGGAAGAACAGGACCTTGGTTGAAGCAGCAAGGACCATGTTGAGTGAATCAAAACTTCCCACTTACTTTTGGGCTGAAGCAGTGAATACAGCTTGCTACACTCAGAATCGAACCCTGATCAACAAAGATCATGAAAAGACTCCGTATGAGTTAATGGCCAACAAGAAGCCAACACTGAAGTATTTTCATGTGTTTGGTGCAAAGTGCTTTGTACTTAAAGATGGAGAACATCTCGGTAAGTTTGATGCCAAAGCAGATGAAGGCATTTTTCTGGGCTATTCTCTGGAATCTAAGGCTTTCAGGGTATATGTGATTGAAGATAAGAAGGTGTTTGAAAGCTTTAATGTAACATTTGACGACACTAAAAGACCAGGCCTGCAAACTGGAGAGAACTCTGAATCCTTGGTATTTGAAAATCTATCAGGAGATCCCTCTGACAATGAAGAAGTACCTGAAGTTGTTACAGTCATTAATAATAATCGTAATGATAATGATTCTGGACCAAGTGGTGACCAAAGTGGAAATCCTCAACATACAGGATCCACTAGTCAGTCTTCAGAATCAACAGATCAAACTGTCAACAACTCAGGGGGAGCAGGAGAAGGATCAACTAGTCACACTCCACAACATCTAGGACAAGGAGAATCATCAAGATCGCATCTGCCAAGACAAAGGGTATGGAATAGAGATCATCCCTTTCACTTGATCATTGGTGATCCGGACACAGGAGTGAGAACTAGGAGAACATCACAAAATGAATGTCACTATTCTGGGTTTCTCTCAGAAACAGAACCTAAGAAAGTTGAAGATGCTCTAGATGATCCAGATTGGGTAATTGCTATGCAAGAAGAACTCAATCAGTTTGAAAGGCAGAAAGTTTGGAAGCTGGTACCCAGGCCTAAGGGAAAATCTGTTATTGGAACAAGGTGGGTATTCAGAAATAAGTTGGACGAAGATGGCATTGTAACGAGAAACAAAGCCAGACTGGTTGCTAAAGGTTACTCTCAAGAAGAGGGTATAGATTATGATGAAACCTATGCACCAGTAGCAAGACTTGAGGCCATCAGAATGTTTCTGGCATTTGCTGCACATTCCAATTACAAGGTATATCAAATGGATGTGAAGAGTGCTTTTCTGAACGGGGAGTTAGAAGAAGAAGTGTATGTGGAACAACCTCCAGGTTTTGAGGATTCAAAACTGGCAGACTTTGTGTACTTTCTATTCAAAGCTCTCTATGGACTCAAACAAGCTCCAAGGACATGGTATGACACTCTCTCTGAATTCTTACTTGAAAATGATTTTACAAGAGGTGTTGTAGACAAAACTCTCTTTGTCAAAAAGCATAAAAATGATTTGATATTGGTGCAAGTATATGTTGATGACATAATATTTGGTTCTACTAATGATGATCTATGCAAGAGATTTGCTAAGTTAATGCAGAGTTGTTATGAAATGAGCATGATGGGTGAATTGTCATTCTTTCTTGGATTGCAAGTATAACAGAAACAAGATGGTATATTCATTTGTCAGTCCAAGTACATCAAGGATCTTCTTAAGAAGTATCAAATGGAAGACTCATCTACAACAAAGACTCCTATGCCAACTGCCACTAAGCTTGATAAGGATGAAACTGGTAAGAAGGTTGACATCACAGGCTACAGAGGTATGATAGGCTCATTACTTTATCTCACTGCAAGTAGACCAGATATAATGTTTGCAACATGCTTGTGTGCTAGATTTCAGTCTGATCCTAAAGAATCTCATCTAATAGCTGTTAAGCGAATATTTAGATATCTTAAGGGGACCCCAAATCTTGGAATTTGGTACCCTAAAGATACAGGATTTGATCTTATTGGATACACAGACTCTGATTTTGCAGGTTGTAAGATTGATCGGAAGAGTACTTCAGGAAGCTGTCAGTTTCTTGGAAGAAGATTGGTTTCCTGGCATAGCAAGAAGCAGCATTCAGTGTCCACATCAACAGCTGAGGCTGAATACATTGCTGCTGGTAGCTGTTGTGCTCAGATATTGTGGATGAGAAACCAACTCCGTGACTATGGACTTTTGCTGACAAAGATTCCAATCTTTTGTGACAACACAAGTGCCATAGCAATCTCTAACAATCCAGTGCAACACTCGAGGACGAAGCACATCGACATCAGGTATCATTTTATCCGAGAGCATGTCATGAATGGAACTGTGGAGTTACACTTTGTACCCACAGAGGATCAAATTGCAGACATCTTTACTAAACCGCTTGATGAATCCACTTTCAATAAGCTGGTTGGTGAACTTGGGATGTTAAATCTTTCTGATTAATTGATTTTGATTAGAAGTCAGTAACTGCAGAGAGTCCTGGTGAATACATGAGTTTAAGAATTTCTATATCCTTAGGACTCGTGAATTTATTTTCTGGAGCAATTCTCGTAGTTAGGATTACTGTACTAATTTCATGTCACGATTATGGATGATATATCTTCTGGCATTTAATTAGTTATTAATTCTAAAATTATTTAAGTGCTAATATTTGTTCTAAATATTCAAGCATTTATTTAATTGGAATTAATTTACTTTGTTTTTAACATTGTAGATTAATGCAGCACAATTGATTAGTTGTTAATTGGTTAATATCACTCAATGATATTTAATTGATTTTATTCTAAGAAAATTGTGAATTTTCTGTTAAGAATTGATTTTGGTAAATTTGAAATAATTTATTAGAATTAAAATTTGACAGGAGATACAAAAAGTCTGATTTTTAAAACAAGAACAGGTTTTAAAAAGAAGACAGAAGCAAAAATATCGAATTTAAGGAAATTCGATAGTTTTTCAAAGTACAATGATAAATCTATCGAAATTAATTTCGATGGTTTTTGAAAGGGAAAAAGAAAATCTATCGAAAAATTTCTCGATAGTTTTTGAGAATAATTTTAAAAATATATCGAAGTGAATTAATATAATTCAATATTTAATTCTCGATAGTTTTTAGAAATCCAAGTGAAAATCTATCGGGAGGATTTAATTTTTCAATAATTAAACTCCTCGATAGTTTTTCAAACAAACTATTCTCGATAGTTTTTCCAAATGTCACAGCTCGATAGTTTTTCAAAATTTCAAATTAAACCATTCTCGATAGTTTTTCTGTAAAACTTTTTAAATTCTAAACATTTCAAATATTCGATAGTTTTTCAAAAACCATCGAATTACGTTGACAAGTTTACCCCTTGCAGAAAAATATCGAGAGTACTTTAAAAACTATCGAAACCTGAAAAGACTAAAATACCCCTGTCAGTGTAAAATAGTATAAAAGCGTGCCTTGAACCTTTTTCTTTCTCATTCTTCACAGATCTGAGAAGTAAAAAGCTGACGTTTATATATATACTTACAAACATTTTTTTACAGTTTCAAGAACAAGCTTTGATAGTTTCTTCAATTTGAAACCGAGTAAAACTTAAAATTGTTACTGGTGTTCACTATTGATTCTCTTTTGACAGTGAATAGTTGTTTATTTTTTTTTGAGTTTTGAAAGATAGTGGAGAAGAAACCATCGAACCAAACTTTGAACCACAAGTCGATTGTTAAAAGAACACTCTTTAGAAATCAATTACTTAAACAATTGACTTCTTTTGATTTTGTTGGATAGTTGGTTTTAACAATTAGGGTTCTTGATTTGATAGTTTTCGAGGTTCTGTATTAAAGGAAAAGGGGGTAATTTTTGTTAAGAGGTTGATTAATTAGAAATAATTAATTAAATTTAACGGAAAATTAGTTTTGGTTTATTTGAATTTTCTGGAAAATTTTAAAATGGCTGGAGAATTTATTGTTACCAAAACTAATCATGTCTCGTTTCAAAATCTGCAATCCATAACGAATCCTCAAATTCGTGCATGGGCAGAGTTTTTGAATACACGTTCGTTAGTGGCATACGCTGTAAGTACTCCCGTGGTCCTTTGTCTCGATCAATTGACTGCGTTGTACACAACCGCCACGGACACAAGTGAGAACAATGTACGGTCCTTCAGTTTTGTTGTGCCAGGGGGCAGAACAATTAGGGTTACGGAACATGACTTCAATAGAATACTTCATTTCCCTACAGAAAACCTTGTTCCGGATCCCTCAACTGAGGAAATACATGCTTTTTTTCACTCTTATCAGAAGTCAACAACCTAACTTCTTGGTGGGAGAGTTCCTAAAGCATTACCTGCCTAAGCCATGGAACTTTTTCTTTCATACGCTGATCCATGTTTTTACTGCCAAGCTTACTAATCTGCATGGCATTCCCTTATTCCTTCAAAAGATAGGGTTTGCCATTGCGAACAACAGGCACATTAACATAGGACGGATAGTGATTGATCAAGTAGTTATGTGCATGGGACCACTGGATGAAAGAACAGGCATAAATGAAGATGTGCTCTGTTTCTATCCTAGGTTCCTACAGCTAATTCTCAATGATGTCTTAACAGATGATGAACGTGAGACATTTGAAGCTGAAGACACAATGGAGTGTACGAAGATGAAGAGCAATGCCATAACCGCTCTGATAAGGAAGAACAACTATCTTCCAGGGGTACCCACTGTTCTCACTGAATATCTAAGAACGGTGCCCCTACCTCTTCTACCCCCAGGGGAACAGGTAATTCAAGGTAACATTTCTGAACTTGAACTGGCACCTGAACCTCAACCAATGGATGTTGATCCAGAGCCCTCAGTGGCCATTCCAGACCAGGAGGTTGCAAACCCACAACCTCTAACCACGGTCGAAGAGCCTTTGAACGAGCCAAATGAAAACATAAATGATGCTCCTTCCTCTCCTATACCTAGTAAAGAAACATCCCTGAGTATAGAGGGAGATAGTGCCAAAGCAGCACCACATAAGGAGATACACCCCTCAACAGCAGCTCTGCCTTCCTCTAAAAGGAGAAGAACAGAAACTGAGGCAACTGCTGATACTTCATTTCTCTCATTCAAAGAGCCCTTTACTGATTTTTCTGATGCTGATTGGGCTACGCTAACGAAACCAATATCTAAACTATTAATTGATTCAGGTTCACTGGTTGAAGGTTCTCTGAACCAAGGGTCTTCACAGACGTCGAGAGAAGGCTTTGACCTAAATGCACAATCTAAAAGGTCATTGTCTACCTCCCCAGATGGAACATATCTGGATCCTGCGGGTAAAGGGTCTGACGTAGGTGCAGATCGGCAACTCGTTGACAGTGAATCAATTACTATTGAGGAGTCAACTGAGGTGAAGTCTTTACAGACTCACGGGGAAGATTCGGGATCTCTGCTGTTAAAAGAGCCTGTTTCTAACCCCCTAGAGATTCAAACTCTAGATCCTACAAAGGATATATCATCTAAGGATGATCAGCAACTTGGTTTAACCAAGGACGGGGACTTGCGAAGCCCCATTGCACCACCGGTGACCTCCTTAAGGACGGCTACGGTGTTTTCTTCTGCAGGTACAACCAGCACAATGGATTTGAGTGAAACACAAACACTTACACCTAGCCTGAGTGGGAAAGGAAAAATGAGTGAAACACTAACAGAAACTGTGAATGAACACCCAGAGCCAAACGTGAGGAGTGACACCCAAACCCTAACTCATATTGATGATCTGCTGTTACCAACAGAAAGAGAGCTACAAGTTCAATCTTCCCTCAAGGAGATGACAGTTCATGATAAAGAAGGAAATCCATTATTCAAGGTTCCACTGCGACCTTCCTTTGACCAAGGGATCACCTCCAGTCAAGACAATGTTTCTTTAAAGTCTATTCAAGAGAAAGTTGACTTGGCTGCAGCTGATTCCAGAAGAACATTCAGGGTCATTGGCAGTGCATCTGGCACTATAACAGGTACGAAGCAGGCAGTGGACTCCTTAAAGAAAGAAGCTATGGAAGAGCTAGTCGATTTGAGGATGGACGTAAGGGAGCTTAAAGATGGATTCATGAATGAAGTAACTGCACTGTCCCAGGGACATGAAGCTTTGAAAGAGGACGTTCTGGTTATCCGGGATGGTCAAGCGCGGGTAAAGGATGCAATGGACAACCTTTCAAGAGTGGAGTCTAGACTCAACAGGAGGCTGGATCATATGGAAAAGACTACCAACTCAAGATTGGAAAACATTGACCTGTCGTTAGCTTCTATAAATGACTTTAATAAGCAGCTTATGGATTTCTTGGAGAATCAAGGCGATGGAGTACAGTCTATATGGAGTATGCTGAAAAACCAACAATCTGGACAACCTGGTCCCTCCTATCAACAACCTGATCCTTCTAATGTCTTTTATGCTGAGGATGCTTTTATCGAGGATTCCTCAACTAAGGGGGAGAAAGTTGGAGAAGGTGAGAAGGAGCAAACTAAGGATGGATGGAGAGTTTGGGAAACAGTTGAAGCTATTCCTATCAGGCAGTACTGGATAGAAGAACTTGTGGAGGAAGAGAAGAGTGAAGAGGAATTTGAATTCATGCAAGAGCAACCTATTCAAGAGGAGCATGAACCATATTATCCTGAACCAATAGAACATCCTATCTTGGATGAGGATATTATGGAAGAAGAATCAAATTCTCTGTCACCAGAAGAAGAAGCTGCCTTGGAAGCAATAAGAGCTCAGAGAGCTGCAATAGATGCCAGGCAAGCTGAGAAAAAAAACAGCAAGCAATTCTGAGAAGTGAAAAGCTAAAGAGGTTGAAGGTGTATAATGAAGTGAGGAAGAAGAAGATGATAGATCTGGCAAAGAAAGATGGTACTGAATGGGAAATGGCTTATAAAACCTTTTGTGGAGTTGAAGACGGATTACAAGTCAACGACAATGCGGAGGTGGAAGTCATTATTCAGGACATCAGAAGTGCTATTCTTGATGATCAGACTTACTTCAAAGCACTGAGAAGCTCTATAATCTGTCTGAATGCTGGGGTTAAAGCAAATGGTGCCTGGAGCTTATTAATCAGTTTTCTGGAGAAAGGTACATTTGTGATTTCTACTAAGTTTTTAGAATAGAGGACATATACAGAATTGCAGGCTATACTCATCAAGATCCAAAGAACTACAAGGCTAAATGAACTGCTCCGAGAGCATGTTAAGGAGATCGTGATGAAAGTCAGTCCAGAGATTACTGAAGATCCTCCAATGGTTAGATTCATGACGAATGACTTTTTCAGAATCTGCTATTTGGCTGAGGACAAACTGAGGGACTACCCAAGCAACTATCTAATCTCAGTTGAGAAGTATCTCAGATCCACTGGATTCTCTTCAACGGAGAAGGACAAAGCAGCAGACACTCTTAGAAGATTTCTAATGGAGAATGTTCCTTACTATAGGAAAAGAGTGGAAAGAGGATTGGAAGTGCATACCAGACTGCCAAACATGCCAAAGCCAAACAAGAAAGATGTTAATATTGCATGGTTGTGGGCTGGAGTGGGTCAAGAGGTTGAGTATATTGGAAGACACATCCGAGGAGCAATCCTTAAACCTGGAGAACCACTGCACTATCCATCAGTGATTGATTATCAAGCTGCTAACTCCGATCCAATGATTGAAGAAGGTGAGATTGGAATGGACTGAATGATGAAGCAAAGAACAAGAGAACTATCAGCTCAGACTAAAGGAGCAACTTCATTGTATAAAGTTTAATTGTTTTTTGAATTATGAAATCTGGAAATGTATAAATATCTGATCCAGAATGCATTAATATTATTACGCTGTCTTACTTTAAGTAGTTTCATGTTTCCTTAGTTAGTTGAGTTATCCTCGAAGTATTTGCTTGTCGAACTCTATCCAATCAAATAGGGGGAGATTGTAAAGCATAATGTAACATAAGATCTAAAAGAGATAACTACAACTCAACAAAGGACAAGACATACAATAATATTAACTGAAGCACAGGAATCCAGAATCAAAGAAGAAAAGGTAAACACAAAAAATCAAAATACGTTATGTATTCTTGAAGTCCGTAAACAGGTCACGGAAAGAAGTTCATGAAAATGTTCAAGCCTCAGTGACAGCAAAAGAAACAAGACTTTCAAGACGACAGAAGTATGTGAATGATTTAGGGTTCAGTACCACGGGATTCCAGTGATGAAGCAACTAGAAGGACAAGGGACGTATCAGCAGCATTGTATTGAAGATATAAAATAAGAATTGATCAAGTGTTATTCATCTGTGAACCAGACTAGTTGCACTAGGTGACGGCACTAAAAAGATCAAGTTGTTTTATCGTCTCAGAAGAAATTGATACAGTCTATTTCTTAAACACCCAGAAGCTCAGTGGAATCATTTATGGACTAAAGACAAGAAAGAGAAATTCGATGGTTTTTCTAATTGAAAAACTATCGAATGGTAGTTGAAATGATTAATTAAAAACTAAAGTAAATTAGTTTGGCATCCGATAGTTTTGATTTAAAAACTATCGAATGACAAATTAATTTATTTAATTCGATGGATTTTTATTCATTCGATGGTTTTTTATTATGGGAGCAGGTGAAAAGAATTCCTTTTCTGAAAGGTTGATGAAGATCCAACGGCCAGGATTGTTTCTACAATTCTCATTCGATGGTTTTTCAAAACAGACTACAATTAATACAGAGAGAAGATTGTGTCTTCTTCAGTTAAGGTATTCAACACAGACACATAACTGAGAGAGAGAAGAGCCGGAGAAAATTAACAGAGAAATTAATAGTGCTCAGAACTTGATTATTGTTTTGTATTTGCGTTACCTTAAACTCATTGACGCTAATCTACGGATTAGAAATTGTAGCACCCCTCGAGGTTTATATTTATAAAAAGATATATTCCCCGAAACTTGATTTGGTTTGGTGTGTTTGATTTCGTTATAGAACTGAAAGATTAATCCGCGAACGAAATTAAATTATTTGTGAGTATCGTATTCAACCCCCCCTTCTACGATACTTTGGACCTAACACTTATAACTCGTAATAGTTTATGAAAGGTGTTTGTCAACCCAATTTATAAATCAATTTATAATTTATATGTTCATAAGTTAAATGTTAGTAATACCGTACATTTTCCTTAATTTATTGACTTATTTGCTTGATTTCTTTGTCTTTTAATACTTCATATTTTTACATGTGTGTTTTTAAATATTTTTTTAATTTAAAATGTATGTATTTAGTTCATTGTATTTAATTATTATTTTTAAAATGTAAATTAGAAAATTTGTAACTAACTTATAGGTAAATTTATCCAAACATCTAAGAATTCATCCAATTTCATTTATACGACACTTATTCATTTTAAGGTAAAAGTCAACTTTTTTAAAATATCTCAAACATGCACAATGATGATTTTGTTGGGGAGGATGATATCAAGGGGTCTACAACTCTTCTCTATTATGGTGGGACCACTCAGCTACAGACAAGAAAAAGGCCACATCAACCAATGATTGGCACAACCTGCCAAATAGTTTGTTAGGAAATAATTGAGGGCTAGGCGGCCTATATTTCTAGACATTATCCTCTATTCAGACCATGCAATTTGTATAACTATTTCTGGTCACTCTTGACCTTGATATCGTGCATCTATCTTGAATCTTTTTATTACTTTGTTCGGCATATTTTGTTTAAATGTTATGTCTTTATCATGAATTACTGTTTATTATCATGGTATCAGAGCCAACAAGTGCTCATTTGATATTGTTTCTTTGATTCTTGTTTTTTGACTGGAAGTGTTTTGTCTACACTTTTTCAGATCTACTTTTCAAAAGTTGAGTTTTTTTGTTAAAAGTTGTGTTTTTTCTAAATCAACTGTGATTTGTGAGCGATGGCTGCGCCATCTAATGCTCGATTGACTTATCAAGACATGGTGAACCCTTTGTTTTACATCCTTCAGACAATCCAAGTTCTATACAGGTGGAAAAGTTGCAAGGTAGCTCCGATTACAGATCATGGAAACGGTCCATGGAAATCAATTTGTCCTCAAAACGAAAGTTAGGATTTGTGAAAGGCACCACTCCAATCCCAACTGATGATGCAGCAAAGACAGAAATATGGGAAACACGTGACAACATGGTAGTATCTTGGATAACTTCTAATCTATCTCCTGCTATTTTCAAATCTGTTATTTATATGCACACATCGAAAGAGATCTGGGATAATCTTGAACAACGTTTTTCTCTTACTAATGGATCTCGCAAATACAAGTTAAGTAAGAGTCTTTATGAGATTAAACAAAATGCCATGACTGTCACTGATTATTACACTTCTTTAAAAACAATCTGGGAAGAACTTGATGCTATGAATCTACTGCCTACTATCACTGCCCCCACTGCAGAGGTTGTAAAATTATTGCATAGCATTGAGGTCCAGAAGGAGGAATCTAAATTATTCCAGTTCTTAAATGGTCTTAATGATGTGTATTCTCCTCAAAGGAGTCATCTTTTGTTGACTAATCCCCTACCTAGTGTGGAAACTGCCACAACCATTCTACAACAGGAAGAAGCTCAACGTGACATTTTGACTGTTAACAAAGAAACAGATCATGAGGTTCTGGCTATGTACAACAAAGAGCAACCGTCTAAAATCTATTCTTGCAATGCCTATGGAGCAAAAGGACATACAACATATAGATGTTGGTATGTTATAGGGTATCCCAAATGGCACTTGAAATACAAAGGACCATGAGCGATTCCACAACAGAAATACAATTCTGGAGGCAATTCTGGCAATAATGGACAACTCAGAGGCAGGTGGTCAAACTCTAACAAACAACAAGGTTTTAAGGCTACAAATGTAGCCCATACCTCAGAAACTGGTCTAGATGGTTTTTCTCCTCAACAACTGGGCCAATTGGCTCAACTAATGCAATTGTCTGGAATACAATCATCACATGACTCATCTGAGGACATGGAAAGCCCTTTCACTGGTATGATAAGTTGTAATACTACTGTTAGTGGATCAGATGCTTGGATCATTGATAGTGGGGCATCTGACCACATGACTGAAAGGCATATGTTTAGGCCTATTTGTAAACACTGAGGATTCTACTCAACTTAAACAAGAATGTAATAAGTAAATAATAAATTCATATGTCACAGGAATCTCAAAAGATAATATTTGTCAAGAGAATGAAGATTAAAGTCATCTACAGACTTGAAGTAATTCTACATTGAAAGAAGTTCAATTTATTGATCAAGCCTCAGTGAAGTATTCAAGGAAGTGGATTTATTAAAGTGACAGAGATTTCAGCATGTTGGATAATGTTGATTTAATAAATGCAACAGAATCGGGTAGCATCAGTACTCACATCATCAGAAGATGACGACTGATGAAGTCATCATCAGTAGCGGGTCAAGTCAGGAATTATGGTGATTGATACTATTCCACGATTTCAGGAGAAGATTGATTTGCCAGGATATGTATCACCGAAGCTGTTACAGAAGATAAGCGACAAGAAGATCAATCTAATTAAATAGGGATTATCTTTTGTAACAGAATGTGTAGTTGTGTATGTATATAAACACATAATAGGTTTTACGAGAGTAAGAACTTACACGAGTATTTTGTAAACTTAGCAGCTCTTAAGAACTCATAGTTTCTTGAGAGAGTTTGTATCAGTTTTTATAAAGATTAATAAAAGCTGGTATTGATTGTTTTATATATCTGTTTATTCGATTATTTAGTATGATTATATTCAACCCCCCTTTTATAATCGACATCTACTGGGTAACAATTGGTATCAGAGCAAACTGATAATTTTACAAATAAAAAACGATCAAGATGTCAGGAAACAGGTATGAAACAATGAAGATTCCAATGTTGAAGAAATCTGAATTCTCAACATGGAAGGTCAAGATGACGATGTATTTGGAAGCTTCAGATCCTAATTATATTGACAGGATAAATGATGGACCATTTGTTCCAACCAAGACGGTTGATGCCACTGAGATGACTCCTGCAAGTGTTATTCTGAAAGAAAAGAAAGAGTGGACACCTGAAGACAAGGCAACAATGCTAAAAGATGCAAAGGTTAGAAATATTTTGCATAATAGTTTAGATATTGTTTTATCTAACAGAGTTATTGCATGTAAGACGGCTAAAGAAATATGGGATGCCTTGGAAGTTCAATGCCAAGGAACTGAAGAAATTAAGAAGAACGGAAGAGGTATTCTTATTCAAGAATATGAACAATTTGAAGCAAGGAATAATGAAGATATAACAGAAATCTATGATAGATTTCTCACTTTGCTGAATGAACTCTCGCTTGTGGGAAAAGTGTATGATGTTGAAGACTCAAATGTCAAGTTTCTAAGGTCTCTACCTATGGAATGGATAAATCAACAGAATCTTATAAGACACACTTATAGGATGAATTTGATGACACTTGATGAGATCTATGGCATGCTGAAAATGTATGATCTGGAGATCAAGCAGAAGGAATGTGTCAAATCAAAATCAAAATCTGTGGCTTTAAAGACTGAATCAAGGGAAAAACATGTGAATCAAAACAAATTGAAGGCCAAGGCACGAGTAGCTGTGGAATCAGATACTGATACTGATGCGGATGACAGTACTGATGAGGAGTTAGAAGATGATTCTGACAAAGAACTAGTGCAAATGGTGGCCATGATGGTTAAAGGCTTCAGAAAGATGAAGTATGGTAAATTCAGAAAAGATGGAAGGAATTCAAAAGGAAAATCAGTACTCTGATAAGAAGAACAAGTTCAAGAAGAATGATCTTTCCAAAATCAAATGTTTCAATTGTGACAAAATGGGACACTATGCGACAGACTGCAAGAAGCCCAAAACTGGAAAGACTTGTGGAAAGACACTTGTCACTTCAAGCAAAGGATGGATGGATTCCTCTGATTCTGAAGAAGAGGGAGAAGTTAACTATGCACTGATGGCTGAAGTTGAGGAAATTTCTGAAAAGGTACCTGAAACTACTTATGCTTTTGATACTGATAATATGTGTGAACTGAAGTCATTTCTGAAAACCATGCATATTAGCTATCATAATCAGTCTAAGGAAAATATCAGAATCTTAAATTAAGTAGCTGATATTAAGAAAATGAATGATTATTTAGAGGTTGAGTTAGTAGTTTTGACAGATACTAAGAACTTGTGTGATAAACTCAAAAGGATAGAGATCGAACAGATGCTAAAAATAGAGTCTCTAGAAAAGGAGTTAAAGAAAGAAAGAGAACAAATTAGAGTATGGACTCATTCTGGTAAACAGACTCATTTACTTATGAATGATAAAAATTGGAAAGAGTGCTTAGGATACAAAAAGAACAAGGAAAAAGAAAAGGAAAAAGTCACTCTATCCACACACATAAAGTTTGTTCCCGCAAGTGAAATGAAAAACAACTCCACCTTTGAAGAAGGATCGAGTTCTAGTACGAAGGTAGTTTCTGAGGAAGAAATTACAGACGAATTAGTTTCTGATATAGAGATTGATTCAATCTCGAGTGAAGAAACTAAATCTCATGAATCATCTATCTCTAAAACTAGCACTGAAACTCCCATTAAAATTCATGCTAAAATTAGTACTGAATCTGTCAAAAAGAGTGTCAAGAAAGAAAGAAACATAGGTCATCTCTCCTCTGGTAAGTTAAAGAAGAAAATCAGTGCAGTTACTGGTATTAAAAATGAGAAAATTCCTAAAAGGCATAGGAATGGAAAACAGGGAATTGACAAGTCTAATAATTATAAATATATTCCTAATGCTCCAAGAAAGACATGTCATACCTGTGGTAATACTAATCATCTTGCCATTGATTGCAGGAAAAATAAAAAGAGGAGAGTTGATGTAAGACCCCAGATTTTGGGTAGAATTAAAACTTTTATTATATGTTGATGTAAATATGGATAGTGGCAATGACTTTGAGAATCAAGTTATGAAATGAATATGAATTTCGGTTTTCAAACATTTTGAGAATAGTAAGAATGGACTGAACATATAGATAAGAATAATCTCTCTGGAAAATAAGGATACAATATTCCAAGAAAGAAAAGTATTTTTATGTCATCCAAATCGATATCTGGTATGCATCCGACAACTCCGTAAACAAGATAGCGTGTGCCCGAGAAAGCACTAGAACATTTCTAAGTGCAAGAAGTAAAGAGAAATAAACCAGGAATATTGGAACGGATATTGATCCAAAGGATTATAGAAAAACCACTGATGAATAGTAATTTTTGATGAATAGTAAATTTTTGTCGTTTAAAAAGTTTTCCAGACCACACCATATGCGGAATGATATAGTAAACTTTCAAAGTCGTATTAGTGATCTACGATGTAAATAAAGGAATGCAAAAGCTGTCAGAATCGGAAAAATAGTATTTCCGTTTTCTCCGAAATTTCACCAAAAACGGACTAAATAATTATTATTTGAGGATATTTAAGGATTTAAATTATTAATTCCATGGATATGGATTTGATAAATGATTTAGAAGTATCGAGAACGATTTCGGTAAAATACCTCGATAGAACCCTCGAGAAACCTTGCGAGCATTCTATGAAATTAAACGAACCAGAAAAGCTACTTTATTCCAAGCCAATGCATGCTTGCCAAGTGTCAAGACAAGAAGAGACCAAGGGTGATGACTCACCACATTGGATAAATATCAAGTAATTAAACAAGATAAGAAGAAAAAGAAAAAGGAAGAGAAAATTCGGGAGAGAAGAAGAAAGAAAATGGAGGAGAAAGAAATGCTTATAACTTGAGATTCCTTTGTCCGTTTTTGGCGTTCCACCACTCAAATCGAAGCTCTCGAGAAGCTCTACGCAACCATGGTAAGCGCTCGCCTCACCTCTGTGATTTACCCTTCGATTTCAGTGAGTAACAGTTGGAGAAGATGATGAATAGTAACTTGTATTTTGCTTTGTTGCTTTTGATATTGAGTTTGTGGCTTCCAAAGGTTGTATTAAGCAAGGATCTAAGGTTACATAAGGAATATAGCAGCAAGCAATCTTGGAGGAAGGTATAAACCTCTGCCCCTTTGAGTTTTATATGAGTTTTAAAGTGGTTTTGATGTTCATGTAAAGTTAAGATCATGATTAAGTGATTTAGTGATTGTTGGATTTGTTTAAATGTGTAAAATGATGGGTGTTGGATTTGAGCCTCACCACTGATCTTAGAGGTGTAGTTTGGTTGTTTGTTGAGGTTGTGGATGTATGGTATGCCCAGTGTGGCTTGGTTATGTTGTGACAAAATTGGATTATTCGATTTTAAGCCGTCGTAATGCCCGATTTTCGGTAACTCTATAAACTGCCTAGAATCCGAAACCCTAACTGCCTCTTTTGTTTCAGTTATGAACATGAGTGTGTAGAAATTTGTTTCTAGTTTACGTGAGCGCAAGAATCATGTCATTACGATTTACGGTTTATGAGATATGACCATTTTAGTGAAAGTGGTTCAAGGAATGAGACTGCAGAAATGTACCAACTTTGTGGCTATGTTTGAGACCCTTAAGAGTTGTTTTAAAATATGAAATTTTGTATTAAAGTGTCAAGGGCAGTTACGAAGGTTTTTACGAAGGTTTCGAGTCCAAAACATTATTTTACGATTTTATAAAAATGTGTTAGCCGAGGTTGCGCAAGTGAAAACCACTAAGAGCATGACTTAGAAACCAATGTTGAAAATGGTTAAGTATAACTTGTATTCGAGGATCGATTTCGGACTAAACCTACGACTGAAGTAATTGTCGACTAAACATGGACTTAGTATGAGCCTATATCGAGCTAGTAATGCCTTGGTTGTGTTTCGCTTACGTGTTTAAGCATTGAGTACAAGTGTATTATCCAGGGGATTAATTGTGCGTTTTCTTTGACTTTGTCTAGATTGTTCGGCATCGTCGCGAACCCCTATCACTTCTCGAGCATCAGGCAAGTTTACTAAACCTTACTCTATTATTCAGAGTATGCATATTTTCCAATGTTCAATACTTGTGTATTCCCAATTTATATACCAAATCTTTGTTGCAAGTATTGTGGCAAGTTTTCTAAATCTATACTTTGAAGTATTGATTATATATTACTGTTTTTGCCATGTGTGGAGTTATACATTTTTTGCGATACATGTTATATATTGTATAAAATAGAGTTTGATTTTGGTTTATATACGAGCTTTGAGATAATGTACTTATGAACCGGTATACCTTGTAGCTCTATGTATAAGAGCATATTCATTGTTTTCGACTCTAAATCGGGAGTCGGTATTTTGAGATATGTAGATAGCCGTGGAAACCCGGAGGGATTCCATCGGCAGAATACTATGTGTATTGAGGAATGTTATTTGAGTATTATCTCGGTCGAGAAATACTATTTGAATACTATTTCAGTTATATATGCAAATGAGAAGTATACATGTGTTATTGCATACTTGTTTTCGAATTGCTATGTATAGCAATACTTGAGGTTATGACTTGAAGTTGGGGCTTATGAGTTAGATATGGGATATCAGCTATAAGCCAGGATTTTATATTTGCCCTAGGATAAGGGCGGGTGATTTTCTCTAAGATCAGAAGTAATTATATTTCGGTATATGTGAAAGGTTATTTTCCGATAAAGATATCGGGTAACTGTTATTTGAGGGTTAATTATTTTATTTAAGGAATATTATTTATTAATATTCATTTGAGGATTATCGACTTACAGAATATTATTTACATTCATTTGAGGATATTGACTTTAAGAATATTATTGTGAATATTCATCTGAGGATTATTTAATGAATATTATTTTGAATATTCATTTGAAGATTATTTATTTATTTAATGAATATTAGTTTTGAATATTCATTCGAGGATTATCTAATTATTTAATGAATATTACTTTTGAATATTCATTTAAGGGATATTTAATTAAGAATATTACTTTCGAATATTCATTTAAGGATTATTTATTTAATGAATATTATTTTCAAATATTCATTTAAGGATTATTTAATTAAGGAATATTATTTTCAAATATTCATTTAAGGATTACTTATTTAATGAATATTATTTTCAAATATTCATTTGAGGATTACTTATTTAATAAATACAATTAACTATTTGCAAATCAAAAAGAGGTTCCCAAAACATTGTTTTTCCATTTGAATCTGTCTTTTAAGAAGATTTAAATGCTCGCTCAACTATCAAAAATATGGGAAACCTGATTTAAGTGACTACTACTCTTTTTAAACTCTCAGTTCAAAAACTGTCAAGGGGCAGATATTCTCTTGGAGCAATTTAATTGATGCCGGTTAATGTTGTGTTACCACCTCAATGGTCGAGGGGTAAATTCCTGGAACAAGTCGATATCCATTAACAAGCATAGCTTGGGAAATATTGGAGAATCTTCCTTTCCAACCTAGATATAACTACTTAGTGGAGTCGTATCAACAAGTGTTACACTTGGGGAAAGGAGGACGATCTTTACGTTTCAGAGTCATGGATTTCATCTGAACTAGGAGTGGTGTAAGTGGTCAAGTTGCGTGGGCCCATCCAACTTTTATATTGCCCCAAATGGGCCGGGAGGTCATAGTAAGGCGGTAGACAATGTCAGGCCGTCGTGATACTTCCATCTACATGTAGAAAACTATTTGAGCGGTGCGACCTGCTACTGATCATAGTAAGGTTAGGCACAGCGGACGCGGTAGCAACTCCAGTATTAGTTCATCATCCATTTTGGATAATTCTGCAACATGTACTGAAAGGGACCACGGATGGCTCCATTGGTACAGTTTTACCGGTCATGTTGGCAGAGGGTCGAAAAGTGTTCAAAATAAAGTTACAATAAATCCATGCAACTTCATCTTTTATTTTATGAGTTATGACTCTGTGGATACCTTACATAACATGAGTTATGGTAAGGGAGTTGTTTATACTGAATCACCTTATAACTTCATCTTTTAAGTTATGTGTTGATATTCTGCTTACATAGCAGATATTTTTGGAAAGGTTATATTGGTTTCCTTTGGAACCTCATCTTTTATATTATACTAGAACTTTGTTCATAATATAGCAAAAGTTTGCAGAAATATTATGAAAATGATATTTGAAGTACAATAATGGTACTGTTTTTGGGAATACATTCCGATAAGGATATAATTTCAGTATCGAGATATTTTGACAAATTATTGTCTTATACCCGCTTTATTCTGGGTTGAGTTAAAGGCATAATTATGCCATACTTTCATTTCCTTGCTGAGCTATCGCTCACTCTTGCTATTGTTTTATATATATTATATAGCAGCGAAGCAGGATGCCAATGGGTCGGCACATACCTCGCAAGGCGTTTCCATTAAGTAGTTTCTAGCAGCGATCCCGAGAGTAGTACGAACCAATCGAATCAGGCTACGGCTTTTGGTATTCAACTCATGTATAGACATGAATGGTATAAGAGGATTGTGAGCATCAGAAGGCTAAGTGGGTAATGTAACAATACTTAGAAATTGTATCAGTAACAGATTCAAAAGACATTTGGGTATTGTAATAAAAGTTATTTATTCCGCAGTTGTTGTATTGTGTCGTTTCTGAGACTCTAACCTGTGTGTGTGTGAGTGAGACATATGTTATGGGGTCATGAGCAGGTAAATTATGAATGGTGTGAGTATTACAGGTAAGGCAAGGAGTACATGGATTGTGACAACCCTAAATCCCTGACCCCGGATTTGGGGCTGTTACAGAGATGGTATCAGAGCGTTAGGTTACAGTCCTCAGAAACGATAGGAGATTGAGTCTTACAATACCCTTAATAATGATAAGGACATCTAGAGCTCAAATTGAGTTCGTAGTCGGGTTAGAGGACATGACCCTGACCGTTTAAGATGAAGCCCGAGAGGGGACTTCTTCTGGGAAACCGTACTTAGGACTTCATGGTTAGTCACCTCGAATCGTATAAGTTATAGATTGATGGGATTCTGAGATACCAGATCCCGAGGCCTTCGAATAGGCATTGGATGATGCGCTCCTTGAAATGGACGGAGATCCGATAAAGGAAGATCCATAGGAGGATCTAGAGGAAGACCCCATAGTGGGTCAAGGAAAGAATCTGGTAGAGGACGTGTTAATTGATAAAGATGTAGTATGTTACTTGAGGTCGTACAATAGGACCGGATGAACCTTCAAGGGACAAATAAGTGACGAGACGAGAGTTTAAGGATCGTTCATGATTCATCAAGAGATATGACAAATAAAATGGAGTAGAGTCTCCAAAACAGAAGAGGTAGAGGCAGTATAGCTAGTATCAGTGGATTGATTCGACTTGAACGAAACCTGTTACTCGTAGTCGGTTATAGTTGCCCATAAGGAGGCGGCATACGTAAGAACCAAGATGTTCAGATTTTCACGAACGATTAAGGGTACTTAGTTGCCTAGAATAGTGGAAGGAATTATTTTGGGCTATGAGATTTCAATCCCCCACGACCAGCGATTCCACTGGAAATAGTGTCTATTACATCATTGAGGGATTTTATTATCTCAAGGAGAATTTTGGGTATATGTACCATGTAAATGTTATGGTAAGACAAGCACGCTAAGACGGGATCGAGAACGAGATTTACCACCCTCGGGAAACCAGGACGGAATTATAAGGATAGAACAGAAAGGTCGGAAATCAGATCCGAGTATTACTAGTAGGTAAATAGATTGATCAAATTTCCCGGATTTGGAGAGAAATTCAGCAAATTTTGGCAAACCTTGTCTTTCTGATTACCAGAGGATGTCACCAAAGAGAGTGGAAACTAGAGCGAACCCTGTGGATTGGGTAAGATAACCGCTATATGGGTTGGTGGACAGACCCTGATTGCTATAATTGATTGTAGAGATAAAATGGTGAAGTTGAGATTGGACGGTAAAGGCGAAATATGTTTAAGGACCAAGACGGACTGAGAAATTCCGGGATTGACTTAAATGAAAAGGCTATTGTGCCAAAAGTGTTTAGCTTATGTAGCACACGTGATTGATATGGGAGAAGGAATATTGGGTATAAAGATGATTGAAATAGAGACCGGATTTAAGCTTGTAGTTTCTAACGATCTTCCTAAGTACCGCCCAGTCGACATGTGGAATTGTCATTGCTATGGGCGACAACGGTATCGAAGTCTTCTTATAGAACAGAACGCTTACTTGAGATGTTTGCGCCTAATCGAATAGAACTCCCTGCGATTGCAAATGTTGATGGTTGAATTCTTAGCGACTATTATAAGTCGGCAATGACGTAAGTATCGAACACCTTAGGGTGCGTGGAAAAGAAAAGCTTTGGAATTGAACGATTATCCATCAGAGGAGCCGACATAAAAGGCATCCGTAGAGACCTTGGTAGTACCCTCCCCATTTGTAAATTATGTGGGATATTTCCCCAATCTATGATCTATCTTGACCTCTTTCCAAGAAAGAATTCTGATAAAGGGTATATTCCCTCTTCGAAGTTATTTTATAACACTTGTGCTAAACCATATTCAGTTTCACCTGTGCCAGAGGCTGTCACAATGCCTACTTTCAGGTTTTCAAAGCCCTGTCAAATGATGTTATTTAAGTTTTGACTTTTCTTCAAATAATGAATGACCCTATGGTGATACCTCACCACTTGCTTGTTAAGTACCAGTATCTTCTTGGTTATTCTTTTCTTTGTATTTTCTTTGGAAACCGCACCTTTGGAATCTGTTCAATTTTAATCCAAGGTGTTCCTTTAAGAAATATTGTCGAAAGACGATAATCATTAAATTGATATCGAATTGCTTTCATACTTTTCAACTTCCACTGAGACGAACAACCCTATACTTATAGGGGCTACAAGGACTAACTGTCTGTGTGATAGAAGTCTGATGGGACGCCATCACTTGTAAGTTGTGAAATACAAGAAGGCTAATTACCTTTAGTAATGTCTCAATCGAGGCACACAACGTTGAGTTCTTATGATCATGTTGATCTCTCGGTAAATTCTTTTACCTCCAATAAGGTTACCTTAAAACTCATAACCTTACGACCACCAGTGTGTGACGTTTTCCTTGATATGGGAGCTGTCTTTTCAAGGCCCCATAATTTTGTTATCCGTATTGAATTTCAAGGGGAGGCCAACCAGGTCAAATAAGTCAAAATTCGCTGATAGGAATTAGATTCGCAACGAAATCGCCTGTGACAGGAGCGAATCCCTAAGACGAATAGAATGTTAGTGACAGATCAATGAAATTGGTTTATTCTCCCAAGGATATTATGATAACGGAAAGCGTGTCAATCGATATATGTGAAAGAAATAGCGATGTGCCGTGAACTCCAATGACAACGGTGTTAGATAGATGCCCTATAGTGGAATTGAGATTTTGGAGGAGTTGTTACGAATGGACACTACCTCTGGGTTAGCAAGATAAGTACTGACGATGGAGTCAGAGGGAGCTGGTATTGTGACTTGGGAGAGGTGCAGCAGGAATAATTTCCAGAAATATATGGAGACCCGGATGAAAATGAAAGTTAAAGAGTTAAAACAAGAAACCATGACTGTGACCGAGTATGAGGCCAAGTTTTCCGAATTATTGAGGTTTGTTCCGGAGTTTGTGAACACAGAATAAAAGAAAACCAGTAGGTTTCAACCAGGGCTACCTCCAACAAGCAGCCCACTGTCAGGACCTTTATATAATAGGTACCCTTGTACATGATTGTTTGATCAGCGGAAGAACGTTGTGTATTTCCAAATTTATTTAAGAACTGGGTATCACCAGTTGGAAGTTAAATCCGAGGATATACCCAAGACTGCGATTCGTACCAGGAATAGACACTTCGAGTTTTCAGCGAGGTTATTTTGGGATTGACTAATGCACCCACAAATTTTTATGGAATGTAATGAATGGACTTTGAGTTATCCGTGATAGTAGAAAACGTGAGATGGAGAAATGGCTAGAATTGACCTAGAATTATGACTGTGAGATACACTACCATCCGGGGAAGGCCAATGTGGTGGCCGATACCCTTAATTAAAATGAGACAGAGATGGATTCCGAATGATCGGGAATTAAAGAATGAGATTTTACACAAAACCCAAGTTAGTCCAACAAACTAGAAAGACAAAAGATTTCACCAACAAACGACTAGTGACAACCATGGCAGATAGAGAAAGTATGCGGACTAAGCCCGCGAGTATAGAGATAGTACTGCTACTGATAAGCTAAATGGCAAGTTGATGAATGGCAAACAAGTTTATGCTGGTGTATTTCTGTGCAAACAAGATAGAGAATATGAGGTTAGAGATTCGTGATGTTAAAGGTATCTCCAAGGAAGGAATTAATAAGATTTGAAAAGAAAGGGAAGTGAGCCCGAGATTCATTGGGCCATCTGAGATTTAAGACGCGCCAGGAAGGTGGCCTACGAGCCAGCCTTACCCCCCAAACTTGTAGAATTGTCATAACGGGGTTCATGTGTCAATGCTACGTCAGTATACTATAGATGCCCGGCATATGTAGAGTACGAGCACGTAGACATACCACCAGACTTGACCTATGTGGAGCAACCAATGGAAATTATAGATCGAAAGGAACAAGTACTCCGAAACAAGGTCATCAAACTAGTCAGAGTGGTATGGAGGAATCATAATGTGGAAGAATCAACTTGGGAGCTAGAGAGCGAGATGCTAGAAAGATATCCCCATTTGTTTTCAGAGTGATTCCGGGACGGAATCCTTTTAAGGAGGGGAGACTGTAAGACCCCAGATTTTGGGTAGAATTAAAACTTTTATTATATGTTGATGTAAATATGGATAGTGGCAATGACTTTGAGAATCAAGTTATGAAATGAATATGAATTTCGGTTTTCAAACATTTTGAGAATAGTAAGAATGGACTGAACATATAGATAAGAATAATCTCTCTGGAAAATAAGGATACAATATTCCAAGAAAGAAAAGTATTTTTATGTCATCCAAATCGATATCTGGTATGCATCCGACAACTCCGTAAACAAGATAGCATGTGCCCGAGAAAGCACTAGAACATTTCTAAGTGCAAGAAGTAAAGAGAAATAAACCAGGAATATTGGAACGGATATTGATCCAAAGGATTATAGAAAAACCACTGATGAATAGTAATTTTTGATGAATAGTAAATTTTTGTCGTTTAAAAAGTTTTCCAGACCACACCATATGCGGAATGATATAGTAAACTTTCAAAGTCGTATTAGTGATCTACGATGTAAATAAAGGAATGCAAAAGCTGTCAGAATCGGAAAAATAGTATTTCCGTTTTCTCCGAAATTTCACCAAAAACGGACTAAATAATTATTATTTGAGGATATTTAAGGATTTAAATTATTAATTCCATGGATATGGATTTGATAAATGATTTAGAAGTATCGAGAACGATTTCGGTAAAATACCTCGATAGAACCCTCGAGAAACCTTGCGAGCATTCTACGAAATTAAACGAACCAGAAAAGCTACTTTATTCCAAGCCAATGCATGCTTGCCAAGTGTCAAGACAAGAAGAGACCAAGGGTGATGACTCACCACATTGGATAAATATCAAGTAATTAAACAAGATAAGAAGAAAAAGAAAAAGGAAGAGAAAATTCGGGAGAGAAGAAGAAAGAAAATGGAGGAGAAAGAAATGCTTATAACTTGAGATTCCGTTGTCCGTTTTTGGCGTTCCACCACTCAAATCGAAGCTCTCGAGAAGCTCTACGCAACCATGGTAAGCGCTCGCCTCACCTCTGTGATTTACCCTTCGATTTCAGTGAGTAACAGTTGGAGAAGATGATGAATAGTAACTTGTATTTTGCTTTGTTGCTTTTGATATTGAGTTTGTGGCTTCCAAAGGTTTTATTAAGCAAGGATCTAAGGTTACATAAGGAATATAGCAGCAAGCAAGCTTGGATGAAGGTATAAACCTCTGCCCCTTTGAGTTTTATATGAGTTTTAAAGTGGTTTTGATGTTCATGTAAAGTTAAGATCATGATTAAGTGATTTAGTGATTGTTGGATTTGTTTAAATGTGTAAAATGATGGGTGTTGGATTTGAGCCTCACCACTGATCTTAGAGGTGTAGTTTGGTTGTTTGTTGAGGTTGTGGATGTATGGTATGCCCAGTGTGGCTTGGTTATGTTGTGACAAAATTGGATTATTCGATTTTAAGCCGTCGTAATGCCCGATTTTCGGTAACTCTATAAACTGCCTAGAATCCGAAACCCTAACTGCCTCTTTTGTTTCAGTTATGAACATGAGTGTGTAGAACTTTGTTTCTAGTTTACGTGAGCGCAAGAATCATGTCATTACGATTTACGGTTTATGAGATATTACCATTTTAGTGAAAGTGGTTCAAGGAATGAGACTGCAGAAATGTACCAACTTTGTGGCTATGTTTGAGACCCTTAAGAGTTGTTTTAAAATATGAAATTTTGTATTAAAGTGTCAAGGGCAGTTACGAAGGTTTTTACGAAGGTTTCGAGTCCAAAACATTATTTTCCGATTTTATAAAAATGTGTTAGCCGAGGTTGCGCAAGTGAAAACCACTAAGAGCATGACTTAGAAACCAATGTTGAAAATGGTTAAGTATAACTTGTATTCGAGGATCGATTTCGGACTAAACCTACGACTGAAGTAATTGTCGACTAAACATGGACTTAGTATGAGCCTATATCGAGCTAGTAATGCCTTGGTTGTGTTTCGCTTACGTGTTTAAGCATTGAGTACAAGTGTATTATCCAGGGGATTAATTGTGCGTTTTCTTTGACTTTGTCTAGATTGTCCGGCATCGTCGCGAACCCCTATCACTTCTCGAGCATCAGGCAAGTTTACTAAACCTTACTCTATTATTCAGAGTATGCATATTTTCCAATGTTCAATACTTGTGTATTCCCAATTTATATACCAAATCTTTGTTGCAAGTATTGTGGCAAGTTTTCTAAATCTATACTTTGAAGTATTGATTATATATTACTGTTTTTGCCATGTGTGGAGTTATACATTTTTTGCGATACATGTTATATATTGTATAAAATAGAGTTTGATTTTGGTTTATATACGAGCTTTGAGATAATGTACTTATGAACCGGTATACCTTGTAGTTCTATGTATAAGAGCATATTCATTGTTTTCGACTCTAAATCGGGAGTCGGTATTTTGAGATATGTAGATAGCCGTGGAAACCCGGAGGGATTCCATCGGCAGAATACTATGTGTATTGAGGAATGTTATTTGAGTAATATCTCGGTCGAGAAATACTATTTGAATACTATTTCAGTTATATATGCAAATGAGAAGTATACATGTGTTATTGCATACTTGTTTTCGAATTGCTATGTATAGCAATACTTGAGGTTATGACTTGAAGTTGGGGCTTATGAGTTAGATATGGGATATCAGCTATAAGCCAGGATTTTATATTTGCCCTAGGATAAGGGCGGGTGATTTTCTCTAAGATCAGAAGTAATTATATTTCGGTATATGTGAAAGGTTATTTTCCGATAAAGATATCGGGTAACTGTTATTTGAGGGTTAATTATTTTATTTAAGGAATATTATTTATTAATATTCATTTGAGGATTATCGACTTACAGAATATTATTTACATTCATTTGAGGATATTGACTTTAAGAATATTATTGTGAATATTCATCTGAGGATTATTTAATGAATATTATTTTGAATATTCATTTGAAGATTATTTATTTATTTAATGAATATTAGTTTTGAATATTCATTCGAGGATTATCTAATTATTTAATGAATATTACTTTTGAATATTCATTTAAGGGATATTTAATTAAGAATATTACTTTCGAATATTCATTTAAGGATTATTTATTTAATGAATATTATTTTCAAATATTCATTTAAGGATTATTTAATTAAGGAATATTATTTTCAAATATTCATTTAAGGATTACTTATTTAATGAATATTATTTTCAAATATTCATTTGAGGATTACTTATTTAATAAATACAATTAACTATTTGCAAATCAAAAAGAGGTTCCCAAAACATTGTTTTTCCATTTGAATCTGTCTTTTAAGAAGATTTAAATGCTCGCTCAACTATCAAAAATATGGGAAACCTGATTTAAGTGACTACTACTCTTTTTAAACTCTCAGTTCAAAAACTGTCAAGGGACAGATATTCTCTTGGAGCAATTTAATTGCTGCCAGTTAATGTTGTGTTACCACCTCAATGGTCGAGGGGTAAATTCCTGGAACAAGTCGATATCCATTAACAAGCATAGCTTGGGAAATATTGGAGAATCTTCCTTTCCAACCTAGATATAACTACTTAGTGGAGTCGTATCAACAAGTGTTACACTTGGGGAAAGGAGGACGATCTTTACGTTTCAGAGTCATGGATTTCATCTGAACTAGGAGTGGTGTAAGTGGTCAAGTTGCGTGGGCCCATCCAACTTTTATATTGCCCCAAATGGGCCGGGAGGTCATAGTAAGGCGGTAGACAATGTCAGGCCGTCGTGATACTTCCATCTACATGTAGAAAACTATTTGAGCGGTGCGACCTGCTACTGATCATAGTAAGGTTAGGCACAGCGGACGCGGTATCAACTCCAGTATTAGTTCATCATCCATTTTGGATAATTCTGCAACATGTACTGAAAGGGACCACGGATGGCTCCATTGGTACAGTTTTACCGGTCATGTTGGCAGAGGGTCGAAAAGTGTTCAAAATAAAGTTACAATAAATCCATGCAACTTCATCTTTTATTCTATGAGTTATGACTCTGTGGATACCTTACATAACATGAGTTATGGTAAGGGAGTTGTTTATACTGAATCACCTTATAACTTCATCTTTTAAGTTATGTGTTGATATTCTGCTTACATAACAGATATTTTTGGAAAGGTTATATTGGTTTCCTTTGGAACCTCATCTTTTATATTATACTAGAACTTTGTTCATAATATAGCAAAAGTTTGCAGAAATATTATGAAAATGATATTTGAAGTACAATAATGGTACTGTTTTTGGGAATACATTCCGATAAGGATATAATTTCAGTATCGAGATATTTTGACAAATTATTGTCTTATACCCGCTTTATTCTGGGTTGAGTTAAAGGCAGAATTATGCCATACTTTCATTTCCTTGCTGAGCTATCGCTCACTCTTGCTATTGTTTTATATATATTATATAGCAGCGAAGTAGGATGCCAATGGGTCGGCACATACCTCGCAAGGCGTTTCCATTAAGCAGTTTCTAGCAGCGATCCCGAGAGTAGTACGAACCAATCGAATCAGGCTACGGCTTTTGGTATTCAACTCATGTATAGACATGAATGGTACAAGAGGATTGTGAGCATCAGAAGGCTAAGTTGGTAATGTAACAATACTTAGAAATTGTATCAGTAACAGATTCAAAAGACATTTGGGTATTGTAATAAAAGTTATTTATTCCGCAATTGTTGTATTGTGTCGTTTCTGAGACTCTAACCTGTGTGTGTGTGTGAGTGAGACATATGTTGTGGGGTCATGAGCAGGTAAATTATGAATGGTGTGAGTATTACAGGTAAGGCAAGGAGTACATGGATTGTGACAACCCTAAATCCCTGACCCCGGATTTGGGGCTGTTACAGTTGATATCCCTATATCTGATGTTAGGAATAGAAAAGTTAGTTATAAACCACAGAATCCATGTTCTCATTGTGGTAGTACTTGACATTCAGTTTACACATGTACTAATTATCACAATTTGTATCATGACAATTATGTTCCTTTGCCCAAATTCAATAAAAAAGCAAATTTTGATAACAAATTGATTCTGTCATCTATGCATGTGTATGTTAAAAAAAACTCTGATAAATCAAGTTCAATTGAGTCAAAATCAGTTGAAAGTGATTTAAAGAAAAATTCCGCTGCAATTCTTAACAAGAAATTGAAAAATAGAACCCAACAAGTGTGGGTTCTTAAAAATTATAGGTGATTGAAGTACTGATTGCAGGGCAACAGGAAAAATGTTCTAGTTCTGGATAGTGGATGTTCTGGACATATGACTGGAAATAAGACACTTATGGAGATGGCAATATAGGACACAAAGGTTTCTTATGGAGATGGCAATATAGGAGATGGCAATATAGGACACACTTTGGGATATGGCAATATTGTGATTGGTAATGTCATCATTCAAAATGTAGCTCTGGTAGAAGGACTGAAGCACAATCTCTTGAGCATCAGTCAAATTACTGACATAGGTTATCACGTCAACTTTTATGAAAGTCATTGTGAAATAACTAGCAAGAAGAATGGAAAAGTGGTTCTTACTGGTTATAGACGTGGTAACATATATGAAGCCAACTTACATTCTGCTACCGATGGTACAATGACATGTCTGTTATCAAAGGCATCAGTAGATGAAAGTTGGAACTGGCACAAGAAACTATCTCATCTGAATTTCAACAATATCAATGAGTTAGTTAGAAAAGATTTAGTGAGAGGTCTTCCAAAGGCAATGTAATATCCCAAAAATTTGTAATAATTGAAAACCCTGATGAATAGTAAATTTGCTGAAGAAAATATTTTTCAGACCACACTAGGTGGATGACATGGAATGAACGTTTCGAAGTTATATTATTGATGTATAAGGAGAATAAGTGAATGCAAACGCAATCAGAATCAGAAGATTTCCATTCGAGTTTTAAATCACTATTCACTGGACAATCAAGGATGTATTGATTTGATCGTTTTGAGAAAGTATGTAGAATGAGAAATCCATAATCACATATTAAACCAAGGTTATGAAAAATCAAGGAAGTATCTCCTATCATTGGTACATAGAAACGTTTTTAAAATCACTTGAACCTATCGTGAAACTTAACGACAAAACAAAAGCGTAACGAATTATGAATTAAAACCTAACCAAAGGAGAAGTATCATATAAGATCATCAAGTGCAACATATAAAAGGACTGATGATACAAATTATGACATAAGCATGATGCAGGAAGATGACATAGGTGTGACAAGGTGATGACAAGGTGATGAATCACCACCTTGTCACCACTTTCACCACAAACCACAAGCTAAATGACATGGGTCTTGGATGACAAAATCAATTATAGACCACACAATTATATGGCATGTATTTAGTGATTAATTAGACAAAAGCAGAAAGAAAAGAAAATCAAAGAAAGAAGATGCATCAAAGATGAAGAAACATTTGGCCCTTTTCCATTTCAACAAAGTTAAGAAAATTTTCTACAAGTTCTACTCAACCATAATTCAAGTTCTTGGGCTCTAAATCACCCTCGTCCATAGACTAAGGTAAATCCTTGATTTTAGCTTCATCCATGATTGTTATCATGCTCAAAAGTTGAATCAAAGTTGATGATGAATTGTAGAAATGAATAGTAATGTTTGAATTTCTTGTTTGATCTTGAAGTTTTAAGCTTGTAAAGGATAATCAAGGATCAAGGAAGGGCATACTAACCATTTCTAGGCTATATTAAGTACCAAGGAAGGTATAAACCCTCTCACACTTGTGTTTATACTTTGTTATTAGTGATTATATTGAGAATGATTAGTGATAGTGTGATGTAGAGATGATTTGCATGATAAGTATGATGTTTAGTGGATTGAATGATGGTTGAACTTATGAATGATGTGATGAGAATGTTTAGACAGAAATAAGTTGGTTTAGATGATATCCTTGAGTTGTGATTGCGTGGTTATGGATTGGTGAATTGATTAGAGTGTTTTAAACACAGGAATCACGTTTAAGCGTCGTTACCATGTCGGATTTCACTTAGGAAGTTTGGACAGAGATCACGAATACCTTAAAGGCATAACCATAAGGCTTTCTGACAATGATCATGTAGACTCTGTTTTATAGTTTGTTTTAGCGAAAGAATCGTATCGTTTCGATTTACGGTTTAGAAGAAACATCCGTTTTAGTGAAAGCGGTTTCAGATAACTAAGTAGTTCACTGCATGAACTTTGAGATTGTGATCAAACCCTTTAAAAATGGAATTGGGTCGAGATATTAAAATGGATACTAGCACGGATAGTCAGGAAAGGAACCTAGGAGGTTTCGTGTCAAAAAGATAAGTTTCGATTTTATAAAAATACGGGAACAAAAGTTGCGCGAGTGAAATACCCTTAAGGGGATGGTTAAAAACAACGAGTTAGCGATGGTAAAGTACTTGGGTTTTGAGAATAGATTTCCACCCAAACTTTTGACTTAAGAGTTTACGGAATTTCATGAGGTTATAAGTGACCAAGAGCAAGACATTTGATTTTCATTAATAGAACTTTAGTGCTTAAGTTATAGCACATTAATTGGTTCTAGGGGACTGACTGTGAATTGTGTATCTTGTTATAGATCGACGAGCACACTCTCAAGCCCCCTCTACCACATCACCGAGACACCAAGGCAAGTTTTCAAACCCTACCTCATATAAGTGATGCTGTTGTGATTTAACGTTGTGTTTGTGATATATTCTGCTTTAATGCTGTGAAAAGTTTTATAAACTGTTTATGCTTTTGATAAAAAGCTCTATAAGATATAAGGTTTATATGCTATGTAAATACTAGATATAAACCGAGGTTTTTAAAGGCTCTAAGTATAGAGCAGTCGTACGATGATTTTAAAATATTAGACTGGGAGTTAAAGTACTATTTTGACTTGATTATACTGTCAGAAACTGGAGGGTCCAGGGACAACTATATTTTATATATATTGATTAAATATTCCAATATGTATATTATTGGAAATTTAATGTGAGGTATTAAATAATATTATTAAACATATTATTTGAATATTTATTTGAATAAGTGGAATATTATTGAATAATAATTCAATATTTATTATTTGGATATTTATTACATATTCCAAATATGATTTAAAAATCATAGAACCTTATTTAAATATTATTTAAGGTTCCAATATTTATTAAAAATATTTTCTGATCTTAAAAAGAATTATTCGATTGTAATAGGGGTTCCCAACTAATTTAATTATTTATCTCGAATAATGATTATGGTCTTGAACTTATCAAAAAAAAGGAAATTGGGAATCCATTCCAGGAAGTGAATATATGATTTCACTTGCCTCTTGCATTAAAAGTGATTTTATTTAACAACAAGTACTATATTTTAGTCTCACCTATTGGTGTGGTAATGTTCTCTCTGTCTCACCTATTGGTGTGTTTCTGGAAACCTGTATTATTTAGACTCTTTCTGGTGTGGTTTTACGTGCATAATGGCTGGAACATCAAGAAATAAAAACATTGTGGAGGATTATGCCAATCTATCAATTAAGGGAGACGAGGAGGAATGGTTAATTCTGAACGAGATTCCGGAGGAGGGTCCAACATCAGATTATTCGCACTGCTTGGTGGGGAGTTTCCTCACTAATAGAAAGGTAAACTTTGTAGCAATGCAAGATACGTTGTCATCCATATGGAAACCTGTTAAAAGAGTTTTCATGGAGACTACAAACTTTCCGAATGTGTTCTTGTTTAAGTTCTTTCATGAGCGGGATATTCAAAGGGTATTGGACGATGGGCCATGGACATTCAATCAACAAGTCTTGCTGGTTAAAAAATTAGAAGCAGATGATCAGTTGGCCAGTATAAAGCTTTCTGATTTATACATGTGGATTCAGGTATATGACCTACCTATTGGTTTTAAATCTGAATTTATTTTGCAGTCTATAGGGAATTATGTTGGAAAGTTCCTGGCTTCGGATCCAAAAAACTTTCAAGGTTTGTGGAGAAATTACCTAAGGATTAAAGTTGCAATAGATGTTCGTCGACCTCTAAGAAGTCAAATGCGAATAAAGAAAAGTGGAGGGGAATGGTTGTGGATAAAATTTAAATATGAAAGGCTTCCATCTTTCTGCTTTTACTGTGGCATTATTGGGCATTCAGATAAATTCTGTGAGGCATGATTTGATAATCCAGCGCATGAGGAAGTTCGTAACTATGATAGTTCTCTGAGGGCATCTACCCAGAAATACTCCATGGTAAGGAACAACCAATGGCTTCGTGGTGCAGAAGGGGAGATGCTAACCCCAGAAACTAGGGACAACGCAGAAGGATCAAAGGCGGGAAAAGGAAAAGTTGAAAAATCATTAACTACTTACCGTGGATTAAGGGGATCACAACAAAATGACTTATCTGATTTGGATTTGACAGATAAGGGTGCGTTAGTTAAGGGAGTTGATGTGGGTTATCAAAATGATGAGCTGGAAAATGACATTGCTACTGGGATTATAATTTCAAAACAGAAAAGAGCGCGCACAAAGGAAGATGGGCTGGGCCACGACAGCGATATGGGCCAAAATAAAGGGCCATCAACTGAGTTAGATACGAACATGGAGACTCAAGAGATGCAGATAGTTGATCCAAAAAACGATTTCTTGGCGGGTGCTGCATTGCAGGCCCGCCTTTCATCATGAATGCTTTAGCTTGGAACTGCCAGGGATTGGGTGCCCCTCGGAAAATTCAGTTCCTTAAAGATGTAACCCGCTCTGAAAAACCAGTGTTCGTGTTCCTTAGTGAAACTATTAGTAGTTACTCGAAGATGGAAGAGGTAAGTAGTATTATGGATTTTGAGGGTTTTATAGCTGTCGAACCTCAAGGTAGGAGTGGTGGCATTGCAATCCTCTGGAAAAATGCGGATAGTGTAGATCTTATGAGCTTCTCTCGTTCCCACATTGATGTAATGGTTAGATCAAATGATACTCATAACTGGAGATTAACAGGAGTATATGGTGCTCCAGAAAGAACTAACAGACATAAGACTTGGGATCTTTTGAGAAATCTTTCTCGAGACGCGAATCTCCCATGGTGCTTAGTGGGGGACTTCAACAACGTAACCTCTCAAGCAGACAAAAAAGGTGGACCACCTTATCCAGAAGCTTTAATCGATGGTTTTAATTCTTGTCTCCAAGATACAGACCTTCAAGATCTCGACCTTATAGGTCACCAATTTACTTGGGAGAGGGGGAGAAACACTGATCATTGGACGGAAATCAGGTTGGACAGAGTCTTGGCCAATACCAGTTGGGTAGATAGGTTCCACACGGCAAAAGTGTACAATCTAGAGGGGTCTCCATCTGATCACAGCCCTTTGCTTTTGGTTCCAGAATCATTGAACAAAGGTAACAGAAGAAGACAATTTAAGTTTGAAAATGCTTGGCTAACGGAACCTGTATGCTTTCAAATTATTAACAGTTGTTGGGCATAGGAAGATAAGGATAATGTGATCCAGAAACTGAAAAGTTGTGCTAAGAGTTTAGATATATGGGGGAAAGAAATTACAGGCTACTTCAGTAGACGTATCAAAGAGTGTAAAAGTAGATTGCGTGTGTTGCGAAGTAAAAGAGATGGTCAATCCACAACTGAGTACGAAGAGATAAGGAAGCAAGTATTCTTGATTTTGGACCAAAAAGAAATATTTTGGAGGCAACGGTCAAAACAATTGTGGCTTCAAGCGGGAGAGAAAAACACTAAATATTTTCACGCATCCTGTAACAGAAGAAAATGAAACAATTACATTCAGAGATTGAAAAATGAAGCAGGGAATTGGGTGGATTGGAATGGTGGTTTGCCAGAGTTGATAAAGGAGTATTTTCAGAAGTTGTTCGCGGAGGATCAGAGCCAGGGAGATGAAATTCTGGGCTGCGTTTCGAAGCAGATTTCTGAACAACAAAACCACATTCTCTTAGAACCAGTGACTGCAGAGGAGGTAAGAAAGGCTATTTTTTGTATGCATCCAGATAAAGCTCCGGGGCCTGATGGCATGACCCCAGGTTTTTTTAGAAGAATTGGAATGTAGTAGGAAGAGACATCTTTCAAATGGTTCGAGACTTCTTCTTAACAAGTGAGCTAATGGAGGATATTAATGTTACAAATATAGTTCTTATTCCCAAGAAGAAGAGTCCTTGCAAAGTGACAGAATTACGGCCGATAGCTTTGTGTAATGTAGTCATGAAGATAATTACAAAAGTGCTTGCAAATCGGCTAAAGAATGTGCTAGATTTGTTCATTTCAGACACTCAGAGTGCTTTTCTTCCGGGTCGCTTAATTTCGGATAATATTATGATCTCCTTTGAGGTTATGCATTATTTAAAGAGGAAGAGATTGGGTAAAGATGGTTACATGGCACTCAAACTTGATATGTCTAAAGCTTATGATCGCATAGAGTGGAAGTTTTTAAAAGAAATGCTTCTCAGGATGGGTTTTAACAGTTGGTTGACTCATTTAATCATGCAATGTGTCGCAACAGTCAAGTACAACATTGTGCTTGATAAGGGAGACATAGGGCCTATAAAGCCTAGCTGAGGATTGAGACAAGGAGATCCACTATCTCCTTATCTCTTTATCATATATACTGAAGGCTTATCTGCTATGATCAAGAGTTATGAAGCAGCAAGATGGATACAAGGTATCAGAATTTGTAGGAAAGGCCCAACTATCAGTCATATGCTTTTTGCGGATGACACTTACTTGTTTTGCAAAGCGGATACTGGGGAGGCAAATAAAGTAATGGAGCTGCTGGCAATCTATGAAAGGGCGTCGGGGCAACAGATAAACAAAGATAAGTCCACTGTTTTCTTTAGTGCAAATGTTATTGATCACAATAAACGTATGCTATGTCAAGCACTGCAAATAAAGGAAGCAGATGAAAACTCTAAGTATTTGGGCTTACCGAACATTCTAGGGAGAAACAAGTCTGTGGTGTTTGGGTATTTGAAGGAGAAGGCTAAGGCCAGTATTCGCAGCTGGAATGAGAAGAACTTATCTAAACCCTCGAAAGAAATTCTGATCAACATGGTGGTTCAAGCATTCCCTTCATTTGCTATGAATGTATTTCTGCTCCCTTTAGAGGTCACCAGAGAAATAGAGAAGGAAATGACAAAAAAATTCTGGAACGCGTCTCAAAAATCCAACTCGAGAATTCATTGGATGGCGTGGGATAGGATGGCTCGTCATAAGCATGTAGGTGGTCTGGGATTTAAATGTTTTCATGATTTTAATCTTGCTATGTTGGCCAAACAGTGTTGGCGTCTCATCACCAACCCTGACAGCTTGGTTGCCAGAATCTATAAAGCAAGATATTATGCAAACACAAATTTCCTACAAGCAAAACTGGGAGGAAGTCCTAGTTTCATTTGGCGAAGCATAATGGAAGCATGAAATGTCATTTCTGCAGGTTCAGTATGGAGGATTGGCAATGGCCAGGATATCCAAATTCTTGATCAACCTTGGATAAATGATGTGGAGAATCCGTATGTTACCACTAATTCCCCAGCCCTCATGAATCAGAAGGTAGTTTCTTTGTTTCAAACTAATACTACAAACTGGCATTTAGAAGTCATTAATGATATCTTTGATGAGAGGGATCAACGTTGCATTGTTAACACTGTGGTAGAGCAGGATATGAATGTTGATGTTTTAAGCTGGAAGTTAGAAATATCTGGGCAATTTTCGGTCAGAAGTGCATACAGAATGATGCAGAAGCAGAAAGGGGAGTGGGAGCGGATGGAAAGTGTTGCATTCTGGAAAAACCTGTGGAATATTAAAGCTCCACCTAAGGTGCTAAACTTAATCTGGAGGGCAATTAATTACTGTCTTCCGACAAAAGTTCAGCTGCAAACTAAGCGTGTTCCAGTGGATAACATGTGCCATGTTTGTAATGAAGGTGATGAATCAATATCTCATGCTCTAGTTAAATGTCGATCCGCAACGAGGGTTTGGCAACTTTATAATCAGAAAATCAACACGGAGGAGTGCTTTGATTTCTCAATGTGGTTGAAAGATAGGTTGACAGGACAAACGAAAGACAACAGGGCAAAAATTCTCACTCTTTGTTGGTCGATGTGGAGAGCGAGGAATGGTTTGGTTTGGAGTAATAGACGATGGAAGGATCTGAAGATTGTTGCAAAAGCATGGGAGTATTTTTCGCAGTGGAAAGCAGCTCAGAGTAGAAGTGTTGGACCACCATTACAACCTACGTTTCCGGGGGATGGTGCAATTCTTTGGGTGAAGCCACACTATAATGAAGTAAAAATATCAGCAGATGCAGCAGTTTTTGAAGATCAGGGACGATCAGGTATTGGTCTGATTGCTCGAAACCACGAAGGCCATCTCCTCACGGCAAAAACCAGAAGATTCTCAGAAGTCATGACCCCAAGCTTGGCTGAGGCAATGGCTATTAAAGAGGCTCTAAGCTGGGCGAAAGAGTTGCAGTTCAACTCAGCCACTATTGAGTCTGACTGCTTGGCCATTGTTCAGATGGTTAGAAGTGTAGCACCCATGAGATCAAGGATAGGACGGATAGTGGAGGAGTGTAGAGACCTAGTACGTGATTGTAACAACATAAAGTTGTATTTTGTTAAGCGATCTGCGAATATGTCGGCTCATGAGCTTGCCCGTGTGTCACATATGTACCCTGATCGTAGTTTTGATTGGAGTTCTGTTCCGATCAATGTTAGAAGATGTATTTTGGACGATTTGAAGGAGTAAAAAAATTTGCATTCTGTCAAAAAAAAGTGATTTTATTTTGGGTTTCTGAATTATCAGAACTAAAGATATTTTACCAAACTCCCAGGTCGTGATTTCGAAATGCTTTACTCGAGGATCGATGTCAGTTGACAACGGTCAATCCACATTATGACTTACTTTCGATATAACCCGGAAGTAAGGGTATGTTTACAAAACCTATCAACAAGCTTATGCTTGGGGAACTGGATTAATATCCGTTCCAGTTAAAGATAGCTGGGGGAACTACATTTTCGCGTAAGTGACCGAGTAACGCACGGTCCCACAAAGAAAAACTTTTTTTTTTCTGGCCTTGATGTCGCCAGGTGGAAATATAATAAGAGGCTTGGTGACGCCAGTCCAGTGGAATCTGTTGGCAGGGAGCGGGTCCACTTGTGTGGCCTTGATGTCGCCATGTGGTTACTAAGATATAAGAGGCTGAGTGACGCCGGTCCAACCTAAAAACCCGTATGCGGCTAGGGTAATGACCTTCGGGATTATCCAACTACTAGTAGAGAATCTATGGTATGACGACTGATCATCGCATACCAGTAGCCCTGTGCAACTCCCCATGTTTTTCCAAGGATTGGAATTTCGGAAATGTTTGGTAACTTGGGTTAAATACCGGTTAGGGATACTTGTTAATAATATTTTAACAAAGTACTATACCTCATACAGTATTTGTACTGTATGGCATTTTTTGATGAAAATAAAAGTAAACATATCATTTTGTATATGAATGAAGTTTTAAAGGTTTTCCTTTATGATATAAACTTATATATATGCGTATGCTGCTTTATGTTATTGCTGGTCTTAGTGATCACACTTGTTTTCTTTTATATATATCACAACACAACAGCTAGGGTAGATGACCAGGATTTGTCATACCGCTCGGAAGCGCGTTTGGGTCGCGCAGACCGCCCATAGGATGGCAGTTGCAGCACCTCGGGTAGAAGTACTGAGTTGGTTCGGAGTGTAACTCTTGTTGCTCCGGTTTATTTATAAGTATCACATATATATATTAATGAACAAGAACAAACTTTTGCGCTGCCTTTCTGGTTTCACGTAGAGATCATACTGGCAGTAGGTGGCAAGCATTTTACTTTTGGGTTGTAATAACTTTAATTTATGGATCATATGACTACTGTTTTTGCAAATTTCGTTTCTGAGACATAACTAGCGTGAGTATATTGATGGTGGGGTCACCATGTGCGTTGATTTATATTATTATGATTCAAGTATCAAGTGTTTGTATGGAATAAAGGAACGTGACAACCTAGATCTCCGACCCCGGATCTGCGGGTGTTACAGGCAATGTATTCTCCTGATGGACTATGCGACTCCTGTCAAAAAGCAAAGCAAAAGAGAATCAGATTCAAAAGTAAATCAGAATTCTCAATAGATACAGCTTATCACTTGCTTCATCTGGATCTTTTTTGGCCCCGTGAATGTGATGTCTATCAACAAGAAACGATATACACTGGTAATCGTTGATGAGTACACAAGGTTCACATGGGTATACTTCCTTCACAAAAAGAGTGAAACTCCAGACATTCTGTAGAGCATGTCAAATTACTAGAGACTGGATCTAGTAATAAAGTCAAGGTTCTTAGAAGTGATAATAGAACTGAGTTTAAGAACTCAACAATGGAGGACTTCTGTAAATCAAAAGGGATTGTGCAGAAATTCTCTGCACCTGGAACTCCACAACAAAATGGAGTAGTTGAAAGGAAGAACAAAACTTTAATTGAAGCTGGAAGAACCATGTTGGAAGAAGCTAAACTGCCTACTTACTTCTGGGCAGAAGCTGTCAACACTGCATGTTATACTCAAAATTGCACCTTAATCACAAGGCATGGAAAGACTCTGTATCACATGGTTAAAGGGAATAAACCAAGTTTACAACATCTGCATGTGTTTGGCTGCAAATGCTTTATTCTGAGAACTCATCCTGAACAACTTGGAAAGTTTGAGACAAAAGCAGACGAAGGAATTTTTGTTGGTTATCCAGACACAACAAAAGCATTCAAGGTATATAATCTATGAACCAAGATTGTTAATGTCTCAGTAAATGTATCATTTGATGACAGGAAAATTACTGGAATTGCTGAAGATACTCATGAAGAACTGATTTTTGGAGATGAACTAGAACGTGATAGTAGTAGTCATGATGTTGAGGGGGAGCCTGTTAATGTAACAGATTCTCCTGATACTGCTACTGGTGAACAGTCTACAAATAATTCTTCAATGAGTATTGATGGAAGTACAGATACTGATGGTACATCAAGAGATAGTAGTCAGGAAAATTCAAACTCCAATGAAGCAACTCAAGGCAATTCTTCTGGAGAAGGCACTGATTCAGGGGGAGCTTCTCACACAACTCAAGGTAGTTCTTCTGGAGAAGGCACTGATGCAGGGGGAGCATTAAGTACTAGAACTCAGTTAACATCAGCAAGAAAATGGACACAAGCTCACACTCCTGATCTAATAATTGGAGATCCTGACGCTGGTGTTCAGACTAGAAATGCCACTCAGAATGAGTGTCTCTTTCATAACTTTCTATCCCAAGAAGAACCAAAGAAAGTTGAAGATGCTTTAAAAGATGTTGATTGGGTAACAACCATGCAAGAAGAACTAAATGAGTTTGAAAGAAATGAAGTATGGAAACTTGTTCCAAGACCCAAAAATAGATCTGTTGTGGGAACTAAATGGGTCTTCAGAAACAAGACTGATTCTGATGGAGTTATTACAAGGATTAAAGCTCGACTTGTAGCAAAGGGTTACTCTCAGCAAGAAGGTATTGACTATGATGAAACCTTTGCTCCAGTTGCAAGACTTGAAGCCATCAGAAAATTCCTCGCATATGCTGCACATATGAAGTTTAAAGTTTTCCAGATGGATGTAAAAAGTGCTTTCCTGAATGGGGAATTGGAGGAAGAAGTGTATGCCGAACAACCTCCAGGATTTGTTGATCCCAAATATCCAGATTATGTGTATCGATTGGATAAAGCACTATACGAACTTAAGCAAGCCCTAAGGGCCTGGTATGAAACACTTACTCAATTTCTTCTTGAAAGTGGGTTCATGAGAGGTATATTCAAAAAGGTAAAGACTTTCTTTTAGTCCAGATATATGTTGATGATATCATTTTCGGGTCTACTAATGACAAGATGTGTCAAAAGTTTGCTAAGTTAATGCAGTCAAGATATCAAATGAGCATGATGGGGGAATGAGCTATTTCTTGGGGCTACAAGTAAAACAGACTGATGAAGGAATTTTTATCAATCAGTCTAAGTACACCAGAAATTTGCTCAAAAAGTTTAATATGCAAGACAGTGCTACTGCTAATACTCCCATGGCTACTGCCACCAAGCTTGATTCAAAGGAAGGAATTGAAGTGGATGTGACCAGCTATAGAGGAATGATTGGTTCACTCTTATATCTCACTGCAAGTAGACCAGATATCATGTTTGCTACTTGCCTCTGTGCGCGGTTTCAGTCACAACCAAGGGAACCGCATCTAATAGCAGTGTTTGATCAGGATTCAATGATCGTCAGGATCTAGACTTCAACTGATTAGGATTGCTGACATTATCAGGATTGCATGGTCGTCAGGATCAGATGGAATATCAGGACTGGGATCAGGATTGATCATCAGGACTGGAAGCTGATCAGGATTCCTACTTCGAGTTATATTTGGAGTCTAGTGAAAGGCATATGTCTAGGCCTATTTGTAAACACCGAGGATTCTACTCAATTTTAATTAAGATGTAATAAGTAAATAATAAAAATCAAATGTCACAGGAATCTCAGAAGATTATATCTGTCAAAGAATGAAGATTAAAGTCATCTACAAACTTGAAGTGATTCTACATTGAAAGAAGCTCAATTTATTGATCAAGCCTCAATGAAGTATTCAAGCTCAGTGGATTTATTAAAGTGACGGAGATTTCAAGTGGTGACAGCAAAAGATACTGATTACGGAGTTCTTGAATGAGAAGAAAGTGAATCACTGCTTAAAGTCAAACAGATAAAGAACAGACATTGTTGTTAGTCACTCATGAACCAGACCGTGCATTGAGTGTCAACGTACTATTGTGTTTGTTATTTATCTAATTTTTAAGTGATTCTGGAATTGTTTGAGAATTCAACTAATTCTATTTATTCTCTTATAAATAATTAATACTATTAAGTAAATTATTTATTAAATTAATTCTGTAAAGAATTAATTTAATACATAATTTATTTAGTTAATTATTTAAATTAGAATAAAAATGAACTAGGAAGACTTAAGTTTTGAGTCTTCCTGATTGTCTTCCTAGGGCAAATTAGAGTCTTCCCGATTGTCTTCCATGAACAAATGTTGTCTTCCCGATTGTCTTCCAAGGCAAAAAAGAATGTTTTTCTGCTTGTCTCCCTAGTGCAATTTGTATTCTGTTAAATGCATTGCACGTGGGTTACAAAATGAAAAGCATTGTTATTAATACAAGGCAGTTGACATTACTTTCATTATCAATTGAGTTACAAACAGAACAGACAAGAAGAAAACACAGCATCAAATTAAAAGCTTTCTGTCTTCTTAAACTCTCAACAACAAAGCATTCAATTTCTGCCAGAGAATTAAATCTTGATTAGTTCATAACATTTAATTCATAAGAACTGATTCTCTTGTACTGCTTTAGGTTTCTTTTGGATCATAATCCCTAGATTTTATATCGAACTACTTTTTAGTATTCGATCCTTTTTATTACAAAAATAGATAAATTCATGTCGAATTTATTCTAGATTTGTTTTATCAAGTTCATTGTAATCAGTGATCAGAATTGTAACACCCTTCAAGTTTAATAGAGTTTTATTTAACTTGAATATTGTTTCAGTTTTATTCTGAACTAATTTGTTCTAAATTGTTAAATCTTTAAAAGGACAAATTCGATTAAACGGTATTGTTTGTATTCAACCCCCCTTCTACAAACATATCAGGACCTAACAATTGGTATCAGAGCCTTTTGATTGATATACAAATCAAAGATCCAATTGTTTTGAGATTTTTTTCTTAAACTCTAATTTTTTTTATTATTCCTAAAAATCTCAAAAGATGTCTACTACACAGAAAGTGGGTACAGTCAAAATCCCAATGTTCAGCAAGGAGCATTATCCAATGTGGAAGAAGAAAATGCTCATATTTCTTAAAGTTACTAATGTTAAATACATTGATGTGCTGAAGAATGGTCCCAAAGTCCCTATGATTATTGAGGGAGAACTAATAGAGAATCAGGTTGTTACTAGGGCTGCTAGGATGTACCCTAAGGATCCCAAGGATTACACTCCTAATGAAAAAGAGGATGGTACCTTGGATGCCTGTCTACAGTTGATCCTTGTTGATTATCTTGATCCTATCATGCATAATCATGTCCTAAACTGTGATATTGTCAAACACATTTGGGACACTATAGAGATAATCAATGAGGGGACAGAGGAAGTTAGAGAGAATAAGCTGGAAATTCTCACCTCTCAATATGATCATTTCAGATCAAACCCTGGTGAAGGTACCACTGAGGTTTTTGAGAGATACAACAAATTAATCAATGATCTGAATTTCAATGGGAAGCACTACACTATCAAGGAAATTAACAAGAAGTTCCTACTTACACTTCCACCTCATTTGGAGCACAGAATATCTGCCATTAGAGAAGCAAGAGATCTTAGAGAGATTGCTTTGGAAAGACTTTATGGTGTTCTGAAGACCTATGAGCTGGAGCAGATTCAACAAAGGGAGCTGTATAGAACTGGGAAGATAGTTAGTACTTCTACTGCATTGGCTGCTGAAGTCCCACAGAAACTGGAAGTGAAGGCTGTTCAACCTTCCAGTTCTAACATGAATGTTATTGATGCTGAATATGGATTAACATCCATTGATCAATCTGGTGGTGACTTCTATTCTTTAGAGGAACTTGATCAGCTGGAGGATGGTGATTTGGCTTTGATAGTCAGGAAGTTTGGGAAGTTCAGATTCAAAAGGAATCCGAATCTTAAGTTCAGGCCCAGATTTCAGAGAGGTGGATCTTCCTCTTCAAGTAGCACAAGGGGTGTCTACAAAACTGGAACTGTGGAAAGGAGCACAATCAGATGCTACAATTGCAATGAGTTGGGTCACTTTGCTACTGAATGCAGAAAGCCAAAGCAAGTGACAAGAAACACATTTGATTCTAGCAAGAAGAACAAGATTGGGAAAGCCTATGTTGCTGAAGGAAAGAGTTGGGATGACACTGACAGTGATGAAGAAGCAGGTGAGATTGGGAACCTTGCTTTAGTGGCTAAAGAGGCAAGCACTTCATCTGCATACATGTCAGAGGTAAAGTTCACTGACACTGAAATGATTCGTCATCTGAGTGGTACTATTTCTTGTGCACGCACTGAAAATGATAGAATAATTCTTTTGAACACAGCTCTTGAAAAGGAGATAAAAGAATTAAAACTTGTGCATGTTAATCAGAATGAACTTACTGAGAAAATAGCATTTCTTGAGAATAGGGTTAAATGTTATATTCAACTGGAAACCATTCTCAAGGAAAAGAATAGTGAGCTGAATACTAAAGCTAATGCTTACTTCAACTCTTGTAAGACTGATAAAGAAATTAGCAATAAACAAAGTATTGGTCAGACCGTAGGAATATGGTATGACTATAATGAGTCTATTGGTAAATTAAGCATAAATACCCCTAATAGAGTCAGTCCTGAAGAAAGGGGTATTCCTGATGTGCTTAAAGGTATTGACAAACCTTTCTTTAGAGAGTCCCAAGCAGATACTCTGAATGAATACTCTATCATCATTGCAGAGGAGATACGTGAAGAAGATCTTGCTTTTGAAGTTGAATAGTCCAACAAGTGTATATCTGATATTCCAGTCAAAGTTGTTGCAACTAAAAAGACTAAATCAGATATCCATAAGTTGGATCAAAACAACTGTAGTACTAACATGCCTGCTGTTAATTCTTCTCATAAAGCATGTGGTGTGATTAATTGCATGTCTTGTGCTTTCAATGTTATGTATGCTTATTTTAATAGTAAGCATGTATTTAGTGATAAGACTGTTCCACGTCAACATGTTAATAATAAGAAGCATGTTAAAGCTAAGACTACTAGTCCTCCTAAGACTAGAGTGGATTCATTTATCCCTAAGCCTACTCAGAAATGTGTTAAGGCTGGGTATAAATGGAAACGCTCTTTTGTGAAAGAGGTTGAAGTAGTTGTAGCTAAAAAGGTTGTTTTGCCTGACAAATGCCAGTTCTTTAAGTATGTCGGACCCAATCAAGTTTGGGTTCCGATGAAGGACTAATCAATTTGATATTGCAGGGAGTTAAACAGGTAAACCGTGTTACGTGGATTCTTGACAGTGGCTGTTCAAGGCATATGACCGGAGATAGAGCCCTACTATTAGATTTGGTTGAGAAAGCTGGCCCAATAGTTACCTTTGGAGATAACAGCAAGGGTATTACGAAAGGATATGGCTGTTTGAAGTTTGGAAATGTTATCATTGAAGATGTATCATTTGTGGAAGGTCTGAGGTTCAATCTTCTCAGCATCAGTCATTTCTATGACAGAGGATATGCTGTTTCCTTTGAAAGAGAGAAGTGTCAGATCCTTCACAAGAAGAATGGAAAGCCTGCTCTTCAAGGAGTAAGGAAAGGTGACTTGTTCATAGTTGATCTGCACTCTGGATCCAAAGATGAAGTTAATTGTTTTTATGCTAAAGCTTCATCAGATGAAAGCTGGCTATGGCACAAGAAGATGTCTCACCTTAACTTCAAAACCATGAACTCTTTAGTTAAGAGGGAATTGGTTAGAGGTTTGCCTCAGATGGAATTTACACAGGAAGGACTGTGTGAGGCATGTCAGAAAGAAAAGTCAAAGAAAGCTTCTCACAAGGGCACTGACACATCATCAATAACTGAACCACTTCAGCTACTGCACATGGATTTGTTCAGTCCAGTTAATGTGATGTCCATGTCAAAGAAACAATATGCACTTGTGATTGTTGATGACTTTTCAAAATATACATGGGTTTTATTCCTACATTCCAAGGATGAGACCCCACACCTGGTGATTGACCACATAAAGTTGATTGAGCTGGATTCTAGATTCCTTGTTAGAGCCATAAGGTCAGATAATGGAACTGAATTCAAGAATGCAGTCCTAAATGACTTTTGTGCTGATAAAGGAATAACAAGACGGTATTCTGCCCCTAGAACTCCTTTTTTGTGCTGAGTAGTGGAAAGAAAGAATCGTACATTGATTGAAGTTGCAAGGACTATGTTAAGTGAGTCTAAACTTCCAACGTACTTTTGGGCTGAAGCAGCAAATACAGCTTGTTATACTCAGAATCGAACTTTAATCAACAAGGACTTAATGAAGACTCCGTATGAGATCATGAACAACAAAAAACCAACTGTCAAGTACTTTCATGTATTTGGAGCAAAATGCTTTGTGCTTATAGATGACAATGTTAAACGTGGCAAATTTGAGGCCAAAGCACAAGAAGCTATTTTTGTTGGTTATTCCAGAAGATCTTACAGGGTCTACTTGGTTGGCAGTCACACAGTAAAGGAAAGTGTCAATGTTACTTTTGATGACACTAAGCTCCCTAGTATCCAAAAAGAAGACTCATCTGAAAAGCTGAAGTTTGATAACTTTCCAGACTCAGAATCAGATGATGTAGCCCCACCTGAAGTTATTGATGGTAATGATAATAACAATGATGATAATGATCATGGTGGTGGTGGTGGAAACATTGGTAACAATGGAGATACCACCAACACTGGAGAAGAATCATCAAGGCAATCAAGCAACAACTCAGGGGGAGCAAATGGAGGATCATCTAGTCACTCACAACATCAAAGTGAATTTCAAGGCGAATCACCAAGATCAAATCTTCCAAGACAGACTGTATGGAATAGAGCTCATCCTTTTGAGCTGATCATTGGTGATCCAGATGTTGGAGTTAAAACTAGAAGTGCAACTCAGAATGAATGTCATTATTCAGCATTTCTATCTGAAATGGAGCCAAAGAAAACTGAGGAAGCACTGACTGCTCCAGATTGGGTGATTGCTATGCAAGATGAACTCAATCAGTTTGAACAACAGCAAGTCTGGAAACTGGTACCCATACCAAAGAACAAGAAAGTAGTTGGTACAAGATGGGTATACAGGAACAAGCTAGATGAGGATGGCATTGTTATAAGGAACAATGCAAGACTGGTTGCACAAGGGTATTCACAAGCTGAAGGCATTGATTATGATGAAACCTATGCACCAGTGGCTAGACTTCAGGCCATTAGGATGTTCTTAGCATTTGCAGCTTACTCTAATTTTAAAGTCTATCAAATGGATGTTAAGAGTGCATTTCTGAATGGTGAGCTTGATGAAGAAGTGTATGTGGAACAGCCCCCTGGATTTGAAAATCAGGAGCTGCTGGACTTTGTGTACTTTCTCTTCAAGGCTATCTATGGTCTCAAACAAGCCCCAAGAAAATGGTATGACACTCTCTCTGGTTTTCTTTTAGAAAATGGTTTTGTTAGAGGTATCATAAACAAAACTCTTTTTTCAAAGAAACACAAAAGTGATATGATATTAGTCCAAGTCTATGTGGATGGCATCATATTTGGGTCTACTAATGATGATCTCTGTAAGAGATTTGCTGAGTTAATGCAGAGTAAGTTTGAAATGAGTATGATGGGTGAGCTGAAGTTCTTTCTTGGATTGCAAGTAAGTCAAAGGTTAAATGGTATATTTATTTGTCAATCCAAGTATCTCAAAGAACTCCTCAAGAAGTATCACATGGAGGATTCAGCATCAGCAAGGACTCCATCTTCAACAGCAGTCAAACTGGGAGCTTGTGATAATTCTATCAAGGTAGATATTACAAGCTATAGAGGTATGATTGGCTCCTTACTCTATCTTACTGCTAGTAGACCAGATATTATGTATGCTACATGCTTGTGTGCAAGGTTCCAAGCGGACCCTAGAGATTTACATATCGTTGCTGTTAAAAGAATCTTGAGATATCTTAAGGGTACACCTAATTTAGGTATCTGGTACCCTAAAGATTCTGGTTTTAATCTTGTTGGATATACAGATTCTGATTATGCAGGTACTGTTGTGGATAGAAAGAGTACCTCTGGGAGTTGTCAATTCCTAGGAGGTAGATTGATTTCCCGGTATAGCAAGAAACAACAAACAATTTCCAATTCAACAGCAGAAGCTGAATATATTGTTGCTGGAAGCTGTTGTGCTCAAATCCTATGGATAAGGAATCAACTGAAGGACTATGGTTTTGCATTAGACAAAATTCCCATTTTGTGTGATAATACAAGTGCCATAGCAATCTCCAACAACCCTGTGCAGCACTCGAGAACGAAGCACATTGATATCAGGTATCATTTTATCAGAGAGCATGTCATTAATGGAACTGTGGAGTTACACTTTGTACCCACAGAAGAACAAACTGCAGATATATTCACTAAATCTGTTGACGAATCCACATTTATCAAGTTAGTTGGTAAATTGGGTATGTTAAACAGTCTTAGTAATTAACAATATATATGTCATGTTTGTTCTTTCAAAAATTCATTTTCTCTTGTCATTTAAATGATATTTATTGCTAATTCTCCTTTAATATTACATGCTTGTAAATTTAAATAGTTTTGAATATTTTATTTTCTTTAAAAATATTTTTATCATATTTTTTAGTGGAGAAATGTATTTTTATTGAAAATATATTTATTTAGAATTATTTAGGTATTTTTCAGATTGTAAATATTGTTGTTTAAATATTTTTTCAAGTTTAAATTATTTTTATGCACTTATATATAATTCTGCATATTTTTCTAGGATTTATGGAATTTTCTGTGAATTTTTCTAGGCATTTATATATTTTTCATGCATTTTTATAAGTTTTATGCATTTTTCTGTAATTATTCTATTTATATTCGAAGTTTATTCTAAGTCTTCCCAGTTTAATACTAGGAAGACTACCGGGTAAACTAAGATTTTTTATTATTATTATTTTATGTCAGTTTTTCTTTTTTATTTCTAAGTCTTCCCAGTTTTTGAACTAGGAAGACTATCGGGAAGACTTAGAATTAATAGTTTTTATTTTCAGATTTTTCTTTTATTCTATTTTCCGAAGACTTCCTAATTTGAACTAGGAAGACTACCGGGAAGACTATCCTAAGTCTTCCCGATTGTCTTCCCAATTCAAATTTAAGAATAAAACGGTTCAGTTTATTTTCTTTTTCTTTTTACAGTTTTCTAATATATATATAGATACACCAGTACATACATCTCTTCTTATTTCATGTGCCTTATCAGTTTTTGTAACACCCCCAGGCCCGGGGTCGGAGATCTGGGTTGTCACGATCCCTTGTTCCGTACAAACACTTAATACTTGAACCATGAAACAATAAATCAACACACATGGTGACCCCACCATCAATATACTCACGCTAGTTATGTCTCAGAAACGAACTTACAATAACAGTAGTCATATGATCCATAAATTAAAGTTATTACAACCCAAAAGTAAAATACTTGCAACCTACTACCAGTATGATTTCTATGTGAAACCATATGGTAGCGCAAAAGTTTGTTCTTGTTCATTAATATACATAAGTGATACTTATAATTAAACCGGAGCAACAAGAGTTACACTCCGAACCAACTCAGTACTTCTACCTGATCAACTGTAACAACCATGCTACAGGCGGCCTGTATGTCCCTGACGCGCTTCCGAGCGGTACGACGAATCCTGTCCATCTACTCTAACTGTTGTGTTGTGATATATATGTATAGAAAGAAAAAGCAAGAGTGAGCACTTGGCTCAGCAATAATACAATACATCATAAGCATATAAGTAGGCTTATATCATAAAGGAAAACCTTTAAAACTTCATTCGTATACAGAATGATATATTTATTTCTCTTTTCGTCAAAACATACCATACAGTACGACTACTGTATGAGGAACATCATTACTCATTACTGTCACATTATCAGTAACTCAGCACCTAGGCTTTTGTTACAATGTGCAGCTCAACTCCAATTGGAGGGAAGGGAATGTACTGGAACACCCGATACACGGTGATCAGCCGTTGTATCATAACTTTTCTTTTCTACTAGTAGAAGGACGACTTCCTGTTCGGTTATCACCCTGACCGCATACGGGCCACTGTGCTAAGAGATCACTACCTCAGCGCCTATCTCGTCACCGGGTAGGCCTTAGCACGCAAGAGATCACTACCTCGGCACCTATTTCGTCACCGGGTAAGCCTTGATAATTTTGGCACTACTCCGGCACCTATTTCATTGCCGTGTAGGCCCTTTCCAATTCCCATGATGAAAAATATTAATGAAACGGAAATCGGAATTTAATTCCATTTTTCCCAAATACAATTACTTGTCAAAACTTTGTAACCGTTCAGAATACCTTACTCCAGAGTAATTGCAAGGAGTAAGTCAAAGTGTGGGTTGACATTAGTCAACGAAACTACCGATGATTACTACGTATTTTGAAATCATGACCAGGGAGTTTATTGAAATTTCAGAGTTCAGCGAGTTTGAAATACTCTACTTGAATGGGGGAGCCATCCCCTAGTTATAAGTATTCTAGAGGAACAGTGGAAGTAAAACTCTGTCCTCGAATTCTTGAACTAGATTCCCAGTTTTCGATGAGTTGGAAAATACTAACCGCATTTAATTACCTTTAACTATCTTAAGATAATAGTTGGGAATCTCTATTTTAATACCTTTTCTGAAAATCAGAAATTTATATTTTTGTGTAAATAATAGAACCTTTAACCATATAATAAGGTTCTATGATTTTAAATCATATTTGGAATATTTAATAAATACCCAAATAATAAATATTAAATTATTATTCAATATAACTACTTAAGTGAATATTCAAAATAATATTCACTTAATTAAATAATAATCAATTAATAAATATTGAATTATTATTCAATATAAACACTTAAGTGAATATTCAAAAATAATATTCACTTTAATTAAATAATATTCAATAATAAATATTGAATTATTATTCAATATAAAACACTTAAGTGAATATTCAAAAATAATATTCACTTTAATTAAATAATATTCAAATAATATTTATTATAATATTATTTAAATATCTCACCTTAAATATCCCATAATATAGATATTGGAATATTTAATAAATCTTTAAAATATAACCGTCCCTGGAACCTTCCAGCTTTTGACAGTAGTTTAAAATAATTTGACTCCCGGTCTAAGTTTTAAAACCATCGTACAAGTACTCTATACTTAGAGTCTTTAACCTTTAACCTTGGTTTATATCTAGTACTTATCTAGCATATAAACCTTATACCTTATACATCTTTTTACAAAGCAAAAACAGTTTTACGTTATTTCACAGCATTAAGCAGCATATATAGCAATACCACAACATATATCACAACAGCATAATTATATGGTATAGGGTTTGAAAACTTGCCTTGGGGTCTTGGTGGTGTGGTAGTGGGGGCTTGAGAGTGTGCACGTCGATCTATAACAAGATATACAATTACAGTCAGTCCCCTAGAACCATTTAATGTGCTATAACTCAAGAACTACAGTTCTACCAATGAAAATTAAACGTCTCGCTCTTGGTCATCTATCACCTCGTGACATTCCGTAAACTTCTAAGTCAAAAGCTTGGGTGAAAACCATTCACAAATCCCAAGTTCTTTTACTTTACCATTTCCTTGTTTTAAACCATCCCCTTAAGGGTATTTCACTCGCGCAACCTTTGTTCTCGCATTTTTCTAAAATCACAAACTTATCGTTTTTACACGAAACCTTCTAGGTTCCTTTCTAGACTATACATACTAGTATTCATTTTAATATCTCCATCCAATTCCAATTTTAAAGGGCTTGATCCCTATCTCAAAGTTCATACAATGAACTATCTAGTTACGCGAAACCGCTTTCACTAAAATGAACGTTTCTCCTAAACCGTAAATCGAAACGACACGATTCTTTCGCTAAAACAATCTAGGAAACAGAGCCTACATGCTCATGTTCAGAAACTTCATGTTTATGCCCTGTATTACAACCATGGTTTCTGTCTAAACTACCTAAGTAAAATCCGACATGGTAATGGCGCTTACGCGTACTTCCCGTGTTTTTAAACACTCAATCCAACTACAATTCAACCATCAACCAACCACCAATCAAACTCAAGCTAATACTACCATTTTTCTGTCCAAACAAGGTCATACTCTAATTCATAAGTTCATCCACAAATCAACCATTAAACATGCTTAAAATCATGCATACATGCTTCATTCTAACATAGTTCTAATCAATCACTTCTAACTACTAGATCAAAGCATAATCTTAAAAAGAAAGAAGTTTTATACCTTCCTTGGATCTTAACAAAGTCTATATATGGATGATATATCCTTCCTTGCTCCTTAACTATGCTAATCAAACCTAAAATCATCAAAACAAAACAAGATTCTATGAGATTACTATTCACATCACTATTCATCATCAACTTTGAATCCATTTTTGACCAAGCTATGATCCATGGATGAGGATAAGATTAGAGATCTACCTTGGATATTGGAAGAGGGTGATTTAGAGTCCAAGATCAAGATTTATGGTTGAGTGGAAGTTGGAGCAAAAATTTTAAGCTCTTGAAGATGAAGAAATGGCCAAAAGTTTCTTCATGGAAATGGATGCATCTTGTTGTTTTGTTTTCTTTGATTTTCTTTTCCTTTTGTTTGTCTAATTAATCCTTAACACTTAGTAATTGATTTGTGTGGCTAATAAAAGGACTTGTCATCAATGACAAGGCTAATTTGAACTTGTGGTGGTGGTGAAAGTGGTGACAAGGTGGTGATTCATCACCTTGTAATCACTTTGTCATGCTTATGTCATTCCATTGCATCATGCTTATGTCATCCTTTGCATCCTCAATCCTTTTATATATTGCACTTGATGATCTCATATAATACTCCTCCTTTGGTGAGGGTTTAATCCATAATTTGTTACGCTTTTGTTTCGCGATAGTTTCAAGTGGTTTTAAAGACGTTTCTCTGTACCAAAGCTAGGGTACTTCCTTTATCCTTCCATTACCTTTGTCTAATATATAATCTTAGGGTTCTCACCTTGGTTTAAGATATGATCATGTATTTCTCATTCCACATACTTTCTTAAAACGATCAAATCAATACACCCTTAACTGTCCAGTGAATAGTGATTTAAAACTCGAATGGGAATCTTCTGATTCTGATTGCATTTGCATTCACTTATTCTCCTTATACATCAATAATATCACTTCGAAACATTCATTCCATGTCGTCTACATAGTGTGGTTTGAAAAACTTTTCATCAGTAAAATTACTATTCATCAGTGGAAATTTACTATTCATCAAGGTTTTAATTATTACAAAAATTTGGGATATTACAGTTTTCATTTCCTTCTGTTCTAAAATCCCTTCGAATCAAATTTCTTTTGCAGAAACTTGTGATCATAATCAATATTGCTCAAGTATTTACTTAGCAAAACATTTTGTTCTCTCAAATTCAAACAAATAAGTCGAATTGTTGTCAAATTTTTCTTAAATTTTTTTTTCTTTCCCCCTTTCTCTTCGACTTGACTGTTCTTGCTTTGTTAAGTGATCTTCTTGTGTGTTAAGTGATTAAAGTGAGTTCTGTGTGTATTCTGAACTGTGTGTGTGTATTCTTGTGATCATTACCCAATTTCGTTTGCATTTCAAATTATTAGTTCGAAATTTTAGGATTTAAGTTTAAAATTGGTTAATTTTAATAGAATTTTAATTTTGTGGATTTTATGTAATTTTAATTAATTCTAAAAATCCCTAAAATTTTAATTTTATTTTAAATTGATTAAAATTTCTTGTTTTTATCTAAATGGATCCTAATTTTGAACTCATTTTAAATAACTATGTTGGGTATTTTGATCCGTCTAAATGCAAGGTGGAACGTTTCAGACCTTGGATTTAATTTTTAAATAGCGAGACTTGTGTCAGTCATGCTATTTGTGCCAATGCACTTCTTAAAATTGATCCTTTAAGGTTTTTTTGTTCAAGTGCTGTTATTGCTGAAGATTCAAAATCTTTTTCTTTCAATATTTTAAACCAGCAATATACAGTTACTTTTGAGTTATTTTGTGATATTTTACATTTTCCAAAGGACAGGTTTGATCCCTTACCCTCTGATGATGAGTTATCACAGTTCTTTGTGAATATTCATTATCAGGGTCCCTTACAAATGGTCAAATTATCTAAAAGCTTTGTTGTAAGGGAATGGGATCTGTTCTTTGATACTATAGCAAGAGTATTTGGTAACTGCACAAAAACAAATTTTCATTGCATTACCAGTCTTAATCAATATATTGCTTATGCTATAGTATTTGGTCGTAGGTTAAATTTTGCTGAAATTCTGTGGAACATAATGCTTAACAGGCTTGCTCACTCTAGGAGAGATTCTGATAATCATGTGAAAGTGAAGTGTTGGTACCCTCGCTTTCTCACTCTTATCATTAATCATCTTCTCACTGCTGAGTAGGTAGAACTGTTTAGGGAAACTAGATTTGAAACCTCTCCAACCACAGACACCAAATTCTACACCAGACTTGATGTCTCATCCAAATTCCTCAACATCCCTGTTCTTGTTTCACCATTGATGAGTCAATTCATTAATCTTTCTATCTTTGGTGAACAAGTTCCTGAGCCACATCCAGTTCCACTACAGGTAGTTATTCCTAACCCTGGATCTTCTTCTGGTACTTCAATTCAAACCCAAGTGGTTGTTAGGGCTGACCTAGAGATTGTAGAACCACAGTCTCTGACTGTTAGGTCCAAAGTATCGTAGAAGGGGGGGTTGAATACGATACTCACAAATAATTCAATTTCGTTCGCGGATAATTCATTCAGTTCTATAACGAAATCAAACACACCAAACCAAACCAAGAGTCGGGGAATATATCATTTTATAAATATAATCCTCGAGGGGTGCTACAATTTCTAATCCATGGATTAGCTTCAATGAGTTTAAGGTTACACAAATTCAATACACTGATAGAATTCTGAGCACTATTAATTTCTATGATAATTTTCTCCAGCTCAAGCTTCTCTCTTAGTAATGTCTCTGCGTTCTGCCTTAACTGAAGAAGACACACTTTCTTCACTTTGTATTAACTGCAGTCTTTTGGTTTGAAAACTATCGAACCACAATTGAAGAATCAATCTTGGCCGTCCAATTTTCAATCAACCATTCACAACAAATACTTTTCACCTGCTCCTTTGAATTGAAAACCATCGAATGATTAAAAAGAATTTATCATTCGATAGTTTTTAAATAAAAACTATCGAAAGCTAAATTCTTTTAACTTGAATTCTGATGGACTTCTTTTATCTCATTCGATAGTTTTTAGAAGTAAAAACTATCGAGCCATTTTCTTTTGCTTGACCTTTTAATAATTCTTCTGAGCTTCAGGGTGTTCCAGTTTTAGACTCTATCAATTTCTTCTGAGACGATAAAACAACTTGATCTTTTTAAGTGCCGTCACCTAGTGCAACTGGTCTGGTTCACAGATGAATAACACTTGATCAATTCTTCTTCTATGTCTTGAATTCAATGCTGCTGATAAGTCCTTTGTCGTCCTGGTTGCTTTAAATAAATCACTGGAATCCTGTGGTACTTAACCCTAAATCATTCACATACTTCTGTCATCTTGAAAGTCTTGTTTATTTTGATGTCACTGAGGCTTGAACATTTTCATGAACTTCTTTCCGTGACCTGTTTACGGACTTCAAGAATACATACCGTATTTTGATTTTTTGAGTTTACCTTTTCTTCTTTGATTATGGATTCTTGTGCTTCTGTTAATATTATTGTTTGTCTTGTCCTTTGTTGAGTTGAAGTTATCTCTTTTACATCTTATGTTACATTATGCTTTACAATCTCCCCCTATTTGATTGGATAGAGTTTGACAATCAAATACTTCGAGGATAACTCAACTAACTAAGGAAACATGAAACTAATTAAAGTAAGACAGCGTAATAATATTAAATGCATTCTGGATCAGATATATATACATTTCCAGATTTCATAAATCAAAAAACAATAAAACTTTCTACATAGAAGTTGTTCCTCTAGTCTGAGCTGATAGTTCTTTTGTTCTTTGCTTCTTTTCTTCAGTCCATTCCGATCTCACCTTCTTCAATCATTGGATCGGAGTTAGCAGCTTGATAATCAATCACAGAAGGATAGTGCAGTGGTTCTCCAGGTTTAAGGATTGCTCCTTGGATGTGTCTTCCAATGTACTCTACCTCTTGACCCACTCCAGCCCACAAACATACAATGTTAACATCTTTCTTGTTTAGCTTTGGCATGTTTGGTAGTCTGGGATGCACTTCCAATCCTCTTTCCACTCTCTTCCTATAGTAAGGAACATTCTCCATTAGAAATCTTCTTAGAGTGTCTGCTGCTTTGTCCTTCTCCGTTGATGAGAATCCAGTGGATCTAAGATACTTCTCAATTGATATCAGATAATTACTTGGATAGTCTCTCAGTTTGTCCTCAGCCAAATAGCAGATTCTGAACAAGTCATTCGTCATGAATCTAACCATTGGAGGATCTTCAGTAATCACTGGACCGACTTTCATCAAGATCTCTTTAACATGCTCACGGAGCAGTTCATTTAGCCTTGTAGTCCTTTGTATCTTGATGAGCATAACCTGCAATTCTGTGTATGTCATCTGTTCAAAAAACTTAGTGGAAATCACAAAGGTACCTTTCTCAAGAAAATTGATTACTATGTTCCAGGCACCGTTTGCTTTAACCCCAGCTTTCAGAAAGATCATAGAGTTTCTCAATGCTGTGAAGTAATTCTGATCTTCAAGATTGGCACTTCTGATGTTCTGAATGATAACCTCCACCTCAGCATTGTCATTGACTTCTAATCCGTCTTCAACTCCGCAAAAGGTTTTATAAGCCATCTCCCAGTCACTTCCTTCTTTCTTTGCCAGATCCATCATCTTCTTCTTCCTCACTTCACTATACATCTTGAACCTCTTCAGTTTTTCACTTCGCAGAACTGCTTGCTGTTTCTCTTTCTCAGCTTGCCTGGCATCTATTTCAGCTCTTTGAGCTCTCACCACTTCCAAGGCAACTTCTTCTTCTTGTGACAGAGAATTTGCTTCTTCTTCCATATTATCCTCCCAGATTGGATATTCAACAGGCTCTGGATAATATGGCTCATGTTCCTCCTGAATCGGTTGCTCTTGCATGAACTCAAATTCCTCTTCACTTTCTTCTTCTTGTACCATGTCCTCAATCCAGTACTGTCTAACTGGAATAGCTTCAACCGTTTCCCAAACTCCCCATCCATCCAGACCTTTCTCCACATCTCCAACTTTCTCCCCCTTTGTTGAGGAATCCTCGACAAAAGCATCCTCAGCATAAAAGGTAGTAGAAGGATCAGGTTGTTGATTTGAAGGTCCAGGTTGTCCAGTTTGTTGGTTCCTTAGCATAGTCCAGATTGACTGTACCCTGTCGCTTTGGTTGTCCAAGAAATCCATAATCTGCTTATTCATATCATTCATAGAAGCTAGCGTCAGGTCAATGTTATCCAATCTTGAGTTGGTAGTCTTTTCCATATGATCCAGTCTCTTGGTCAGTTTAGACTCCACTCTTGAAAGTGTGTTCATTGCATCTTTTACCCGCGCTTGACCATCGCGGATAACCAGAACGTCTTCCCTTAAAGCTTCATGTCCTTGCGACAAAGCAAATACTTCATTTATGAATCCATCTTTCAATTCCTTGACGTCCGTCCTCAATTCAACAAGTTCCTCCATTGCTTCCTTCTTCAAGGAGTCCACTGCCTGCTTAGTACCTGTTATAGTGCCAGATGCACTGCCAATGACCCTGAATGTTCTTCTGGAATCAGCTGCAGCCAAGTCAACCTTCTCTTGAATAGTCTTTAAAGAAGCATTGCCTTGACTAGAGGAGATCCCTTGGTCAAAGGAAGGTCGCAGTGGAACCTTGAATAATGGATTTCCTTCTTTATCACGAACTGTCATTTCCTTGAGTGTTGATTGAACATGGAACTCTCGTTCTGTAGGCAGTAGCTGATCATCAATGTTTGGCAGGGTTAGGGTGTCACTCCTCACATTTGGCTCTGGGTGTACACTCAACGTTTCTGTCGGTGTTTCACTCATTTTTCCTTTCCCACTCAGGCCTGGTGTAAGTGTTTTTGTTTCACTCAATCCCTTTGTGCTAGTTGTACCTGCAGAAGAAAACATCGTAGCCGTCCTTAAGGAGGTCACCGGTGGTGCAACGGGGCTTCGCAAGTCCCCGTCCTTGGTTAAACCAAGTTGCTGATCATCCGTAGATGATATATCCTTTGAAGGATCTAGAGTTTGAATCTCTAGGGGGTTAGAAACAGGCTCTATTAACAGCAGAGATCCTGAATCTTCCCCTTGAGTCTGGGAAGACTTCACCTCAGTTAACTCCTCAATAGTAATTGATTCATTGTCACCGAGTTGCCGATCTGCACCTACGTCAGACCCTTTACCCGCAGGATCCAGATATGTTCCATCTGGGGAGCTAGGCAATGACCCTTTAGATTTTGCATTTAGGTCAGAGCCTTCTCTCGACGTCTGTGAAGACCCTTGGTTCTTAGAACCTTCAACCAGTGAACCTGACCGTAATATGGTCGGAACACCAGTTGCTTCCGTCAATTCTTCCTTACTTGATTGAGCTATTGGTTCAGATATAGCTTTTGTTAGCATTGCCCAATCAAAATCAGAAAAATCTGTGAAGGGTTCTTTGGATGAGAGAAATGAACTATCAACAGTTGCCTCGGTTTCTGTTCTTCTCCTTTTAGAGGTAGGCAGAGCTGTTGTTGAAGGGTGTATCTCCTTATGTGGTGCTGCTATGGCACTATCTCCCTCTACACTCACGGATGTCTGAATGTTGGGTATAGTAGGGGAAGGAGGTTCGTTTACGGTTTCATTTGGCTCTTCCAAAGGCTCTTCGACCGTGGTTAGAGATTGTGGGTTTGCAATCTCATGGTCAGTGATGGCCACTGAGGGCTCTGGATCGACATCCATTGGTTGTGGTTCAGGAGCCAGTTCAGGTTCAGGAATGTTACCTTCATTTACCTGTTCCCCTGGGGTTGAAGTGGTAGGGGCACCGTTCTTAGATATTCAGTGAGAATAGTGGGTACCCCTGGAAGATGAGTCTTTCTAATCAGAGCGGTTATTGCATTGCTCTTCATCCTCATGCACTCCATGGTCTCCTCGCCTTCAAATGTCTCCCGTTCATCACTTGTTAAGATATCATTGAGAATTAGTTGTAGGAACCTAGGATAGAAACAAAGCTCATCATCAATGCATGTCCTTTCATCCAGTGGTCCCATGCACAGAATGACTTGATCAATCACTAGCCTTCCTATGTTAATATGCCTATTGTTAGCAATGGCAAACCCTATCTTTTGAAGGAATAAGGGAATACCATGCAAATTTGTTAGCTTGGCAGTAAAAACATGGATTAGGGTATGAAAGAAAAAGTTCCATGGCTTTGTCAGGTAATGCTTAAGAAACTCTCCCACAAAGAAGTTTGGTTGTTGACTTCTAATGAGAGTGAAGAAAGCATGTATCTCCTCAGTCGTGGGATCCGGAACAAGGTTTTCTGTTGGAAAATGTAGTATTCTATTAAAATCATGTTCCGTCACCCTTATTGTTCTGCCCCCTGGCACAACAAAACTGAAGGACCTTATGTTATTCTCACTTGTATCCGTGGCGGTTGTGTACAACGCAGTCAATTGATCGATGCAAAGGACTACGGGAGTACTCAAGGCATATGCCACTAATGAACGTGTGTTCAGAAACTCTGCCCATGCACGAAACTGTAAGTTCGTAATGGCTTGCAAGTTCTGAAACGAGACATGATTAGTTTTGGTTACGATAAATTCTCCGGCCATTGTATTCCAAATTTTCAGAAAATTAAATTAATCCAAAACTAATTTTCACTTAAATTTAATTAATTAGACCTAATTAGTCAAACTTGTCACAATATACCCCTTTTCTTTTCGAATGCAAACACCTAAACCAAAAACAAATTCCTAATCTTAGAACTGTTAAAATAACTTGATAATTTCCAAGTAAAATTAACCCTTAAGAAACCTATTGATGAACCAACAAGATATCCAAATGGTTTTGAATTATCAAAGTATTCAAAGTTCAACTCTCTTTCTCGATGGTTTTCTCTCTAAACCAATTAGAAACTTAACAGAACACACATACACAGTGATTTCTCGGTAAAAAGAAGTGACTGTAGTAAAATGGACTGTTGAAGGTTAAAAAATCAGTAGAAGATCAAGAAACTATCGAGTATGATTTTGTTCTTGGTTGTGTATATATTGTAAGTATTATAACCGGCCTTTTGCTTTCTTAGATCTATGAAAAAGTGAAGAAAAAAGAATTACTAAGGTAGTTATTTATACTTTGAGAAACTGTTAGGGGTATAAATGTCATTCTATGTTCGATAGATTTTAAATGAACGTTCGATGGTTTTTACATAGGGGCAAACTTGTCAACTGTACTTCGATAGTTTTTGGAAAACTATCGAAGTTTTTTTGAAAAACAGAATTTAAAAAGGTTTTTATAAAAACTATTGAACTATTTTTCTGTGAAATCAAGAAACTATCGAACACATTTTATGAGAAAAATATCGAGAATTTTTAAATATTGAATAGATTAAATTCACTTCGATACTTTTCAAATCCTTTTTCAAAATCTATCGAGAATTTACATATGGAAATTGATAAATTCACTTTGATATATTTTAAGATTATTCTCAAAAACTATCGAGAATTGTTTTCGATAGTTTTTCTTTTCCTTTTCAAAAACTATCGAAAATTAATTTTCGATAGAATTTTCTTTGTACTTGAAAAACTATCGAATTTCCTAAAATTCGATATTTTTTGCTTCTTTTCACATTTTAAAACATGTTCATGGATTATCCTTTATCGAGTATTCGATTATGAGAAACACAAGGAATCGCAAGGGGAACTCTGTTACTCCAGTCTCTGCAAAAACGAAGCGTAAGGTAGCTGTTGATGTTGTGGATACTGAAGTCGATACGATGCAAGTTGAAAACAGTGATGAACAATCTGGAATTCAGCGTTCAATTGAAGATCGAGGATCTGATCACAAACGTGTTCGTCGTGAGTTTAAGGTAATTGATGGATTTAAAGAGCGTTATTTGTTCAAGGACATTGCTAATCGCAAAATTCTTTATGGAAAGCCTTTAGCGGGTAAACTCTTTTCTCTCTGTGGTGCTCTTAAACTATTTTCTGATTTGGGTATTGAATCGTTTGTTGTTGATTTACCCAAAACTTGTTATCCTGATCTTGTGCATGAGTTTTATGCCAATCTTCATCTTGATACACTGTCACAGTATGTTTCGTTTGTTGCGGATAAGAAAATTACTCTTACTCCACTTGTTTTGAATGTGATTTTGCGTTTCACTCATTCCTCCCATGTTTCTATTCATACAAAACGTGGTCCTAAGAATCTTGATGGTTTTTCTGCGTTAGATCAATTGAAAATGATTATTCTTGAGTCTGATGTTTCAGAATTTGTCAATCCTACTACTTCCTTTGTGTCTCCTATGGCACATCTTTTGTTCAAATTTTGTGTGTGTAATATATGTCCTCGTATTGGGAGTAAATCAAATTTTAGTTCTCAAGATGTGGTTGTGTGTGCTATGCTTATTGCTGGGAAACATTTTGATTTATCTGAACTGGTCTTAAAGAATATTAGTGATGTTGTTGAGGGTGCGTCGTCTACTTGTCTGCCATATGGGTTACTATTTACTAGAATTTTCGAGTGGTATGGTGTAGATTTTCGTGATGAAAAATCATTTGTGGTTACTGAGTTCTTTGATAAGAAAATCTTTGATCAGAATTATCTTAAGGTTGACAAGGATGGTACTTTAAGTCAAGTCCAGCCTCAACCTCCTCCACCACTACCAGTTACTGAGCCTAGTTCTGTTGTTTCTGTTGTTGAATGGGATGCCTTCACTTCTCAAGTGTTGGTTCATCAAAAAAAGGTTTTGCGTGCTCTTGATGAGATTCAGCATGAAATTAAGTTCATTCGAGAATTAGCAGTGTTTCATCATGCTCTGTCGTCATCTACTGGTCCGTCTTCGGTTAATCTTGGGTTGGATGAGCCTTTGGTTGCTTCCAAAGAGATTGTTGTTGCTGGTGTTGATGGTGTCAAGGATCATATCTCTGTTGATGTTGTTCTTCCTCATCCTAAGCTGGTGGATTCCATTGAGGACATGGCCAATGAGCATGGTGGAGAGGATGAAGTCGATACCCAAGAGACCTAAATTTCTTTCTTTTTAATGATTAAGGGGGAGAGATTTTAGGATGGGTTTGGGTTTTAAGTTTAATTTGTTTAAGTTGTTTAAATTCTGAACATGGTTTGGTTTTGATCTGTTGGTGAACTTAGCATGTGTTGCTATTGTGGTTTTTGTTTAAGTTGGTTTTTGCATGGTTTATTTGGTTTTATTTCTAGCATTTCATTATAATTATAATTGAATGTGAAATTGATTGTTTAGTTAGTTTTATATTAAATGTTATAAAATACTAATAATTAACCAATTACCTTTATTATCCAAAGCGTATATTCTTTTTTAAAACTAAAATTTCTACTTTTTTATTTTTCCTAACTAAAACCTCACATTTTCTAAAAATATCACAGGCAGTTCTATTTAATAAAATAATATTATAATTATTAATAACTAGCCGATTAGCTTTTTTTGGCAAAGTGTATATTCTTTTTTATATTTTCTAACTAATATGTCTCCTAACTAAAACCTCAAAAATATCACGGTTTATTCCATTTAGGAGCATAAAATACTAATAATTAACCGATTATCTTTATTGAAACTCTCATAAGTTTTGATGATGTATTGTCAGCAAGCTGTTAGCTTCATTTTGATATAAAACAGCAAGCTACTTCTATTGTTTCTAACATTGTTCTGCAGGACATATATACTATAATGTTTATCTTACTGTCAGCAAGCTAACAATGCAGAAACAGGGCTTGACAGCAAGCTAGCAGTGCTAAAACAGAGTTTATCAGCAAGCTGTCAGAATTCCGCCCAGAAGTTGTTCAAGTCAAATGCAAGTCCGTTTTTCATGGAGATCTTATAGGATTTGATTTGTAAGAACTCTAATATTTGTATAAACGTATTATCTAATATTAGAGCTCAGGTTTTTCAAAAATACTTGTTCAAAAATGTTTTCCTATCTTTTAGGAGTTGAAGTTTTCAAAGTCTATCTTTTATAAAACTCTCCTAAAATGTTTTTTGAACTACATACTGAAGTACTTTGTTTTAAACGTTTTATCCTCCTAAACTTCAGTATTGGATCATTGAGTAAACATTTGAATTTCAAATTGTTTAACTAACTTGAACGTGAGAATGGGATTCAAGATCGTTGCATGTTGTTTGATAATTTGAACGTTATTTGTTTATCTTATATATTCTTATGAGTGTGTTATTCGGTTTTTTAGAGAGAACGGTGCTATCAAAAGAAAAACACTTCAACACTCATAGAAACAACTCTGTGTTTTTCATTCAAATCTTTCTTACTTGAGCTCTAGTATACATATTCGTTTATATTCATATTTTGAGTTCATAGGTTGAGTTGTATTGATTTATATCGATTGTATTGCTCATTGTGTAAGTGTTGTTGCTGAGTAGTAGGCTGTGACAAAGGGTTCAGGGAACTAGTTAGATATAGAAGTTTGTACTCGGGGAGTATAGTACTTGGAGGTCTTTTGGTTCAGGGAACAGGGTTGTCAGCAAACTGCTATCAGTGACAGGGAAGAAGGGAGATATATTGATTAATCTTGTAATCGGTTTTATAAGTGATTAATAATATATTCTCTTACCAGGTTTGGTAGGGGACCAGGACGTAGACCATAGAGACTAGGGGTCGAACCTGGCTAAAATTCTCGGTGTTATTTACTTGCTGTTTATTTACTTTCTGCACTGCATATTTCTTATCAATACGCTGACAGTCTAGTTCACATTCATAACAGCAAGCTGACTAGTTTAGTTAAATATTCTGTAAAGTTTAAAAAATTGGATTTAGTTAGCCTAACACACCTATTCAACCCCCCCAGGTGTACTTTCATTTATTAGCCAAATCGTATTTTTTTAATATTTTCTAACTAAAATTTCTTCTTTTCTAAAATTATCACAAAGGACATCTATACTATATTATTAAAGACGAAACATTAAAAGTTTTGATAATGGTAATATTATTACAAATTTATAACTAATTACCTTTTTCAGCTAAAACACATTATATGTTTTATATTTTCTAACTAAAACAACTCATGTTCTAAACATAACACATGCAAAATAAATATGTAATGAAAATATTGTTATATATAATTATTAATAAATAACCACTTACCATTTTCCGCTAAACACATAACCTTTTTTTTTCTAACATAAACGACTAATTTTTTCTAAAAGTAACATGAGCAACATATATATAAAAAAGTAATATAATTTTCTATTTTCTAATTTAAACAACTAATTTTCTAAAAGTAACACGGGCAACATATATATATATATATATATATATATAATTTTATATAATTATTAATAAGTAATTAACTGTTTTTTATGGACATTGTTTGTTTTATATTTTTTAATTGAAACAACTCATATTCGAATTAAAAATAACACGGGCAAAATATAGAAATAATGACAATATTATTATATTAAGCTTATAAAATCCATGCTTAATATAATTTTTTATAATATTCAATTTAAATAAGATAATTAATAAAAAAATAAAAGTAATAGCATATGTTAAAAGAAACTCGGCACATTACAAATCACATATTTTGTTATTTTCACTTTAGTCACTCTAAGATTTTTTAAGAGCAAATAAATACGAACCGTTAGATCTATTATTTAAAAATATTTTTCTATTTTAATATCTAAAATACTATTAAAGATAACGTCAACAATTTTATTAAATTAAAATACTTATATTGTTATATATATAAATTCAATTTATTATATACACATATAAATATATATTAAAATTTCATAAAAAAAGATATAATTACAAAAATCTAAATAAAAATAATAAAAATATTAAAGAAAACCGTGCATCGCACGGGATATAAGTTAGTATATATAATTATTAGTTACCTCGAATGCGACACTAAAAACTGAAAATTAGACAAGGACAGTCATATAAATTATTAAATCATGTCGAGTCAAATAAATATTCATTATAATTTTTTAACAATTTAATATAACAAATGAATGCATAATTTAATCATCAAAATATAAAAGCAAACAAGACAACATATTAAAATTATTATTTATAATATTAATTTTAAAAACATAAATAAAGATTAAATTTTGTCAAATATGTAGTATTATACTTTTTTTTCTTTAATATATAATAGATCAATTGTATCATATATATAATTAACAAAAACTAAAATTAAAAAATTAAAAATTAAGTAAGAAAATATTTAAAAGTAACACTTGCAAAAGAAATTTTTATTAGTAATTTGGTTAGTCGTTCTTTAATTTGTTCATTCAATAGTTAACATATTTATATAAAAAACATTAAGTATGCTAATTAGAACACATCTCTTAAACCTATTTATTTGGGTTGTGTGATGTGCTTATACTTTATAATTCAATATACTTGGATCAATTTACGGGCTTATTTATTTAAAAATATTTTAGTACATCTCTAAAGTATATTATTTTTAATTAGTATAATATGTTATAATTAATTATCACAAATAACTCTAATTATTTTAAAAGTAAACCTAATTATTTTAAAAACTTATTTAAATAGTCCTTTTTATTCTGAAAGGTTATTTATTATTTTTAACATGTCTTATTATTATAATTATAAATTTCAATAAAAATATATTTGGAGACCTACTTAGTTTTTTAACAAATTCATTTAATATCCAACTAATAAAAATATTACTCCCTCCGTCCCATTTTTATTGTCCACCATTAAAAACCCACATTTTATTCAATCATATGAAATAAACTGATAGTTACCAAAAAGTTGTATTAATTTTCATAAAAATTAACATAATTAGCACATAATTTACCATATAAACTAAAAGTGGACAACAATTTTGGGACGAACGAAAAAGGAAATTCTGGACAATAAAACTGGGATGGAGGGAGTATACAAAAACACAAATAATAAGTTAACCACTATTAAACAATCCGTGAATCGCACGGGTTATAGGCTAGTATGAATAATGCTAGAAGTACTGAAATTTGGTATTGAGTGACATGACGTAGATGATTTGACAATTTGAAACAATTTTATTGATAGAATTAATGTGAATGCAAAGTGATCTACTATTATTAATTAAGTCGTAATCAATTAAAATATAACACATGTTATTCTGGATACATTTTGGGAACTAATTCGGTACCTTTGGTTATTCATGTTATGCCAGGTTATAACACGAGCTACACACACGAAATTTTTAAAAATTATTTTATAAATATTATAATAATATATAATAATAAGGATAAATTAAATAAATAGAATCATTATAAATTACTGATTAAACAATACAATGATGAAAGAAATTATTTTAAGACAATAAAATATTACTTTTGTATATTATAGTAAGTACATTCATAGATTAATCCAGTTTAGATATTTTATTGTACTAGTTTCAAACCCGTGTGATTCACTAATTGTTTTTAATAATTATTATTTTATTATTTACGTTTTAAATATTTTATTAACTGTAATTATTAAAAAAATAAATATGAATGTTAAAATAGGTAAATTTCATTAATATTTTATTAATTGTAATAATTTAATCTAATCTAATTTGATCTGGGAAAAAATTCTATTCTAAATTTGATTGGATAATATATGAAGTAGATATGAATTTGGGCTGATATGATCTGTTAATAACCCAATCTAAAATATTATGGGTTTTTTCTATAAATACCCAATCTTGGAAATTTTTTTACAAAAACATTATGTTTTTTTTAATTTTTTTGCAAAAATATCAAAATTTTGAAAATATTTACAAAAATACGATCTGCAACTTTGCAACCATATATTCAACTGATATCAACTAAAATCAACCACAAATGCAACTTATAAAAATTTAATAATTCGAATCATCTTTGGTTAAGTAATTGTTATGAACCCCTGCAACGCCGATTAATTAGAAACTCAACCCCGATTGTTGATTTGGTTGAGATGAAACTCCTTGCGAACTCTCAACTACGCATATATATATATATATATATATATACACGAAAGGTGAGGGGATGTCACCTGAAATCGAAAGTTTTATTCATCTATGTCTTCATTCACCCTCTCTTACTAACAAGCTTTTTGAATTCTCACTTAAATTCAAATGTTTTTTAAAAAGTTGCATCTAGTTGCTTTTGTTGCATCTGTTTGCTTTGATTTCAAAACGTATTTTTGCACAAAAAAATAGGTTATATTTGGTTGCATTTAGTTGCACACCGTATTTTTGCAAATATTTTCAGAAGATGGTAAAACTGCAAAAAAAACTTAGAAAAAGTTATATTTTTAATAATTTCTCAAATATTATCTATATATATGTTTATATAAAATATAATATTCAAATAAATATGTTACTATATACATTATTTATCTTTAGTTACTTTTAAAAAATTAGTTGTTTAAATTAGAAAATAGAAAATTATATTACCTTTCTATATATATGTTGCTCGTGTTACTTTTAGAAAAATTAGTTGTTTAAGTTAAAAAAAAATAAAAAAGGTTATGTGTTTAGTTGAAAAGGGTAAGTGATTATTCATTAATAATTATATATAACAATATTATCATTACATATTTATTTTGCATGTGTTATATTTAGAACATGAGTTGTTTTAGTTAGAAAATGTAAAACATATAATGTCTTTTAGCTGAAAAAGGTAATCAATTATAAATATGTAATAATAGTACCATTTTATATATATATATTACCTATTTTATTTTTAGAAGATGAGTTATTTTAGTTAGAAAAAAAGATAAAATAGGTAATGTATTTTAGCTGAAAAAAACAATTGGTTACAAATAAATTGGTTATATATAGGCCCGACCCAAATTATAGATAGGTCCGGCCCAAATACCGACCGACCGACGACCGACCAAAACTTTTAATGTTTCGTCTTTAATAATATAGTATATATATATATATATATATATATATATATATATATATATATATATATATATATATATTTAGTTCATAATCATTAGTACTTATGGGTGAGCAAAAAATCGAATTAAAACCGAAACCGATAAAAATCGAATCGTAGAAAACTGAAACTGAGTTTAAACCGAAAATTGAAAAACCGAACCTTTCTTGAGGGTTCGGTTTCGATTTTAGGTCCAAACCGAACCGAAAAAAACTGAACCGAATCAATTATTAAAATAAATAAATAAATATATTATATATCTATACTATATTATTAAAGCCGAAACATTTAAAGTTTTGGTTTTTGGTTTTCGATCATTTATTCTATTTAGTAAATAATAAAATAATATAAAAATAGTAACTAGGTGATTGCTTTTTATAATTAAAACATTTTTTTCCTAACAAAATTTACTCATTTTCCGAAAATATCACAGGTAATTACCTTTAAATTAAAACATATTACCTTTCATATTTGTTCTCACTAAAATTTCTCTTTTTCAAAAATTATTAGGTGCATCCCTTACTTATTTATTTCAAAACCTATTTTAATGTTTTTAATTATTTAAAAAATCTTATCTATTTTAACATGCCAAAATATTTTTTTAACAAATGCAATTAATATAATTAAAACACTTACAAAAATATCACGAACAGATACTTTTTTTAATTAAAACATGTTAGATTTTCTACTTGTCCTTATTATTAATATTATTTTAATAAATAATAAAATAATATTAAAAATGCCCTATTTATCTTCCTCTGCCCCATTTGTATTCTTTATTTATTTTTTTCAATTTTTCCAATTAATAATTAAGTTTCTCATTTTATAATTTATCATATTGATTTTTATTTTTTGTTCTTATTAATTTTTTTAATTTATCATTTTTTAATCTTTTTTTATGGTCCGTGTCGGGTTACAGGCTAGTAATTATTGATTTCAAATATTAATAATACAAAATATTGTATATAAGTAAGAAGTGCAAGAAATATGATTCATTTTATCACTCTGGCATCGATGAGGCATCGATGACTAAAGGTAATCTTTCGAAAGCTATTAATTTTGTTTTCTTATATTCTCGTTGCGTGCATTCTCTTTCTTTTTACCTAACTTCTGTTTTGTTATCATGAAATCTGGTCTTTCATTACACTGTTAGCCTAACTAATTGGCGGCCTTAAAAAGTGTTAAGCCAAATTATAGTATATTTATTTCAATCGATTTTAAAAATCGAAACCGAATCGATAAAAATCGAACCGAAATTTTTGAAACTGTTGTGAAATAAAAACTGTGCTTGCGAATTTAATGCTAGGGTTAAAGAGGTTCAAGCTTTAATGGCTGCTCTTGTTGTCGGGGACTAACTCGGTCCTAAAAAGATGTCTACGTATATCTAGTGTTTAGAGAATCAAGTCAATAAACCGTAGTTCTTGGTGTTGCCCTCGGGGCTATGGCGGTAGGGGCACACCAAGGACGTGACTTGTATGTCCTTATTCGAGGATGAAGTCTAAAACGTTGTAGATGACGTATGGAGCTGTGTCCAAAACGTAGTTCTGAGATGAGGCGTCAGACCCTTTATATAGGCGTTTAGAAACCTAGTGGATAAGTATTGATTTCCTTTAAGGATAAATCTTATCCTCGACGGTGGATAAGTATTATCACTTCCTTGAATGATAAATCTTATCTTTGACGGTGGATAAGTATTATAACTTCCTTGAAGGATAAGTCTTATCCTTGACGGATAAGTCTTATCCTTGACGGTGGATAAGGATTAATTCTAGATCATTCCTTGTATGAGTTGTTTCCATATCATAACGGACTTGTATTGAAACAAGCCCACTTGTATTAGAACAAGCCTGTATTGGATGTCTCCTAATACAGGTTGAACTTCTAGCCCAAATATTAATTACGAAATTAATATTTAATTAGAGTTTCAGGCCTTATTTATGGACCATCTAGGTTTAATTAATGCAATATTAATTATGTCTTTAGAGTTATTTTTAACCCATATCATTTGCCCCCAACTTCTATGATAATGCACTAGGATTTCATAGAAGTTATACCGGTCTTTTTCGAGACTTGAGGTCTTTTTATCCCTTACATGGGACTTACTACCCTTTTTTGAGGATTTTAATATACACTCGTGTTTCACGAGTATCGTCTTGGTGTAAAGTGTGGAACGACCTACACATTTACGACGATTTTGCCTTATTCGAGGCTAGCTTGACATTTGCATAAGCCTTTTATGTCTTATACCGTCTTGTTTTGTCTTCAAGCCTTTCATTGAGCATATCGAATGATGAGGTTTGGACTGACTGTCTTAGGTTTCTGGGGTTTCAACCCTTCACCCTTACGAGTTCTTACTGATGCCTGCACTCGTAGTGATTCATTCTCAAGTCTATTATATCAAACTTCTCCTGAGCTTGAAATTTTTGTTAATTAACAATAGGCATCTTTGGCTTTCTTTTGTATGTTTATTAGCAACATTCACCCTTCAGGGTTCGTTGTATTCAACTCTATTTGTGCAGTTGACATGCATATTTTGTATGTTTTCCTTTGCATTCATGTGTAGTTTGTCTTGGCAAAGCTTTGAGGATGTTTCTACCAATCAAAATGGGTTCAACCCTTCATCTACTTTCTAGGAAGCTCATGATTTCATCGAACCTTATTTCTACTTGTCATACTAGCGGATCCTTTTAGGATGCACTAAACATAATAAACTTTTAAGTTTGAGGTATGCCAAGTCCAAAGTATAGGGAGCAACTCGTCCACCCAAGTGTTCCTTGAGCGTTCAACTATCTTCTTGAGTCCATCTAGGATGATTCGGTTGGCCACCTCAGCTTGTTCGTTTGCTTGATGATGAGCAACTGACGTGAATCGCAACTCAATGTTATTCTCCTCATAATACTTCTTGAAATCTTCATTATCAATCTGCTTCTCATTGTCCTTGACCAGGATTCGTGGGATTCCATATCGACACATTACACTTTCTCATAGAAATTGCAATACTTGTTTGGTGGTTATCTTGGCTAGAGGTTTAGTCTCAATCCACTTTGTGAAGTAGTCAATTGCCAATATCAAGAACTTCCTTTGTGCACTTACCACTGGAAATGACCCAAATATGTTCATGCCCCACATGGCAAACGGGATTGGTGAGTTAACTGATGTTAACATCTCGGGCGGTTTCCTAACCACATGTGCATGCTTTTGACACCGTTCGCACTTCTTCACATAATATTTCGCATTAGCAAGCATATTTGGCCAGTAGAAGCCTAAACGGGTGATTTTATGAGCAAGGGCCCTACCCCCCAAGTACTGCTCACAAATTCCCTCATGAACTTCTTTCAAGACTAACTCCGCCTCCTGGGATCGTAGACACTTCAAGTAAGGAATGACAAATAAAATATTACCACTAGAGTCTCGACCTAACTTCACTGATCAAGTGCCGACTAAATCACTCAAGTAGGTTGCAATGCCTAGTTTTGATGTCTGAAACTAAAGCAGTAACTGAATGACAAACCATTCCACTATTTACCCCATTCCTATTTTTTGCCACCAAAGAAATAAGGCTTCAAAAAAAAAGTTGTCTGTCAAAAAAAAAAAGAAAAAGAAAAGTTGCTACCAACATGCAAACATACGTTTTATCATCGTCACGTCACTACTAATTCTAATAACAAAATTTCGAGCGAACAGCAAGTGATATTTAAAAACAAACAAGGGAGCAAATTCAGATGAAAATATGACCATACCATACATAAACATCACATACTATATTATATACAAATCTATATCCAGCACAGAAGCTGAAGGCTGGAGAACCTCAAAATAATATGCTCGGATAGACACATGAATCAGCTGCCACCTGCTTCCACCAAAAGTTCACAAAAAGCACTATGAGAGACGGAGACTACATCAAAGAAAAAAAAAACTATGAAACTATAACAATTAATTTTCTGCAACACTTCACATATGCATATAGGAAGTACAAACCTATCAATATGATAGAGTTAGCATATAACATTATCCTAGTGACAAAATTTCAAGAGATGGTTCGATGCATTATTGCAGCATTGAAGCATGCACGAGACTCGGAAAACAGATAGGTGGTGAATATCCATTACTCCATTCCTGTAAATATGATTCTTTGACCCAAAAAATATCTAAAATAATTGTGAGAGTTTAAGAAACTTCAGTCTTCTAACAAATCTTAATTTCTTGTGTTAACAGAGATTGGTTGATTATGTAAACTATTTATTCCCCAACCCCAACACAACTATCAAACTCTTATCACTCTTTCTATATATACAATAAAGCAGCTACAGAGCTCAGTCTAAAGTTATAAAGTTACCAGCTGCAAATGCAAGCAATATAGGGTTTTGTTAAAACAATGAAATATTTCACTCTAGGCTAAATACGGACACTTAATTACCTCTGGGCTGCCCATAATTGGAGGCTGCTTCAGAAAAAGTTGACAATGGCTTCATGTCTGAAAGGGATATTGGTGTTAGTGGAGGAGAAGTGAAATCTTCAACCCGGTCTGGAATTTGAGAAGGCTCTAATAGTTTGGCCATATGTGATGCCTGCGCTTTTAGACTGCTAGAGGGTATGGAAAAACTTCGAGGGACAGTTAATGGAGGAGCTGGAAGCGGAGTTGCAACATTTGGTGCTAGCTTAGGGTTTCTATTTGTAGAAGAATGATCATTTCTGCTTACCAAAGGGGCAGAATGCCCAATCCCAGAAGAAGTTGCTGTCTTGGATGCTATATTGCCAGGAGGCCTAGGGAGCTCATGAAGCTCACTTATTCTGGGTGAAGATAAAGGGGGTGGTGAAGCACTACGGGATGCATTTGGAGACGTAGACAGAAGAGAAACCGGAACTCGAGGAAGCAAAACAAGGGGATGTTCTTTACTAGTTAGGGGACCACTAGTAGATAAAATAGGTTTACTAGGTATTGGACCAGAATAGGCCTGTCTTTTGTTCCGATTAAGATCAAATGAGTTATGTTTTTCAAACTGTGCAAATGTACGTCTAGTAGCAGGAGGGGGCAGAGGGACGGAGGAGCTGTTACTGCTTTCATGCTTCTCGGGGCGAAGTGGAGACGAATGCCGCAAATTTGTTGTGTTCGTGCTCAGGCCTGCAGAGCCTGACTGTGGACCAGAGCTGCTGGTGCTTGAAGATGAATTCTTTGCCGGAGCTGGAGTAGGCAACACATATGTATGACTCTTCTGTGCAGATGGTTGCACTTCCCTTGCTTTATCAGCTGGATTAAACTTCTCCGGATATATTGGAGCAGAATAGCTGCTTGGTCGAGGTTTCTGTCCAAAACCATGTCCCTCTGGATTTTTTCTACGAATTTTCTGCAGATATAATTAAAAAAAATTATTCAAAGCCAAAATAGCAAGAGACAGATCTTACTTTATCTTTATTTATTTATTTATCTGTCCAAAAACATGGGCATGTGGGTTATTTCTACGAGTTCTCTTTGGATACACAGTATATGGAAAAGATAATCCAAGCCAAAATAGCAAGCAAAAGATTTTATTTTGTCTGTATTTATTTAGCTTAGAACTGACATATGGCAAGACCAGCTAAATTTCAAATCACTAGGTTCACCGCCATAAACCATTCTCAAGAGTTACTCCTGAAAAGCTATGATTAGGTAATAACATGTATGTACAAGTGTTCTAGGGTAAAGAATTTTTCTCTAGGAATAAACATCATCAACCTGTCAGTTTTGAACTCTTCTAGACTCCTCAGAATGGGTTAGTGCACAAGCGGGCATTGCATTTAGCAAGGTTACAGAAGCTTAGAAAAAATATTCCACAATACTATTAATATGAAGTCTATCGTAATTCTAGAATTATAAATTCCTAACAAATATTGTTAGAAGAAAGAAAACTTTTTCCTCTAATATCACCAAGCAAAAAGCCTCATCATTTAGTTGCAAGAAATAATAAAGTCTCTTTACCTCAGCTTCTTCTGAATTAAAAAAATGAGGATGTGATGAGTCAGCCTCGTCCAACTGAATAAAGTAGCACACCAGAAATAAGTTAGAACTTTGAGTATAATTGGTGAATGAAATATGCATCCAGACTCGGAAGGAAATTTACCCGGGTAGAAGAAAATTAGTACTTCAACTGAGACATATAACTGAATATTTGTCGAAATTCAGAGTTGTTTAAACTGGTGGATATAGTATGGAATCTAGCGTACATAATTTATACTTAACGGTAAATAAGAAAACATATATTAAGTTCAAGGAAGATAGGTTACAAATCATCTGAAAACTTGGACTAATCAATATGGTGGTTTTCGTTTTTGCAAAATTAAAAGCCAAAACAGAAGACAATCACTTCGATACCAATTCAAACTTTATCAAATACGTGTTAAAAGAAGAGACGGAAGAAAATTTCAGGAGATGGTGATAATAAAATAGAAATCAATGAAAAAAATATCATTGATGAATACAGTTTTGAATCAAGACCAATCAGAAGGGATATTCAACTTTAATGGGGTGACTAAGCATCATATTTTGTCCAACATCTGATTGGTCTACCTTTACGATTCACGAGTCTAGATATTAATTTGTGGCTACATAGTGGTGGCATTTATTCAGATCTACTGGAAGTTACATCTGCTAAATGAGTTTTAACAAAAAATGAGCTGTTTAGTGACACCACTCAATTTTATTAATAAATTAACCAATTGTTGTTCTATCATAAAGATAATTAGGACTCTATCAACAGTTTGTATTCAATAAATTTAAATAGGATTTACATGAACAGCAACGCTTTTAGAAACTTCACATAAATTTTCAAATTTTAGTTGTCGGGTTTTTTAATTACTCTCTAGCTCACCTAATCAACAACACTGCATTGTTCTGAAACAAGCTGGTTTCCTAATTATATGCATGGACTAAATAACTGGAAAAGAATAACTAATGGATGTTAGATGCCTAGTTGACCTTATTCTTAGCCACCTATTAATCTGTCTTCTGCCTAGTTCAACTCTATGATTCAGAGATTCACTTTAACAATATCCCGAGGCTTGCGAATGGAGCAAAGTGTATGAAAGAAACATGGGAAAAAATATTCAGTCAAGCATTAACTTAGCAAAACAATTACCTCAGCCGAGATCCTTAATGTAGAATCATTAACAAATCCTTGATTATTTCTGTAGTCAAAACTCAATTCTCCATGCTCGTTATTCTCATAGCTGCTTCTATTCTCACTATCATCATCTTCCCCTTCATTCAGTCCATCAACTTGGTAGTCAATGCGTTGCTTTTCACAGACTAGTCTTGTTTGCGAATCAACTTCCTCAAGAGATTTAAGTCCCTTCCGAAAGTAATTTAACTGTTTTTACAGAGTAAAAAAGGTTAAGGGAATTAAATCAACTATTTAAACTCTAAATAAGCAGAGGGCATGGCAATTGAGCACATGCCAGATGCAAAGGATACCTGTGCTGTATGATGGCGAGCTGCCTGTGTTAAAAGACTGCGGCATTGCCCTTGCTTTAGAGATTTCACCCGAAAAATACAGCGTCTTGCTACTTCATCATATTCAACTCGAGCTTCTTTTACTTGCTGAGAAGTAATGCTTTCACCTTTTCCACTTCTAAATTTTCCTTTCTCTCTATACTGTGCAAGCATGTGTTCATATACCTCTCTGAAGATTATGCACAAAAATTACATATATGCACCTCGAGAATTATATTTAAAACCAAAAAACAAAGGTATACCTCTTCTCATCACACTGTAATTTCATCTCCTGCCCCAATAAAACAAAGAAAATTCAATAAATATAACATGCACTAACAATGCCATCATAACAATGAACTGATCCGACTCCTAGCAAATGTGAAAGTAAAAGGCCTAACTAGGAACAAATGAACAATGGACTAAAGTCTAGATTCACTGAATTTAATAAATGATATTCTCAATTGTGTGATAATGTGCTACGAATAGAATTAACATAACCAGAATATGCAGGGTCACTAAACCAGTGACCTTTAAGTTCAATTTTTTGGATATAAGTCATAGTGTTGATGACGTCCCCTGGGCAATCATTTAGCGGTAGGCCGGTAGCCCACCTTGATTCTAATGGAATAGGCCAATTAGCCGTTAACCAGGCAAATTAGGCGTCCAGCTATGTACGTTAATTAATTTCACGAAATATAATTTGATTATGACTATCATTGCAATGTTTCTTTTATTGACATTCATTCAATTGTACCATTATAGAGATAAGAAGAGTCTTCAAATTAAAAGAAGGAAAGGTTAACAAAACTTAATTCATTAAAATAAACAAACCATCATATTTTAATGTTATTATCATTAAATACAATCCAAACGTCTACATATAATATATATATATATATATATATATATATATAGCTGAACGCCTAATTCACCAAATAGACGCTAGGTGAGCGCCTCACCGCCTAGTCGTCCAGGCGGTTGGCTAGCACACTGTTTCGCTTTACGCCTTAACAAGTATGATATGAATCCAATTTCTAGCAAATCGGTACTTTAAATTGTCCCAAAAAATCATCTTTGTTGCACTGCCTTGTGAAATAAAGGTCTAATGTTAACAGTTGATGTAAGACATTTCTACACTTCCTCGAAAAAAAAAAGAGCAAAAATCAATGAACAGAGAAAGCAAAAGAAAGAATAAATTTTACCACAGGCATGTTATGCTTGATACTTGACAAATTACATACAGAACAGAAGAACTCTAACCAACTTCTAGATTTAATTTAATGAAGAATAGATAATTTCTTATCTAGTATACCAAACTTGCACTGTGGAAAATAAGATAAAATGCACTTTAGACAAACCTCGACTTTCCGAAGTTCGCTGAGCAGAGACTCTGACGGGTTTGTGATTGTGAGGACTATATGAGAGCGCTGACATTCAAAAAGAGATGGCAATTACTAAGTTAGTCAGTGCAATGTCTATAAGTAAAATGTAAAATGTAGATGCAGTATGAAAACAAACACTCACATAAGTATCAATAATTTTCTGAAGTTCTATCTGGGCTTTTCCCAGTATCTGTAACACTCCACCTGCATAAATTTAAAAATCAGACACTGGTGACTGGTGAGATCACAATTATCCAATATTATAGATATTAAGAATTTTAAAACAGGACCTTGTATCGTCTCCTCCAACTCAGTAAAAAATTACTGGACTATACTAATATCAACTAAATAAAAACACCTTGTCACCACTCTAACTCATTCAGTTCTATACATACTTAATAAATTACTACCTGACTAGTACAAGGGCAGGTTAACATCAGGGTGTGTGGTCAGTGGTCACATAGTGATACTACTATTTTAAGCATAAGTACCACATGAGCCCAGCTGTTTTGACAATCGAGATACACTTGTGATGTTATGTCAAAAAATTGCACTTTCATGGTAGGTAAAAGAAACACAAACATTATCACATCAAGATTGTGCAATCCTAGTATGCTATGCAAATTAAGAAAACAGTAGGTAGAAAAACCTGGCTAGATATACTGAAAATTTTCTCTTCGCTTAAGAGCAACAAAGTTTTTCTAAAAACTTTATATCAAAGTAATGTACATATCAGTTAAAGGGTGCATCCTAAACAGGGCTGGACTTCTTAGGATATGTGTGGTTCTATATATGAGAGTTTGGACGGACTTGATAAAAACGGCTTGCATAATCTATGGGGATCCTTGACACCTCCAGGAACAAAGAATTTTACAAGACTCGTATTTGCTAGACATGCCTCAGCAGATCGGACTAAACACACAGAGAGAAGATAACCAATTTTCTGATTATCTAGCCAAGATGGGATTGAATGTGACGTTTAGGGTAGAGTATTCCGCATGATCGTCCTAAAGGCTCTCGCTAGAAACAATTCAGCAGAACATATTGGTAGAGCTACTGGCGGAGACATGACCATAGGTCGCATGTTTCTTGGGTATTCTTCTTTGGGCATTCTATCTTCCATTTCAACTTTTCAAAAACCTCCTTTGATTTCTTAGGAGTGAACTTTCAACCCCGTGTATCTTAATCGCATCCATAACACACAACTACATTGATTTCCTGTTTTTTCCTTCAAAAATCAAATTTAAAACTTCTAAGCAAACAAAACTGATTTTCTTACCACTTTCTCCATAAACACTTGACGCAGTTCTCTCCAACAAACAAGTTCCCATTTCCAGCAATGACTCTGAAAATTCTGAAATACAAATGTTGACAGTAAACCTTCAGGCTATCAAAATATTATCCAAAAGTGGCCTTAAATTAAAAATAATAATTCACGTGCAACATCACATTTATAAAGAAACTAAAAATGAATATATATATATAAAGCTTAAATGTATGTACATGAATATTCATCAGATGCATGAATAGAAGTTAGGAAACACCATGCCCCTCTTCTTGGTAAAAAGAGGTCGAGTTCAAGCCTCAGTAAAGGCATGTGTGAGTGCATTCAAATTTTTGTAGTTGACCATCATAAAGAAAAACACTATGCTATTTCCAATTTGATTGATCACTTTCTTAACCAACAAAGTAATTTGATTGGTCACTATTTGAGTTCGACAAAAGACAACAAAACAATCCAGACTAGGCCAAAAAATAATAAAGTCCAGAGTTTTAACTTTTACAAATATTTCTCGAGGGTTTGAGAGCGAATGCATATTTAATTTTGACCATCATATCAAACCTTAATAAACTAGGGTATGGTTATCTATACATAGCAATTCTAAACATTTTTCACATCATAAAACATGTATATGCTAAATAATAGCATCAGAGAAAGGCTTAGACCACTTGGAACTTGGACACCCAGCTATCAGAATACTTAGCATACCATATGCGCTATTAGCTGTTGCAGCAGCTGCAGATAGCAAGTTGTCATAGCAACTCCTCATCTCTTGCATATCCTGCCAAACAGTGAAATTAATATACTACAATTAGCATCAGCCAAACATGGGATTCCAACTATAAGAGGAAATACAAGTAACCTAGATACCTAATGGAACAAGGCCCACAAATAAAGGTGTAAATGTAATGTATATCTAAATCAAAATAGTACCCTAATTTGATAGCAATCTTATCATGAAAACAAGACCCCGCATATATAAGAAATACACACGCACATCTATTACCCTATATTGCACATAGTTAAGTTGTTTAATAATAAACATATGGATAAATACATAATCTTTTGATCCAAAAGTTTTCAATACCGGTGAATACATAAACTCAAGCTCACACAAAAGTATTAAACTAAATGTTAATTCCTAAGCGGCTGAGCCAGTACCAACAAGCTATCAGATCAAAATACATCTGTAATCCCCAACCAATGGTTTTATTTGTGTGGTTCTGTACTTCTGTTATAAGTGGTCTTTTACATGGTTCGGTTGTGAAATTGATCCAATGCTCTGTGGATGAAACCAAAAGATATTATTTCCAGGTCTAACCAACCTGAATACGTCATCACTAAAAATAATGTTACTCAATTGTACCAAAACTTCAACTTCACATACACACACATCTACATGAGAACCTTATTCTCAATTTACCTGAATACATAGCTATGTGCCAAAAATTGTAATACAACTAAGATGATAATTTTTTGTCACAGTACTTCTTACTCTTACTTTTACTTTTTTGCCTGTACAAACATCATGACAGTTTTGAGTAGATCATTTTTCTTTTAATTTCTTGAAACCTTCTCTCCGTTTGCAGATTTCACATTTAATAACACTCCTCATCAGTGCTATGCTAATTTATGACAAGATTCACATATCAAACATTATGAAGGATGACGAATATTATGTACGGATATAAAATTAATGATCTATACCAATAATTCTGTATTAGTTGGTCGAGTACATAGTTTGGCATTTGACCATAAACAAACTATAAGAACTTGGTATAAATATAACATTTATGGATCGTATGATCCGGGCCCACCATGTACAAACATCTCAGAAACTGAAGGTTAATGAATTGTGGTTTCTTACCGTAATATTAACTTGGAAAACTCAGTGGCAAGTGGTAAGACTGCTAGGGAAAGTTCATTTAATCTCCATAAAATTTGGTTACTAAATATAGGATCATTAGTAAATAAAGGCGCATACCTAGTTACATTTTTAGTTTACATCAATGTTCAATGATTTGAATACTTCAATACAGAAATAGCAGTTCCAATAATGAAATTTACATTCTGATCCAGTTGACAAGTGACAGTGATGTTCTACTAAGTTCACACTTTTTAGTGTACTTCTCTTAACTATTTCATAACCAGAACGTAATACATAGTAACTCAGGCTATATTGATTACAACCTTATATAAGAATTTAATAAGATATTCACAGACTAGATTTTAACTCACTTTTTAACAACACGGAATCATTTCACCGCACTACTTTAGAAGAAGAAAACTGCTTAACATTAAGATAGGAATACCGAATGCTTCATTGAAATACTTCAATTCAGCAATCAAAAAATATATCATAACCAGAACGTAATATATAATCAAATGATATAGATGATATTAAAATAACTTAGGCACTTGGCAGAATTAGCTCAACAACTTAACTTGCTGTTAACATGCGACATTAGTGTTCTACTTAGCTTACAGTATCTTACTGCACGTCCTCTATAAACTATATCATTACCAGAACGTAATACACAGTGCTATTTTGATCCCAACCTCGGTAAACTCAAAATTTAAATAAGTGCCACTAGGATGTTTGGGAATTATATTATAACTCATTGTTTAAGAACACAAAATCAATTCAACCGTTCTGCTCTCGGAAAAATAATACTGTTTATCGTAATCCTTTCCCTCAAATTCAGTAATCCAAAAGTAAAATACATAATTATATTTCAAAAAACCTAACAGCATTGGTGCTAAATTATTAAAATCTCCGCAACTTAACTTGAACCTAAATCAATAAATCCAGTATTCTATTTAAAGTAAATCAATAAATCGAAACGTAAAACCAAAACCCTAGCGGCGTAGAAATCTGAATAAACTGTATTTATAACAATTAAACATACTAATATACAAAAGAGAGAGTTGAGAAAGGCATAGAAACCTGAGTAGCCTGAGCTAACTCATCTAATTGAGCGAGAGATTGATGATCTCTTCTCTCTTTCGCATCGCTTTTGTGAAGTGCTAGTTTTCTCAACTTCTCTAAAGAAGACTTCATTTCTCAATAATCACAATATAGGTTGCGTGTGTGGGGTTTGGTAGAGATATATGTAGAGAGATGTAGTGTGTGTAGACTGCAGAGACAGACAGACAGAGAGAGAGAGAGAGAGAGAGAGAGAGAGGGAGAGAGATGAAATATTTCGGTGGCGTTTGTCTTTTGGTAAAAGATGAACAAAGGAGGAGGGAAATGTGAATGAAAAGAGTTGTGATGGTAACAAAATATTTTACTGCGGGACAGACCAGTACTTTCGTCAACAGTCAAATTTGAAGGCTTTTAGCATATCTTTTTGTACAAATGTTCTTTTTTTCTTTTGGAATCACGCAAAGCTAATGGTTTTATAAACAAAAGAATTTTTTCTATATTGTTAAAATATTAGTAAATATTTTTCATTGATATATAGTATAATTGTATATGTATGATTTGCATTGGAACTTGTACATAATTCGAGTTATGTTTTAGATTTTACGTTGAATAATACTAGAGATCGTACCGAATCAAGTACAAAAATATTTGTAACATAATATATGTTATTATCTAATTAATTATAAAGTAATTAAATATAATGAACCTCTTCATTCACATTTCTATCAATAAAAATATATTATCAACATCACATCATTTTATTCCTAAATTTTGTATTCAATTCGGTACCTATAACATTACTCTTTTGCATTTTAATATAATATATGGATGTCAAAGGTTTGTTATATTTAATCCAAATATAGATGATTTATATTCCAATATAATAGTATAATATAATTAGATGTCAATACTATACCAATAATATATGCTCATTTGGCACCACCATTTTTTTTTTTTTTTGCTAATTTTGGCACCACCATTCTTATTTGAACCGTATCTCTCCCCAGAAAAGGAAGCCTTATAAACCATTATTTTACTTGGTGAAGCCCAAATCCAAGCCCAACTCTCACACCCGCCTTGACCCAGTCACGAAGCCTAAATGCCTTTTCTCTAGTTTCTTGTTTATTTGTTTTGTTCATTGTAATGTCGATTTCCATGCGATGCTTGTACTTGTTGATAATTAATACTTGTTGATGACTATCCCTCTCTTCCTTCCTGAATTCTCTGCACATTAAAAAATTAGTTAAGGAAATTAAATTAGATTACGTATAGTTTTCAAAAAAAATTAGTTAAGGAATTAAAAAATTGCAGTCAAAGCCTATATTGCTAATAATTAATCATCAGATTATCCACACGACACTATGGTTGCATAATTTGGAGTGGTTGGTCTTAATTAGCGGCCAGTCTTAATTGTTTAAATCATTATTCCATTTTATAGGCATTAGACGACTTTTCTATCCGGACACCATAAAGATTAGGGAAGTAGAATGCTATGATAGATAAGAAATTTTTCTAACATAGTGATTGAATTGAATTATATTATACCATCAATTATTGTTCCCACAAAAATTGAGCAGCAATTTAAGAAACATTTGTAAAATAATTATTGAATTTTGTTTTATTTTTAAAATAGGAATGTTGGAAACCAGTAATTGATATTATCTCTGATTCTCCGTCCCAAAAAGAATGATCTTCTAACTCTTTCATGTATTTCAATATGCTCGGTTGAAGTACTTGTTAATAAAAAAAATTCATATTTTCTATATTTTTTATATAAAAATAAAAAAAAAACGAAAAATTATTATCTACCGGATATGAAGTTGGTAACAATTGCGGCTGAAAGCCAAGTAGGGATGGCAATCGGGTCGGTTGGTTCGGGTTTTGTAAAAACCAGACCCGGACCCAAATATATATTTTGGACCCGGATCCGGACCCGGACCCGATTGGATCCCGAATGTCAAGATCCAGACCCGACCCGCCGGGTTTCGGTTCGGTTCGGGTTTGAATCGGGTCCCAATTTATTTTAACTTTTATACAATTATTTATCAATTTAATACAAACCTGTATTTAAAATTTTGACTAAAATAATTGAGCTTCTTAAATTCTAAGCAAAATCCTTAACTTACAAAATTCATAATCCAAATTCTAAATAAATTCAAGAGTTTTTTGAAAGCTATTTTACATCATCCAAAGATACATAATTACATAATAATCTAAGATTCGTAGTAGGGTTTAGAATACAAAAAGGAATTAGAAAGTTTAAGAATAAAAATATACCAACAAATTGTGTAGATTAACTTTGTTTTCAGAGTCAATGGGAGAGTGAAGACATCAAGTGAGGGAATAAGTTAAAAAAATTAGAATAAGAGAATGAATTATAATATAATAAGTCAATGTCTCAATAACCATACATAACGTAGTTAAGAAGTTAAAGTGGAATTCTTAGAATATTAATGATTTAAAATATATTATATATACATCATATTTTTCACATATATATATATATAATTATTATTCGGGTTTCGGACCGGGTCCGGGTTCGGTTCGGGTTTCGGATTTCGGGTCCGGTTCGGTTCGGTTAGGGAAATATCCAAACCCGACCCGAAATTTAATCGGGTCTATATATGAGATCCAAACCCAGACCCAAACCCAAAACTTCGGGTTCGGTTGGGTCTATTCGGGTCGGAACGGGTCGGGTACCCATCGGGTCGGTACAAATTGTCATCCCTAAAGCCAAGTAGGTAACAAATAACAATACAATGGGGCTAAACTTGAATCCTATACAATAATACAAGCATGATACATATTACATTGGATTATTTCAATATATACATCGATCCAGTGCTATGGGTGAAAATGTAGAATAAATATAGGGTTTTTTACTAATTTGTCCCATTTCAAAAACTATCCTATTTGTAATTGTATTTATAAATATATCTTATATTCAAAAAAAATTACAATTTTAAATTAATCATGGTTAACTTCACTATATCACATTTTTAATGACTCATATAACCTTTTTCATCAATCAAACCAATACTTCCGAATTGTATTTAAAAGCGAAATTGTATAATGTGTCTCAAATTAATGGTTTAATGTCTCAAGATTTGCTATGTGTTCTTTATCGCTGTCATTGTTGTCAATGCAATTAGAGATGTAGTGGGAAAGAACTTTGCAATGTATATACCACTTCCAATGGCAATGATCATTCCATTTTATCTTGGGGGATTACTTTGCTATTGATATATGTGTTTGGTAGAAGCTAAACAAGACAAAAGCCGATGCATTTGGTCATGCTGTAGCTTCGGGAATAATTTGTAGAGAGGGGATATGGCTTTTGCCCGGTTCAATACTAGCATCACCGGGAGTAAACCCATTACCCACTTATTTGCATGAATTTCTGTCGAGGCAAATAAATGTGAAAGTTGATGGTTTCTTGGGGTCTTAACTTTCTGGAGTAATATTTCTCAGCATGGCTTATATGTAGTTTATTCCAACGCTAAATTTCTAGTATTATACTAACTTGCAATTCAATGATTATTTAACCCATTATATTAGGGATATTGTAGTCATATTTAGTACACAAATATTGTATTTATAACTTCATTATATATATACTAGTATTTTTTGTCCGCGCTCTACGCACGGGCGTTGATTTTTTTGTTAATAAAATTATAATTTCAAGTAAAGTGTTAATGATAAAGTTTTTAGCCAATTTTTTGAAAAAAATTGTTTTTATTAAATGTATTTAATTATAGTTCTCACCAAAACGATAGCATAAATTATTAAAGTAATGTAGATTATTAATAATCTAAAGTCATAATTACTAAATTAAAATAATAATATTTATTTTTGATATTGATTTGTATCAAATTATTACAAAATCAACTAAAAATTTCTACAAAGATTAAAGTAATTTAATTTTTGAGAATTATTAATGTAATTTCTTTTTTTGAGAATATGAATATATAACAGATTCTTTGTCAATAAATAATTATTATAATTAAAGTACATTTACGCTTTTTACATTCATAACCATATGGAGTTTCAGCCGATAACTATTTTTTTATTGCAAGATAATTAACATGAAAGTCAAAATATTTACTACATGTACATTAAATGCTAATCAACTATGTGTTTTGTAGTGAAAATCAAAAAAAGTGTAGATATTAATTGCATAACCATAGCCTTTAGGACACTTAACAAAATATTATTTTATGTTAGTATAGACACTGGATCTATCTTTGTGATTGATTTGTGTTCTTTATTCACACACTTATTCTTTTGTATAATATAAGCAGATGAGATCAACATATCAGTTACAATTTCAATTAGATTAATTCATTTTTAAGTCAACAGCTATTACTTATTTAAGGAAATGAAATATTCTGGTTTTAATTAAATTGATCGAGAAGGATTTGTTAAAAACCATACACTATATAAACATTTAATGCCCAGTTGGTACACATATGCTTTTAATTTTGTGGAAATAATGAAATTGATATGTTAATTAATAGTAAAAATATGCTTATCAACCTTAACATCAATTGACCTTGTGTTCTGAATTAAATTTACATCATATCCTTTTTGTATAGAAGTTATATATTCATCCAAGTAAAAAACAATGTACATGGAAAAAGATATTATTGGGTCCTTTTCTTTTCTTAAGAAAATGTTTTTTTCCTAATTATTGAAGGAATTATTATTGTGTTATTTAGTAAAAATTGTAATATTCATATAATTTAGGGTTTAGGTTTTAGACTTTAGAATATAAAGATATTTGTATATGCTTTTAAAGAAAAATATATTATTATAATGATTTTTTTTCAGGATTTTGGCTTGGAGTTTGAAACATTTTAAAACAATTGTATTAACATGGTAATGGTTTACGGTTTTAAGATTTAATTTTTTGGGTTTAGGGTTAATACATATAATTTATTTAAGATATTATTGGGTACTTTTTTTTAAGGAAATATTATTGTGTCCTTTAGTAAAAATTGTAATATTAGGATAGTTTAGGGTTTATGGCTTTGGCTTTGGAATATAAGAAATAAACATTATTTTTAAACAAAAGCACTTGTTTGGAGTAAACATTATTTTTATCAAATAGTATTGGTGTTAAGAAGACTCACTACTTAAATTATAAAATTAAATATTAATATTTAAACAACAACATTATCAGCAGTAAACATGAATTTATCAATTTTGTTTGTGAGATTTAAAAACTTGTAATTTATGAACTTGTGTGAAACAAATGAGCCAAAGTTGATCAACATTATAGAAAGAAAGAATTAAATACCGACACAAAATAATGATTTAAAAGTATTTTCCATCAATAATAATGAGAGAATATCCCATGCAGTCATAATAACTTCATTACGAAACTCAAATCCATAATTATAAAAACCCAATAACTGAAATCCAGAATTATAAAAACCAAGCGAAAAATTAATGTTTTGGAAAACCATAATTATTTAAACTAAAAAATGTCACACCGGCGACACTTTATTTGCATGAATAATATTGTAGCACAAGTCCAGATCTTTGTCTGTATCCATCTTCCGCGAGATCCCCAACTTCATGGCTACACATTGAAACCACAAAAAACATTTATGTTATAATATTTAACACATACTTAATACTTATGGGATTCACACTGGAAACATCAACTATGTTAAAATTTTCAATTCCAACATTAGCAGTGGAGATGATTGCATATCCATTGGGGATGAATGCAAGAAGAATAGTGTCTTAACATATAAATCACTGACTGAAATATAGTTGTAGTAACATACAATATTGGTTGTCAAAAGTATATAGGAAGTGTTGACAATGATCCAGTAACATCGACACAAATGACATTTTAAAAGGTTCTAAAGAAGCAACTGGTAACAACTTATATCCATGGTTTGCTATTTATTTTACAAATCATAAAAAACTTCTTCAAAAACAATGTTACTTGTAACACTGCACGTATGTCCTTCTGGATTTTCTATGAAGATTGTTAAACCATCAGGCGAAGTAACACGGCTAACAGCAACATACAGTTGGCCATGACAAAACACCGATTCTGGCAAGTACAAACCGACACGATCAAGTGATTGCCCCTGTGCTTTATTAATTATCATGGCAAAACAAACTTGTAGTGGAAATTGTAGTCTGACTGAATTGAACGGGAGGTTTGTATCTGAAGGACATATCTCAATTCTTGGAATCAAATGTTTCGTTCCTGCATGACTTCCTTCAATGATTTCACAAACAATAGTGTGCTTATAACACTTTCTAACAATCATCTGAGTTCCGTTGCAAAGTCCTATTGTTTGATTTAGATTCCTTAATAACATCACAACAACACCTTCCTTCAAAATTAAGTTATGTGCAGGCATACCTGGCAACTTAATTGAATTAAGATATTCAACTGGGTAGGCAGAGGTAAGATTTTCATGACAACCAACTGGACACTGCACTGAATCAGCACTTTGATATGTAAATGATTCTCCCGGTATCTTTTCTAGAATAAGGTTGTTAACGTGGTCAACTACCTTATTTGTTGGCGTCAATATAGCTCGTTCATGCAAGTAGCTGACTTCAGTGAAACGACTTAGCAAATCTGGGAAGACAACATCAATAAGTTTGTTAACATCACAATTATCAGATTCAATACAATATTCCTTTGGGATATTGATAGTTCTATGTATGTCATCTGGACTACAACCACTGGCAAGTGGAATCTTTCCATCACCGACATCAAGAACCCACTTACTGAATTTCTCAATACGACGTCTCTGCATGTCTGAATTTCCTCTACGTAATCTCATGTTTTCTTTTAGAGTGAAGAGTTGGCATGCAGACCACAGTGGAGATCTTAAAATGCATGAACTAACAATCTCACTTCTAGATCCTCTAGAAATTACCGGGAGGATTTGTCGGAAATCTCCACCCAATAACACTGTAATCCCACCAAAAGGTTTATCATATCTATCTAAACTAACTGATTTCATGATATCACGTAATGAACGATCTAGGCATTCAAAAGCAAACCTGTTCTGCATGTGGGGAATTGCACACGACGAATCTTCATCTAACCTTAAAGGTATTTTAAACCTCGAGTGTGCAGTTCTACCTCCAGGAAGTAATGTTGCAGCAATGCCAGAAGATGCTACAGGAAGAACTATTTTTTTCTCTGACCTCAATCGAGTAATAATGGTATTCCAAAGATATGTCTTGCCACAACCTCCACTTCCGTAAACAAAAAAGAATCCTCCCTCATTGTTATCAACAGAATTAATAACTAAATCATATACCTCTCTCTGCTCCTGATTTAAGCAAGATACCAACCGCTGGTGCTGTTCAGACATTTCTTTCTCGCAATAACTTGTTTCTTCCAAAACCAGCTTATTCCTGCTCATATCCATGTATTTTGCAGCAGGCATTGGCATTGTGGGATAATTCTTCAAGGACCTCCCGATTGAATTTAACAAATGTTCAATATCTGCATTAAAAAGTAAAAGTCAATAGATAGATACTAAATTTAAGTTATTAAAGAATATGTGGACTACATACTTATTCTTAAATTTTGCATGTAATAATAGATAATTAATTTAAATTTATTTTCTTACACGACCGGACTAAATTCTTAGAATAAGCTATTGCTGAATATCTAATAATCTAAAAAAAAATTTAAAATACAAAAATTAACCACCTCCTAATTTTTAAGAGTAAAATTCATTTTTATGTGTGTGTGAGCAACTGAAATAAAGAATAAGCAAATGTGTGGAATTAGATTCAAGAAGTTTGGCTTTATAAATTATTCCAGGGTACTTGGTTTTGATGATATTTTGGCACATTTTAGATCAAAGAGTATTCTATTGCTATACATCATTCCAAGTATCACCTATTCAATTTAACTCTCTTTTTTCCAACAGATTCTTTTGTGTTTTATTATTAACTGAAATATACATCTTTTATTATTCTTTTTTATGAAAGATTTTCTAAAAACATTGAAAGAATTATGCCAATCAGGAGGCAACTTTCCGATAGCAGAATGTAACGTATATGCGTAATATTGTCCAATTCTCAGGGTCATGCAAGGATGAGGTGAATTTTACAGTAAATGCAGTTACACAAGTTCCCTTAGGTCAAACTGTATATCAGATTATATGGATATGGTTCGAGGATATAAATGGCTTGACTATCCAACGAAAATTAAGATACTTTGTGGCCAGGGACCTTTTGTTTGGCCCTTCGACAACTCCTGCCATGTAGCATCATGCACAACACTTTCATTAAGTTATGTGTTGTCCGGTAAATTTTATGTAGAATTATATCATTAAAGATTTCTTATAAGAATATTTTGGGTCTTAAAAGATTTTATTTAAGGAAATTTTAATACAGTTGCAAATTATTACCTCCAAGAGTGTAGTTCTGTAAATCATCATCACTCATGCTCAAGTTCTGGTTGCCAGTCAACTTTCTCCGTTTGAATAAAATATCTTCAGACATGGATCTCCAATGAGATATCCATAATTTATATACATCACTCACCTGACAGTTAACAATGATATGCACAAAAAGTGTCCTTAATTGAAACGGCATTGCAGTAGAAACATTTTCTGAAATTGCTTCATGCCATTCATTATCATCGGTCAGTAACCCCAGTGCACCACATGCTTCCTGAAACGTATTGTACGTTACACCTTCCACTGTTTTAATATCATTAAAACATGTTGGTCCACGTACTCGAGATAATAACATACGAAGGTACCACAGCTCACCAGTAGAATAATGCGATGAATTCAACCTTCCAATTCGTTGTCCTTTTTTCCTGACATTCCAATTACATTCTCCAGAGTCCCAAACAAAATGCTCAGGAATTTCTTGGTAGGTATACTTTTTTGCATCAGGAAAGTCTTGGCATAATTGAAAAAAGGCTTCCAACTTGCTATTCTTTTGTGCAGCTTTTCTACACACATTAACCAAGTTCTGATTGCTATTGAAAGTAACATATTTTTCATTTGGCAGATGAAATGACAACCTTTCTACCGATATACTTCGATGATGTATGTCAAATCCGAAAATCCTATGAGCTGCTTCTGCGCCACAAACATATCTGCATCAATAATAAAAAGCTTTTAAATTGAAGTTTTTGAAAATTCATAATCATAATTTGTAAAATGTCAGACATACCTGCCATCTAAATACATTTTAATCTCATTCCTTTCTTTCTCCTTTTCAACACCATTATTATTTTTGGACTGAACCTACAGTAGCACGATCAGGACCCTTCAAACAATACTTGAACAGGTATTTAATACATCGACCGTGGTTACACACTTCGAGATTGATATGACACTGGTATTGAACCAATAAATCCCTGTTGTACGGTACAACCCATTGGTTATCGAGAACAACTTTCCTAACATTAACGGTGTGATTGGTTTTTCTTCGTTTATAAATGGGAAAACCAAACTCATCAAACATTGTACTTGAACAATACCTAAAACAAAAAAAAACACTTGTAAGTTAAATCTTCGTACTATAGCTAAAAAACTTAAAGCAATGGTTGTTTAATTTTAGACTACATTTTCTGTAAAGTACCAAATAAATAAAAGAAATTAAAAAAAGAAGTTGAGATTATCTTACTTTTTAGGAAATCCTCGTGTACATTTATTATCTTTCATGCACGGCGAGCTGTTATATTCAAGACCACATGGTCCATGAATCATATATTGTTTCACAGCTGCATAGCCATAGGGGTCAACTGCCTCATCCGGAATCTCAGCAGAAATGTATTTGTCAATGTTTTTATTCAATTTATTCTTTGCAACAGGGTCCAGCCAAATTAACATATGAGCGTGCGGTAGTCCCCTTTTCTGATACTCTACCACGTACATCACTGCAACACGAAATCATTAGCAATGTCATGTATACGCTATCTGATATTTAACAAAGTAATTAGGATATAACACTTAGTGATGTTTGATGTTTAATCGATAAAGCATGTGTTAAATATTAGAAAAGTAAAGTAAAAAGAGAGTTAAAAATAGGCATGATCATACCAGAGATACATTTTCCAAATCTATTCTTATTCTTAATATCATCATACAATTGATCTAACTTTAACTTGAAAACTCTTGCAATAATATCTGGACAGTCTCCTGGATTGCAAGTAGGAAGAAGCGACATCATTTGCGAAATCTCATCCCAATACGGATTACACGTCATAGTCAAGAAAAGATCAGGATAACCAATTTTACGACAAATAGCAAGCGAATCTTGAAAATTTTGTTGCATATATCTTGCAGATCCTACAAAGAATGAAGGTAATATAAAACCATGGCCCACATTTGATGGATCCACAACATCACTGCTATAAACAATATCGCATAGATTACGATACAATTCAGCACATAATTTTTTCTGATTTTTCCGAATATACCATAACCTAGACTGCTCAACAGCTGAAAATGCATCCATAATTAGGTATTGAGTACTGAGTTTGAAAAAACTATGCATCCATCGGTGCTCTCTGGATGTATAAATATGTATGTTTATGGTTGTGCATAAAGATGAAAATACATATATTTTAATGTTCTCTGGATAACAACTGTACAGTAATATGGGATGAGAAAATAGTGCTAATTATTTGTGCTCTTTCCATATGTAATGAAAGACAAAATCGGGTTACTATTTCAAATAAGGTAATAAGAATATGTTTTGGAAAGACAGTAATATACTATTTAAGACAAAGGTGACGTGGCTTTATTTGAATTATTTTTATTAAGTGAAATTACCTTTGTACCCACTTGAATTGTTCAGGAATTATAATATACATAGATGAGTTATATATGAATTAAAAGCTAACTATAGGACATATTTATAAATATAGAATAAAAAGGGACATATTCATAAAGTAACTCATTTATTTGGGATATATTATACAAATTCCCTTATGAATTCTATACAAATGTTTATTATATTTATTTAATAAGAAAGAACAAAAAGAAAAATATAATAATAAAATAAAAATATAATCTGAGATTGTGTACGAGCTCGCACGGGCACTAATGCTAGTTTTATATAGAACTATCAAACAACATCTCTAATTAATTTAGGGATAATCAGCTTTAGGTTTACGCAATGCTCATAGAATGTTGATCAGGGGCCGGAGACCAAAGTAAGTGGGCTGAGAATTTTGAAATAAACTACATGTTGTAGTCTTCAGCTTGTCTTGTTCTCATTTTTCCAACAACGTGAAATACTATATGTTGTTTTGCTTTTTATATCAAGCTCTTCTCCTGTACCTCAAACATCATATAATATGATCACTAATGTTTGTACATATATCAAATACTGCTAGCTTTGAGATGCACGGATTATTTAGTTATTATTTTATTATTTATATTTTAATATTTTATTAATTATATTCGTTAAAAAAATAAGTACACATATTGAAATAGGTAAATTTTTTAAATAATTAAAAACATTAAAATAGATTTTAAAATAAATAGATAAGGTTGTCCGTGATATTTTTGAAAAAAGAAGGATTTTAGTAAGAAAAATATAAAATATAACATAATTTAGTTGAAAAAGGTAATTAACCGTGATATAGTAAGTATGTTAAAATAGGTACAGTTTTTTAAATAATTAAAAACATTAAAATACTTTTAAAATAAATAAGTAAGGGCTGAGATATTTTTGGAAAAGAAGAAGTTTTAGTAAAAGAAAATAGAAAAGGTAAGGTGTTTTAGTTGAAAAAGGTAATTAACTGTGATATTTTTGAAAAAAAAGAGATTTTGCTAGAAAAATAGAAAAAGTAGATGAAAAATGCAATTGGTTATAAATAAGAATATCTTTTATTTGAAAAAGGTAATTGTCCGTGATATTATTAAAAAATGAGGGTATTTTGTTAGGAAAAATAGAAAATAAGTAAAGGTTGTCCGTGATATCTTTGGAAAATGATAGGTTTAGTAAGGAAAAATAGAAAAGGTAAACTCGTGCGATGCACAAATTGTTTTTAATATTTGTTATTTGATTATTTACGTTATAATCTATACTATTATATTAAAGACGAAACATTAAAAGTTTTTGTAGTCTGGTCCTCCATAGTTTGGTCATCCAATCTCTAACCGTTAGATCTTTTAAATTAAATTAATGAGAGCCATCGGATATAATACTAAATATTTTTTGGTATGTTGTGATTTTACTTAATTGCCATTACTTAACTGTACTTCGTGTTTTTACTTAATTAACCTTACTTATTTATAAAAAAAATATTATTAAATAATAATATTACCTATTTATAACCAATTACCTTTTACACCTAAAATATATTACTTTTTATTTTTTTCAGAAAAATTCCCTTACTTTTTTAAAAAATATCACGGACAATTACCTTTTAAAACTAAAATATATAAGTTTTTTATTTTTATTTACTAAAACCTCTCCTTTTCCAAAAATATCACAGACAGTTTCATTTATTAAAATAAAATAGTAAAATAATAATTGTTAATAACTAACCAATTGCCTATTTTAGCCAAAGTGCATATTCTTTTTTATAATTTCTAACTAAATTTTTACTTTTCTATTTTTTCTAACTAAAACCTCTCATTTTTCAAAAATATCACGGGCAGTTCTTTTTAATGAAATAAAATAATAATATTTATAATTACTAATAACTAACCGATTAGCTTTTTTTTTTACAAAGCGTATTTTTTTTTTTATATTTTCTAACTAAATTTTTTTCTAAGTAAAATCTCACATTTTTCAAAAATATCACATGCAATTTCATTTAGTAACATAAAATAGTAATATTATGAATACTAATAATTAACCGATTACCTTTGTTAGGCAAAACTTATATTCTTTTTTATATTTTGTAACTAAAATTCCTCATTTTCTAAAATTATCGCAGACGATATCTATCTATACTATACTATTATATAATAGTCGAAACATTGAAAGTTTTTATTTTGATTTTTGGTAATTTATTCTATTTAATCTATCTATTTATACTATTATATAATAGTTGAAACATTGAAAGTTTTGATTCTCGATTTTCTCACATATATAACATAACTACAAACTCTTTTAATTATACTTTACTTAGAATTCAAAAACACTTCCTTTTTTTAGAAAAAATTTATATTTATATTTATTTATATTACAAAAAAATATATTGATAATTTTGACGGTTATGTTTTCCGACTTGCTTACTAAACTAATAAACTATTATAAAATCTATAAGTTTTTTTAGATTTAAAGTATTAAAGTAGTACTTTTAATTATTTTTAAAAAGGTAGCATTTTCAGAAGTATTAAAATCTCAAAAAATTTAAAAGTATATTTCAAAATTAATATTAAAGTCGTATGTGCTTTGCACGGGTTATAGGCTTGTATTTTATTAATTGCATTTGTTAAAAAAATAAGTAACCATGTTAAAATAACTATATTTTTTTAAAAAATTAAAAACATTAAAATAGGTTTTAATTAAGGGTTTACCGATGATATTTTTTGAAAATGAGGGGTTTTAGTAAGTTAAAATAAAAAATGTAACATGTTTTTGTTAAAAAAAGTAATTGTCCATGATATTTTTGAAAAAAGAAGTGATTTTGTTAGAAAAAATTAAAAAAGTAATGTGTTTTAACTGAAAAAGGTATCTGGTTATAAATATGTCTTATTATTTAATAATTTTTTGTTAGACATAAGTAAAGGTAATTAAGTAAAATCACAAAGTACCAAAAAACAGGTACTAACAAACAAAACAGGTACCGTACCGACCAAACTTTTAATGTTTCTTCTATTATAATATAGTATAGTATAACTTAAAACCTGTGTGATTCACATATTGTTTTTAATAATTGTTAATTTTATTATTTATATTTTATTAATTGCATTTATTAAAAAAAATAAGTAGGCGTGTTAAACATTTTAAAAAATAATTAAAAGTATTAAAATAGATTTTAAAATAAATAAGTAACGGTTTGCCCGTGATATTTTGGAAAATGAGGGGGTTTAGTAAGAAAAATAGAAAGTAACATGTTTTTGTTGAATTTTAAAATATAAAAGTAACGATTTGCCCGTGATATTTTTGAAAAAAGAGGGTGATATGGGCTAAAAATAACCCTAGAAATATAATTAATGACGTATTAATTAGACCTAGATTGGTCCAAGAGTTAGGCCCGATAAAAAGGCCTGAAACCCTAATTATTTATTAATTTCGTAATTAATAAATAGGGAAAATATACAGCTCATAAAAAGAGTCTAAAGTGTGATAAAATCATCCAAAGAGTCTGACTTCTACAAATAAAGATCTAGAATCTCAATCAAAGGAAATAACTAGTCACAGTCCTTAACCTACGATAAGGATAAGACTTATCATTCAAGAAAGTCAATACTTATCCACCGTCAAGGATAAAACTTATTCTTCAAGAAAGTCAATACTTATCCATTAGGCTTTTAAACGCCTATATAAATGGTCTGACCCCTCATCTCAGAACTACGTTTTGGACACAGCTCCATACGTCCTCTACTACGTTTTGGACACAGCTCCATACGTTATCTACAACGTTTTAGACTTTATCCTCGAATAAGGACATACAAGTCACTACGTCCTTGGTGTGCCCATGCCACCATAGCCCCGAGGGCAACACCAAGAACTACATTTTATTGGCTTGATTCTCTAAACACTAGAGATACGTAGGCATCTTGTTAGGACCGAGTTAGTCCCCGACAACAAGAGCAGCCATTAAAGCTCGAAAGCTCTTAAACCCTAGCAGTTAATTTACAAGTACGTTTTTTAATCCATAACATTTGGCGCCGTCTGTGGGAAGACAACATCAACCATGGAAAACACACGAAGAATAACTCGAGACACTCATACCTCTGACGGACTTCCTCTTACCTCTGCAACAGAGACTCATGGAAGCCAACCACCGCCAGTCACTGGTGCTGAAGGGGCAAATATCCCTATCACTACTACTCAAGGACCGGAAGTCCCAATTACTGATGAAGGGACGAATCCCCTGCAAATGGTCGTCCTTGGACCGAATCCACAAGAGATCGTTCTCCAGCAATCAATCACGACCACTCCACTGCTTACAAACGCACCACGTGGCCTTCAACTTCACACCACGGATCTCCCCCAATATACGACTCAAACTCTCGGTATGCCAACGTATGGTATGCCACCTCGACCCCCGGCGGGCAGTAGTTGAACTAATCCAATTTATCATGAGGCATATGTGCCCCCTTACATTCAAGGTCTGGGACCCCAAACTCAACAAGCTAGAAGAACCTCCTTGATTCAAGACTACTCAGGTCCCTATACTGAGGAGGAGAATTACTCAACATGAGATGAGAGGGACGTTGCCCCAAGAAGGAGACGTTCTTCCCAAACAAATCGGGAATAACTCCAAACTACTAAAGAAAGAATTGCGTCCCATGAAGCCGAGACTGCAAGGCTCAAGAAGCTATTGGCAGAAGAGGAGGCCGCAAGGACACAAAACCAAGGGACGGGAAAAGTCTCGGTAATCAACTTGGATCCAACGCCAAGGAAAAGCAAGAGGGCTGAAGCCCCAAGGGGTGATCCTAATGTTTTGTTGCCCCTAGGAGATCCTGATGATCCAACACCACCCTTTACCCAAGACATCATGAAAGCTAACATATCCAGGAAATTTAAGATGACAACGATCAAATCTTATGATGGAACGGGGGATCCCTCAAATCACGTGAGAACCTTCTCTAATGCACTGCTGTTGCAGCCAACCAATGATGCGGTCAAGTGTAAGGCGTTTCCACAGACCTTGGCAGACATGGCCTAACGTTGGTATAACTGTTTACCTCCCAATTCCATTGGGTCTTTTAAGGAACTAAGCAAAGCATTCATCAACCAATTTGTTAGTGGAAGGGTGCATGAGAAAAGTTCTGTATCACTCATGGGAATCCAGCAAGGAAAGAATGAAGCTTTAAGGGATTATATCATCTGATTCACCCGGGAGGCTCTAAAAGTCCCGGACTTGGAGGACAAAGTAGCTATGATAGCCCTGCAGCAAGGAACCACTGATGATCACTTCAAAAGATCATTGGCAAAACATCCACCCGAGAGTATGCTGAAGCTCCAAGATAGAGCCGGAAAGTACATCAAGGCTGAAGAAAGCATGAGAAAGTATGAACCCACTGCTGGTGGCAGTGGAAATTCAAAGAAAAGAAAAGAAACTCAGGAGTACGACGTCAAGGAAAAGTTTCCCAGAACGTCAAAGGATTCTGATTCTCCACCCAAGAGGAACAATTTTGGGCCAAAGTTTACGGAGTATGCAAGATTAAACACTCCCAGGAGCCAAATTCTGATGGAAATAGCAAAGGAGGAGGATCTCCGATGGCCGAAGCCACTAAGGACTGATATGTCTAAACGGAATCAAAACCAATTTTGTCGGTTCCACAAGGAAGTCGGTCACGACACGGATGATTGTAGATAATTGAAAGATGAGATCGAGTTTCTGATACGGAGAGGAAAGCTCAATAAATTCACAAAGGATGGAAATCAAGGGAGTCAAAGAGGAAACTATGAAAGAAAAGATTACGACAGAAGGGACAACGATCAAGATCGTAATCCCAAGCCCCGAGGGCCAGTCATCAACATGATATTCGGAGGACCAACTGCTGCCGGGTCCTCCCGAAACTCAAGGAAAGCCTATGCCCAAGAGGTAATGACTGTGGTTGGAGAAGCACCAAACGTGCCAGAACGGAAATATCAATAGGTTTTGATGATTCTGATTTGGAAGGAGTGAATTTTCCCCACGTTGATCCCTTAGTCATCGTACCTGTGATAGGCAATTCTGAAACGAAGAGAGTTTTGGTTGACAATGGAGCTTCAGTGGACATCTTGTTCCATGATGCTTTCATCAAGATGGGATACACTGACTCCCAGTTGACACCCTCGAATATGCCCATATATGGATTCAATGGAGTGGAATCAAAGATGGAATGCACAATCCAACTCCCTATGACCATGGGGCAAGGGTCGAATACGTCTACTCAGATGTTGAATTTCGTAGTTATAAAGGCAACTTCGACCTACAACGCGATCCTTGGAAGGACGGGCCTTCATGCATTCAAGGATGTAGCCTCGTCTTACCATCTGAAAATTAAGTTCCCAACAAGCAATGGGATTAGTGAAGAACAGGGAGACCAAAAGATGGCTAGAAGTTGTTACGTAGCCACGTTAAGGCCTGATAGAATCGGGGGGGGGGGGCAGGTTCTCCCCATTGAAGACATGGACACTAGAGATAATGAAGACATAAGAGGGAAACCAGCTGAGGATTTAATCCCAATTCCCTTAGTTCCTGAAGAACCTGAAAAAGTCACTTATGTTGGAGCGTTGTTGCCCGAACCATTGAAAAGCAAGCTCATATCTTTTCTTCAAGAAAACAATGATGTTTTTGCTTGGACAGTGGCAGACATGCCAGGGATTGATCCCCAATTGATAACCCACAAATTAAACGTGGATCCTGAAAGGAAGACGGTGAAACAAAAAAAGAGAAATTTTGCACCAGAGAGACAAGAGGCCATCAAACAAGAAGTTGATAATCTTCTGGAAGCCGGGTTCATTGAGGAAATTCAATTTCTAGAATGGTTGGCCAACCCAGTAATGGTCAAAAGGCCAATGGAAAATGGAGGATGTGTGTCGACTTCACCGACTTGAATGACGCATGTCCTAAGGATTGTTTTCCCTTACCAAGGATCGATGCCCTAATAGATGCCACAGCTGGCCACGAGATGCTCAGTTTCATGGATGGCTTCAGTGGATAAAACCAAATCAAAGTGCACAAAGATGACATCTCTAAGGTATCATTCATCACTGACTTTGGTGTTTTCTGTTATCTAGTCATGGCATTTGGACTTAAGAATACAGGGGCAACATACCAAAGGTTGGTGAACAAAATTTTTGAACACCTGATTGGAAAAACCATGGAGGTCTACGTGGATGACATGTTAGTCAAGAGCCTTGATAAGGCCGATTACATAGAGCACCTCCAAGAGGCATTTGAAGTGCTGAGGCACCACAAGATGATGTTGAATCCAGCTAAGTGTGCCTTTGGTGTAGGCTCGGGAAAGTTTTTAGGCCTGATGGTTTCCAAGAAAGGAATCGAGGCTAATCCCGACAAAATCAAAGCAATTCTAGACATGGAACCACCACGAACTATCAAGGATGTCCAGAAACTAACGGGAAGAGTGGCAACATTGGGAAGATTCATCTCCAAGTCAGGAGAGAAGTGTTTACCCTTCTTCAAAGCACTCAAGAACGTGAAAATTTTTGAGTGGACAACTGAAAGCCAGGAGGCCTTTGAGGCCTTAAAGAAGTACATGGCTGAGGCACCACTATTGGCAAAGCCAAAGCCAGGAGAAACTCTCTATTTGTACTTGGCGATTTCTAACACAGCCCTTGGAGCTGTTTTGATAAAAGAAGAATTGAAGGTGCAGAAGCCCGTTTATTATGTGAGCAAGATTCTACATGGGGCAAAAATAAACTACTCTACGATAGAGAAGTTTGCTTTAGCCTTGATTATGGCATCAAGAAAGCTACGCCCATACTTCCAGGCACACAAGAAAGAGGTCTTGACCAATCAACCTCTAAGAAACATCTTGCATAGCCCCCAAGTTAGTGGGAGGTTGATCAAATGGGCTATTAAATTGGGAGAATTTGACATCAAATATAAGCCTCGAACGGCCATAAAATCTCAAGCACTCGCTGACTTCATGGTTGAATGCACTATTGACAACCAGGAAGTCGGGGGCAGGAAGTAATAGTGGAAGACAAGAAAGATGAAGACATGGTATCCAAAGAATGTTGGGTGCTCTATTTTGATGGAGCACCAAAAATAAAATCAAGTGGAGCAGGTTTGGTGCTACAAAGTCCTGATGGATTTCTCATAGAGTACGCACTAAAACTGGACGTCCCAACGACAAACAATGAAGCTGAATACGAAGCCCTGATAGCTGGCTTAGGGCTGGCTGGAGCCTTGAGAGTTAAAACTCTGAAAGTGTGTGGAGACTCGAGGCTAGTGGTTTCCCAAGTAAATGGGGAGTTTGAAGCCAAAGATGAAGTCATGGCCAAGTACCTAAAACTTGTCAAAGCCATCATGACTCAGTTTGATGAGTGTTATGTAGAACACATTCCAAGAGAAGAAAACATGAAGGCCGATGCCTTGTCCAAATTTGCTTCTTCTGAAATTGAGAACTACGCAGAGAGTGTATACTTCCAAGTCTTGAAGACCGCAAACATCAATGGAAATTTAATAGCACCCATTGATGTGGCTAGCTGTTGGATGGATCCCATCAAATCTCATCTGGAAACCGGTTGGTTACCTAACGATGCTTCTGAAGCACGAAAGTTATACGTGAGAGCACTAAGGTATACCCTGATTGAGGGAATCCTATACAAAAAGTCTTTCATTGTTCCTTATTTGAAATGCTTGAGACCCCAAGAGGCAGAATTGGCCCTAAGGGAAGTACATGAAGGAATTTGTGGGCAACACTTGGGGGGCAGAGCCCTTGCTCATAAAATCACTCGTCTGGGTTTCTATTGGCCAAGCATACTTGCAGATGCTAAAAGCTACGTGAAGAAATGTGAACGGTGCCAAAAGCATGCACATGTGGTTAGACAACCACCAGAGATGATGACATCCATAAACTCACCTATCCCGTTTGCCATGTGGGGAATGGATATACTTGGACCATTTCCAATGGCAAGTGCGCAAAGAAAGTTCTTGATAGTGGCAATCGACTACTTCACCAAGTGGATTGAGGCTAAACCTTTAGCCAAGATAACCACCAAGCAAGTGATGCATTTCTTCTGGGAAAATGTAATATGCAGATACGGAATTCCATGAATCTTGGTCACGGATAATGGAACTCAGTTTAACAACGATGAATTCAAGACGTATTGTGACGAGAATGATATCAAGTTACGCTTCACTTTTGTTGCCCATCCTCAAGCAAATGGGCAAGCTGAGGTTGCCAATCGAATTATCCTAGATGGACTGAAGAAAAGAATTGAACGCTCTAGAAACACTTGGGTGGATGAATTACTCCCCATACTATGGGCATATCGTACTACTTGTAAAGTCACCACAGAAGCAACCCCGTTTCTGTTGGCATATGGGGCAGAAGCAGTGGTTCCAGTGGAGATTACTCACACGTCTCCAAGAGCTGAGGCTTATGAGCCAGAAGAAAATGAAGAAGGCATGAGGATGGCCTTAGATCTAATTGATGAAGTTAGAGATGAGGCAAATGCTAAAATAGTTGAACATCAAAAAAGGGCATCTTTCTACTATAACCTAAGGGTTAAAGAGAGATTCTTCCGTCAAGGAGACTTGGTTCTCAGAAAGATTGAAGCATCCGGGGTTGGACAAAAAGGAAAATTAGCCCCTAATGAGGAAGGCCCCTACAAAGTCAAGAATATGTTTGGACGAGGCTCGTATAAGCTAGAAACCCTCAAAGGGCATGAGGTGCCAAGGACTTGGCATGCCTCAAACTTAAAAGTTTATTATGTTTAGTGCATCCTAAAAGGATCCGCTAGTAGGACAAGTAGAAATAAGGTTCGATGAAATCATGAGCTTCCTAGAAAGCATATGAAGGGTTGAGCCCATTGTGATTGGTAGAAACATCCTCAAAGCATTGCCAAGACAAACTACAAATGAATGCCAATGAAAGCATACAAAATATGCATGCCAACTGCACAAATAGAGCTGAATACAATGAACCCCGAAGGGTGAATGTTGCTAATAAACATACAAAAGAAAGCCTAAGATGCCTATTGTTAATTAGCGAAAATTTCAAGCTCGAGAGAAGTTTGATATGATAGACTTGAGAATGAATCACTACGAGTGAAGCCATCAGCAAGAGTTCGTAAGGGTGAAGGGTTGAAACCCCAGAAACCTAAGACATTCAGTCCAAACCCCATCATTCGATATGCTCAATTAAAGGCTTGAAGCCAAACCAAGACGGCATAAGACATAAAAGTCTTATGCAAATGTCAAGTTAGCCTCGAATAAGGCAAAATCGTCGTAAATGTGTAGGTCGCTCCACACTTTATGTAATATCCGTGAATTTTATTATTTGATTAAATGATATATTTAATCTAAAATATTTATTTTGGAATATTGGAATATTATTATATGATATTTAGTGTGTGATTATGTGCTAAATGGTGAGTCAGAAGCCCCTTTCAAAAATTTCGTCATTTGGAATTTTCTTCAAATTTGAGCCGTTTTGATAATTCAAGGCCCCGTTGAAATTTCGTACATTCATTTTTAATTCTTCGTCTTTCGTATTCGAATCGTTATCAAAAGGGTTATGGGATTCTATTTAACCCTACCTATTTGATTCTGCAAATCAATTTCAATTTTTGATCCGAAAAAGGAAAAATCGTTCCGAACCCTAATTGCTTAAGGGGACGGATTTATCGTTCTATATCAATATTGAAGTTGTTATAGCCCTAGTATTCTTGAGCATTAGTTATATAATGATATATATCAATTTGGATAATCATCAACCTTTTTAACCCCTTATTTTTCGTAAAACGTGTTTTTGACCTAATTAGGGTTTTTAAACGATCTAACGAATCAATATCGATCCAAAAATGTTATTTGGGGTATTATTTTTCCAGAAATATAAAAAGACAAATCAGACTTCATAACTCATAGCAAATCTTCAGCAATTACTCAAAAAATCCGAAATTCCCAAAAATTATTTTTGTGTTCTTGATCTTCAATCAATTCGTTCTAAGTGTTATTGAAGTCCAAATTTGAAGTTCTTATACTCAAATCAAAGCTCCAAAAATCTAGTTTCAGAATCTTCCAACCTCATCATCATCTGGTAAGTATTCGATTTTATATTGATTTTACAAGTTTCGAATTATAACTAGGGTTCTTGATTCGATTTGGGGATTTTCATTCTGTTGATTCTCCGTTCAATTGGTTGCTTCTAACATGTTCCTAGGGTTCTAATTAGCAAGAATCCATGCTTTAATTTCATGTTTATGTTCAATTTAGTCGGGTTTTGATTTCGGGTTTTGACCCGATTTCTTCTTTCGATTCGTACGTTCTTGATATTGATCTGACATTGTTTTTGATAAAGGGCTTTTATTGTATGAGTTATAAGCTTCATTTTGGTATATTAATCTTTGAGTTTCATGTACGGAATAGGTAGATCGGGTTTCCGGCCGAGGTTGTTGCCGGAGAATTCTTTGAACGGATTCTGGGCACGATTCCGGCTAGGGATAGATGTTTTGATGTGTGGGTTTTGTTTGGCTTGAAAAGGCGAACAAAAGCCCTCTGGTTTGATTTGTGTTTGGACGGAATCGAAGAATTCCGGCGGCCGGAGACCGGTCGGATTCTGGAAAACCCAGAATCCGGTGGGTTGTTCTTGGCGACCCGGAATTGTTCTTCCCGACCCGTTTACCCGATTTTTCGACCCGGTTTCAATCTTCAAAACCCTAATTCATTTTCAGAAAACTGTTTTTGAATTTTATTTTTAAATTTAATTCGAAAATAGTTTAAAAACTTTAAAAATTCATATTTTTATTTTAAAAATATATTTTAATATCAGAAAAATTCTGATAAATTATATTTATTATTTTAAATCCGAAAATTGATTAAACTTAATTGTTTTAATTATTTTTAATTAATAATTAATTTATTAATTAATTGGTTAATTCTTTTAATCAATTAATTCTTAAAAATTAATTATTAATTAGATTTAATTAATTAAAAATTCAGTTTAATTATTTTCAAGCCTATTTAATTATTTAAAAATAGCTTGAGTATTTAAAGAGTGTCAATTAATTTTATTAATTGATTTATTTTCATTTAAATGTTTATATTGGATTTAAAAATCCAATTTTTGATTTAAAAATTAGTAATGACTTATTAAAATTCGAATAAGTTCCGTATGATGTTTCAAAAATGTTTATAAGTGCTATATGGTTCATATTAATTGTGTGTTGTGTTTTATAGTCTGTATATGCCCGTACTAGGGCAAATATCTGAGTTTTAAATATCGTAAACTATACCGGACGTCCGATACGTAACCGGTTACTTGTTTAAATGTGATTATTGGTTGAATAAGTGTCGAGAGTAGAACGAGAATAGTTAGACTTATTGTGATGAGTTGTTTAATTATAGAATCGAGTTCCCGGAGCAAGGGAAAAGGGAAAGTAGAGTGAGCAGAGTCGATCCGACAGCAGCTTAGACCAGGCAAGTATCTGTGCCCTTACTTGTGATAAAATTTATTATTGTCTTGATTACTTGAATACCGTTATCCCCAAAACAATTCAAATTATCAATCTTTTAACCGCATTTGGACAACTGATTCCATTTCCTTAGAGATTCTTGATTCTTTGATTTGATCTGCATCGGAAACCCTTATTTCCAATTCACTTGATTATTGTTTACCACCTATTGTTGTTATTTTTCATCCTTTGATTATCATTGACAACCATTGATTATTTGACTTCCATCTTGACTACCGATTACGGTCATTGATTAACGATTACCAATATTGATTTCCTTATTGAATGAGTACACTGTACCATTGAAATTACTCCATGATTCTTTCTCGATCTTCGTTGATACTGAACAGTTGAAGCTCTTTTGCAATTACTATACATTCAGTTTATCTTATTGAGCATGTTATTGTTTATACCCTATTATAGATTTGGCATGTGTTTTTAAAAATGGACCAGTAATTGGTCGGGCCATATTTATGGTCGGAATAACTTAAGGCCCAGATTGGCCTGGGATCCAGTAGAGGACTATGACATGAGCTAGTCCGGGGTTGATGCGTGGCTGGCCAGCAGCACAACCTTTGATTTGAATAAAATGTATAAGCCAAATTCTAATTCTTTACTTCAATCATTATTGATACAAAGCATGTGTTAGCTAAATATTGTTGATTCTGATATCATAAATTCATATCTTTACAACTGTGATAGAAATGATTCGTTGATGTTTGCTGAGCAATTTTGGCTCACTCTTGCTTGTTGTTTTCTAACCCTATTCCAGTGAAGCGAGAGTATGAGTTGGCATAACGTGACCGATAGTTCACCAGCAGCCAGGAGAGCCCCTCGAGTCATTGTTATTGGCAGGGTAGTTGTTGTTTTGCTTTTCTAGATTAATGTCTAGATTTGAACTTTAGTTGTGATGTAATAACTCTGATAAAACTGGTATTGTAATAATAAAAGATTGTAGTAGCTTGTGTTCATTGCCATAATCTGGATGCGGTCTTGGTCAAGGGGTAATTGTGTCTTTATATATATTATGCATGTGTTAAATAGTGTTCCGTTGGTCGGATGACTCCTCAAATCTGTACCCCGGGTTTGGAGGGCGTCACAGTTGGTATCAGAGCAACAGGTTATGGCATTTGAAACGAGTTAGGACTTAGGGTCCAGGATAACATAGAGAGTTAGGAATTCACGTAAGGATATTAGGAGGTCAACTAGGGATATTACGCGTAGTAATTAAATGTGGTTATAATTGCAGCCCCCTAGTTCTAGTTCAGACTCAGACCCTTCCGAGGATACGATAGCAGAGATACCTACACCCGTTGAGAGAGCAGGACCGTCTCGGCCAGTGCGATATCAGCCTATGCATCAGGACCCAGTAGTCAGGAGAGATCAGATACCTTGTCCTATTCCACTCCGACAAGTAGCCCCAGCACCAGTGTCTCAGGCATCAGTTTGTGGGCCTTTGTATCAGTTATGTGAGCCACCAGTTCCACACCATGTGTATCAGAGGGTGAGTAGAGAGAAGGAGTACCTTTATGGACAGGTTATGGAGATGGGTAGGATTCGTTCGATCGAGGCAGCCGCTGTCAGAGAGAGAGACAGACTTAGAGATCAGATGAGAGACATTCAGATGAGGTTTAGGGTTACGAGGACTTTGGTTGAGACTCGATTGCACGGATTAGCTTCTAGTCGAGAGGGAGAGACAGTAGCGGGGATGAGACAGATTTTGGATTATGCGATGAGTGAGATTGCAGAGATTTCAGGACCCCCGTTATGGCCGGCAGGAGCAGGTGATCTGTGAGCAGGTATTAGTAGCAGACAGATGTGACGTGGATGTATGGTTTCTAGATAGTTAGTATATAGATGCATATTGTAGAATCAGCAGTGCACCGGGCTTATAGGAACGCCTCGGGTTGTTGTTGCATTTTTGTTGTTGTATTGCTGGTCGGCAGTTATGGTTCAGCCATGATATATTTTCTTTTGAAGCGTTCTACGCTTGTACTAACTCTATCTATATATATATGATAAACCTCTTTTATAGAACTATATTTATTCCCCTGTCATTCATTTCCAGCATCATAACTGTTATTCTACTTATTGCAACGAGTGTATCCATACACCGTTGAGAAGATCTGTAAACCTTCGAGATATCAATTGTGATCCTTCCTTCTCTTATATGAACGGTTTGATTAAGCCAATTATTGTTTATTCATCAGCGATATGGCTCCTAGACGACAAACCCGTTCAACTGATACCTCTGACCAAGAAGGTCAACAAAATACACCTCCCACGGGCCGCGTGGACCCGATGGTAATCCAGTTGTTAAATACCCTTACTCAACAGACTGCCGCATTAGCACAGCAGCAACGTGCATTTCAGCAACAGCTCTTAGAACAGCAGCAACAGCATCAGCAACATCAGCATCAGCAGCATCAACAACAGCACCAGCAAGCAGCACCGGCAGTTACGTTCAAATCTTTCCAGGCAGCAAAACCTCCGGAATTTAAAGGATCAGCAGACCCTGTAGAGGCTAAGGCATGGTTGAAAGAGATGGAAAAGGCTTTTACCTTGATAGAGGTGACAGAGGATAAGAAGACAGAATATGCAAGCTATTTTCTGAAGAATGAGGCTAGTTATTGGTGGGAAACGAGTAGGGCTATGGAGCCCGAGGGATTGATTACGTGGGCAAGATTTACAGAGTTGTTTTTGGAAAGATATTTTCCGGACTATATGAGAGATCAGATGGAATTGAAGTTTTTGGAATTAAAGCAGGGAAGCATGACAGTGCCCCAATATGAAACAAGGTTTACGGAGTTGTCAAGGTTTGTTCCAACCTATGTGGATACGGAAAAGAAGAAGGCCAAGAGGTTCCAGCAGGGACTGAGGTCTTGGATTCGTAGTAAGTTAGCTGTATTGGAGTTGGACACCTATGCAGCGGTGGTCCAAAAGGCAATGATTGCGGAGACAGAGAGTGATTCTTACATGAAAGAGAGGGAGAACAAGAAAAGGAAAGCAGGGATACCCGATAAGGGACAGCAGCAGGGAAGTTTTCAAGGGCAAGCAAATAAGAAACTGGGATTTCAGCACGGAAGGAATACAAGTTTTAGGAAACCAGACACCGGAAACGTAGGACAAGATAACCGTCTACTAACCGGCAGTCAGCAGGGACTTTCTAGACCCCCACTACCAGAATGCAAGACATGCGGGAAGCGACATCTAGGGATATGCCATCGATTGAATGTCACATGCTTTAAATGCAATCAGAAGGGACATTATTCCCGGGATTGCAAGATAGGCATCGTGTGTCATCGGTGTAAGAAACCAGGTCACATGATTAAGGACTGCAGAGCACCAGCAACCGTGAACAATATGATTCGGGCAATTGAAGCACCCCTAGTTGTTAACGTCCAGCCGTTATCCAGGACCTACAATATGTCAATGGGAGAAGCAGTGAGAGATTCCGACGTGGTGGCAGGTACACTTCTAGTAAATTCTATTCCTGCACAAGTGTTAATAGATTCGGGAGCGACGAAGTCTTTTATTTCTGAAACGTTTGCTCGTAGATTGAATTGCGTAATGAAACCTTTAAGTGGAGTGTTGACTATAGAGATAGCTAATCAGGATCGTATCGCGGTCAGTTCATATTATCCCCGTTGTGAGATAGAGATTTTGGGAAATCGTTTTTATGTTGACTTGTTACCTTTTAAGTTAGGTGAATTTGATGTGATATTAGGGATGGATTGGTTGACTGAGCATGATGCAAGTGTTGATTGTAAGAATAAGAGGGTTACTTTGATTACCCTAGAAAAGAAAGAGATAATATTTAGAGGAGAGAAACAAAGAAAGAGGTTCCTGACGATGATTCAGGCTAAGAGGTTATTAAGGCAAGGTTGTGAGGCATATCTAGCTTATGTGATAGATATAGATAAGGAAGTTTCTAAGTTAGAAGATATTCCAGTCGTAAATGAGTTTCCAGATGTTTTTCCGGAAGAATTACCAGGTTTACCTCCAGATAGAGAGATTGAATTTGCGATAGACTTAGTACCAGGCGCGGAGCCAGTATCTAAGGCCCCTTACAGAATGGCACCAGTGGAGATGAAGGAATTGGCTGATCAACTGCAAGATTTGCTAGAAAAAGGAATTATTAGACCCAGCGTTTCACCGTGGGGAGCACCAGTACTGTTTGTCAAGAAAAAGGATGGAAGCATGAGATTGTGTATAGACTATCGGGAGTTGAACAAGCTGACCATTAAGAACAAGTATCCTTTACCTCGAATAGATGATCTGTTTGACCAACTGAAGGGAGCGGTACATTTTTCAAAGATCGACCTACGGTCAGGATATCACCAATTGAAGATTAGACCAGACGACATACCGAAGACAGCCTTTCGAACAAGGTATGGGCACTATGAATTCTTAGTAATGGCGTTTGGACTAACGAATGCACCCGCAGCTTTTATGGACCTAATGAACAGGATTTTCAAGAGATATTTGGACAAGTTTGTAGTGGTATTCATCGACGACATCTTGATATACTCAAGGACAGAAGAAGAGCATGCAGACCAGTTGCGAATTGTGTTAGAAACGTTAAGACAAGAAAGACTATACGCGAAGTTTTCCAAGTGTGAATTCTGGTTGAAAGAAGTTCATTTCTTAGGACACGTGGTGAGCAGCGAAGGCATCAAAGTGGACCCAGCAAAGATAGAGGCAGTGAAAGATTGGGAGAGACCAAGGACACCGACTGAAGTCAGAAGTTTCTTGGGATTAGCCGGATACTACCGGAGATTTGTGCAAGATTTTGCGAAGATAGCTACTCCAATGACCAAGCTGACAAGGAAAAGCGAGCGATTCATATGGAACGATAAATGCGAAGAAGGCTTCCAAGAGTTAAAGAAAAGACTAACTACGGCACCGGTATTGATGTTACCAGACGATCAAGGTCATTTCGTAATCTATAGTGATGCGTCGTACAAAGGATTAGGATGCGTACTTATGCAACATGACAAGGTGATTGCTTATGCGTCAAGACAGTTGAGACCCCACGAACAGAAGTACCCTACACACGATTTGGAGTTAGCAGCTATTGTGTTTGCTTTGAAGATATGGAGACACTACTTGTATGGAGAGAGATGTGAAATTTACACCGATCACAAAAGTTTGAAGTATATCTTTACTCAGAAAGAGCTGAACATGAGGCAACGAAGATGGTTAGAACTAATCAAGGACTACGACGTTTCTATCAACTATCATCCCGGCAAGGCAAATGTGGTAGCAGATGCATTGAGCAGAAAAGAGAGATTAAATACACTAATGATGACCAAAGAGTTATACAAGGAATTTGAGAAGTTAGAAATCGAAGTAATTAATCCGAAGGACGCGACGGAAATGATTTATACCATGGCGTTTCAACCTGAATTGTTGGAGAAGATACGGAAGTGCCAAGAGCGAGTTATGAATGATGATGTGAGTAAAATGACAGGTGAGGAAATATGTAGCCAACCGGATGACAAAGGGATCTTGAGATTTGCTTCTCGGATATGGATACCTAACGTAACGGAACTGAAAAGTGAGATTTTGCACGAAGCACATAACTCGAAGTATTCAATTCATCCAGGGAGTACGAAAATGTATCGAGATCTTAAGACGAACTTTTGGTGGCCAGATATGAAGAGAGAGATTGCGGAATGGGTAAGTAAATGCTTTACGTGTCAAAGAGTTAAGGCGGAACATCAGAGACCAAGTGGATTACTTCAACCATTGGAAATTCCCGAATGGAAGTGGGAACACATTGCGATGGACTTTGTAGTAGGATTGCCTAGAACAAAAGCTAACCATGATGCCATCTGGGTTATCGTGGATCGATTGACGAAATCTGCGCATTTTCTTCCGATTAACGAGAGATTCTCGCTGGATAAGTTAGTTCATATTTATATAAAAGAAATCGTAGTACGACATGGAGTTCCAGTATCGATAGTGTCTGATAGAGACCCTCGATTCAATTCAAGATTTTGGAGGAGTTTTCAAGAGTGTTTAGGCACCGAGTTGAGAATGAGTACGGCTTATCATCCGCAGACGGACGGTCAAAGCGAAAGGACAATTCAGACTATTGAAGATATGCTTAGGACATGTGCACTTGACTTTGAAGGCAGTTGGGACGATCATCTACCCTTGGTGGAATTTTCATATAATAATAGTTTTCACGCGAGCATCGGAATGCCACCTTACGAAGCTCTGTATGGACGAAAGTGTCGATCTCCGGTATATTGGGAAGAAGTTGGTGAACGGAAAATGATAGGACCAGAACTAGTACAACGAACAAAAGAAGTGGTTCAATTGATTCAGAAAAGATTGATAACAGCTCAAGACCGACAGAAAAAGTATGTGGATCTAGCCAGAAAGGATGTGGGATTCGAAGAAGGAGAGCAAGTGTTACTAAAAGTTTCACCATGGAAAGGATTAGTTAGGTTTGGAAAGAAAGGGAAGTTGAGTCCGAGATATGTTGGGCCGTTTGAGATTTTGAAGAAAGTGGGCGAAGTAGCTTACGAGTTGGCATTGCCACCGCATATGCAGCACGTTCATAATGTATTTCATGTATCTATGCTTAAGAAGTATCGACCAGATTCGAATCATGTAATAGAGTATGAACCCATAGAGGTCCAGGCAGATTTATCATATGTAGAACGACCGATTCAGATATTGGATCGTAAGGAGAAAGTACTAAGGAATAAGACAGTAGCGTTAGTGAGAGTTTTGTGGAGGAATCCTAAAGTAGAAGAGTCTACCTGGGAGTTAGAGAGTGAGATGTTAGAGAAGTATCCCCAGTTGTTTCCTTGATCTGATTCTGAGGACAGAATCCTATTAAGGGGGGAAGGATGTAATATCCGTGAATTTTATTATTTGATTAAATGATATATTTAATCTAAAATATTTATTTTGGAATATTGGAATATTATTATATGATATTTAGTGTGTGATTATGTGCTAAATGGTGAGTCAGAAGCCCCTTTCAAAAATTTCGTCATTTGGAATTTTCTTCAAATTTGAGCCGTTTTGATAATTCAAGGCCCCGTTGAAATTTCGTACATTCATTTTTAATTCTTCGTCTTTCGTATTCGAATCGTTATCAAAAGGGTTATGGGATTCTATTTAACCCTACCTATTTGATTCTGCAAATCAATTTCAATTTTTGATCCGAAAAAGGAAAAATCGTTCCGAACCCTAATTGCTTAAGGGGACGGATTTATCGTTCTATATCAATATTGAAGTTGTTATAGCCCTAGTATTCTTGAGCATTAGTTATATAATGATATATATCAATTTGGATAATCATCAACCTTTTTTAACCCCTTATTTTTCGTAAAACGTGTTTTTGACCTAATTAGGGTTTTTAAACGATCTAACGAATCAATATCGATCCAAAAATGTTATTTGGGGTATTATTTTTCCAGAAATATAAAAAGACAAATCAGACTTCATAACTCATAGCAAATCTTCAGCAATTACTCAAAAAATCCGAAATTCCCAAAAATTATTTTTGTGTTCTTGATCTTCAATCAATTCGTTCTAAGTGTTATTGAAGTCCAAATTTGAAGTTCTTATACTCAAATCAAAGCTCCAAAAATCTAGTTTCAGAATCTTCCAACCTCATCATCATCTGGTAAGTATTCGATTTTATATTGATTTTACAAGTTTCGAATTATAACTAGGGTTCTTGATTCGATTTGGGGATTTTCATTCTGTTGATTCTCCGTTCAATTGGTTGCTTCTAACATGTTCCTAGGGTTCTAATTAGCAAGAATCCATGCTTTAATTTCATGTTTATGTTCAATTTAGTCGGGTTTTGATTTCGGGTTTTGACCCGATTTCTTCTTTCGATTCGTACGTTCTTGATATTGATCTGATATTGTTTTTGATAAAGGGCTTTTATTGTATGAGTTATAAGCTTCATTTTGGTATATTAATCTTTGAGTTTCATGTACGGAATAGGTAGATCGGGTTTCCGGCCGAGGTCGTTGCCGGAGAATTCTTTGAACGGATTCTGGGCACGATTCCGGCTAGGGACAGATGTTTTGATGTGTGGGTTTTGTTTGGCTTGAAAAGGCGAACAAAAGCCCTCTGGTTTGATTTGTGTTTGGACGGAATCGAAGAATTCCGGCGGCCGGAGACCGGCCGGATTCTGGAAAACCCAGAATCCGGTGGGTTGTCCTTGGCGACCCGGAATTGTTCTTCCAGACCCGTTTACCCGATTTTTCGACCTGGTTTCAATCTTCAAAACCCTAATTCATTTTCAGAAAACTGTTTTTGAATTTTATTTTTAAATTTAATTCGAAAATAGTTTAAAAACTTTAAAAATTCATATTTTTATTTTAAACATATATTTTAATATCAGAAAAATTCTGATAAATTATATTTATTATTTTAAATCCGAAAATTGATTAAACTTAATTATTTTAATTATTTTTAATTAATAATTAATTTATTAATTAATTGGGTAATTCTTTTAATCAATTAATTCTTAAAAATTAATTATTAATTAGATTTAATTAATTAAAAATTCAGTTTAATTATTTTCAAGCCTATTTAATTATTTAAAAATAGCTTGAGTATTTAAAGAGTGTCAATTAATTTTATTAATTGATTTATTTTCATTTAAATGTTTATATTGGATTTAAAAATCCGATTTTTGATTTAAAAATTAGTAATGACTTATTAAAATTCGAATAAGTTCCGTATGATGTTTCAAAAATGTTTATAAGTGCTATATGGTTCATATTAATTGTGTGTTGTGTTTTATAGTCTGTATATGCCCGTACTAGGGCAAATATCTGAGTTTTAAATATCGTAAACTATACCGGACGTCCGATACGTAACCGGTTACTTGTTTAAATGTGATTATTGGTTGAATAAGTGTCGAGAGTAGAACGAGAATAGTTAGACTTATTGTGATGAGTTGTTTAATTATAGAATCGAGTTCCCGGAGCAAGGGAAAGGGGAAAGTAGAGTGAGCAGAGTCGATCCGACAGCAGCTTAGACCAGGCAAGTATCTGTGCCCTTACTTGTGATAAAATTTATTATTGTCTTGATTACTTGAATACCATTATCCCCAGAACAATTCAAATTATCAATCTTTTAACCGCATTTGGACAACTGATTCCATTTCCTTAGAGATTCTTGATTCTTTGATTTGATCTGCATCGGAAACCCTTATTTCCAATTCACTTGATTATTGTTTACCACCTATTGTTGTTATTTATCATCCTTTGATTATCATTGACAACCATTGATTATTTGACTTCCATCTTGACTACCGATTACGGTCATTGATTAACGATTACCAATATTGATTTCCTTATTGAATGAGTACACTGTACCATTGAAATTACTCCATGATTCTTTCTCGATCTTCGTTGATACTGAACAGTTGAAGCTCTTTTGCAATTACTATACATTCAGTTTATCTTATTGAGCATGTTATTGTTTATACCCTATTATAGATTTGGCATGTGTTTTTAAAAATGGACCAGTAATTGGTCGGGCCATATTTATGGTCGGAATAACTTAAGGCCCAGATTGGCCTGGGATCCAGTAGAGGACTATGATATGAGCTAGTCCGGGGTTGATGCGTGGCTGGCCAGCAGCACAACCTTTGATTTGAATAAAATGTATAAGCCAAATTCTAATTCTTTACTTCAATCATTATTGATACAAAGCATGTGTTAGCTAAATATTGTTGATTCTGATATCATAAATTCATATCCTTACAACTGTGATAGAAATGATTCGTTGATGTTTGCTGAGCAATTTTGGCTCACTCTTGCTTGTTGTTTTCTAACCCTATTCCAGTGAAGCGAGAGTATGAGTTGGCATAGCGTGACCGATAGTTCACCAGCAGCCAGGAGAGCCCCTCGAGTCATTGTTATTGGCAGGGTAGTTGTTGTTTTGCTTTTCTAGATTAATGTCTAGATTTGAACTTTAGTTGTGATGTAATAACTCTGATAAAACTGGTATTGTAATAATAAAAGATTGTAGTAGCTTGTGTTCATTGCCATAATCTGGATGCGGTCTTGGTCAAGGGGTAATTGTGTCTTTATATATATTATGCATGTGTTAAATAGTGTTCCGTTGGTCGGATGACTCCTCAAATCTGTACCCCGGGTTTGGAGGGCGTCACAGTTGGTATCAGAGCAACAGGTTATGGCATTTGAAACGAGTTAGGACTTAGGGTCCAGGATAACATAGAGAGTTAGGAATTCACGTAAGGATATTAGGAGGTCAACTAGGGATATTACGCGTAGTAATTAAATGTGGTTATAATTGCAGCCCCCTAGTTCTAGTTCAGACTCAGACCCTTCCGAGGATACGATAGCAGAGATACCTACACCCGTTGAGAGAGCAGGACCGTCTCGGCCAGTGCGATATCAGCCTATGCATCAGGACCCAGTAGTCAGGAGAGATCAGATACCTTGTCCTATTCCACTCCGACAAGTAGCCCCAGCACCAGTGTCTCAGGCATCAGTTTGTGGGCCTTTGTATCAGTTATGTGAGCCACCAGTTCCACACCATGTGTATCAGAGGGTGAGTAGAGAGAAGGAGTACCTTTATGGACAGGTTATGGAGATGGGTAGGATTCGTTCGATCGAGGCAGCCGCTGTCAGAGAGAGAGACAGACTTAGAGATCAGATGAGAGACATTCAGATGAGGTTTAGGGTTACGAGGACTTTGGTTGAGACTCGATTGCACGGATTAGCTTCTAGTCGAGAGGGAGAGACAGTAGCAGGGATGAGACAGATTTTGGATTATGCGATGAGTGAGATTGCAGAGATTTCAGGACCCCCGTTATGGCCGGCAGGAGCAGGTGATCTGTGAGCAGGTATTAGTAGCAGACAGATGTGACGTGGATGTATGGTTTCTAGATAGTTAGTATATAGATGCATATTGTAGAATCAGCAGTGCACCGGGCTTATAGGAACGCCTCGGGTTGTTGTTGCATTTTTGTTGTTGTATTGCTGGTCGGCAGTTATGGTTCAGCCATGATATATTTTCTTTTGAAGCGTTCTACGCTTGTACTAACTCTATCTATATATATATGATAAACCTCTTTTATAGAACTATATTTATTCCCCTGTCATTCATTTCCAGCATCATAACTGTTATTCTACTTATTGCAACGAGTGTATCCATACACCGTTGAGAAGATCTGTAAACCTTCGAGATATCAATTGTGATCCTTCCTTCTCTTATATGAACGGTTTGATTAAGCCAATTATTGTTTATTCATCAGCGATATGGCTCCTAGACGACAAACCCGTTCAACTGATACCTCTGACCAAGAAGGTCAACAAAATACACCTCCCACGGGCCGCGTGGACCCGATGGTAATCCAGTTGTTAAATACCCTTACTCAACAGACTGCCGCATTAGCACAACAGCAACGTGCATTTCAGCAACAGCTCTTAGAACAGCAGCAACAGCATCAGCAACATCAGCATCAGTAGCATCAACAACAGCACCAGCAAGCAGCACCGACAGTTACGTTCAAATCTTTCCAGGCAGCAAAACCTCCGGAATTTAAAGGATCAGTAGACCCTGTAGAGGCTAAGGCATGGTTGAAAGAGATGGAAAAGGCTTTTACCTTGATAGAGGTGACAGAGGATAAGAAGACAGAATATGCAAGCTATTTTCTGAAGAATGAGGCTAGTTATTGGTGGGAAACGAGTAGGGCTATGGAGCCCGAGGGATTGAAAAATGAGAGGTTTTGTTTAGGAAAAATAGAAAAGTAGAAATTTTAGTTAGAAAATTTAAAAAAGAATATACACTTTGGCTAAAAATTAATGGGTTAGTTATTAGCAATTATAACCTTATTATGTTACTTTATTAAATGAAATTGCCTGCGATTTTTTTGAAAAATGAGATGTTTTAGTTAGGAAAAATAGAAAAGATATTCTATATAATAATTTTAATATTTTATCTAACGGTTCTCATCGATTTGATCAGAAATATCTAACGGCTATGAATGAAGTGACCAGACTACAAAAACTTTCAGGACCAGACTACAAAATTTTCAACGTTTCATTTTTAATATAATAGTACAGATATGCTTAATTACGTTTGTTGCATAATTAATACCCAACAAATCTTTGAATAAGTAGTCTTGGAACTGCTGAAAGAAGCTACTCCAGATTTGTAACAGCCCGACTTTTCGGACTATTAAATCTAAATCAAAACTAAAATAAAATACATTTATTTATTCAATAAATACAAAATTGCACAAAAGTCAAATGCAGCGTTCAGACTTAATAATCAAAAATATAAAATCGGAGACGCAGCTCCATAATAACAAAAAGTATTCTAATATCACAATAATTCTTATTCAATAAATTACATCAAATCACGTAGCACGAAATTCACAGGTTCACATCCATATTCTCAATAAGCTTCCACAATGTACAAACCTGAAAATTAGAAAAGAGTGAGCTACACAGCTCAGCAAGTAACAATTTGACTTACAAATATTCTCAAAAATCAGTGGGTGTTTTAGCAAAACAGATTTTCGCAAAACAATAATAATTTTTAAAAACCTTTGCGAAAAATGATCCAACCCAAAGTTTATTTTTAAAATCCAAAATTTAAACAGATACAGAAGCAGAAACGAAATTCTTATAATACCACAGTCTTGTTCTACGGCCACACTTTCCCAGTAGCCGGGATCTTATTCTTATTCTTATTCTTTCGCCACACTTTGCCAGTGACCGGCATCTAAAGTTCAATAATTACGCCCCCTTAATAGGTATCTAAAGTTGCACACTTGTGTGCCTACTAAGGGTATCTAAGGCTAGTTCCGGAACTATAGCGTAAATTACGAACGGGTTCGAAACGTAGAGACTGAGGGATTCAAAAGATTCTCATATCTTATTTCTTATATCTTATACAGTTTGAAACAATATTCTTATATCTTATACGGAATTCGAAAAACAGAGTATATATATCATTTTGCTGAAAATAAAAGTAAGTCAAAAAGTACTTACCTCGAAGTCGACGAAACACTAAAATAAAATACACGAACAAATCCTATAATTAAACAGAACAAACAGTTATTCACAATTTTCCACACAGAGTCAACATGCCAATTTACAAATATTAACAACTACAACCAACAATGTATATATTACTACTGCATGCATGGGACCATGTAGAAGCTAGAATCGATCAAAATCAACTTCATATTAAAGATCATGGCAAGGCAGGACACCCACAAAGAACAAAATAATAACATAAATATGTATAACATATGTCTGAAAATTGAACACGCCTCATGCTTTCATGTATGAAAGTATAAAAACAATTAATTACAAATTAAAAGCAAGACATATATTCACTTATCTATAATTAACAGTTAATGAACAACTAAACAAATTAATATTTAACAGCGGCCAGAAAATTAAAAAAATAACATGCTTACTACTTTAAACTAAAACAATTTTAGCCATATAGAAATAAATAGGTCAAGAATTATAATCAAACGTATCATAATACAAAGAAAATAAATTTTGTTTTTAATATACAAAAGAAACCAGAACGAAGACCATAACCTGGCAAAACAAAATAATAGAAACCAGAAGGCCCAACAGATAACCTATCCACGTTAACCTGCATAATTACAAAATGATAACATAATTATAACATAATTCTACACATGGATGACAAAAGTCAGTACACTACATAATCAGTTCATGACTTTAATTCTAAAACCAAATCAAGAAGTCAAATGAATAAACCTTTAATACTTGTTCCATGTCTATAATAAAATAATAAACAACTAGATTATGAACATTATTCATAAATTCACGCAAGCAAGCAAGTAATAATTATTTTATTAATGTAATAGCATATAAGAATTTACAATATACACATAGCATACTCGTGACATATATATTAATTTAAACATTTAGCAAGATTACATAGTACAAGATGTAGCAGCAATTCAATATCTGATTAAACAAATAAGCACTGACATGAGTAGCACACATATCACTTTAATTGCAGAAAGCAGAGAACGAAAGTAAAACATACCTTTTGAAGGGTTGAAGGAGAAAAGGGCCTGTACCAACCTTTTCTTTATTCTAATGTGGTTTTTATACAAATACACAAAAACATACAAACCCTAAATTAATTTAGGCAAGGCTAAAATCTTCTCCTAAAATTTGTCCAATCTAATTTAAAAAAAATATTATAATTAATACAAATATTCTAAATTAAATGATAACAATTTTCTAAATCTTTTCACACTTCTTTCCATAAAATCAAATCTTATCCTTATTCAAATTATTTAGCACAAAAGTAATTCTAGCATTTTCTAATTAAAATAAATAAAACTAATCTAATATCTAATAAAAAAAATAACGGGATTTTACATACTACCCTCCTTAAAAAGAATTTGGTCTCCAAATTCACAATAATCCTATCATATGACACGTCTACCCACTAATCTCCTACAAGTCAAACTTAAAATATGGTTCACAAGATCGCACCCTTGGGAATGTATTAGTCCCATACCTAACACACTCCGAAGGACGGCCTGCTCTTGATACCAACTGTAACAGCCCGACTTTTCGGACTATTAAATCTAAATCAAAACTAAAATAAAATACATTTATTTATTCAATAAATACAAAATTGCACAAAAGTCAAATGCAGCGTTCAGACTTAATAATCAAAAATATAAAATCGGAGACGCAACTCCATAATAACAAAAAGTATTCTAATATCACAATAATTCTTATTCAATAAATTACATCAAATCACGTAGCACGAAATTCACAGGTTCACATCCATATTCTCAATAAGCTTCCACAATGTACAAACCTGAAAATTAGAAAAAAGTGAGCTACACAGCTCAGCAAGTAACAACTTGACTTACAAATATTCTCAAAAATCAGTGGGTGTTTTAGCAAAACAGATTTTCGCAAAACAATAATAATTTTTAAAAACCTTTGCGAAAAATGATCCAACCCAAAGTTTATTTTTAAAATCCAAAATTTAAACAGATACAGAAGCAGAAACGAAATTCTTATAATACCACAGTCTTGTTCTACGGCCACACTTTCCCAGTAGCCGGGATCTTATTCTTATTCTTATTCTTTCGCCACACTTTGCCAGTGACCGGCATCTAAAGTTCAATAATTATGCCCCCTTAATAGGTATCTAAAGTTGCACACTTGTGTGCCTACTAAGGGTATCTAAGGCTAGTTCCGGAACTATAGCGTAAATTACGAACGGGTTCGAAACGTAGAGACTGAGGGATTCAAAAGATTCTCGTATCTTATTTCTTATATCTTATACAGTTTGAAACAATATTCTTATATCTTATACGGAATTCGAAAAACAGAGTATATATATCTTTTTGCTGAAAATAAAAGTAAGTCAAAAAGTACTTACCTCGAAGTCGACGAAACACTAAAATAAAATACATGAACAAATCCTATAATTAAACAGAACAAACAGTTATTCACAATTTTCCACACAGAGTCAACATGCCAATTTACAAATATTAACAACTACAACCAACAATGTATATATTACTACTGCATGCATGGGACCATGTAGAAGCTAGAATCGATCAAAATCAACTTCATATTAAAGATCATGGCAAGGCAGGACACCCACAAAGAACAAAATAATAACATAAATATGTATAACATATGTCTGAAAATTGAACACGCCTCATGCTTTCATGTATGAAAGTATAAAAACAATTAATTACAAATTAAAAGCATGACATATATTCACTTATCTATAATTAACAGTTAATGAACAACTAAACAAATTAATATTTAACAGCGGCCAGAAAATTAAAAAAAAAACATGCTTACTACTTTAAACTAAAACAATTTTAGCCATATAGAAATAAATAGGTCAAGAATTATAATCAAACGTATCATAATACAAAGAAAATAAATTTTGTTTTTAATATACAAAAGAAACCAGAACGAAGACCATAACCTGGCAAAACAAAATAATAGAAACCAGAAGGCCCAACAGATAACCTATCCACGTTAACATGCATAATTACAAAATGATAACATAATTATAACATAATTATAACATAATTCTACACATGGATGACAAAAGTCAATACACTACATAATCAGTTCATGACTTTAATTGTAAAACCAAATCAAGCAGTCAAATGAATAAACCTTTAATACTTGTTCCATGTCTATAATAAAATAATAAACAACTAGATTATGAACATTATTCATAAATTCACGCAAGTAAGCAAGTAATAATTATTTTATTAATGTAATAGCATATAAGAATTTACAATATACACATAGCATACCCGTGACATATATATTAATTTAAACATTTAGCAAGATTACATAGTACAAGATGTAGCAGCAATTCAATATCTGATTAAACAAATAAGCACTGACATGAGTAGCACACATATCACTTTAATTGCAGAAAGCAGAGAACGAAAGTAAAACCATGAAAGTAAAACATACCTTTCGAAGGGTTGAAGGAGAAAATGGCATGTACCAACCTTTTCTTTATTCTAACGTGGTTTTTATACAAATACACAAAAACATACAAACCCTAAATTAATTTAGGCAAGGCTAAAATCTTCTCCTAAAATTTGTCCAATCTAATTTAAAAAAAGATATTATAATTAATACAAATATTCTAAATTAAATGATAACAATTTTCTAAATCTTTTCACACTTCTTTCCATAAAATCAAATCTTATCCTTATTCAAATTATTTAGCACAAAAGTAATTCTAGCATTTTCTAATTAAAATAAATAAAACTAATCTAATATCTAATAAAAAAAATAACGGGATTTTACATACTACCCTCCTTAAAAAGAATTTGGTCTCCAAATTCACAATAATCCTATCATATGACACGTCTACCCACTAATCTCCTACAAGTCAAACTTAAAATATGGTTCACAAGATCGCACCCTAGGGAATGTATTAGTCCCATACCTAACACACTCCGAAGGACGGCCTGCTCTTGATACCAACTGTAACAGCCCGACTTTTCGGACTATTAAATCTAAATCAAAACTAAAATAAAATACATTTATTTATTCAATAAATACAAAATTGCACAAAAGTCAAATGCAGCGTTCAGACTTAATAATCAAAAATATAAAATCGGAGACGCAGCTCCATAATAACAAAAAGTATTCTAATATCACAATAATTCTTATTCAATAAATTACATCAAATCACGTAGCACGAAATTCACAGGTTCACATCTATATTCTCAATAAGCTTCCACAATGTACAAACCTGAAAATTAGAAAAGAGTGAGCTACACAGCTCAGCAAGTAACAATTTGACTTACAAATATTCTCAAAAATCAGTGGGTGTTTTAGCAAAACAGATTTTCGCAAAACAATAATAATTTTTAAAAACCTTTGCGAAAAATGATCCAACCCAAAGTTTATTTTTAAAATCCAAAATTTAAACAGATACAGAAGCAGAAACGAAATTCTTATAATACCACAATCTTGTTCTACGGCCACACTTTCCCAGTAGCCGGGATCTTATTCTTATTCTTATTCTTTCGCCACACTTTGCCAGTGACCGGCATCTAAAGTTCAATAATTACGCCCCCTTAATAGGTATCTAAAGTTGCACACTTGTGTGCCTACTAAGGGTATCTAAGGCTAGTTCCGGAACTATAGCGTAAATTACGAACGGGTTCGAAACGTAGAGACTGAGGGATTCAAAAGATTCTCGTATCTTATTTCTTATATCTTATACAGTTCGAAACAATATTCTTATATCTTATACGGAATTCGAAAAACAGAGTATATATATCTTTTTGCTGAAAATAAAAGTAAGTCAAAAAGTACTTACCTCGAAGTCGACGAAACACTAAAATAAAATACACGAACAAATCCTATAATTAAACAGAACAAACAGTTATTCACAATTTTCCACACAGAGTCAACATGCCAATTTACAAATATTAACAACTACAACCAACAATGTATATATTACTACTACATGCATGGGACCATGTAGAAGCTAGAATCGATCAAAATCAACTTCATATTAAAGATCATGGCAAGGCAGGACACCCACAAAGAACAAAATAATAACATAAATATGTATAACATATGTCTGAAAATTGAACACGCCTCATGCTTTCATGTATGAAAGTATAAAAACAATTAATTACAAATTAAAAGCATGACATATATTCACTTATCTATAATTAACAGTTAATGAACAACTAAACAAATTAATATTTAACAGCGGCCAGAAAATTAAAAAAAAACATGCTTACTACTTTAAACTAAAACAATTTTAGCCATATAGAAATAAATAGGTCAAGAATTATAATCAAACATATCATAATACAAAGAAAATAAATTTTGTTTTTAATATACAAAAGAAACCAGAACGAAGACCATAACCTGGCAAAACAAAATAATAGAAACCAGAAGGCCCAACAGATAACCTATCCACGTTAACATGCATAATTACAAAATGATAACATAATTATAACATAATTATAACATAATTCTACACATGGATGACAATAGTCAGTACACTACATAATCAGTTCATGACTTTAATTCTAAAACCAAATCAAGCAGTCAAATGAATAAACCTTTAATACTTGTTCCATGTCTATAATAAAATAATAAACTAGATTATGAACATTATTCATAAATTCACGCAAGCAAGCAAGTAATAATTATTTTATTAATGTAATAGCATATAAGAATTTACAATATACACATGGCATACCCGTGACATATATATTAATTTAAACATTTAGCAAGATTACATAGTACAAGATGTAGCAGCAATTCAATATCTGATTAAACAAATAAGCACTGACATGAGTAGCACACATATCACTTTAATTGCAGAAAGCAGAGAACGAAAGTAAAACCATGAAAGTAAAACATACCTTTCGAAGGGTTGAAGGAGAAAAGGGCATGTACCAACCTTTTCTTTATTCTAACGTGGTTTTTATACAAATACACAAAAACATACAAACCCTAAATTAATTTAGGCAAGGCTAAAATCTTCTCCTAAAATTTGTCCAATATAATTTAAAAAAAGATATTATAATTAATACAAATATTCTAAATTAAATGATAACAATTTTCTAAATCTTTTCACACTTCTTTCCATAAAATCAAATCTTATCCTTATTCAAATTATTTAGCACAAAAGTAATTCTAGCATTTTCTAATTAAAATAAATAAAACTAATCTAATATCTAATAAAAAAAATAACGGGATTTTACATACTTCCCTCTAAATTGATATTTTTGGAACCGAAAAAAATTATAATTTTGGAGAGGTTATCCCATAACAGAATTTTATAATTTTAATACTTTAAAATAAATAAAAATTTACATTTTGCACACTAATATATACAATGTACATAATTTCATTGAATTGTAGAATATATGCTTAAATTATGTATGTTAACATTTTGATGTCAAAAAATTACTTATAAATCAATAACATTATATTTTTATATGAACATCTTCCAGACTACCAAGATCACAACGACCAATTAGAGATAATTAAGATGATCATAAATAGTTTAAAATTTATTAGAAAAGAAAATATATCCTAAGTTAGTATCAAAAATTAATTTTCATACTCGTAAAGTATATGAAAATGCATATTTAATCAAAGATACAGTAAAACCTCGATAAATTAATACTCAATAAATTAATAACCTCGATTAATTAATATATTTTTTTGTAGTCCAAACTTAGGCCTTTAATATAAATTAATTATTCGCTAAATTTATTAGATACTGTAATTTTATTAAAGCATATTAGTCCCATGTAATATATAAATTAATAATGGCATATTATGTCAAAATTATAGATATTTATTCTTCGATGCACTTTTATAATAAGACTCCAATGTAACTTGCTTCCTTTTGAAATTGACTAGATTATAACCAGTGCGACGCACAGTTCATTCGAAGGCTAGGGCAGAAGCTGGTGGAATATTTATAATTATGTTTATTTACAATTTTTCATATTAATACATTATTAGTTTCCATGATCAAATTATAGTTAAGATATTTATTAGGTTTTATACACCTAATTTACTATTGGGCTCTATCTTGATTTCTAAAAATTAGATTTGTACGATTTTACAGCCCTTGTGAAACTCACAAAGTAATCTTTAATTTATTGATGATTTAACAATTCTTTTCCAATTAAAATTACATAGAAAGTGACAAATTTTTATGTTGAGATTTCTATTCAATTTAAGAAATCTACTTATATTTGGTTTAAATTATCGAAATACCTTTTCAGTATCGGAATATAGTTCTACTAAAAACCAAATACACTTTTTAATATGAGTTCTAACAGTTCTCATTTATCTATTTTAAGATCTAACGATCCCTATAATTTTTTTCATAAAATATAAAGTGAATATAATTTTCGCATTGATAAAACTCATCTCCTTATTAAGTTATGACACTTATTAGTTTAGATTTTTGAAAAATTCAATTATAATACAAAATATTTGAGCTTATATCGTTTTTAGATAACAATCTTCTCTTTTTATATGATATATTGTTAGGATTTATGGGTGATAGCTTAGAGACAACTTAACTTTATGTTTAGCAATGCTTAATGTTATTAAGTAGAACATACTGTCACAACCAGAGTATGTTCTTGTAACCAATTAATTTACTGTAATAAAATTGATTGTATATCTTGGAAGAAGTTCATTCATTTGTTCAAGCCTCAAAGAGTACATCAGGTCGACAGAAAGAATAAAAGTTTATGTCATATCATTGACAGTAAGGTTACAAGAAGACAGCATGTTGCAAGTCATGACAGCATATCCTCTCTGACAGCAACATTGGCGGAAGCCTAGAGACAACAACATGCTTCTACCCTGACAGCAAGTTTGGAACTCCTGACAGCAACTATGGCGGGGATTTCATACTGTCACCAAAAACACATTCTTGTGACAGCAAACTTGGCAGTTCAGGACACAGTCTCAAGGAGATTCATTTTAAATTGGGGATCTACCCAGTCAGACATGTGACAGATTAGATGTTCGAAAGTATGACAAATCAACATCTACTAGGATTGTGTTAGCTTAATTTAGAATGTATCTAGATTGCTTTTTATGTACTGATAACTCTGATTGTATGACAATTTAGGAAAGTCACACGGGTATGCAAGTTGTAAGGAGCCGCCACAAGATAATGACAGCAGCTCCACAAACCCGTGATGAAAGAGATAGAAGTAAGATATATAGACTATCTCTCATTTTAAGTCTTGTAGATCTGAGGAAATCGAAGCTTGAGAAAAACACATTTTTTCTCAAGGTTGTAGCAACACTTTGCAAAATAAATAAAATATTTATTTTGTGAGAATAGCTTGAGTAAACTTCTTACGTTTGCATTTCTTCTACTGATAAATCTTAATCTTAGTTTTAGTTATTGAAACAGAGATTGTAATTTATCAGTATTGCATTCAACCCCCCCCTTGCAATACTCAAGGACCAAAAACTGGTATCAGAGCAACAGATTGACATACAAATCTGAGATCATGACGAGTGCACAGAAGTCAAGTAGTATCAAGATTCCAGCCTTTGATAAAGAGAACTACAACAAATGGAAGAGAAAGATCTTGTAGTTTATCAAAGCTGCAAATCCACTATACATGGGAATCCTCGAGAATGGTCCCTTTGTTCCTCAGAAGGAAATTCCAGCCTCGACGGTGAATGGTGTCACTATTGCAGCACACTGGGTCGCCAAGAAACCTTCAGAATTTTTAGAACCAGAAAAAGAAAAGGTAGCTCTGAATGATTATGTGCAACTCATCTTACTTGATTCTCTCACCTTGGACAAATCCATGTGTGGGAACGTCATTGGATGCACATCAGCCAAAGAGATGTGGAACAAAATCGAACTACTCTGCGAAGGAAGTGAAGAGGTTAGAGAAAATCAAAGACAAATTCTTGTATCTCAATATGAAGCCTTCATGGCAAAACCTGGTGAAGAACTAACACAAATGTTTGAAAGGTTCAACAAACTTCTAACTAAACTACAGATTCATGGTAAGTTCTATGAAAAGAAAGAAATCAATGTTAAGTTCTTGCTCACTCTTCCTGAGCATCTTGAATACAAAGTTACAGCAATCAGAGAAGGAAGAGACCTGAACAATGTTTCTCTTGAAACATTATATGGTGTTCTCAAGTCATACGAACTTGAACTCTTTCAGAAAAGAGCCTTACAAAGTGGATCAAAAGGCAAAATGGCAAATATGTCTGGTGCTCTTATAGCTCATGAGCCAAAGATCACCCAGCCAAGTGAAGCAATGCAAATCACACAACCAACTCAAGTGTCATCTTTAAAGATTGAAGAGGTGGTGGATGATGAGGAGAAGTTGGTGCTGCAACTTAATGATGTCGAAGATGAAGACTTCTACACTATAGAAGAGATGGAAAGTATGGACAATCCAACCATGGCTTATATGGCTAAGAAATTCAGGAACATAAGATTCAAAAGAGACAAGCCGTACAAGCCTCAGGGTCAAACATCTAAGTTCAGCAAAGGGAACTCATCTAAGGCTGCTGGTGGTGCCACAAGAGGAGGATACAAGACAGGGATGGTGGATATATCAAAGTTTAGATGCTACAACTGCAATGAACCTGGTCATTTTGCTATAGAATGCAGAAGGCCAAAACAAAGCCAGAAAATGGACAAAGGATCTAGTGGACAGTTCAAGAAAGGACAAGGAAGAGCCTATGTGGCTGAAGGAAAATGTTGGGATGAATCTGATGATGAAGAAGAGGAAGAGTATGTGAACTTAGCCCTCATGGCTAAATCTGATGATGCTTCATCAAGCTCCTCAAGTCAGGTACCATCACTTATTTTACTAGATATGTCTAAAGATGAATATAAGCAAACTGTTGAAGAATTGAGTGCTGAAATGTTTAACATCCATACCAGTTTAACTGCTAAAAATGAAGAAATTGCTAGGCTAGCTAAACTGAATGAAACAATCAAATTTGAAAATGAAATGCTTTTGCTTAAGACCAGCCCATTAGATTCCTTAGCTCAAGAAAATGCTAGACTTAAAAATGACATAGTCCATGCTAAGGAGATAGAAGAGTTTCTAAGAAATGAGATCACTGAAAATGAATTCAAGCTTAAGGCTTTCAGGAACTCATCTAAGCTAATTCAGGATTACAATGAGAAACACACTGAGAATCAGAAAGTTGGAGTAGGTTTTGATTATGGTAGAAGACCTGGAAAGGAAACCGTGGATCATGATTGTTCAAATGGTGTTACTGTCAAACCTCACATCCTCAAAAAGGTTCACAAACCAATTTTCAAGATTGCGGAAATTGAGTTTGATGAGGAAGCCATGATCATCAAGCAACAACTCCTTTATGAAGATGAGAGTGTTGATAGCACACCTAATGAAGGAAAAGATACTATCAAAATTCCCGAGATAGTAACTTTGCCAAATGATCTAACAGAATGTTCCAAAGATGCTGTCATCAATGGCAAGACAGAAACTTCCAAAGATACTGTCAAAAGAGTATCCAAGACAGTAACTTCTAAACCTGTTGTCAAGATAGTAGGAGTGAAAGGTACTGTCAAGAATAACTCGACAGCAACTTCAGAACATACTGTCAACACAGATGCCTACAAGTCTAAGAATAGGAATGGCAAGTTAGGGATCAATAAAGGAAATGGCTATGCTTATGTCAAAAATGCTCCTAGGAAACTATGCAATAATTGTGGCTCCTCTCACCATCTAACACATGTTTGTAAGAAACCAACAGAGAATAAAATCAATGTGACTAAGGTCAATGGTAACTTACATAGAACCCCCATTATGCATAGAACCATGGATGTCTGTAACAACACTGATTGCATGCCTTGTAAGATCACTGCCATGAGTACATGTTTTAATCTGCCTATTCTGTCTACTGAAAAATGCTCTTACATGCAAACTGTTAAGACTTCTGGGCCTACTGATGTCAGTAAAAAGGCAACACTCACTAAGAAGAAGAAAAGGTCTAATTCTAAAACCGAGTGGGTGAGAAAAGAAGTTAAACAAGAGATTGTTGATGTTGATATTAATGTTAAAGATGATGAAAACTCATGTGTTACTAAATCTGCAGGACCCAACAAGATTTGGGTACCAAAATGCAACCTAAATACAATTTGTTTTGCAGGGCAAGAATAAGAAACAGGTTATGTGGATCATTGACAGTGGATGCTCAAGATACATGACAGGTGATAAATCCCTGCTATCACATTTTGTTGAAAAAGCTGGCCCAATCATAACTTTTGGAGACAACAGCAAAGGTTACACTATGGGATATGGCTGTCTGGAAATTGGGAATGTTGTCATCAGTGATATTGCTCTTGTTAATGGATTAAAGCACAATCTACTCAATGTCATCCAATTAAGTGACAAAGGATTTAAGGTTGATTTTAATATGATGGTTTGCAACATCTATCACAAAAAAGATGGAAGCCTTTCTCTTAAAGGAGTGAGATAAGGAAGCTTGTTTGTTGCAGATCTAAGTTCAACAAAGAAGGACAAAATCTATTGTTTCTACAGTAAAGCTTCTGTTGGTGACAACATGCTTTAGCATAGGAAACTCTCTCATCTCAACTTCAAAACAATGAATATGCTAATGAAGAAGGAGTTTGTGAGAGGACTACCTCAACAGGAATTTTGTCAAGAAGGACTGTATGAGGATTGTCAAATGGGAAAATTGAGAAGAGCTGTGCACAAGACAAAGCAAGCAAACACCAACAATGAATGTGACGCCCCCAAATCCGGGGTCAAGGAATTTGGTCGTCACGCTAAAATCTCAATTCAAAACCTGTTAAATATTAAACCAATTCAAATTTAACATCTACGACCCCAACTCTGCCAAGATCTTTAAGGCTATAGTGCTAGAAACAAGAATCCAAAATTTCAAAAACTTTAACTTCCTTTTTACAACAATACTCTATACACAAATTTTATAACACTAGTATAACTTCGATAGAAGTATACCAGGCAAACTAATCTTATACAATATAGTATTTAATAGAAATCAACTTTATACAATAACCTTACACTATATCCAAATGCTCCGCATCAACTCGTTTTCCCAACGTCATCTTGACTCTTCTCGTTCCATAGTTATACAATTAAATACTGTCAATCTACCTTTCACTGGAGGGTTTAAAAGGTGAAATAAGCAAGGATGAGCGGAGACATCCTCTCGTTTTACTGAAATATCAAGGGTAACAAGCAAGAGTGAGCAAAAGAAGCTCAGCAAGTATATATAAAGCTGCACAAGATGAAATAATGATGCAACAATAGCAATATATATAAAATGAACTAAACTGGCCAAAGAAAATGGCAATATGAAAGAATCAACTTAACTGGCAATTGAACAATAATAATAATTTGTGTCAAACTTTAAGTTAGAATTGGATTTTTACTGTGACGCAACGAGTTAAGGTGGATGATCAGTCACACCAAAACCTCGGACCATAACCTACGGTATGTCCAAATACTGAACTGGATCCAAGGCCACTTTTGGCGTACATAATACTGATACTCTGACTGGCGTCTGCAGTCCTTAAAAACATTTCATTTTTAATAAAAACTTCCAATTCCAACCCAATACTCGGAGTTATGTGTCGGAACAATCGACTACCTCATTAATTCAAACTATTACTTTCAACTGTCTGATTAACTTTATCAACTGGATTAGGGTAAAACAAATGCATAAGAATTAAATCTCCAATCACAAGGACAAATACAAGGTGCTGCAAGGTATAATTTATGAAATGAAATAGACTTTGTCAAGTCAAGAACAGTAGGCTATCTCAACCTCAGGATAATAAAAGAATCTGGTTATGAAACAATAATTAAATGAAAATTGAAAACAGGAATCTTGATACGATACTCTGAACAAAAGAGTACGAGTTAGTAAACTTGCCTTTGATCCTTAGCTATTACGTCAAGCCGAAGTTATACAATTATCTTCTTCTTCTGTCTTATGTCATCAAAATTTTCTATTCTGATAACTCTTGGTTCCGGCGCATAAGCGGTTGCTACGAGTCTGCACTACCGAGATCGTGCCCGCCCAACTATTCACTAGTTAAATATAAGATATACTTTAGCCTTCGGACTTCAACTCTACTTAATATAAATATTTATAAACTTAAACGAATGTATTTTCTACAGAAAATTGGGCATGACCTAATCGTAAAGTGGACATTGCCCTGTTTAAAAACACCAAAAATCCTAACTCAATCATCCACAAACAATCCACAATTTATTCACTACTCCAATCATCTACCTTGACTGGTAGTAAACATATAAGAAAATAATTCTACATTGACTTGCAGTTACTTTATCCAGAAATAAACCATCTCATACAACATTTATCACGTACCAAGTCAAATAACTAATTCACATAATTTCATATACTTCACGTAATACATAGCACATGTTTTATTCACGTAACCATTTAAACTAGCATATCATATCATATACAATTGCCAAATAATAATCATTTAATAGTCCTGCCGGAAATTTGGCAGCACTTACTCTATTTATATAACAATCCACCTGTTTTAAACTAATACCAACAATCAAGCATCAAATTACAAACTAACATTTTTACATAACCTAACTTAATCAACTTGAACTCACAACTATAAATTAACATACTCAACTCGATATACCATTTAAACACGTAGCAATTATCAGCTCATATGCCACTATACGATACCAAACTTATTATCATACTATCGGAAATAAAAATTAGATTTAACTAGTTAGAAAGATGGACAGTTTATAGTATAAAGATGAACTCAGATGAAAAAGTGTAAAACAATAAATTTGTAGAAAATTTCGAGACCTTTCCAGAATGGTAAGACTCATTAAAAATGAACAAGTAACGAGTTTACAAACTTTAAAACAAGCTGCTGCAGAAGCAGACTCAGCCCTGTTCACACAATTTAATCACACACTTTGTTAATGGAAGGTAAACCACACTTGTAACACTTGAAAATATCTTTTCATATAGATATAACTCACCAACATATAACTGCACATAACATTTAATCACACATTTATAGTCCCGTATAGAATACAAGACTTAAACAACCACTCATACTTTAAATCCGATTATCACTAGATTAAATAGAATTAATCAAAATCAATCAATTCAGTTAATCAAGCAATTAATCAAGTCAGGTAAATAATAAAATAATTTTTTGAAAATATTAATTAAATTTGATTTATAATTAATCAAGATTAAATAATAATTAATTAATAAAATTCACCAATTAACTACTCACTTAATTGGTCAATTAAATCAATTACATTATTATTTAAAACCGATTGAAAATAATCAAATCTAATTATTCTTGAGACACTAATAATAAAATGCAAATAATAAATACATATATAAAATTTTCAAAATTTTGGCATGACCCGTTCGTAAATAGGACTATCCAAAATATTGCATGTACTATGTTGCGCCCCCAGTCACAGGACGAACAACACAGTACAGCACCAACAACAACCTGTATAATCAACATTCACTAATCAACGTAAACTCCACAAAATATCAAACTTTAACAAAAATCCCCAAGTTTGAGATTAAACGAAAGTAAACTGAAATTATTATCAAAATCAAATTTTAGTACTAAAACAAACTCCACATATTAACACGTATATAACGAGACTAAAACCAACTTCCCCATTCAAAATTAACTAACTAACTAAAATCATAATAATACTAAAAATCAAATTATGCCTTTAAAACAATTTAAACACCTCAACATATTTATATAATCAATTACAAACAATTTCCCCCAACTCGGGAATTATTAAACATAAATTAAAATCGCCACCAAAATCAAGCTCGGTACTTTAACAAATTAAACATCGCATTTATATACATAAACAAGCTACTAACAACTCGAACAATTACCGAAACTAAAATCGCAAACTAAAATCAAATCTTGTAAAAAAATTTGAACAACAACAATTAAGCATGTAAAACGATTATACACAATCATATAAAGCTATCCCAGCCATCAAAATAAGTGAACAAACTCAGAATCAAAAAGCCCCAAATTTTTTTAATATGAACCCTAATTTATTTATTTTTCCAGAATTAAAGAAACATTTATATAAAATTGAAAATTCATCCTCTGATGAAACTAATTGCATATTCAGATACTAGATTATAAGAGATTCGATTTGACTACTTGAACTCCAAAATCCGATATCAATAACACCTTCAAAATTAGTTTTGATTCTCAAGAACACGAAGAACACGACAATCAAACATCGATTTCTATACGTTACTGAACTCTAAATTCAACATATAATATATGAAATTGACTGGAAAAATGTACTCTACACGATGGTAACATCAAAATCAGCAACCAACCACGTTTACAAAAATTCATAATTCTAATATATATAAATCGAATTAAATAAAAATAATTGAAATTCAGAATTTTACCCCACACAAAATCTGATGGTAGATTATGAAACTAGACTTCAAGATCTTCGATTTGAGTACTCGGGCTTTGGATTTGGATTCCTACATCACCTTCAAATTGGCTTTGATCCTCAAGAACAGGAGAGAGAAATAGAAAAAAAAACATTTTTGATTTGTTTTGATTTTTGTTGTTTCTGCGTGAGTTTGTGTGTGTGTGTGTTGTGTATGTCTGTGTACATACTGAGTGTGTGTGTTAGATTAGGATTAGATAAGGTTAGGCACAATTACCCCACCTAACACCAAATAGTCCCGTACTGAACGATCTTTAACGAACGAAAACTTTAAAAATAAATATACTCGATAATATAAAAATAATTCTCGACCACTAAAATATTTTTAGCACGAAATTATAACTTCCACTCAATTAGAGGATAAATATTAAAAAAAATTATTTACTCTAAAATTGAAATAATTATGCACAAAATTTTTATAAAGCCCGGATTTTACAGAATTGCAAAAATATTTAATTTTTGAATACTTTTATAACTCACCCAAATACTAATGGGGGCACAGATAAGATACCGGGTAAAATTTTGGTACTAATAAAATACCGCTTTGATACCAAAAATTTCCAAATATTGGAAATCTTCCAAAAATGTAAAAATACTAAATTTTTGGAATACTTTTATAATTTAAACAAAATAAAACTTTGAACCCGAATAAAATATCGGATAAAATTTTGGCGCAACTAAAGTATCGATTTGATCCCCAAAATTCTTTTAACATACTCAATTCGACAATATCGATAAAATAATCAACTTTCGCAAAAAAAAATTAGATGAATAAAATACACATAATACCATTCCTCCTCTTTGAGAAAAGCAATAAAATATTTAAATAATAATATTAATAAACCCTGAAAATTCGGGTTACTACAATCTACCCACCTTATAAGGATTCCGTCCTCGGAATCAGTTGAAGAAGTCACTAAGGTTCTGTTGGAACCAGTTTTCTGTCGGGTCTAACTCCAGGAAGCCCTTCGGGTGAACCTGTCAAAAGAGAAGAATGCGAGGGATTGGGCCCCCGATTCACCTCCGGTGTGAGAATGAGTTAGAGGTTCCAATTAGGTTTAAATGAACGTGTAAGTATTTGTGAGCATAAAAAATGAGTATCCCCTCCATTCAAACCTGTCAGGTGCTTTTATAGGCACTCTGGTAACCGTTCACCCGAGATATTCGGGAATAGTCGCTCACGTCTGTTGTCCTATTCTTCCGCTTGAATAAGTGGGAGACTTAGTCAACCCATGGCTAGTCAACCAACGGCTAGTGCCAATGACCTTATCCGAAGTAAATGGGCTATGACAGCCCAACGAAACTGTTCGGTCCGGTAAAGCCGATTGGGCCCAGCTGCTATTCGGCCCATTTATTATTTGGCCCGAATACTGTTGGGCCTCCAACATGTCCCTGGACTTCGGTCGGATGTTGATGCGTGCGGAGTCCTATCTTATCACAAGTAAGTTCTCTGCATCCTTTTGTGTGATTAATCATTTTGTACTTAGCACACATGTCTTCTTTACTGAATGCGTGCATTACTGTTAGGCGTAAAAATGCTTTTTGTTTGGGGAATACATTTGCTTACGAAAACATGCCCGTAAATAGATTTGTAGTCAGACCAGTAGATAGATTCGTCCTAGGAATAATTTCCGAGACCAATTTGTCCCTAGAACAATCTTCGGGATGAATCTGTCCTTAGAACGATCTTCGGGATGAGTTGGCCCTTAGAACCGTCTTCGGGCTGAGGAGTGCTTTAGAGATCTCTCTTATTTCTTCGGCTTAGAAGTTAGTAACCCTCCGACCGATCCAAGCCCTCTGTACTCGGCGACTACTTTTTCTTTCTTCTTTTTCCTGCTCATGTCCGAGTACAAGGCTAATTTCTTCATATTAATGCAGGAATTATGGATCGGTCGACTTCTACATCGGGACAGTCTCCTAGATCCATATCCCCGGACAGATATCTGTTTCATGATGTCGATGAATTCCCTGCGGTGAATCACCCTACTCGGTTGTCTGAGGACAGAGTAGCTAAGTTGCCGAAAGAGTTTGATATCCCGACCGGTGCCTGGCATACATATCTGCCGAGAGCTGCTGACCGGATATGGTTCAACCCTCCCGTCCCGAAGGGGTACGGGAATGTGGCTACCAGGATCTCTGAGGCCGCTTTAAAATGCGGTTTTCGGGTCCCGATGCTCCCGCTGGTGAAGCAACTGTTCGCCCAGATGGACCCGAACGGGTTTCTTCATATGAACGGCTTTCAATGCCGATGTCTTGCGGCCAACGTCGATCCAACCCCCGCCTTGTTCTGGCACCACCACGACTTCCGAAAGAATGGTAAGAGTAAGGGTTTTTACTCCATCGCCCGCCGTACCAACATGGCTGAGTGGGTGGAAACCAATTCCAACAACAAGGGAAGCCACGATAAGTGGTGTTATATCTCGGGTCCGAAGATAGCTGCCTTGTCTCAATGGCGTGTGGTTGATCCCACTGTTCAAGTGGTTAAGCCCACGCTATCGAGGGCAGAACTGGACGAATACCAACGTCTATGTAACTTTAACATGGACCGAATCCCTTTAGAGGACCTTCAGGATAAACAGTGGCTTTTCGCCCTCTGGGGTAATGGTAACACACTCTACCCTTTTATTATGCTTCTTTCTGTACTTCCCTTTTCCTGCTTTTACTTTCACTGATAATGTTAACCCCTCTCTTTTCTTCTTACAGTGTCTTCTCGTCAAGCCATCGTCGAGAGGAAAAGGGCCAAGTTTGAGGCCGAGCAGGCAGCTCTGGCGGCTAGGGCGGCCGAAGCGGCGGAAGCGGAGGAGGCAGCCGGGGCAGGTGCCACGCCCAACGATGATCGCCTGGTAGGCGAGAAACAGGCGCATGAACAGTCGGCCCCATCATCTCCCCCGCCAACTGACCGTGCTGAGCAGGCGACTGGGTCTGCCCTGGTTAGAAAAAGAGCTCGAAGAGGGGACGTCATAAAAACGTACGTCCCTCAGTGGGCGATTTTGGAGTCCGATTCCATCGCCACGACCGACCCCAAAGCAATCAAGGAGATAGCTCCCGATTTATGCCGAGCGTTGGTGCTTCCGGCTGATCGCCCTGCTTACGAGAAGTTGGGCCTCGCCGATGCTTGTGCCGATCTTATGGTGTTCCTTTCCAAGGTAAGCATAGCTAGTGTGTCTTTTTCTCTCCTATTTGCTCAGCTTTTTTTAACCGAGTTTCGTTTCTCTTTTTCAGGCGACGCCAATGGCAGCTATCATCACCGATAAGGTGAAGGATATGGAGGGCAATTTTGGCCAGCTTCGGGAACTGGAGGTCCGAGCTGTGAGGTCGGAGAATGCTCTTCAGCAAGCCGTCGGTGACGTGGAGAGGCTAGAGGGGCAGGCTACGGCGCTTAGGGCTGATCGGGAGGCGATGCAGAAAGAGGTCGACCTTCTCCGAGCCAGGTTAACCAAGCGCAACCTCTCTCTGAAGGCTTCTAGGAAGTTGGACCGGAAGGAGACCAAGCTTCGGTTGAACGCCGAGGAACGCTACTATCAGATGGGCCACGACGAGGTCGTGAGGAGGGCGGCCGCCATGGGCTTGGACCATGCAGCTTTGGTAGAGCCCGGCTTCACTGATCCAGTTGGTCGCCCAGATGAGGACGAGCCTCCTCTCGTGTCTTCTGGCGAGGATGAAGAGTTGTCTGATTAGGGCCTTTTCTTTGTCCTCTTGTACTTTATTTCGCCTTCGGGCACTAAACTTTTGTAGCCTTCGGGCATTGAATGTACTTTGTCATTTCTAATGGATTTTCCAAGTTTTACGTCATCTATGCCTTCTTTCAGTGCCGATTGTTGCCTTAACATAATTAATAATCTTATGTACCTTCGGCTTCGGCCTTAACATAGAGTGTTATATGTGTCTTCGGTTTTATCTTTGCCTCAACAGAATTTTATGTGTCTTCGGCTTCATCTTACCTTAACATAATTAACAAAATTTTATGTGTCTTCGGCTTATCAACTTCGCCTTAACATAATTAACAAAATTTATGTGTCTTCGGCTTATCAACTTCGCCTTAACATAATTAATAAAATTTATGTGTCTTCGGCTTATCAACTTTGCCTTAACATAATTAATAAAATTTATGTGTCTTCGGCTTATCAACTTCGCCTTAACATAATTAATAAAATTTATGTGTCTTCGGCTTATCAACTTCGCCTTAACATAATTAAATCAGTTTTAACCATTATATGTATCTTCGGCTTTCTTTTTCGCCTAACATGGTCTGGATTCTCCCAAAGTTTGGCTGTTTGGTTATCCAATCGCCAAATTTATGAAACATTATTCAAGAAGTCTTGTGGAATTTATCGTTTCTGGTCGTCCCCAGGTAAATGTCCGACTTATAACATTATAATGCATAACTGATAAAATAAGTAGAACGGGGAACACATGTATTTTATTGATAAATTATTCAACTTTACATGCTTTTCAGAAAAAAAACTTGATATGAAGTGAAAATAAGAACTTGAGTGGCGAGCACCTTTTGTTCGGCCATATTCCTCTAGATTGGATGAAGGTTATTGGTAATATCTTCGTAACCTCGATGCGTGCCATGTGTTCTTGATCGGGTCGCCAGACGTGGTTGCTAATTTGTAGGTACCAGGTCGAACCACCTCAGTCACTTTATACGGGCCTTCCCAGTTTGGCATTAGTTTTCCCTGCTTAGCTGGTATAGAAGTCGCCAATTCCCTCAACACAAAATCTCCCACCATGAAGGTCCTTTTCTTTACTCCGGTGTCGTAGTATTGGACTGCCTGAAGCTGATATTTCAAGTTCCTTAGGTGAGCCGCCTCTCTTTCTTCTTCCAACAAATCCACATTGGCCCGAAGGCCGAATTCATTTGCTTCGACGTTGAATACCTCCGTTCGGTAGGAGTCCAGTCCGACCTCAATGGGAACCAGGGCGTCGGTCCCGAATGCCAACTTAAAAGGCGTCTCGCCTGTCGACGAGCGTGGGGTCATTCGGTATGCCCACAATACCCAATTTAGCTCTTCTGCCCAAAGCCCTTGGCATCTCCCAGTCGCTTTTTTATCCCGTCGAAGATGATTTTATTTGCGGCTTCGATTGCTTCGTTTCCTTGAGGGTGACCGACCGAGCTAAATTTCTACTGTATTCCAAAATGCGTCAAGAACTTCCGGAACTTGTTCCCGATGAACTGGGTCCCATTGTCGGATACACAGACCTTCGGGATCCCGAACCTGAGTATGACTTGCTCTAACATGAACTTTTTTGCTGCCTATTCGGTTATGGTCGCCAGAGGTCTTGCTTCGACCCACTTGGTCATATAGTCGATCGCCACTATGTAGTACTTGGCTTGCTTTGTGCTCTTTGGTAGAATTCCCACGATATCTACAGCCCACATGGCGAAAGGAATGGGACTTAGGACTGATGCCATTTCTTCTGGTTGCTGCTTCGGGATGGTACTGAATAACTGACATTGCCGACACTTTTTTGCGTAATCGGCCGCATCTGCTCGCAAAGTCGTCCAGTAAAACCCTTGCCTGAGGATTTTAAAAGCAAGCGACCGACCGGCAAGATGTTCTCCACATATCCCTTCGTGAACTGTTTCCAAAGCTAGCAGTTGTTCTTCGGGATCCAAACATCGGAGAAGGGGTTCTGTTGCTGACCTTCTATACAACTTGTTACCGACGATGGTGTAGCTTGCTGCCCTGTACTTCACTTTTTGGGCCTCTTTCCGGTCTAGGGGCAAGGTACCTTTTTCTAGATAGGCCCTGATCGGGGTCATCCAGTTAATGCCTTGGTGGATTTCCATGCATTGTTGCTTGTCGATTGAAGGGCTTTTCACTTCAGTCAGGTAGATGGATCCTGTGAGGTTGTGTGTTTCGGCCGAAGCCAACCATGACAGAGCATCGGCTCGGCTGTTATCCTCTCTTCCTACTTGACTTAATTCGAAGGATTCAAATGAGTCCGATGAATCCTTTACCTTCGCGGCGTAAGCCTTGAGTCGAAGCTCTCTTTGTTCTTACTCTCCTGAAAAGTGCTTCACCACTAACATAAAATCACTAAATGCTCATAAATTTCTTACCTCGAGGTTTTTGGCCAGGTTTAAACCGGCTAGCAATGCTTCGTACTCGGCCTCGTTATTGGTTAGCGGGAAAGTGAATCTTATTGCTTGGCAGATTTCGAACCCGTCTGGACTTGAAAGGATTAATCCTGCCCCACACTTTAAACCGGCTACCGACCCATCTACGAACAATTTCCACTTGCCTGGCGATCGCACCAGCTGCTCTTCGGGAGCTAGGTCTTTTGGTCCTGAAAAATAGCATTCGACCATGAAGTCTGCCAATGCTTGGGCTTTGATGGACGTTCTGGGGATGTATTCCAAATCGTATTCTCCCAGCTCGATGTACCAAGCCACCACCCTTCCGGACCCCTCTGGTCTTGTCAAAATTTTCTTAAGGGGTTGATCGGTTATAATCTGTACCGTTCGCCCCTGAAAATAACGACGTAGCTTTCGGGTCTCCATTACAAGGCCGTATGCGAACTTTTCTGCATTTGGATATCTTGTCTCCGCATCTTTCAGCATGCGGGACACGTAAAACACTGGGTGTTGAGAGCTGTTATGTTCTTTCACTAGTACTGCTCCAAGAGTTCGGTCGCTCACTGCTAAGTATAGCTGTAATGTTTCCTTCGGATCGGGCCTCATCAAGAGAGGCGCCTTGGTGAGATAATCCTTCACATCCTCAAATTCTCTCTGGCACTTCGATCCCCATTCAAAATTCTTCGATCCCCGGAGTGCTTCAAAGAAAGGTAGGGTCTTTTCTGCTGATCTGGAAATAAATCTTCGCAAGGCGGCCATTCGACCGGTCAATTTCTGTACATCCCGAATTGTCTTCGGCTGTTCCATGTCGATTACTGCTTGTATCTTTTCTGGGTTTGCTTCGATCCCTCGGGCACTGACCATATACCCTAAGAATTTCCCACTGGAGACTCCGAAAGTACACTTGTTCGGATTAATCTTCATGTCGTGCTTCCTTAATGTCTCGAAGCATTCTTTGAGATCTTCCATGTGATCTTTGAACTGGGACTTAACAATCATATCATCCACATAGCATTCCATGTTTCTCCCGATTTGTTTATAGAAAATCCGATTGACCACTCTTTGGAATGTGGCTCCTGCATTTTTCAGGCCGAAAGGCATTTTGATGTAGGCATATGTTCCTTTCGGGGTGATGAATGTTGTCTTTGGAATATCCTCGGCATTCATTGCAATCTGATGGTATCCTGAAAAAGCATCCAAAAAACTAAGTACCTGATATCCGGCAGTGGCGTCTGTCAGCTGGTCAATGCTAGGAAGTGGGTAATGGTCCTTCGGGCAGGCTTTGTTTAAGTCGGTGTAGTCAACACACATTCGCCATTTGTTATTTGCCTTCTTTACCACCACTACATTGGCTAGCCAGTCCGGGTACTTGATTTCCTCTATGAATTTTGCTTCCAGAAGTTTTTCCACTTCGGCTTCGATGATCTTCTGCCGTTCCATGGCGAATGTTCTCTTTCTTTGCTTTACTGGCTTTTCCTCGGGCTTAACATTAAGACAATGCTTCACCGTCTTTGGATCCAAGCCCCGCATGTCCTCGGGCCCCCAGGCGAAGACGTCGTGGTATTACCTGACCACTTCAATCACTTTCTTCTTCAGGTCGGGCTCCATATTTTTCCCGATTTGAACCATCTTTCCCGAACAGCCTGCATATAGCTCCACCTCTTCAGTTTCTGCTGCTGGTTCGGCAATTGGGCTAGATAGGTCTGTCCCAAACTTTTCTAATTCGATGTTCATGGTTTGGCGACTTCCGCTAGATTCGCCTTCGGTCCTCTTTCTTTTACCACTTTCGGTCAGCTCAAAATCCTGATCTTTATCTAGATCGTCTAGCATGATGATTCAGGCGGTTTTTTGATCGCCTCTCATTTCCCCGATGCCATGCTCAGTCGGGAATTTCAATTTGAGATGAGGTATCGACGCCACCGCCTGGAAGGAGGTAAGGGCTGGCCTTCCGAGAATAGCATTGTAGGGGCTTTCCACCCGAACCACATAGAACTTGACCTGCTTTTCCACAGTATATGGAGCTTTACCCAAAAGAACAGATAGAGTGATAGTACCTTCAATAGGGACTGGCTGATTCCCGAAGCCGTACAGGGGAGCTTCGTGGCAGGGTTCCAGCTGTTCGCCTCTAAGGTTCATTTTACTATACGTCCGATGATACAGAATGTTCACCGAGCTCCCCCCGTCTATCAGAGCTTTCCATATTTTGTTTTGCCCGATCACCGGATTGATGAGCAAAGGGTCTTTTCTTGGCCGTCTTGCTATCTCGTCCCAGGGTACTTCCACCGAATATGGTTTTTACTTCGCCTCTGTACCTTTCGAACTCTTCGGGCTCTTTTCGTTTGTCTTCCTTCGGGGATAGCTTGTCCCTCAGGTCTTTGACAAATTTATTCAGTTCTCCCTCCTTGATCATCTTTTCTATCAGTTTTTTTTAGATGGTAACACTCATCAGTGTTGTGACCCTTGTCTTGATGATAATCGCAATACTTGTTACCATTTTTCTTATAATCGGGCATCTTCATTCGTGCTGGGTGAACGAAGCCAGGCTTTCCTTTTATCTCGTGGAGAATTTTCGAGATTGGTGCATTCAGAGGGGTAAATGCTGTGCCATCCCTATCTCTCCTTCGTTCGGCAACTTTATCGCGACCCTTCGCCTCATCTCGCCTATCATCGAATCTTCGCCCTGAATCGTACCTGTCATACCCTTTTCTCCCCCTGTCTTCTCTCTTGGCTTCTTTAAACCCTCCGATGGATTCCATCTTCCGTCGGATGCTCTCACCCCTCAAGTATATATCATTCAGGGATTTAGGGGGAATATCATAAAGAGAATATCGGAGTTTTTTGACCTTTGATGGGGTCTAGTCCTGCCGATAAGAACCTAGCGGCCTTTACTTTGTCCAAATTTGTCACCATTCCAGCTTCTTCCTTAAACCTAGCCAAGTAATCTCCCAACTCTTCGTTCGGCCTTTGTCTACAGTGGATCAAAGCCTCGGTGTCCTTCTCTCTTCGGCACAAGTGTGAATAGTGCCTCAAGAATTTCCTTTTTAGCTAGTCGTAAGAACATATCGACCTTGGTTTCATTGACCTATACCACATGGTAGCTGGACCCTTCAGGTATGTCTTGAACATCTTGCAAAGCATGACATCACAGTGTCCCATGCCTTTCATAAGGGACTCATACTTCTCGCAATGGTCTTCAGGGTCGCCTTTCCCATTGAATTCGTTCATCTTCGGGAATTGTCTTCCAGGGGGAGGTCTATACTGCTCGATTTCCTCCGACATTACCGGCTCATGACTAATTCTACGATCGCCGAACATCGCCTTCTCCATTCGGCTCAGCCTGTCTTTCATACGAGGATCTCCTTCCTCGTCGGTATCCGATCGTACGACCACCTTTGAACGGATCCTTCGGGGGTGTGATTCAGAATCCGAAGATCCATCTTCATCATTATGCACCCTCTTTTCTCTCATGTGACTTGTCTGTACCAATAGTTGTTCTCCGGTCTCCACAGCACCTTGGAGAGCCTTTTAATTGCTTGCAGCTTAGCGAGATCCTCTTCCCTCTTCTTCGCCCTAGCTTGGGCTTCGGCTTCCAGCCTTTCCTTTTCCTTCTGCTTTCCCCCTTTGGCAGCAGTTTCTTCACGCCATTTAAGAATCACGACCTTTTACTCTTCGGGAGTTGGCATTGGTCCCTCCTCCAACTCATCATCGAAATTGAGAATTCGATTAATAGGAGGTGTAGTTGTAGAGGGACCTTGGCGATGAGTCTCAGCGAAACCGAGAGCCCTATCTTCAGAACTATCAATTGCCATCGTTCTCAGCTAACGTCACAAATTTGCTTACACGTTCCCACAGACGGCGCCAAATGTTGGAACCAGTTTTCTGTCGGGTCTAACTCCAGGAAGCCCTTCGGGTGAACCTGTCAAAAGAGAAGAATGCGAGGGATTGGGCCCCCGATTCACCTCCGGTGTGAGAATGAGTTAGAGGTTCCAATTAGGTTTAAATGAACGTTTAAGTATTTGTGAGCATAAAAAATGAGTATCCCCTCCATTCAAACCTGTCAGGTGCTTTTATAGGCACTCTGGTAACCGTTCGCCCGAGATATTCGGGAATAGTCGCTCACGTATGTCGTCCTATTCTTCCGCCTGAATAAGTGGGAGACTTAGTCAACCCACGGCTAGTCGACCAACGGCTAGTGCCAATGACCTTATCCGAAGTAAATGGGCTATGACAGCCCAACGAAACTGTTCGGTCCGGTAAAGCCAATTGGGCCCAGCTGCTATTCGGCCCATTTATTATTTGGCCCGAATACTGTTGGGCCTCCAACAGGTTCTTTTTTTTTTATAACTTCTAACTCTGGTTGCATCCGCAATAATACTAACTCTTTACTCTTTGATACTTGTTCTTTCTAGTCTGGTATTCTACCAGTTCCTCTATATATGGCAAATCCGGTTGTACCACTACACGTTACTCGTTACTAGTATTCTACTCACATCTTGATCCGCTTTGGCTCTTGATAATCCCATCGCAAAGGTTAACTAATTCCATCCTGCTTGACATACTTTCAAGATTATTTGAGATAATCAGATTCATGATATTTTGAAGTGAAAAGATGTCGTATCATAACGAGTGCCCCACAATTGTGGTTATCGAATTAAGAATTTTAAAACAAACGTTTTTGAAATAAAAGAATCACTGAGAGACCAATATGATCAGATGAACCAATGTTGCGTGTCTTATTTAAGACATTACTAAAGGTAATTAACCTTCTTGTGTTTCACAACACACAAGTGATGGCGTCCCATCCAACTTCTATCACACAGACAGATAGTCCTTGTGTCCCCTATAAATAGGGTTGTTCGTCTCAGTTGGAGTAGAGAAATATAAAATGAGTCTAAAGTCAAATTAACAATTGAAGCCTTTTGATGACAAATTCTCATATACACCCCTAGATTACAACTGAACAGATTCCAAAGGTACTACTTCCGGAAAAAGAATAACCAGAAAAGAAATTACTGGCACAATACGAGGAAATGATGATTTATCAATTATAGAGTTATTCACTATTGAAAAACATTAGAAATTCAAATATCAAAACTTGATAGGGTTTTAGAAATCTAAAAAAAAAAAATAGACATCAAGACAACCTTTAGCACATTTGAAACCCAATAACAGGTGAACACAATATCAAAATATAAATTCAGAAGGCGGAATATTTAGATGAATGAAATACACATAATACCATTTCTCCTCTTTGAGAAAAGCAATAAAATATTTAAATAATAATATTAATAAACCCTGAAAATTCGGGTTACTACACTGAACCACTCAAGCAGATTCACATGGATCTTTTTGGCCCATTAAATGTTCCATCCTTAGCCAAAAAGAGATATGTAGTGGTCATGGTGGATGACTACTCTAGGTACACTTGGGTGAAGTTTCTAGAGTCAAAAGATGAAGTTGCTCAAGAAATCATTGATCACATAAGAGTTCTTGACAGAACTCCAAATGCCAAAGTTCAAATCTTAAGAAGTGACAATGGTACTGAGTTCATAAATGCATCACTTGGAAATTTCTGCAAAGATGAGGGCATTGTACAACAATTCTCTGTTGCCAGAACACCACAACAGAATGGAGTTGTGGAAAGGAAGAACAAGATCCTCATTGAAGCTGCTAGAACTATGTTGCATGATGCAAAATTACCAACATATTTCTGGGCAGAGGCAATCAACACAGCTTGTTATACACAGAACTGAACCATAATCAACAAAACTCATGGAAGTACTCCTTACTATTTGTTGACTGAAAAGAAACCCACTGTCAAATACTTTCATGTATTTGGAAGTAAGTGCTTCATGATGAAGGACAACCATGAAAAGAAAGGAAAATTTGATACTAAAGCCTATGAAGGCATTTTCATGGGATATGGGATAGAAATGACAGCTTACAGAGTCTATGTCATAGAACACAAGATCATTGAAGAAAGTGTGAATGTCACATTTGATGAAACCAAGTTTCCAGAGCTGCATGGAGATGGTCAAATGCAGACCTTTAGTTTTGAAAATCAAGGATACTTGGAATAAGAAGAATTTATTGATGAAGAGCCCAGTTATACTCAAACTGTTGATCTTGAGAAAGATGCTGTCAATACTAATGATGTTAATCAAACTCTAGCTCAGTCACAGACCATTTCAACTAATCTTCAAAATGATGGTGACTCTGGAGATAATGAAGAGCATGGCGGAGACAACTGTAATGGTGAAGATTCAATTCCTCAAACTGGAGCTAATCTATCAGATCAAAACAGAAGCTTGCCCAGAACCACAAAATGGAACAAGGATCACACTAATGATCTAATCATTGGTAATCCTTCCTCTGGGGTAAGAACAATGAATAATGTCTCTTCTAACAACATGTTCTCATGTTTTCTGTCTCAAATAGAACCAAAAACAATTGATGAAGCATTGTTGGATTCTGATTGGGTGATTGCCATGCAAGAAGAACTCAACCAGTTTGAAAGAAATAATGTATGGAATATGGTTCCAAGACCAAAAGGAAAATCAGTCATTGAGACAAAGTTGGTATTCAGAAACAAACTGGATGAAAGTGGAATGGTGATAAGAAACAAAGCAAGGCTAGTAGCTAAAGGTTACTGTCAACAGGAAGGAATAGATTATGATGAGACATTTGCACCTGTTGCCAGACTTGAAGCCATAAAGATCTTTCTAGCTTTTGCTGCACACTGTAACTTCAAAGTGTTTCAGATGGATGTCAAAAGTGTCTTTCTCAATGGAGAGTTGGAGGAAAAGGTGTATGTTGAACAGCCACCTGGATTTGAAGATGCTGAATTGTATAACTTTGTATACAAACTGTTCAAAGCACTATATGGACTGAAGCAAGCTCCCAGAGCTTGGTATGATACACTCTCTACCTTTCTATTGGAAAATCAATTTACAAGAGGTGTGGTAGATAAAACTCTATTCTACAAGCATCATGGCAAAGACATCATTCTGGTTCAAATCTATGTTGATGACATTATTTTTGGATCTACAAATGAAAAACTGTGTGAAAAGTTTTCATCTCTAATGAGAAACAAATATGAGATGATCATGATGGGAGAACTGTCATTCTTCCTTGGTCTACAAGTTCTTCAACAAGATGATGGAATCTTCATATGCCAAGCCAAATATATCAAAGAACTACTCAAAAAGTTCAACTTAGAAGATTCATCACCTGCCAAGACTCCAATCTCCACACCAACCAATCTGGATCTTGATCCCAAAGGAAAGAAAGTGAACTCTAGTGCTTACAAAGGCATGGTAGGATCTCTCCTCTACTTAACTGCTACCAGACCAGACATAATGTTTGCTACATTTCTCTGTGCAAGATTTCAAGCTGATCCAAAGGAGTCACACTTGATTGATATCAAGAGAATTTTTAGATATCTAAAGGGCACTCCTAATCTAGACCTTTGGTATCCTAAAAATACTGGATTTGATCTAGTTGGGTATTCTGACTCAGACTTTGCTGGATGTAGAATTGACAGAAAAAGTACAACAGGTAGCTATCAATTTCTTGGTGGAAGATTGGTATCATGGTTTAGCAAGAAACATCATTCAGTCTCTACATCAACTGCAGAAGCTTTATACATTGCAGCTGGAAGTTGCTGTGCACAAATTCTATGGATGAAAAATCAGCTTTTGGATTATGGTCTAGTGTTAAACAACATTCCTATCTTCTGTGACAACACTAGTGCCATAGCCATCTCAGACAACCCTGTTCAACACTCTAGGACAAAGCATATTGATATCAGACATCATTTCATAAGAGAGCATGTTGAACGAGGAACTGTGAAACTGATCTATGTCCCTACAGAAAAGCAACTTGTGGATATCTTCACAAAACCATTGGATGAAGCCACCTTTAACATGTTGGTAAGTGAATTGGGAATGCTCAATCTGGTATGTTAACTTACTAGTTTTACATTTTCATATTCTCGATGCAGCTTGTGACAGTAGCTTCTAAGTTGCTGTCATGAGAAGTTACTGTCTACATAGTCACTATTCATATTTGACAGCATATTTGTTATGACTATGCTAAACTTGAATTTTGTGCTAGTCTTATTTTTGATAGTTAGACTTTGTGTGACATTAACTTGATTAACTTCAAAATTTGATAGAAATTGGTCAAGGAAATTGCACTGATTGTGTTAGTAATGAATGACACTAAGAAACTAGACAGAGGGGGGGGGGGTGAATGGATAGTTTGAATGATTTTCGATTTCTTGAAACTAAAATTCTGTGAGAGATTGTGTTGTATAAAATGCGGAATGAAAATAATAGAACACACACAATCACTTTAATCTACTTTGTATTAAGTAAATTAAATACTACAACTTCCAAAATTTCACAAATGAAATTCTGGCTTCTAAACAAGAACAATGTTTTCTTGCTTTGCTTACAGAGAAAAGAGTGCTTGAATATTTCTATGTATTACTCTCTTGCAGCTAACAGTAGGGTGTGCAAGATATATATAACCTATACAAACTAGTACACACACCTATTTACACAGTTACCCCTCACTGTAAGTCCAACTTGTCCTGCCATAAGAAGTTAACTGTGTCAGGAAGGACCACTTGCTTTTCAGAGTCTTTCCCGTTTTTGTAGCTGTTTGTCTCTTGTCTTTCTCTCCAAGTTTAGCTGTAGATTTGCCATCTGTTCTTTGGACCACCTTACCAGAACAGATGCTTCAGTATTTGTCTCCTTTGAATTTTGGTTCTGTACCTTGATTTGTCTTGTTATAAACGGCTAAGTGTTGATATCGTGAACTCCAGTGTGTTCCTGACTTCACGATATATCCTTTGAAGACTTCGCGACATAGCCTTTGAGGACTTCGCGACATAGCCTTTTTGAGGACTTCGCGATCTAGGCTTTTTGAGGACTTCGTGACATAGCCTTTTTGAGGACTTCGCGATCTAGGCCTTTTGAGGACTTCATGATCCAGTACATTCTGACTTTGTTGTATCAACACTTCACAGTATGAGTAATGAAGACTTCATGACATAGTTCATTTAGGACTATGCGATCTCAGTACTTCACGACATGTATATTTTGGACTTCACGACATAGCTTTATTCTGACTTCACGGTATAGGGACTTAGAAAAACTTCTGCAACTTATTTCTTCAGGACCTTATTCATCTCCATCCTGCTGCATGAACATTTCTGAACTTCTACCAGGATAGTTATTCCATGGCCTATGTACATTCTAGATTGCAAGAAGCTTACTAAGCTCATTATAACTTTGAGCATACAAGATAAAGCCAAATACATGAAAACAAGACAAGTACAGTAGAGACCTATACTATATCCCAGTGAAAGAATTCACTAGGTCATGTAGAGTGACATAGTCACAATGAGTAGGCTTGTCAATAGTGGTATTCAGACATGCCTTGAGCCTAACAATCTCCCTCAAATTGTGAGTAAGAAACTTAGGCACAATTTCATGTCTGATAACAAGCCTAACTTACATAAAAGGAATTAAATTTCAGAGAGAACAATAGATGAACATTATGAACAGAGTTTTGATTACATACTGAAAGTGAAAGCTTACCGATTATCTTTGTTGCTCAACGACTTCAGTTTCCATTTGCTTCTCAAGATAGTCATCATAAACCTTCTTCTTTCTCACTTCTTCATTTCTCTTCATATCTGAAATGGTTGCTTGAATTTCATCTCTTCCAATTAGTTCTTCAATGAGGGGAGAGTTTTCCAAGTCTTCAACTGCAGCTTTTAGGGCACTTTCCACATAGGAATCTAAAAACTCCATCCTTATCTTGCTTGTTCCTCCATTTTTATTTTTTTATTCCACAACATAAGGATTTTGTTTCACTTTGCACAGCCCTTTCTTCCTCAACTCTTTAGCCCTCTCTTCCATCTCAACCATCTCTTTCTCCTTTTGAATGTTCTTCTCTTCATTTAGCTTCCTTAGGTTTTCTTTGTAATCAGAGTGCATCTTCAAGAATCTGGCAATTTCAATCTTCCACAATCTTTCTTCCTTTTCTTCAAAGTTCAGCAGTGCATTTATTCTTTCAAGCTCATATTGAGGAAAGAAGATGACGATGTTACCTCCGAATTCAAACGTGTCCATAACGTATTTTACGTGCCTAAGATACGAAGATTCAACACGGATGATGGGAATGCGATAGAATATAAACGTATAGTAGTACGACCATAATTGTCTTACGTGGATCAACCGATAGAGATTTTAGACCAGAAAGAGAACGCGTTGAAAGAACATAATGTAGCACTAGTAAGAGTGCCGTGAGAGAACCAGAGGGTTGGAGGATCAACCTGGAAAATGGAGATTATGATCTCGGAAAGATACCTCAGCGATTTCTTCAGATTCCGGGACGGAATCCTTTTAAGGAGGGGAGGCTATAAGAACCCTGATTTTTGTAACATTTTAAAAATTATTATGAATAGTGATTTTAGGAATTATGGAAAACTTTTGAGTTCACATTATATGAATGATGGAATATTTATATTTTTGAGAACATAGTATTATTGTACAAAGGAATTAAGAGAATGCAAAAGTCGTCAGAATGTGAAGATTTTCACTTCCACTGAACATTTATAAAAACGTGGGACATTGAGGATAATGGAAGCCCTAGATTAAATTAAATCCCACGGCAAGGAGATTATGGAATTTAAAGGGATTATCAAAATCAAGTTCTTGAGGATGACGATAGAAATCTCTACGCGACGAAACGCGTTTATGGAAAAATTATCAAACTTGCATAAAAGATTAAGTGACAACCATTGGATGATAAGTAAGCTAAGTAATAATACCATGCAAGAAACATGCAAAAGGTATGCGAACTAACCACTTGGAAGCCAACCAAACTAAGTGCAACTAGTTAGAAACATTTTTCCTTAAATTAAGGAAAAAGATAGACCAAGTTCCTTAAAATCTTACTTTTCCATGTACTTGGTTAGACTTTGGAATACAAGGGGCTGAAGTTATACATCAGATGTATATACACAAGAGTCATATATATCAATTAAAACACACTTTACAAGAGAAAAGCCAAGCAAAAGCTCTCCCCATCTCATTTCCAGAATTCTGCCCAGCATGACCAAAGGAGAAAGAAAAATTCATAACTAAATATATACTTATAATAAAATCACCAAATTTTTACCAGAGCTTCCTCAATACATACCCAAGGTACTTTAAAAATGTCATGTCAATCCAAGTAGTCTAACATAGTCAAATCTTGGATCAAAGTTGAGGCAGAAAAGTAACTCCGAAAATACTAACTTGTGTTCTTGATTTCTTTTGGTGAGTTTGAGGATGATAAGCTTAGTTCAAGAAAGACCAAGGTTCTTTAAGATATATCCAAGTGTTCTTGAGCCCAGGAAAGGTATAATCCTCATCCATCTTTTGATTTATGTTAAGTTATGAGCTAAGTTTCAAGATATGTTCAAGAACATGTTGTTTGAGGAGTTTGGAGTATAAATACTTAAATCTTGATGGTTGATTGTTTTGGATTGATGTTGGTGGTATGTTTATGAAGTTTAAGAACTGAGATTTAGTAAGGATGAGAGTCTTGGTGTTTTGGTAATTTTTAAATGGACTTAACAAGGTTAAAATTGAAAGTTGAGACATGAATGAACATTTTAGTGGCCATTGAGGCTGGGACTGTTTTGAAACCCAATTTCGGACCAAAACGATTTGTGTTCTCAAACACCACTGGTAACAAATTTCAAGATCATGTTTTTTAGTTTGTAACCATATAAAGTACATGTTGAGGAGATTTGTGGTTTAAAAGTTATGGTCATTTTAGTGTAAGTGGTTCAAGAACAAAAGCTGCTACAAAACACTGGATGGTAAATTGAATTCGGACCCCTTACAAGATTTAAGTTTAGAGTTTTATCAATTGTACCTCTGGTGAATTGATGCTCAAGAAGAAATTGAGATAGAGTTTCATACCAGGTTCTTGGTGCCTGTTTGAGTCCATAGAGTGCCTTGAGCAGTCTATACACAAAGTCTGGGAAGTCTTCATTCTCAAAGCCAGGTGATTGGGACACATAAACTTCTTCAGAAAAGATCACCAATGAGAAATGCACTTTTCACATCCATTTGATACACCTTGAAGTCTGAGTGGGCTGCAAAAGCCAAGAAAATCCTGATGGCCTCCAGTCTAGCTACAGGTGCAAATGTCTCATCATAGTCAATGCCTTCTTGTTGATAGTATCCTTTGGCAACCAACCTTGCTTTGTTTCTTATCACCACTCCTTCTTCATCCATTTTGTTCCTGAACACCCATTTGGTGTCAATAACATTCTTTCCTTTAGGAGGTGGTACTAGTTCCCATACTTTGTTTTTCTCAAATTGATTCAACTCTTCTTGCATAGCAACAATCCGGTCAGAATTCTTCAAAGCTTCTTCAATTACTTTTGGTTCTTCTTGTGACAGAAAGCAGCTATACAGACATGTATTCATTGTTTCCGTCCTTATTCTAACTCCCTCACTAGGATCTCCAATGATTTGATCCCTAGTATGGGATCTGTCCCATTTCCTTGTGTGACCCTGATCATCTTCTTGAGTTGCCTCAGGATAATTTTCATTAACATTTGCATTCTCTTCTCCCCCCCCTGTGTTTGTGTTCCCTTGCACAGGTGTTTGAAGAAGATTATCAACTTCAAGAGTTTTAGAACAGGTGGTTCATCCTAACTTTCAGAATCCTCAAGATATCCTTGATTTTCAAATCTCAATGGCACACTGTCTTTTTCACTTGTTCCAAGTCCAAGAAATTTCTTGTCATCAAAGGTAACATCCATGCTTTCCATTACTTTGTGTTGCTCAGGTACAAACACTCTGTATGTTGTCCTTTCCAGAGAGTATCCAATGAAGATACCTTCAAATGCCTTAGCATCAAATTTTCCAACATGCTCAGAAGTATCTTTCATCACAAAACACTTGTCTCCAAACACATGAAGATGCTTGAAGGATGCTCTTTTTCCAGTCATCAATGAGTAAGAAGTTTTTCCAGACTTCTTATTGATCAATGTTCTATTTTGCACATAGCATGTTGTGTTAACAGCATCAGCCCAAAAGCTAGTAGGTAGCTTTGCATCCAACAGCATTGTCCTTGCAGCTTCAATCAGAGTCCTGTTCTTTCTCTCAACTACTCCATTTTGTTGAGGTGTTCTAGGAGCTGAAAACTGTTGAGAAATTCCTTTATCTTTACAGAACTCATACAATGTTGAATTTCTGAACTCAGTTCCATTATCAGTTCTTGTAACGCCCCCAAATTTCACATAAACCCTAATTTTCCAGAATTAAAGAAAAATTCGTATAAAATTGAAAAATTACCAGATGATGAAATAGTTTGAAGAATCTGAAACTAGAGATCAAAAGCTTTGATTTGAGTACTTGAACTTGAAATTTGGATTCCAATAACGCTTTCAAATGTTGGTTTGATTCTCAAGAACACGAAGAACACGGTTCAGAGATTTTTATATATTTAACGATAAATAAGCTTGATTATACGCAAAATAATGTACGATACACCTTTTTATATTAAACGGAAAATAATACCCCAAACAACATTTTTGGATCGATATTGATCCATTGGATCGCTTTAAATTTTTAATAAAGTAGAGTACACGTTTTATGAGGTGATAATCATTCATAAGGACTGATAATTATCAATATCAATACATATCATTTATATAACGAATGCTCAAGAATACTGGGGCTATAACAGATGTATTATTGATATGAACGATATATCAATCGCCCTAAACAATTAGGGTACGGAATAATTTTTCTTTTCGATAATTAAAATAAAATGAAATAGAATGACATCCTTTTTAAAATAATTTCTAATCACCACAAATATTCACATAACATCTCAACATCGCATCTTTGACCATTTAACGAATAACTTAACGCATTTAAACAAATAAAACATTTAATAAATTTTGATATGAAAATAAAATTTCATTTCACATCAAATATTAACACGTAATTTTCCCGGATCTTACACTTCTCAAAGCAACTACAGAGGAACCAGTGTTTTGTGCTTCTCTATCAACTCTCTTGATATGCTCTATAATTACTTGAGGTGCTTCATCCTTGGAGAACAGGAATTCCACCCAAGTATATCTTGAATAATCATCAACCAACTAGAGCATATTTCTTCTTGGAAAGGGACATTACATTCACAGGGCCAAATAGATCCATGTGAATTAGCTGTAGAGGTTTTGAGTTTGAATTGAGCAATTTGTTCTTGTGAATTGATCTTTTTATCTTTTCTCTTTGGCATGCTTCACATGCTCCATCTTGAACAAACTCCAAGGCAGACATATCTCTGATGAGTTCCCTTTTAGCCAGAGAATTCATTGCCTGGACATTCAAGTGAGACAGTTTCTTATGCCACAGCCAGAATTCTTCATTGGTGGCTTTAGTGTAGAAACAACAAATTTTCCCTTGTCTACAACCTTAAGATTTGCTACAAACAAGCTTCCTTTCTTCACACCAGTCAAAACAAGTTCACCACTTCCTCTTTTTGAGATTAGACATTGATCTTCATCAAATTCCACTTTGAAACCCCAGTTGGTGAATTGTCCAATGCTCAAGAGGTTGTGCCTTAGTCCTTCAACAAATGTTACATCTTCAATAATGACATTTCCAGATTTAACACTGCCATATCCCATTGTATAACCAATGTTGTCATTTTCAAAGGTTACTGATAGGCCAGCCTTCTCCTCAAAATGTGATAGCAGGGCTATATCACTAGTCACGTGACTTGAGCATCCACTGTCCAAGATCCATATGACTCTTTTATTCTTGTTGCCCTGCATTCACAAAGTGACTAAGTTGTTTTTGGTACCCACACTTGGTAGGGTCCAGTTGATTTAGAAACAGTTTTGTTATTGATCTTTCTATCATAAACAACATTCATCATAGTAGGAGACTTCACTGTGTAGGAGGCTTTAGAGTTGACAGTCTTAGGCTCACATGAAGTCTTTACCCTCTCAACCTTGATTGGGGATCCTGTCCTGTGAGTGTGCATATGTGTGTGTGATTCACAGGATTGTGCAGAGTCAAGTTTATGCTTTAGAGATAAGCAATTAGCAATCACAGTCACATAGGATGTCATGCAGTTAGAAGTACCACAGAAAGAATCATGGATAGTGTTCATGCCAACAGAATGGTTACTCAGGTTATCAACTTCAACATTGACATGTTTCTTACACTTATGAGTCAAATGATTCACAAATAAGCATTTCTGGCACTGTTTCCTAGGAGCATTTGCACATAAGCATAACTATTCCCCTTGTTGACACCTACTTTGCCATTTTTGTTCTGTTTCTTCTTTTTAAAAACTTCTTTATGAACCTTAGGACTCTTGACAAGATTGTCTTTGGTTTCTTTCTGATTTACAGATTTGGGAGAGGAAGTAGTATCTTTAGCATCCTCATTTTCTTCAAGTAATTGTTGTTAGATGACCATTAATTCTTCATCAAACTCAACAACACTCTTTTTGAAGATGGGCTTTTCAACATTAGACAAAATGGTTGGGGCATTTTTGTTTATAAAAGATTCTTTTCCTTTGCCCTTGGTCTTTTTCCTTCCCTTATCATTCTCATAATCAAAACCAACTCCAACCTTGCAGTCTTCAGTGTGTTCCTTGTGATAGGTTTGAACAAGCTCAGAGGAGTTCTTAAAACTTCTTATCTTTAATTCATTTTCAGCAATTTGTTCTCTAAGAGCTGTTTCTATTTGTTCAGCACAAACTACTTTGTTCTTAAGATACTCAATCTCCTTCTTCAAACCATCAAGGCTCACAACCATCAATTCAAGTTCCTCATTCTTTTCTGTAAGCTCAAGATTTTTAGCAGTTAGCCTATCAATTTCTTCATTTGCAACTAACATGCTAGTATGAATATTGAACATCTCAGTACTCATATCTTCAACAGTTTGCTTGTATTGAAAGGGAGTCCTATCAAGAGAAGTAAGAATGGGTACCTAACTTGAAGAATCGCCATCATCAGAAAATGCCATCAAGGCATAGTTTGAGTACTCTTGTTCTTCTTCTTCATCAGAATCATCCCAGCACTTTCCCTCTGCAATAAAAGCTTTACCCTGCTGTTTCTTGAGTAGAGAGAGCTTCATACTTAGCTTCAAGCTCTAAGTATGCTTTGTCCTTTTTGACCTGTTTGGGCTTCTTGCACTCTGTGGCAAAGTGCCCAAGTTCATTGCAGTTATAGGACCTTATCTTGGACCTATCCACACTCCCAGACTTGCATCCTCCTTTAGCAGCACCAGCAATCCCTTTTCCTTTATTGAATGAGTTTGAGCCACTTGATCCACCAACATTTCCAGCATTAAACTTAGACTTAAATGGCTGCTTCCTTTTGAATCTAATGTTAAGATATCTCCTAGCCATGTAGGCAAAAGATTTGTTCTCCATTTTCTCCAACTCATCTATGTTGTAGAACTCATCTTCCTCAGGTAAATCATAGACAAATTGAGTCTCATCACCAGTGTCTTCAACTTCCAGCTCTGCAATCTTGACTTGACTGACTTTAAGAGATTCCATTCTTTGACCTAAATTGTCAGCAATAAGGGCACAAGAAGTATTGGCCATTAATCCTTTCTTTGCTTGAATGGATCTCTTTTGAAACAACTCTAGCTCATATGTTTTCAAAACACCATACAACACATCAAAACCAATCTTGGTTAGATCCCTTTCTTTGAGGGAAAAGATTCTTGGTTCCAAGTGATCTGGTAGAGTCAGCAAGAACTTCATGTTGAGTTCTTCTGTTTCATAGTGTTTGTCATAGAGTTTGAGCTCATTTATTAGCTTGTTGAACCTCTCAAACACTTCTGTGATTCCCTCCTTTGACTGAGCCATGAAGGCTTCATACTAAGAGACAAGAATCTGCTTCTTGTTCTTTCTTACTTCTGGAGTTCCTTCACATAGAATTTCTATAAGATCCCACATTTTCTTTGCACTACTACAATGAGCAACAGTGCCATACATGTTGAAATCCATAGATTCACAAATGATAAGTTGGAGATGTCCATCTAGTGCTATTTTCTCATTTTCAGGATCAGTGTATTTGGAGGGGTCTTTAGGTACATGTCTTGCTGGTATTATCTCAGTACCAACAGTTGTTTCACCAATCTCAATCATTGGAGTAAAGGGACCATGCTTTAGAATGTCTAAGTACATGGGGTTTGAAGCTTTGATGAAAAGCAACATCTTCTTCTTCCATAGACTGTAGTGCTCCTTGTTAAAGGGAGGAATCTTGATACTGCTTAGTTTCTGTGAACTCATTCTTGATCTTTTCCTATTTGTATATCAACAGCCCGCTCTGATACCACTTGTTAGTAATGAATGACACGAAGAAACTAGACAGAGGGGGGGGGGGTGAATGGATAGTTTGAATGATTTTTGATTTCTTGAAACTAAAATGCTGTGAGAGATTGTGTTGTATAAAATACGGAATGAAAATAATAGAACACACACAATCACTTTAATCTACTTTGTATTAAGTAAATTAAATACTACAGCTTCCAAAATTTCACAAATGAAATTCTGGCTTCTAAACAAGAACAATGTTTTCTTGCTTTGCTTACAGAGAAAAGAGTGCTTGAATATTTCTATGTATTACTCTCTTGCAGCTAACAGTAGGGTGTGCAAGATATATATAACCTATACAAACTAGTGCACACACCTATTTACACAGTTACCCCTCATTGTAAGTCCAACTTGTCCTGCCATAAGAAGTTAACTGTGTGAGGAAGGACCACTTGCTTTTTAGAGTCTTTCCCGTTTCTATAGTTGTTTGTCTCTTGTCTTTCTCTCCAAGTTTAGCTGTAGATTTGCCATCTGTTCTTTGGACCACCTTACCAGAACAGATGCTTCAGTATTTGTCTCCTTTGAATTTTGGTTATGTACCTTGATTTGTCTTGTAATAAATGGCTAAGTGTTGATATCGTGAACTCCAGTGTGTTCCTGACTTCATGATATATCTTTTGAAGACTTCGCGACATAGCCTTTGAGGACTTCGCGACATAGCCTTTTTGAGGACTTCACGATCTAGGCTTTTTGAGGACTTCGTGACATAGCCTTTTTGAGGACTTCGCGATCTAGGCCTTTTGAGGACTTCACGATCCAGTACATTCTGACTTTGCTGTATCAACACTTCACGGTATGAGTAATGAAGACTTCATGACATAGTTCATTTAGGACTATGCGATCTCAGTACTTCACGACATGGATATTTTGGACTTCACGACATAGCTTTATTCTGACTTCACGGTATAGGGACTTAGAAAAACTTCTGCAACTTATTTCTTCAGGACCTTATTCATCTCCATCCTGCTGCATGAACATTTCTGAACTTCTACCAGGATAGTTATTACATGGCCTATGTACATTCTAGATTGCAAGAAGCTTACTAAGCTCATTATAACTTTGAGCATACAAGATAAAGCCAAGTACATGAAAACAGGACAAGTACAGTAGAGACCTATACTATATCCCAGTGAAAGAATTCACTAGGTCATGTAGAGTGACATAGTCATAATGAGTAGGCTTGTCAATAGTGGTATTCAGACATGCCTTGAGCCTAACAGATTGGCTACATGTGCTTTAATTGTTGGATTAGTGGAGGACATAACTCTTAATTGCAATCTGTGGTAGTTGTATGGGTATTCCAAACTGTTGACCATTTACCTTACCTCTTACTTAGTATGCCTATAAATTGAACCTTAGGCCATATTAGTTTCACATTCAGAAAAGGTAAAATGGAAAACAAAGTAGGAGTCGAGTACAAGCCTAAGATATGGAGTGAATCTTCACATGAAAAAGACGTGGAAAAGATGTTTCAAATGGTGGACGAGTTCCTCGAAGAGGAAAAAGAAAAAGAAAAAGTTTCTAAGGCCGCTGAAGAGGCAAAGTGTCAAGAGCAAGAGAAAGAACTTCAAGTGCTCCTAGAGCAGGAAGGACGCACAGAAGAAGAAGCTCGTTCAGAGGCTCTAGGATTAGTTAATGAAATCATTAATCAAAAATTTTAATTCTTATCTGTTGAAATGTGTTTGTTAATGAAACTCATCCTATTTTCTTCTATGATTCTTTATCTGTGTGGTATATGTTTGCGTTGATTGACTGATTATTCTACTGAGCATGAAAACAAATCTTTGATTAATTTGAATACGTGTAACTGGTGACTCTTAAGTTAAGTAAATTAATGAAAAGATCTATTAAAATTCTCGACATGTATTATTTTCCGCAAGGGTTACTGTCGTCAAGAAAAGTAACTGTCACAGTATGCCATGACAGTTAGTTTTTTGACAGCAGTGAAAAACATTATGTCAAGAGCTTATAAAAGATACTGTCATTAAGGTACTTAACGATGACATTAAGTTTTTGCGACAAAGTTGTTGTCAAGCAAAACCTACTGTCATCACACCAAAAGTTACTAACAGATTTGTTTCAGCGCACAGGTTACTGTCAAAAGTAGTGGACCGTTACAGGTGTTAATTCAACCTCCACGTAGACAGAGAATAAAACGAGTAACCCACGTGATGGAGTTACTGGGTAAAGACATGATTTCACTTTTCCCCTTTTTTAGCGAAACGTCTGATCTTCCCTCTTTATTCATCAGTTATTCAAACAAACACAAAACAACAACAAAGCAAACACAACACTCTTCACTACTCAAACAACTTACTCACCTTCTCTCTTACCTCAATTAGCAAAAATGGCCCCTAAGCAATCAATCTCTCAAACTAACTTTGCTGGCATCTACTCACCCAATGATGTTGGTGAGGACTTCAAAAGGCTTGTCTCCTTCATGAACAAGTCCTATCTTGGAAATGCCATTACCTCAACCCTTGTTCTAGATCTAGACAAGATTGAGAAATTCTGGGAGTCAGCTGTTGCTCAAGGAGATGGTGACAATGCAACCATCAAATTCAAAATCAAAAACAATAGTTACACTCTCACCATCCAAGGCATCAATGCAGCCTTGGGAATTGTGCTTGAACAAGGAGAAACCTACAAGGAACTAGCAGATGATGAAACCTTGAAGAAATTCTTCTTGAAAATTGGGTATTCAGGACCCATTCTCGAAGAGGGCACACCAAAGTGGTACCCATCTGGTGAAATGGACAGGAAGTACTTAATAAAAGAATGGAGCATGATTCTTGATGCAATGGTGAAGGTGTTCTCCATAAAGACCACTGGTTGGAATGGTATACCCACCTACATTAAGAAACTCACTCACTCTCTTGTCCATGGTTACAAGGTGGATGTTGGAAAACTACTCATGGCACACCTCAAAGCTGTCATTGGTAAAAAGATCTTTATCTATCCTCGCTTTCTAATGTTGTGTATTAATTCTTTATGTGATGTTGATGAAAATGCTCCTCGCACAGAGGACTGCAATGTTTTAAAAAGGAACACACACTCAATTCTCACTTCACAAAATTTGAATGCACTTATTCCACTTTGCTTCACACAACATATGGTTGATCAAGTGCCTAACCTTGATTTCCCATTGCCCACTGGGTATGATACTTTCTGTTAGGGTTGATACGTTTGGAATGATGATAACAAAATACTCAAGACAAGAATTTGATCATGATATCGAAGCTGATAGTCAGAAAGCTAAATCACAGCAGCTGATAATCAGGAAGCTAACTAGAAGGCACTTTATCTATCCAAGGACTAAAAGCCACATCAAATGTATGGAAGATATTCTGTCATCAAGTTAGGAAGCAATTCAGTAGCAAGCCAACAGACGTCTAATCAAGCACCAAGTGTTTCAGTGGTAAGTTTGCCAAAACAACTCAGTAATGGTGAGTTAATAAGGATGAGAGATGTTTTATCTAAGGATGAAGCTAAAGATATCCGTTCTACGGATAAAGATATGGAAGTCTTATCTCATCTACGGATAAAAGCTGAAAGCATCTTATCTCATCTACGGATAGAAGCTGAGGACATCTTACCTCATCAACGGATAAAAGCTAAGGACATCATATCCATCTACGGATAAAGCTGAAGATAGTTGATCTACAGATACAGCTAAGGATGTCATGTTCTATCTATGGATGCAGCTAAGGATATCGTTTTCTATCTATGGATACAGCTTAGGATATTAATTCTACTGATATTCCGAGATTACTATTCTACGGATAAATGAAGTAGAATAGTAGTCTACGGATAAAGAATTAATACGCCTACTGATATTCATCCCATTCAACAAGAAAAGCAAATCTATGTAAAGAGATCTTTGAATTTTTCTTTATTTAACAGGTTGAATGGAGGATAGTCTCAGAGATCACCATTACACACCCGTGACTACAAGATGGTGGATAACGACGTAAAAGATGTATGGAATAGGGAGTCAAACTGTAAATATTCGAAGACTCAAATTCCTACAAATTAAATGTGAAGTCATCCAATATCTTCTATGTCTCGAAGGATAAATAAGAGTTACAACAACTACCTAGAAGTTTATCTTCTAACTGGACGCAATGGAAAACCTTGACAAGCATGAGGACCTATATGCAAAATTACATGTTCACTTATCTCAGCTGATAGTGACTTGACAGTCGTGTATCCAAGGAAAGGTCTTTTTCATGTAGATGTCACGTGGGCTTGGAAGCTAGGTCAATTTACATGAACTTAGTAATTCTTGAAGAAAGAAGCACATTGAACCAGAAAGAATTCTTTGGGACTATACAAGTTTATCTATGATGCCAGCCAAGGAATTTCCCAAATAGAAGAGCTTCAGAGTCGAACATGTGAACAAGCAGAACCAATAATGTAATATTTTATTATGTTGTAGGTTTTGATTGTAACATATAGTTGATGTATATAAGACTGTATGGTGTAGCATAGAAAAGTGTGAAGAGAGCACCGAGCTAAATGAAAAACACTTAGGCTCTCTTTCATCATCTGTGTAAGCAGCTAAGTTTGTTTTAAACAAACCCACGAAATTCTTCAATATACATCTCAGGTGGGCTTTTTCCGATAAACCCACCTGAAAAGTTTAAAAAGTTTGCTTGTCTCCTGCATTTCTTTTTAACTTGAAGAATTCATTTTTGTTCAAAGCTTAACTAAATTTTAGTTAATTTACAAACTCATGTGTTCATACTCTACAAGGTTTGAAAAAGTTTTGTAAAATTAAATAGATTGTATTCAACCCCCCCCCCCCTTCTACAATCTAGGTTGCATTGTTCTGGGAATAACAATTGGTATCAGAGCAAGCTTCAAACATACCTAAAGTTTAAAGATCAAAAGCAACTGCAACCATGGAGAGAGGTGACAACGAAGAAGCTGGGAAAGATGAATCAGTTCCAAGTGCTCTTCTAAAATGTTCTGAAGACATCAGAGAAGTCAGACACGATGGCAACAAGATTATTCTCAATAATCTTGTCCATGGCATGTATGAAGATTTTCTGAGCCTCAAATCTCATAACGATAGAAGGGACATCATTCATACAAATCATGGAGAAACTGAGCAAGTCCAAGAGAAAAGATTGTGCCTACTCACACAGAAACCTGACTTGTTTCACAATGAAATGGGTGAAGAATTGTCTGATTTTCTTTCAAGATTTCAGAGATTTTTACAAGATTCAAAGAAGTGTGGGAAGGATTTTTCAAGCAAGGACTCAAACTTAATGTTTGTAGAATCTTTACCCAGGAAATGGAAGCATATTTTTGTGTTTATCAAAAACACCCTTGAGTCCAAAGATCTAAATCTTAGTGATCTATTAAGCACTCTCGAAGACAGTTATCTTGAGGCTGTGCAAGACGCAAAGATTATCAGAGATGAAAGGGAGAAAGGAACCAGAGATGTGGTCATCTCCAACCAAGATTTGAAAGAAGAGGAAAGAACAGAAGTAACAAGCTCAACATTCAACTTGAAGATCTGTGAATACATCAGAACAGCATCAGACAAGGGCAAGGAAAGAATGGCACTGGAAGATGAAGTCCTTTTTGTTCAAAGGGTCTCAGCTGAAGAGGGTCATTCAACTTCAACAGAGGAATCTATCAACCTTGTACTCACGGCCAATGAAAATCAAGAAGCAAGTTCAACCAGCAATCAGGTATTTTCTTTGAAGCACTGTAATGAGTTTATTTAATGAATTACATGATGTGCGTATTTCTTTTAATATTCTCATTAAAGAAAATGTCAGACTCAAAGCAACTAATGTTATGCTTAGTGAGATAAATGCTATGTTGGAAACTCAAGTCTCTGAGTTTGAGAAAACAAGAGTTGATTGCCTAAATGCAAAACAAGAACTTGAGGCTGTCTTAAGAAGAGAAGTGGTTCTGAAAGAGCAGCTGAAAAAGGAACACGAAGTTATTACAAAGTGGAATAATTCCAGTTACATTATGTCCAACATTATCAAGACTCAAGGAAGAGCAAGAATGAACCATCAATGATTAACAGTAATAGCATCTACCTATCAGAAGAAAGTACTTCCAGAAAGCCATGTATTCGATGTGGTAGTGTTAATCACTTGTATACTACTTGCAAATCTGTTCAACCAAGGTCTGCTCAACTGCTTATGACTGATATGCCTGTCATGCATCACATTTTTGCTCATAATGCTCAAGACTCAACCAGATATGCCAATATGCCATTTGTTCCTCATCCATATTGGTATGCATTCAATATGCCTCAAATGTCATGGAGCATGCCTAACTTGAATGATCTGTATGCTCAAACATTTCCTTGTCGAGCATCAAACTTTGATGTTTCAGAGCAACATGTGGATGCTAATCTTCCAAAGCCAGTACCTAGGGATAAAATTGATGTGAATCCTTTGAAGCCCAAAGTTCAGAAAGAGAAGATGACAGTCATACAAGCTAAAAAGTCAAAACTCAACGAAACTTGGGTACCTAAGCCTGCTTGATCCGGTTTTGAAAGTGTGTAGGAGGAAAATAAAGAAGCCATGGCTCCTCGACTATGGAAGCTCTAGACTCCTACTAGAGTTTCTATCCTACTCACAGAATGCTCAGAGAAACGTAGCCCTTCTACTTGTATGTAGAGATGATATTTGTAGTCATGATTAAGGAATGAAGCATGACTTTGGCAAACAATATCATCAGTTAGGGTTGAAGCACTAGTTGATGGATATAAGCATAACTTGCTATGTATCAATCAAGCATGTGACAAAGGAAACTTTGTATATTGAAGCCTGCATTGTCAAAAGCTAGAAAAACAATGAAGTGGTTAACACTGGACACTTGATAGAAAAGTGTATGCAGCTGATTACAACTTTACTTTTGTGGATTGTACGTCTTGACTTCTACGTGACAAGGCAAAATCAGGTCAACAGTAACCAGTGCATCAGAAGCTGTCTCAGGGAAGGATCTTGATTAGAGGAACCCCAGGTTTTGCCAAGGATGGGTTAAAGGATGCATGCCATCAAGGGAAGTAAGAGAAGACCTCTATCAAGAACAGGACATATCATACGTTTAAGGAATTCCTTCAACCACTGTAGGGACTATTCTTGTAAAATCAGGATAACTCATTGAGCTCTGGAAAATTGTAGCTTTTTCTACTTACTGCAGCCAGAGTGTTTTCTTGATCATACAAGCACTAGAAGGAGGACTCATCAAACTGTGTGAATAAGTGAAGCCAACAATTTTCTCTTATCACCTTCTCAAGCCAAGGAATAATTGGAAGCTTAGCTAAAGAAGATCAGGGAATTTGCGTTGGGAATAAACTTGAAGAACATTTAGTCCATGATCGAAGACTTAACCCTCTCTTGGACGTTAAGTTTAACAGACATCTGGATAAAAGTTCCCAAGGAATTAGGGCTGTAAGCGAACAGAGCCGTTCGTGAACAAAACTCGAGCTCGGCTCGTTTTAGATGAACTCGGCTCGGTTCGTTTACTAAATGAACACGAGCTTGAACATGAAAATGGGGTTAATGAGCTATTTCAGCACTGTACAGTACATAAACTTTCAGTTGGGTTACCAGCCCAAAAAAGTTTTCAGTCAAACACTTGAACAATAAAAATATTTCAAACAGATTACTGTCGTTTCGTTCCGTTAAATACACTAACGGACTGCTGATGTGGACGCTGACTTGGCTGACGTGTACTACAATTCTATCACTTAACTTTATATCAATTTTCAGTTGGGTTACCATTCAATTTATATGCTTATAAGTGTTTTTTTTTTGAATTTGTAATTTTGTTCGGATGATTAGATTTAATTTAATTTAAAATTGAACATACTCATTCAATTTATATGCTTATAAATCGATATAAGTGAACAATTTTTTTTAAAGATATCACGCTTTTTCAATCCAAAGTGTAATTTTTTCAATTTGTAATTTTTTTAGGATGATTAGAATTTAATTAGATTCAAAATTGAACATACCCATTGGAATTTATCTGTTTATAAATCGATACATGCGAACAAATATTTTACGATATCATATATTTTTTCAAACCAAAATGTATTTTTTTTTGAATTTGTAAATTTTTTCGGATGATTAGAATTAAATCTAATTTAAAGTTGAACATACCCATTCAATCACATAACATACCCCTTGAAAGTTTTCTTTGAAATGGTAATTATTTTCGGATAATTAGAATTTAGTTTAATTTAAAATTTAACATACCCACTCAATTTATATCTTTATAAATTGATACATACGAACAAATATTTTAAGATATCACATTTTTTCAATTCAAAGTGTAATTTGTTTAATTTGTAATTTTTTCGGATAATTAGAATTTAATTAAATTCAAATTTTAACATACCCATTCAATTTATATGTTTTTTCAACAAATATTTTTAAAAAATTCAGTTCAAATTTTAACTGAAAGTTTTTTCGTTCAGTGACCTAATTGAAAGTTTTTTCGTTCAGTGACCTAATTGAAAGTTGATCAGTACTTTAACGGCGCTCCGTTAAAGTCAAACCAATTTTAACGGCAGTGAAAATTTATGACTGTACAGTGTTGCGATTGAAAATAATTGTTACTTAAATTATGCGATTGAAAGTTTTTTTGGGCTGGTAACCCAACTGAAAGTTTATGTATTGTACAGTACTGAAATAGCTCGTTAACCCCATGAAAATGTGTTCGGTTAGTAAATGAGCTCGAGCCGAGCTTTACACCTGTTTGACTCGAACTCGGCTCGTTTTGCTCGGGATCGGCTCGAGCTCGGCTTGAACTCGTTAAATTCGGCTCGATTCGTTTAACTAATTATAAATTCGTGAATTTCATAATATCTATAACATTTTGAATATGTTAAATAAAACTTAATTGCGATCTATTTTAGTTATTTTGTGGTTGAATAGTGAATTATATTTGTTATATCAAAAAGGTATAACATCAACGTACTACCAAAAGTTAAACTCTTTATATCCAATCCAAATTAGTTTTTCATTATTACTACCTCCGTCCCAAAAATACCGACCCTTTGACTTTTTTATGTATTTCAATGCGCTCGGTTAAGTTACTTGTAAATAATATTTTTTTGATTTTTTTGATTTGTATATAAATATAGAGTTTATACTTTTATATATATAAAAAAATTGAAAAAAATATTATTTACAAGTATCTCAACCGAGTGCATTGAAATGCGTGCAAAAATAAGTGACTCATTCTTTTTGGGACGGAGGGAGTAAAATTTATAAGTTGCATTCATAAAATTACAAAAGAAAGTGAATAGAGAATGAAAGTTTGTCTTATTAATTTATTATATAAATTTCAAGTTAAGAGCCAAGATAAAGAGGCTCTCAGAGAGGCTCTAAGTCAGTGATAAAATTGTTTTATTTTAACTATTGTTATTAGGTGAAGTGAGTAAGGTTTGATTACTCATAAATACAAATATTAGCCTAATATGATTATTAGAAGAAAATAAATTAACTTTTAATATTGAAATTCAAACATAATCGTGTATTCTTAAGATGTGATTTTAGGAGGGAGACTGTAAATCGAGTAAATAATTTTAAAAATTGGATTTGGTTGATTATAAAAGTACGAACTATAAGTGAACAACTCGACTCGACTCGAGTTCGGTTTCGGTTCGACTCGAAATGTTCATGAACAAACTCGTGTTCGGCTTGTTTATTAACGAGCCGATCTTGAACATCACTTTTCATTCGATTAGAAAGCTCGGCTCAACTCGGTTCGTTTTAAAAAAAAATCAAGCTCGGCTCGATTCGGACAAAACTCGGCTCGGCTCTGTTCGTTTACAGCCCTACAAGGAATTGATGAGTGGAAGAAAAGATCTATGTTAGTGGAAGTAGAGGTGAAGCTGAGAATGGTGGTCTCTTCTACGTGCATTTCTGGTTATCTTCCATAAGAAATGTCAACCATCTGTAGAAAATAATAAGCATCCAACCATGGGATCTTATGTTCATTCCTGAAGGTTCTTCTGTAAGGAACACCTACTCAGGGGGAGCATCTCTCAGAAAGTGTTAATCTACTTCTGCAACTTCAAGAAGACATCCTGTCAAAGATCAAATCTCTCATCTACTCAGAAGCTGGAAAAGCCCACAGGGTTTTTAATCACGGAATCAACATTGATATGGAATCTGTACATGTTGTTTTTGATGATACCAGAAAACAAGATCTTACTGATGAGAGCTTTCATGAAACTCTCAGATTTAAGAATAAGGTGGAAGGTCGCTATTATGATGAAGATGATGATTATGTGGATGAATCAGTAACTCCATGAATGATTGTCTCAAATATGGATAACTCAAGTTCAAATGAGCTATCTATGGAGGGGACAAATGGAGCATCTGTAGGAAGCCAAGTGGAGCATCCGTAGGAAGCCAAAATGAAGCATCCGTAGGAAGCCAAAATGGAGCATCCGTAGGAAGCCAAGTGGAGCATCCGTAGGAAGCCAAAATGGAGCATCCGTATGAAGCCAAAATGGAGCATCTGTAGGAAGCCAAAATGGAGCATCCGTGGGTGGATCACAACACAGAGTTACCACCCCAATAAACTGAGAGGGAGTTTCTCTGAGTCAAGGATCAACCTCACATGATCATACTGATGAGAATATTGTTGCATCTTCAAGACCTACACCTGCCACTAGAAGAGCAACTCAAAAAGAATGTCAAACAAGTATTCTTCTCCAAAAGAATCAAATCTATTGAGTATGCTCTTACAAGGCTAAATTGGTATCTAGTTGAACCAATTTGCACAGAAACTTGTTCCAAAATCCAGAAGAAAGTCCTCTTGAAGATATCTATTGGGTTGATGGAATAAGGTGATTAGTACAAGCACAATCACTTGGATCAAGGCAAGATTTTCTAACTCCTGCAATATTCCATGTCTACTTCCTGGACATCAAGTCTTTCTGTAACACCCCCAGACCCGGGGTCGGAGATCTGGGTTGTCACGATCCCTTGTTCCGTACAATCACTTAATACTTGAACTATAAAACAATAAATCATCACACATGGTGACCCCACCATCAATATACTCACACCAGTTATGTCTCAGAAACGAACTTACAATACAGTAGTCATATGATCCACAAATTAAAGTTATTACAACTCAAAAGTAAAATACTGCAACCTACTACCAGTATGATTTCTATGTGAAACCATAAGGTAGCGCAAAAGTTTGCTCTTGTTCATTAATATACATAAGTGATACTTATAATTAAACCGGAGCAACAAAAGTTACACTCCGAACCAACTCAGGACTTCTACCTGATCCTCTGTAACAACCATGTTACGGGCGGCCTGTATAGCTCTGACGCGCTTCCGAGCGGTACGGCGAATCCTGGCCATCTACTCTATCTGTTGTGTTGTGATATATATGTATAGAAAGAAAAGCAAGAGTGAGCACTCGGCCCAGCAATAATACAATACAGCGTAAGCATATAAGTAAGCTTATATCATAAAGGAAAACCTTTAAAACTTCATTCGTATACAGAATGATATATTTATTTCTCTTTTCGTCAAAAACATACCATACAGTACGACTACTGTATGAGGAACATCATTATTCATTACTGTCACATTATCAGTAACTCAGCGCATAGGCTTTTGTTACAATGTGCAGCTCAACTCCAATTGGAGGGAAGGGAATGTACTGGAACACCCGATACACGGTGATCAGCCGTTGTATCGTAACTTTTCTTTTCTACTAGTAGAAGGACGACTTCCTGTTCGGTTATCACCCTGACCGCATACGGGCCATTGTGCTAAGAGATCACTACCCCGGGCCTATTTCATCACTGGGTAAGCCTTAGCACGCAAGAGATCACTACCTCGGGCCTATTTCATCACCGGGTAAGCCTTGATAGTTTTGGCACTACCCCGGCACCTATTTCATTGCCGTGTAGACCTTTCCAATTCCCATGATGAAAAATATTAATGAAACGGAAATCGGAAATTTAATCCCATTTTTCCCGAGTACAAATACTTGTCAAAACTTTTGTAACCGTTCAGAAGACCTTACTTCAGAGTAATTGGAAGGAGTAAGTCCAAGTGTGGGTTGACATTAGTCAACAAGACTACCGATGATTACTACATATTTTGAAATCATGACCAGGGAGTTTATTGAAATATCAGAGTTCAGTGAGTTGAAAAACTCTTATTTGAATGGGGGAACAATCCCCTAGTTATAGATACTTTAGAGGAACTGCGGAAGTAAATCACTGTCCTCGAATTCTTGAACTAGATTCCCAGTTTTCGAGGAGTTGGAAATAATATTGTTTGCATTTAATTACTTTTAACTATCTTAAAATAATAGTTGGGAATCTCTATTTTAATACATTTTCTGAAAATCAGAAATTTATATTTTTGTGTAAATAATAGAACCTTGGATCATATAATAAGGTTCTATGATTCTAAATCATTTTTGGAATATTTGATAAATACTCAAATAATGAATATTAAATTTTTATTCAATATAACTACTTAAGTAAATATTCAAAATAATATTCACTTAATTAAATAATAATCAATTAATAAATATTGAATTATTATTCAATATAAACACTTGAGTGAATATTCAAAAATAATAATATTCACTTTATTTAAATAATATTCAAATAATATTTATTATAATATTATTCAAATATCTCACCTTAAATATCCCATAATATAGATATTGGAATATTTAATAAACATTTAAAACATAACTGTCCCTGGAACCTTCCAGCTTTTGACAGTAGTTTAAAAATAATTAATAATTTGACTCCCGGTCTAAGTTTTAAAACCATCGTACAAGTGCTCTATACTTAGAGTCTTTAATCTTTAACCTTGGTATATATCTAGTACTTAGCTAGCATATAAACCTCGTACCTTATACAGCTTTTTACAAAGCAAAAACAGTTTTACGTTATTTCACAGCATAAAGCAGCATATATAGCAATACCACAACATATATCACAACAGCATCATTATATGGTGTAGGGTTTGAAAACTTGCCTTGGGGTCTTGGTGGTGTGGTAGTGGGGGCTTGAGAGGGTGCGCGTCGATCTATAACAAGAAACATAATTCACAGTCAGTCCCCTTGAACCATTTAATGTGCTATAACTTAAGCACTACAGTTCTACCAATGAAAATTAAACGTCTCGCTCTTGGTCATCTATAACCTCGTGACGTTCCGTAAACCTCTAAGTCAAAAGCTTGGGTCAAAACCATTCACAAATCCCAAGTTCTTTTACTTGACCATTTCCTTGTTTTAAACCATCCCCTTAAGGGTATTTCACTCGCTCAACTTTCGTTCGCGTATTTTTATAAAATCACCAACTCATATTTTTAACTCGAACCCTTCTAGGCTTCCTTTCCTTATTATACATACTAGTATCCATTTTAATATCTCAACCCAATTCCAATTTTAAAGGGCTTGATCCCTAGCTCAAAGTTCATACAATGAACTATCTCGTTACGCGAAACCTCTTTTACTAAAACGGACGTTTCTCCTAAACCGTAAATCAAAACAATACGATTCTTTCGCTAAAATACTCTAGGAAACAGAGCCTACATGCTCATGGTCAGAAACCTCAAGTGTATTCCCTGTTTTGCAGTCATGGTTTCTGTATAAACTACCTAAGTAAAATCCGCCATGGTAACGGCGCTTACGCGTATTTCCCGTGTTTTAAAACACTCCAACCAAACTACAATCAACCATTAACCAACCACCAATCAAACTCAAGTTTATACTACCATTTATCTGCCCAAATAAAGTCACACTCTATCCCACAAGTTCATCCACAAATCAACCATTAAACATGTTTAAAATCATGCATACATGCTTCATCTTAACATAGTTCTAATCAAACACTTCTAACTTACTAGATCAAACATAATCTTAGAAAGTAAGAAGTTTTATACCTTCCTTGGAGCTTAACAAAGACTATATATTGATGATATATCCTTCCTTGCTCCTTAACTATGTAAATCAAACCTAAAATCATCAAAACAAATCAAGATTCTATGAGGTTACTATTCACATCACTATTCATCATCAACTTTGAATCCATTTTTGATCAAGTTATGATCCATGGATGAGGCTAAGATTAGAGATCTACCTTGGATATAGGATGAGGGTGACTTAGAGACCAAGATCAAGAATTATGGTTGAGTGGAAGTATGAGCAAAAGTTTTAAGCCCTTGAAGAACATGAAATAGCTGAATGGTGTTCTTGAAGAATACTTCTCTTCTTGTTTTGTTTTCTTTTGTTTTTCTTTTCTTTTGGCTTTGTCTAATTAACCTCAAGACTTTTTAATTCATTTGTGTGGTTAAAAACAAGCTTGGTCACCAATGACAAGGCTCATTTTGGATGTGTGGTGGTGGTGAAAGTGGTGACAAGGTGGTGATTCATCACCTTGTCATCACTTTGTCATGCTTATGTCATTTCCTTGCATCATGCTTATGTCATCCTTTGCATCCTCAATTCTTTTATATATTGCACTTGATGATCTCATATAATACTCCTCCTTTTGTTAGGGTTTAATCCATAATTTATTATGCTTTTGTTTCGCGATAGTTTCCAGTGGTTCTAAAGACGTTTCTCTGTACCAAAGCTAGGGTACTTCCTTTATCCTTTCATTACCTTTGTCTAATATATATTCTTAGGTTTCTCACCTTGGTTTAAGATATGATCATGTATTTCCCATTCCACATACTTTCTCAAAACGATCAAATCAATTCATCCTTAACTGTCCAGTGAATAGTGATTTAAAACTCGGAGGGGAATCTCCTGATTCTGATCGCGTTTACATTCTTTTATTCTTCCTATACATCAATAATATCACTTCGAAACATTCATTCCATGTCGTCTACATAGTGTGGGCTGAAAAACTTTTCGTTAGCAAATTTACTATTCATCAGTGGAAATTCACTATTCATCAAGGTTTTAATTATTACAAAAATTTGGGATATTACAGTCTCCCCTACTTAAAAGGATTCCGTCCCGGAATCAGGTCAAAATAGATGAGGGTATTTTTCTAGCATTGCGCTCTCTAGTTCCCAAGTGGATTCTTCAACATTATGATTTCTCCACAAAACTCTTACCAGCTTTATAACTTTATTCCTTAGCACTTGATCCTTGCGGTCAATGATTTCTACCGGCTGCTCTATATATGACAGGTCTGGTTGTATATCTAGTTGCTCGTATTCTACCACGTGTCTGGCATCCGGATTGTACTTCCTTAACATGGACACATGGAACACGTTGTGAACTTGCTGCAGGTTTGGGGGCAAGGCTAGCTCGTAAGCTACTTCCCCGATGCGTCTCAAGATCTCAAACGGTCCAATATATCTGGGGCTCAATTTCCCTTTCTTTCCGAATCTCATCAATCCCTTCCACGGAGATACTTTCAACAGCACAAGATCTCCCACTTCGTATTCCTTGTCCTTTCGGGACAAGTCTGCATATTTCTTCTGTCTGTCTTGGGCTGCTACCAGCCGTCCTCTGATAAGGTCTATTGCATCCTTAGTTTGTTGGACCATTTCGGGTCCGAGCATTTTTCGCTCTCCAACTTCATACCAATACAAGGGTGATCGACATCTTCTTCCATACAAGGCTTCATACGGGGGTATCCCGATACTTGCATGAAAACTGTTGTTATAGGAAAACTCTATCAGGGGTAGGTGATCATCCCAATTTCCTTTGAAATCTATGGCACAAACTCTCAACATATCCTCTAAGGTTTGGATAGTCCTCTCACTTTGCCCATCCGTCTGGGGATGGTAAGCGGTACTCATGTTTAGCTTGGTTCCTACACATTCTTGAAAGCTTCTCCAAAATCTGGAGTTAAATCTAGGGTCTCTGTCTGACACAATGGAGACTGGAACTCCATGTCTCGCCACGATTTCTTTCATGTAAATATCCACTAGCCTATCGACAGTGTATCTTTCATTAATCGGAAGGAAGTGGGCTGACTTCGTCAACCGGTCTACTATTATCCAGATGGCGTCGTGCTTAGCTTTGGTTCGTGGCAATCCTACTACGAAATCCATGGCTATTTGTTCCCATTTCCATTCTGGAATCTCTAGGGGTCTTAAAAGTCCACCGGGTCTTTGGTGTTTTGCCTTTACTCTTTGGCAGGTCAAGCATTTGCTTACCCACTCTGTTACGTTCCTTTTCATGTTAGGCCACCAATAATATTCCTTTAAATCCCTATACATCTTGGTACTTCCCGGGTGAATTGAATACCTTGAGCTATGACTCTCATGTAGAATCTCGTCTTTTAATTCCTGATCATTAGGAATCCAAATCCGGTAAGTATACCTCATGACTCCCTTACCGTCTCTCTCAGTCCTTAATTCCTCTCCCGTCATTAGCTCTTTCCCTTCGCTCATCATGCGTTCTTGACTTAATTTGATCTTTTGTAGCAAATCTGATTGTAGTGCGATTTCAAATAATTTCTCCGTGCCATCTCCGGTTATTTAAACCTCAATCTCCATCTTTTCAAACTCTTGGATTAACTTCTCTGAGGAGGTTATCATTTTGAGTCTCTCCTTCCTACTAAGGGCATCGGCCACCACATTGGCCTTCCCTGGGTGGTAAAGAATCTCGCAATCATAATCTTTGATTAATTCTAACCATCTCCTCTGTCTCATATTGAGCTCTTTCTGAGTGAAAATGTACTTAAGGCTCTTATGGTCTGTGTAGATCTCACACTTTTCCCCATATAAGTAATGCCTCCAAATCTTTAAGGCGAAAACTATGGCTGCTAGTTCCAAATCATGGGTAGGGTATCTACTCTCATATTCTTTTAACTGCCTAGAAGCATATGCAATCACCCTTTCGTGTTGCATAAGCACGCATCCTAACCCTTTGTGTGATGCGTCACTATAGATCACAAAATTTCCTCTTCCATCTGGCAGTGCCAGTACAGGGGCAGTAACTAGCCTCCTTTTCAATTCCTGAAAACTCCTTTCACATTTCTCAGTCCACTCAAACTTCTCAGTCTTTCGGGTCAGTCGGGTCAGTGGGGCTGCTATCTTGGCAAAATCTTTCACAAATCTTCGATAATACCCGACTAAGCCTATAAAACTTCTCACCTCAGTCGGGGTGGTCGGTCTGTCCCAATTTGAAACGGCTTCTATCTTAGCAGGGTCAACTAGCACTCCATCACTGCTGACTACATGGCCTAGAAACTGTACTTCTCTCAGCCAAAATTCACACTTGGAAAGCTTAGCATAAAGTCTTTCCTTCCTCAAAGTCTCTAACACTATTCTCAAGTGTTCTGCGTGTTCCTCCTCTGTCTTGGAGTAGACTAAAATATCATCAATAAAAACTATGAAGCACTTGTCTAAGTATTGCTTAAAGACTCTATTCATTAGGTCCATGAAGGCTGTTGGGGCATTTGTCAGCCCAAACGACATTACTAAGAACTCATAGTGTCCATACCTCGTGCAAAATGCAGTCTTGGGTATATCTTCAGGTTTTATTTTTAACTGGTGATATCCAGTCCTCAGGTCAATCTTGGAGAAGTAAACCGCATCTTTCAACTGGTCAAACAAATCATCAATTCTTGGTAAAGGATATCGGTTCTTAATGGTCAACTTGTTTAGTTCGCGGTAGTCTATACACAATCTCAAACTACCATCCTTCTTTTTCACAAACAGTACTGGTGCACCCCAGGGTGACACACTGGGTCTTATCATTCCCTTATCTAGCAATTCCTGTAATTGACTAGATAACTCTTTCATTTCTACCGGAGCTAACCTGTACGGGCCTTTGAAACTGGCGCCGTCCCTGGAGCTAATTCGATAGCGAATTCTATCTCCCTATCAGGTGGTAATCCCGGAAGGTCTTCCGGAAATATGTCTTCAAATTCATTAACTATAGGAATATTTTGTAGCTTAGGAACCTCTCGATTTGTATCTATCACATAGGCTAAATAAGCCTCACACCCATGCCGCAACAACCTCTTGGTTTGGGCCATGGTTAAAAACTTACGGGTTTGTCATTGTCCCTTGAACACGACCTCCCGCCCTTCGGACGTTTTAATCCAAACTTTCTTTCTTTCACAATCTGTCTGAGCACCATTGCTCGACAACCAATCCATTCCCAAAATAACATCAAATTCCCCTAATTTAAATGGAACCAAATCTACACGAAACTGTTGACCTTCTATTACTAGGCTATAGTCTATGTGTATTTCATCAACTGGAATTACTTCCTGATTCGCTATTTCTACCTCTAATACTTCGTTTAATGGTTTCGCCCTAAGTCTTAACCGACTCGCGAAATCCCTCGAAATAAAAGACTTGGTAGCTCCCGAATCAAATAAAACATTTGCATTGACGGTGTTGAGTAAAAGGGTACCTACTATCACATTAGTGTTCCTTACGGCGTCTTTCACCGTCATATTGAAAGTTCTAGCAGTTGGGGGTTTGTTAGAGGCGGCTCCACTGATTCTCGAGCCGGCAGGGTTTGCCATAGGGCAGTCTCTTTTCACGTGTCCTAATTTTCCACATCGAAAACACTTCTGATCATTTTGGGGGCAAGCACTGGAGTAATGCCCTGTTTTGTTGCACGTGAAGCAGGTTACCGACTTTAGGGTACATTCTCCCAGGTGTTTTCTTCCACAAGTCTTGCAGTCAGGTAGTGGGGGTCGAGGTTGATTAAAACGGGACACTCCAGTCTGTCTGTCGCCCTGGCTTAGACTCTTATTCTCAGGTTTCCTGAATCCTAAATTCCTTAATGGCTGAGACCGGGTCCCTCCAAATGTCCTTGCTGGAAAGCTCTTGTTCACCGAGCTTCCTTCTTGACTACCAAACTTCCTCTTTTTCTCTTCTCTTCCTTTCTGACTTTGCTCACTACCTACTTCCACTATGGTTGCCTTTTGCACTAGCGACGCATAGTCCGTTAATTCCAACACTGCTACTCTATTCTGAATCCATTGTTTCAGCCCTTGCTGAAACCTTCTTGACCTCTTCAAGTCAGTATTTACAAAATCTGGCACAAACCTAGACAACTCAGTAAACTTGGCCTCATATTCTGCCACAGTCATGTTATCCTGTTTCAGTTCCAAAAACTTCCTTTCCATTTGTGCTTCCATGAACACAGGGAAATACTTTTCCAGAAATAAAGTAGTAAACCTTGCCCAGGTAACAACGGTATTGGTTTCTAGGTTCTTCTTTGATTCCCACCAGTAGTTAGCCTCCCCTTTCAGGAGGTAAGTAGCAAAGACGGTCTTTTGGGCTTCCTCAATACCTAGGATTTCAAAATATTTTTCCATTTCCTTCAACCAAGCTCTTGCCTCAACAGGGTCAGCAGATCCCTGAAATTCCGGGGGTCCTAAGGACTTAAAAGCCTTAAAAGCACTATGCCCCGCAGTATTGGGGCCTGGTGGTGGTGGCGGTGGGTGTTGTTTCAAATTCTGTCGGAGTAGGTGCATAAATTGGTCCATCGGGTTTCCACCGGGAACCTCTACATTCTGAGTACTCTCATACTCTTCCTCTTCGTAGTCCTGATCATCAAACTCATTGTAATCATCATCATCTCCGCTTCCTTCATACTCACCTTCCATCTCGTGGAAGTCTGGGTTTTCTCCCTCATTACGATAATCTTGCCTTTCATCTCCCTGGTTAACACTACCCTGAGCCGCAGAATTGGCAAGGCGTGCTCGGGTTCCCATACGTCGGGGTGGCATTTTCCTGATGTTTTTAAACAAAACTTTTATTAAACCCATTTGTTTCTTTTTACAAAACATTTGGTTGAATCAATTGAGTCCTTGGTGAAAATCTAGGAATCATCCTTGCTCACACAAAACTTTTTTTTTTTTTTTGTAAATAAATAAAAAATATATTTATATTTTTTTTTCCAAATGGGGGTTTGTACAGTTTATATGTCAAAACTAATAACTTGTAAAACAATTGAAATAGCAGGGGATATCAAATTTAAGACTGAAAGCTTTAAAGAAACTGAAAGGTACAAATATATACATAAGTGACATAAAGTCACGAGGTACTGAAACTAAGTTTCAACAAAAGCGAATACATCGCTGAAATACATCGTCCGTACAACAATCAAAAGCTAAGTACTACCAGTCAACCTGTCAACATCTGCTACGTCAGTCTGATTAGCCTATCTCTAACTCAGAAAGGATACTACTATACATCGGGACCATCCACAAAAACTGGCACTACTAACGGCCATCTGAGTTTAGAGAACTAAGCTATCTATCACCTATCAAGTCTCCCCATCCGAGCGGGTCAGATTCCTGACACGCGCCATAGCATCTGCCCAAATCCTCTCTGTGGCTAGTCGGGGTACCAGTCCCTCAGCAATAACAGACATGCCTCTCATGCGGACCATAGCTCGCCACTCGATGCGGGAAATCTCAAGTCTCATCTCCATAGGAGTCATACACCTCATCCCGTCCTGATAAGAACGACGGATCTCTCTCTCCGCTGCCAACTGTCTCCTCAGCTCATCAGCTCTAGCCTCTGCCGCTGCCACGTCAGTGGTCAGCCGGCCAATCATCCAGTCATGGATCACAGTAGGTACTCCAGTAGGTGAGGGAGGAGGTGTGTCTGGATCAGTCATAGCCTGGTCCTCCTCATATCCCTCAGGGGCAAGATCATAGTCATCGTCTGATGGTAGCGGGCTCAATGGGGGCACAGGAGGGGTAAGGACTCTCATAGTCGGCAGAGGGTACATCCTGACGCCTCCTCGGCTAGCACTATCCTCAGAAGTCTCATCATCATCCGTAGTGACTACATCAGGTACAACCTGATCCCCCTCAGTGGAATCATCATCATCAGTCGAATATCCCTCAAGATAGAGAATAGGAGAAGTAGGAAAGTCAAACACAGTCGTGGGGTCCTCTTCCGGATCCTCGTCCGGGTCCTCAGTATCCTCCTCGGGATCCTCCATGGGGTCGTCCATGGGGTCGTCATCAGCCGCCAGCAGAGCCTCGTCATGCTGGGTCTCAAAGTCATCAGCCTCCTCGGCCGCGAATACCTATACAAGCGAAAACTAGGTTACTATACTATGTAATCAAAGTTCCCTTGCGGGTTTTAACAGTCGGTGCTACATCCGGTAGCCCAACCATGAACTCGATGGGAGTTCTTCTTATTATTATAGTTGCATTTATTATTCCTAACGCCCTATCGTTTCTGAGATTAATAACTATAGGCTCTGATGCCATTTCTGTAACACCCCCAGACCCGGGGTCGGAGATCTGGGTTGTCACGAACCCTTGTTCCGTACAATCACTTAATACTTGAACTATAAAACAATAAATCATAACACATGGTAACCCCACCATCAATATACTCACACCAGTTATGTCTCAGAAACGAACTTACAATACAGTAGTCATATGATCCACAAATTAAAGTTATTACAACTCAAAAGTAAAATACTGCAACCTACTACCAGTATGATTTCTATGTGAAACCATAAGGTAGAGCAAAAGTTTGTTCTTGTTCATTAATATACATAAGTGATACTTATAATTAAACCGGAGCAACAAAAGTTACACTCCGAACCAACTCAGGACTTCTACCTGATCCTCTGTAACAACCATGTTACGGGCGGCCTGTATAGCTCTGACGCGCTTCCGAGCGGTACGGCGAATCCTGGCCATCTACTCTAGCTATTGTGTTGTGATATATATGTATAGAAAGAAAAGCAAGAGTGAGCACTCGGCCCAGCAATAATACAATACAGCGTAAGCATATAAGTAAGCTTATATCATAAAGGAAAACCTTTAAAACTTCATTCGTATACAGAATGATATATTTATTTCTCTTTTCGTCAAAAACATACCATATAGTACGACTACTGTATGAGGAACATCATTATTCATTACTGTCACATTATCAGTAACTCAGCGCATAGGCTTTTGTTACAATGTGCAGCTCAACTCCAATTGGAGGGAAGGGAATGTACTGGAACACCCGATACACGGTGATCAGCCGTTGTATCGTAACTTTTCTTTTCTACTAGTAGAAGGATGACTTCCTGTTCGGTTATCACCCTGACCGCATACGGGCCATTGTGCTAAGAGATCACTACCCCGGGCCTATTTCATCACCGGGTAAGCCTTAGCACGCAAGAGATCACTACCTCGGGCCTATTTCATCACCGGGTAAGCCTTGATAGTTTTGGCACTACCCCGACACCTATTTCATTGCCGTGTAGACCTTTCCAATTCCCATGATGAAAAATATTAATGAAACGGAAATCGGAAATTTAATCCCATTTTTCCCGAGTACAAATACTTGTCAAAACTTTTGTAACCGTTCAGAAGACCTTACTCCAGAGTAATTGGAAGGAGTAAGTCCAAGTGTGGGTTGACATTAGTCAACGAGACTATCGATGATTACTACATATTTTGAAATCATGACCAGGGAGTTTATTGAAATATCAGAGTTCAGTGAGTTGAAAAACTCTTTTTTGAATGGGGGAGCAATCCCCTAGTTATAGATACTTTAGAGGAACTGCGGAAGTAAATCACTGTCCTCGAATTCTTGAACTAGATTCCCAGTTTTCGAGGAGTTGGAAATAATATTGTTTGCATTTAATTACCTTTAACTATCTTAAAATAATAGTTGGGAATCTCTATTTTAATACCTTTTCTGAAAATCAGAAATTTATATTTTTGTGTAAATAATAGAACCTTGGATCATATAATAAGGTTCTATGATTCTAAATCATTTTTGGAATATTTGATAAATACTCAAATAATGAATATTAAATTTTTATTCAATATAACTACTTAAGTAAATATTCAAAATAATATTCACTTAATTAAATAATAATCAATTAATAAATATTGAATTATTATTCAATATAAACACTTGAGTGAATATTTAAAAATAATAATATTCACTTTATTTAAATAATATTCAAATAATATTTATTATAATATTATTCAAATATCTCACCTTAAATATCCCATAATATAGATATTGGAATATTTAATAAACATTTAAAACATAACTGTCCCTGGAACCTTCCAGCTTTTGACAGTAGTTTAAAAATAATTAATAATTTGACTCCCGGTCTAAGTTTTAAAACCATCGTACAAGTGCTCTATACTTAGAGTCTTTAATCTTTAACCTTGGTATATATCTAGTACTTAGCTAGCATATAAACCTCGTACCTTATACAGCTTTTTACAAAGCAAAAACAATTTTACGTTATTTCACAGCATAAAGCAGCATATATAGCAATACCACAACATATATCACAACAGCATCATTATATGGTGTAGGGTTTGAAAACTTGCCTTGGGGTCTTGGTGGTGTGGTAGTGGGGGCTTGAGAGGGTGCGCGTCGATCTATAACAAGATACATAATTCACAGTAAGTCCCCTTGAACCATTTAATGTGCTATAACTTAAGCACTACAGTTCTACCAATGAAAATTAAACGTCTCGCTCTTGGTCATCTATAACCTCGTGACGTTCCGTAAACCTCTAAGTCAAAAGCTTGGGTGAAAACCATTCACAAATCCCAAGTTCTTTTACTTGACCATTTCCTTGTTTTAAACCATCCCCTTAAGGGTATTTCACTCGCTCAACTTTCGTTCGCGTATTTTTATAAAATCACCAACTCATATTTTTAACTCGAACCCTTCTAGGCTTCCTTTCCTTATTATACATACTAGTATCCATTTTAATATCTCAACCCAATTCCAATTTTAAAGGGCTTGATCCCTAGCTCAAAGTTCATACAATGAACTATCTCGTTACGCGAAACCGCTTTTACTAAAACGGACGTTTCTCCTAAACCGTAAATCAAAACGATACGATTCTTTCGCTAAAATACTCTAGGAAACAGAGCCTACATGCTCATGGTCAGAAACCTCAAGTGTATGCCCTGTTTTGCAGTCATGGTTTCTGTATAAACTACCTAAGTAAAATCCGCCATGGTAACGGCGCTTACGCGTATTTCCCGTGTTTTAAAACACTCCAACCAAACTACAATCAACCATTAACCAACCACCAATCAAACTCAAGTTTATACTACCATTTATCTGCCCAAATAAGGTCACACTCTATCCCACAAGTTCATCCACAAATCAACCATTAAACATGTTTAAAATCATGCATACATGCTTCATCTTAACATAGTTCTAATCAAACACTTCTAACTTACTAGATCAAACATAATCTTAGAAATTAAGAAGTTTTATACCTTCCTTGGAGCTTAACAAAGACTATATATTGATGATATATCCTTCCTTGCTCCTTAACTATGTAAATCAAACCTAAAATCATCAAAACAAATCAAGATTCTATGAGGTTACTATTCACATCACTATTCATCATCAACTTTGAATCCATTTTTGATCAAGTTATGATCCATGGATGAGGCTAAGATTAGAGATCTACCTTGGATATAGGATGAGGGTGATTTAGAGCCCAAGATCAAGAATTATGGTTGAGTGGAAGTATGAGCAAAAGTTTTAAGCCCTTGAAGAACATGAAATAGCCGAATGGTGTTCTTGAAGAATACTTCTCTTCTTGTTTTGTTTTCTTTTGTTTTTCTTTTCTTTTGGCTTTGTCTAATTAACCTCAAGACTTTTTAATTCATTTGTGTGGTTAAAAACAAGCTTGGTCACCAATGACAAGGCTCATTTTTGATGTGTGGTGGTGGTGAAAGTGGTGACAAGGTGGTGATTCATCACCTTGTCATCACTTTGTCATGCTTATGTCATATCCTTGCATCATGCTTATGTCATCCTTTGCATCCTCAATTCTTTTATATATTGCACTTGATGATCTCATATAATACTCCTCCTTTTGTTAGGGTTTAATCCATAATTTATTACGCTTTTGTTTCGCGATAGTTTCCAGCGGTTCTAAAGACGTTTCTCTGTACCAAAGCTAGGGTACTTCCTTTATCCTTTCATTACCTTTGTCTAATATATATTCTTAGGTTTCTCACCTTGGTTTAAGATATGATCATGTATTTCCCATTCCACATACTTTCTCAAAACGATCAAATCTATTCATCCTTAACTGTCCAGTGAATAGTGATTTAAAACTCGGAGGGGAATCTCCTGATTCTGATCGCGTTTACATTCTTTTATTCTTCCTATACATCAATAATATCACTTCGAAACATTCATTCCACGTCGTCTACATAGTGTGGGCTGAAAAACTTTTCGTCAGCAAATTTACTATTCATCAGTGGAAATTCACTATTCATCAAGGTTTTAATTATTACAAAAATTTGGGATATTACACTTTCTCCTTGAGTAAAAGTCTCGGTTAAAGAAATGAGTGGAACATCTGCCTCACAAATTTCAAGATCTATTGTACTCAGACCAGTTTCTTCAAGGGTTTTCACTAGAAGGAGTCTGTGTTGAACTGTACAGTGGAAATATATTTTGATCCAAGTGTGACTCAACAAAGCAGACATCAGTGTCAAGCTACTTGATAAATCATTCTCTCCAGGATTGTAAGTAAGTGAGGTATGCATAAACTCCCTTAATTTCTGATGTCTCTTATGCAGCCAGTGTTTAAATGATTTTCTTGAAAACCAAGTTTTCCAGAAAGAGTGAAAATTTTGTCTAAGTCAAAATTTGCTTTGTCTATGGATATCCTTATCCGTAGATAGTCATTTATAACACTGGGATTATTTTCTTTTATCTTGTCTACGGATACTGTTATCCGTAGGTAATTTTCTACATCTATGGATATTACTTTTGTCCCTCTACGGATACGGCAAAAAGGCAGTGTCTATATCTGTAGAAAATTAAGTTTTAAGTCTCAGCCGTTGTAAGTCATATATCCTTTAGCTGAGATACTTGTAGTATACATAATATTTGGCATTATTGATCAGTAGCTCTGCTGGAAGGCTGAAAAGCTCATGCAAAGTAGTTTTGAGGAGCTAAATGAGTATTTTTCTTAAAACTTCTCATACCAGCTATTGACAAAACTGAATTGAGTACCAAGGTAGAAGATTCATGTTTTGAACAATATTTGGTGATCTCTCTCATGACTAAGTAACAGTATGCCAGAAATTATGTTAACCACTTGTTTATGTACTAGTACCCAAATTTATCCTGGAATCATTTTTGTATCTCAAGAGATTATCAACCTTTCAGTACTTGATAATCCAAGAGATACTTGCTGTGTTCTAATTGGCTGCCTAGATGTTGATACTTGTAGGATAATTTCCTAACCAAGAAGACACAACACATTCATGTCAACTCCAAGAAAAAAATTCAGGTCATGGCTCAGAAGGAATGATTAACTCAATGTCAAACCAAAAGATGTTGCTGAAGCATCCAAGCATTTCTCAAAAGAGTCAAGCACATAAACCTCATGCACTGAGCTATTGGAAGAGTGATGTGCATGATATAGTGGAACTACACCGTGTTCCTAGCGTACAACATTTAAACAAATATCTTACCAATGCTCTTAATGCGGCAACTCTCTCAGGTTGACAAATGAGTTTGGTAGGTAATAATCTCTTATTCTCTTGAATATCTGTGTTAAATGCATGCATCCAGTGATTTTTGATCTCTGGAATTACTTGTTTATTTTGTTGTGCTTTATTTGTTTTATTTTTTTTTGTTGTCATGACAAATCAATATAGCTGAATGATGTTATGCATCAAGTGAAGTTATCCATGAAATGATCCTCTAAGTAATATTGAATGAGATAGCAAGCTACTTTTCTCACTGATATTAAATAGTTGATCATCTCTAGACGTTAACAAGCTAATGCATTGCTGTTATTTGATTTTTCCTATGGATGAATATTCAGGGATATCATTTGTCAAATGTCATACATTTAATGAATGATGTCAGCTGAATATGTGTCTTGAAAATTCAAATAACTTGCTTGTAACATTGTTCAAATGATATTGATTTTCTGTAATGTCACTTGTCTAGAGATATTTTTTATAATGAATTAGTTGGACGTATTTATATGGCCAACTATTAATTTTACTCTTATCTCTACTCAAATATCCTTGTCATGATAACTTTTTAATCTAAGCTGAGACGCATTTTTCACTCTAGGAACTCGAGTAGTCTCTGCATTTACATTAGGGTGATTTAATGCATGTCTCTTCAGTTTTCCTAACCCTCGTTTAACCCTAGTTAAACACAAGGGTTATCTAGAAACTCCTTGCCTATTTAAAGGCACAGGTTGAGCTCTCCTCCGCATCTTCATCTCAATTTTTCTCTTAAAAATGGCACCTGGAATTCTTGACATAACCCTGAGGAGTTCAATGCATTGTCAACTGTGGACAAAATTCTCCTCCTCCAGGAGAAAATTGACCAGCTCATTCAAGTTGAGCAGGAGGAGATAGTCAGGATGAGATAGGCCCTGGCTATTCTGGTAGCTCACAACCGTTGGGGAGGTCCCTGTGGAGGCCCTGATGGAGCCTCTGGGGAAGCAGCAGCAGCAGCCTAGCTGTTGATTGGCTGCTTCTCCAGTGGAGAGGGATAGGGACTTGGGGGGCTGGGGAGGTTGTTTGTTTTTTTTTTTTTGTGTTTCAGATCAATTGTAATATTTTTTTTAATAAAAAGCTGTTAGGGGTTTTCCCCTCTTTTTATTATCTTGCTTATGTGATGTGAATGTTTCATTTTCTTTCTGCACATTTAGATCTATTGACATGTCTAACTTCTTAAAAATGGATTGCATGTTAACAAGATTTAAACTCTAACAAAAAGAACATTTAACAAACGTCTCATAAACACACACACAAAAAAGGAAAATGAAATTACATATAGAAATCTGATCTGTTAAACTATTTTTTTTCTTTTTGATGACTTAATCAAAGTGTGTCATATGGAAATTATCAGAACATCAGCTTTGATTCAGTTATCAAGAAACCCTTATTGTAGAACTAATAGACTAGTGAGCTCTCTGAGCTACACAGTACATGTTTCATATGTTTTGCATGAACTCAAAGAAGAATAATCAGAAGAATACTTGAAGGTTTTGAAAGTATTTGACAATCTAATCAAGTTGTCTGTTTGAAGCTTCTGATAATCTTCGTGAGAATGTTGTAACAATTAAAGGGAGACTGGTAATCTTGGACTTTAAGAGAATAAACCTTCAATGGAGAAGGCTCTTAAAAGTACATCACTGATAAAGGTAAGGTATATCTCTAACCTTTTTCAGACTCTCACATGCTAAATCTAAATCATAATTCTTTGCCTTTCTAAAAACTGAGATGAGAACTGATTGGAATAACCCCCAAGTTCTCTACCCTATCAGTTACACCCTAAATGTAATAAAAAAATCCTAACCCCCTCTACAGTTTATTAACAAACCGTAGTTGCAAAAACTAGCAAATCTCAACCAGTGGGGAGTGATAAAGGAGTTAAGTGAGGGTGATGGCAGTGGTGAATATCAAGAAACCACTAGAAGAATTGTGAGGGTGAGATTACTAGCCAAACTACCTTATGTCTTCTCAAAAAGGCATACTGGTTAAAAATGGATTAGCTCTTTTCTAGTTGTAGTCTCTCAAAAGATTATGATCATTGAAAAATGCTCTTATCTAGGAACACTAATGAGGGTTTGGAACACTGTGTACAAAATGTGACTTAATACCATCTCTATTTATTGAAGTAGGAAGGAAAAGTATGCACATGCACATGCACTTGGGGATCACACACTTTTCTTAAATTCAACTTGATGCATCTTCTTCAAATGTGATGATGCAGTCCCTATTCCATTTCACCTCATTAAGTGATAACAGCAACATTCAACTCATGAGTACTTGATTCTCCATTTTCTGAACTCTTGGAGAAGCTCCATTCACCTAGTGATCATTCTCTTACAGAGAATTCGTTGGATCACTAGTTTCTTCTTGATGATCTGGATGTAGGCACTGTGCACTTAAATGTAACATTCAATTTATACTTCACAAGTCCATTCTTCAATATCCTCGACGGATATCCTTCATCCGTAGACAAGTGTCTCTTAACCTACGGATAAGCCTAACAACATTTATCTGTAGAGAAACAATATTGACTTCCCTGATTTTTCTTGTAAAATCAATTGGCTCATACAAACTGAGTATCACGGAATTCAATATAGTTGAGACATCTATAGGAATGAGGGAAATGAGCGAGTAGAGAGGCTGGCTTGAGACCAGACAAAAGGAGAGGGAGAGAATAAGAGGCATGTTATTTCTTCCAGCATGACAAAATGAGAGTTTTTTAGTACCCCTTTAGTAAGGGAAGGTGAGTTGTGTGAAGTGAGCCAGGATGAGATCCTGATGCAAGAATAGAGAGATTACAGAGAGAAATCTTTCGATTCATGAAGTGTTAGATTCCTATACCCAAATATCTTATTCAGTAACTAGGTTAATACCTCTTCTATAAAACTTGTTGATAACAAAAAGGGGGAGAAAATAGAGAAGATAGGTTGTTCTCAGGGGGAGTTAGAAGGAGATCTCAGACTTCAGAATTTCTCTACCCTTGGTTATAACCTATTGGAACCCCTTAGAAGAAGGTATATACTAAGTTACAGGAAAGTATATGGGATCTGACAGCTTCAAGTTTTTATTTTTCTTTTTGTAGCATCATCAAATTCTGTCCAGTATTAATATCTATCTGAAGATCACTGACAACTTTGCAGGGTTTTGTTATCATCAACATAAGGATTTATGCTAGTTCTAACAGTCATAAATAGGGGAGATTGTTAGGGTTGATACGTTTGGAATGATGATAACAAAATACTCAAGATAAGAATTTGATCATGATATCGAAGCTGATAGTCAGAAAGCTAAATCACAGCAGCTGATAATCAGGAAGCTAACTAGAAGGCACTTTATCTATCCAAGGACTAAAAGTCACATCAAATGTATGAAAGATATTCTGTCATCAAGTTAGGAAGCAATTCAGTAGCAAGCCAACAGACGTCTAATCAAGAACCAAGGGTTTCAGTGGTAAGTCTGTCAAAACAACTCAGTAATGGTGAGTCAATAAGGATGAGAGATGTTTTATCTAAGGATGAAGCTAAAGATATCCGTTCTACGGATAAAGATATGTAAGTCTTATCTCATCTACAGATAAAAGCTGAAAGCATCTTATCTCATCTACGGATAGAAGTTGAGGACATCTTACCTCATCAACAGATAAAAGCTAAGGACATCATATCCATCTACGGATAAAGCTGAAGATAGTTGATCTACAGATACAGCTAAGGATGTCATGTTCTATCTATGGATGCAGCTAAGGATGTCATGTTCTATCTATGGATATAGCTTAGGATATTACTTCTACTGATATTCTGAGATGACTATTCTACGGATAAATGAAGTAGAATAGTAGTCTACGGATAAAGAATTAATATGCCTACTGATATTCATCCCATTCAACAAGAAAAGCAAATCTATGTAAAGAGATCTTTTGAAGTTTTCTTTATTTAACAGGTTGAATGGAGGACAGTCTCAGAGATCACCATTACACACCCGTGACTACAAGATGGTGGATAACGACGTAAAATATGTATGGGATAGGGAGTCAAACTGTAAATATTCGAAGGCTCAAATTCCTACAAATGAAATGTGAAGTCATCCATTATCTTCTATGTCTCGAAGGATAAATAAGAGTTACAACAACTACCTAGAAGTTTATCTTCTAACTGGACGCAATGGAAAACCTTGACAAGCATGAGGACCTATATGCAAAACTACAAAATCTACTAAGTGTTTTTATAATTATCATCAAGAACAACATATTCCTAAAAATCTCCCCCAATTTATGACTGATAGAATAACAACCATAAATCAAGAGCCTTGATGATAACAAAAACAGTCAGTCAAATTACACATGATAAAAATAGAAATTGCATTAAGCTTCATTGAATTTAATTGAAATACAAAGTAGGAAATCTTACAAAACAAGTGCACAGAGTTGCTCCTCTAGTCTGAGCAGATTTTTCATCTTTGCCTCTGTGGTCTTGTTTTCTTCCCTTTTCTTGCATTGTTCTCCTCAATCTGAGCTTGAAGTCTTCTGTAGAAAATCTTCTCTTCTTCATCTTGATTCCCCAACCTGGATTGCATTAATCTGAGAGTTTCATTGGATGCCTTTTCCAGTTGGTCTTCTATTCTGAAGAATCTTCTACAGTTGTCCTTGTCTCTGAATTCCATCATCCAAAAAGGTTGGAGATGAATTTTCTTTCCTGTTTGAGGGACCTTCAATACTCTGGGAAGTGCACCAGGCTTGTTCCAGCTAGCTTTGATTTGGCAAATTTTGGAGACAACCTCAGACTTGGCCGTTTTGGTAAAACCAAAATCTTTCTTCAGACATTTAAACACAGATAGCAGTGTTTGATAGTCTTCTCCCAGAATCCTGTGTAGAGGCCAAACCTGTTCTCTCCCACCCTTGTAGACAAACACCAATCTCTCTGGTAGTTTGTAAGAAGCTGCTATTCCTCTCACTTCAACCAGGTCATCAAGATTGATATGTAGGTCAGACTCCTCCCTGATATCAGTAATGTAGATGAAGTCTTCTGGGTTGGTAGGGGGTTTCTCAGCTTGTGGTCTCCTTACAAGAATTGGCTTAGCCTTGGCAGCCCTCTGCTTAGATTTCTTCTTTGGATCCATTTCAAAGAGGAATTTTGGAAAGTTGGCCTCATCAAACTCAATTGGCTCTCCCTTTGGCTCAATTGGCTGTTCATGGAAATTGACAGGATGTTTAGGATCACAGGCTAACTTTACCTCAGAAACTGGATCAGGAATTGTTGGAGGTGCAATAGGTACAGAAGAGTCTGTTGCAATACTCTGAGAGTCATCATTCTCAAAGGCTATGTTTCTCCTAGCTCTTGCCTTTGGTTGCCTTATGCTCTTCTTTGTACTCCTTTCCTCTCTACCTTTTTCTTCTAGCTGTCTTTCTTCTTCATCAAGAGACTGAGCAACTACAAGTGCTTGTATTGCTGCTCTTTCTGACTCTTCAGCCTTAGCTTCAGCAAAGTTTGGGTGACCATCCCAAACACAGATTTCTTGTCCATTCCTGTAGACAATTACCCTTTGCTTCCTTATCTCAGAATCATTGCTTTCCTTGCATTTTGTGATAAGTAGTCCAAGAAGCTTGAGCTCATCTGGATAAGGTGCAGGATAGAAAATCCTTGCTATGTTTTTTGCCCTTTGGTTTAGCAGGGGACTTGGGAGATAAGCTTCTTTGAAGTGTAGCTTGTTCCACATCCCTAATGCATGAAGTTTGTCCTTTTTCCTTCCTTGGACCTTGAGTGACTCCATGTAGAAGGGGCTTTACCTCATAGAAAGAATTGGTATGTGGCTCCCATTCTGTTGATACTAAAACCATGGCATTCGTTGATGGTGTTGTAGAAGTAGCTTGATCCGTTGATGAATATGAATTCTTTGCAGTTTCAGCTATCTTCTTGACTCTTGCATCTATACTGGACCAGTGGTCTTTTATTTGTTCAGCAAGTTGTAGCCTCATAGATGCTTGCTTAATCAAGTCAATACCATCCGGTTTATCCTTTCCTGACTCCCCCATAGCTAGTGGCTCCTTTGGCAGGGAAATGGCTAGGACCATAACCTTTGTGATTTGAATGTCTAGCTCCTTAGATTTCTCCCCCTTTTTGTTATCATCAAAAGGGATGACTGGGAGTCCTTGAGCTGCCACTAGCTGGGCTAAAAGTTGGGTTTGCTTCTCCCGTTCCCTTTGCATTTGAGATAAAGTATCTTCCACCTTGTCCACTCTAGAAGAGAGAGTCTTCAAGGAGGTAGCCACCTCAGGTTCCTTAGAGAAAAACCTGTTCATCTTGGACACAGTGAGAAGAGGGAGCTTTTCATCAAGCCTCCTATCAGAAGCATCCTTCAGGTTCCCAAGAGAATCCTTGATTTCCCTTGCTTCATTCCTAGTCTGCAGCATCTGTAGCCTTTGAATTTCCAGAGAATCCATGATGGCTTTGTAGAATTTCTTGTCAGTGACACTTGCAGACTCATGAGCCAAATAGGCCTCATTATACTGCCTAGTAATTGCAGTATCCAAGTTGATTCTTCCATGCATATCTTGAGAAAGCCAGTTTGGTGTTGGGGGCATCACAGAAGTCCCAGTCTGTGAAGTGATAGCCATCTGTACATTGTCACCAAAACTGTCATCATCATTAGAAAAATCAAACTCACCACTTGTTGCAACTCCTGGAGATAGATTGGTGATTGCATCCTTTGCTCTTTGCATAGATGCAGTTGTATGGATTAGGTTGAAAGACCTTTCTGCCTCCACATTGCCCTGTTGAGCCATAACTTGATAGGCTGGCACAGGATGAGTAAAGGTCTCAGGATCCAGGGAAATACTATCCAGAGTTTGTTGATAATGCTCTTGGAAAGTAAGTTCCCTTTCTCCCTCATGAACCTCCATTAACTCACTTGCAATGGCTGCTTCCTCCCTTATAGCTTCTGTAGTCCCTTCTCTCTCTCCTCTATTTTCTTGCATCATGGGCTCCCCATGGCTCACACCTCTCACACCCTCACCTTCACCTACTAAGGTGGAACCCTCAGCCTCTCCTTTTGCCTGACTGGAAGAAATAGTCAGCCTCTCACTCTCAGCCTCTCCTTTTGCCTGGCTACAAGCCAGCCTTTCAGTTTCACTCCCTCTCATTCCTAGAAGTGTTTCAACTACCACTAGATCATCTGCACTAGTTGTGGAAACAACTTGATTTTCAATAAGAGGTGCATAAAGAACTATCAACAGAATGGTAGTTTGAACTGTCAACGGTATAGATACCGTTGATGGAGAAACACTTGTCAACGAAAGAGACTATTTCGTTGATGAAGTCAAGAAAGCACTTTGAGAAAGTGAGATTACAGTAGAATCTGTGGTGATTGATTTTAGAGATTGTTCCACAGATCCTCTTGTAATTTCAGAAAAGGATGATTGGTGGCCCAACAAATCACTTAACAAGTGATGGTCACCAATTTCAGAGTGGGGCTTCTCCAAGAAAAGAGTTGGAGAATCAGGGATAGATGAATGGATCATATCCACATCTAATGACTGAGTTGGTGAATTTTGTGGTGTTGGTTCAAGATTGATGTTTAAAGAATGGGACTGTAACCCCAGAGTAATGATAGGGGTTACATCAAACTGAATTTGAGATACTGGAAGTGTTGCTTCCAGTGTGTGTGCACCCTGTGAAACCTGGGATTTTTGTTTCACTCTCCTTTGGTATTGGGAAAAAGTAGACTGTGGGCTTGAAGTGTCCCTTACCCTCTTGGAGTGTGCTCTTGGATGAGAGCTTGTTTCAATAATTACATCCTTTTGGGAGGATGCAACTAGACTTGTGCTTAAATCCATATTACTCATTGTGCCTTGTTGGGAAGACACAATGGGGCTAGGTTGGATCTCACTCATCTTTCCTTCTTTATCCTTAGGGCACAATGAGGCTAGGTTGGGAAGACACAATGGGGCTAGGTTTTATGTTCACCCCTTCCCTCACCTCTTACAACACCTGCACCACTCCCCTTAGGCTGTGTAGTGGATTTTACAACAGATGCCTTTTGGGAAGCACCTGAGGTTGGCTTGGAGGATTTCTTTGATTTAGGTTTTGTTGTTGGGGCAGGAGCCTGTTGGGTCACAACTACAGTCTCCACAGCAACAGGGTTGGGTAAAATAGTAGAAGTAATAGCTATACTAGCAGGGATAGCAGTAGTTACCTCAATTATTGGCAGATACACCACTGGAACATCACCATTGTGGTTCAGCCTCAGTATGTCTGTCGATACTCTCTTTTCTTGTACAAAGCAATCAAACCTAGAAACAGGGTTAGAGATAACCAATGGTGCTGGACTAACATGGTTAGCCAATATCATCAGAAATCTAGCATAGTAGATATTTTTCTTCCTATTTGTTTTATCACCCAACTTAGCACCAATTTCATACATAAGTTGGGTGCTAAAGTTGTAATATCTATCAGTTAGGAGCATGGTAAATAGAATCAACATGGAATTAGTTAATGCATCAAAATTACTAATTTTACCAGAAAAGACCTTGATGAATGCATCAGCTAAATAACTGTATTCCCTAACCAAACCTCTCCTAATTATTTTACCCAGATTATCAGTAGGCAAAGAGTAGTTTATGGAATTTAGCATGTTAATCATTTCAGTATATGTAGGCAAAGCAGAGCAATTATTTTCAAGAAGGTGTAAGCATGCTTGCAACACATCGGAATTGACTATGTACTCATTACCTTGAATGGTGAAATGCAAAGTGCAATTTGTCCCACTGTACTCACATGAGGTCCAAATCTCCTCGATTATCTCATTGTAGAGTGGTGTAGAGTGAAACATTGCGTAGCTCAGTTTGCAATTCATCATAAAATCCATCATCTTGAAGAAGATTATGTTCGTGCTTTCCTTAACAACAAAAGGAATGGAGTTGTTCTTTTCGTAAATGAACCCTCCAGCAGACATGAGTTTCACGATGGGTGCCATTGTTGAGTAAAGAAAGCTTGAACTGTGATTTGCTTTGAGAGAGAAAGAGTAAGAAGGCCTTTGGAATTTTTGAGAGCAGGTAGAAAAGAATTAAAGAAAATAAACTTTCTTAAATACTCCCCCAAAAATTCTCAAAAATTAAGTCCAATAATAAATATGAATTACTGGATTGGCTAAAAATGTAACCGTTACAATTAAAATATTACCATGATTTATACTTACAGGGGTGTATGCATAGATCGTGGTAAAAGACGTGACAATTTTCAACGGTTTAGATTAACTGCGCTATATCAACGAATCAGAATTGGCCGTTTAAGGTCCCGTCTATTTCGTTGATAAAGCTGCGTTTCGTTGATATAAAAGAGCTATCAACGAAACACCCAGAAAAATGCTAAGACTGTCAACGAAATGGTACGTTTCGTTGACATAGTAATTTTGACTTAGACAAAATTGCACTTTTTCCTGAGAAAATTAATTCACAGAAAAACATAGCAAATTTCTGGCTACATAGTAACTTGCAAAAATCTCAGAAATAATTAAGAGAAATTTAGCATACCTAGCTCACTTACTAATCTTGAGAATGTCGATTCATCAAGTGGCTTGGTAAAGATGTCTGCAAGTTGTTGTTCACTTGGAACAAAATGTAACTGTAATAACCCGAATTTTTGGATTAGTTAAAACTTTTCTTATTATGATTAAGTGGATCAGTGAATAGTGAATTTGGTGGATGAATAGTGATTTTGAGGATTAACAAAATTTTTTATGCCACCTATGTACGAGACGTAGTGTGGATATTCCGAAGTCATATTAGTGATCTACGGAGTAAATAAGTGAATGCAAAGACGATCGGAATTCAGAAATTCCAAATTTTATTTTGGTATAATATTTGACCGGGCAGCGAATTATATATTATTATATTCAAGAAATGAGATATTAAAATTGAGGATTTGAGGATTTAATATTTTGGAATTTTATTATTTTATTAAAGTCGATATCTGATAGCCCACATTACTCAAACCAATATCCGTTAGAGAGTTGAGTAACCTTATAACAAGGAGATTAAGAACATTCGGAAAAGCGCGAGAACAGTTTTTGAGAACAAGGAATAAAAAGAGAATAAACGAGGAATATTGGAATTAAGACCAAGTTAAGGGATTGTACCATAGTGAAGCAATAAGGTGCAACGAATAAGTCGTAACATATTAATCGTATTAAACGATACAAGGATCAACCAAGGTAGCACTCGTTACATCACAGGATGACCTCATCACTTTATTAAAGTAACTTTATTAAAGCTACTTTAATAAAGCTAATTTATTAAAGTAACACCTCTTTCCACCAGCCAAGGGAAGATATTTGTGATACATGTATCAAACATAACACAATTATTGACCAAGCAAAGCAACCAACATTTTTCTCCAAAACTGATCTGTTAGAGCAACCCTCAAATAAAAATTCGTATCTCACAATCCAACCATGATAAAATCACCAAACTTTAACCACAGCTTCTCCACTCCATGTATAACACTCGTTCAAAATTTCATGGCAATCCAAGGTGTTTAGCCTAGTCAAATATCCTCTCCAAGTTGAAGAAACCAAACTGTCCAGTCCATGACAGTTTCAACCTCTCACCTTAGAGAGCCAATAAGTCGAGATTCAAGCATCCCCTGGTGATGATCTATAGCTCAAAAGAAAGCCCTTGAAGAGTAGAAGGTGTGGTAAAAATCTCAGAACCAAACTCTTAAGTTTCGATTTTATATGATTTTTACAAAAGTGACGATGAATAGTGATGAATAGTAACTAACATAGTTTCTTGATTTTGATCTTTGTTTTATGGCTTCCAAAGGATCTTCTAGGCAAGGATCTAGACTTATCAGGCCTTAATATCATCCTTAAGCTTCAAACCAGGGTATAATCTTTGAAACCCCTTTGATGAATCATGGATTTTGGATGAGTTTTAGTGATGTTATGCATGATTTAGAGCATGTATGTTGTGTGGGTGTTATAAAAATGTTAAAATAAGTTTTGTGGCTCCAAGACCTGTAGTGACAGTGAGGGAGATGATAAATAGTGTCCATAAGTGTTGGTGGTGGATTGAATGATTATTTGGAGGATTTTGATTTTGGAAATATCCGAGTTATAGCCGTCGTAATGGCGAAATTTCTTTAGCTCTTAGAAACCGAGCATAACAGTAAGTATAAACCACTGACCTTGTTGAGTATACGACCTATCTTTGTAGACCTTGAGTCATAGATCATTTTGGCGAAAGAATCGTAGCATTCTGATTTACGGTTTAGGCGTTATGATAAAAATCGTAAAAGTAGTTGGAAACCGTACATATGAATTCGTAACTGTAATTGAACCCCCATAATGCGAATAATTCAGTGACGAATTTTGGTAATTAAATACTAGAGGTCATAATGAAGATATGAGAGAGGACCTCATGTCCAAAGGATTATTTTTCGATTTTATAAAAATGTTTGAATCAAGGATAAGTACGAAGGAACCCCTTAGAGGCGCACTTGGTTTTAACTTTGAAAACCACTTAGTATAACGGACAATCGAGATCCGATTTTTAGAGCGAATATTCGACTTAAGTAATTGTCGATTAGCAAGGACTTGGTATGAGCCTAAAGCGATCTAGTAATGCCTTGGTTGTGTTTCGCTTGCGTGTTTAAGTGTTGATGTATAAGTGGTTTATCGAGGGGATTAATCGTATGTTTCTTTGACTTTGTCTAGATGGTTCGACATTGTCGCGAGCCTTATCACTTCTCGAGCATCAGGCAAGTTTTCTAAATCTATACTTTGAAGTATTGATTCTATAATACTGCTTTGCCATGTATAGAACTGTACTGTTTTGCGATATATCTTGTTTCATATTGAATAGAATTTGACTTTCGATTATATACGAACTTTGTGATAAAGTATTCATGAACCGGTATACCTTGTAGCTCTATAGATAAGAGCATGTTTATTGTTCGACTCTAGATCGGGAGTCGATATTGGTGTTATATAAATAGTCGTGGAAACCCGGAGGGATTCCAGCGGCAGAGTACTATTCATCTGGAGGAATATTATCTTTTAAGCATTATTATATTTCCAGAGGGTATTAATTACCTGGAAATGATTTGAGGAATGTTATTTGAATATTACCTCATTCGAAGGTTATTATTTGAAAATGATTTGGTAACTGGCTTATAAGCTAGATATGGGATAGCGGTTATAAGCCAGGTTTTTATAAAGGCCATAGGCTCAGAGGGCAGAGCATGTATTGAGTTTCTAACTTAGCCAGCGTATCGGGGTTATTTTGTAAGGTATATTTTCGAAAACCCGGACATAGCTTTTTAGAAAGATTTTTGCAATAAATAACCTAAAGGCAACATCACCAATAAACCAGTGTTTATTTAATTAGTAAATACTTCTGGAAGCATTTACGGATTAAATAAGCCTTATTCGTCTAATTAAATTTGTTTAATTAGATGAATGTATTTTCAAAATGTTTTCTTAAAATCGCTTTGTTCCGGAATGATAACAGAGATTCTCCAATGGTTAGTGTATATATATACATATATATATATAAGTCGATATGTCAAGAAAAACCCTCAGTAGGGGGTATATACTCTGTAGTATTCTACGGACCGGGAATGGTATCAGCTGCTATCTAGGGTTATTTTATTAAATTATTTTCCATTATTTGTTAAGGAAGTATGCGGAAATTATTTCTAAATAAATATTCTTTATTAAATATAGTTGCATTAATTATTTTAAACCCTAGATAGCTAATAAAGTGTATTTCAGTCAACTTTTAAATATAATTAGAGAAGGTTCCCAAAACTATTTCCCGTTTAAGTCCATATTCAGAAAGACTTAAATGCTCGCTCAAACTTCAAAGATACATGGAACCTTTCTCAAGAGTTATGCTTGTTTCAAGTGGACTGCCCGGTCCTAAATCTTTTTAAATCAATGAAATTATCAGTGTGATATACTACCATCAAAAATGATTTTGATTACTCTCTCAAGATTCGAGGAGTAAAAGCAGTGAAATCAGTTGTATCCATGAACAAGCATCAGCTTGGGAAATATGAGTGAATTTTCCTTTCCAACCAGATATGACTACTTTGTGGAGTCGTATACTTGGGAAAAAGGGAAAGGAACTTTATGTTTCAAGGTTATGGATTTTCTCGAACTCGGAGAATGTGTAAGGGACTGAGTGGCGACCTGTCCCCTAAGGGAATTACACGTAGACCGGCAGTCTATGAACGGGTCTGTTCTTCCCTTAGATTATCAGATAGTGCCCGACCGTGGGATAAGAGAAGAGCATCAGAGGCCCCTAAGTGAATGGGTACCCCTAAGTGAATGGGTATGCTCTTCCCCCTACAACCAATTGGCGGGAAGGTGAGAGAAGAGTATCGGAGGCCCCTAAGTGAATGGGTACCCCTAAGTGAATGGGTATGCTCTTCCCCCTACAACCAATTGGCAGGGAGGTAGGTCAGTTAGCGTCTGCCCTATTTTCCTTTCTACGTAGAAAAACAGCAGTGGGGATGACCTTACGACTGATCATCGTAGAGGTATCCTTGTCGCCCAGAATCTTCGTCTACAGTTCATCATCCATGAAAGAAATGTTTTATGCAAGTTATTAGAGGAAGAACATGTTTTAAGCAAGATTACAGAAAAGAAAAGTTATTCAAGTTTAGAAGCTGGATTGGAAATATTTTGCCTTGTCTTTATTTCCAGAATATGATATGAGATAAATGTTTGATATGAAAGATGATATCTGGAAATTCCTACAACTTCATCTTTTATTTTATGAGTTATAACTCTGATAAAACCTGATTAAGGATATATATGTATAAGTGGATTTTGGGTTATGGAAACCCTATATTGAATTTCCTTATAACTTCATCTTTCGAGTATATGTTGATAGTCTGCTTATATTTTATATAGCAGATATTTTATAGAAAAGATATACTGAGTATCTTGTTATTTCATCTTTTATACTATACTAGAACTTTGTTCATAGTATAAACATTGAAAGTTTGCAGAATATTACGAAGATGATATTTGAAATACAACAATGGTATTTTTGGAATACATTCCGATAAGGAAATGATTTCAGTATTAAGATATTTTGACAAGTTATTGTCGTATACCCGCTTTATTTCTGGGTTGAATAAAAGGGCAGAATTATGCCATACTTTCATTACCTTGCTGAGCTATCGCTCACTCTTGCTATTATTTTATATATTATATAGCAGCGAAGCAGGATGCCAATGGGACGGCACATACCTCGCAAGGCGTTTCCATTGAGCAGTTTTCTAGCAGCGATCCCGAGAGTGGTACGAACCAATCGAATCAGGCTACGGTTTTCTGTATTCAACTCATGTATAGACCCGAATGGTATTAGAGGATTGTGAGCATCAGAAGGCTAAGCTGGTAATGTAACAGTACTTGGAAATTGTATCAGTAACAGATTCAAAAGACATTTGGGTATTGTAATAAAAGTTATTTATTCCGCGGTTGTTGTATTGTGTCGTTTCTGAGACTCTAACCTGTGTGTGTGTGTGTGAGACATATATTGTGGGGTCATGAACAGGTGAATTATGAATGGTGTGAGTAATACAGGTAAGGCAAGGAGTACATGGATTGTGACAACCCTAAATCCCTGACCCCGGATTTGGGGCTGTTACAGAGATGGTATCAGAGCTTTAGGTTACAGTCCTCAGAAACGATAGGAGATCGAGTCTTACAATACCCTTAAGAATGATAAGAGCATCTACAGCTCCAATTGAGTTCGTAGTCGGGTTAGAGGACATGACCCTGACTGTTTAAGATGAAGCCCGAGAGGGGACTTCTTTTGGAAACCGTACTTAGGACTTCATGGTTAGTCACTTCGATTCGTATGAGTTATAGATGGATGGGACTCTGAGATACCAGATCCCGAGGCCTTCGAGTAGGAAATTGATGATGCGTTCCTTGAAATGGACAGAGACCCGATAAAGGGAGATCCATAGGAGGATCTAGAGGAAGACCCCATAGTGGGTCAAGGAAAGAATCTTGTGGAGGACGTGTTGATTGATAAAGATGTGGTGTGTTACTTGAGGTCTAATAATAAGACCGGACTAACCTTCGAGGGACAAATAAGTGACGAGACGAGAGTTTAAAGATCGTTTATGATTCACCAAGAGATATGACAAAGAGAATGGAGTAGAATCTCCAAAGCAGAAGAGGTAGAGGCAGTATAGCCAGTATCAGTGGATTGATTCGACTTGAACGAAACCTATTACTCGTAGTCGGTTATAGTTGCCCATAAGGAGGCGGCATACGTAAGAACCAAGATGTTCAGATTTTTCACGAACGATCAAGGGTACTTAGTTGCCTAGGATAGTGAAAGGAAATTGCTTTGGCTATGAGGATAGAACAGAAAGGTCGGAAATCAGATCCGAGCATTAATAGTGAGTAAATAGATTGATCAAATTTCCCTGATTTTGGAAAGAACTTCACCAAATTTTGGCAAACCTTGTCGTTCTGATTGCCAGAGGATGTCACCAAAGAGAGTGGAAATTAGAGCGAACCCTGTGGATTGGATAAGATAGCCGTTATATGGGTGGTGGACAGACCCTGATTGCTATAATTGATTGTAGAGATTAAATGATGAAGTTGAGATTGGACGGTAAAGGCGATATATATTTAAGGACCAAGACGGACTGAGAAATTCCGGGATTGACTTAAATGAAAAGGCTATTGTGCCAAAAGTGTTAAGCTTATGTAGCACACGGGATTGATATGGGAGAAGGAATGTTGGGTATAAGGATGATTGAAATAGAGACCGGATTTAAGCTTGTAGTTTCTAACGAGCTTCCAAAGTATCGCCCAGTCGACATGTGGAATTGTCGTTGCTATGGACGACAACGGTATCGAAGTCTTCTTATAGAACAGAACGCTTACTTAAGATGTTTGCGCCGGGTCGAATAAAACCCCCTGCGATTGCAAATGTTGATGGTTGAATTCTTAGCGACTATTATAAGTCGGCAATGACGTAAGTATCGAACAACTTAGGGTGCGTGGAAAGGAAAAGCTTTAGAATTGAACGAATATCCATCAGAGGAGCCGACATAAAAGGCATCCGTAGAGACCTTGGTAGTACCCTCCCCATTTGCAAATCATGTGGGATATTTCCCCAATCTATGATCTATCTTGATCTCTCTCCAGGTAAGAATTCTGGTAAAGGGTATATTCCCTCTTCGAAGTTGTTTTATAACACTTGTGTTAAACCATATTCAGTTTCAATTGTGCCAGAGGCTATCACAATGCCTACTTTCAGGCTTTCGAAGCCCTGTCAAATGATGTTATTTAAGCTTTCACATTTCTTCAAATAATGAATGACCCTATGGTAATACCTCACCACTTGTTTGTTAAGTACCAGTATCTTTTGGTTATTCTTTTCTTTGCGATTCTTTGGAAACCGCATCTTTGGAATCTGTTCAATTTTAATCCAAGGTGTTCCTTTGAGAAATATTAAAGACGATAATCATTAAATTGATATCGAATTGCTTTCATACTTTTCAACTTCCACTGAGACGAACAACCCTATACTTATAGGGGCTACAAGGACTATCTGTCTGTGTGATAGAAGTCGGATGGGACGCCATCACTTGTAAGTTGTGAAATACAAGAAGGCTAATTACCTTTAGTATGTCTCAATTGAGGCACACAACGTTGAGTTCTTATGATCATATTGATCTCTCGGTAAAATTCTCTTACCTCCAATAAGGTTGCCTTAAAACTCATAACCTTATGATCACCAGTGTGTGACGTTTTCCTTGATATGGGAGCTGTCTTTTCAAGGCCCCATAAATTTTGTTATCCTCATTGAATTCTAAGGGGAGGCCACCCAGGTCAAATAAGTCAAAATTCGCTGATAGGAATTAGATTCGCAACGGAATCACCTATGACAGGAGCGAATCCCTGAGACGAATAGAATGTTAGTGACATATTGATGAAATTGGTTTATTCTCCCAAGGATATTATGATAATGGAAAGCGTGTCAATCTCCAGTGACAACGGTGTTAGATAGATGCCTTATGGTAAGATTGAGGTTTTGGAGGAGTTGTTTACGAATGGACACTACCGCTGGGTTAGCAAGGTAAGTACTGACGATGGAGTCAGAGGGAGCTGGTATTGTGACTTGGGAGAGGTGCAGCGTGTTGTTTTTAGAGGAATAATTACTAGTAGAAATAGTCAATCAATGGATTTTCCATAAGACTGGTACATCTAGATTGTGAACTAGAAACATGAGGTCGACACTTTTGATAGACCTGATTCCTTTCAAGTTGGGAGAAGTTGATATGATAATAAGGATGGGTTGGTTGACACCAATGGAGCCTATTGATTGCAAAGAAAAAGAGTAATAATTATAGAATGGAGACGGATTCAGAGATTCTGGAATATAGTCAGACTAAGAAATTATTATGCCGGAGATATGAGGCTTAATTAGCTCTTAAGGTGGACGCCAAGAAAAGATATACCAAGTATAAGGGGAACGACAATGGTTTTGGGAGATTGTACAAGGTTTTAATGAGCTACCAGATATCGATTTGGATGACATGAGAATGAATACCGAGTATTCAGGGTATAGTGGGAATGAAAGAGTTAAAGACTCAGTTACAAGAGTTGTTGTATAAAGGTATGATAAGGCCCAGTGTATCACCGTGGGGAACCCCGGTGTTGTTCGTAAGAAAGAAAGATATTAGCACAAGATTATGTATCGAACCACGAGAGCCGTATGAGTTCGACATGGAGAATAGGTACCCTTGTAAATGATTGTTTGATCAGCGAAAGAACGCTGTGTATTTGCAAATTTATTTAAGAACTGGATATCACCAGTTGGGAGTTAAATCCGAGAATGTGCCCAAGACTGCGATTCGTACTATGAATAGACACTTCGAGTTTTCAGCGAAGTTGTTTTGGGGTTGATTAGTGCACCCACAAATTTTCATGGAATGTAATGAATTGACTTTGAGTTACCCGTAATAGTAGATAGCATGAGATGGAGGAATGGCTAGAATTGACCTAGAATTATGACTGTGAGATACACTACCATCCGGGGAAGGCCAATGGGGTGGCCGATACCCTGGATTAAAATGAGACAGAGATGGATTCCGAATGATCGGGAATTAAAGGATGAGATTTTACACAAAACCCAAGTTAGTCCAACAGACTAGAAAGACAAAAGATTTCACCAACAAGCGGCTAGTAACAGCCAAGACAGACAGAGAAAGTATGAGGACTAAGCCCGCGAGTATAGAGATAGTACTGCTATTGATAAGCTAAATGGCATGTTGATGAATGACAAGCAAGTTTATGTTGGTGTATTTTCTGTACAAACAAGATGGGGAATATAAGGTTAGAAATTTATGATGTTAAAAGATATCCTCGTGGAAGGAATTAATGAGATTTGGAAAGAAAGGGAAGTTGAGCCCGAGATTCATTGGGCCATCTGAGATTTAAGACGCGTCAGGGAGGTGGCCTACGAGCCAGCCTTACCCCCAAACTTGTAGAATGGTCATAACGGGGTTCATGTGTCAATGCTACGTCAGTATACTATAGATGCCCGGCATATGTAGAGTACGAGCGGGTAGATATACAACCTGGTCTGACTTACAAAGAACAACCTGTGGAAATCACGGATAGAAAAGAGCAAGTGCTAAGTGACGAGGTTGCCAAGCTAGTGAGAGGGTTGTGGAAAATCAAGAGGTGGAAGAATCCACCTGCGAGTTAGAAAGTGCAATGGAAGAGAAGTACCCCAAGTTACTCCTAAGTTGATTCCGGGACGGAATCCTTTTAAGGAGGGGAGACTGTAATAACCCGAATTTTTGGATTAGTTAAAACTTTTCTTATTATGATTAAGTGGATCAGTGAATAGTGAATTTGGTGGATGAATAGTGATTTTGAGGATTAACAAAATTTTTTATGCCACCTATGTACGAGACGTAGTGTGGATATTCCGAAGTCATATTAGTGATCTACGGAGTAAATAAGTGAATGCAAAGACGATCGGAATTCAGAAATTCCAAATTTTATTTTGGTATAATATTTGACCGGGCAGCGAATTATATATTATTATATTCAAGAAATGAGATATTAAAATTGAGGATTTGAGGATTTAATATTTTGGAATTTTATTATTTTATTAAAGTCGATATCTGATAGCCCACATTACTCAAACCAATATCCGTTAGAGAGTTGAGTAACCTTATAACAAGGAGATTAAGAACATTCGGAAAAGCGCGAGAACAGTTTTTGAGAACAAGGAATAAAAAGAGAATAAACGAGGAATATTGGAATTAAGACCAAGTTAAGGGATTGTACCATAGTGAAGCAATAAGGTGCAACGAATAAGTCGTAACATATTAATCGTATTAAACGATACAAGGATCAACCAAGGTAGCACTCGTTACATCACAGGATGACCTCATCACTTTATTAAAGTAACTTTATTAAAGCTACTTTAATAAAGCTACTTTATTAAAGTAACACCTCTTTCCACCAGCCAAGGGAAGATATTTGTGATACATGTATCAAACATAACACAATTATTGACCAAGCAAAGCAACCAACATTTTTCTCCAAAACTGATCTGTTAGAGCAACCCTCAAATAAAAATTCGTATCTCACAATCCAACCATGATAAAATCACCAAACTTTAACCACAGCTTCTCCACTCCATGTATAACACTCGTTCAAAATTTCATGGCAATCCAAGGTGTTTAGCCTAGTCAAATATCCTCTCCAAGTTGAAGAAACCAAACTGTCCAGTCCATGACAGTTTCAACCTCTCACCTTAGAGAGCCAATAAGTCGAGATTCAAGCATCCCCTGGTGATGATCTATAGCTCAAAAGAAAGCCCTTGAAGAGTAGAAGGTGTGGTAAAAATCTCAGAACCAAACTCTTAAGTTTCGATTTTATATGATTTTTACAAAAGTGACGATGAATAGTGATGAATAGTAACTAACATAGTTTCTTGATTTTGATCTTTGTTTTATGGCTTCCAAAGGATCTTCTAGGCAAGGATCTAGACTTATCAGGCCTTAATATCATCCTTAAGCTTCAAACCAGGGTATAATCTTTGAAACCCCTTTGATGAATCATGGATTTTGGATGAGTTTTAGTGATGTTATGCATGATTTAGAGCATGTATGTTGTGTGGGTGTTATAAAAATGTTAAAATAAGTTTTGTGGCTCCAAGACCTGTAGTGACAGTGAGGGAGATGATAAATAGTGTCCATAAGTGTTGGTGGTGGATTGAATGATTATTTGGAGGATTTTGATTTTGGAAATATCCGAGTTATAGCCGTCGTAATGGCGAAATTTCTTTAGCTCTTAGAAACCGAGCATAACAGTAAGTATAAACCACTGACCTTGTTGAGTATACGACCTATCTTTGTAGACCTTGAGTCATAGATCATTTTGGCGAAAGAATCGTAGCATTCTGATTTACGGTTTAGGCGTTATGATAAAAATCGTAAAAGTAGTTGGAAACCGTACATATGAATTCGTAACTGTAATTGAACCCCCATAATGCGAATAATTCAGTGACGAATTTTGGTAATTAAATACTAGAGGTCATAATGAAGATATGAGAGAGGACCTCATGTCCAAAGGATTATTTTTCGATTTTATAAAAATGTTTGAATCAAGGATAAGTACGAAGGAACCCCTTAGAGGCGCACTTGGTTTTAACTTTGAAAACCACTTAGTATAACGGACAATCGAGATCCGATTTTTAGAGCGAATATTCGACTTAAGTAATTGTCGATTAGCAAGGACTTGGTATGAGCCTAAAGCGATCTAGTAATGCCTTGGTTGTGTTTCGCTTGCGTGTTTAAGTGTTGATGTATAAGTGGTTTATCGAGGGGATTAATCGTATGTTTCTTTGACTTTGTCTAGATGGTTCGACATTGTCGCGAGCCTTATCACTTCTCGAGCATCAGGCAAGTTTTCTAAATCTATACTTTGAAGTATTGATTCTATAATACTGCTTTGCCATGTATAGAACTGTACTGTTTTGCGATATATCTTGTTTCATATTGAATAGAATTTGACTTTCGATTATATACGAACTTTGTGATAAAGTATTCATGAACCGGTATACCTTGTAGCTCTATAGATAAGAGCATGTTTATTGTTCGACTCTAGATCGGGAGTCGATATTGGTGTTATATAAATAGTCGTGGAAACCCGGAGGGATTCCAGCGGCAGAGTACTATTCATCTGGAGGAATATTATCTTTTAAGCATTATTATATTTCCAGAGGGTATTAATTACCTGGAAATGATTTGAGGAATGTTATTTGAATATTACCTCATTCGAAGGTTATTATTTGAAAATGATTTGGTAACTGGCTTATAAGCTAGATATGGGATAGCGGTTATAAGCCAGGTTTTTATAAAGGCCATAGGCTCAGAGGGCAGAGCATGTATTGAGTTTCTAACTTAGCCAGCGTATCGGGGTTATTTTGTAAGGTATATTTTCGAAAACCCGGACATAGCTTTTTAGAAAGATTTTTGCAATAAATAACCTAAAGGCAACATCACCAATAAACCAGTGTTTATTTAATTAGTAAATACTTCTGGAAGCATTTACGGATTAAATAAGCCTTATTCGTCTAATTAAATTTGTTTAATTAGATGAATGTATTTTCAAAATGTTTTCTTAAAATCGCTTTGTTCCGGAATGATAACAGAGATTCTCCAATGGTTAGTGTATATATATACATATATATATATAAGTCGATATGTCAAGAAAAACCCTCAGTAGGGGGTATATACTCTGTAGTATTCTACGGACCGGGAATGGTATCAGCTGCTATCTAGGGTTATTTTATTAAATTATTTTCCATTATTTGTTAAGGAAGTATGCGGAAATTATTTCTAAATAAATATTCTTTATTAAATATAGTTGCATTAATTATTTTAAACCCTAGATAGCTAATAAAGTGTATTTCAGTCAACTTTTAAATATAATTAGAGAAGGTTCCCAAAACTATTTCCCGTTTAAGTCCATATTCAGAAAGACTTAAATGCTCGCTCAAACTTCAAAGATACATGGAACCTTTCTCAAGAGTTATGCTTGTTTCAAGTGGACTGCCCGGTCCTAAATCTTTTTAAATCAATGAAATTATCAGTGTGATATACTACCATCAAAAATGATTTTGATTACTCTCTCAAGATTCGAGGAGTAAAAGCAGTGAAATCAGTTGTATCCATGAACAAGCATCAGCTTGGGAAATATGAGTGAATTTTCCTTTCCAACCAGATATGACTACTTTGTGGAGTCGTATACTTGGGAAAAAGGGAAAGGAACTTTATGTTTCAAGGTTATGGATTTTCTCGAACTCGGAGAATGTGTAAGGGACTGAGTGGCGACCTGTCCCCTAAGGGAATTACACGTAGACCGGCAGTCTATGAACGGGTCTGTTCTTCCCTTAGATTATCAGATAGTGCCCGACCGTGGGATAAGAGAAGAGCATCAGAGGCCCCTAAGTGAATGGGTACCCCTAAGTGAATGGGTATGCTCTTCCCCCTACAACCAATTGGCGGGAAGGTGAGAGAAGAGTATCGGAGGCCCCTAAGTGAATGGGTACCCCTAAGTGAATGGGTATGCTCTTCCCCCTACAACCAATTGGCAGGGAGGTAGGTCAGTTAGCGTCTGCCCTATTTTCCTTTCTACGTAGAAAAACAGCAGTGGGGATGACCTTACGACTGATCATCGTAGAGGTATCCTTGTCGCCCAGAATCTCCGTCTACAGTTCATCATCCATGAAAGAAATGTTTTATGCAAGTTATTAGAGGAAGAACATGTTTTAAGCAAGATTACAGAAAAGAAAAGTTATTCAAGTTTAGAAGCTGGATTGGAAATATTTTGCCTTGTCTTTATTTCCAGAATATGATATGAGATAAATGTTTGATATGAAAGATGATATCTGGAAATTCCTACAACTTCATCTTTTATTTTATGAGTTATAACTCTGATAAAACCTGATTAAGGATATATATGTATAAGTGGATTTTGGGTTATGGAAACCCTATATTGAATTTCCTTATAACTTCATCTTTCGAGTATATGTTGATAGTCTGCTTATATTTTATATAGCAGATATTTTATAGAAAAGATATACTGAGTATCTTGTTATTTCATCTTTTATACTATACTAGAACTTTGTTCATAGTATAAACATTGAAAGTTTGCAGAATATTACGAAGATGATATTTGAAATACAACAATGGTATTTTTGGAATACATTCCGATAAGGAAATGATTTCAGTATTAAGATATTTTGACAAGTTATTGTCGTATACCCGCTTTATTTCTGGGTTGAATAAAAGGGCAGAATTATGCCATACTTTCATTACCTTGCTGAGCTATCGCTCACTCTTGCTATTATTTTATATATTATATAGCAGCGAAGCAGGATGCCAATGGGACGGCACATACCTCGCAAGGCGTTTCCATTGAGCAGTTTTCTAGCAGCGATCCCGAGAGTGGTACGAACCAATCGAATCAGGCTACGGTTTTCTGTATTCAACTCATGTATAGACCCGAATGGTATTAGAGGATTGTGAGCATCAGAAGGCTAAGCTGGTAATGTAACAGTACTTGGAAATTGTATCAGTAACAGATTCAAAAGACATTTGGGTATTGTAATAAAAGTTATTTATTCCGCGGTTGTTGTATTGTGTCGTTTCTGAGACTCTAACCTGTGTGTGTGTGTGTGAGACATATATTGTGGGGTCATGAACAGGTGAATTATGAATGGTGTGAGTAATACAGGTAAGGCAAGGAGTACATGGATTGTGACAACCCTAAATCCCTGACCCCGGATTTGGGGCTGTTACAGTAACTCCACAGTACCATTCATAACATGTTCTCTAATGAAATGGTACTTGATGTCAATGTGCTTGGTCCTAGAATGTTGCACTGGATTCTCAGTAATGGCAATGGCACTAGTGTTGTCACAGAAGATAGGAATTTTCTCAACTCTTAATCCATAATCAAGTATTTGATTTTTCATCCATAAAATCTGTGCACAACAACTTCCAGCTGCAATATACTCAGCCTCAACTGTGGAGGTAGAAACTGAGTTTTGTTTCTTGCTGAACCATGACACAAGCTTGTTTCCTACGAATTGACAGGTGCCAGTTGTGCTTTTCCTATCAATTTTACATCCTGCATAATCTGCATCTGAATAACCAATTAGTTCAAAGCCAGATTTTCTAGGATACCAAATGCCAAGGTTTGGTGTTCCTTTGAGATATCTGAAAATTCTTTTAATAGCAACTAAATGGGATTCCCTAGGATCAGCCTGAAATCTAGCACAAAGACATGTAGCAAACATAATATCAGGTCTACTAGCTGTTAAATATAAAAGTGAGCCAACCATGCCTCTGTAACTTGAAATGTCCACAGATTTTTCCTTAGTATTCAATTCAAGTTTGGTGGCAGTAGGTATGGGTGTTTTGGCAGGAGAGCATTCCATTAAGTTAAATTTCTTTAATAAATCATGAATATATTTTGTTTGACTAATGAAAATGCCTTCATTAACTTGCTTCACTTGGAGACCAAGAAAGTAAGTTAATTCTCCCATCATGCTCATTTCGTATTTACTTTGCATAAGCTTGGCAAACTTTTGACAGAGTTTTTCATCTGTAGACCCAAAAATTATGTCATCTACATAAATTTGAACAAGTATAGTAGAGCCATTCACAACCCTGTGAAAAAGAGTTTTATCTACAGTACCTCTAGTGAAGTGATTCTCAAGGAGGAACTGTGAAAGTGTGTCGTACCAGGCTCTAGGTGCTTGTTTCAAACCATAGAGTGCTTTGAGGAGGAAGTACACATATTCTGGAAAATCATCATCTTCAAAACCATGAGGTTGACTTACATACACCTCCTCTTCCAGTTCCCCATTCAGAAAAGCACTCTTCACATCCTTTTGATAGACCTTGAAATTGGCATGGGCTGCATAGGCTAGGAAAATCCTTATTGCTTCTAGTCTTGCAACAGGAGCAAAGGTTTCATCAAAATCAATTCCCTCTTCCTGTGAATAGCCTTTTGCAACCAATCTAGCTTTGTTCCTTGTGACTATGCCATTTTCATCCATCTTGTTTCTGAACACCCATTTTGTGCCTATGACACTCCTGTCCTTAGGCTTGGGCACCAGCTTCCAAACATTGTTTCTCTCAAATTGGTTTAGCTCCTCTTGCATAGCTAAAACCCAATCTGGATCTAGAAGTGCATCCTCAACTTTCTTTGGCTCATCTTGAGACATAAAGCTATTATATAAACATTCTTCTTGAGTTGCTCTTCTAGTTTGGACTTTTGAAGAAACATCACCTATAATTAGTTCAAAGGGATGATCTTTAGTCCATTTCCTTGAGGGAGGTAGATTTGCTCTTGAAGAAGTAGCTTCATGATCATGGTTGCCTTGATTGAATATATGTCCTTGAGAAACTCACCCTGAGTTTGTTGTCCCTAATTGATCACTTCTAGAGGCATTTCTGTGACTGTCAATGGTATGACCATTTTGACTGTCAACGAAACGCTCATCCTGAGTGTCAACGAATCCTCCATCATGACTGTCAACGAAATGACCATTTGATCTGCCAGCAGCTATTCTTTTCAATCTCAATGCAGCACTTTCATCTTCACTGCTGCTTTCATCTGTGCTAGATACAACAACTTTAGGCTATTTCTCAATAGCCTTGACATGATTCACTTGATCTCCTTCCTTATTCTCAAAAGAAAGACTTTCATGGAAACCTTCATCACATAGACCTTGAATTTTGAGATCATCAAAAACAACAAGTACAGATTCCATAACAATGTTGGTTCTGAGATTATAGACTCTGTAAGCTTTCCCTGCTGCATATCCCACAAATATTGCTTCATCTGCCTTTGCTTCAAATTTCCCCAAATGCTCAGCTTGATTTCTCAGAACAAAGCGCTTGCATCCAAAGACATGAAGGAAGTCCAATAGTGGCTTCTTTCTTTTGAGTAGTTGATAAGGGGTCATTCCCTTGGCCTGATTAATCAAAGAAATATTTTGAGTGAAGCAAGCTGTGTTAACTGCCTCAGCCCAAAAATAAGTTGGTAACTTTGATTCATCTAGCATTGTCCTTGCAGCTTCAATAAGTGTTCTGTTTTTCCTTTCAACTACACCATTTTGCTGTGGTGTCCTTGCTGCTGAAAACTTATGCAAAATACCATTTTCTTCACAGAACACCTTCATTCTTGAATTCTGTCCCATTGTCACTCCTAATCCTTCTTACTTTGAAATCAGGATGATTGTTTACCATCTTGATGTGATTGATAATGATTTCACTTGCCTCATCTTTGGAGTGCAAAAAGAAGGTCCATGTAAATCTAGAAAAATCATCAACAATCACAAGACAGTATTTCTCCTTTGAAATGGACATGACATTTACAGGGCCAAATAGATCCATATGAAGCAACTCAAGCTGTTGGACAATTGATGACTCTGTCTTGCTTTTGAATGATGCCTTCTTTTGTTTCCCTTTTTGACAGGCATCACACAAACCATCCTTGGCGAATTCCACCTGTGGAATTCCTCTAGCAAGATCTTTCCTCACCAAATCATTCATAACTTTGAAATTCATATGAGATAATTTCTTGTGCCATAGCCAACTTTCATCCTTGCTTGCCTTGCTGAAAAGACAAGTGATGGTGTCTGGACTTATGCTACTAAAGTCATCAATGTACACATTCCCTCTTCTGAATCCAGTCATGACCACATTGTTGTTCCCTACCTTAGAAACAACACATGCTTCTTTTGAAAAAGTAACTAAAAATCCTTTGTCACAAAATTGGCTGATACTAAGCAAATTGTGCTTAAGACCGTCCACCAATGCAACCTCATCTATGATGACATTCTCTTTTGAAATCAAGTCATATCCCTTAGTGTAGCCTTTGCTGTCATCTCCAAAAGCAATACAAGGTCCAGCTCTTTCCTGGAACTCCGTGAGCAGGGTAGAATCACCAGTCATGTGTCTTGAACAACCACTATCCAAGTACCAAAGATTCCTTTTATCTCCCTGCACACAATAAAACCAAATCAAGTTGATTTTGGTACCCAAGTTTCCTTGGGTCCTGTTTTGTTAGCCTTTGACTTTCCTTTTAATTCATTTTTCACCTTGGGCTCAGATTGATTTAAATCAACCTTTATCTTTGGTGTTGATTTCTGGGGGTTGCTCACATTTTCATTCACAGCATGCATAGTTGGAGGAACAAACATGTTATTCACATTCCATGGAATTTGTGGCACATTAAACATATTCATGTATGGATTGGGCACAAATGGCATGCTAGCATATGGATTCTGAAATTGTGCATATGGAGCAAACATGTTAGGCATAACATGCATTGTAGGCATAGAACCATTCATTGCAGGCTTAGGCATTTTCACATTAGCAGTCTTCTTAACAAATTTGCAGTTAGTAGATAAATGACTAACACTTCCACAATTAGCACATGTCTTTCTAGGAGCATATTTATCAGGTGTGTAATTGTTATGTTTGTTAATCCCTACTTTGCCATTCCTGTTATTCTTTTTATTTCCCTTAGCCTCAACTTGAATTTTCTCTACCTTGTCTTTCAATTGCTTGTTAGAAAAGTGACCTACATTAGCTTTTTCAACAGGCTTCTCAACTTTCTTTGATTTACTAGACTCACCTTGAACAAAGTTCTTGGTGACAGGACCATACTTGTTATTAAGTCTAGTGAGTTCTTCTTTTCTTTTCTCTGTCAACGAAACAGCCTGATCGGTTGATGGTTCATCTGTCAACGAAACTTTGCATTCCGTTGACATATCAACCTTCAACAGATGATCATTGTTGTTTGTTGACTCTGTTTCTGATTCTAAGGTTTCACCAGCATACCCTAGCTTCTCTTTGTTCTTTTTCCATGATTGCTCACAGAAAGATTCCATACCTTGAACATTAATGATGTTGGTAGCAACATTCCTGGAATCCTTCCATTTTGCAATCACACTTTGTTCTATTTCAAGTTGTGTTTTAAAAATTTCTTCCCTTTCTAACACTTTCTCAAGTTCCTTCTTAGCATCCCTACTAACACACCTCATTTTCTCAAATTCAATGAGCTGTGCTTCTAACATGGCATTCCTATCACTTAAGAGCAAATTAGTCTCTTTTATTCTTGAATTCTCTTTGGTAAGTGATTTAAGAGTAACACGCAAATTATATAGTACAGTAGACATTTCATTTACTGCACTATCGCATTCCTCTTTAGAAAGCTCAGAAAGATTAGTAATTGTTACCTGATTGCTTGAGGAGCTTGCTTCCTGCTCATGATTGTTAGCCATAAGAGCCAAGTTGACATACTCAACATCATCATCAGAATCTTCACCATTACCAGCCCAATCATACTCCTGAGACATGAAAGCTTTTTCTTTTTGCTTGAGAAGTTCAAAGTATTTCTTTTTATAATCAACAGGCTCAAATTTCATGTTACCCTTCTCAACCTTGGGCTTTCTACAGTCTCCAGCAAAGTGACCAATCATTCCATAATTGAAACATTTAGACTTAGACTTTTCAATCCAGTTATTCTTGCTAGGTTTAAAGTCTCTCCTTGGTGGCCTTGCTTCTGAGTTTCTCTTGAATTTGATCTTAGAGAATTTCCTTGAAAGAAAAGCAACGTGTTCATCAATCTCATCTAAGTCATCCAAGTTGGCTGGTTCTGGTTCTTCTTCTTCTGTCATCTTGCCTTTTCCCTTGCTAACATCACTTCTACAACTAGCTCGACTAGTTGTGGCTTTTGCAGCTTCTTCATTGGCATCTTCCAGTTGGTTCACAGATGCAATCAATGCAATAGATCCACCTTTCTTTTGTACCTTTTCAATTTCTTCATCTTGCTCCATTTCCAACTCATATGTCTTTAAAGTTCCATAAAGCCTTTCAAGAGTGTAGTCTTTGTACTCTTGAGTGTTTCTGAGAGAAACAGTCATAGGCTTCCATTCTTTTGGAAGAGCTCTAAGAAATTTAAGGTTTGAATCCTTAGTTTGAAAGATCCTTCCATACAACTTTAATCCATTCAAAAGCTTTTGAAACCTACTAAACATGTCATTTAGGGTTTCACCAGCTTTGAAATTAAAGTGCTCATATTGTTGTATGAGAAGTTGCATTTTGTTCTCCCTAACTTGCTCAGTTCCTTCACAGAGAGTTCTAACAATGTCCCATACTTCTTTAGAGGTTGTATAGTTTATGACATTGTCAAACATCTCTTGCTCCAAACCATTAAACAAAATGTTCATGGTTCTTTTATCTTTATGGATTTCTGCAACATCTTCAATAGTCCATTCTGAGACAGGTTTTGGAATTTCTACATCAGGAGCATCATCTGGCAGTCCAACTCTAGATGCAAACTTCATGGGAACGTGCGGACCTTTCTCAATGCAGTCTACATACCTCTCATCCATAGACATGAGATGTAAATGCATCTTTACTTTCCAGTGAAAGTAATTGTCCTTATCAAGAACTGGTATCTTTACACCTGCATCCTTCTTCACCATGGTTACTGTTTTGGTCTTGATCTTTAAACTTCTTGTATATTAGAAGCTCGCTCTGATACCAATTGTTAATCCCAAATGACCAAACAGAATTGTAGAAGGGGGGTTGAATACAATTCTAGATATTTTAAACTTGAAATAACTTTCGAAAATAAAACTGAACTTATAAAATAAAAACACAAGCACTTAAAAAATTTCAGTTGGATTGTTTGATGATCCAACTGAAGTGTTTTTATTGTGGAAATAATCTGTGATAAAAAATGTACACAGCTGCTCAGTTACAAGAATGTAGAGAAGTATGCTCTTAAAGATAGCTAATACAATCTATTTATTTTTCTTCTCACACTCGTTTTAACTGCTACACTTGGTTATAAATATTCCCAAGTTTACAATGCTATTTTTGGCTACTCTAAAGTACACTAAAGGTAACCGCCAGTAGCTTGCTTTTCATCCCTTTTGTCCAATGGTCCTTGGAGATTTTTGCTTTTGTCATTTTACTTATTATGATCACTCCCAAGAACCTAATTGGAAATTGGAATGTTTCCTTATTTCCAGTGACCATTTTGATGGCTTCCAATGCAAAGTACACTTCCATATCTCCCTTTTGATCTGTCAGATAACTGTCACTATCACTTTGTCAACTATTCAGAAAAGCAATAATGATTCGTTGATAGTAGAGAGATGTGTTTCGTTGATAGCTTTATTCTTTGTTTCGTTGATGGTATAACCCTCGTTTCGTTGATAGAGTAGTCTTCATTCCGTTGATAGAGCAATTTTCATTCCGTTGACATGTCTTCACTTAATCAAAATTACAAGGCATAATATATTTACAATTCACCAACCTATTTTGCCTATCTAGTACTTAGTCAACATGACTTAGAAAACCTATCTAATATACCTACAACAAAATGCATATCAAACTATGAAGTATTGTACAATACAGTTGCTGCATCACTCATTCCGTTGATGAGCTTCCTGTCAACGAAACGCTGCAAAGCATGCCATTCCGTTGACAGTTACAAAATGACTTAATACAAAATCTACTAAGTGTTTTTATAATTATCATCAAGAACAACATATTCCTAACACTGCACCTAGTGCAGCAAATAAGGATGGTAGTGAAACTGAACCCACAGTGGTTCCTCTTGAGCCTAAGAAGAAGATAGCTAAGAGGGTCAAGACCACTGTCAGGCACCCTGCAATCTCCCAAAAGACTGTAGAGGAAAACAGGGCATCAAACACCTCCCTAGATGTTCCTTCTCAACAAAGGATCTCTATTGAAACTGGCATGTCTCCCAAGGCACCCTGTAAAGAGTCTGCATAACCTCATGATTCACCTCATGAGGAGCCTACACTTGTAGAAACACACAAGGAGTTAGGGCACAGTGAGGATTTCACCTCTACCATTGATGCCTCAGAAATTCACCCTGTAAAGCAGCCAAAATTATCTTCTCCACATTCAACTTCTTCCTTCCCTACTTCATCTATTGTTTCTTCTCCACAACCTAGAGAGGGGGACAGTCCCAACCCTTCAGGTTTTGATCATCCATCTCCTATCATGGATGAGCCCCCATCTAGTGGTCCACAAGAACCCATTTCTCAAAGTGAGATGGAAACCACCCCTTCAAACACTGAGCTAGAACAAGGTGCAACTCTGCCAGAAATTGAAACAACCAGCACCTTGTTTAACCTCCGAGGAACATCTTACCTTCGGGAAGTTGATGTCACAGCCTCATCTGTTGTCAAAGACACTATCAATGTTGCTGTCACAGCCAAACCTGCTGTCAAAGATGCAGTCAAAGTTACTGTCACCCCTTCTGTTGACAGTAACATTTCTGGAAAAGATGGTGTCACCTCGACACAACCTACTCATGATGAAGTTCTTATTGAAGATGCCTCTGATGATGATGTGCCACTGTCTCACCTTCTCAAGGTACACTCTACACCTTCTTTTTCAATGCATGCAAGTACTACTCATACTCATGCATCTAGGATGAGTGAGGGAGAGAAAAAGAAAAGAGAGATAAAAGAAAAGAGAAGTGAGTCAAAAAATGAGATTCAGCCAAATGAGCTGGCAAAAGGAGAGGGACTTGAGCATGTCCAGAGTGAAATTGAGGGAGCCCACACAAATCAGGCAATAGGCCTTGAGAGTTCAACAGTGAGGAGTGATGAGATCACTCAGAAAAACAATGAGAGTGTGAGAAACCCCTCAGCCTCCTTGCCCCATTCTCTTCCTTCACCTCCAAAAAGGTTGAGAACTGGTGGCCCCTCTATTCAAACTGCCCTCAGGTTGGAAGCCCTTGAAAACAGATGCCTGTCTATGGAAGCTAAACTTGACAGTCTGTCTCACACGGTGGCTACTAGATTTGCTGGCATCCAACAATCAATTTAGTCTTTATCTGCTAAGCTTGATGCTGCCAACTTACCTAAGGGGGATAAAAGGGTAAGATCAGAATCAGTCAAGGAGCAAGGGGGAGCAAAAGGAGTGTCTGTATCTCAGGGGGAGTCAGGAAGTAAGGGGGAGCAAATTGCAGGTCAACAAGCAAGTGGAGCTGGTAATCTATTTGAGCATGAAATTGATGGAGAGAAAGTGTTGATGTCTAAAAAAGTATGGGAGGAAATGCAAGGTAAACAGAAATCTAAAAGACCAATACTTTCTCCCGTGTCAATAAGAGAGCCAACTCCTCAAACTCAGGAAACTACATATCAAAGGCTATGGAGAGAAAAGGAGGAATATAACAAGCTGGGAAAAGGCAAAGGGAAGATGCCTGAAGATTGTAAATCGGGAACTATATGGACTGAAGGAACTGAAATTGATCAAGAAGCAGCAAATGCTTTAATGGTGGATTATAGGGAGAGTACACTACACAACAAGGATGAAGAGTTCAACAGGACAATTGGGGAGATAATGAGGGAGCCAAGTGAAACCTTAACTAAAACCTCAAAATTACTGATGAACAAAATTGTGAGTGTCTGTGTGAAGATTAGTGAGGAGAGAAGATGGGCTATTGATGTTTATTTGGACACAGGAGTATCCATGTTCATCACTATACATCTATTGCAGAACCTTCCAGCAAGAGTGTTAAGTGTGATGAAATCCAAGATAAAAGCAAACCACACATCCTTCAATGAGATTCTACAGTTGCAAATCCAAAGCTTAATCTCAGAGAAATTTCCAGAAGTATACTTTAATCCATTCCGTGTCTACGACAGAGTAGTCACAAAGGCTGGTGCCAAGAAGTGTGGATATTTGAATCTAGAGGGCACATCAAGAATGGAGACCAAGTCAATAATGAAGGTGCTAAATCAGATTCTCAACTCTAAAATCAACAAGGAGAGAGTCAAAGTTGTCAAAGCAATTCATATCTTACTGGAAAAGAGAGATAAGAAGCTCAGTTCAAAAGTAAAAGAGTTGATCTCTAAAGCCAATGCCAAAAGAACTGAACAAGGTGAAAGTTGTTAATATGATGACTCTCTTGATGATGATGATGAGATAGATGGAAGTGGAGGATCTGGTGTGGCAAAGAATGTTGGTGAAAAAGCTGTTGAGAAGGCTGTAAATCAAGCCCAGGAGGAAAGCAAGGAAGAAGCTCCTTAGAAAGAAAAGAAAGATGTTGGTGCTACAGATGAGGAGGAAGTTAACACACTTGAAGCTTTGGAGGCAAACATCTTAAGGTGTGCAATTGACAGCATCAATGCTGAAAAAGATGATGTCAACAAAGAAGCTGTCAAGGAAGATGAAGATACTGTCAACAAAGATACTATCATGAAAGACACTGTCGTGGAAGATGCTGTCAAGGATGAAGCCAAGCAAGTGGTCAAGCCCAAAAGGACAAAATCCTTAGCTAAAGCATGGTTTTCTAGACAGGAACCTGAAACTGAGAAAACCACTGGAGTAAAGAAAGGAAAAATGAAGTACTCAGGGAAATGAAAGTCTACAGGACTTGGTCGGATGCTGTGGAAACCAATCCAAGCAAAACCCACGAACAATTTTGACTTGCTGAGAGACAAGGCTCAAGAAATCAAGAATGTCGAAGTGAAGCTGGATGCCAATAATGAAGCAAGACTGTACGTTCTTTGGTATGATAGATCCAGATCAGTAAATGTTGAAAAGGACTTCACTATGGAACTTGATTCAAATGTGGTGAATGAAGACATCACATATACAAAGGAGAAAGTTAGACGAAGAATTGATTATTTCTTCTTGGAGAGAATGGTGAATCTACTGCTAAGTTATGACAATATGCCCAATAAAGTCATGGAGCATGTTCTAAAGTATAAAGCTGAAAGAGATGATGAATTCTATCAGAAGCATGGGAATTGGGTAGAGCATGATGATGCTGATATTGCTAACTTAGTAATGTACTCTGATGAAGAAATACTTGACTATGAAGATTATCTCCCAACTAAAGAAGAGCAAGCCAAGCCAAGTCAAAAGAGACCAACCAAGTCTGCAAATGATCAGTCTATTGAGGAAGTGAAAGCTGCACTCTTGAGGAAATGCAAAAATCTGAACAAAATGAAGAGTAAAGAACCCAACTTTCAACCTTGTGTGCTAGATAATCCTCTGAGGATCAAGCAAGGAAGGGAAGAAATTTATGTGGACAGCTTTCACAAGCTCAGAACCAGTGTACTGAAATATTTATACTACTTGGTGGTTGGATCAACTCACCATCTAGAACTGTTGTGTTCTTTTGAAATTGAAGACATTCTTCAGAGAATGAAGGGTGAAGACTCAAAGCTGGACAGGGCAAGGAGGACAACTCTAAATCCATTTCCTGGTAGGAGATTCAAGCTTGATCAAGGCACTTTAAAATTCAAAATCTATGTCTTTGGTCAAGAGTTGTGGATGGATCTCAAGGATGCCCAGAAGGTCAGCTCTCACACAGCTCAACAGTACATTGATGAAATAGAAGATGATGCAAATTCTCCTATGGAAATATCTCTAGTGGATGGTCTCAAGAGATGTTTAGTAGAAGCTCTCAGAAGAGAGGAAGAAGCCAGACAGAAAAGAAGATCTCAAGCTCAAGCTAAGTAAAAACTCTATATCTGCTCAATCATTCAGGAGCAATTTTGTTTGTAGCTATTCTGATCTTTGTTAGTTAAGTTGTCAGCATGTATTGTTTGTAAATTTCTTGTTATTGTCCATAAAAACAAATTGGGGGAGATTGTTAGGATTTATGGGTGATAGCTTAGAGACAACTTAACTTTATGTTTAGCAATGCTTAATGTTATTAAGTAGAACATACTGTCACAACCAGAGTATGTTCTTGTAAACAATTAATTTACTGTAATAAAATTGATTGTATATCTTGGAAGAAGTTCATTCATTTGTTCAAGCCTCAAGGAGTACATCAGGTCGACAGCAAGAATAAAAGTTATTGTCATATCATTGACAGTAAGGTTACAAAAAGACAACATGTTGCAAGTCATGACAACATATCCTCTCTGACAGCAACATTGGCGGAAGCCTAAAGACAACAACATTCTTCTACCCTGACAGCAAGTTTGGAACTCCTGACAACAACTATGGCGGGGATTTCATACTGTCACCAAAAGCACATTCTTGTGACAACAAACTTGGTAGTTCAGGACACTGTCTCAAGGGGATTCATTTTGAATTGGGGATCTACCCAGTCAAACATGTGACAGATTAGATGTTCAAGAAACAGGCGTGCTGCAGTATCCCAACACTGTATCAGGACTGCAAAGACTACGACAGAAGCTTTAGAGATAACAAGACAAAGTTTACCAATTCGAGAGTATGACAAATCAACATCTACTGGGATTGTGTTAGCTTAATTTAGAATGTATCTAGATTGTTTTTTATGTACTGATAACTCTGATTGTATAGCAATTTAGGAAAGTCACATGGGTATGCAAGTTGTAAGGAGCTGCCACAAGATAATGACAGCAGCTCCACAATCCCGTGATGAAAGAGATAGAAGTAAGATATATAGATTATCTCTCATTCTAAGTCTTGTAGATCTGAGAAAATCGAAGCTTGAGAAAAACACATTTTTCTCAAGGTTGTAGCAACACTTTGCAAAATAAATAAAATATTTATTTTGTGAGAATAGCTTGAGTAAACTACTCACGTTTGCATTTATTCTACTAATAAATCTTAATCTTAGTTTTAGTTGTTGAAACAGAGATTGTAATTTATCAGTATTGCATTCAACCCCCCCCCCCCCCTTCTGCAATACTCAAGGACCAACATATATAATCTTAATTTCTATTTTAAAATTTTTAGATCCAACAATTGAGATTGTTTTGGTGTTACTCGTGACAAAAATACCATATTTTTGAATAAAATCCTCTTACGATTATTATATATAAGTATATAATATTATGTAATTCTATCAGATTTAGATGGTCATTTTACTATTTTGGCTTTATTTTGAGTTGTAAAATTTATATTTGGACGATTTTATAACCGTCATTCGTTGGCTAAATCTTGAGTTATAAAAATTGTATTTTGACGATTTCATAGCCGACACAAAACTCACGAAATAATATTTAATTTAATGATGGTTTAATAATTATTTTCCAATTGTAACTACTCTGAAACTGAAGAGAAAATAAAGTTACGAATGTTTATATTTATAACTCTAGTCAATTTAGAAAACTTACTTATATTCATTTTATATTTATAATTTTTTTAAGTTTAGAAAACTTACTTATATTCGGTTAAAATTATTAAAATACACTTTTTAGCATTTGAAAATAATCCTATTAATAATCAAATACAGTTTTAATATAAAATCCAACAATTATCATCTATCTATTTTTAAAATCAAACGATTGTTATTAATTTGGCGGTATAAGGATCGACTACCAAAATTTGGGTAAAATCCTTATTACGCGTATTATATATTAAAACTAGAATAAAACCCGTGCAAGGCACGGGTCACTAGCTTAGATTGTGATTTTAAACTAAACTACGCATTATCAATGTAATTTGACATATATGATTGTATATTTTTGATGTTCATAGAGTTTTTATTGTTAATGTTATGACTATGTTGTATTTGCTTAAATATGTTGAACTTTATAATTTGAAAACTAATACGAGTAGTTTTGATAAATCATGTTTGTTTTTAATTTTATTGTGGATCATAGAATAGAATTAGAGTGTTCTATGGATGTTTTCTAATTAAGACGACATTTTTAAAATTATAATCCTAAAATTTTTCCAGATCTTAAAAAATGATGCATTCATTTTGTTCATCTCCGACAATATTCAAGGTAGAAACTAAATAGCCTTCAAGATGTTGTAGTATGAGATTGTAGGTTTTAGTACTGATTTTACTCAAAAGTCTTCCTAAATCTTCTAATACTCTACTTAGGCCTTGCGTTTTCGGTTCTTATGTTAGATCAGAATTCAATGATCGTCAGGAGCTAGACTCAACTGATCAGGATTGCTGACGTCATCAGGATTGCATGGTCGTCAGGATCAGAGTACATATCAGGACTGGGATCAGGTTTGATCAACAGGACTGAAAGCTGATCAGGATTCCTACTTCGAGTTATATTTGGAGTCTAGTTAAACATGGAAGTTTATTTTGTCGGTTCCTGGTTTGTAGAATGTAGCTATCAATTATGGATAGGTTTCAATCTTTGTAATTGATTAGGACTTATCGTTGATAAAGAAGCTGTGTAGTATATAAACACAGTTTAGGTTTCGATTTATAAACGAGAATCAAACGCGTAGAAGCTCTCAAGAACATAGAATTTCTTGAGAGAGTTTTTGTAAACTAGCAGCTCTCAAGAACATCAGAATTTCTTGAGAGAGTTTGTAACAGTTTTATATCAGATTTAATAAAGCTGTTATTGTTCTTTCATATTTGTGTTATATACTTGATTAAGTCGAGAATCTTATACAATTGTATTCAACCCCCCTTCTACAATTGTTATTTACTGGGCAACATCTTAAAACTTTCTTTGTAACTCTTTTATGTCTTTTCTTCTGACCTCTTGATTTTAAGCATTTTTTACCTTTATTTCTCTTCCCCTGTCTATCTAACTTTCAGAACATAGGACAATGTAGCTAATTGACTTAAGTGGAACTATCATGTGCCAAATCATTCTATTATTAAGTATGTTTGGTACCATTTCGATGTGTTTCAATTCTTCCAAACAAACAGATTTTTTTAACTCTGAACTTGAGAATTGATCAATTATTGTTGGATAAATATTTTTTGTTTATATCATCGTAGGTTAAAATTGCTCATATGCCTTCTGAGTTATGTTCGTGTTTTGACAATGAATTCATCCTTTATTTTTTTCAAAATACAACTTCGTCCAGGGAAATATCTTTACTAATTAAAACACAGGTCATTTTTCTAGAAATTAACATAAATTTCTATTCTTTGCTGTTAATTTTTTTTCTAGGTATGGTTGCACGTTTTTTTTTGTCTGTTACAATGTACTTACTTTAATTTATATAGATAATTTGATTGATTGAGGACTATAATTTTAAATAACCCGGGCTGTATAATATGATTTGATCTGATCATAATTTATGACATGCAATATCATGTTTTTTAAAATTTGTTATGGACTACATATTTTAATCTGTTTATTGTTTACACAAATTATTATCAAAATTTTAGAATATATAATTCATTTAATTATTTTGTTGTACTATCTATTTATTTTTATTATCTCATCTTTTACCATATTTTGACTCAAAACAAATAGTTTTTCATATGTTTTATTTATGTTTTTTAGTTATTTTACATATATATATATATATATATATATATATATATATATATATATATATATATATATATATATATATGTGTGTGTGTATTAATTCAATTCCAAATAACTAATTATTTTCTTTCATAAAATTAATTTAAAATCCATTTGATAATAACAAAAAATGTGTCAAATATATAATGCATCCAATCTAATTATAAATCTGGTCACTTCTATTATATATATATATATATATATATATATATATATATACAGTATTATTAAAACCGAAACATTGAAAGTTTGATAGTCGGTCGGTACGGTTCTCATATTTTGATATTTGTACTTTAGTTTTTTTATTTTTACTATTTTATTTAATTTATTAAAAACAACAATTTTATTCAAAATATAGTTTGGTAGTCGGTCGGTCAATAGGACATTCATATTCTGATATTTGCACTTTAGTCTCTTTTCTTTTGCAATTTGACCTTAATTTATTAAAAACAACAATTTTAATTAAATATATTTTTAAAATATTGTTAAACACAAAACACAATTTAATCACGCTCAAACAGAAACACACACGTCAATTCAACATTAAGTTCAACAATCACATAAACCTATTCAAATTTAAGATGAACTTCAAACAAAGTAAATATAAATGTAAAATAAGAAGAATATGAATGTCGTATGCATCACACTGACTCTATACTTGTAGTATATATAAGAACAAATAATTATAAATATCATGTATATATGTTATCAATATGTGCTATTTAACAATGATTATTGTGAGATAAATAAAGTAATCATCGTTCGAGGATTGAGGCGGGTTCGACGGATGAGTTCATGTAATTTTGTAACATGTAAGGGTAAAATGGTAATTTCACGGGGGGTTTATTGGCTCAAATGCCCCTAAATTATTCCATTGTTCTCCTATTATATATAGAAGAGATAAGGATATAATAGGACTTAATTTTCTTAGCATTTGTAAGAATTGAATTTTAGGTAATGTAAACCCGGACTTTTATTCTGTGAAAAAACAACTACTACTAATAAACACTTTTTCTATGATGTTCTTCCGAATGTAGAGCTTTTTTCTCTTTTGTTATTTGTCAACTCCTAGAATAATTTATTAAGTTTTTTAAAGTTTCTAATGCATTCACATTCACGACGGTGTTTTTAGATATTCGAAACCTAGAGCCCGTTTGACTAAGCTTAAAATTATTGTTTATGACTTAAAGTTGCTTAAAACAATAAGTAAAACGTAAAAAATTTAAGTCAATATCTGTTTGGGTAATTTTATGTTACCAGTGACTTGTGAGTTATTAAAATTGTAATAATAAAAATAAATTTGATAAGTAATACATTTGAATGGTTATATTACTTTTATCAAATAAAACAGTAAAATAAAAACAAGTCATTCAAAAAGTACCTCCTACCAACTTCTGGCTTTAAGCTGTTTTTTTTTTAACTTTAAGTCATTTTCTGACTTATTACACAAACATACATTTTTCAGCTTAAAGTCAAAAATCACTTTAAGCATCGGCTGTAAGCCGGAGCCAAACAGGCTCATATTCAGCTTCTACAATTATTCGGCTGATTATGTAATTAGAAGTCACATTTTGTATCTCTAAAAAGAATCTCAATTCATCGTTTAAAGAATGTTGTGTATGTAGTGGTTCTATATGATTGCCAATTTTAGGATTGATCGTTAATTTTTGAAATTGATAATTTTGATATTATATATAAGATATTATTGTTGTACTTCCAATCTTTAATTTTTGTCAATATGTTTTTTTTATATTAGACATAAAATTGCTATTAATAAATATCATATTTTTATATTATCCCTCTTACTCTTTTTAAATTGTATAGTGGGTTAAATGATATTTTCATCACTCAACTGACGTCTAACTTGCAAGTGAATCATCAAACTCAAAAAACTTTCAAATGCATCACTTAATCAATGAAACCTTGCAATCTAATCACTAAACATATAAAAAATTTCACGTCCGTTAAGTTAAGTTTGACTTTAACGAAAATCCGTTAAATATTGTTTTCTCACTCCACCTCACTTGCCACATAAGAAAATGATGTGTAAATTAAAAGATTAAATATCAAAAAGATCACTCAACTTATATTCAACTTGCAAGTGGGTCACTCAACTTATACTCAACTTGCAATTGGGTCATAAAATTTGTTGTTTAAATTTTTATATTTAATAATGTATTTTTCACTTTTATCGTAAAATCATCAAATTTGTGTATATATCCCTCATTCTCTTAATAATTCCAGTACTAGTGTAAATTAATATTATTAAAAAAATTATTATTTATGTCACATACATTATATGGGCATTGTTCTATGAAGAACCATCTTATATAAAGAATCGTGGAGAACCCACTCCATTAATCTCAGCCCTATGATTAAAAACATATCCAACGGTCAATATATTTCAAAAATTAAAGCTATAAAAATTTGAGTAATAAATTATTAGTCACAATTAATTATAATGTCAGTTGTATGTATAGGCTATACACACAATCAATTATCTCTCTCTCGCCGACAATCTTCTCCGATGATTTCTCTCCGGAACTCCCTCACTCTCTGCGATCTCAATAGAAATGATCTCTTTTTCGGCGATCCCACTCCGACAATCTCTCTTACTCTTGGTGTAATATCCCGACTTATTTTTAATTTGATATTATAACTTATGTGTAATTTTATTCATAAATGCTTCGTAGCTAGGTTGATTAAGAATTCTAATAGTACAAAAATTTATTTTTGAGATTGTTGGTTTGCTTCGACATGTCGAGCTCCCATGTGCCATGCAAAATAGACCAAACTTAATCAAGGCCTTTTTGAAAAAAGATGAAAATATGCAAAAAATTAAACTGTTTTCCAGGCCAAGATGAATTGACCCAAGGATATGGGTCGAGCAGATGCATCAAAGCCCAATGAAAAAAGAATGAAAGATTTGAACTGTTTTACAAGCCAATGTTAATTGACTCAAGGGAGTTGGGCCGAGCAATTGCTTCAAGGCCCAAGGGGAAGGGGTAAAATTTTGAACTACCATTAGTTGGGCCAAGTTAGGCCAAGACTTGTCACTAGCAGATGCATCAAAGCCCAATGAGAAAAGGATGAAAGATTTGAACTGTTTTCCAAGCCAATGTTAATTGACTCAAGGGAGTTGGGCCGAGCAATTGCTTCAAGGCCCAAGGGGAAGGGGTAAAATTTTGAACTACCATTAGTTGGGCCAAGTTAGGCCAAGACTTGTCACTAGACAATACATATATTTATAGGTATGAGAAGGAAGCTTGCCCTTCATCTTTTCGATGTGGGACAAGTTCACATTTCACAACTACATTAGTAAATGTCCCTAAGTTCTTTTATAGAGAAATGAAGACAACTTCTTCTACTCCTTTTCGATGTGGGACAAAGAAAAAGAAGAAAATAAGAGAAATTTTAACTTTGAGTGTTCAAGTTATTATTTTGTAAAGGAGATAACTCATGTTGTGTTACCTTAGTATTTAAAAATCCGTATTTAGATTTTCTCATCTTCAAGTTTCAGGAGAAGCCAAACCAAGATGGAAATTATGAACCAAGTGATAATTGTGGCAACTTATATAGAATTGGTGGGTAGTTTCCCTTGAAATTTACTCAATGTGGGTTAAATCGAAATATGTGTCCTGGACTTCGCTTCATATTTGAGCTCTAGTTCTGATTCTTTATTCCTTCTTACTTGCAAAATTTTAAACTTGTACTTGTAGATTCCAATAGGAACTCAAGTGATAGTAGTGATATTTTAGTGCTTAGACTTGCTGAGCTTTTATAGAACCAAGAGGGAGTTCTTGTCATTTCATTTTCAATGTGGGACAACTAGTAAGGTAACAAAAGTACAAATAGACATACCTCTGATTTATTTTGAGTGTTATTTGTTTCCATATCCCTTTTATAATGGAAATAAGTTAGCAACTTCCCAACCTTTCAGCCTTTCGTTTTGTTTTGGAATTCATCTTCAAGACATTCAAAGTTTAGTATAATTTCAGAATTCCTTATTATGCATAATAATTCAAAATACTTATACTCTACTAGGAAAGCCAAGGTGAAGCTGATGTACCTTAACTTTGTAAGTGAATAGAACTACTTGAGATATATAGAAATTGGAAGGAATTCGTTTCTATTACATATCGATGTGGGATGAATGTGTAGTCACTAAGAATCCAACAAGCATGGCTTTCCTGTCCTTTAGCTTAGTTGGTTTACAAGTCTTAAGTTACTTATATAGAGAGACGAAGCTAGCAACTTGCAAAGCTGCTCGATGTGGGATAAAGTTTTTCTTACTTTCTTAATAATCAAAGGCAATCAGTTAAATGAGCACAATCACCTCAACTTTGTTCTTTCTTAACTCAAAAAATCTTTAAACTCTAAGTAATCTTGGCCTCAATTGAAGCCAAGGAAGAGTATGAGATTTTAGTAGGGTAGCTAATGTCTTGAGTTAGCTTATATAGGCATAGGACGAAGACCCACTCTTAAAACTCTCGATGTGGGATAACCAGCAATGTATGGGAAATAGAAATGACTTAGTACCACATTGATAGCTATAGTGATAATAAAAGAGTTTATGTAGATGGATTCAACTACAAACACCAATTAGGAAAAACAAGAGGATGAAAGCCAGTGATGCTTATTAGTTGTTGGTGGGATGTATGGATATTTTGTTAACACCCGAGACTAATTTTTGTTTCCTTGCCTCTATTTTTCTACCACATTGGAAAGAAAAGAGGTAGTATACAAGGTTATATAGTAGAAGTCTGAATCATATTGGTAAGAAATTCATGGGCGAAGTATGGTTGTAGTATGGGTGACTCCTAGGTGCTTCTCATTTTATTTTTCCAGTACCTTAAGAGTAGTACCACATCGATTAAATCAAAAGGTATTCCAACCTTTCCAGTTTATAAATAAGTATAGTTTCCAAATTTGGAAAGAGGTAGAGTACTTGCAATATTCTCTTGTTGGTAAGTCTTAGGACTTTTCCTTTTATTTTATTTATTTACTAGTTTATTTTAGTTATTTATTATTTTAATTGTTTAATATTTAAGTTAGTTAGATTAGAATAATTAGGTAGTAGAAATAAAAACGTGGTGATAATGCTAGTGTGAATTTTGATAATATTTTAGGGAACGAATGAAGTTGACGATATTCGTATAAGAGATTAAGATCAGAAGCGACGTACTGTAAGTATATACTGTACTGTTTTACTGTTGAGAATGTGATTTTGGAATATCGATGATTTTATTGCTGATATTTGATGAAAATTGAGTATTCTTACATTGATACTGTGAACTGTGATGCTTCCTTATTGGAAGTGAAGCTAAACCAATTGTTTAGTTGGCCGGGATCCCAACTAGTAGAACTTGTGAACCTATCGTGTTTGAATACTCATTTTTATTCATCTTCTGTGAAATTATTTTATTGAGATGAACGACTTGTGAAATTGTGAAGATTTCTTTGTTGAACTACTTGTTTTGCAAGCCTCAGTGAAATTGTATAATATATGCTTGCTGAGCTCTGTGGGCTCATTCTTTTATTTCACTAACTTCCACAGGGAAGAAATTTGGAGAATGATGTTCAGGAAAAGATAAGAATGTGATGAACTGAACTATCGATGTTGGATGGGAAGCGAGTAGTACTTTAAGGAAAATACTTTTGAAATAGACTTATATTTCAAAGTTGTGTAAGAACTTATTATATGTTGTAACCTTTTGTCGTAAGGCTTGACCATATTGAAAGATTTTTTGTTTATTAATTAAAGTTTAAGTTGTGTAATCATATATTGAGGCGATTGGTTTGTTTGACGTTCCCCGGGTCGGGTTTCTGAGGTCATCCCGGGGTCGGGGGCGTCACACTTGGTGATTTTCAATGACAAGTATAGCCTCTTCTACAAATCAAGTTCATAATTGATTTTATTGTTGATATTCAGTCTTAATCAGGTTTCGTGTTGGCTCGTCTCTTCTTACTTTCGATATTCGCTTCATATTTGTTGTAAATAGTTCACTTTTCAATTTTCAGATTGTCTTGGTGTCAATTTATTGTTAATATTTTGATTCGACAACCATAAAGATATAATTTTTAAGAATATTTTTTGATTCTGTAGTAGAATCAAAACAATATTTTACTAAATTATTAGTTGTTATACTAAATTATATCCTATTCTACCATAGAATCTTAATATTACTCTAAATATTTTTAACTGTCAAAATTTTAGGTAGGCTTTTTTTTATTCTACAATAGAACCATATCAATAAGTTATTTTAGTTGCAGAAGTTTTAGTTTTACTGTAAACTTTTAGATGGACCTTTTTATTCAACAGTGGGATTAAAATAGAAGTATGGTAGTGTATTTAGTCTTCATCAAGCATTTTCCTTCATCTCACTATTTTTTGCTAATGATTTTTATTCAAGTTCGATTCAATAAATTAAATTGTTAATTAGTACCTAATCATATTTATCTTCTTTGTTTATTTTCTAAATGAGCTTCATGTGCAAATTTAGCTGGATTGGATGTAGTTGACTTGTTTTAACTTTGAGTTCTATTCTTTTCAATTTTTGCTTCATTTCTATTATATTTTCCGTGTTTTATATCTTTTATGACTCATCAAATCTTATGCTCAAAATTTTTAGTAGGCTTTTTAATTCCAATTTAGAACCAAATTAACAATTTTTTTTATTTTAGTTGTAGAAATTTTGATTTTACTTTAAATTTTTAGATATAATTTTTGATTCTATAGTAGAATATAGAAGTTGTGTAGTGTATTTTTTTTAGATTTAATTTATAAGTATGTGTATTTTTGTGTTCAATAATAGAATTATGAACTCAATATATTAGAACACAAAAATAGTAGATATAATTATTAGTTTTAACTTAATTATATTCTATTCTATATTAGAATCAAAATTTATATTAGAATTATACAAATGTTTGTGTAAAACCACACCGTCTCCAGATTCAACAAGATGAACACATTGTTCTAGATGCTTATTTGATCTATATCTATATTAGGTATGTTTCAAACAAAGTTTAGCGGTAATTTGTTTGTTGTTATGTTGAACTATCTAAAAAATTGTGTAGTGATTAACGTTTGTAATTGTCATTGTATCCTTATAATAATTAGACAATTGTGATCAGTTTGTGAGATAATATAAGTGTAGTTAAAACTTAAAACATGATTGTATGATACACTTAACATATTTTTTTATAAGATTTGATGTGTAATTTTATTGAAAAATTTACAGGTTGCAGGATGGGTTAAGGAGTAAAAATTTACAACTTTCAGAGAAGCTGGACATGTACTACCAATATTTTAAGTCGAGCTTGCATTCTGCGCTTTATTTGTCACTGATGAATCTCTACCTTTTCAGCGCTATTAGCTTTGGAAACAAGTTACATATTTTTTATGAATAAGATTTCGTTGATGAGAGTTGTTTGAGAATCTTCTTATGTACTTGAATTTGTCAATCTCATTATATATATTGAAGATATAGAGTTAGACGCCATGTTGAGCTCTTACATTTGATTAAAACACTTGATATGCTTTGTTTGTGTTAATTAGGATACAATGCCTTTTTATTATACAAATACATTTTGATTATCTGTAAATCATGTTTATGATTTTTTTTTTTTCAATTTTAGATCGAGTTATACTTTTCGAAACTTGTTAACAAGTTTATCAATTAAGGTCAATTTTGTTAAATATAGATAAACTTTCCGAATGATTTGAATTTCCAAATAAACTCAATAGACTATTAATCTTAACACTCAATGATCTTTTACTTTCATTTTCATTACCATTGTAATATCTATTTCTCACAAGCTGAAAACATAGCATAGTCATGTGTTATTACTTATTACAAGCTTAAATAGTTGTTTGTACTTGGAATGCCAAAATAAAGTTATAACACTTCCAAAATCTTAAAATTCAAAAAAGAAATCGAAGAAAATAAACTTTGAAAGGTTGCAAGCTTAATATGAAGTCCTTTATTGTTTTAAGAAAGAAATTTCTAAAACAAACTAAGAAAATCATATACCCTGTTTCAAAAAAAGGAAAAAAACTATATACCCAAAAATGAAAAAATTTACATGTTAACTTGTTCTCTATAACACAAGAACAAAAACCACATACCCCAAACTACTAAATATTTATAGTCCTCCATATGAAGGCTCGCAGAGGCTTATCCATCACAGTATGGTTAACCGTAGTCCCTTTCTCACTTTGGCCACCTAACAAAAATACTTGTGTAAGAACATCTTGAGGTACAGTGTGCTGAAGAGTACAAACAGTATATTTGGCCGCAACCTTTTTCGAGTCGGACCCTGTAGTAACCATGTTGCGCTTCAAGACGGTTTTTTCGAGAGTAAATCTAATGATCATAACTTATTAGTACAAATAGTATAATTCCATTAAGGCACGTAAATCTGAATGAAATATCTATATTAAATAACGTAATTTTTTATTAGTTATAAAATGTCCTATATTAAATAATTGAGAAAAAAACCTTTAACATAATAATCGAGACTAATACTATGACACATAATGAACATCTTTATATCTCCAAAAATGCGTAGCTTACAAAATGAGTAATTATCACTATTATGATACAAGATACATACATTTAGTTCTACCCTAATTCTTTTCAGGCACACATCAATTTAACAAAAAAATGATCAGTGACCCCATTTTTTGCACAAGAAAAACTTTATGTATTATTTGAAAATGTAATCAACTACATTTTTTACATGAAAATTAGTAAAAGTGGGGGTGGGGGTGGGGGTGGGGGTGGGGGAGAGAGAGAGAGAGAGAGAGAGAGAGAGAGAGTTAGTTTGAGAATGTAGAGAAATGTTATTATCAAGATTAAAAGTCAAGACTGTTAGAATACAATATATGATCCTGAAAAGTGCCTTCTTCTAACACCTTAAGGTTTTAGATGAGCTGGTTACTCAACATGGTATCAGAGCTCAGGCAGGCGAGAGGTCCAAGGTTCGACTCCCTGCCACCCCCAATATTCTCACAATTTATGAGGGACACGAAAGGTAAAACTAAGCCCCAAAGATGGGCGCCCGTGATCCACTCTTCGACCCAAAAATGGGCTCTCGAGTGAGGGGGAGTGTTAGAATACAATATATGATCCTGAAAAGTGCCTTCCTCTAACACCTTAAGGTTTTAGATGAGCTGGTTACTCAACAAAGACTTTGAAGACATAGGGAAAGAATCTTCCAAGACACTTAAAGACACCAATTTTTTGTCAATCAACATCAAAATGATAATCGATTCTAGTTTATAATATAAGATTACATATAAGATTCTATTATAGAAACTTAAATCTACTTAAAACCGCACACAACTACAAAGTACAAGTTAGATCTACCAAGTACACACAAAATTTATATATGCTTATAGATAGAGCACAAAATAAACAAACGAATAAAATCATATCCAATATGCTCTACCATAAAACACAAGATACATACACGAACTAGACGAATTTAAATTTATTTTACTATAGAACCATTACACTATACAAAAATTCTTTAAAAAACTTGTAACTTATGTTTCTACGGTATAACCCACAGCACACAAAAAGTCATAAACGACACTAGAATTAGATTCAATATGATTCCACTGTAGAATACAAATACTTACACAAAATGCACGAAATAGATTTATTCTACTATAGAATCATAACGCTACACAAAAATTTAAAAAAAAATTGGTAAACAAATACGAATATATGATTCTACTTTAGAACCATTATACTACACAAAAATTATGAAAAAAAAACTTATTAATTATGCTTCTACTGTAGAACACATAACACATGAAAAATCATAAACAACAGGAGAATTAAGGCTTCCACTATAGAATATTAAAAACATACATGAAATACGTGTAATCAAATTTATTCTATTATAGAACCATGACACTACACAAAAAAATTATTAATTTTGTGGAACACATGAATAACACACAAAAATCGTAAATAACGGTAAAAATAGTGTTTCCACGATAGAACACAAAATCATAATACATATCTCAAAGTATAGCTAAATCACTGAAATATAGCTCAAACTCGTACTAAAATTAACCAAAACTTATGAAATCAGTAGCTTACTGAGTTTTAGGAAGAGATCGGACGATTTAGAGTCGGCCATCTCTCTAGGTTGAACAACCCCTTTAGATCGTTCTATTCGTGCTTGAAACGACTCTCATTTATCTATTTTAAGATCTAACCATTCTTATTATTTTGATATATGTAATAGGAATTGAATATCATTATTAATAATGGAATTGGTTTTTTATAATTAAATTATAATTACTTATAATCCAATTTTAATTCTAATATTAATATTTCCACTTTTGACTTATAGTATGTTTTTAGATAATAATTTCTATTTTTATATCATATAATCTTGATACTCTATTTTTAAAGATATTAAATCCAACTATTAATATTACACGCGTGGGACATAAGAAGTTAACAATTGGGCAAACTGCTCACGAGTATGGGAGAGATGGGGAAATTGTGATTTCTCGGCGCCGCGTGAGTTCTCAACCGGACAAAATCCTCGATTCCCTTAAATATACACACACACATTATACACACGGCAAAAATATTAAATACTTACCCTGCAATATCTCTTTATAAATAAATATTTATATCTATTTATTCAGATGATGTAGATGTATAGTATATTAGTGTCAGTATATAGAAGTATGATCGAGAGTGTAGTATTTTGTCCATGCTTTGGGCGTAAAAGAGGGTTGAAGCTTAAGAGTCATGATGAAGAAGAGCACGATCATGTTAATGTTAATGTTGATGAAATCGATTTACCTGATCATCATGTAAACGTCGACCCTCGGTCTTCTTCTGGTTAGTTTTTACTCTTTATGTACACATGCATGTGTATTACACTAATTAATTTACTAGGGTTTTTCAATTTTTAATTTGCTTTTTAGCTTCTTGATTTGTTTTGTACATAATCTTTTTAGCCGCGGCTGTTTTGAATCTTGGTTTTGTTTGATAAGAATCTCGGTATATGGGAACTAGAGACTTCTCCCCAAAACTTAGTTCTGATACGATTTTAAGTAACCAAATTGTGTTAGGAGGTCTTAATCAAAAATATTTATAAAAAAATTCCTTTCTTCAGCAGTGGTAGAGCCTTAGTTGATGCAATAAATTTTAATAAACCCTTAAGGTAATATAGTAGGAGACACTAACTGGATCATATGAACAATTACCAGAGACCATTAAATGGATTTATACTTATTAATGGTCCCGTCACTTGCTCGGGCCACCATAAGAGTTTGAGCAGGCACCATGATAAATGTTTTCTAGAAGGGTTATCCAACAACCGGAGACAAATTACAAGTTTTACAATCCGAGACAAATTGATATAAGTTTTACTACTAATATGTTCATATATATATATATATGTGAATGATATGGCTAATAAGTTATTCATATTTAGCATTGTTTGACATGGTGCGAAAATCAATGATCAAGAAAAAGCAGTGATTGATCAGTTCCAGTGATTATTGGTGACAATACAAGAGGATTCCATTCAGGCAGCTATTTCATACGTCTCATATACTTATTTTCAACAATATTCTGTGATTCGGTGGCATTGGTACTGGTTGCATAATTGATGCACTAGGAATCCATTTTCTTTAAAAGATCATGTCAGTTCTACGCACATTTAAAGCTGCTTCTTATATACATAGTTTATTTCATAGGGCATGAAGTACAACAGAAAACCAATTTGGAACTAGATCTCGAACGGTCACTTGCGGAGAATGATATTAAGGCAAAAAGTGATGCTCAGTTATTCACTTTTCGAGAGCTTGCTAGTGCAACAAAAAATTTCAGAAATGAGTCCATTGTCGGGGAAGGTGGTTTTGGACCTGTATATAGAGGGAAACTGGAGAAATCTGGTCAGGTAAGCCTAATAGCTTTAATAAGAGGAGCTAATTTGCTATTTATTGACAACAAGCATAATTCAATTGTGTCCTTGACGCAGGTTTATTGGGTTTTTTTTTTTTTTTTCCTATGATGTGAAAAGTGGATGATATTCTTTCTAGACAATAACTTGATTCCCAATTGGTGGCAGGTTGTTGCTATTAAGAAACTAAATGAGAAAGGTGTTCAAGGTGACAAAGAGTTTCTAGTGGAGATTCTGATGCTATCCCTGTTGCGTCACCCTAACCTTGTCAAGATGATCGGGTACTGCGCTGAGGGAGACCAGCGTCTTCTCGTTTATGAATATATGCCCTTCGGATCTCTGGATTCTCACCTCCACGGTATTAAACTAATGACATACCATCGCTTACAATTCAGTGCACCACCTTGTGGATGCCAATATTTATATCTTTTTTCATTTGAGAACAATAAAGAAATGTGTCCAAGTCGATGCTTTTGGTTAAAAAATAATGCATGGATAAATAACAATCACTCATATTTGAATGACATACATTTTCTATTTTGGTTAGGACTCCCGTTTCTTGTTTCCAAATATTCGTGATCTGTAATATGGTGGGTGACAGTACTCGGTGATATAATATATAGGTGAAGCAAGCAGTTTTAATTTCACTAACAATGATTATCCGTATCTATATTCGACATTGATGTCATGAGCAGTGTGGGGAAAACTAAGCCCCAAAGGGCGAGTAGATTATTCGATTCTACTGTAGAATTATTTACATGTCCGTAACCAAAACGATAATCTTCCTATGTGAATAAACAAAGTTTGGAGAATATGCTCAAACACAACCCGGCAAAAATTATTTTTGAAGGCAGATAATATTGGTGTTTTTTTTCCTAAATATAATTTTGGCTTTTTATATACAGAAAAAGCAGAAGATTGGTACTTGCATACATGATTAGTGATTACCGAAAAGCACTTGCCTTTGAACCCAGAAAAACATATGTTTGGGAAGGGGTACTTTTAAACAATATTTATACATGAATTTTCTGATTGCTATACAGATCTTGAGCCTGATATGGAACCACCAAGCTGGAATGCAAGAATGAGAATAGCATATGGAGCAGCCAAAGGCCTGGATTACCTGCACAACGATGCGAAACCTCAAGTTATATACAGAGACCTAAAATCATCTAACATATTACTGGATGCGGAGTACAACCCAAAACTTTCTGATTTTGGGCTAGCAAAGTTTGGACCCAGAGATGGTAATTCACATGTGTCCACTAGAGTTATGGGAACCCATGGATACTGTGCGCCTGAATATGGAACTTCTGGAAAGCTGACAAAGAGATCGGATGTCTATAGTTTTGGGGTGGTCTTGTTGGAGCTAATTACTGGACGCAGAGCATTAGAGAGAACTCAACCACGCGAAAGCCAGATGATTGTTCAATGGGTAAACTCAATGCAATTTTAGATGTTTATATACCTCCTGACTGTCCAACATTTGATGTGGTTTAACGTTTAACAGATTCCTAAGATTATTTTGGTAATTGTTTCTGTATTCATGCTTGTGCTCATAACTCTTGCTCCCTGTTTCTAGATGCTTATATACCTCCTGATTGTCCAAGGTTTGATGTATTTGACATATTTCTTTGATTAGTTTGATAATCATTTCTGTATTCATGTTTGTGCTCCTTACTCTTGATCCCTGCTCTGTTATTTGCGTTATTCACTTGCTGCCACTACAAAAAAATAAAGGAAACGAGATACAAGTTTTTGACTTATGTGACGGTCACAAGTAAATTCTACTCAAGTACTACAGTTGTTACATTCCTTGGTGGATGCGTTATATGGCTTCAATTTAGTTCTGAACATCAACAAATCAAATTGTGCTTAATCTTTTATACTGACAAAGTGGATTTCCCCCATCCTTTCCTTGGGGCATATATAGTTATAACTTATAAAACAATTTACTCACAATTCCAGTGACAAAAATAATCTTTATATCACTTTAGCGTCCTTGTTGCATGTTGTTGATGTCTGACGGCTACCACGAGATGTTTTTAGACAACTGGATGTATATTTTAAGTTCCTCATGACAACAGTGCACAGCATTGTTAGTTGGATATATGCATAAAGGAACCAGTGGTAACTATATATATATGTGTGTGTGAATATGCACATTGTTAGATGTATATTTTAAGTTCCTCATGACAACGCTGCTTTTGGCTATGCACAAGTTTCATGACTATATATTGAATATTTTATGACTGGTTTACTTTGCGAGTTAGGTCAAGGTTTATAGTTCTCGCTTTTCTTAATATTTTTCTTTAATTTTGTAAAGGCGCGTCCTTTGTTGAGAGATCGAAGGGACTTTGTTAAACTGGCAGATCCTCGTCTGAAAGGTCAGTTTCCACGGTCCAGTGTACGAAGGGCTGTAGAGGTGGCCCTCATGTGTGTCCAAGATGAATCGCGTGCTCGGCCTGGTATCAGAGAGGTGGTAGAAGCAATAGAATACCTGTCTTCTCATAAGTACGAACACGAACACAATGGATCTGGTAGTTATAGTCCTAGAAGTGATGGACTTAGAACAGCTGAGAGAGAGCCACAAACAAACATGAAAGTTGTTGAATCTGTGAAAAGTTCCGAGGATGTGGAAACAGAAAAGTTAAACAAGGAACAAGAACGACAGCGAGCTGTTGCCGAGGCAAAGATGTGGGGAGAGACTTGGAGAGAGAAGAGGCAACAATTTGTAGAAAATCAATTTGATCTTTCCAGTAGGTGAGTAGTGTGCTCTAGAATTGAGAGGCAGGAGAGCTATCATAGCTACTGAATGAACATACAATAGTGATGTCTTTCTGGTATTATAAATGGACAATTCTTGCTAAATTTCCAGAGTGTTTATACCAGCAGGTTAAATATTAAAATGCTTAATGCATAAGATTATATTCAGTTGGAAATTAACCCCATCTATCCATGCTTTTCCATTCAAGAGTTTATATGTAGGTGTTCAGCTTGTGGACTTGCCCGGTTGCCCCGTCCTAAATGAAAACAAGGAAACAAAGGTCCTGCCCGGAGTCGAACGCTGGACTAAAAGACCATGGATCATTGGATCCTGACATGCTATAAATATTAACGAGCATGACTGCATGAGCAGATCTGAACTATGCCCACCTACAAACAGCAATAAATTAATAGGAAAATATATCAATATACAAGGTAAAATTTTATAATAGATCCAAAAAAAAGACACAAAATGCTTTATATTACCTGAATCGGTCCCTTTCTTTTAATTGTTTGGCCCTGTTTGGCATTTCTGTAATACAGGTGAAAAATTATTTGTAAAATTTTAAAATTAGTTTTTTTTAAAAGTGCTTCTGGGTAAGAAGCTGTGTTTTAAGAGAAAGGTTTTCCATATTTTTGAAAAAGAATTATTTTTAAGTTTTTGCAGGCAGTTATTGATTTTAACATCAATTCTCACTACAAATTTAAGAAGATTTTTTTCATACTCTAAAAAATTTTGTGTTCCAGCTTTATTGAAAAACACATATATAGTACTAGTTTATTAAGCCGCGCTTCGCAGCGGCTTTATAATAATATCTCTAAATTTTCTCAAAAAATATTCTACAAAATACATTTTTAAATAAAATAATATTTCTAATATAAAATTAAATTTTGTTTTGAATTATATAAATATAAAGTTCTAGATCGTTCAATCAAAAACTACAAATATACCTTCAGAGCTATTAAAATCTTCACTACCTCCAAATCTACTCCGAGTAAGAAAAAAATCAAAAAATATGAACAAACATCCTTTTTTGTTGCTGGGAGAATTTTTTATTAATAATGATCTCTTTTTGTCAAAACAAATAACAACAAAAACAACAACAACCTCTTCCTTTTAAAAAAAATTAATGACATCTTCTCAATGTTTCTTATTCTTGTATGACTTTTGTTATAGATGCAACGACTTATTGAATTTTGTTAAAAATGCACACACTAAATAAATTCTTCAGTCGAATAAATCTTAACATGATATTTTCGAAATACATACACTATAAATTTCTTAATATACAATTTTTATCTTTGAATTTTCGTGTATGAATTACAGAAAATATTTTACTAAAAGATATAATCTTTTCTCATAAAAAATAGAGCAATAACTATCTAAACATTAAAAAACAATGATAAAATTTGTTTTTGGAGACATGATTGAATTTTCCACTTTCAAGTTACCTTGTATACAGGTGTATCAACTTTTAACTATAAATTCAAAACTAATAACGTACACACATAAACATATAAATTAATTCACAACTGAATGTACATGAAAATCACCTTGTTCGGCCTATTATTTTAACTAACTATGAATTCCCCTCCTTATTAATCCATGTCTTAACTCAATTAACACTAATAGCAAATAACTCGTCTTATCAAAGATTTTAATATGATCCTGCATTAGGATACAAACAAACGCAATAAGATAAATAACATAAAGGAAAAAGTCTCATACTCATGTACTCTAATATACACAATTTTAACATAAACAAACAAAAAAGTAAAGAAAAATAATGTTGACAATAAAAATTGCAGTAGACAATTAACAGAGTTTAGGTGTATATTTATACAATTAATTAGCTGTTTGTATGAAAGTATTAAAAGTAATTAATTATTTACCAAGTAATTACTTAATTTTTTATGCAAGACCGATATAATTTCTTAACTTCTTATTTACCAATATGTTCTTGTATTTTCTATCATATTACATTAAAAAGGAAAGTTTAGGAGAACAGAATGTTAAGATGATTGTAATTTCATTTGAAAAGAAATATTATGAGAATATCTAGATAATTATAAAGGGAAGTTCAAAATAATGTAAAGTAATACATTTTTTTTTTAATTTAGATATTTGAAGGCAAGAATATTACAATTGAATATTTAGTTTTCTCCATTTGTAATATTTAGTTTCTCCATTAGTAAAGATCTATTATATATTTAATTTCTCCATTAATAGAGATTTTAAATGCAAAAATATTATATTTACTTTTCTCTATTAGTAGAGATTTTAAATGCAAGAATATTGAAATTGTATATTTAGTTTCCTACATTAGTAAATATTTAAAAGGCAATTGAGATTTTTTCTAATCTTTGGTATTAATTACTTAATTTCTTATGCAAGACCGATTTAATTTCTTAACTTCTTATTTACCAAAACGTTCCTGTATTTTCTAGTATATTACATAAAAAAAAGAATATTTAGGAGAGCAGTATGTTAAAATAGTAATTTCATTAAAAAAAATATTATGAGAATATTTAGATAATAATAGAGGAAAGTTCAAAATAATGTAAGATAATACACTTTTTTTCTAATTTAGATATTTTGAAGTCAATAATATTATAATTGAATATTTAGTTTTTTCCATTAGTGATATTTAGTTTCCTCCATTAGTAAAGATCTATTGTATATTTACTTTCTCCATTAGTAGGGATTTTAAATGCAAAAATATTATATGTTTCCTTTATTAGTAAATATTTAAAAGGTAATTGAGATTTTTTCGAATTTTAAGTATTATTAATTCAAAAAATTGAGTATTATTAATTCAAAAAATTGAGAAAATTGGAAAAATAGAACGAAGCGATCTGAGAGCGCCACCTCACCGTCCCCGTCTTCTCCTTTATATAATAGTATTGATTTAGTTTTTTCCATTAGTGATATTTAGTTTCCTTCATTAGTAAAGATCTATTGTATATTTACTTTCTCCATTAGTAGGGATTTTAAATGCAAAAATATTATATGTTTCCTCTATTAGTAAATATTTAAAAGATAATTGAGATTTTTTCGAATTTTAAGTATTATTAATTCAAAAAATTGAGAAAATTAGAAAAATAGAACGAAGCGATCTGAGAGCGCCACCTCACCGCCCCCGTCTTCTCCTTTATATAATAGTATTGATTCTTAAATCTCGTCAAAAATAATTTTTTTTTGACATGTATACACATATGAAAAGTATTGACAAATAACCTTTTAATTTTGGAACTTTTTCAGGCAACACAAAATAGATATTTTAATTAGTATTTCTGATTATTTTGAAAATTACTCATGTGTAGTGTGTACATATTTTATTATTAAATAAATGGTAATGTTAACAGTAGCCCTTAGGGTTATGGTTAAGCATTTACTTTTACTTAGTTTTTTGTAAATTTAAGCTATTAATGTAGTCAGTTTTTCAAACAATACAAATTGTAGTTAGGACCTATGTATTAAATACATCACCGGAGTACATGTTTTATATATTACTATATAACATTTTCAATGCAATTACCGGCATGTTTAAAATTCCAAAATTGTTGTTAATAATTTCATTAAATTAATATTACTATAAACAATCTAATACTATTATAGTTTAATTTTAATATTTAATAAATTTAAAATCTTACTTAAAATTAAATTATCTAAAGAACACTTTAATTTAAAAAAATAGTAACTTTATATCCATTTTTAATGTGGTATCTAATTCGACAAGTAAAACTAACGTTTCTTTAGATGAAATAATTTAATAATATTTTTCATATTAATCATTGTTAAAACAATGATTTACTTTAGAATAATGATATTTTACAGAACATTAAACTTAATATTAAAACAAGTTTTTCAAAATTTTATTATACAAGTAAATATTAAAAAAGATGTTGGCAGCCACCAAAATGAGTATGTGTTATTCAATGTTCATTACACATTCACGCTTGCTTATGGGAAACTACCCAACTAGCTGAATTAAAAGCTTACAGATACAAAAATTAATAACAGTAATAAATGCTTAACCATAACCTTAAGGGATGTGGTTAGCATTTTCCTTAAATAAAATAATGGTCATTTATCATTGATATCGAGATTTTCTATGTTTAAGGAGTGCGATGACATAGTGCGTGTTTGGGTATCACAAAAAAGTTGACTTATAACTTAAAATGAGTAAGTGTCATATAAGTGATAAGTCGATGAATTCTTATAAGTTATACGGTGTTTGGATAAATTTACTTATAAGTTAGTTAAGAGTTTGCTAAATTAAATTTGAAAAAATAATTATTAAATACTATGATTTCAACACTTGCATTTTAAATTAAAAAAAGTATTTAAAAACACAAAGGTAAAAATATAAAGTATTCAAAAACAAAGAAATCAAGTAATAAGTTGATAAGTTCAGGTAAATGTACTCCATTATTAACATTCTACTTATCAACATATAAGTCATAAGTTGGGTTGACAAACAATTCTCATAAACTTTTACGGGTTTATAAGTCGGTTGTCAAACAGACCCTTAATTGAATTTTGTACCCCCATCGTTTTAAATGAGTTGTTTTGTTGTGATAGAACCAAATGGGACGTGCCGCTGTGATATGTCAGAAATTACACTTATTATGTATCCATTTTGGTGATCAGTCAGTTTCTTTGTTCTCGGTGTTTCTTCTCTATTTACTTTTAATAGTTTGATATAATCAGACAAATTGTCAGCCTAAGAATATGGTTTTCGATCCATTCGGTGATGTCAATAGTTGTTTTGATATTCTATTTTTAATTTAAAGTTACAATATTATATAATGGAAAGAGATTATAAAATGTATATGTTGGTGAGATCACAAGGCAGTATGAATAGAAATACGTGATAACTCAACACTAGAACAGAACAGGTAAATAATACTATGCCTACACAGAAATCAGGAAGAAATGAATACAAGGCAAATACAAAGAATCAAAACATTAGATAGATCTTTGAAGTCTACTACTAGTCACTGAAAAAAGTTTATTAACATATTCATGCCTCAATGAAGAATAAGGTTTGAAGACTTTCAAGGTTTCAGAAGGTGTGTAGATTCAGTATAAGTGTCACAAGAAGATTTCAGTGTATTAGCATTGATTGTGTTATAGACAGTGTTCGAAGCATAGAAATCTGGTTTAATTGAATACAGGGTAAAGACAAAGGTTAAAGAAGATAGCTACAGTCTTGAAGTTATACTCACTGACAGAAGTTCATTTATATGTTCGAGCGTCAGTGAAGAACAGAGAATGAAGTATTCAAGATTGTAGTACCAATGAAGACGTTGTCTAAGTACCAGGAAGGATTCCAATGAAAGTGTGTTGTTTATTGACAATATGTGTTTGAAGCAATTTGTACTGCTACCGACTTATCAATTGGAATGCAATGAAGATGTGAAGATTCAATTCAGTGTTAGTCGTCTGTGAACCAGACCAGTTGCACTAGGCGTCAACACATACGAAAAAGATCAACATATTTATTCGACAGAAAAAATTGATGAAGTCCGACATGATAATTCCAGAAAATATCAAGCAGATTAACAAGAATTATCAGTGTTGAAGAAAACCATGAGAAGCTAAATTGTCGAAAGGAAAATCGTACAGTCAAAAGGTGTTAAGTGTACAAAAGTTGAAACCTCAATAAAGAAACTGCAAGAAAGGAAACTTGAAGGTTTAAGTGCTGACCAAGCAAACCTTGGGTACTAATCTGCACTTTGACAAGGTTGGCCAAAAACCCCTTCGATGGTTTTTGTTTGGTTCGATGGTTTTTGGTTGGTTCGATGGTTTTTCATTTAAAAGCTTCGATAGTTTTTTTGTGGGTTCACACTGGAACCAGTTCAGCTTGGTTGGGGCTGAGATTTTTGACTGCTGCGATACTTTTAATGCTCCGATAGTTTATGAAATTTATTTTATAAACTTAAATAAATTTATTTTAAACTTATTAATTAAGTTTATTATAAATTTAAAATAAGTTTATTTTATAAATTTATTAAAACTAAAAAGGAGTATTTCGATAGTTTCTTTATAAGAAACCATCGAAGTGGTTTTTAAAAAGGAAACAAAGAATGGTTCGATAGTTTTCTTTTAGAAAACTATCAAGGTGATTTTCTTTGATAGGTTTTTTTTCTACAGCATGAAGAATTGTGTGGACACAATTAATTGTTGTGTTCGATAGTTTTTTTTTTTAAAACTATCAAGACTACACATTTGAAGAAGAAGATATATTGAAGACATACTTCTTCTGTTCTTCATCTTCTTCGACGAAGAGAAGAAAATACAGAGAGAGACAGAGAAGGAGACATTTATTTTATACCTGAACTTCTCACCGGGTAAACGTTATAATGCCCACACTTTGTTCAATCTTAAGGGTCATTATAAAGTTTCTCCGGTAATTAAATCATTTAGACAAACAAATAGATACAAACATTGTTTAGGATTTAATTTGTACAATCTTTGTAGAATCAAGAACAAATTGTTCTTGGAAGCCGGTAAATTTATTTAGTGGGTGTAGCACCCCTTCAAGATTTATATATCGAATATAATTCTTGGAAAATCTTGTGTTATTATTTTCATGTCTGAATTACTATTCACCCTCAAGAACACGAACCCACTACAAGAACACTAGTTTAATTATCCGCAAAAGATTCGAAATAATTTTTTTATAATTAGTGAGTATCGTATTCAACCCCCCCTTCTACGATACTTCGGGACCTAACAATTGGTATCAGAACTTGTTGATCGATATACAGATCAGATCCGGTGTTTTAGACCAAACAGTCAAGTTCTCAGAATTTTCGGATTTTTTAATTTTCAAAATTTTCATTTCTTGAAATTTTTGAATTTTAAATAATTTGAATTTTATTCTTGAAATATTTTTATTTTTCAAAAAGTTTGAAATTCTTGGAATTTAAAATATTTCATATCCTAAGCCAAGGGTTCTCAAAAGATTGTTAGATTCAAGATTCCTCTGAGCGGTAAAGATGATTTTAATCTTTTGAAGAAAAAGTTGACCATGTGTTATTCAGACAAAAAATCCCTGAACACGGGAATTGAAGAAAACAGTTGTCTTAATTTAAAGAAGCTGATTTCAGAACCTACTGAAGAAAATTGTGGAATTTCCTCAAAGGCTTACTCCATAGGATCCCACTAGATTTTCAGATGCAGGAAAGGAAGAAGTTTCTACGGATACAATTTTTCAAGAGATTTTTAATCAACTCTATTGATTCAGTGATACACAATCACAAAGTGGATTGTACTAATGCTACATTTATCTGCGAATCAAAAGAGAATATAAGGAAAGGAATTGAGGAGGTTAGAGACAATGGAATGGACATTAAAATATCTCAGTAACATACATTAATGTTGGAACCTCAGAATAGAATAGAAGAATTACTAGTAGTCGAATCAGAGGAAGCTCGGGTAGATGAAAGTGACTTGTACACTTGAGAAAACCTTGAGAGACTGGACTACAGATCAGTGTTTCACATGTCAAGGAAGTTTAGTCACATCAGATTCAGAAGGAGTACAAAAGCTACATCCAGGGATCAGGCCTATTTATTCCGAAGCAAAGACTCTTCAGGATTCAGTTCAAGAGGTAGTTACAAGACTGAGATGGTGACAAAAACAAGATTGATAGTTTCAACTATGATAAGAACTATGTTACAAGAAACTATCAGGGTTTGCTACACAGTACAAGGAGTCTGACAAACAAAGAAGAACATGGACTCAGTTAATGAGCTGAAACAAAAGTGGAATGCTTTGTTGAGGAAGCATCAGGACAAAACTTATATTGTTTAAGGAAAGAGTTGGGATGGATCAGATGACGAGAAGATCATGGATATCTTGCTTTCATAGCAATCTCTAAAGATGATTCACCTCACATATCTCAGGTATCATTTCCTTGAACTACTGCAATATTTAATTCTCAATATTCAAAGCATGTTAAGATCTTTGTATTTAAATGTTAACACGTGCACAAGCATGATAACATCTTACGTGGATGGATTGTTGAATCAGTACTTGTGCATGTACATAGAAGATCTTATATATGTGTGTATGAATATTTGTAGAATAAGATTATTTGCAATAGTGAGATAGAAGCTTTCTTAAGAAATAACTCTTAGTTTTAGGGGTTAAGTTTCTGGCATATAAGACCTTCGTTAAGCTAAGTTTCAGTATCCCTAGTAGAACAATATTTGCTCATTTATTCTGAATTGTTTGTTAAGGGATAAACAGTTTAAAAGATGGAAGAATTACCTTTAGTGTCAGTAGAATCTGTAGAACACCAAGCTATATCTAAAGCTGACTTAGGTAATAGAGAAAGTTAGATGACATACAACAACAGAATGGATTAGATAGAATTAGTGATCTAATTGTTAATTCTTTTATTCCATGTATGTTTAGAAAATTATTGAATATCTATAATCTACTTATTACCTGTTACACTTGTGTATATTGGTTAAAGTAGAAAGTACTGAATTTTCTAAAATGCATAACATGCCTAATTTGCACATTTCCTATCTGCAATGTCATAATGCTGAATGTATGCCATGTATTCTTATTAACATGCCTTCTTATTTAAATGTTATGAATGCATCTCTTAGTACTTGCATTAATCATAGAAAAAGCATGTTTAAGAATCACATTAGGGAAACGACTGCAAGGTCAGTCAGAGATAAGAATAAACATGTATAGGTTGAAGCTGTTGTTACCTCTGTTAAAAGCAAAATCTCTAATCCATCCGGACCCAAGCAAATAAGTTGGGTACCAAGAACTTTTAATCCATTTGTGAGTGCAGGGCAAAGAAGGTTAATCGATTTATATGGTTTCTTGGTTATTACTACGGAAGACATATGATCGAAGAAAGAACTTGCCATCAAATGTGATTGAGAAAGCTGTTCCGTCAATAATCTTTGGAGATGACAGCAAAGGTTTTCATCACGGGACATGGCTACGTTGGAAAAGGAATGTCATCATGTTTAAAATAATTGGTATCATTGATAACAACTAATAATTGGAGTCAAGGATAACAATTAGAAGCATCTTTCTTGCTGAAGATTCAAAGCACAAATCTTCTGTTTAGACAGTTCTGCATCAAAGGACAAAATGTCAATTAAATGAAGGAGCGGTGTTTATCTCAAACAGGAAGGTTGAGAAGATTGCTCTTCAAAGAGTAAGAAAAGAATATGTTCATAGTTAACCTGGAATCTCAGGAAAAGGTAAAGTCAACAGCTTCCACTGTAAAGCTTCATTAGACAAGAGTTTAGCTATGACATAAGAAGCTCTCACACTTGCATGACAAGACAAGGAACTCTTTTGTAAAGAGGGAATTGGTGAGAGGACTGCCTCATCCGGGATTCAAGCTGGATGAAATATGTGAGGCATGTTAGAAAGGGAAGTCAAAGAAACATCATAGAAAAGCAAAGATATGATAAGCATTACTGAGCCGCTTCAGATGATACGTATGGAATTCTATGGACTAGTTAATGTCTTGTCTACATCAAAGTAAAGATATACTTCAGTGATGGTTGATGACTACTCTTAATACAAAAAGGTGTTGTTCGTGCAATCTAAAGGACATGACATCACAGATGATGGTTAATCACATTTCCCTGATCAGTAACAAATACAGGAAGACCCTGTATGAGTTAATGGCCAATAGAAGCAAACACTGAATTTCTTTTAGGTGTTTGAAGGAAAATGTTTTACAGTAAAATATGAAAGTGAGCATCTTGGCAAGATTGGCAGCTAAGGCTCATGATGATATTTTCCTTGGCTACTCAGTGGAATCTAGAGCCTACGAGGTAAATATGATTAATCAACAAGAGGTGATTGAAAGTCTAGATATGATGTTCAACAACTCCAAGCTCCCAGCTATTATATGTGATATTAATAGTAATGATGATTCAAATCAAAGTAGTGGTAATGGTAGTTTAAATACACAACTCAGTACTTCAACAGAACCACTTAGCGAGGATGATGATTCTCGGGAAATCCCAGCAACAGCTTAGGGGGAGCAAAAGAATGATCAATTAGTCAGATCGACACCACAATGAAAATCAAGAGGACACTTCAAGAACATATCTGTCAAGACAAAGGGTTTAGATTCAAGATCATTCCTGGTGTCTAGTTCTTAGTGATCCTAGTGGTGGAGTAAAGACTGGAGCTATAGAGTATGAATGATTATTTATTTGGTTTTCTTTCTGAAGAAGAAACTAAGAAAGTTAAAGAAGCTCTGATAGATCCATATTGGGTGATTGCATAGCAAGATGAACTCAATCAGTTCTAATGGCAGATTGTATGGAAGCTGGTATCCAGACCAAATAACAGAGTTGTAATTGGTACAAGGATAACTAGAAGTTTACTGGATGACAATGACATTGTTATGAGGGACAAAGCCAAAATGGATGCTAGGTTACTATCAGGAAGCAGTATCTAACAAGAAGCACCAGTGACGAGACTTGAGGATATCAGGATATATCTGGCACCTGCTGCATATTCAAACTTTAATATCTATATGGTGAATATGATCAAGTGCACTCCTGATTGGTGAGATATTAGAAGAAGTCAATGAACAGCTTCTCTTCAAGATCGCAACAGGTTGGTATGAACTAGTATCAATACTCAACAATCGTCAAAGACATGGTTTGACACTCTAACTGAACTTTTGCAAAATGTGAATTAATTAGAGTCGTCATATCTATACTATATTATTAAAGTCGAAACATTGAAAGTTTTGGTTTTCGGTTAACGGTCGGTTTTTGGTTTTCGGTACTTTTTCTAATGAATAAATTAATAATATAATCAAAATTCGGGAAAGTTTTATTCTACATTAATATTTCACTATATTTTACTACATAAAAATCAAATAATATTGAAATCCAATAAAAAAATGGAAATATGGGATCTAATTGTTTAAATTTAGGATACACTGCTACAAATATACTTCTTTCTTTTTAGGATAACGAAAGCTACTACAAATCAAATCTTTAATAGAATTGTATTATTGTCAAGTTACCAAAATAGTAATAAATGATTGGCTTTTATAATTAAAATATTTTTTTCCTAACAAAATCTACTCCTTTTTCAAAAATATCATTACAATTATCTTTAAATTAAAACATATTACCTTTTATATTTGTTATTACTAAAATCTATGTTTTCCAAAAATATGAGGTGCAATCATTACTTATTTATTTTAATACTCTATTTAAAATATAATAAAATAATATAAAAATAGTAACTAAGTGATTGCCTTTTATAATTAAAAAAAATCTAACAAAATCTACTCCTTTTCCAAAAATATCACGACAATTACCTTTAAATTAAAACATAATATCTTTTATATTTGTTATCACTAAAATCTCTATTTTCCAAAAATATGAGGGGCAATCCTTACTTATTTATTTTAAAATCTATTTTAATACTCTATTTAATAAATAATAAAATAATATAAAAATATTAACTAGCTGATTGTCTTTTATAATTAAAACATTTTTTTTCTAACAAAATCTACTTCTTTTCCAAAAATATCACGGACAATTACCTTTAAATTAAAATATATTACCTTTTATATATGTTATCACTAAAATCTCTATTTTCCAAAAATATCAAGTGCAACTCTTACTTATATATTTTAAAACTTATTTTAATACTTTTAATTATTTAAAAAAAACTTACATATTTTAACAAGTGAACATATTTTTTTTAACAAATACAATTAATATAATTAAAACACATCATCACTAAAATCCCCATTTTCCAGAATACGAGGTGCAATCCTTATTTATTTATTTTAAAATCTATTTTAATACATTATTTAATAAATAATAAAATAATATAAAAATAGTAACTAGCTGATTGCCTTTTATAGTTAAAACATTTTTTTCTAACAAAATCTACTTTTTTCCAAAAATATCACGGGCAATTACCTTTAAATTAAAATATATTACCTTTTATATTTGTTATCATTAAAAATCTCTCTTTTCCAAAAATATCAAGTGCAACTTATATATTTTAAAACCTATTTTAATACTTTTAATTATTTAAAAAAACTTACCTATTTTAACAAGTGAACGTATTTTTTTAACACATAAAATTAATGTAATTAAAACACATCTAAAAATATTACGTGCATTTACTTTTTTTTAATTAAAACATGTTAACTTTTCTATTTGTCCTTATTAAAAAAACTTACTTATTTTAACATGTCAACATATTTTTTTAATAAATACAATTAATATAATTAAAACACTTCTAAAAATATCACGGTCAATTACTTTTTTTAATTAAAACATGTTAGATTTTCTATCTGTCCTTATTATTAATATTATTTTATTATAAAATAATATTAATAATACCTCATTTATCTTCCTCGGCCTCATTTGTATTTTTTTTTATATTTTTTTATGTTCCAATGAATATTTAAGTTTCTCATTTTATAATTTATCATATTAATTTATACTTTTATTTTAATATTTTCCGTTCACATTAAATTTTTTAGTTTATTATTTTTAAGGCCCGTGCCTTGCACGGGTTATAGACTAGTATATATATATATATATAACTCTCTATATCTTAAGGCACAAACATAATGTCATATATGTGCAGTGATATCATGATTATATTATATGTTGGTCTACTAACGAAAACTTGTGCAAGAAATTTGCCAAGTCATTGCAGAGTATGTACAAGATGAGTATGTTGGGAAAGTTGCAATTCTTTTTGGAATTACTTTGAGCAAGCCAAAAGAATAATTCTTTTAGGAGCACAAGTAAGCCAAAAGAGTGACGGCAATAAAAGTAAGTCAAGAATCTTTTGAATGTGCACAATTGGGAAGATTCTAGACATGCCAAGACTCCCTGCCAACAGTAGCCACTAAAGCTTGATCAGGACAAATCAGGTAAAAGACAGAAATGACAAGCTAAAGAGGTATGATCATCTCATTAATTTATTAACTGCAAATTGACCACACATATTTTATTCTCAAGTTGTCAATGTGCAAGGTTCCAAGTGGATTTCAGAAAATCTAGTCTTATAGTTATTAACAAGATTTTTGGATATCTTAAGGGAATACCAAATCTCGGTATATGGTACCCTAAAGATACTTGTTAACATGTTTAGCTATATAGATATAAAATACGCAGGTTGTAAGAAAGACAGGAGAAACATCTCTGGAAGCTGTCAACCCAAATGACAGGAGAAGCATCTCTAGAAGCTGTCAACTTCGTGGAGGAAGATTGATTTCTTGAAATAACTTCATCTCCAACAACTCTGTGGAACACTCCACGACAATGCACCTTGACACCAGGTATCATTTCTTTCAAGAGCATGTCTTCAATTCATAGAGTAACTTGCAGACATGTTTACTGAATCATTTGTTATATTAAATTTTCAAGACTGGTTTATAAACTTGGGATATTAGTTATTGCACATTATTTGAAAATCCCATATGTAAGAAACTCTTAGAATAAGTTCACAAGTATTAAGTTGTCCATAGTTTAAGGACTTGTGAATTTATTTAACATCCAGTCCTCATGTTAATAATTATCTGTAGAATAATTGCCATGTGTGTAGTTAATATATTTCATTGGTGATTATTTAAGGATAATTTAAATAATTAAGTGCTAATATCTAACTCTTAGATATTTAGTATTTATTTATTTATGTATTTTATTTAATTTGAATTATGGAAATTGAAGCAGTTCAACATCTTATTTGCTCCATAATTTAACATACATAAAATAAATATGCAGCATAATTGATTGGATTTTAATTGGCTTATATCAGTTAATGATATTTAGTCAATTTTATTCTAAGAAAATTGTGAGATTTTTGTTGGATGTGAATTTTGTTAAAATTTTTGATCGGGAACAAATTCAAGGATGAACAGAAAACAAAAATCAAGAAGTTCATTTTAAACTGGGAACATGTTTGAAATGACATGAGCATCAAAATCTATCGAAAAAGGAATTTTGATAGTTTTCTGAGTACTTGATAAAAAGTATCGAAAGCAATTTTAGATGGTTTTTGTTAAATAAAAGAAAAACTATCGAAGAAAAGTCTCGATAGCTTTTGAAATTGGAAATGAAATTTATCGAAAGAATTCAATTCTTTAATATTCGAAATTCTCGATAGTTTTTCAAACATAACAAATGTTCGATGGTTTTAATTTTTGAATTTTAAACCTTCATAGATCCAGAGCCCTCAGTGGCCATCCCTGACCAAGAGGTTGAAAACCAACAGCCTCTAACCACGGTCATAGAGCCTTTGAAAGAAACAAATGAAACAACAACAGAAACTCCTACCCTACTATACCACCCACTCAAATAACTGAGAGTGTAGAGGGAGTCAGTGCCAAAGCAGCACTAAATAAGGAGATACACCATTCAACAACAGCTCTGCCTTCTGCTAAAAGAAGAAAACTAGAAACCAAGGCAACTGTTGAAACTTCATTACCATCTTTCACCGAGCCTCTAACTAATTTTTATGAAGCTGATTGGGCAGCGATAACCAAAGCTATATCTGAACCCCTATCCCAAACAGATAAAGGAAAATTGACGGAAGTAACTAGTTCTCCGACCATTTTACGGTCAGGACCACTGGTTGAAGGTTCTTTACTGAACCAAGAGTCTTCACAGACGTTGAGAGAAGGTTCTGACCCAAATGCACAATCTAAAGGGTCATTACCTAACTCCCCAGATGGAACATATCTGGATCCTGCGGGTACCGGGTCTGACATAGGTGCAGATCGGCAACTCGGTAACAATGAATCAATTTCATTTGAGGAGTTACCAGAGGATATGTCTACAAAGACTTCAGAGGGAGTTTCAGGGCCTCTGCTATCAATAGAGCCTGATTCCAACCCCCCAGATATTCAAACTCTGGATCCTGTTGAGGACTGATCATCGCAAGATGATCAACAACTTGGTTTAACCAAGGATGGGGATTTGCGAAACCCCATTGCACCACCAGTGACCTCCTTAAGGATGGCTATATATGGTGATTTTCCTTGCAGGTACATTTGGATGATGAAGCTCTGAGAGATAAGAGTGAAACACTTGTGAGGTACACGAAACAGAATCACACACTCACAGTGAGGAAGAAAGAGAGACACCAAATCCCATTCCCATTCCCTATCCCTTAAACTTGGTTCGTAATGTTTTACCTTTAAAGACCTAACAGTTGAGACCTCATTTCGGGACCTAACATGTTTTAGGGCCCTAACAAGTGTGATCTAACAGTTGGGAGGTATAAGGAAGATGTCGGGAAATTTGGTTCATAGGATGATTGACGGTGAAGCCATCTTGCAGTATTTAAAGGGCATAGTTGATCAGACTATATATAGCTACTTCTTTTCTAACAGATGCTACATGAGAATTCCTTCAAGACCCAGAAAAACTTCTTTTCTTAAATGTAGTAGAGAACATTGAAGATCGGAAAAACTGCTATACTTAGGGGGAGAAGTGAGCTATAATCAGATTATTGGAGGATTCCTCAACTAAGGGGGAGAAGTGGTAAGAAAAAATAGAGGTACACCACACCACAATTCTATTGATCTTTCAACTATTGGGGAGAGACTAAGGGGAGAAGTGGTAGATTTCCTAGAAGACGGAGAAGTGGTATTGGTTCACCACTGTTCTAATAATGGGAGCAGCTATATTCCATAGGGGGAGGAGTTGTATTCCAAATGAGGAGAAGCAAGGGAGATATGTGCTTTTCAGAAAAGGAAATATGGTTGTACAACAGAAGCCGCTGAACTCCTAAAGGAGAGAAGTGGAGAGGTATACTTCAGTAAGTGGTAGACAAAGACATATTCATTACCACTGAAGAATCTCGAGAAGCTGCTAATGATTACTTCAAGACTGAGACGGATTATTTGGCAGAGATTTAAAGAACCAAAGAAATGAAGATGAGTTACTACGTGAATATCAGTTCAGTGCTAAAGAAACAATCATCTATCATTTCAGTTTGAACAAGAAATCTGGAAGTGAAGAATTTGATCCAAAAAACTAGTAGCATTATTTACAAGTCCCGGGTAATCACTTTTTCTACTTGTTAGTTGAGTTATCCTCTCTATAATTTGTTTGTTAGGTTTAACAATCAAATATGGGGAGATTGTTGGTGAGATCACAAGGCAATATGAACAGGAAGACGTGATAACTCAACACTAGAACAGGACAGGTAAATAATACTACGCCTACACAAAAATCAGGAAGAAATGAATACAAGGCAAATACAAAGAATCAAAATATTAGATAGATCTTTGAAGTCTACTACTGGTCACTGAAAAAAGTTCATTAACATGTTCATGCCTCAGTGAAGAATAAGGTTTGAAGACTTTCAAGGTTTCAGAAAGTGTGTAGATTCAGTATAAGTGCCACAAGAAGATTTCAGTGTATTAGCATTGATTGTGTTATAGACAGTGTTCGAAGCATAGGAATCTGGTTTAATTGAATACAGGGTAAAGACAAAGGTTAAAGAAGATAGCTACAGTCTTGAAGTTATACTTACTGACAGAAGTTCATTTATATGTTCGAGCGTCAGTGAAGAACAGAGAATGAAGTATTCAAGATTGTAGTACCAATGAAGACGTTGTCTAAGTACCAGGAAGGATTCTAGTGAAAGTGCGTTGTTTATTGACAATCTGTGTTTGAAGCAATTTGTACTGCTGCCGACTTATCAATTGGAATGCAATGAAGATGTGAAGATTCAATTCAGTGTTAGTCGTCTGTGAACCAGACCAGTTGCACTAGGTGTCAACACATACGAAGAAGATCAACATATTTATTCGACAGGAAAAATTGATGAAGTCCGACATGATAATTCCAGAAAATATCAAGCAGATTAACAAGAATTATCAGTGTTGAAGAAAACCATGAGAAGCTAAATTGTCGAAAGGAAAATCGTACAGTCAAAAGGTGTTAAGTGTACAAAAGTTGAAATCTCAATAAAGAAACTGCAAGAAAGGAAACTTGAAGGTTTAAGTGTTGACCAACCAAACCTTGGGTACTAATCTGCACTTTGACAAGGTTGGCCAAAAACCACTTCGATGGTTTTTGTTTGGTTCGACGGTTTTTTGTTGGTTCTATGGCTTTTCATTTAAAAGCTTCGATAGTTTTTTTGTGGGTTCACACTGGAACCAGTTCACCTTTGTTGGGGCTGAGATTTTTGACTGATGCGATACTTTTAATGCTCCGATAGTTTATGAAATTTATTTTATAAACTTAAATAAATTTATTTTAAACTTATTAATTAAGTTTATTATAAATTTAAAATAAGTTTATTTTATAAATTTATTAAAACTAAAAAGGAGTATTTCGATAGTTTCTTTATAAGAAACCATCGAAGTGGTTTTTAAAAAGGAAACAAAGAATGGTTCGATAGTTTTCTTTTAGAAAACTATCAAGATGATTTTCTTTGATAGGTTTTTTTTTTCTACAGCATGAAGAATTGTATGGACACAATTAATTGTTGTGTTCGATAGTTTTTTTTAAAAAACTATCAAGACTACACATTTGAAGAAGAAGATATATTGAAGACAGACTTCTTCTGTTCTTCATCTTCTTCGACGAAGAGAAGAAAATACAGAGAGAGACAGAGAATGAAACATTTATTTTATACCTGGAATTCTCACCGGATAAACGTTATAATGCCCACACTTTGTTCAATCTTAAGGGTCATTATAAAGTTTCTCCGGTAATTAAATCCTTTAGACAAACAAATAGATACAAACATTGTTTAGGATTTAATTTGTACAATCTTTGTAGAAGCAAGAACAAATTGTTCTTGGAAGCCGGTAAATTTATTTACTGGGTGTAGCACCCCTTCAAGATTTATATATCGAATATAATTCTTGGAAAATCTTGTGTTATTATTTTCTTGTCCGAATTAATATTCACCCTCAAGAACACGAACCCACTACAAGAACACTAGTTTAATTATCCGCAAAAGATTCGAAAGAATTTTTTTTATAATTAGTGAGTATCGTATTCAACCCCCCCCCCCTTCTACGATACTTCGGGACCTAACAGTATATCATTGAAAATTATATCTAATTTGTTTTAAAAATTATTTTAGATTTTTTGAAATTGTAAAAATCTTCTTTCTAAAATCCAGTCAAAAACCGAGTCAAATTAATCAAAAAATAATAATTTGAACACATCAATTGATTTGAAATGAAACAAATATTATATTTTAAATTATGTATAAAAGTAAAACTGAAAGATATTTTTCTTCTCATAGGACACAGTTAACTAAAAAAAGTTAAAAGCCTTCAATCCAAATCCATTTTAATGTCAGGCTTCAGCCAATAACTCGATCTTTTGCACATGTTTTTCTATAATCTCGCGGGATCTCCACATTTTCTCCCGTGATTATAGGAATGTTCATTGTCAACCAAGTTATACACATTCATCAATGCATTTTCAAAACACACCTGAAGCGAGCTGGCGAGGCTCTCATTGCATAGATTAAGCAAAATAACACAAACACCTTTTATAATACCTAAGGTTTTCCCCTCGCAGCAACACGTAAAGCGATGTGAACCCACAATCTTTTAGTGATGCGAACTCACCATCTTCTAGCGATGCAAGCTCACTATTGCACTGTGATGTGAACTCTATCGGGTTCCAATTTATCTCTCCAATCACCCTTCCATCATGAATCCCCTTTCAAAATTGATGCGAACTTCCCAATGCGAGGCAAGCTTACTGTCAAGTCAAATTCACTTTAACTCTGTTTCCATCATGCGATACGACCTGAATGAGAATGATGTGAGCCCCTCTTCAAATTATTTACCTCTACATATCTGTTAGGTCCAAACTGGGGTATTAGCCCCCTATGTCACAATTTTAAAAATTAATGTCTCAAATTGCACAATTGAGAAAAATGCCCCTTTCTATGACAAAGAAACGTTAATTAAACAAACGTCTTCTGAAAACATCAATGTGTCTCGCGTTTCTATTCATAACTCTGATGAATATATTTCACAAGGTGGAAAACTTGACTTCACTATGCGTTTATGAATCCAAAATGCGCAAGCTTTTTTAGCGTTTTGCTTAGCAATGTTAGTTCATATTGCGTTTATTACGAAATACAAAACAAAGTCTACACAGGTGAGACTCACCCACGTGTTAATGCTTCGATAACTATACAACACAACAACAATGTTGCAGGGTCACTTTCATAATATCTTTACTATAAACTAAAGACACTAGTGGTCCTACTATGCATCACAAGTCACAACACACTAAAATTAATCACTGAAAACGCAAGGCGATCCTTCGTTTCAATGTGATAAACATGACCTTGTTTTTGAATTGTGACATTCAGGCCCATTTATTTCAAATTTTTTGTCATTCAGGTCCACTAGAATTCGAATCATAAATCGTCACCAGACCTCTATAGATGATTTAATCACCATTTATCGTTGCATTCAACATCGTTTTCAGATTTGGGGGTGAATTCAAAGATGATTAAAAATGAGATAAATTTGTTTATATATATGTAGGTATGTGTATGTATATGTATAAGACAAGATAAGATTGAGATTGTGGAACAACCATGTATTAAATCAGAGAGATAAATAAAGTATGGTTATGAGGGTTGAAATCGTGGTGCTCGGAAAAAAAAAGTATAGATAAATGAAGGAGGCAGTGGTTGACAAAGAGAGACATGTGAGAGAGGATAAGAATAATATACGATGGATATTAAAAGAAATTATAAAATTGAAATGCTGAGATTAAACCTCAGTTCTCACCATAACACAGGGTTCTCACTTGAGTAAGACCCTATATGATATAACATATTATTGATTATCGGAGTTGCTCTCAGATCATTTCTAATAATATGACTTCAATTATTTCAATAATTACTAATTAGCACCACATATAAGTTGTCAATATGGTTCTTAAATAAATACAAAATTTTCTACATTGCATGTATAATATACACTTTACTATAAGTATTTGATATTTAAAAGCAGGGTTAAATGACATTCTGGTCACTCAACTGACTATAAACTTTCAATTGGGTCATCGAACTGAATAAACTTTCAGTCAGGTCACTAAACAAAAACCTTTGAAACAGGTCATTAGCCATGACGGACGTTAAGAAATGGACGGAAAGATAAATCATCTTGCTAACTTGGCTGTTTTGTATCCAATTGACATGTACACCTCAAAAGGACGTTATATCCGACCCACCCCACATTTTTTATCTCCAACAGTTACATAAAATCCCTTTTTAATGTCAAATAATAGGGGCTAAATATTGTTCATCTTCTTCATCCCTTCTTCCTCCTTCAATGTCTACTTTCATGAGTTTCGGTGCTTCAAATCCTTCCATTCAGTATAGTATAGTAGGAACTCTTCTAGAAACCAAAAACAACATAGCCCTTTAAAATAAAGAAGTGGTTATATATTGTTGTTGTAGTTTGCTTTATTATCATGTTCTTGAAGTCGGTTTAAGAAGTATTTTAATTTTTTTGAAGTTGTAATATAATGATGACTGATTAAGAAAGTGGTTTTCATATTTAGAAGGGTTTAATTAAGAATTGTGTTAAAATGTCAATTAAGAGGGGTAGGTTATAAGTGGATCGGAGTTTTATTTGGACGGGTTAACCAACTGATGTGGCAGCTGAGTTATCCATGAAGTGGTACAAATAGACGGAGTTTCGTTTAAAGTCAACGAGACTTAACGTCCGTGAAAATTTTAATTTATGTAATGATTAAAATGAATACATTCATGTGTTTAGTGACTTGACTGAAAGTTTTTTTCAGTTGAAAACATCAAAACACCATTTAATCCTTTAAAAGTATCATGTTACATGTGTTTTAGCACCCCCTCAACATTCAGATTCGTCCGGTCAAAAAAAACCATTCATACACTATTCGTGTTGTCCTTCTAAGGCTCCGTTTGGCATTGCTGTTGGAGACAGCAAAAGCAGCTTTTTTCTGAAAAGCAGCAAAAAAAGTGTTTGGTAAAATTTAAAAGATGCTTTTCTGAAAAGCGCTTTTGGCTGAAAAGCTGCTTTTAGAGAAAGCAGGCCCCCCATGCTTTTGAAAAAAGCTGCTTTTCAGCTTTTGCGGGAAGCAGCTACTGGTTTCAATATCAAAACTCACCAAAAACATTAATTTTTTATATTATACACCAAAACATGAACATATCAAAAATATTACCAAACAGTTATCTGATTTTCACAACAGCACTTATTTTAACAGCACTTTTTTCAACAGCACAGCAATTTTTAACAGCAATCCCAAACAGAGCCTAAATTATCTCACATTTAAAAAGTAAATATGAAGACCATTTTAAAAGTAAATATGAAGACCCGTCTTGAAAAGCCGCGTCCAGGAAAATTTCGTAATAAGAAAATGAGGTTCGTCGGCAATGCCAACCAATTCCCAACTCCTAACAAGTAATCACCACTGTATGGCGTGGATCCACGTCTGAGACAGCTCTATCCATTTTCCATTCTTCTTTTTCTTTTATTTAATACTAGATTATAGTTTGTGCGATGCACAGTTACTTAAATTTTATTTATAATTATATTTTTATTACTCATGGAACACACGATTATTTTTTTAATATTTATAATTATATTTATTTATGAATATTTTAATATTTAAAAGTTATTAGTTTACATGATTAAATTATTGTTAAAAAAGATTTAGCCAAAAAAATTGTAGTTACAAATTTGATATTTATTATATTTTACACGCTCAATTTAATATTTGTTTATATTGAGTTATAAAAGTTAGATTTGGCCAATTTTATAGTCCACATGAAATTCACAAAATAATCTTTAATTTAGTTGTGGTTTAATAGTTCTTTTTCAATTAAAAACTATTCTAAAACTAAAAAGAGAATAAAGTGACGAAATTTAATGTTGAGAATTATATTCGATTTAGGAAATCTTAGTTTAGATTATTAGAATACCCTTTATTAACCAAATACAGTTTTTAATGTTAAATATAACGGTTTTCACCTATCTATTTAAGATTAAACGATTTTTATTATTTTGTTATTAAATGAGTTTCCTTATTTAATTACAACTATTTTTATGTTTTGACTTTTTAGAAAATCCAATCCTAATATAATATCTTTTAACTTATATCATTTTTAGATAATAACTTCTTTTTATATGATATAATCATGATCGTCTATTTTTAAAAGTATTGGATCTAACGGTTGAGAATGTTTTGGCGGTATTTAGGACCAAACTACCAGGATAATATCAATAATTTTTCTTAATATTTATAAAAAAAATTAATTTTTAATTTTTTTAAATATTTATTGCTAAAATATAATATACTCTTTTTTGTAATATGTTAATGATGCGGGAACTTTGAACTTTTGAGGAAATAAATTATCAATTAAAATATAATTTTTTTTGTAATAGTTCTTCTTTTAAAGTAGTACACCGTGACGATCAAAATTATGTATAAAATTCATTTTTTATAGTATATCGTAAATATAAAGACTAAATAATGAAAGCTTCCTTATAAGTATGGTCGCTTTGTTTGATCACTCAATCCATAATCGTTGGATCTTTCAAATTAAATTGTTGAGAAACGTTAGATATAACAGTAAAATTATAATGTATAATGATCTAAGGTTTGAATCTACCAACAAAATATTAAAATTTACAGTTTTTTTTTGAAAAATAAGAATTTTTAGCTGAGTCTAAAATTTCAAAATACGGTTTTTTTTAATATGAATATAGTCGTGCTAACAATAAAATTAGGTTTCTATGAGTTCTTATAAGACAAAATCACCATTTGCGTATAATTTATTATTTAATAATAAATAATATTTGATTAGTTATGATCTAAAACTTAATAAAATATGATAAAAAATATGCACAATTTTATAAAATTTTATCCTCGTATTATTATATTCTTTGTTGATTTGAATTTTTCTTAGATTGATTTTAATTTTTGAACATAGATTTCTAAATTTAAAATAGTTAGAAAAAAGTAATTAAATTGACGTTAAAATAATGATGACATAATAATTATTATTATAATTTAAATACTCACTTTACTAATTTGGGCTTTATCTTGTATTTTAAAAATTAGATTTTGACGATTTTACAGCCCACATGAAGATAACTAAATTATCTTTAATTAAAAGATGGTTTAACAATTTTTATCTAACTGGAATTATCCATGGAAGAGAAAACTAACCTCTCTCTTAGGCTTATTATATACTAGCTTAAAACCCGTGCGATGCACGGATTGTTAATTGTTATTTTATTATTATTTTTTAAAATTTTATTAATAGGTAAAACTTTTAAAAATAATTATAATATTAAAATATGTTTAAAAATAAATAACTAAATGTTTGTTCGTGATATTTTTGGAAAAGGAGAGGTTTTAGTAAGGAAAAATAGAAAAACTAACATGTTTTAGTTAAAAAAGGTAATTGCCCGTGATATATTTAGTTAAAAAAGGTAATTGGTTATAAATAAGTAATATTATTTTTTAATAATATATTTCTATAAATAAGTAAGGTTAATTAAGTAAAAACATGAAGTACAGTTAATTAAGGGCAATTAAGTAAAATCACAATGTACCATACCGACCAACCAAAGTAAGGTTAATTAAGTAAAATCACAACGTACCATACCGATTAACCAAACTTTTAATGTTTCGTTTATTATATAATAGTATAGTATAATATTGATAAGGAGTTAATAGAGAATTTTTACATGTCACTGCGTAACTAACATGGACGACGGTGCGCATGAATATTAGACATTGTGCTAATAAATAGTGTCCCCTAGTTTCAAAAACTAGCTTAAATTTTGAATGATCAAATTAATTATATCTTGATCATAAGTTGCGAAATATATATTTATATTTCATAAAATCTTAAGAAAAATTGAAAATAAATTATACACATCGTTTAATTGTATAGTATGTGCAAACTTCAATTAAAACTTATTTTATTTCTCCATTTAAAATTAATACCGAACTATTAATTTGAAATGAAGAGTATAGAATTTGTAAATTGACAAAATTGTTACATATTTATAATTTTAGTATTTAAATATACATAAAAAATTTATAAATAAATATGCATATATATATATATATATATATATATATATATATATATATATATATATCAGATAAAAATTATATCTCTTTATATACCGGTGTGATTGTGATTTAACTTTTGTAATTTTTAAAATATTGAATTCGCAACCAAACAGTTGCAGTTATCAAAAATCAGGATTCAAACATTTAAATTTAGGAATGAATATTTAGGCAAAGTCTTTTCAAGTTTTTCATTGATCTGTTTATTCATGTACAGCGGATTCTTTCGAAGAGATAAGTCTACGCTGGCTTTCTTTATATATAAGTATCTTTATCTTCTTCTTTTTTTTTTTGCTAACTCTTAATCTTCTTTTTTTCCTCATGAACAAAAAAGTGTATTTTGAAAGGGAAATGTTAACCATAGTCCTAAGAGCTATGTTTAGGCATTGAATTATCTCATCTTTTTCATGTTTAAACATTTAATTTTAGTAATAGCTTTCCAAAATTATAAGATATTAGAAGATTATAAATGTTGATTGCTAAATTTTCAATGAAATCAAGTTGTATTTATAGAAATGAATCAAAATCATAAATGTAGTTATAGAAATAGATGTAAATATCTTAATGACAATATAGATATATAATATAATTCGTAATCATAACCCTTAGGGCTGTTGTTAACATAACCCTTTTGAAAATTAGTAAATTACCTCTTTTACAAGTGTTTTCTAAGAATAGATAACAAAGCTAATACGTATTATTTTTATTTTCAATAACTTTTAAAATAAGCAATTTCATAATCTGACACCGTAAGAAATAATTCATTACTATTAGACTTGCAAGTATTTTGTTTTAAAAACTGCGGTCCATTTATGAGAAAATTCCAGAAATACTATTTTAATGAAAAGTATAATTTTTTATTTTGCGCTGCTTTGTGACGGATTTTTTTATTTTTTTTCTTGTTAATTAAAATATTCTAAAATTTTAAATAACAAAAAAAAATTGTACTGCAAGAAGAAGTAGATAATGCAGAGGAGCGTTTGTGTCCTGACGGGAGGAAGATAACAAACATGTTGGATAATGAACGGTCCAGATGAAACAAGATTAGCATGACAGGGATCAGGATTGGCGTGGCTACACATCATCTCCACGTATTTCTTTATATAAAATTATTTTAATATAGATATCCTTGTCCACGCCCTCTCTAACTTATATTTACCAAAAATGATTTAAAGTAACATGCGGAAAAATAAAAAATTCGTCATTACCTTTAAATTATCCTGTCCGTGACCCCTAAGACAAGCCAGGCTTATCTAAAAATAAAACCATAAAAAATATGAAAGAAATCCCATAAATGTAGGAAACGCAAGGAAATATAGGTGGTGGTGGGAGGATAAGTGACGTAATAAAAGAAAAGTGTGAAAAAATAAGAAGGAAAAAAAGGGAAATAAAAAGTAGAATATCCAGAAGCATAATTTTAAAGGCGGGCAGAGGAATATTCCAGGCATTCAGGAAGATCCAAAATGCCTTATTCATCCTCCATGCATGGCTTCGTTCTTCTCCCACCTTCCTTTATATACCTAATCTCTACCTCCAACTATCTTCCATAATTCATTACGTTTTTCTCACTTCTTCATCTCATCTACATTTTTTGTTAGAGACAACAATGGCTCTCAAGGCTGTTCATGTTTCCGAAGTTCCCAATCTTGATCAAATTCATGAAAATGCATCCATCGCTATTTATTCCAACCGATTTCCCCAAGGTACTTTTTTAATTTGTTCGTAACGGTCGATTGCAGAAATTTAAATACTCAAATGCCGTGTTGTGTGATAAATATCGAATGCTAATGATTTTTATGTATGAAACAGGTGTTGACATGGGAAAGGGTGGATTTAAGATACCAAAGTTCACGGTGATAGGCCACAGAGGGCATGGAATGAATATATTGAATTCTGGTGATCGGAGAATGAAGGCTTACAAGGAGAATTCGATTTCTTCCTTCAATACTGCCGCTGCCTTTCCCCTAGATTTCGTTGAATTTGATGTCCAGGTTACTAAAGATGACTGTCCTGTCATATTCCATGACAACTTCATCCTCACTCAAGAAAATGTAAGTTAAATCTTATTTTAATCTTTTATAGTCTTGTTATTAATCATCTTTTTTTTTAATGAATTTATTTGTTATTTTAATGGTAAAAAAATTGATGATTTCAGGGTACTATCTTTGAGAAGAGAGTAACAGAATTGTCTCTATGTGAGTTTCTTGACTATGGGCCTCAAAGAGAGACTGGAAAAACAGGAAAATCTCTCTACAGGAAAACAAAAGATGGCAAGATTGTGAGCTGGGATGTTGAAATTGATGAACCATCTTGCACACTTGAAGAAGCTTTTAAGCAAGTCAATCCTCGTTTGGGGTTCAACATTGAATTGAAATTTGATGATTACATTGTGTATGAACAGGACTATCTTGTTCATGTTCTTCAAACCATTTTACAGGTATTTACAGGCCTATCTTTTTTCATAATTTAATAAAAAAATAAAATTATTCGGAGACCGGAGTCGTTGACTAAACTTTTGATCTGTTCTTTAGGTGGTGTCTGATCATGCAAACGAAAGGCCTGTCATATTTTCAACTTTCCAGCCTGATGCAGCTCTTATTGTCAAAAAATTGCAGAGCACCTACCCTGTAAGTTTACGCACCGAACCCGAATTTTTACACACACGGAGAATAAATAAAGCGTGCTAAGTGCTAATAATGGATTGAAATCAGGTATTTTTCCTTACAAATGGAGGAACAGAGTTATACTATGATGTGAGAAGGAACTCGCTAGAAGAAGCACTCAAGTTAAGCTTAGAAGGTGGACTTGAAGGCATTGTTTCTGAAGTAAAGGGGATATTCAGAAATCCTAGTGTAGTTAGCAAGATTAAAGAATCAGGCCTCTCCCTTCTTACATATGGCAAATTAAAGTAAGTTACAATACAATTTCGACCCTTGTGGTATTTATATCTGTTTCGAGTCTAAAACATTGTTTGTGTTACAGCAATGTGCCGGAAGCTGTGTACATGCAATATTTAATGGGAGTTGAAGGAGTAATTGTTGATTTTGTTGAAGAAATCACGGAAGCTGTTAATGACATGATCAATCCAACAACTAAGAAAGGTGAAAGCGAGGATATGGTATTGGATGAAGAAATGAATGAGGTGGAGGTGATTAAAGCCAAGCCTCGGTTCACTCAAAGAGAGTTGTCATTTCTGCTCAAGCTCATTCCAGAATTGATACAGTAGTTAAAAAGCAAGGGGAAAATGTCATGGAAGAAAGGATATATTAGGTGGATTTGATATGCATAAGTATAAAGGGCTAGTTTTTTTGTGGTTGGAAGCATGATGATTGTACATAATATTGGTCTCTGTTTTATGTTCATGTCATTAACGCTTCGCTTGTATTAGAGCGCAAATTCCTGTTTTCTTTCACAGATTTGCAACCTTTAGGTTTATATATGATGAATGAAGCATGCTTATTGCATAAATGTGTCTGTTTTGCATAAGTTTGGTTGACAAAACTCGTAGATGAACCAGAACGAAACCGATAAATCAAAGAGCTGTATCTTTTTCACCGTAAAAATAAATTAGCAAAAAAAAAAAAAAAATATTGGACTATATAGCAGCTCATCACCTCAATCCTCTAGTCAACTCCACTGGTCCACTTGTCACAACAGAATTCTGTTATACAGCTAAGCGACAGCTAAGCGACAGCTAAGCAACAGCTAAGCAAATAGCTTAGTATATATAGATTAGTAGTCATTCTTCTCTGTACTTTTTACTTTTCTATTTTGTAAAACCAACAATGTAAAGCTCTCCTTCCTTGATGTAACAATGGAGTTGTGTATCAATGAAGTTTAGTATGTTTGATCGTTGCTCATGAGTTTAAGATGGTATCAGAGCGATAAAAGTCTTCCGCATATTCGCCTTGTTCGTTTTCTTCATCGTTATCAAGCACGGTCTTCAGTGATACATCTTCTTCATTGATATTTGAAGATCATCCACAGATTCACCAGTTTTGTGAGTTGTTTCTTGATCTTAATGTTTTTCTTGATCATCTTTCTGGAATTTTAGACGATGTATCTCTATTTTCTTGCAAATCTTGTTGTTTTTGCTGCAAACCTTGTTGTGTTGTTCATCAATTGGATCGTTTCTGATGCATCAATCAAATGTTATCTGATTCGTTTCATCATTTAGCTCCACGATCCTATATCAATGCCGTTTTAAGTAATTCACATACAACACATACAATGTCTAATCTTGTCAATACTCGCAACAACACTATGAATCCACATTCATCCTCATCGCCAAACAATAATACGTCATCTCAAAATGACTCTCAACCGTATTCTCAAACTATTGATAACAATTCTCATCCTCTTTACCTTCATAATAACGATCAGCCTGGAATGATCTTGATCTCAAAGAAACTAATCGGTTCTGAAAACTATACTTCCTGGAAACGTTCTTTACAAATTGCTCTTTCTGCTAAGAATAAGCTTGTCATTGTTACCGGTGATTTTGTTGCCCCTCCTGAGTCTTCACCTCTTTATGTTCACTGGAAACGAGTCAACGACATGGTTATTACCTGGATATTGAACACAGTTTCTGATGAAATAAGTAACAGCATGAATTTCATGGATAGTGCTTTTGCTGTTTGGCATGAACTCAACGAGCGCTTCTCTGCAGTAAGCGGTCATAAATTCTATGAAACTCAACGAGAATTATTCAAATTGGAGCAAGGCAATGATTCTATTGAAATCTACTTTCACAAGCTCAAAGGTTTCTGGGATGAAATTAAGGCATTGGAACCTCCTATCAAATGTACTTGTGGCGCAGAAAAGGACTGGGAAATTCAGCTTGAAAAAACCAGGCTTATTCAATTTCTAATGGGGTTACACTCTAGTTACACTGCTGCAAGGGGACAATTGCTGATGATGTCTCCCTGGCCTACAGTTAATCAGGCTTTCATGTTGTTGAAGCAAGAAGAGAAACAAAGGCAATTCCAGAATTCTTCTGTTAGTCCTGTTGCCTTAATGGTAAATGTTCCTAAACCGTCTACATCACCCTCTGGTTATATCCCCAACAAATTCAGTGAGCGATCCTCTCCACCTATCCAGGAATGTTCTCACTGTCATATTAAAGGTCATACAAAGGACAGATGCTACAAACTGGTTGGCTATCCTTTGGACCATCCTCATCATCCTAACAACAAAGGAAAGAAACGGGCTCCTACTAATTCCAGATTCTCAAAATCTGCTCAAGCTGTGCACGTTTCAAATCCCTCAACTGATTCAGATAATTCTGCTCTTTCTACTAAAATGGAAGAGTTGCAGACTCAACTCAATTCTATCATGCAGAGCCTCAACAAATGTCCTGTAAATTCTGGTCCATCTACACAGTATAGCGGTCCATCTACACAGTATAGCCTTGCAACTCATTTAGCAGGTACTATCTACTCTATGTCTACTCACATATCTCATGACTCTTGGATAATCGATACAGGCGCTACTAACCATATGTGCTGCTCTCCAAATTGCATGAAAGACGTTCGTTCCTTAGTTGAACCATTAACTGTCAACTTTCCAAATGGTGAAACAGCAACAGTCACTCATGTTGGATCTGTTTATCTCAAACCTTTGTCTTTATGTTTACTCGATGTGCTTCTCATACCTTCTTTCACCTTTAACCTTCTTTCCGTAAGCAAACTCTCTTCACAATTAAACTCTATTGTTTCCTTTACTCCTACTGAATGTCTTGTGCAGGACCAATACCAGAAGAAGGGATTGGTTCTTGGTAACCTAGTGGGAGGTCTCTATCAACTCTTCAACAGTCAATCTCCTTTTTCTGCCCACACTGTTTCTCGCACTCCTTCAGACTATTCACTTTGGCATAGAAGATTAGGTCACGTCTCAGCCAAAGTCATTTCCAAGATTGATGCACTTCATCCTCTTTCTCCTGTCAGTAATAGTCATACACCTTGTTCTACTTGCCCTTTAGCAAAACAATATAAGCTTCCGTTTTCTTCGAGTCAATCTCAAGCTCTTGCTGTTTTTGATCTTGTCCATTGTGACTTGTGGGGTCCTTATAGGACTCCCACCTATACTGGTTGTAAGTACTTTTTAACCATAGTGGACGATTTTTCCAGAGGTGTATGGACTATTCTTTTGCCTACTAAGCAACACATTACTCAATGTTTGAAAGATTTTTTTTCTTACGTACATACACAGTTTTCTACTGTTGTTAAATGCATTCGTACTGATAACGGAGGGGAATTCCTCAACAAAGATTTAACTTCATTTTTACAGTCACAAGGTACAATTCATCACACCACTTGCCCATATACACCTCAGCAAAATGGCCGAGTTGAACGAAAACACAGAAATTTATTGGAAATGTCTAGAGCCCTTATGTTCCAAGCTCATCTTCCTTCCGTTTTTTGGGGTGATTGTATTCTTACTTCTACTTACCTCATTAATCTCATTCCTTCTTCTGTGTTAGGTTTCGTTTCTCCTTACCAAAAACTATACAATAAATCACCTTCTTATAGCCATTTAAAGGTTTTTGGATGCCAAGCTCACATGTCTATTCATGATTCAGATAAACTGGCACCTCGTGCAGTTAGTACAGTTTTCATTGGTTATTCTGTCACTCAAAAGGGTTATAAACTCTATGATCCTTCAACTCATAAAATCTTTGTTTCTCGCCATGTGATTTTTACCGAATCCTCTTTTCCTTTTGTCACTCTAACTTCATCCTTTAACTCTCCTTTATACACACCACCGGGTCCAACTTATTCTGGTGATGTTGATCTTTCTTCAACACCCTTAGCTGACTATCATACTCTTGATATTGATGTTACTACGGATGCTTCTACTCCTGCTGCTTATACTCCATCACCTCAATCTTCTACTCCTGCTAGTTCTGATTCTGTATTAGATAATTCAACTCGTTCTGACCATAATGCATCCTCATCACCTATACATCAGAGTTCTCTCTCTACTCCGCCTGTTCCACAACGTCTTTCTTTGCGACATAAAGTTCAGCCTGTCTGGATGAAGGATTACATTACCACTACAACTGATAAACCCTTGTGTTCTTCTCATTCGGTTTTGCTCGACTGTCCTATTGATGAAACTAAGTACAATTTTTCGCACTATTCTTTTCCTACTTCCATTTATTCTTGCACTGTTCATTCTCCAAATGTTATTCCCGAACCTTTTACATATGCTCAAGCTGTTAAAGATCCTCGCTGGGTCGACGCCATGGACAAAGAACTCTCTGCTTTACAAACCAACAATACTTGGTCCATTGTTCAACTTCCTCCAGGAAAGAAAGTAGTAGGCTGCAAGTGGGTTTTTCGAGTAAAATATCTGGCAGACGGTTCACTCGATAAATTTAAAGCCCGCCTGGTTGCCAAGGGTTATACCCAAATTGAAGGTCAGGATTATCACAACACGTTCTCTCCGGTTGCAAAAATGGCAACTGTCCGTACTCTTTTAGCCATTGTTGCTGTTAAAGGTTGGGATATTCACCAACTTGATATCAATAACGCTTTTTTACATGGTGAATTATCTGAGGAAGTTTATATGTCTATCCCTCAAGGACACCCTCTTTTTGGTAAAGATTTTGTTTGTAAGTTGATTAAGTCAATCTATGGCTTACGTCAAGCTTCTCGCGTTTGGTTTGAAAAATTAGCTTCTGTTCTTCTTGAACTTGGTTTCACCCAGAGCATTGCTGATTACTCTTTATTCATTTACAAGACTGATGACATCTTTGTTACTGCTTTAGTCTATGTCGACGACATTCTTTTAACTGGAACTGACACAGGTTTCATTACAAGAGTTAAAACCGTTTTACACTCCATTTTTACAATAAAGGATTTGGGTTTGGCAAAATATTATCTTGGTTTGGAAATTCACAGGACGACTGCTGGTCTTTATCTACATCAACACAAGTTTGTTCGTGATCTTCTCCTTGAGGCTGGCCTCGACAATTGCAAACCTCTTTCTCTACCTGTTGATAGCACTGTTAAACTATCTCCACATGATGGCATTCTTCTTGATGATCCCTCTGTCTATCGAAAGTTTGTTGGCAAATTATTATACTTGACTGTATCTCGGCCTGACATTGCTTTTATCGTGCATCACCTTAGTCAATTTCTGCAAGCACCTCGTGTTCCTCATATGCTAGCTGTTCAACGTGTGTTACGATACTTAAAGGGTACTCCTTTCCAAGGATTGTTTTACTCGGCTTCTTCGACCCTCAAACTTGAGGCATATTGCGATAGTGATTGGGGTTCGAACTTAGATTCTAATGGTATGCTTAAAAGCATTACTGGGATGTGTTTACTACTTGGTTCTTCTCTTGTTATCTGGCATTCAAGCAAACAAAAGGTCATCTCTCGTTCCACTGCTGAGGCAGAACTTCGTGCCATTGCCGACACGGCTTGTGAATTATCTTGGTTAAATCTTCTGCTTGAAGAATTACAGGTTCCACAAGAATTACCTATTACCATTCATACTGACAATCAAGCTGCATTGGACATCGCTGCTGATCCAGTCTTTCATCCCAAAACAAAGCATTTTGCTCTCGACTGTCACTTTGTTCGGGAGCAAGTTCAATCTCTTTTAATACAGCCTTCCTATCTTCCCAGTTCACGTCAGTTGGCAGATGTTTTCACAAAGGGTCTTGGTCGACAAGCTCACTGGAATCTCTTGTCCAGACTGAATGTTAAGCAACCACATTCACTCTGAGGGGGGACTATTGGACTATATAGCAGCTCATCACCTCAATCCTCTAGTCAACTCCACTGGTCCACTTGTCACAACAGAATTCTGTTATACAGCTAAGCGACAGCTAAGCGACAGCTAAGCGACAGCTAAGCGACAGCTAAGCGACAGCTAAGCAAATAGCTTAGTATATATAGATTAGTAGTCATTCTTCTCTGTACTTTTTACTTTTCTATTTTGTAAAACCAACAATGTAAAGCTCTCCTTCCTTGATGTAACAATGGAGTTGTGTATCAATGAAGTTTAGTATGTTTGATCGTTGCTCATGAGTTTAAGAACCCCCCCCCCCCCCCCCCCCCGCTAAATCAAGCTTATTGCATCCCCACGCAATTTGGAGGTATTCATTCTTCCACAGAGTTTGCAACATCGTATCTTGATCTTTAAAGTATAATTGATAACGAAGCATCTTGTTGTAGTAAAAAAAAAAATATGTGCGCGCTTCAGAAACACATGGTACATTTGATATTTTTGAACTGAATATATTCATCTTGAAAATGGAGTCAGTTCTGTGTTTTCAAATGGGCAAGAATATGTCTTCCAAGTCGTAGAACAAAATTCCCTTTTTCTTTCTAGAAAATACTAGTACATGTGATCTTGATATGCTACAGGATGTTTTTTTTTTTGTTTTCCCTGTTTGCTATAAGTTGTGGTGAGTTCAATTTCAAAGTAGTTGGCCAATACATCATGTCACGTGTTTATGGAAGACGAGTGCCAGGTTTTGAAAATTATCTCAGAACTTACGAAAATAGACAAGACCATGTTCACTGGGACGACAATGTTGAATATTTGAGTCATGGATCTCTTTGCTCACTGTTTCTAGTAAACCAAATCTTCCCGTCAAACTGATAGAAATCAAATGAGAGTCTACCGAAATTACCCCTCTGTCCTCCCCCTTTCCTTGCTCAATCTTAGCTGCCGCCACCATTCTTCATCCCTCTTCAATCTTTTTTTCTTCTTTGACTACAAATTCTGTGAATTTTTCAATTGGGTTCATCCGATTCTTTGGATGGAATATGTGTATTTTCTTATCTGATCCTTTATTTTTGCTTTGAGTAAAAGGGTTATTGTGCTAAATCTTCACCAGGTTTCCTCTATTTTCTTTAGTGTTTTAGAAGTTGAATCTGTCAAGACAGAAAGCATTCTTAATCGAACGAAAGATATTTTATGTGTGCAATTTTCTGTTATTTTAACTGTTGTTTATTGTGGTCTTGAGTATGTTCAAAATGTGTCTCAAACCCTGCTAGTCTCTAGGATATTAAACATCAAGGTTTGGGGTGTCTCACATTGACAATTTAATTGTCTTGGAAAATGCTAGCTTTGGAGAGGGGTGTGATGTTTCTCGTGTTAGAACCTTGTTCCTGTCGCTTGGTTACGTGTTATTCCCATATTATACGAGACTAAGATATGGTAGAAGAAGGGTTGAATACAATATCAATTTTTATTGTGGACTAATTAACAAACTGAGAAGTATTTGAAGAACATAAACTAAAACACCAATAAAACAGTAATACATGAAACACTTTTCAGGTGGATGTTTGTTTGATAATTCACCTAAGAGGTTTTTGTTGTATTTCTTGAAAACTCTGTGTAGTTGTAAAAAAACTCATAGCTGCAATTTTTTACATAGAGTGAATTACTCTTACTTTTTACAAAGATTACACTTCTCACTAGCAAGGGCAATTCTATAGAAACATTACAGAATTCTCTCTAACTTGTACTATCTCTCTCTTTTTATATATCTACTCTAAGCTACTCATACAGTTACTATATACTGTATGTAACAAATAATTTACAAAAAATGGAAAATACATTCTAGCTAATGTTTGTCACATGCTCGTCATTAAAGTTATACCATTTCAGGAAATGTCTTGGGCTTTGTTGCTTGTAAATTTGGTAGTTCCAGAAAATACTTTAAGTCTATGCACGATGTTGTTTTCAAGAAATGACTATGTTCATGCCCCATGTGATATCTTTGCAAAGATGTCTTTTGCTTGAATTTGTCTTTTACTGAATTATCATGTTGCTGTCAGGTGAGATATGATAGCATCTTGCCAGTCAATAGGTCTTTGCATTTGTTGAGCTATCATTGAACAAAACAATTTGAAAAACAATCTTTTGGGTTACCTTCTTCATCTCTTATTAATCCTTGAACCTGGGTTGATTGTGATTAATTTTACATTTTACTTGTAAGAATTTGAACCTTCAATTATTTACAATTTAGTTCCCTATTCGTTACATCTTTTGTGTCTTCAGTCATTATCAATCAGTCACGGGTGTGCAGTATGATTCTGAGCTAGTTCTCCATTCGATATGTCCATTAGAGAACTCGACCTCCTATTTTTACCTTGAGTAAAAAGATCCTTGAATTCTCGAATCCTAAGACTGAGTTCTTGAACTGATGTATCTTGAGTTCTCGAATGAATGAGTTCATGACATCTTGTATAAGTCAACTTGAGTACTTCCCGAATGTATGAACTCTGGACTTCTCGAATAAGTCATTTTGTGGACTTCTCGATCAGTTAGTTTCCTTGGCTTCTCGAATAGGCCATTTTCTTGACTTCTCGAATATAAATTCTTGACATCTCGAATAGGCATTTCTTTACTTCTTGAATCCATACTTCTCGAATCAACCACTTGAGTTATTTTGCGGAGAACCCCTTTTTGATTTTTAATACCTCAACTTAAGAATCACATAGCTTGTTGCAGAATAAATTCCTAGATACTAAGCAACATACCATCCTTCACAGAGTACAACTTGAATTTAGGGTAGGTAGATGCTTCTTCACTAGCTTCCTAACCAATGGTTACTTCAGAATTTTTCTTCCATTAGCTAGCTGCAATTCTTGATAAAATTCTTGACTTGAGCTGTTTGTTATCATGAACTCTTAAACATGCAGATCCTAGATCCTAACATTATGATTGAAAGAGTTTTATCCATGTGGGGTATAAAAGTGATCACAATCTAGGGTTTGAACTTGTTATTAGTTCTAGTCTGAAACACCTGAATGGGTTCTCTGTTTTAGAAGAAGCTTTTGTGGACAAACTTTGGTTGTGTGAGGCATGTTCAAAGTGTGGTTAAGGGACATGAGTGTTCCTGGAAAGAACCTTCTGATTGATGTTTATATAATAGGAACTATCGGAAGTAACAGGGGTGTTGGGACATAGTACAACATGGACAAGAAGCTGAACGAGTGCAAATCAACTCATGAAGAGAAAGGTTATTTCAGTGGAGGACGGCAAAAAATTGATGTGAGCTTGTTGAATGTAGGCATGTTAATTCAGCGGAAGAGAAGATTGATGTGAGCTTGTTGAATGTAGGCATGTTAATTCAACGGAAGAGGCCAAGGGAAAGTATTAGCCCTCGTGTTAGATCGTGTGCGTAGAAATTGTATAATGTTTGTAGGATGGTGCCATGTTTGGTGTATAATTCCGGGAAAAGCACGTGTATTGAATATGTTTCAATTTGCAGGGGTGGCAATACAACAGGTAATGGGGCAGAAGGCTTCGGGATCAGAATTTTGTTGTCGATGCAGGTGATCAAGCTGTTTGTGGAACTGCTGAAAGGGATGTTTATGTATGTGCTCGTGTTACGCAGGCGGGGCTTTAGGTTGTTGTAACCATATGACTTGTTATACTATGTTTGTTTTTGAAGTAAGCTAGCTTATTCTATAGGTTTAGTTTTGTGAATTTTGCTTATGTCTCTAAGTGTGAACTTTCAGACTCCACGAGTTTCTGTTATGAATTCCCATTTATTATTTATATAAAACTAGATGCGTTGAAAAAAAAAAATCTTCCTGTCAAACCAAATATTACAATTTATTGTACATTAAAATTGTATCAAATTATTAACTTAAAAAATCGATGAACTTATTAATTTTTTGCATTTTAATCATTTATCTTTCTTTTTCTCCCACAAACCCAGTAAACTTTATTAAAATACGAAAAATTATTAACCAGGGTCAATCGTTCCACCTATGGTCCTTTAATCAAACATTCAAGCAAGCCAAACTTTTATTTGCTTTTAAACCTTCAAATTTAATAATTTATTTTATAACATATATAAAAATATTCAATGTTTTCTCAATCAATATAAATTAATACTCTATTATATAAAGGAGAAGACGGGGGCGGTGAGGTGGCGCTCTCAGATCGCTTTGTTCTATTTTTTTTAATTTTCTCAATTTTTTGAATTAATAATATTAAAAATTCGAAAAAATCTCAATTACCTTTTAAATTGCTTACTAATAGAGGAAATATATAATATTCTTGCATTTAAAATCTCTACTAATGGAGAAAGTAAATATACAATAGATCTTTACTAATGGAGGAAATTAAATATTCAATTATAATATTCCTTCCTTCAAAATATCTAAATTAGAAAAAAAGTGTATTACCTTACATTATTTTAAATTTTCCTCTATTATTATCTAAATATTCTCATAACTGTTTTAATGAAATTACCATCTTAACAATGGCTCTCCTAAACTTTTTTTTATTATGTAATATAATAGAAAATACAGGAACATTTTGGTAAATAAAAAGTTAATAAATTAGATCGGTTTTGCATAAGAAATTAAGTAATTAATACCAAAAACTAGAAAAAATCTCAATTCCCTTTTAAATATTTACTAATGGAGAAAACTAAATATACAATTTCAATATTCTTGCATTTAAAATCTCTACTAATAGAGGAAAGTAAATATAATATTTTTGCATTTAAAATCTCTACTAATAGAGAAAGTAAATATACAATAGATCTTTACTGATGGAGAAAACTAAATATCACTAATGGAGGAAACTAAATATTTGATTATAATATTCTTGCCTTCAAAATATCTAAATTAAAAAAAAGTGTATTAAATTACTGATATGGACATAAAAGTAATTATAGAAATATAATTGACGGTCCAATGAAAAGGCTCGATATTTAATGCCCAAATCCCTGATTATTTATTAATTTCGTAATTAATAAATAGGGAAAATATACAGCTCATGAAAAAAGCCCAAATTATGGAAAATTGGTCAAAGAAGGATCCAGAATCCCTATTAAAGGCAATTAATGAGTCATAACCCTTATCAACAAGGAAACGAATTCTCCAGTAAGAAATACAATACTTATCCGTTATCAATAAGGAGACTTATTCGCTAAGTCTCCTAAACATACCATAAATACAAGGCTCCAGACGCCTATATAAGGACCCTGATCCTACAATCAGAACTACATCTTTGGCTTGATTCTCAATAACGATTTGAGATACGTAGGCATCTTGTGAGGACCGATTTAGTCTCGAAACACAAGTGCAACCATTAAAGCTCGAAAGCTCATTAATCCTAGCAATCAATATACAAGTACGTTTTTTAATCCACAACATTTGGCGCCGTCTGTGGGAAGACAACATCAACCATGGCAAACACACGAAGAACAGCTCGAGATACTCAAACTCCTGAGGATCGCTCTATCACCTCTGAGGCTGATACTCACGGAAATTAACCACCGCCGACTACTGGCACTCAAGGGGCGAATATCCCCACCAACACTCAAGGACCGGAAATCCCAATTTCGGTTGAAGGGACGAATCCCCTGCAGATGGTCATTCATGGATCTAATCCACAAGAGACCGTTCACCAGCAACCAATCTCGACTTCTCCACTCATCATGAATGCACCGAGAAGCCTTCAACTCCATACTACTGATCTCCCTCAATACGCGAATCAGACTTTGGGGATGCCAAGCTATGGCATGCCCCCTCGACCCATGGCGGGTGGTAGTGGAACTAATCCAATCTACCATGAGGCATATGTGCCCCCTTATATTCAAGGTCTGGGACCCCGAAATCAACAAACTCGCCAGACCCCTTTTGTTCAAGATTACTCGGGCCCATACACCGAGGATGAGGGTTATACAACTGGGGAGGATGTCGCCCCAAGAAGGAGACGTTCTTCCCAGACAAATCAGGATCAACCCCAAACTACCAAGGAGAAAATTGCAGCCCATGAGGCAGAGACTGCAAGACTCAAGAAACTCCTTGCTGAGGAGGAGGCCGCTCAATCTCAAGGTCGATCGACTGAAGGATCCCGATAATCAACTTGGATCCACCGGCAAGAAGAACCAAGAGGGCCGAAGCCCCAAGAGGTGATCCTAGTATTCTGTTGCCCCTAGGAGATCCTGATGATCCTACACCACTGTTTACTCAAGACATCATGAAAACGGCTATATCCAGAAAATTCAATATGCCTTCGATCAAAGCCTATGATGGAACGGGAGATCCCGCAAATCATGTAAGGACCTTCTCCAATGCACTGCTGTTGCAGCCAACCAATGATGCGGTCAAGTGTAGGGCGTTTCCACAAACTTTGGCAGGCATGGCCCAACGCTGGTATAGCCGACTTCCTCCCAACTCAATTGGGTCTTTCAAGGAACTAAGCAAAGCTTTTATCAATCAGTTCATTAGTGGAAGGGTGCATGAGAAAAGCTCTGCATTACTCATGGCAATCCAGCAAGGAAAGAATGAAGCCCTAAGGGACTGCATCAATCGATTCACTCGGGAGGCTTTGAAAGTCCCGGACTTAGAGGACAGAGTGGCTATGATAGCCCTGCAACAAGGAACTACTGATGACCACTTCAAAAGGTCATTAGCTAAACATCCACCCGAGAGCATGCTGAAGCTCCAAGATAGAGCCGGAAAGTATATCAAGGCTGAAGAAAGCATGAGAAAGTATGAACCCCCTACTGGTGGTAGTGGAAGTTCAAAGAAGAGAAAGGAAACACAGGAATATGATGTCAAGGAGAAGTACCCCAGAACATCAAAGGACTCTGATTCTCCACCCAAGAGAAATAATTTTGGGCCAAAATTTATGGAGTATGCAAGATTGAACACTCCCAGGAGTCAAATTCTGATGGAGATAGCTAAAGAAGGAGATCTCAAATGGCCGAAGCCAATGAGGGCTGACATGTCCAAATGGAACCAAAATCAATTCTGTCGGTTCCACAAAGAAGTCGGTCACGACACCGACGATTGTAGGCAATTGAAAGATGAGATCGAATTTCTGATACGAAGAGGAAAACTCAGCAAATTCACCAAGGATGGAAATCAAGGGAGTCAAAGAGGAAACTATGAAAGGAAGGATTACGACAGAAGGGACAACGACCAAGATCGTAACCCTAAGCCCCGAGGGCCAGTCATCAACATGATATTCAAAGGACCAACTGCTGCTGGGTCCTCCCGAAATTCAAGAAAAGCTTATGCTCGAGAGGTAATGACTGTGGTTGGAGAAGCACCGAAGCGTGCCAGAACAGAAGTGTCAATAGGTTTTGACGATTCAGACTTGGAAGGGGTGAAGTTCCCCCACGATGACCCACTAGTCATCATACCTGTGATTGGCAATTCTGAAACAAAGAGAGTCCTAGTCGACAATGGAGCTTCAGTGGATATCTTGTTCCACGATGCTTTTATCAAGATGGGTTACACTGATTCTCAGTTGACACCCTCAAATATGCCCATATACGGATTCAATGGGGTGAAATCAAAAGTGGAAGGCACTATCCAACTCCCAATGACCATGGGGCAAGGGATGAATACATCTACTCAAATGCTGAACTTCATAGTTATAAAGGCAACTTCGACTTACAATGCAATCCTGGGAAGGACTGGTCTTCATGCGTTCAAGGCCGTTACCTCTTCTTATCATCTGAAAATCAAGTTCCCAACGAGGAATGGGATTGGTGAAGAACGAGGAGACCAAAAAATGGCTAGAAGTTATTATGTAGCCGCGTTAAGGCCTGATGGAATCGGGGGGCAAGTTCTCCCAATTGAAGACATGGATACTAGTGACAATGAAGACCGAAGAGGGAAACCAGCTGAGGATTTAATCCCCATTCCCTTAGTCCCTGGTGAACCAGAGAAGGTGACATATGTTGGAGCACTACTACCTGAGCCATTGAAAAGCAAGCTCATATCTTTTCTTCAAGAGAATAATGACGTTTTTGCTTGGACGGCGGCTGACATGCCAGGGATTGATCCCCAATTGATAACTCATAAATTGAATGTGGATCCTGAAAGAAAGACGGTGAAACAAAAGAAGAGAAATTTTGCTCCAGAAAGGCTTGAAGCCATTAAACAGGAAGTTAATAAACTTTTGGAAGCTGGGTTCATTGAGGAAATTCAATTCCCAGAATGGTTGACTAGCCCCATGATGGTCAAAAAGGCTAACGGAAAGTGGAGAATGTGCGTCGACTTCACCGACTTGAATGATGCATGTCCTAAGGATTGTTTTCCCTTACCAAGGATTAATGCTCTAATAGATGCCACAACGGGACATGAGATGCTGAGTTTCATGGATGGCTTCAGTGGATACAATCAAATCAAGATGCACAAAGATGACATCACCAAGGTATCATTCATTACTGACTTTGGTGTTTTCTGTTTCTTAGTCATGGCATTTGGACTTAAGAATGCAGGGGCAACCTATCAAAGGTTGGTGAACAAAATATTTGAACACCTAATTGGAAAAACCATGGAGGTCTACGTAGATGACATGTTAGTCAAGAGCCTCGATAAGGCCGATCACATTGAGCACCTCCGAGAGGCATTTGAAGTGCTAAGGCACCACAAGATGATGTTGAATCCAGCTAAGTGTGCCTTTGGTGTGGGCTCGGGAAAGTTTTTAGGCCTAATGGTTTCCAAGAGAGGAATCGAGGCCAATCCCGACAAGATCAAAGCAATTCTAGACATGGAACCACCAAAGACTGTCAAGGATGTCCAAAAACTAACGGGAAGAGTGGCAGCATTGGGAAGATTTATCTCCAAATCAGGAGAGAAGTGCTTATCTTTCTTCAAAGCACTCAAGAATGTGAAAAACTTTGAATGGACAACTGAAAGCCAAGAGGCCTTTGAGGCCCTGAAGAAATACATGGCCGAGGCACCACTGTTGGCAAAGCCCAAGCCAGGGGAAATTCTCTATTTGTACTTGGCGGTTTCTAGCACAGCCCTTGGAGCCGTTTTGGTAAAAGAAGAATTGAAGGTTTAGAAACCCATCTACTATGTGAGTAAGATTCTACATGGGGCAGAAATAAACTACTCAACGATTGAGAAGTTTGCCTTAGCCTTGATAATGGCCTCAAGAAAGCTACGCCCGTACTTCCAGGCTCACAAGATAGAGGTCTTGACTGATCAACCGCTGAGAAACATCTTACATAGCCCTCAAGTTAGTGGAAGATTGATCAAATGGGCCATTGAATTGGGCGAATTCGACATCAAGTATAAGCCTCGAACGGCCATAAAAGCTCAAGCACTCGCTGACTTCATGGTTGAATGTACCATTGACAACCAAGAAGTCGGGGGGTAGGAAGTAATAGTGGAGGATGAGAAAGATCAAGAGATGGATTTCAAAGAATATTGGGTGCTCTATTTTGATGGAGCATCAAAAACAAAATCAAGTGGAGCCGGTTTAGTGCTACAAAGTCCTGATGGATTCCTCATAGAGTATGCACTAAAACTTGACTTTCCAACGACAAACAATGAGGCTGAGTATGAAGCTCTGATAGCTGGTTTAGGGCTGGCTGGAGCCTTGAGGGTCAAAACTCTAAAAGTATGTGGAGATTCGAGGCTAGTGGTTTCCCAAGTAAATGGGGAATTTGAGGCCAGAGATGAAGTCATGGCCAAGTACTTGAAACTTGTCAAGGCCATCATGACTCAGTTCGACGAATGCTATGTAGAGCACATTCCAAGGGAAGAAAACGTGAAGGCTGATGCCTTGTCTAAATTTGCTTCTTCCGAAATTGAAAACTATGCAGGGAGTGTCTACTTCCAAGTCCTGAGGACCCCAAGCATCAACGGAAAGTTGGTAGCACCCATTGATGTTGGCAGTTTTTGGATGAATCCCATCAAATCTCATCTAGAAACTGGGTGGTTACCCAACGACACTTCAGAAGCACGAAAGCTATACGTCAGAGCACTAAGGTATACCCTGATTGAGGGAATCCTATACAAGAAGTCTTTCATCATTCCATATCTGAAATGTTTAAGACCTCAAGAGGCAGAATTGGCCCTGAAGGAAGTACATGAAGGAATTTGTGGGCAGCACTTGGGGGGCAGAGCCCTTGCCCATAAAATCACTCGTCTAGGTTTCTACTGGCCAAGCATACTAGCAGATGCTAAAAGCTACGTAAATAAATGTGAAAGGTGCCAGAAGCATGCCCCAGTGGTTAGACAACCACCAGAGATGTTGACATCCATAAACTCACCAATCCCCTTTGCCATGTGGGGAATGGATATACTCGGGCCATTTCCAATGGCAAGTGCTCAACGAAAGTTCTTGATAGTAGCAATCGACTACTTCACCAAGTGGATTGAGGCTAAGCCACTAGCCAAGATAACCACCAATCAAGTGATGCATTTCTTCTGGGAAAATGTGATATGCAGATACGGGATTCCACGTATCTTGGTCACAGACAATGGAACTCAGTTTAACAATGATGAGTTTAAGAAATATTGTGTTGAGAACGATATCAAATTGCGCTTCACTTATGTCGCCCATCCTCAAGCAAATGGGCAAGCTGAGGTTGCAAATCGAATTATCCTAGATGGACTGAAGAAAAGAGTTAAACACTCCAGAAACACTTGGGTAGACGAATTGCTCCCTATACTATGGGCATATCGTACTACCTGCAAAGTTACCACTGGAGCTACCCCCTTTCTGTTGGCATATGGGGCAGAGGCAGTGGTTCCAGTGGAGATTACTCACACGTCTCCAAGAGTTGAGGCTTATGAGCCAAAAACAAATGAGGAAGGCTTGAGGCTGGCCTTAAATTTGATTGATGAAGTTAGAGATGAGGCAAATGCCAAGATAGTTCAACATCAGAAACGAGCATCTTTCTATTACAACCTAAGGGTTAAAGAGAGATTCTTTCGACAAGGAGATTTAGTCCTCCGAAAGATTGAGGCATCCGGAGTTGGACGAAAAGGCAAGTTGGCCCCAAATTGGGAAGGACCATATCACGTCAAGAACATATTTGGTCGAGGCTCATATAAGCTAGAAACCCTTGAAGGGCATGAGGTGTCAAGGACTTGGCATGCCTCCAATTTGAAAGTTTATTATGTTTAAGGTGTTTCCTAAGTGGACTCACTACTAGAAATAAGGTTTGATAAAACCAACCCAAGTTTTTAAACTTGAGTATTATGTAAGGGTTGAACCCATTTTCAAAGTTATGAATTCCATATTCTTATGTTTTCATTATATATGCAATGCATTCTGATAGACATGTTAAGTCGAGAATGTAAAAAGGCTGAACGAAAGCTTAAATAAAAGATAAGCCCGTAGGCTGAAAGTACAGTACAAGCCATGAAAAGCCATAAATAAAAACTACAAAAGAAAGAACTACATCATCTAATTTGCCTTGTCCACGTCCTCCTCCTCCTCCTCCTCTTCCTCTCCCTCTAAAGCAGAACCAGAGTGAGTGGCAGCATAATCATCCCTGGCGGTCTGACCAGGTGGAGAAGTATGATCCAGGTCGAAGATCCTGTCATCTTCCTCCATATCATCCTCTCCAGCCAAAGCTAACTCCAAAGGAGTAGGAGTGTAAGGGCTTGGAAAATCAGAAATGGTGAGAGATCCAGGCATCTTCTCCAAAACAGCAGCAAGAGCGCCATCCCATCCCTTAGTATACTGAACTGGGAAGAGGAGCTCGTCATTCTTATCAATCAAGTCCTTGTACTCCTGGGAGTCAAAGTACTCTTCGATAAAGTCATCCTTGCCCTTCCTCAAAGACACCAGCTCAACCTGGGAGTCGGCTAACTCCTTCTCATTCCTAGCCAGTGTGGCCCTCAGCGAGCCCACCTCCTCCTGGGACTTCTCAAACTTGCCTTGGTTGGCCTCAGAAGATGAGCGCCAAGCCTTGGCTTGAAAGATAGCCCCTTGGAAGTTGGCATTAGCCTACGCACAAGTTACAAGTCAATACAAGATATAAAACTTGAAACATGTTAAAACTACAAAGAAAAAAGGAAGAAAGCAACTTACAGCAGCAATCGCCTGAGAGCCTGCATGCTCCACACCCTCCAAAGTGGAGTTAGAAACAAAATCCTTGTAATCACAAGGAGTCAAGGAATGATAGGACCATTCCACATCGTGCTTAGACACCCCTACTACAGTGTCCTTCTTCCTAAGACCCCAATTCGGGCGCCAAACTGAACTTTTGGCCGAGGAAGGACCCTCAACCTCATCAGTAAGGTCCACATGGGGCCTTATAAAGGTTGGAACACTTGCAGCACGGGGATCCTTCCCCCCCAAGCGAGCCCTTTTCATCCTTGATGTAACAGCCCCAAATCCGGGGTCCGGGATTTAGGGTTGTCACAATCCATGTACTCCTTGCCTTACCTGTATTACTCACACCATTCATAATTCACCTGCTCATGACCCCACAACATATGTCTCACACACACACACACACACACAGGTTAGAGTCTCAGAAACGATACAATACAACAACTGCGGAATAAATAACTTTTATTACAATACCCAAATGTCTTTTGAATCTGTTACTGATACAATTTCTACGTAGTGGTACATTACCAGCTTAGCCTTCTTATGCTCACAATCCTCTAATACCATTCATGTCTATACATGAGTTGAATACCAAAAGCCGTAGCCTGATTCGATTGGTTCGTACTACTCTCGGGATCGCTGCTAGAAACTGCTTAATGGAAATGCCTTGCGAGGTATGTGCCGTCCCATAGGCATCCTGCTTCGCTGCTATATAATATATATAAAAATAATAGCAAGAGTGAGCGATAGCTCAGCAAGGTAATGAAAGTATGGCATAATTCTGCCCTTTTATTCAACCCAGAAATAAAGCGGGTATGCGACAATAATTTGTCAAAATATCTTGATACTGAAATCATTTCCTTATCGGAATGTATTCCAAAAATACCATTGTTGTATTTCAAATATCATCTCCATAATATTCTGCAAACTTTCGATATTCATACTATTGAACAAAGTTCTAGTATAGTATAAAAGATGAAATAACAAGGTACCTCAGTATATCCTTTCCGTAAAATATCTGCTATATAAATATAAGCAGACTATCAACATATAACTTAAAAGATGAAATTATAAGGAAAATTCAATATCATCTTTCATATCAAACATTTACCTCATATCATAATTTGGAAATAAATACAATGTAAAATATTTCCAATTCATTTTCTAAGGTCATCTGATTCCATATACCTTTTTCAAAACAATCATATACCTTTTTGTAATCTCATATGCTTTCTGATAACTCATATACTGGAATATACTGGATTACTCTTGAGTAACCTTTCTGAAAACTTTCATGAAACTGAATAACTGGAACAAACTTTCTTTTTCTGAGATCGTGCATGAAACATGCTCTTTCATCGATGGTGAACTCTTACTGGAGATTCTAGGCGACAGGGATACCTCTACGATGATCAGTCGTAAGGCAACTCCCCACTGCTGTTTTTCTACGTAGAAGGGAAAATAGGGCAGACGCTAACTGACCTACCTCCCCGCCAATCGGTTGTAGGGGGAAGAGCATACCCATTCCTTAGGGGCCTCCGATACTCTTCTCTCATCCTACGGTCGGGCACTATCTGATAATCATCTAAGGGAAGAACAGACCCGCTCATAGACTGCTGGTCTATGCGTAATTCCCTTAGGGGACAGGTCGCCACTCAGTCCCTTAAACATTCTCCGAGTTCGAGAATATCCATAACTTTGAAACATCAAGTTCCTTTCCCTTGTTCCCCAAGTATACGACTCCACAAAGTAGTCATATCTGGTTGGAAAGGAAAATTCACCCATATTTCCCAAGCTGATGCTTGTTCATGGATACAACTGATTTCACTGCTTTTACTCCTCGAATCTTGAAGGAGTATTCAAATCATTTTTGATAGTTGGATACAAAGCTGATAAAGGAGTAGTTTCAAAAAGGTTTAGGACCGGGCAGTCCACTTGAGCAAACATTAAAACTTGAGAAAGGTCCCCCGAGTATTGGTAGTTTGAGCGAACATTTAAGTCTTTCTGCATATAGACTTAAACAGGAAATAGATTTGGGAACCTTCTCTATTCATCATAAAATTGACTGAAATATACTTTATTAGCTATCTAGGGTTTAAAATAGTTTTCACGAAATACTTCCTTAAGAAGTAGGGCTTTAAATAATTAATGCAAACTATATTTAATAAAGAATATTTATTTAGAAATAATTCTCAAGTACTTTCTTATCAAAAAGGGTAGATAACAACTATTCATCATATATTTAAAATATACCCTTAATACATTAAACTCCAAATGATCTTTAATTTGTAAATCATTTATCGAGATTAATTGTAATAACATAATAAAATAACCCTAGATAGCAACTGATACCATTCTTAGTATGTAAAATAAATATAGAGAATATATAATATATCTCTAGATAACAACTGATACCATTCCCGGTCCATAGTACAAGTGCAGAGTATATTCCCCCTACTGAGGGTTTTGCTTAGCACATCAGCTCCAAAATATTACTATATCCATAGCTTATAAGTTCAACTTCATATCAATAACTTTTACTTGAGTAAATAGCAGTTTGCACCCCTTTACTTTGGACGTTTTTTCGATTTGGTCCTCAATAATGTTCTGTAGCAGAATGCACCCTTATGTTTAAATATCGCTTCGATTTGCACCCCTTTGACCAAATTCCGTTAATTTTGACTGTCACCGTTAATTAGAGCAGGGGTAAAATTGGAAAATATATTCCAGAAACGTGTTCTTCGTGTTCTTGAGAATCAAACTCAAATTTGAAGGCGTTATCGGAATCCGATTTCGACACTCTAGTAGTCGAATCGAATCTCTCATCATCCTCTATCCAAATCCATCATCAGAATTCACGTGGGTATGATTTCTGAGTTTTTATTATTTTTAATTATTTAATTATTTTCGAATTAATTGATTTAATTTGGGGGAATCTTTGTTTTCGATTGTTCTTCATAATTGGTGATTTGAATGGATTGTGTGTGTTGTGATGAATGTTTTGATGATTTTTAATTGATTTTTGGAGCTTGGAATTAAGCAAATCGAAATTTTAGAAGCTCGCCGGAGTTCTTGAGCTTTTGGTCGGATTTTTGACTCATTCATTGGTTCTTGTTTATGTTTCCAGCATTAGATAGATCGTAGGAAGAGGAATGAATACATGTAATAATTTGTGAGTGTGGTGTTCGTTTTTGACTCGTCGGAAAATCGGCTGACCGCCGGCTTCGCGACTTGGCCGGAATCGGTGAGTGTTTTGGCTCACTTCCGAGCCGCTTTGTTGATGTTTTTGTTGGGGAAATGGTTCGTGTTACGTTCCCCGGTGAAAGCTCGTGTTTTAGACTGATTTGGGCTCGCCGGCGGTGAGCTATCGACCGGATTCTGGAATTCTCCGGTTCCGGTGAGGTTGTTCGTCCGATTCCGGCGAGTTTCTTGATTAAGCCACCGTTTGATCCATTTGGTTAGTAAAGTATTTCATGAATAGTGTTTCTGGAATATATTTTCCAATTTTACCCCTGCTCTAATTAACGGTGACAGTCAAAATTAACGGAATTTGGTCAAAGGGGTGCAAATCGAAGCGATAATTAAACATAAGGGTGCATTCTGCTACAGAACATTATTGAGGACCAAATCGAAAAAACGTCCAAAGTAAAGGGGTGCAAACTGCTATTTACTCCTTTTACTTAGCACCACAAGTATCATGTCGAAATCAGAAACACATAACATATATATCTCACTATCTTTTATTACCGTTACATCTATATACGATGTAAGGTTTGAAAGCATGCATCTATCATATCATATGCATCATCAGTATAATGTAATCTGAAATACAGCATGGGATTTAGAAAACTTGCATCTAATATATGTATACTTCAAAGTATGGTTTTAGAAACTTGCACGATACCTGGAACAAAGAATATATATATAGATATATTTTTTAATCAACAAGTATTAAACATTCGAAAATATGCCCACTCTAATAATAGAGTAAGGTTTAGTAAACTTGCCTGATGCTCGAGAGGTGATAGGGCTCCTGACCATGTCGAACAATCTAGACAAAGTCAAACGAAAGCACACGGTTAATCCCCTCGATAAACCACTTATAACTCAATGCTTAAACACGTAAGCGAAACACAACCAAGGAATTACTAACTCGTTATAGGCTCATACTAAGTCCATGTTATCCGTTAAATACTTATATCATAAGTTTGGTTCGAAATCCATCCTCAAATCCAAGTTATACTTAACCATTTGGAACCTTGGTTTTTAAGTCTCGCTCTTAGTGGTTTTCACTTGCGCGCCCTCGACTAAAATATTTTTATAAAATCGAAAAATAATCCTTTTAATTCGAATCGTTTTCGTGAGCCTTCCTAACTGTCTCTAGTATTATTCCTCAAAGTTTCACATTTTAATATGGCTCCGAAGTGGTCCAAATATATCCTCAAAGTTGCTGAACAGAGATGAGTCATTCTTCCGAATGGCGTTTACTAAAACTCACTTTTCTCCTAAACCGTAAATCGTAACGGCATGATTCTTACGCTCACGTAAACTAGAAACAAACCTCTACACACTCATGTTCCTCACTGAACCAAAAGAGGCAGTTAAGTTTCCGGACTCTAGGCAGTTTTTAGAGTTAACGGGAATCGGGCATTACGACGGCTATAAGCGTAACGTTTTCCATTTTCAAAACATACCCAAATCAACACCAAACAATCCCAAACTCATCATCCACCTTATACACCCTCCACTCAGTCAAATCCTCCATGAATAATCAAAACAAATTCATAACCCATCCTCCAAACTCAACCAACCATTCATCTAATTACTTAATCATGCTCTTAACTTTACATAAATATCAAAACCATTTCAAAACTCATATCAAACTCAAAGGGGCAGAGGTTTATACCTTCCTCCAAGCTTGCTTTCTGCCATACTCCTGATGTAGCCTTAGATTCTTGCTTAATACAACCTTTGGAAGCTACAAACTCATTATCAAAACAAAACAAAACAAGATACAAGTTACTATTCATCATCTTCTCCAACTGTTAATCACTGAATCGAATGGGTAAAACACAGAGGTGAAGCGAGCTCTTACCATGGTTGCATAGAGCTTCTCGAGAGCTTCGATTTGAGTGGTGGATCGCCAAAAACCGCCGAGAGAAACTCAAGTTATGATCAATTCTTTCTCCACCATTTTTCTTCTCTCTTTTCTCCCGAATTTTCCTTCTTCTTTTTCTTTTCTTTGTTTTGGTTAATAATGAAGATAATGCTGATTTTTGTATAAGAGAGGGGTGAGTCATCACCTTTAGTGCTTAGTCAGTGGACACGTGTCGCACATGCACGAGTTGGATAAAGTAGCTTTACTAGTTCGTTTCTTTTCACATGGATGATCCAAATGTTGCATCCCTCGAATTAATCTTGTTACATGTTACTTCCATGTCTATATTTAATCCCGTAAATGTTACCTTATTCCTCTTGAAACGATTCGAAATATTTTCTAAAGGGCGAATAAAATTTTACGCGATGCTCGTAGTGAATAGTAACTATTCACTATTCACTTCAACAATCGAATCCTTAAATCGACTTTAATAATATACTAAATTTCCAAAATGTTAAATCCTCAATTCCTCAATTTTAATATCTCATTTCTTGAATATAATAATATATAATTCGCTGCCCGGTCAAATACTATTCCAAAATAAAATTTGGAATTTCTGAATTCCGATCGTCTTTGCATTCACTTATTTACTCCGTAGATCACTAATATGACTTCGGAATATCCACACTACGTCTCGTACATAGGTGGCATGAAAAACTTTGTTAATCCTCAAAATCACTATTCATCCACAATCTTGTAGATCAATATCAATTCCAACGTTTCTTGTACTTAGAAAATGTTCTAGTGCTTTCTCAGGCATACTCTATCTTGTTTACGGAGTTGTCGGATGCATAACAGATATCGATTTGGATGACATGAAAATACTTTTCTTTCTCGGAATATTATATTCCCATTTTCCAGATAGATTGTTCTTATTTAGATGGTCAGTCCATCCCTTCTATTCACAAAGTACTTGTAACTGAAATCCATATTCATTTTATAATCTTGAATCTCAAAATCATTAACACATTGTGGTTGCAACCACTAATCATTCATATATTCACTGATGCACTTTATCATAAAAAAAATTTAATTCTACCGAAAATTTCGGGTTCTTACATTCTCCCCTCCTTAAAAGGATTCCGTCCCGGAATCTGTCTGAATCAAATGGTGGTATTATTCTAGTAATTCACCTTCTAGCTCTCAATTTGATTCTTCCACGTTATGATTTTGCCACATAACTCTGACGAACTTGATGACCTTGTTTTGGAGCACTTGTTCCTTTTTGATCTAATATTCCCTTGGTTGCTCCATATAGGGTAAGTCTGGTTGCATATCCACATGCTCGAATTCCACTATATGCTTAGCATTTGACTTGTATGGTCTTAGCATCGAAACATGAAACACGTTGCGGTCTTGTTGCAGATTCGGGTTAGTGCTAGCTCGTATGCTAGCCTTACGATTCACCTTAAAATCTCAAACGGTCCAATGTATTTAAGACTCAGCTTTTCTTTCTCTCTAATTCTCATTACTTCTTTCCATGAAAATACCTTCCGCATTACAAATCTCTGACCTCATACTCTCTATCTTATTTGTACAGAAATACACCAGCATAAACTTGCTTGTCATTCATCAACATGCCATTTAGCTTATCAATAGCAGTACTATCTCTATACTCGCAGGCTTAGTCCGCATGCTTTCTCTATCTGTCTTGGTTGTCACTAGCCGCTTGTTGGTGAAATCTTTTGTCCTTCTAGTTTGTTGGACTAACTTGGGTTTTGTGTAAAATCTCATCCTTTGATTCCCGATCATTCGGAATCCATCTCTGTCTCATTTTAATTAAGGTATCGGCCACCATATTGGCCTCCCCCGGATGGTAGTGTATCTCACAATCGTAATCCTTGGTCAACTCTAGCCATTTCTCCATTTCATGCTATCTACTATCACGGGTAACTCAAAGCCAATTCGTTACATTCCATAAAATTTGTGGGTGTATTAGTCAACCCAAAATAACCTCGCTGAAAACTCGAAGTATCTATTCCTAGTACGAATCGCAGTCTTGGGTATATCCTCAGATTTAACTTCCCACTGGTGATACCCAGTTCTTAAATAAATTTGGAAATACACAGCGTTCTTCCGCTGATCAAACAATTATTTACAAGGGTACCTATTTTCCATGTCGAACTCATACAACCCTCGAGGTTCGATACAAAATCTTGTGCTAACAACACCGGGCTCTCCATGGTGGTACACTGGGTCTTATTACACCTTTATACAGCAACTCTTGTAACTGAGTCGCTAACCCTTTCATTCCCATTATACTCTGAATACTCGGTCACAGTTTATGGTTTCTTGTTTTAACTCTTTAACTTTTATTTTCATCCGGGTCTTCATATATTTCTGAAAATTATTCCTTTATAACAACACACACTGCACCTCTCCCAAGTCACAATACCAGCTCCCTCTGACTCCAACGTCAGTAATTATTTTGCTAACCCAGAGGTAGTGTCCACTCGTAAACACTCCTCCAAAATCTCAATTTCACTATAGGGCATCCATCTAACACCGTTGTCACTGGAGTTCACGGCATACCGCCATTCCTTTCACATATATCGATTGACACGCTTTCCATTATCATAATATCTTTGGGAGAATAACCAATTTCGTTGATATGTCACTAACATTCTATTTGTCTTAGGGATCCGTTCCTGTCATAAGCAATTTCGTTGCGAATCTAATTCCTATCGGTGAATTTTGACTTATTTGACCTGGGTGGCCTCCCCTTAGAATTCAATGAGGATAACAAAAATTATGGGGCCTTGAAAAGACAGCTCCCCTATCAAGGAAAACGTCACACACTGGTTATAAGTGTTTTTTTTGGATAACCTCATAGGAGGCAAAAGAATTTACCGAGAGATCAACATGATCATAAGAACTTAATGTTGTGTGCCTCGATTGAGACATACTAAAGGTAATTAGCCTTCTTGTATTTCACAACTTACAAGTGATGGCGTCCCATCCGACTTCTATCACACAGACAGATAGTCCTTGTAGCCCCTATAAGTATAGGGTTGTTCGTCTCAGTGGAAGTTGAAAAGTATGAAAGCAATTCGATGTCAATTTAATGATTATCATCTTTCGACAATATTTCTTAAAGGAACACCTTGGATTAAAATTGAACAGATTCCAAAGGTGTGGTTTCCAAAGAAACACAAAGAAAAGAATAACCAAAAGATACTGGTACTTAACAAACAAGTGGTGAGGTATCACCATAGGGTCATTCATTATTTGAAGAAAAGTGAAAGCTTAAACAACATCATTTGACAGGGCTTCGAAAGCCTGAAAGTAGGCATTGTGATAGCCTCTGGCACAATTGAAATTAAATATGATTTAACACAAGTGTTATAAAACAACTTCGAAGAGGGAATATACCCTTTATCAGAATTCTTTCTTGGAAAGAGGTCAAGATAGATCATAGATTGGGGAGATATCCCACATAATCTGCAAATGGGGAGGGTACTACCAAGGTCTCTACGGATGCCTTTTATGTCGGCTCCTCTGATGGATAATCGTTCAATTCCAAAGATTTTCTTTTCCACGCACCCAAAGGTGTTCGATACTTACGTCATTGCCGACTTATAATAGTCGCTGAGAATTCAACCATCATCATTTGCAATCGCAGGGAGTTCTATTCGACTAGGCGCAAACATCTCAAGTAAGCGTTCTGTTCTATAAGAAGACTTCGATACCGTTGTCGCCCATAGCAATAATAATTCCTCATGTCGACTGGGCGGTACTCCGGAAGATCGTTAGAATCTACAGGCTTAAATCCGGTCTCTATTTCAATCATCCTTATACCCAATATTCCTTCTCCCATATCAATCCCGTGCGCTACATAGGCTTAACACTTTTGGCACAATAACCTTTTCATTTAAGTCAATCCCGGTACTTCTCCGTCCATCTTGGTCCTTAAATATATTTTGCCTTTACCGTCCAATCTCAACTTCACCATTTTATCTCTACAATCAATTATAGCAATCAGGGTCTGTCCACCAACCTATATAACGGCTATCTTACCCCATCCACAGGGTTCGCTCTAATTTCCACTCCCTTTGGTGATATCCTCTGGTAATCAGAAAGACAAGGTTTGCCAAAATTTGCTGAATTTCTTTCCAAGATCAGGGAAATCAGAACCCACTAGTAATACTCGGATCTGATTTCCGACCTTTCTGTTCTATCCTCATAATTCCTTCCTGGTTTCTTGAGGGTGGTAAATCTCGTTCTCGATTCCGTCTTAGCGTGCTTGTCTTACAATGACATTTGCATGGTACATATAACCAAAATTTTCCTTGAGATAATAAAATTCCTCAATGATGTAATAGACACTAGTTCCAGTGGGATCGCTGGTCGTGGAGGATTGAAATCTCATAGCCCAAAGTAATTCCTTACACTATTCTTAGGCAACTGAGTACCCTTAATCGTTCGTGAAAATCTGAACACCTTGGTTCTTACGCATGCCGCCTCCTTATGGGCAACTATAACCGACTACAAGTAACAGGTTTCGTTCAAGTCGAATCAATCCACTGATACTGGCTATACTGCCTCTACCTCTTCGGCTTTGGAGACTCTACTCCATTTTCTTTGTCATACCTCTTGATGAATCATGAACGATCCTTAAACTCTCGTCACTTATTTATCCCTTGAAGGTTCGTCCGGTCTTATTATTAGACCTCAAGT